>CP136875.1:9420000-10830000 GCA_033000465.1 Sciaenops ocellatus | reverse complement strand
CCCACTGCTCTATTCTAACTGTGAATGAAGGAATGTAAAGATATAGGGTACTCTCTACAAGGCCTTGGACCAAAGTGGTTCTAAATGAGTGAGCAAGTCCTCTTTGTCCTCTATGGATGCATTTGCAATCACATCACAATAAATCCCTTTGCAATAATGAATGAGATACATGCTCAATTCATCTTCCCAGTATAGCTGGGCTGTCTAATTTGTACAAATATTTCTTTGGGTGAAAGCAATTAACTGTAGTGATGCTCTAATGTGACACTGCAGAGCTGAATCGTACCTCAGATGGTGAACCAAAATAGGATCCAACGTGTTTCTCTTTAGTTAAATTCATTAGGGCGGAGAAGCCATTATCTCAGCAAACTGCCATGGCTGAATAATTAATCGTCCCATCACTTGTTTGTTTGACCCAAATGTATAACATTTATCCTTCACTCTTCACCTTCTAATGAATTCCCGTGTTTAATTTGTGAAAAATGTTGGCTCTTCATGTTTAGTCCTGGCTGACTTTTGATTCAGCTTATGCATTATGAATTGCAATTATGTGGCACTTTTGAAACACAAGGTCAGGACCACCTTGAGATATAACAAGAGCTCTTTTGGATTTCAAAGATATGACCGCATAAAAGATTAAAAGATGGCGAGTTTTGAGTGTTTCTTTATGTGTCAGAGATTGAGTCATCTTGATTGTCGGCTTGCACATTGTAAAGGTAAATATTCAGACCTGGTGTGTCAGAGCACGTTTGAAGTGTCGCATACCAACATGAAGTTATTGTGAACACTGTTATTTGACTTAAACACAGACGTCATGTCCTCATCATAAGATGAATGCTTTAATTCTTGGGGAGGAATGTGTGCACACATTGAACAGTTCTGCTGCTGCGACATTGATCTGTCAGTGGTTGAGGGAGCATTCAGATCCTTAAAGTGGCTATAGTGGATATTTTGTAATATATCAATGATGACGTGAAAAGAAAGTGATGTATAAAAGAGGTCACTCATAGGAATGAACCAACAGACAGCTCCCCTTGGCTTTACAGGACTTCATAGTAAGTTTACAGGTCGCCACAGGTCGGATTGGAACCCTGGGCTTCCGCGTCAAGGACTGAGCCTTTGTACGTGGGGCGGATGCTCTACCGACTGAGCTAAACGACACCCCCTAAAGCTGCAACTTTACTGTTTTAATTCACTCTCACCGCTTTCATAGCATCATCTTTACAGCGGCATCAGGCAACTGCTTTCAGTGACAAATCTCTAAAAACCCAGTACATAATAATGACCCCTATGACTGTATACTATTATACATTACATCATTAGATCATTCTGTTGCTGTTGGTTAAGTTGAAGGTTATTGTTAACTATGTTTATAAAGGTTCTTTTATTAGTTTATTTTCATTATTGGTTGTATTCATTATCATTGGGGATCTGCTGATTATATTCTTGTTGGATTAATAGTAAGAAATGTTAATAACTATTTCCCAGTGGCCATATGCAATTTAAAGGTGACCTCTTTAAATTGCATATTTTGTCCATTTAGGAAGCTGCCACCATGAAAATAGGTTGGAAAATGAATACTGTAATAGTTGCCAGTATTGCCTGTTGATCAACCAGTTCATTAATCGAAGTACAAAGTGGCATGGCAGGTGCCTCAAATTGGTACTTTGGTACAATACTTGAGAAAATGTACTTAATTACTTCTCACCGCTGGGAACTATGTGAATTAATGTGTGGCTTTTATATTAAAAAGACAAAATGCCATGTTTTGTTTGTTTGATTTTGAAAAGCTGACATTTTGGAGCTACAGTATAAGGCTTTTTACATGCCAATGACCAAAACACCACAACAATAGCAGGCAAAGGTGGATATAGATTTTGCTTGACAATAACTGCAACTGATCATGCATGTGCCTGCACGACAATGAGGTTTTCATGTTTTTAGGCCCTAATGAAATCGAAGTAAAACACCCTTTGAGCTCTGACGCGGCGCTAATTTTCCTGGATTGATTTTTATAATGTAATTGATTAGTGGGTGAAATGATACAAGGACGCACTGTGCAGTATGTGGCAGGTAAACATGAGCACAGATTGTTAATGGACCTGTGTTTTGTAAACCACGCTGCAAATAAATAACCTTTTAAAGGATTGTGCTTTATTGAAAAGGAATATTTTAAGCAGCTTAAAAAAAATGAACCAATCTGAAATAAATCAGGACGTGACTAACTTTATGTTGGTCACAGTTTGACCCCTGTGTCTTCAGTGTGTGAGTGCACTATGATGCTCTTGTGCCCGTGTCATCAATTAAGACACAATGTGCTAAAGCGTTACCGTTCTAATGGTGTTATAATGAGCACGCACCACGGAAAACGAAATAAATACTGGAGACTCAGAGAAGCTATTCAAAGAGTTTATTTTCCAGTGAGTGTATTCCTTGTGTAAAGACTTGTGCCACAGGCTGAAGGCAGAGACAATTGGCTTTCAATCAGACAAGAGCTCAGAAACTCACTCTTCTTCTCAGACATTTGGATTTAAAAGGGAGCCAAAGATCAAATTGCACTTAAGAGACAAAGTGTGAGCAGTCTAGAGCTGCTGTTTAATGATGCCCTTTGTTTGTTTTCTGGGAACTTCACTTTCTAATCTCCTGGACACTGTGAAAGTTTGCCAGGGAGTGGTGCCACATAAAACCCCTTGATTTCTTATTTTATCTGTGGACAACCAAATCGATCCTTGTCTCCCCTGCACCTGCTTCCCCCACCCCCATCCCCTCTCCTGCACCCCCAAAGAGATAGGCCCACGCTGTCCATCCCGCTCTCCAATCAGATTATTTAGACCAGGCTATTTCAGGGGGAGAATGAGGCACTGGGTGGTCAAGTACTCCTCAGTGTCTCCCTGAGACAAGTGTGCAAAAAAAAAAAAAGAAAGAAAGACCATTGAAATTTCCCGGGATCTTGACACATCTAATTGAGATTTCATGCCCTATTTTCTCACAGATTCGAAAAAGCTCGCTCTGTTTTACCGCAAGCAGTATTTCCCAGAGGATCGAGATGAAAGAAAATGTTTTCAGGTTTTATTTGTTTTTTGTTGCTTTAAGGGTTTTATTTATTTCTTTATTTTTGTATCACGCTACAGCAGCTTTTCAATAAAAGTGCCTTCTTTTTTTTGTTCAGTAGACAAAAGTAACTGCGGTTGATTTGGTTTGTCTGAAAGGTAGTGCAAAAGTGAATTCCAATAAACGCTCTGTTTCTTTCATCAGAAGTATCCAATTTGACTGCGTGCATAGATTTGTCATGATTGTTGTCATTCATAGCTGCTCTCATCCCCGTTTTTATTCATATGGCCATTTCAGAATGACTTCAGCTCTTCTTTGTTGTCAATCAAAATGTTTGACAAAGGACTTAAAAAGTAATAACACTTCTTTCAGTCTTCTTGACCTTGAATATATGATCTAAGGACATTTTTTCTACATGTAGTTCTTCACCGGACTGGAGGAGCTGCTGCCACTACCGATTTTATTGTAATGTAAGAATTCCTCTGTGAAGGTGTGGTATATTTTCTTACAAGCATTTCATAGTATTTTAGTGATCTCTCCTAATGGTACAGTTGAATGTGAAGTGTATGTCTAAAAGAACTTGCAATGACCTCTCTCTGAGTTAAGAATAAGCATTCTATAGTATATGACCTTTTTTGGGGTAAAGTTGGTAAAGACATCTATGGCAAAGTCAGCTATGAAGGATAAACAACAAAAGTTGGTCCCATAAAAGGACATTCTCAGAATGTATATTCGTTTGTCTGTCTGTGTGTATAAAAGCTAAACCAGGAGAAGAGGGGTTACAATTCGGCATGGGGGAATTGGACCGAGGGATTCGATCAGGGGATGCATCCCGAACTCACTTGTTTCTGTCAATAAAGTCCTAATTATTCAATGCAAGATGAGTGGCGGTTCAAGCAATCCGCAAACCGACTTCAGCAGCCACGGAAAGTCACGACAAAGGTTTTCATATTATGTCTCCAAAAGACACCCCACTTTGGGCATGGATTTAGACACAGGTCAGTGTAAAACAATTAAATACAGAAAATAATTGATCTTCAATAAAGCCCCATATTACACGTCCCACATTAAAGGATCAGTGTGTAGAATTTAATGTAATCTAGTAATCTAGCTTTCAAACATGCGAAAAAAGCTATCCAGAGGAACTATTTTGTTTATACATTGTGGGCTACTGTAAAAACATGGTGGACTCCGCCAGAAGCGTGTGCAGCTATAAAAGGTTCAAACAAAAACAGAACAATTTTTGGTTGATTATAAAGTAATGAAAACATAGGTGTCAATATTATATTTAATTTCTGACACATTCTGTAAATAGACCCCCCTAAATGTTACACACTGCACCTTTAATTTGTATAGCTGTATTATGTGCCACTATGTCACACAGTCATTTTTGTCCCTGTGCTCTTGCTGTGACATCACCCAGTCTTGCATTACATAGCGCTAACAGTCACGGTGGGAGCTATGGCTTCCCAGCAGGACCCATATTGGATGGTCTGCAATCAATGACATCATCAACAAGCATCAACTTCTAATACCAGAGGGAAATATACAAAAAGAGGCTGATCTCAGCCCCCCCCAAGACTTTTTTTTTTCTTTCTTCCTTCTGGTTTAAAGCAGATGACATGACAGTCATACATTAGCATCACAAGAGCAAAGACATTAAGTGATCGTATTCATTTGATGTTCTTTCTGTTTGTTCTTTTTTCATGCTGTACTTGGTTACTTTGAATTAATGCTTTTTAGATAGAAGAAGTGCTTTTGATTGAAGTCATCTAAGGATATATCAAAGAATACATGACCTAGGACTGTTACATATGTTTCTAAATGTTCTTAGTATATTGTAGAATATGAGTGCTTATGCTGCTTAGTTCTTCTCTCAAGGTACAGTAAAGCACTCTGATGCTACAGGACAGAGGTTGTTTGTTGAGTGTTACTAGTACACTGTGTTTTAAGTGTTTTCCAGGAAGACTGGAGATCCTTAAAGAAATATAATAAGCCCTTATCACTAACCATCAGAAAATTTGATGATCCCTCTCTTCCTCTAGCTGGACTGAATGGAAATTTGTGTGAAACCTGATTAAAAAATTGAACGATCTGGTCTGCTATACAAGATTAAAGCTTACTCGGGTATTGTTACCATTCTGGACATCAATTTTGTGAACCAAAATTAGACCAATCAGATCCCTAATCCTTTATCTGTAATGCATTTACACTGTCAGATGAAAAATATATTTTCCATGGTGTAATCCTCTCTCCGTGTATTAATTGTTTTGTTCTTGTTACAATCCAAGTATGTGGGCTGGAAATCAGTTTTGAATGTTTTTATATCATAAATTCTTTATTTTTTCTTTGTGTAATTCCATAAATGTATCCAATGAGGGGGGGTCCTACAGTTCCAGTGCTATATTCACAGAGCCACGCCCAGTTTCCCCTCAATCCAATAAGAGTTAAAAGTTTTGATTTACACGGTAATACTTGAAACTAAATCCCTCCCACATACTGTACATGCTGAATAATCCCACAATACTGAAGCTAAAGACATCCAAAGCTAAAAAATAGCTACACTTCAAGGTCATGATGGTATGTTGAGGGAACCTAACAACTTGTAAAGTCTCGATTCATATTAACTCTGTTAGTTTTTGTTTATTTTCTATCATATTTTTAATATGTGTTGCATCATGTATAGATTTTTCAGTGGCTTGGCTAACATACATATATTTGTTGCTTTATGTCTTTCATATTGTCTGCTGTGATCTGTCTGACTCATGTGTTTTATTATTTGTCACTGTGGGCAACCAGAGTAGTTTCCCCTCTAAGCGTTAATAAAGTTAACCGTACATCTATACGACAGTTCAGTCAACTTTTGTGAATTTGCTCTCTCGCAGAGATAAGATTTGTGATTTGTCACTTCAGAAGTTGCTCCCCAGACATTGCACTGTGTAGTGAGATCCAAGTTTAGTTGCCACACCAAAATAGAGTTTGTGTTTTAGCATTGCCAGCAGATAAACAGCCGAGTTTGAAGCTCATTTGGGTGAAATAACTCAGATTCTACATCTAAGTGGCTTTCCAAAATAATGATGAGTTGGTTCTTGTTGTATTAAATGAAATATAATAAAGACAGGCGTGCAACATGTGAGCTCTTGAAAAGTTTGCATTTCATTTTAAAATAAACAGAGCTAAAAGCGCTTTTTATACTCAGAAATAATTTAGCAAAGTGCCTGAAGAGAGCCCCGGTCTGTACACTTCTTTATGATCATAGCAATCTTTGTGCTAAAAGGGAGAAAAGCACATTCAAAGAGATATTTTACAGCAGTACTGCTTATTACCCTCTTTTGCAGCCTTTCAGGAGGCTCATCTCGACATATTTCTGCCCGGTCCCAGCAGGGAGCATTAATAATCACCTCCATGCAACTCTGAGACCATTGTGACACCAGAGGATCCAGCACAGGGAATGTTAATGTCTCAAAGGAACCTTTATTGACATCTTAGTCCCATTGCTAGAATCTATCGGAGAGACGAGAGCACGTGTGTCTGATGAAATGCTGGCCTGTCATCCTCGCAGGTTGCCAGTAAGTGTGCGGGTAGGGTGCGGAGGTCAAGAGCGCTCACCCTTGACATTTAATAGCAGGAGGTGGGACCTACTGGATCAGTCATACAGATTATCAATAAGCAGAGAGGAGATGAGAGGATCCAAATGGAGAGGTGGGGATATTTTATGACTTGTACCAGGTCAGTACCTTCATCTGTGTGGTCACCTGTAAAAGAAAGCATCAATTTTTATTAATAAAATACATTTTTCATCACTGTACCTTAAAGTCATTAATTTTCCTTTGCTGTAGGCTGCCGTTTAGATTAATTACTTGCACTTTTTTAAAGTGTGCAGTGATGGATAAATATTTTTATATAGAATAAAATATCTTTTAGTTAAGTAAAGATGAGTCCATTTTAGTATGTAGCAAGAGTTCTAATACTGCAGAGTTTGATTTGATTAAATATATTGGATTATTATAACATTTAGTAGAAGTGGAGCTAATGTTTTAGACATGTAGGCCTGAAATACAATCACACACACACATACACACACATGGAAAGGGCTTATGGACATGCAAATAAGGAAGAGATAGTGAAGCGATGGGCAGCCATGTAGGGGCGCCCTGGAAGCAG
Organism: Sciaenops ocellatus; assembly: GCA_033000465.1. NCBI lineage: Eukaryota > Metazoa > Chordata > Actinopteri > Sciaenidae > Sciaenops > Sciaenops ocellatus. The sequence goes on along the minus strand of CP136875.1, from coordinate 10,822,785 downwards.
TTCTGGGGTCCAGTGGCAGTGCCCAGGAGGTGAACTGGCTCCTGTCCATCTACCAGTCCACCCCTCATACTGTGGTCCGTGCCGGACTTGAGCTGGCCACCCTCTGGTTCCCAAGCCAAGTCCCTAAGTGTGCTGAAGTAAAACATGCCATGTTTTCTTCTGAGATTAGCATAAAGTAGCATATAAGTAAAGTATAAGTGTGTGAAATTCAACTTAAATCCAGTACTTGAGAAAATCTACGTTCTACAGCTGAAAGTGGCTTTGTTGTTCTTCTTCCTCTTGCTGAGTTTCAGCCATTACTCCACCCTTTGTACGCCGGATTAGCCGCAAACCACAAGAGACTCATGTCTGGGATGTTAAATAATTAACTTCATGAGTCACCCTGGCATAAAAGAGCGCCCCCTTCTGTGCAGAGTCAGTGACTAATTATTGACCTGGAGCAAGTGAAAAAAAAAAAAAAATCTAATGCAATCCATACTGTCCAAATGAGACCTTGGCGCTCCACATTAGAGAGATGGATTAGGTTAATGACCCCAGCATTGACCTACATTCACCACCGAGGGGGTGTACATATTACACATTGGTTCATATTTGTGGCCCTGAAATATAGATGGATATCTGATCTGCAGTCAGGTTTGGATGCTGGCGCTTTCTCTCCATTAGAGTTATATTGGTTTACAGTAAAGAGTCCCCTGATGAACCTGTTTGCCACCTTTTAGCCCATGGCCAGTAAGCACTGTGCAGTATGACATAATTGTAACTCCCAGATGAATATTAGGTTCTTGTAACCAAAATCCTCTTGAATTATTGTCTTTTGTCTTATGTCTCATGTATTAATTCTTGCGTTTAGTTCGTTATAGTGCGGTTATTAATTTGAGGTTGTGGTTTTCATGTCTTAAAAGCAACATACAGAAACTGTCTTGTTAAAGGTATTGCTTTAAGGCCACGCCCCTTGCACAGCCCACCCTGGGTGTGGCCAGGAAGCATTGTGAGTATCAGAACAGGAAGTTCAACTGATGTGAGCAAGAAACTTTAAAAACAAAGGCTGCTGTACTACAGCTCTCTGCTATAGGTTCTAACGGCGGTGTGGAAACCCCCAACCCCTCATGCACACAAGCTAAAAAGTTCCAAACATTACAAGTAATATTTGATTTGACCACTGAGAGGGTGAAATATGTCCATTTTCCATTCTCCCACACTGTGCTGTGCTTCTTTGTCTCCTTGGTGGAATCAAGAATCAAGTTTCCTTACTGCTCCCTGGGTACGGTGTAGCTGGCCAGGAGCATGCTGTGAGGCCCTGACAGGGAGATGGTGCCGGACCAAAGCTACAGGAGTCTGGTAAGATTTTTCTAATGATTGTTGCCTTGGCTGCCACACAGGGAAATCTCCCGAGTAGCATAATATTTAATACACCAGTGTTCAGAGCGTTTTTTCTTTCTTGCATTTGTTCAACCCCAAGCCAAAATTATTGACTGCTAGACTGTGATAATGTCTCTGTGGATTTGGCTTCGTGTAAGTCGGACTTGGAGAAGAAGCCCAGCAGTACCTGAAGTGAAAGAGATGGTTTGTCAGTTTGTTCAGTAGACAAGAAAAATTAGTTTAGCAGCCCCTCTATATTTTTCCTGTCTAAGTCTATTCCTGGAAACAAGTCACACAGAAGTACTGGTGCCCTTGCAGTTCCCTGATTTATCCTGATGTATTGACCCTTCCTTGTGTCTGATCTTTTAAATATAATCTACCTACCCAGTAAGTCTTCCTGACATTCTTTTGAGACACACTTCCACAAATCACCATTAAAAATAAGGGTAAAAGGTCCGTGTTCTCTTTCATTGTAAGAATTATTATACGCTATCTAAATGCTAATGATCTAATTGATATTTGTAGGCATGAATAACTTCCCCAAAGCAAAAAAACTAGAGCAGCAAGACTCAAACATGTGCTGTCATCAAGATGTAAATACCTTTCAGAAGACTGATTTTGAATAATTTATATTTTATTTTTTGTTCTTACCTTTAAAATGTTTTAATTTTGCAGGTTTCAAGTCGTCTGAGCCAGAAAAACGTCAAACTAAACTGTGAGTGGAGCTGTAGTTCAACATTACATCCTACAGGAAAGTCTTGTACTCGGTATGGTTAGGAGCACATGATTCATATCCTCATAGATTATGTACTCATGTCAATAGTGCACTATTTTCCTGTGCTTTATCATTTTCTACTAACAGGAAATGATGCATGGCGTGCATCAGCGGACATCATTCACAACTGTGACTTCAGAATTATTACGCCTGTTTAAATATTTTCATTTTGCACCATTTCATGAAGAACTAAGTCAAAGGCGAAGCCAGTTGTTATTGACTTTTTACTTTTATGTAACCTGGAAGTACTGACAATGTTTATACACAAGGAGCATCCATTTTGCTTTTGGAATAATGGCGTCAAAAAGATTTGACAGTGCAGGAATTTAGCGTACATGTTTGCATTTCTAAGTATAGCCTACTTTGTATTACTCACAGAATACTCAGAACATATACTGTACTGTGTATATATAGTGCAGTACAGTTGCCTATATGAGCCTGCAAGATGTGGGACCCTAAATATGTATAAAATTGAGAGGCATTTATTTTCTTTGTTTCTTATATGATTTTGTTTGGTAGCTGTGCACACCATAGACAAGTCAACACCCTTCTCATAATTCATAAAAAACTACACAAATACAGTGCATATTTTTGGGATTAATGGAACAGGTATGGTCACATATTCAATTAAACCTACTAATGTACATACAAATGTACACATTGATATCTCTTGTTTCCAGATAATTTAGTGCATGGAGTAAATTGTCCAACAGTCTGTCGCACATGTTATGAAATGATGTTTCCATGCCTCTCATTGCTTCTTATTTGTTGTGGTTCTCTAATGCTTTCCAGCACACTTTATACTTTATTATAGGCTTTAAAATGAAAAATATGAAGCATATTCTTGTTAGAAACCCAGAGATGTGTTTTCTTATTTCATTCTAAAGATCTACTTGTCCATTTTAACACATTTCTTTAGCCTGTATCTCTGAATTGGGACTGCTTTTAGTATATTCGCATCGCTTCGTTTTTGTTTTTTTATGCAATATTTTAAATACATCTGAATGAATGTTACAACATGTGTGATGTGCATACATAACTTTTTGACACCATCCAGCCAATGATAGCATGCTGCATGTGTTTTTAATAGCCCTTTCCAATGAGTGAAGTGTGTTTAAGATAGTTAGGATTTACATGCAGACCATTTGATAGCATACCATCATCCTGCCACTTATTTAAAGTGTTGAGAAAAGCACCTGAACATACATGTAAATGTGGCTTTATAGGATAATATGTAAGATGTCATTGTGTGGTACTGGTCCTGTTGTGTTTTCCGCAGTGAGCTTATGAGCTTACAGCCTTTTTTTTTTTGCCACTGCTCCTGTATCGGCTTATACGTTTCAAACAGTATTTGCTCCTGACAGCATTGATCTCCCTTTTTCCCCCCCCCCCCACCCGCTTGTATCCATGCGAGTCTAACTGTTGCTCCACCCTCTGAAAGTCGACAAAAAGATGCACACGGGATAAGAATGCGACCGCTCCTGTTGTGTGTGTGTGTGTGTGTGTGTGTGTGTGTGTCTATGTGGTGGGGGTGAAAGCGTGCCTCGCGCTCACACTGCTGTAACATCACTGCAAAGAAAAAAAAAAAGCTCAAACAGAGCGTGTTTCTATTGTTTCAAATGCGCCAGGGGAGTCCGAATTAACGCCCACCTTTTGTTTTGGAGCCGATAGGTCGAGTATTGAGTGGCTGATCGTTGACTCTGAGGCAGACAGGAAGCGTGTAGGGCTGCTCCACACATGCTGGAGACCTGCGCTGTCCTCGGTGCTGAAAGCTTGCCCTAACGCACCGACACTGATTTCACATGTTTTGTCCGGACAAATGATGATGGGAGAGATGGTGAAATGATGCAGACAGTGATGTGGCAAACACATAAAAAAAAAAACAAAAAAAAACATAGAGAACAAGACAAGAGTTTTATTGTGCGGCACACAAAACTAAAATGACTTTCTCGGGTTGGTGGTGGTGTTATTCCCTCCTGCTGCACCGTGCGTGTCTTTGGCGAGGCGATGTTTGACTTCAAATGCCATATTTAGGAAAAGGAGAGGGAGGAAAATAAAAAAAAAAAAAAAATAAGGCGCTTGATCGCTTTGAGTGACTCGGCCGAGGACGAATGGCGTCTTGTGATTTTAGTAAGACGCTCAAGCCCCAACGAGGACCGCGTCAGAGCCAATGGCGTTGGAGAGCTCCTGTGTGCATAAGCGGTGGATGGAGCTACTCTGGGTATACTTCCGCGTCCAAATGCGTGTTCGTGTGTAGGTTGAATGGATGAAACGGAGAGAGCGGAGAGGTATAGGCATGCTGTGATACGGCCCTATATATTTGCCGGCAGGACTATCTTCCTTTTAAAGACAACCTCCTCCTCACATTGGTTTCCACTCAGTGATGTCGCGTATTTGTGTGGCGCACCTGTAAAGAGCGAGACAGGCAGAAGCCGGCTTTTTTAATTATTTGATTCCTTTTATTTCTTCTGTTCCTTTTTCCCTTTTTGTTTCATGCATTTGCTGAAAGGAACCCATTTCTGTGTTTTGATTTAATAAATATTTCATTTCCTCATTTTATCTTGTTTGTGTTTGGCTTTTATGTTTCCAAGTTTGAACTAAAGAGAGAGCGGAATTCATCATTTTACAAGCTATTGGCCAGGTGTTTTCATTCAGAGATTGTTTGCCCTAAGGACGTCCATAACTTTCATTTATAGAAACGGTAAGATATTTTTACACATTTGCTCATTCACCTGAAACATTTCAAAGCGATATTTTATCCTGTGTCAGTTCTTTGGAGGACAGTGTGTGCAGCAGATCATGCCTTCCCTGTAGTCTCAGGCTATCTTATTGCATGTAAACGCGATAGGAAAGTCACCGTGATGCATTCATGTTTCCATTGACGGCTGATTTTTTCTTCTTCTTCTTCTTCTTCTTCCAACTCTGAATTGCGGCTGCTGCCTTGGCATATCATAGACTTACACGACAGGATAAGAAGGCTATCTCCGCACATGTGCTCATTTCAAAACCTTCCCTGTGTTTCAGACATGGACGGGCGCATTTATTGCTCTCGTGTGGAGAAATATAGGCCTTTTGGTAGACAGCTGAAACGTGGGATCCGCATAGTAGTCGGTTATTTTACCGCATCTAAAGTAAAAACGTTATTATGTTGGGATTAGTAGACTAACTGCGTTGTTTTATGTGTAGTATTTCATGTTAGTAGTTGAAATAATAGCTGTAGTAAACAAACTAACCAAATTTACTTGATTTCTTTCTTTACATCTGAGCTGAAAACTTGTATTTTATTCAGAATATGATTTTAAAAACATGACCAAATACAAATGTGATTTTAAACTAAGTGGTGGGATATTATTTTCTTTGATTTAAATGTAAAATAGCTCATGTGGCTAAAGATTCGGTGTATTTCTCTAAAATGAGTAATGCTATATAGGTTAAGTGCAGCCTGTGTGCTGCGCTACTTTGGGTTGCTGGATGATTTCTCTGCTATAAGTTCTGCTATCATAGGCATGTTTGTATGGGATTTCTGAATTTCCATGCAGGTGTTAGGCTAATTATAGGGTAGACAAGCTTACCATTCCTTTAGGCCTGCTAAAAAAGACACTGGATTTTAACCTTTTTCATGCCAAAGGCCACTTTGTTATTCAGATTTTGATTAGTTCTTTGTCTTTTATACTTCTATTAATGCCAACTAGAGATATGCATGTTCTATAGGTGCAAATGGAGTCAGTTAAATCCAAAATAGAAAACAGCAATGCTTTAAAAAGCCCTTCATAATTGCTGTAGGCTAAATCCAACCCAAATCTCCCATTTTGCTGGGTTCCCCTGAATACCCCAGGGACCCTTGTGGCATCCTGACTCAGCTTTGGGGACCACTGCTCCAGCAAGTCTCCAGTCATTGTTGTGTGTGTGTGTGAGAGAGACAGAGAGTGTGTGTGTGTGTTTTTTCCCCTTTTGCAGTGACGTTTTTTTTGCTCGAACAGACTCAGGTTAGGTAGCATGAAGCCGAAAGTACACCTGCAGCAAATCAATTAGTTAATGGTGTATTTCCTGGGTAGAGACAGGCTCCTCGCTGATTGGCCGAGGCTCTGATTAGTTTACTTGGGGTGGCCGCGTTCCCGCCACCGCCCCCTTTTCTACTGCGCAAAGACTGCGACCAAAAGTTTGATGTCTGCAGACTTTACATCAATAAATACCCGCGACGCCGATTCAACACCTCAAGGTAAGACACCACAGAGGAATAGTGTAAAAAAAAAAAACTAACTACCAAAACCAACCGTGCAAAGAATAAAGGCATTTAACGAGTAGCTAGCAAGGTCAAACAGGAGCTGGCGCAGCAAGCGACCACCACGCGTTCCTCGCAGAGCTTCATTGGAAACAGTCGTGCTTTAACGTGATACAATGTTGCACCGTGTTATCCGACTTTAAGCTAGCTAAATTGATGTTTACTGCTGCAGCAGGTGCAGAAGCAAATTTCGGCGCTAGCTAACAAGCAAACCTACAATTGCACGAAGAGAAACGAGCTCTAGAAAATGAATTTAATAAACGACGCAGCCCCCTACACAGAACACGCGGCTGTGCCCGCTACGAAAGCTATCCGTTGGCATTGGTCCAAACCTCGGTCGGCTAAACAGCGACTCTGTTCGCCTCGTGTAACTTTAAACAAGATGGAAGCTGCACTTTTGTAAAGTTGCAATTGAATGCCAAACATAAAAACGAAAATTAGCCGTTTAGCATTTGCTAAAGGCCGTCAGTTCATAGCATAATTTGGACTTTACGTGACCCGAGTTTCGGGCGCAGCGTGGTCGTGTTGCGCAGGTTGGCCGCAGTAGCACAGGTGTCTCTGATTAATCAATTAGCCAAACGAGGCCGCGGTCGCTGCCCCCCCCCCCCCCCCAATGCTCTGCACATCAGCTAATTACAAACTCCTTACCTGAACCGGTTTACCTTTTAGTCTCTTTTTACCTTTTTAACAGTTTAATTCAGACCAATTTTTGCATGTATACATGTCTGGAGCATTGTAGTTACAATTTCTGTTAATTATTCCCAATAATTTGCAAAAATCTCTTGCAATTCTTCATTTAAAAGACAAAATTAGCATATTTGTTTGGCCTGTCATTGTAATTTTCCTATATGTGAAAATTACAAAGGCAAAGGATCATGTTCATTGTAGTTTTCCTGCTCAAAGGCTGTAAGGATATTTGTTGAACTGCAATCTTTGGTATAAACAAAGGCGTTCTTTCTAGTTTCTTTTTTGTGGGTGTGCTTATGATTGTAACATTAGTATCTGGCCTTGAATATTAAGCATGAATATATTGAAGCCACGGGCATCATGAGTTATAGCTGGCAGACTGCGGTGAGTAATCTTCAGTTGGTGGGTCATGAAAAGACTACATATCGTGGAGCCAGCAGCTAAGAGCCTGACCAGTTAATTTACCAGGAGGTTGCCAGCGCACAGGACATCTGTGGTCCTGTGGGTATAGGGTGGGACAGCCCAGAAAAAGGAAATGGAGAGGTGCTTACTGAGCGTTTAAAGGTGTGACACCATTTCTTATACTAGGAGTGCAGATTCCTAGTATTTGTCAGTTTGAACATGAGTTATTAGTGAGATATTAATAAATTTAGTGTGATTATTGTACGTGGTTTCTTAATTTAACAGACTAGGAATGCAGTATTTGTTAAAATAGTTGCTGTGCTGCTTTTTACCTTATCACCTCATAAAATGTCATAAATTTTTTAATTTTTTATAACAAAACACACTGATTCAGGTTCAGTTTTAATTGAGTCTTGGTGTTTGTCGTTTTGCGATCACTACTACTGAAGTAATATTGTGAGTTCTATTAATATTAGTAACGTTAAGAGCGCAGAGATCTTAATTAGCAGCATATTAAGAATCACTCCAGATCTCATGACACCTTGAGCCTTTAGCATAGCAGGGAGATGTGTACATGTTCCTGTTTCTATATACAGATCTGCTGTTCTTAGGCATTTTCCCTCCTCAGTGTTCATGCAACTTCCACAATATCAGCAGCCTCTGTGCTCCTAAGAGGGACACGAGATAAGAGCGGTTGTCTTTATGTATTATTGAGCCCCCATGTTTGCCTTTTCTAAATAAAGGCTGCTGACAGAGTGACTAAAATGCAGGACAGTGAATGAACTTCCAAAGGCCACATTACTGTGCTCTGTGCAGCAATGTGTGCTGCTGTCAGAACTGGGTTAGTATACAGTGGGTGGCTTCAGCACAAAAAAAAAGCAATTTTGCCCCCTTTGTCCTTCTTAAATGTCCACCCCATCCCCCTTTCTTCTCCTCATGGCCTCTCCCCTCTTCTCCCCCACCCTCTGCAGTCTGTGGCTGGCGCACATGACTGTTTTCATTTGGTCCTTATTGTCTGTTGGCCACAGGGTGGCCCTCCCTCTGCATGTGTGGGTCATTACTGGAAGCCAGCAATACAGTGTTGCTGACCCTGTCACTGCATCACAGCAGCTTTTATGGATCACCACATCTCACGCTCTCTATAGGTGTGATGTGAGTGTTGCTTTGTGTAGTTCAGCATGTGGCAGTATTAGTGTGTAGGCCTGTGCTGGTGAGAAGCAGAGGTAGTGTGGATATACATACCGGTGTCTAAACATTGCAGACGTTCCTTTTTTTTTTTTTTTTTTTTTTTTAAATATTATTGGATAGGAGCTCATAGCAGCTGTGTTGTCTAAACTTAAATGTAGTATTCAGTGAAAAATTAAACCAGTTTTTGAGGCTAATAGTCTAAGATTCAGTCAAAATGTCACCTCAGTGCTGCCAAATGAACAATCTCACTTCACTTTCTTCTTAGTTTAAACACTGATATTTCTAGAAGTTTTCATTTCTATGTTTTGTTGTTTTGAGGGATGATTCTGGAGCACTGGTATCTAATAAGCCCAGCTTTTAGCACCACAGTCAGCTTTAATGTATGTCCTGTGCACCTTTTCATAAGACAGTCTGTGACGTCTGAAAATGATTTACTGCTGCAGCATAAACATCAACCATCATTAGTCTATCTTATCTCATAGCAATAAGTAGGCTTCACTCTCAATCCATTTTTTGGTGATGTTTCTTTCTTTATTAGGAAATTACATTTGATGTTGATTATTCAGAATGAAGTACCAATGAGAGTACTTCTAAGTTAATACTTATTTTAACTAATAGTGTTTGAACAAGCAATTCATTAGATTTAATGAAAAATAAATTGATGATAATAGAGCTGAAAATATGGAGAATATTCTTTTTCACAAGCAGTGACATGTTGATATTTTTATATCAGTTCTCTAACAGCATCAAGTCAGAAAGAATAAAAAGATGCCTCTGGTCAATTTCAGAACAAGTCAATATTGATGACCATGTGTTGCTGTCTCTTGTGCAATGCAAACTACCCAACTGAATTTTATTTCAGGCGGACTGTGTAGTAAATGTTTCGTGTTTGTTTGTTTTGTTTTTCTCTCGACTAGCTGGATTATTCCTTTCTCTAAAAATGTTTAGAAATTGTACACTTCTACTTCGGAGGCAGCCTGCCAATTATAAGTGAACGTTGCATCACTTTTCACTGTTATTCTGACTGCATCTGTTATGCTGGAGCTGCTGCATAACTAACCCCGCTCTCAGCCCCCTACCCACTGTGGCTCTGCACCTTCAGGGCAAACTTTATCAAAGTATGAAGCATATATTTATGTTGATACAATTTTTCTCCTTTAAAATCTGGTAACAAAGCTTGTAGGAATGTTAGAGCGAAGATGCACTGAAGACGTTCTGAGGTGTGGACCTGTGAGCAACACACTGTCTGAGAGACAGGAGTCGTCTATCCAGCATGTGATGGAAAAGCAAACAGTCTTCCCTTTATCAAAATTAAGATGATTGAAATTTGGTGACAGAATGGGCCAGGCGCAATTAGTCAAAGTAGTAAAATCTTCCAAGTTAATAGGATTATCATGTAGTTTAATTTTTTTTTATGAAAAGCAAAATCACTTGATGTGTGGGCACAGTGTCGTGGTCACATCACATCTAGTTTTTCTCATCAACTGACGAGTATTACTGTATTCGCAGCATTAGAAGTCCCCGCATTTGCCTTTTGTACACGTCAGTGTGTGGGTAGACTAGTCACATCTGTGTTTTCATCTGGGATATTTTGAACTGTTACTTGTGGGCTTTTAGTTCTCAAGGACAGGCCGTGCATGTCAGTGTGTGCACTCTGGAGTTCTTCACTCTGCAGCTTGTCACGCATACTTGGTCAATTTAATCCTCTGAGGAGCTGGTAGCAGAGATTCGTGCCTCCTCACTTTAAGTGCTCAGTGTCACATCAGTACATGCTGATCTCACCGTTGGCTTCAGGTTCAACTTAAAGAAGTTCTGCAGTTAGTCAGATCTGTAAATAGTTTGTTTTTTGACCAGTTATTTTTGTATAACAAAATCTGAAGACTGTTCTGCTGCATTTCCCCTCAGATCTAATGTTTGTTAAGACAGTAGCTCCTTTTTTTGATCCTATAAGAGTTCTGACAGAAATGGCTTAAACAGTATATTGTTTTATATAATCTGATAGTGACAGCCTGAAGAAAACAAACTAAAATGCCTTTTCAACTAATGTTATCAAATCGAATGGAACAATTTTGTACAAAATGACTGGAAATCCTTTTAAAAGTGAGTCTGTGTGCTCATATTAGAAATGTGGAAAATGAAAACCATCACAGTGCAGCCTGTTCAGTGTCTTTAACTTTGTTGCTGCCTCCTTCTAAATCTTTTAAAGGAAATCAAACTAGTTTTTTAAAATCAATACATTCAAGTTTGGAAATCATGATGTGCCTGTACTGAAGCTGCCGTTAATTAAAACTAAAGAGGCCGTCTAAGTATCCTCACGTGGCAGTTGTGACTTAAATACATCATTTGGACTGATTTAATTCGGAGCTAAAGGACCTTTGCTATTGTTTGTAGGCCACATTTGTCATAAACCTCTTCCTCAGGTAGTCTGGCATCAGGAGAGGGTTACAACTGAACAGGATTAGTGCTGTTACTGACTTTTATTCTAATTATCAATTTAAACAAATTTTTATGATTAGTGGGTGAAAAGTGTAAATGTGCTGACCACAAGTTCTCAGAACGCAATGCGACATCATGATCTTGCTTTATTTGTTCGACTAACCATCCAAACTGAAGATATTCACTCTGTAAAGAATAAAACAGTTATTGCTCTTTCGATCTATAAATCAATGAACTGCTTTTAGTTCAGGATACAGGTATTAAAAAAAAGCTTGTGATAGATTCCTTCTGAGTTGATTTACAGCTGTACTTGAGTCAAGAGTTTGATCAGCTGTGATACCTTGCTTCCAAACACCCACTCAAAGCCACTTTTCCATGTAATTAATTAGCACAATCAGTGAACTGCTAAAACCGAGCCGGCACCACCAGCTTCAGAGGCTGAAGGATGACACAAGACTAAGGCAGAGACAGAAGTATAGTAACTATCGAGATATTTGAGTGGATCACTTGCATGTAAAGTTTATTGCAAAGCTTTGTCATTAGTCCCTCATGCATTTTGCACGTTGTCATTGTGACAATATTGATGACTACATCTAGTGTGTAACGTCAAAAGTGTTGTTGAATTGTGAATCTCTGCACTTTGTAGTAACACCGTGTGCAGAGGCTTTTCTCCCCTGGTGGGAAGGCTGTGGGATCTGAGAGTACCAATAACTAAACACTACACTTTAATTAATCCTAAAAGGCAGCATGCTCAGTTGGGTAAAATTGTAGAGGTAGATGAGTTTATCTTAGCAATGGTGTCAAAACACAAAAAGAACCTCGTGGTCTTTATCTGGAGCTGCTTTCTGATGAAAACTGTGAGGCAAGGCCTCTCGGGAAACAAGATGCTCCGCACTCAAATGCCTGCACTAAGAGGAGGCTGCTGGCTGGCGGCACACAGTGAGAGCCTTGACTGAAATTTTTTGGGGAGAGGCATCATGCCAAGCCTTCTCTTCCAAGTGTTTATCTAATAAAATATTTCTGCCTTGTGGCACTATCTCAAGCGGGACAATAGCCAATGTTTGTGCTTTGTACTTAGAATAAAAGGTGAAACATATGAAATGGAGATTGAAGTAAGTCATTTTCTTCAACAACAATATGTTCTCCTGTGGCCTGCTTCTCTCTCTGTTACCATGCACGTGGGGGAGGCTGCTTGTGGAGCGATAACTGCTTAGGATTGCAGTTTTGGCATATGAGAGACGCTGGCTGAATATCCCTGATGTTTTTGAAATTTCTGTCTTTGTGCCCTTTTTGTCATGTTAACAAAACCACAAGTTAACATGTGGAAGCAGTATTATATTTTGCACTCACCAACTAGTTTTATTGCTTGAGACAAATAGATGGAAAGTGCAGCAGGAGCATTAGGTTTACCTGTAAAGATCAAGTACCCATCCCTTTGTGTGATTGGGGTGCTTGCAATGTATTTGGTGTTGAGGTTGCATTTACTTGCTTCCATTAAAACGGATAAGCAAATTTTAATATTATATAGATGTCAATCAGGATGATTGACATTGTTATTTCTGTACATGCCTAAAGTACAATAATATTAGAACTAACGTTGAACCAGATCAGTTTGCCTTTTGTTAATGGCGATAATTCAGTGTCATAATTTAGGATTACGTTATATCTGTTTTTATAACAGTTGAACAACGTTGAACTGTGAAACCATATTTAAATATTTACATTTGTCAGATTGGAGCTGTCCGGGGTAAAGTAAAAGTTAAATAATGTGTTCATTTAGAAGTATACTGTTTATGAAGTCCAGATGAGCCACAGACAAGTGTAATGTATCATGGCCTGCAGCCTTTTTTAGATTTTACCTGCAGTGAGAAGAGGCTATGCAGCGGTGAAGAGCACAACATGCACGCCTGTACACTGGTTTACGTTCCACTGCTACTGTCAACACTCTGTATAGAGCAATCTTCAGTAACGTGGTTAAGGATTATCAGGAAAGCTAATGATAAATGAAGACTGATTTACCGACCAAGGACATCAATAGCTATTGTAGTTTTTTATACAACATTTCTGAGGGTAGACACATTTATATTGTTTAATGGTATTTATCGTCCTATTACTCAAACCTGTGAGGAACAGTTAAAGTAGGTGTTTATACATTGATGTGTTGGAGGTTTGAGCTGTAAGGCAGTCAGCAGCTGTTCATCTGATGTAACAAGTTTACTACTTCAGCTCCTTTTACTGTCTCTTTTTTTGCCTGCTGAAAAATGTTCATAACACAGGAAACCATAACAGAATGTACACATTAATACTCAGAGATGCTCATACGCCCATTCACCTCATGTTTAAGCTTCTTGCTGGCAGGCGAAAAAATGTGGCTAGCAACAACAACTGTATTAACAGGGAATGGCGTAGACAAGGTTCAGATGTTTACCATCATTCGTAGTTCTAACTTTAGTGCTTTTCACAACACAAGCTGCATAGTACTTCACAGGATATCAGATAACACATGGTAACAGGCAATGTGAAGACACAGGTAACTGTAGTTTTCTCTGTAGCTGTGAAGCAGACTTGCATAATGCTTGCTAGCATACTGATGTCAGTCAAATTCTTACTGGCTCTGGACAAAAGACTGTGCTTGTTGAGAGTTTGAATGTTGCCATAATCTTCTCTTGTTCATCTTCCATGTGGCGATCATGTCCACTCATCTGGGATTCTTGTTTCTTCTGGTAAGCAAAATGTGTTTGGGTTAATGGGTCATCTGGGTTGAAGCTGTAGTTTCTATTTTTGTATGCGTTATGTTGTCAGTGGGTTTTGACCTTGGTTTCAGGACATGCCAGTGAATCAAATGAGTCATGTATTTGCGCTTGTATACTGCAACATTGACAATGCAGTTTGTTTACAGTACATTCAGAAGCCTGAAAATAGTGATGGTAAGGATGGATGTGCATATATAGACACAACTGTCTCCCCACCTGGCGAGCAGTGTTGGTCTGAATGTTCAACTTTCACACTGGAAATTGATCGTATATTTTTAGTCATCCTCAGTTTCTTTGCATTGTGATAGTGGAGTAAAACAGTTCCTGTAGCATGTCACTTGTTTAATGTATTGCTCCAGTGATAGTTTTCAATGTTTAAAATGTAAAGCATTAAGACAGATGCACGTTGTATCAAACTCATGTTTTAAAATTGCGTTTTTGACTGTCAGCTAAAGAAGATTTGATATGAAACAAGCGGCAAATCTCATTGTCAGGTTTACTTAAATCACTGCTCTTAACACATAACAAGTCAGTCTGCTAAGTGCTGCTGTGTTTTCATATGTGCACTGAGGAATCTGTCCATTACACCATTTTACACATGGCTTCTGATCTGCCATATCTTGAGCAAACACTGGAATGAGCATATTGTCAGTCACATAGGATGCTGTGTCATCTTGACTATACTTCACTCCTTGAACATAAATTCCTCAGAGTATTGCCTTCAATGGCTCGAATTCACTGCAATGGATGCTCCAGCAAATAATGGGTACATAAAAAAAGTGGAGATCATTTTTGGAGACCATTCTCGATACTGTCTGGATGTAGTATAAGGGTATAACTGAACATGTCAGTCAGGTGTTGGCAGAGTAGTCATCTGATGATGGACACATGCTTTCAGATTGGATTGAGAAAAAGCAAACTGCCTCAAACTATTGTCTTTTTTTAATATAAATGACTAAAACATGTAGCTGACAAGTTTGCAATTTTCCATGGCTAAATGATGTGCCAAGTGGATGTTTTGCATCAGCCTTCCACTCTTCAAAATATTGTGCTCCAAATAAGGAAGGAGATTTCCCATATTGTCAGTAATGATCTGGAGGCAAAAATTTGAACTTCCATAACGATGTATATCTGCCAGAATACAGTATATTATCTTTGACATTTCTTGTACAATTTTGGCCCTTTGGAGAGAATGTAAAAATAACAAAGATGTTGGCAACATGTGAGCGACGAAGCCATCGTGTTCTTTACAGTACTGGTGAATGTGCTGTGGTGCAGGTATATTCTTTGTTTTGTGCACAGATTCATGCTGATTATAAAGATCTGAACATATTGATAAATACAGTACATTGTCATTTTTAGTCAAGCTATCACAGTGGACTCTAATTACACACACTCACAACACACCTCCAATTTTTCACACTTGGTGAAGCTGAGGTTGTAATTATATTTGACTAATGGAGTCCAGAGCAGATCTGCAGCTGTTTGATCTGAGTGACACCAAGCTGTTTGTCAGTTTACGTGCCTTTATGTATATCATGACGTGCCACACAGCCAATCACTGCAGTTGACAGTGACAGCTTAGCTGTGACAATATTGTAACAATTAGTAAATGGAAAAAAGAAACTCTGTTCAAAAACTGATCTTCGTCAATCATGACAGCTGCACTGACTTTTTCTAGTCAACAATGAAAATACGATTAGAACAAAATGTCAGAGGGTGGATGTGTGAGAGCTCCAGTATAAGTACATATTTATTGGCATGTACATGTAGTATATTTAGATGGCAGAGAAATGGAGACATAGAGCAGTGCAATAAAGGCGGCATAAAGAATATAATGCCAGCTAGCTTTGTGAAAAGTATATTTAAGATTTAATGTTTTGATTCATACACTATACATATCTGCAGCTGATGGTGAAACAAACAAAAATGACATATTGGCTGTGGTTTGAAATATTGATCCGTTTTATACCTGTCCATCTGACAGTCGTGATGCGGTTTTCATCACTTGAGTAGAGAAGATCAATTTGCGTTTGAGTTGTGGCAAGTTGACATTTTCACTGGATGCAACTAACGAGGTGAAACTAATTCTTAAATAGGACACCAGAGGCTCAGTTATCTGCTGTATCTTCGGACTGCTTTGAAAAAAATGCATCCTAAAAGTCTTTCACTGTATATTATGTGCAGATCTGTCATGTAACTAAGGTTTACCAACACATAATGCACATGCTAAAGTAGCATTCACATAATGTCTGTAGTTACAGTAGAGTGATTTCTTTCTTCCTGCTGTGGTTTAACACAATCACTTGAAAGTTGAATAATGCCATAACATTTATTGTGCCCCTGCATTATCGTTTTTCAGACAGTTTGTTAACAGATAGTTAAATAAGCTGCGCACAGCAGCTTATTTAACTATGAACAGAAAAAGGCCTTTGCACATGGCTTCATCCAGGAAATTGATCATCAGAGCATCTAAAAATGCAATCACTTCTTTTGACGCTAGTGCGCTCTTCATCTCTGCTGGGGTGTGGCACCTCCATTATAAAAATAGACAGAGGGAACCCTTTCTGTCGCAGATGCCTCGAATCAGTACATTTTGTGTCAATGTGTTGTCTTGATATGAGACTTGTCATTAGAGATTTGTGTAGTTTTGCTGTAGTAAATCTAAATTGATAAGCGTTTAACTGCTGTGGCTTTTTACCTTCTAAGTTGTAAGCTTTTGTTGTTGTCAGCAGCTGTTATTATAGTATTTGTTGGTGAATTCTGGCTTCTGATCTCACCTTGATTATATTAAGTGGTTTGTTTTCAAAGTATGAACATGTTAAGGCCTATGGGGAACTTGTAGATGACTTCACTGTGGATGTTTGCAGTCGTAATGCTTTGTGTGTTAAAGGCTGGATGACAAATGCAGTATGTGTCAGCAGAACTTCAGCCTCAACTCTTTAGCTGGATGTGAACAACCTGAGCAGACCAATTGATTTGTGCTTTACAATTTCAGTGATCATCTTTGTGCGGTGCTCCCATTCATTTAACTAATTGCCATTCTTCATGCTTATTGTCAGTGTTGTTGTGGCCAGATTTTCTCTTGACTGAACACTCTACCCTACTTGGTTCTGCTGTTTGCATCTTACTGCAGATGAATTGTGACTAAGTGAAACATTGCTTTTTGCTTTTGCCTGGTTTAAACCAATTTGCATGGACAGCTAGCTCAAAATATAGCCTCCTTCTCCTCCCCCCAACAATGACATGTGATCACCTCTGACTGTTGCTTTTTGTTCTTGTTGATCTAACATGAAGTACTTTTGTGTCCACATTTTCAGACGGCAACTCCAAACTAACATGGCAGTCAGACTGTGCGATGTGGCTTCTCTGCTTAGAAGTGGTTCGTGGGCGCCTGAGCCTTGGACTGGGGTCTGTGGCACTTCTTTTTTTGTAATCATTTGGCCAGAAGGCCTGCTTTTTGTCTCAGTGCTCAGGCCATACCAATGATGTTAGCTCTTTTATATTTCGATGCTCAAATCAAATTTATCACATGTTCAATTCGGTCACTTTTGGGGTTTTTTTTTTTACGAAAGCTCCCAAGTTGTTGACTGTATTGGTATGGTCTAAACCTGTCTGCTACTGTCTACTGTGATGTTTCTCATAGAATAATTCTAAAATTATGGCTTCATGGCCTCCGTGCACCAATTAGTCAGTGTGATTGAATAATATGCATAGTGGGTTAATAAAGGATGACTCTTCAAACATTAACTTGTTGCTGGTTGCTTTAACTGATTACCATATCACTGAGGGCCTGTTGTCCGATGCTAGCGTATTGATGGCTGCAGATCTGGCGCTGCTATAGGCTTGCATATCCAGTTTATTTTGCTGAATGAAATGTTTCACTTTGGTCACCACATTTAACTTTAAAGAATTGTTTAAACATGCCACTTATCAACTTCAATACTGCTTTTATCAATTGCTGAGCTTCTGACAGATTAATAGACCCTCACATTGCTTTCTCAGTAGAAAGTCTCTTCTGTTTGCCCAGAAACACACACAGCAATCATGAATAGAAGAGAGGGAATTCATTGTACAGTCTTTATTTTTCTCTGCACGTGGAAATGCTGTAAGATCCAACATCTTATATTTGGCCAGATATCTTGTCATTCACAGCTTCTACTTAAAAATGCAGTGACCCTTAATGTTAGTTCCACTGTACAAACAAAAAACGGCATGCAGATTACAAGTAGCGCTGCATGTTACTTGGTTGCCTTGATGATGTTTAGTGTTGAGGTAAAACAAACATTTTAAAATCACCAGTATTCAACAAAACAATGTTTAAATGTGTGAAGAGTGTCCTTTTTTAACTCTCTGTTGGTGTTTTAATTTATTTTTTAGTTTGGTTTGCATCTGGTTTTGACTTGATTTTTTTTTTTTCTGTCTCTTTAGCAGGTAATTGCTGCCATGGAAACACAGCTGTCCAATGGGCCAACTTGCAACAACACAAGCAACGGTCCTTCAACAATCTCAAACAACTGCTCCTCACCTGTAGAGTCAGGGAGCATAGAGGACAGTAAAACTAACTTGATAGTCAACTATCTGCCTCAGAACATGACCCAAGAGGAGCTGAAGAGTTTGTTCGGAAGCATCGGCGAAATTGAGTCCTGTAAACTAGTTCGAGACAAAATAACAGGTAACTCAACTGTTTGCATTGCTATGGCTGACTAATGGCTTGGGCCTGACAGATACAATGTGCTCTGAATTTTTGGCTGCAAGTATGTGCATTCATTCTGCGATTAAATGGGCACACAATTAGATTTATAAATATTCAAATAGATGAAATGCAAGTTGGAAATGCTTGCAAAAATATTTTTCCTCACTTCTTAACATCAACAGTGAACCAAAATACTGTATCAATGGGGCCGTACTAGCAGTGTTTTCCATGTCATGAGCTTGTCTGTTTATGCATGCACAGTATGTGATTTCCTCTTTGTATATTTGACATCTAGCATCATAAATTATGGACCTTTTTACCCCCAATAAATGCAGAGGCCCTTATTTTGAAAGTCAGCCAATCATTCTGCATCTCATTATGGAGAATATCAGGCACTTACTTTACATAGTAACCATTACAAAACCTACCAAGCAGCAGCATACAGACTGATTTTAATTGCTATATATTCTGCACGAACATGTACCTAAATGGCAGTCCTTTTAAAAAAAACAAAAAAGGGCTCTAGGGAAATTTGAATAAATTCTATGGAGGGTTTTTCTACTCAGAGGGACTATCCTTGGTTCTTTATTAAAGGAATTTCGAGACTCAAATTCAATTTCACTATGACATTCCTTATATTTGGGCAGGTAGAAGACTCATTTCATGTTTTATTGGGAGGAATGTAGCAGACATCCCCAAAGTGATTATAAGAAGGTAGATGATGGCTCAGTGTTGGATTTTTACTACTTGCTGTTTTGGTCAAGGTTACCAGGACCTTCCTCCATCTGCTGCTTTTAATGCAGCCCGATGGTCAGCCTCTCTCGCCTTTTTAAGGATGTGTACACACATCTGTTTCATTTGCATTCAGTCCTGAAACATTAACAGCCTCTGAGTGAACAGATCTTTACATTAAAATGAGGCTGATGCAGAGAGCTCTTATGAGGAAGCGCTGTTAAACTACGAGGCTAGAACTTTAATCATCATAGATTGTCTCTATTCCGAGACTCCAAGGTAGTCACCCTCATAAAATTAACATGGAAGATGTACGCCCAACTACATCTGGCTTTGAAATATTAATAATGTTTAATATTTCACAACACATATGTATAGCTGACCAGTATTCACAAGTCTGTCTTTGCATGGTTGCTACTGTCCCCTACAGCTACTCAGAGCCTCAACTCTAAAAATATTGTTAAGTGCTTTGGTAAACTGTTTCTCACCCTGCTGCTATAACTATTCTGTCTTTAGGCCTCTACAATGTCTCTACAATGCATTTCTATTATAGGTGCATTCGTAGTAAAGACTTTCTTTATATATAAAACCAGAACTTTCACAGTTTGTCACTGGAAAGAAAGGGTAGCAAGAGGTAGACCACAAAGGTTGGTGTATTTGTGGGCTCATTATGGATTTACTGAATTTAGACTTTTGGCATGCAGCGATGAAAATTGTCAAGTGTAGTCTTGCATGGAATAAATGCTTGTTCAACCATGCATACAAGAAATGCATTTGATTGTTAATGTGTGAAATCGGTTGAGCTGAATTGACGAGTGATCCTCGTTTAGAATCGGTGTTGAGCACAGTCTGCTTGGGTGGTTGAACATAAACATGCTTGATAGGTTGCATATTTAGAGGAGCAAGTGTGAACATGCACTCCCAAGTAATTTAAGTGCAAGGAACTAAATGAAAAGAGTTGTTTGAAATCAGGCTGGCCCTAAGGCAATTCTGCATGCCCCCATAAAGTGGGGCAGTAGAAATGTAGATTCAGATTTAGCAAGTGAAATAGCTGAACCTTTTTTGACCAAGAAAACAATTTTATTCAGACTTATATTTAAAGACTAGCACTTAAAAATTCAAGTTTGATCTTCTATGTGACCTAAAATAAATAATTTTTTTAAATAAAAACATAAATGGATAAACACAAATTTTACCACAGCATTCATTTCTCTATGAAATTGTTTGTTTCTTACTATGACAGATGTGATTTAAAAATTGCAATTTAAGGAAAAACTGCTTGACCTTGTAGATTTTCTGTCTTTTAATGTTGTTTTAGGTCTTTGGCACTCGTCGGTTGTTTACAGGGCTTTGAAATAGTTGGATATTTGCTTTTCATAAATTTAGATGTTTCTTTTGACAATGAGAAGTTTTAATGTCTGGAAATCTAATGCATGTCTGACTCGATTGTATTTTGTCTGCGTACAGGGTCACTGGTAAATGGAAGTAAATGGCCCTGTACTGCTCAAACTCCATTGAAAAAAGAACCTCAGAAATGTAGTCGGACCCCAAAAACTGAAGGGAGATTTTTGTGATAACAATTAAAAGGTCTCATTCATGTGTATCGGAAAGTAGAAATGGACATCACATTGTCTTTTTTTTTTTTTTTTTTTTGAAGACCATACCTAATCTCAAATGTAGAGATATTTGCTTCTAGAATTGGTGTATTTTTTTCATTTTAAGTCAACAATTACAAGTAACCTTTTAAAAGTGGCAGTATCATTGTTTGCTATTATCATCTGTTTCTCTAAGGCTTTGCTACCTTACATAGTATTATAATTGTAAGTCAGTTGTTTTGGCCTTGTCCTCTGCCTTATGCAGGTATCTTGTTGTATAAAATCCCAGCTGTTGAGTTGAGCAAAACTGGCTCCTAGTTCTGTGTTTTTCTGTCTAGTATTGCAGTGATGTTCATCTTGTATTTGAGCATTGAGTAGTTGTACACATCTGTGAAAACGTGAAGGTGACATGTTTATGTCTTGTGTACGTGTTTCTTTTTGTAAAGGTACAAAAAGAAACAAGTAATGTAGAGTATAGGACAATATAAGTTTCACTTTGTTTTCACAACGGGAGCTTCTGTTAGATTGGATTAGGGATGACAGTTGCACCAGTATCTTTAGTGAAACAAAGTGTGGATGGGGTCTGTTTATGGCACCATTCCAAAGGCTCTTAGCATCAGTGGTGATCTGATTAGGCATAATTAGCCATGTAAAAACAAATTGCCTTTTTATTAAAGAAATAGAAATGCAGCCAGCTGGAAAGGGTGAGTTCTGAGCTCTCTGGCTGGCAGTAGATACTTGTCAAACAGGACACCTAAGAAAGACAAACTTCTTTTTAGGTAAATGGATGAACAGCACAGACATAAACAAACTAAAATTTGTTTGGCTAAAACAGGACTGTGGTACCAATGCTTGCTCTGTAGGAGTTGCTAAAGTTTCAGTGTGCCCATTACGCCTTTTGTGGTGGGCAAAATCTATTTAGTATGTGTCCAAATTTCAGTTACAATCATGCAAAACCTTGGAACTAGAAACCTGCTTTTAAATCCCAGGACTCTGAGAAAGGGGGATGAGCCACACTTTTGCAGTGGTCTTTGTCAGTGCGTGTAATTTTATTATAGAGGTTGCAGTATCAATTGATCAACAGTATCTAAGCAGCGGTTCTAAATTAAGCAGTGTTTAAAATTATTTTTGACTGATAAAAGCTTGAAAAACTTAATGTTATTCAAAGCCTCCAAGTCATTTCTCAGGAATGATGCTCTGATTTCAATTTCAGCTCTACATAAAACCCTTCCCCCTCCAGACTGTGTTGCTTTTGTCTTTCCCTTGGCCCTGTGGCAATGGATTTAAGCCAGCCAACATCTGTGTACTGGTGCTACATCAGATGTTAAGTAATCACCAGAGAGATGCATGCATCCTCTTCACTTTAAATGTTCTTGCCTTGACTGCTGCTGCAGCAGCTTAGTCTTTGTGTCGTTTTTCCTCCCACTATGGGCAGCGCTAGTCTTTTACTGGAAGCAGGGTGCAGTTCTGTTTGAAAGTGAATCCCAGCATGTCTCCTCGACTCCTTAATGACAACTGAAAGTGAGCAAGTTATTCGTTTTATAGAAACACGTTTAAGGCCTCCCAGCCTGAACAGTGGATGCAGCGGGTACTAGACGTTCCATAGGAAGACATCAGTATAAGGGGCGTAGCGTGCCCACATACAGCATGTACAGTAGAACACAGTGAGGCAGGCGGTTTGCCCTCCAGGCTTAAGTAAAAGTGTCATTTCACCAGCTCATTTCAAAGACTCAGCGTGTTTCTCCTAGCTATAACAGTCCCTGAGATGCAAGGTGAAATTAAGTTTATGAACTTTACTTGATCACAGCAGAACAACCCATGAGACTAGTGACTCATGGTGGTTAAGACCGATAAAGCAAGTATGGATACATGGAGGAAGTTCAGATGTACACTAAATCTAAGTTAACAGCAATGCTGCAGGCAATATTTTGACAGTATTTCCTTTACTAATACACACAATACTTTATCGATTATATTTAAACTTGTATATTGTCACACATACAACATGTAAAAGTTGATGTTGCTAAAGACAACTTAAGAAAACAAGTTTAAAGAGTCTGATTTTGAAATACTGTGAATTCCCCGTCACCACACACTCTCTGAATCATCTCTCTGGACCTGTCTTGTGCTTAAATTTGATCGTGGGCTATGTGAAAATATTAACTCCATCTAATCTCATCTAAAGTTTTCGATCAAATTCAAGTTGCTTTTGTACTGTATTAATATGCTGAAGCTGCTTGAGCTGGTGAACTTGACCGGCAGTGGAATTGCAGAGAGACCCAGCAGTGTGGGTGGAGGAAATTGAATTGCCTCTGTGCACATAAAGAGTGGGTGTCAATCTATTGTACATTTTAGAGATAAACTGTAGAAGGAGGGGAACACATTGAGCTTCGGCTACTGCACTGTGTCAGAGATGAGTCGGTGTGAGAGCAGAGCAATTGCCTGTCGTTGTTAATTTAAGACGTGTTCGTCAAAGTTGGTCCTCATTTGAGAATTCACTATAGGTTGTAAGCCAAGTGGATGTTTGTTAGAAATGGGCTCGTGACCCGTGTTCATGCTCTGCCAAAGAAGAAATAAAGATTGACTGTTTGTCTGTGTATCAAAGTATTACTGACACTGATGCTATTCACAAATGGCTCATAAAAGGCAGTTTTGCTCATATTTAGTTGTAATACATTGTTAGTGTTCATATATGGCAGTCACCTTTCAGTTTCTATTAAGTGACCCTCTATGTATGTTCTTGTGATTGCAGGGCAGAGCCTAGGCTACGGCTTTGTGAATTATGTGGACCCGAAGGACGCAGAAAAAGCCATCAATACCTTAAATGGCTTGAGACTTCAGACCAAAACCATCAAGGTAAGCTCTCATGTCATTTTTTTTAAGTCGCAAACAGGCATTGACACGTTATTCAGTCCTCCAATAAGCAGCCCAATTAGACCGTCATATTCAACTCACAGAAATCTGTCACCCTTCATGAACGGTTGCAAAAATCCAAGATATGCCGTTCATGTCTGGCTCTCTGGGTTTGAGTGGAAACATAATGAGGCTGGAGAAATGTGGGGTGGAGAGGGAGCCTATTGTTAATCTGGGCACATGCGGCTTTGCCTGGGCCTCAAGTAGAGCAGAACTGTTTCTATGGTTGCATGTGCTGTAGCACTGCTGTATGCCTTTACAGGGAGGTGGCTGCCATTAGCATTCATCAGGCAATGTAGCACTCAATGTGCTGGTGGAAAAACTCATTTGCTTCATATAGTGCTGCAGGATTTGTGGATGGTGGAGCCAGATTATTAGATGTGATATTTTTTCACAGTGGTTTTACAAGGAGCTAGCCAGATTCCTTCTGACAACGGGCAGGTATTTATGAAAATGTCTGTGAGCAAAAACAACATATTTTGTGTGAGCTGTACGCTTGATTATTTCTGTATTTTATGTTGAAATATTATATTGACAGTTGAAGATGATGCGTGTTATGAGGCATACCACTTCATTCCCATGAATCAAACAGAACACTTTTTTTTTCACTCCACCTCTCTTCCTCGGTTCATGCCTCCTGAAAGTAGAACATGGGAGTTTTTTTTTTTTTTTTTTTCTTCACACATCCAAAAACTCTCTAGCTGCTCTGTCAGAAGTGCAAATAAACCCCAGTGAGGTAGAGGAATATACTTTGCAAATATTAGCATCAAATGAAGTGTGAAGGTGAGGCTGGGACGGAGGCAGGGGATGAGGAGAAGCGAGGGAGTTGCCTGGCTGTGGGAAGGGAGCTTTAGCTTTCACATCCACTTTGTCAGCCTTCCCTTCAGGGGAGGAACACGGCGAGTTTTTGAGATGGTGTGACCAAGTGGAGTTGTTATCGATCTGAGAGCACAAAAATGAATACTTTTTTTGAAGGTTTAATTAAACTGAGTGATTTTCTTTTTCTTCATATAATCCATTGCATAAGATTGCAGAAATGGACTTGGTATAGGAGCATTTAACACATCTGACACTAATTAAATACGGCTGTGCCGTTCAGGTAATTGACAGTCGAGTCACACATACCTGGAGCCACCAGACGGATAGAGGAAAGAAACGGTGCAGAGTCGAGAGTCTGCTCTTTCCCGCTATTCCTCCCTCTGTGATTCCCTCATTTAGTCCTCCTCGAGCCATTCTCACACATTGGCACCTGTATAGGTTCCTCCTGCATGTTATTGTATAAATGTCTACGTGACTGAAAAAGGGATGGTGTACTGCAAAAAAAATGAATTTATGACTACTCAGGGGTGTAATGATGTATTGATCCATACGACCTGGTAGATGACTCACTGGTCCCCCTCTGTTTTCTATTACTCTGCTCTGTTTATGGACAAATGTTGATTTATGTTGCATTTCTATCTGGCCTTGTGCTGGGCCTCTCTTCCTGTCTTCTGACTGTGGAGATGGAAATGGGTGAGATTGGTTTTAAGAGGCAGATGCGCTGCTCTGTTGTCTATAACATTTTTCAAGAAATGATAAATTTACTTTTAAATGAGAGCTGTCTAGACTAGCCTGATGCTGCATTCATCTCTGTCAGGTTTCCAACCGAGTTGATGGGCAGAAAATGTGTGAACTTTTTTTCTAGATAGACTGATTTGTCACTGTCCATTTATCCAATGAGAGTCATAATTAAGTATCCACTGGGGAAAGAAAAATAGGGTGACAAATTGACTGTGGAGCAGACAAATTATTGCAGGGCATCACCCTATTGTTGTAGGCCTCAAATGATTATAAAACAAAACTGACAAAACCTGGCATACCAGTGAGATATAGAGAGGTTTACTGTAAAATTTGTAAAGGTACAGACATGAACTAAATGCATTTTTGAACATTTGTCTGCCCTCATGTTCATGCTCCACAGAAAAACAAGTATCAACAAACAAACAAACAAACTGACATTAGTGTGGAACAGGACGCACATTTTTACTTTGTCATTATTGGCTGTTTGTAGCTCAAATAAAGCAGACACTGCCACGAACTGACCTTAATTTTTACAAGGAACTCCACCCTCTCCTCTTCATCTTGTCTGTGCAGTCATGGAGTCTCACAGCTTTGCTGAAGCTGAGACTAAAATTGTGCACAGAGGTTTTGCCTCCAGTCATGCCACCTGGAGCAAATCTGTTTAAGATTTTCACTTGTTTTATAATGACACAGTACAGGCTTCTATTGGAGCACATTGTTTAGAAAACAGTACTTATAAATATAAAATAACAAAAGGTGATCACACTATTAGTATTCAAGCAGTGCAAGATCATTACCTCATGTGTTCAAACAGGATGTAATGGTGTTCATGTTCTGTCTCTCCCTGTAGGTTTCCTATGCGCGTCCAAGCTCCGCCTCCATCAGAGATGCAAATTTGTACGTCAGTGGCTTGCCAAAAACCATGACTCAAAAGGAACTGGAGCAGCTCTTCTCTCAGTATGGACGCATCATTACCTCACGCATTCTGGTGGACCAGGTGACTGGTGAGTAGGACATGAAAGCTGTCCCACGGTTTTGCTCTTTCCCCCCTCCTTTTGTTCCTTTTTTAGTTTGCGTCTTTTCTCCCCGTCCCTCCCCAAGTGAGTCCTGAGCAAAATGACATAGTCAGGCCTGAGAAATGGATGAGAGGTGGTGGTATGAGGTTCCCCAAAATGCAATTTTCCACTAGAGGTGTTCATAAATATGCATAGATGGACAGGATATGAAATGGGTGTAAAGTAGCAGGACTAATTTCTTTTTCCGACCAATCTCCCTTCCACCTGCACTTACCTTCTCGTGCTTTCTCCCTCTTTCTCCTCATCCCCAAGGTGTACATGCAATGTCCGTTTCATGGCAAGAAATGAAATGCATTAGAGAAGTTATGTTCTCTATTTCTTGACTGTCATGTGGAAGAACTCTTATCAAACACTAAACAGCATCTTTCACTGAGACATTTCCCAAAGGTTCTGTCTCTGTGTGCTGCTGAAACACATTCCTTCAAGAATGCATTATGGGAATGGTTGTCTTTATTTTTCCAGCATTAAATAACTTGTTTCTGGAGAATTCGTTTGAGTTTTACTTTTGTGTTAATGAACCAATGTGAAGTCCAAACGTGAAGAGAAATCAGTGTTTGTGTGCCATTGCTCACAAACTAACGGACTAACACTAAATAGAAAGTTAGGCATGCTTTTTTTAATACAGGACAAAACACATACAATAATTAAAGCACCAACATTATGGCAATGCAATCCAAGCACCAACAGGAGAATCAGATGTGCAGCAGGAATGTAGTACCATAAGCAACATGGGGTACTAGAGTGACGGACCTCTTTTTGACTTGGCAAAGATACTGAAGCTCAAGGCTGATTGGCAGGAAGAAACAAGACCAAGAGCCAAAAGACATGCATGGCAGTCCCAAGAGGGCAGTAAGAGGTAAATAAGCTGAAGGAATGATGTTTCAATCAACTCATAAGATCTGTTGGCTTCAGTCTGTTCTTAAAAGGTTTATCAACTGGGGGGTTTTAGGAAAAATAGCTAGCTAACCATGCTGAAAAATAATCATGTAGGTAGATAATACTGCTAATGTTAGCGTTTAAATTACTGTCACTTCACACAGGAATTACTAAAAGCAATTAATGTAATGCCACTAACCCAGCTGTCTAAACGCTTAAGTTACAATGATGTTTACATAAACATTCTTTTTTTTTCTCACCTCTTTCTGCGGTCATGTCATGATCTTCAGTCTTGTTTCTCTCTGCTGCCTGCCAATGTCCCATCATGGGGAAGCTTTGTATTGTTGCTGGTGCTCACTCAAAAACAAGTCCACTTTTCTACACTTTACTACACGTTCTTTTTGTGCTTTTGGTTTTTGTAGCCTTTCTTGATTTTGGAATGGGTCACGACTGACGTTTGTGCAGTGTTTCTTGATGTGGATCACATTTCATTAGCAATGTCAGCAATATTTGTAAAGGGTTCAAATGAAATTGATGTCCATATTTTGAATCTTTTGCAAATCTCTTTGTATAAAAATGGATTTAAGTTTGTTCATATACCTCTAATTTTACCAATTGTGAATTGTATGTCTACAGCAAACATCTCTATCATTGTGTTAATTATATTTTGAGCCAACCACTTTTGTAGGTCAGTGATGTAACACTGCGTTTTAAGATGCCTCATAGTTTTCAGGAAGAAGGGTTGGATCGAATAACCATGGTTCGATAACGTAATCACATCATTGTACAGTTGGTAAATCTGTAATCGTTACATCAGCTTCGATAAACTTTTTTTTTTTTTCTCTCCTCAAATGAATGAAGTGTTCCAATTAGTCATTGAAGTTTATGCTCCGGATCATTACTGATTGTTTTCATGGTTGTCGAGAAAACTCAGCATATTACTGATGTTATGTTAATGAACTCTCCTCAGGCGTTTCCAGAGGGGTCGGCTTCATTCGTTTTGATCGGCGAGTTGAGGCCGAGGAGGCCATCAAGGGTCTTAACTGTCAGAAGCCGCCTGGTGCCACTGAACCCATTACAGTCAAGTTTGCGAACAACCCGAGCCAGAAGACCAGCCAGGCCCTGCTGTCCCAGCTGTATCAGTCACCCAATCGAAGGTACCCAGGACCCCTCGCACAGCAGGCACAACGCTTCAGGTAAAAGGGGCACACCAAAAAAAAAAAAAAAAAAAAAAATCTGATTAGAGCCGAGCATTGTTAATACTGCTAGTGATGTCTGAGGCTTTTTGAAATTAGCATTTAAATTGTCTCACAGCAGTATTATGAAAATATTCTGTGTTGGAGCTCATCAGTCCTCTGAACAGAATAATTCATCCCCATATTCACATCTTCAACTTTGCTGTGTTCCTCCTGTTGCAGATGTAGGCCTGCGACACAATTGGGTTTGGGCAGATTTTGACAAATATGAAAATGAGATGAGCAATACTCTGGTGGAAAAATCAATAGATGGTCTGAAAGCAATTAGCCTAGTTAGTGGCCGTAAATGTGGAAATGAATCCTTTATGAATTTCAGTCCACTGATTGACCTCCATGGTATGCCAAAAAAAAAAATCCCAAGTTGTGGAAATTAAATTTTTATGTAATATCCTGTGAAAGCTGCAGAGTTTCCAGCCTAACCTGAGCTTTTTTATGAGCTGGATGTCTCCTGTTGGCTGTGCTCTGTAGGTTAAATATTGATTAACAAGTTGAGTCAACAGGTTAATAAGGACGTGATAGCCTTGGGATTCACTTTAATGGAACAACTGACTATATGTATCAGAAATATTACTCATCTCTGTCATCCTGTCAAAATGCATCATCAACCTCATAAAAAAACCTTCTTTATACTGAAACTAATTTACATTTGTTTTTGTTTAGGTTGGACAATCTGCTGAACATGGCCTATGGAGTCAAAAGGTAAATTGATTTTCTTTTTTAGATTTCATCGTCTCCTTTAATTGATCCTGAGGGAAATTCAGACGTAACACGAGGGAGTTGACGGGATGCATTTTTTCCCTCATGTTTATTTTATCCTGCATGGGCTCTTGGCAACATTGCGTAGGTAGTTAACACTGCATAAGGTAGCTCTAATTCAATATGATGTTGTTGATCAAAGAAAAATGCTTTTGTGTACATGTATTAGTGTTCCCCTCTATAAACAAATACTCGTAAGACAAACAGCCTGATTCTCTCACACCAACTGGATTTTGTATGCAAGTGTATATGTAAATATTGAGCACAAAGGTAGATGTGTATGTTGTGAGTAGAGCAGTGAGAGCAAGAGCCCAGTGTGTGCTTCTAAAGACTGATGATCACCTTTGCCTTACACTAGAGCTGCTGGTTGCTGGATTCCTGGGGCTGACAGTGATTTGGGGAATAAATATAAAATCATTTGTTTTCGGTTACATGTTAAGATACTGTGTACTTTTAAAAAAATCCACATGGGCATCAAGCCTGTTGTAACTACTTGATATACTTAATATGCACTGAGAGAACAAGTCACATGACACCCCAGCGCCATTCAAACTAGGAACTGAGTGTGTGGTGCTGGACTGAGATTGTAAAACCTACAAGTCGTGAATGACCCCAAGCATATCTGTTGTTGCAAACCTCCCAACATACAGTATGTGCTGGTATCGGTTATCTGATTAGTGGCCATGAATAATTGCTTTCTCTCATATTAGTCAGACTCATGCACTTTAATTTCTTACGTACAGTTTCATAAATTTAATATGAGCAGGCTCAGTCGATTTCTCTTTAAGCTTGATTTCGACTGGTAATTATTTAATGTGTCCTCTAAAATAAGGTCAGTGACAGTGATGCAGTGAAGTGCTTTAATCTAGACATAATGTCACAACATGTCTAGATTAAAGCGTTGTCTACACTGCTTGTCTACATAACAAAGGGCAGACTTTTACAATCTCTTACTTGCTATTGCACAAAATTGCATACTTGTATTTTGAGCTCCAAACTCGTACCTTGATCTATTATGGACAGCCCTGTCCTGTTTTAAACTTTGTTGCATCAGACGTCTTTCAGGATTCGCCAGGATACCAGTTTGTCTAAGTTCAGTTTTATAAGAATGCTTTCCTCGAGTATGATTGAAGTCCAATCCCCTGAAAGCTCAAAGGCCCATCACCAGCGACAATAGACTTGTGATTTCTCTTCTGCCCTGCTCGTTGGCTGACGTCTTCGTTGCCAAATCTCTCTCCGTGTCCTTGATGCTGGGAGCACACCTGTCATGGTAGATGTTCCCTGAGAGGCCAACTGGAGCAGCTAATCTTATGTGACACCTGCTGCAATAATTCATAGGCTTTCCATGCACTTTGAATTTTGTTTCTTGAAACTGCAAAACCACATTTACCCAAGGCCGGGGCTTTTGTCTGTCTTTTTTTTATTATTACAGTCTTGGCACAAACTTAAACTATTTACCATCATAATTTTCCACTCTTTGTGTTTGAGTAAATAATTCTGTGCGTCTGTCCTTGTAGGCATGAGTTTAAAAAAAGCAGCTACAGTTTTTAAAACTGGATTTATGACTTCTGGCTCAGATATGAAATAACTAAGTGTGCATACATGTTGACTTACTCGTTTTTTTGCTAAATCAGAGACTGCTCAGATTTCTTTTTACGTACTTCATAATGTTTTGCCCAGCTGGAGAAAAATTACTTGTAAAAGAATATCTAATTTATGAAAGGTATTTGTAAAATGAAATGAAGGTGTTAACAGTGGCTGTAGAAGCAATGTAAACACTTTGCTAGAAGAAGCATGGCTTGTGCTGATCTCTGTGGAGACTTGTCAGATTGTGTTAGGCTTGTTGGCATGATCTCTTGTCTTATAAAAAGACCCGTTTTGTCCTCATTTTGGCTCTCGCCTTGAACCATGTTACCTTTTGTCTTTTACAGCCGGTTCTCCCCCATGGCCATTGACGGGGTGACCAGCTTGGCTGGCATCAACATCCCGGGGCACGCAGGCACTGGCTGGTGTATCTTCGTCTACAACCTGGCTCCAGACGCAGACGAAAGCATCCTTTGGCAGATGTTTGGGCCGTTTGGGGCCGTCACAAACGTCAAGGTTATTCGCGACTTCAACACAAACAAGTGCAAAGGATTTGGTTTTGTCACCATGACTAACTACGACGAAGCAGCTGTGGCCATCGCCAGCTTGAATGGATACCGCCTCGGGGACAGAGTGCTGCAAGTCTCGTTCAAAACCAACAAAACACACAAAGCCTAATACCCACTGAGATTGTTTCTAGAAAACTCAGCAGAAAATGGAAACAGAAAATGGAAGTGCATCGACCGTAACTTTCTACATTAGTAAAAACAGCTTTGTAAATCAGTGTTACGAAGAAAAACAATATTTAGCGTCCAACAATGTGATTTTTCTTTCTTTTCATTACTACGCTTTGAATCTTCGCAATATACTTTAAAACAGGAAAAAAAATACTGCAGGTTTGAATGCCTGTGATGTTGAATTCTCTTGCTGTCTTTACAGATGGACCATCTAAAACGTTACTATAGGTTTTGTCATTTTGTTGCACATCTGCTTTGAAACAGTAAGTCTTGTAAGGTTATGTGTAGTGATTTTCTTTGTATTTCTCTGTGTCCTGATTTGCCTTAGGTGCGTTATGCCTTCAGTGGTTAGCAAGTACTTATTTTGAACTATTTGCAGTTCTGTTGATTTTGTAAGTATTCCGTTCATTGTAATATGAGTTGGTTATTGGTTGGCTGCATAATGTTGCTTATTGTAAACTTAACGGATAAAAGACAAAAAAAAAATTCTTAAAGCAGTACCTTGCCAAAGAGCTAAGAACCTCTTTGATGTGGGTTTAAAAAGCATCTATTTTTATAAAAAGAAAAATTTGGAGAAACTTTTTACTGGACCTGGAACAAAATATTTTGACTTGGATACTTTGAGAAATATCTTCATATGACACCTTGTGAGCTTTTGAACTTTACAGGAAAGTTTGCAGTGGTTGAAATTTCTGGGGAGATTTATGATGTAAAAGATACCTTTTGAGATCTTTGTATTATCTTTAGATTATAGAATCAATGGCAGTGCTGGTTTCATTTGTAAAATCATCTGTGGGTCCCCCTGTCATCCTGGTTGTTACATGACTAGCTTTCCGATTTGATTTGGAAACTGACAAAAATACAAAGGTTTATTCGCAAAAAACTGCATGCAAAATTATAACGTGGAGATATCTTAAAAGGTAAATGGGGGATAAAAATCAGTTCTTCCTAAAGGATTCCCTTCAGATGGAGCTCATGGTGTTTTGTGGTGTACCTACAATATATCATTAGACTGATTTTGTCTTAATGTCAACCAATAAGGGTTTTTACATACTTTGTATGAAAGATTGAGGACGAGCCAATCGGGGCAGCAGCTTAAGAAAAATTAGTCTGGAGAATAGAACGGATTACTCCTGAGCTTTGAGCTATGTAAATAAGTCCTTTTTTATGTTGAGTATTTGGCAGACTTCTTTTGGTTCTAGTTTGGACTTCATCGGAAAGTGTGATATTATATATATCGTTTTGTTTTTTCTTTTATGGAGTATGTAAGGTATTCATTTTGGATATGAACCTTTTATTTTCAGTTTGCCTTCAGTTGAAATACTTGATTTGTTGTCCCATGGACTAGCATTACAGTGCATCAAATTTGTTGGTTGTTTGGTCTGTAGATAGTCTTGCTTCGTATAAAAAAAAAACAAAAAAAGGTATTAAGAAACTATAGACATATGTTTTGTTTTTTATATATAAACATTATAGATATATATTTATGTGGTAAAGAATGGATATAAACCACAGTTTTGAACTATTTGATTAGTTTTTTTTTTTTTTTCATACTCATATATATACGTAATGCATATAACCTGTCTTTAAAATCGTAAAAAGGTGTATATTGCTTTATTCACTTTGGGGGAAGGTCAGTGAAGCAGTTCCATTTAACAATAGCAAAATTGGTTGCAAGAGTTTGACGAACAACATCTGAACTCATCTTGAACAAACAAATGGAGGCTAGTTGAGCCTTAGATGCACTGAATACTGCACCTGCATCCTGCTTGGTATTTAAACCAATTACTAGTCATGCTTCCCCTTAAATGAGCAGTGTGCTATGCATTATATAATTATCTTTGCAACTGCTTTTTCTTGTTTATCTATTCCTTCTTTGTGTTACTTGTAAGAGTTAAATTTAAGTCTAGATGAGTTGTGATACTTGCTGCTGTGGGGTAGAGGCTACATTTTTCATGCCTGACCTGTCATTGTTGAAAATATTTTCTTTTTTGGAACTTCTTCATGATTATTTGGTCTTGACAAATTGTGCTGATGGTCCGGCATGAAACAATGTTGCCTCCCACCCCTCTTATCTCAATTCTTAATATGAGAATGATTATTTATTTGAAGTTGTATAGTCTGACTTGGTTCACAGCTTTTTTGGAATAGAATATCTTTTGTTGAATATTTAAAAGGATGTACATGTTCTTTACTTTGTGTTTGGATACTTTGGATTTTTTCCATGTTCAGTACATCAATAAATAAGTTGAAGGGCAATGCTGCTTTGTGAATGGATCCCATCATTCCTTCCTGCAGGTTTTTAAACACAGTTGAAATGTCAGTAATTAACATTCTTCACACCATTCTGTCATTTTTTAAAAATCTTTAAACTAAAACAGGGATAGAGTAAAAGAAGAAAACACACCCATTAAATTCTTGTCTGTTTCAGAGTTGCCAGATGCAGCTTTTAAAGGAACAGTTTGACATTTTGAGAAATCATTTCACTTTCTGAATGTTGCATGACAAGAATCAATACCACTGTCTGTACAGTAAATATCAAGCTGCAGCCAGGAGACATTAGTTTAGGAAGCAGGGGGAAACGGTTAGCCTTGCTCTGTCCAGGTGTTTAAAAACCTTTCGGTTAGACCCGGGTGAACTGCTTCCCCTTCCTACTTTATGCTAAGTTTAGCTAAATATGACCGACATGAGTGGCATCAAATCATCAAACTCTGCAACAAAGTATCAGAAAATTTCACAAATCGTCAAACTCTTCCTTTTTAAATGTACCCTCAATCAGCGGTTGCTTCTCTTGTTCTAATCAGTGCAATACCTGATTTATAGTTTTATCTTTTTGGTTTGTGAGTTGGTGTGATCTCATACTTTTTGTTTAGTAGTAGCTAGTGTTTTTATGAATGTGTGTTCAGTAGTCATGGCCCTGCTTGCTACACTTGTCAATTCTGTCTGGTGTCAATTGTTTGATTGTAGCTTGTGTCTGTCCCTTTTTATTGCACAACGGCGTTGATGCTAAAGGAAGAACAAATGCAGAGTATTTTGAATGCAGGTTTTTAAGCTTTCAACCTCTAATGTCTGAAAAAATCTAATCTATCCTACCACAATAGATAATTGGGGCATAGTTCAGGTGCTGGCTTGAATGTGCTGTCACAAAGAGCAGCACAAGGCTTGAAGGAAGAAGCCTGATATAGAGTATTGATTTTCCTTTTTTTTTTTTTTTTTTATCTCATGCTCCACTTGAGGCCGACAGCCTCGCTGAAGATGAAATGGCCTGCTTTGAAGTGTGCTTCCCTACTGCGCAGCCACCTCACACTGCCCGACTGTCATTTTAGGGGCATTGCAAGGACGCAGATGGGAGCCGCGGAAGAAACCACACTGCCTTTTTGTAAAGAAAGCTTTAAAGTGATCACTGTTTGGGTAGGAAAAAAAAGAAAAAGTTCCAGCACGTCGCTCAGTTTAATGAAAACAATATTTATGGCATGCACAATCATGTAGTCATTTTAGCACTCTGTTTGGCTAGCGGAAGATAAGGAGGCTAATCTGTGTGCTGCTTAAAAAGCTTTCAGAGTCTCTCCGATATTTACTGTTCCATTAGCCTGCATGTTAGACCAGAAGTAATCTTTCCTGACAGCAGTTTGTACTATGAAAGGAGTCATTTGCACAGTTTAAAAGCATTCTGCATGTCTATGTTAAGGTTGCATAGCACTTCTCTGGGTTTGTTGTGCCTTACTGGAAACAGATATTGATGTGAGGAGCTTTGGCTGAGTGACGGCTTGTTTGTTTCCTATCTGGCATGTTTGAGACTCTTCTTCCAGCTTGAAACTGCTCTTATCGTGGCAGACAAGTTACGTGATTGGACATTCTCTCGCTATATGTTGTGATTACACGCTGCTAGTAAAAAACAGGATTAGGCTTCAGCGGTTAATGGCCGTCGCAGATGAGTTGGCGTAAGTTGATGTCACATCCTTCGTAGTTGTTTGACGTAAAGAACCAGATTTCCTCCAGCAGCGCACTGAATCATCTGGTTTTTGACTGCTGCTCAAAAAATTGCTTTGACTCCCTTTTTTGAATGCTTTGGACAAGCAGTCATTCAGATCACAAATGAAGTACAAGGGACAAAATGTAGCTTTTCATTTTGAAGAGGACACCATGTTATACTGAGTGACGTCTCAGTGCTGCTATGCAAAGGCCAAAATATTAAACTGTGTTTTGATGGAAACTGCCAAATCAAAACTAACCCAGACCACAAAGGAAGAAAAGGTCTTATTACTTACTGACTGTGGATCCATCTGGTCTGTTTTAATGCAGTGGTTCCCAACTGTTTTTGTCAGATGTGTCCCACTGCCCTGTCAGATGAACTCAAGTGCCCCTTCAACAACCTGTCATGTTCTAATTGTGTTCATTTGAATTGATTGATTTTTTTTAACTGGATGTTGTTCGGCACTATTATTGAGTGAATATTATTACACTTTCACACAATTAAAGTGTCAGTGTTTAGGTCGATTTGGTCAAATTCACATTTCAACTACTGCCACTTTGAGTGGCAGAATTATTCCAACCATTTCCGTTACTTTAGCAATCGCGACTATTTATCCATTTCCATTCCAGAAACTATTTCAACTTTATCTGTTAGTTTTAGCACAGTATTTTAACCATATTGTTTATGTTTA
Organism: Sciaenops ocellatus; assembly: GCA_033000465.1. NCBI lineage: Eukaryota > Metazoa > Chordata > Actinopteri > Sciaenidae > Sciaenops > Sciaenops ocellatus. The sequence goes on along the minus strand of CP136875.1, from coordinate 10,786,458 downwards.
GCGAATTGAGCTAATCGATTCATTTCAGCAGGGCGGCACGGTGTTGCGGTTGTTAGCCACCATCGCCTCGCAGCAAGAAGGTTCCAGGTTCGGACTTCGGCTCTGTGTTGAGTTTGCATGTTCTGCCTGTGTCTGCGTGGGTTCTCACCGTGTACTCCCACAGTCCAAAGACATGCACTTAATAGGTTAACTGCTGACTAATTGCCCATAGGTGTGAATGGTTGTTTGTCTCTATGTGCCCTGCAATAGGCTGGCGACTTGTCCAGGGTGGTACCACTCTCTATCCCAGTCACCTGGGATAGGGGCCAGCCCCACCATGACCCTGATGAAGATAAGCGGTTACAGATAATGGATTGATGGATTCATTTTAACCAACTACATAAAATTTTCGAGCGCCGGGCTTTGAAGCCAATTTGACATAGTGGCCAAACTGTGTAATGACAGCAGTGACATCCATCATGAATGAATAAAACTGGGGGCACATTCACAACCGTATTTTCATTATCAGAATTTGATCCATTCGGTGCAATAACATTAGGAAAGTCTTGAAGAGCTGCACAATTAAATGACTGCATCCCAATTCAAGTTAGCGGAGGGAACTAAACCAGAAGTTAGTCTGGTTGAAGTTGCTCTATAGGTCGCACTGTCAGGACGGTCCAGGTAATTTTATTCCTGGCAATCCGACTACCCACCTCTCCTTTAATATATCCAAGCTTAGACCTCTCTGCTCACTTGCTAACTAGTTCACTCACTATACTAAAGTAATTGCAACGCATTGCATTTAGTTGTTACTGCTGACTGCGGTGATATATTTTTAAATCAAACCGTAATTCAAGTACCTCCGCTTAGAAGTAACTGGTCTAAGTAAAACATGGTTGATGCTGCGTGTGCTATTTTTTGCACTTTTTTTTGCACATTGGTGGCATTTTCTAGGGTATGCCCTTGATGTACAGTAGCTGTAAAGTAATGTAGCTTTGACCAGCAGTTCCCACATGGCTGGTATGTGGAGATCTGAGCTCCAGCAGTGTGTCCTCTATACATTTTCTCTTTGCCCTACCCTACATTCCAGTCTGTGTTAATGAAGAAAAGGGTCACACAGATGGTCCCTCGATTATCATGCCACCCATTTGCAGCTCTCACCCCCATAACCACCCTGTGCACTCGTGAAACCTAACATACTGTAGCATGGTATGTAATGGCACAGGAGATAAATAAAATATGCTTGTACATTTCGTCCAGAGCTGCTGATGTCAGCAGGCTCACGTAAACATATTTGCATATGGTCTGTCTGCTGATGTGATTTATGGCCCACCAGGTTTTCTATTACGCTCATTTATAATTTGCACCTACCCTCCTGTTCAGATACCACAGTAACACAGACACAAAAGCCTTTTTCATCTCATAGTTTTCTCTGCTATTGTGTATGTTGAGAGCTCGCATTCATGCACAGATAAACGGGATAACAGGAGTTTGTTAATGACAGGATGTTTGTACTTTTGAGCACAAAAGCATTAAATCTGCATACTGACAAATTCATTGAAAAGGGACACTATGGACTTTCATTCAAAGCTTTATTAAAAAAAACTGAATGTGTAGGTCAAAGTTGAGGCAAAATAAAGAATCCAGCTTGCTGGTAAATTTGCTGCGTCATAGAAATGTCACAGATTTGATGTGTTTTTGGTGACATAATTAACTGAACATTTTTTCCTCAAATATTAAAATCTTGAAGTTTCATCTTTGCCACTGCAACTGTCAGGATCAGTTGTGGTCATGTCCACATGGTTAACGGTGCTATGCACCTATTTGCCGATAAACCAGAGGCTTACATCTAGTTTAGCTCGGTACATCCTGTTACCGGGAGTTTTGTTTGCATGGTCCTCTGTGCTCAGTTGCTCATTGAGTATTTGTCCTCTGTAGAACATTGTCTGTCATCCACCGATGAAAAGCATTTTAAATGAAAAGGCCTTTAAGCTGATTGGGGTGGAGTGGATGAATAGTGGTCCTTTACGTGACTTGTATATGATCCTTTTAATGGCCTGGTGTCATGGATAATTCACAGGTAAATTCACAAGTACCTTCTCTTTGTGTGAGGTTCATCCATTAAGCACGGCCTAAAATATTCTTTTTAACAAGCGGTTACGTAGGGTGAGAAATGTTGCACCGGTCTATTTAAGAGGATAAGTGGTGATCAATGGTCCTTGTTGATGGTGCATAAATTCAAATGAGTCAATTGCAGTCGCGAGTTGAAAACAGCAAAATGGAGTTGAAGTAGCATTCTTGTCTAGCTTGAAATTAATTAAATGTTGAAGTTCAAAGAAAAAGACTCTTTTTTATGCACCACATACAAAAATGTCACTCTATCTCTGCTGCCACTGACAGAAATGCCACTACACAGTGTAGTTTACACTGTTGAATGCTTCTCTTTTGCATCATATTTCCATTTTTCAGACATCAAAGACATTCGGCTCAGTATAGGACCTTGTTCTGCTGTCTTCCTATTTCTTGCAGTCCACGGTCAAACATGTTCAGTGATTGGATTTAAGTTCTTACATCACAAATGGTTGGTGCTTGGCTTCCTCCAGCCCTGACTTCCATCAACAAGGCGTCATCTATCTTCTCTAACAACTCTTAACAGGGCTCCATGTTATTCTCCCTATGAGGCCTTGGCACCTCCGTTCCATAATGAGGCAGTGAAGAAAAGGGGTGCAGATTAGAATAACAGCCTTAACTAATCCATAACAGGCCGATGAGGCGCCACGTTTGGGGGAGCCGTGTCATTTCTCATTTTGCAGTGCTATGGCAAAATCTCTCCTCTCGCTCAACCCCCACGCAAAACAAGCCCCAAGAATAGCGACTGTGGCAAGCCGCCGGCACAAGGATGGCAATCAACAAAACATAGCTTCTTCCTTGTCTCTCTCTCTCCTCTCTTTTTTCTCAGCTCTTGCCAATAGTCAGAGGAGAACAGGGAGGAAATCCATGCCTCTGACTGTTGACTTTGGAAATCAAAGATGAGTTTCATTTCAGAGGAAACTACTGAGGACTCAAGCGCCCATCTCAGGGACAGAGGCTGTTCTGCCAGTGATTGCTATCGATAAGTCTTGTTCTTTAGTGATGCTTTCTTGAAGCAGCAAGACTTTTCAGCCAATAGTTTTTGAAAATGGTTTTATTTGTCCAAGCTGAACTTGTTCACTAGAGGCCCCTGCTGGTCAAATGAATTTATAGCAGGCAGATTTACTATTTAGACATTGGGGCAATAAGGAAGAAACTATTGTGTATTATATAGTATATTATATATAATACACAATTATATATAGTATTCAAATTAAGTTTTTCACCTTTTCACAGAGATGTAGTTAATCTGAAAAGATTGACTTGTAGCTCAGGTCAACTTCTACAGAGAAAATGGTGAGGTGTGTCTAACATGCAAGTCAAAAACACAGTGATGATTACTGAGAAACAGATGGCTTTCCATCTCCCTATCAGCCTACAACAAGCCTAACTTTAGATTCACCTTCATTTGTCATTTAATGTTTTGACTATTTATTTAAAACAAGAGCTTTAAAAGGCTCTTTTGTGATTAGTAAAAGCAAGCTACAATTGTGAAATAGCCAGAATTACAATATATGCTGATGATTCCATACAATTTCATTCATATATAGTGAACAGGAAAGGACCCAAAATAAATCCTTGAGGAACTCCTTTGTGCTGACACTGTAAGCTATGATCCATTAGACCATGACCAATAACCATGAAACTGTCTTCAAACTAGTTAATCAAAGCAAATAGATTAAATCCTTTGAAAAGAATACAGTACACTATCAACTGTCAGAGAAGGTATGAATCCAGCAAGGCTAAGCTCAAAGCTTACGGCAAACATTAGCTTGTGGTTGTTGTGTAGCAGTTGCATTATATAAATGTTAATTATTATGTAATTGTCTAGGATTTCTATTTTTATTACCACTAAAATTACTTTCCAATATGGCACTGATATCAATAAAACCATAACAAACATTTTATTAGCCATCATTGAAAAATAAATACAAATAATACAAATAAAACTGTTAGAGCCACCACACTGATTTTCTCATCTGATATGTCATGAGTGTTAGGTTCTCTCATTACAGCAGCACAGTCTGATGAGCTGCTGCATTTCTGGCCATTTTCTACCACTTGCACAGCAACTGCAGGGCAATAATATGAATGACAATGGTGGGCAATGTGGAGCACCTTCGGTACCTGCTGTAATTTAATTTCCTCTTTGACTGCAGCGATGTTCCATAATGTTTCTTTCAGCATAAATAGTAGAACAGTTTCCCCATTAGGCAAACATATTAGAATATAACTACATGCCTCTAAATGACCTTCCATTTCCTTTGGCTATACGTCATCCAGTGCGCCTTTCTCAAATGTAATTTTGGGCATGAAACAGAGAGACCAAAAGTATCTACGAGGACAGAGGGCACTCTTGACAGATTGCAACACCCCGCTGTGCAAGTTGATATATGCATGAGGCCTTGATTAAAGCTCAGCATGAGTGCGCCTGTTTGTCCTCGAAGTCAGTTTCTGCGCGTCGCACATCTGAATGCATTTTGCATGTTTATGATGTGTCCATACGTTTATGCAGTGTGAGTTTTGCATCACCGTGTTTACATGTGCGCTAGGCAGACGGGTGAAGTAGCTGCCGGCTGCATCACCAGCGTCTGTTCGTCTGTAATAAGGCCTGATTTAAGGTTGACCAGAGCACACCAGGAATAGTGCCTCGTCCCTCATTTCCTCTGCAGCCAGTGGAGATGAGATCTCCTCACAATATTTACCCAGGGAATAATGATGTTTGATTTGACTCTCTTCTGGGTGTGTCTCTGTGAGGGCTATTTTCATCCACTGCTGCCACTGAGAGAGAAAACAGACAGAAGCTATGTCCACAGGAGGAAAAAAAAAAAAAAAAAAAAAAAAGCCTCAGATCATTGTTTATGGATGATGCTAGGTCAGTGTATTTCTGTGCTCGGCCTTCAGAATGAAGAGCTGCTGTGTTGCACTGTTGGTAGCGTGACTCACACTCGGTTTCTTCATTTATTGCGTTCCTCTAAGATGCTCCAGAGCAACTGAGGTTGCATTCAGTGTAATGTTACATTTGAGATGCTCAACATTGAAAGGAAAAGTTGTTCCAATAGGACAGAAAGCATGGACAAAGAAACAGAAAAGGCCTTACACCTCTTAGAGAACAAGAAGATTGAAAGACTCCCAGATGTCTTTGTGGTTGTTTGAATTTGGTGATTCTACATGTCTTTCACAGCGTTTATATTTCTGGTTGTGGGCATTAAAAAACCATTCATTGCGTCATTGCAAGACTCTTTGAGGTCGTTGTGTCTCTTTTAGTGTCTTTTAAAGCATTTGGTATTCCCTTTAGTAATTTTGTTGCGTCTTTGTAGTCATTTTGAGTCTTTTTGTGGATATTCTGGGTCTCTTAGTGGTCTGTTCCTGGATGTTCAGGTAAGGCAGAACCTTTTCTTTTAATATATGGAGATGATGCTTTGTAAAGCTCCAAAAATGTTGCATTGATTATTTTTGATTGGTTTACTAATGTGGATGGATTTATTGCAGTTATCGTGAATTAGAATTTGTGTGTTGTAGTGCAGACGGAAATTAAAAGACGACATAGTCTTTCAGGGCGTTATTAAACCATCACTACTGCTAACGTATACTGAGAAAAACAGACTTATAGGGGGAAAACAAAAAAGGGAATACTTTAAACTAATTAGCTTTTCTAACAAACACTTTATTAAAATGTTCATTCTGATTGGAATTTATTATGTGCAGCGGCTATTCAAAGTGAAAATAGGGCTTGGAAATCCTCTGGGATTGTGGGTTGTATTTATCTACCTTTAGTTTCCTCGGCAGCTCAGCTTGAATGTTACAGAAACGCACTGTAGTATTTACCTCATTACAGTCTGCGCTCTCTCTAAGGAGCAGAGTCATTTGCATGGCTGCTTGTCAAACCATGTTAATATTGACAAAGATTTGCATCCATTTTAATCATGCCACGTAAAAGGTATACAAAGTTGTTTATGACTGCTCCACCGCTGAGCAATAGGCACATTCTGTACTGCAGTGCACATTAAAAAAGATTGCACTTTGTTCCGAGCAGCAATTGCAAATCACAGACGTCAGAGAGGTAGAGGAAAAATAGATGACTGCGATGGCAGTTTGAGTCTAACGAAAATGCATTTACATATTAAACCACACAGCAGCGTGTGGAGCGAGGCTCTATTTGAATTGCATGCTCCAGCCTGCCTTCCCTCAGTGTAAGGAGTAGCAGGGGCCTTGCCGCTGTGACTGCAGTACCGTAAATTTGAAGTTGTTTACGGATGCTGCCATCTTGGTGCGCTCCGGGAGGGAAACTTGGAGCGGGGCCATTTACCGGCAGCTTGATGAGAGTGCAGTGAGGCGAGTTAATTAATACAACATCCCTGGGCCCACAGGCTAGGCTGCAAAGCTAACCCAGGAGGGAGGAAGAGATAGAGAGAGGAAGACAGAGAAAGGGACAGAAGGAAGGACAAATCATGCGTGGGAATCATAGATGTATACAGAGAAGATAAAACTGTGAAGAGTCAGGCTATACTAACCGAGCGGCAATACACAATGAAATCACCAGAGATGTACTGATATGGCTCTCAAATCAAATCCTCAAAACACTGAGATCAAAATACATATTTCAAGATGGTCACATTGTCAAACAACGTGACCATAGAGGTACTTTGAGGTTGCTTTGAATTGGCAAAGAGACATGGAAGACTATATGTTGAACCCAGACCAATCTTGATGACTTATGTGATCAGTAATGTGTCAGGGATGGACAAAATATTCACATATCCAATAACGGTTTTGTGAACTCAGGACTGAAAGAAGTGTTCAGTATGTGTTCAGTGGGTGATGGACACTATTTAAGTAGCATGACTCATGATGATGATTGTTAAATGACCACAGGTCAGTGACGTCAAACATCATTGAAGCGAAGTATTTTTGTCATGACATTGTGAGATGTGTCAGTCGCTCTATCCACTCTGACAAACCACCAAGAATAAGACAAGCTGTTGTCTCTAATTTTAGTTCCCGCCCAATGACAGTATAAAGAACGGACCAGTCATAGAGCGGCGTCACCCGCAGGTTTCCAAAGCACTGTTTTGAAGAAGAAAATATGCGCCGCCATGTTGGATGTACTGCTTCTTCTGCCTCCCGGCTAATCTAAATATCGGCAAAAACGTGGATCATTGGCGGGCTGAATGACGCTCGAATAAGCCATCTGTACTTAACCTGTTTTAGCACTTCCGCAGTGACTTCATTTCCCAGCACCGGAGGTTGCCGCTTGTTCCCGCCATGCCTGTGTAGTCAGGCCATTGGCCATGAGTTGAGGCACCTCACTGTGAAGTAGTCAAACAGTCAAAGCTGGACTGAATTCAGAGGTGGTACAGGATAACCCTGGAGTTCACCCTCTCAAAAACCAAACAAACTATAGCACGTAGAATACTTTCGATTTTGATGTAAAAAACACATCTGCTACAACCCTTACTGGAATAACAATTCACCTCAAGGTAAAGTGAGACTGACAGCAGAGTAGATTGCGCTCCACTGTGTAAAACTAAACAGTATCCAGGTCCAACCCACTCCAACATAAACCTGAAACAAATGGATCCATTGGCCTCCGTGACCTCTTAAACAAAGCGTATAAAGAGCAACTTTGGTTTCCATTCCCCTGCAACCAATTTATGGTCAACTGTGAGCTAAGATGTTTTCAGCTATGGCACCGCAGTTGCCACTTTCCCTTAACTTTGCCTCAGTGAGAAAACTCTTGTCTGTTGAGCTCCATCAAACACGAGAAAAACTTGCCTGGAGATAGAGGAGTCCGTTGGGAGGTCCTCGCCTCCCCCTCTTATTCTTTCTCACTCCTTCTGTATCCATTTATTTTAGCTGCAAAAAAAAAAACAACAACTTTGGGACCAAGGTTGTCAAACAACACCCCCACCCCACCCTCCCCCAGCTGAGGTATAGTCTACAGGAGGAAAATAAAAAGCAAATAACAATCTGCAAACTCAGCTTTCCAAGAGTATTTCTCATTGTAGTGTATAACAATGTATGTCTTACGTCTTAAAGAATAGCTCAGACTGGCCGCTCTCCTATGCTACACAAAGATATCTTTATTTTTTAACAATAAGCTCCCTCATTCATTGACTCGTTGTTTATCACGTTAGCAAATCAGCCAAATGACGGCAGCAGAATACTGTAAATAGCATGCCTGCCAGCAGACACAAAAGAGATAGGGGCTATAAATACCCTGAATAAATCCTCCTAATCAGGAAGCGGGAGAAGCATGAGTCGTGTTGATATAGGAAACTAGTGGCTGAATCCCATTTTTAAATGCTTTCGCCAGCTTTTCCTTTTTGGTTAATGTTTAGAATTCACTCGGTAATTACCATATTAAAATGCATGTAGGAGTCTGTGCAGTTGTGGTGGGGAAAGATAAGGCTGCGAGAGTAGGGAGGGAAAAAAAAAAAAAGTCCACCGGAGGCCTATCAGTCAGTTTTGAATTGCTTTATAATTACTGAGATGTACAGACATAATTTCCGTCTAAAAATAATGCAAAGTTTCATTTCCCGCTCTCCCTTAATACTGTCGCGCGGTGGGGGAAAAGTCTCCCCCACTTTCACACCCCCTCTCTCTCCCGAATGCATTAACTTAACCTCTTCCTGTATTAGTCGATGTGGTGCCATGTTAAGCACAGCGTAGCCTACTTTCTGCACAGCGTGAACGTTGCTCCCTCCCTGTTTTGGGATTGGAGAAGAATCCAAATTCTGACACATTGGGGTTGTATTCATGAATATGACATACTGTCGAGCTAAAGTTCTTTTAACTTGTTGGAGTTTTATTCGCATAGATTCCTCATAAGTTTTAATCTTTTGTGTATGCTGACACTAAATTTTATTATTTATTATGTATACAGACAAAGTTGTTCACGCTGAACAGCTGGATCTGTCGGTATCGTTTGGCCTTAATTAGACCGAACCTGGAGACGGCTGACAATTTAACAGGTTTTATGGTGGAGGTTTGGTTGTTGTTTGAATTTGTAGGCCAAGGGATGGGTTTTCTAAAACAGTTTGGGTCTGCCCTATTTTTAGTCATTGCTATTATCAAGTGGAACAGGATTTAGAACATGTAAAACCGAGCTCACACAGATCTGTATTGTCAGGTCATTAATATTAATGTATTTGGTAACCTTTTGTTGCCTTTTTTAAGAATTATTTTTCAACATAAAAAAAACAGAATCCCTTCATAACTAATATGTCAAGAAGGGCATTGTTCCACTCGCTACAAAAGAGTTTTGGGTTGTTTCCAATATTTTACATGTTGTACACCAAGTATGCACATCAAGATCAGGGATAACCACTCAGAAGGTGAAAACAGTTACTCTATTATCAATGATATCATAGTGATGTCAGTTATTGTACACATTTCAGTGAAATTTTGTACAGACATTCATGGTCTCCAGACGATGAACCCTACAGACTTTTGTGATTCCTTGACTGTTCCTCTAGTGTCACCATGAAGTGGACATTTGTGGTATATCATCAGATCAAAGTTTCAGTTTGTCCAGTATTGTAATGCTGCAAATGCTACTATGCTAACATGCTAAAATAAGATGGTGTACATTGCTAGATTACTAGTACTAAGAATCTAAAATTCTTGATGTTAATGTTTACCTTAAAGCTTCACTGTGCATGTGTGCAAGTACACATGGATTAAAGTTCTCCACCGCTACAACAGATTTCCGTCAGTTGGAGGTTTGACTGGTCTGACTATGTGATTGGCGGTGGCAGCATGACATCCAGCTGCAGTTGAACTTGTGCCGCACGTTGTCAGTGTTTTTTTGCGGACTGCGTTTCGGCCCCATTTTGAGTGGTAATTTTCCATGTTTTACGCTACTAAATGGAGATACAAAACAACATTTTTTTTAATTTTTTTTTGCTTTAATCCATAAGTACAGCTTTGCAGAGCAGCTAGCATGGACTCTTTCTTGTTAATCTGTCTCTTCTACAAACCAGCAACCAACTTTACAACTACGTAAATGGCAGGACTACCCCTTCAAGATTTGCAATGTCCTACTCAGGTTCAGAAGTAGCAATAAATATTGAACTACTTTTTTTTTTTTTTATTTAGGCATATTGTCTGTAACAGGCAATGTAAAGAAAAAAAGATCTGCTGTCAGTGACACCAAACACCAAAAGAAAAAAAAACCCAGCAAAATCTGGAAAATAGAATTGTTCTTTAAAAAGCCTGTAGTCCACAAAAATAGCCTAGGAAAGGAAAGGACAGAAAGGAAAGGTTGCATGTGGGATGTGCAACGACCGGCAGGTTCTCCTATGATGAAATATTGATGGCGCTGACTTTGATTCTGCAATAGGTACTTTTGATCCAGATCTGTCGTGGCAGAAGAGACACCCAACCCTCCCTCCCCTCCCCCATACTTCCTCAGGTGTATCGCTGGTCTTTTCGCTTTCGAAAAATGCCATCCACCCTCCACTACCTTTGATCAAATGTGTAGACTTTGAGGAGGAACTTACAGAGATCAATGATGTGTATACAGGCAGGCGCATACTGTAGGTCTATAACTCAATATGTTGCAGTGGGCGCTGGATGAGCGCCAGTGACAGGGCTTTACAGTTAGTCAGTTGTTGACTTTTATTTATCACGACCGCTGCCGCTGTACAGTAATTGATGACTGAATCAAACACGGTGTGGAAAAGTAAGCGCTGACTTCTTTGCTTTTTCAGCTGAACAGTGATCGTGTCTCTTTTCCCTCTCAGCACTCATCTGAAATTTAAATCCAATACTTCCAAGTCGAGGGGGGGAAAAAAAACAAGCTCTATTATTTAAAGAGACAGATTTCATTCACAAAAACTCTATAAATCCTGAGGCTACACTGTCAGCGTGTTCACATCTCTTGTTCAGCTCTTTGCAGATTTTGTAGATCACCCCAGTGCATCTCTACTCTTTTATTCTCTCAGTAGAGTCAAGAGCTCTTTTCTTTTGTCTGCCTACAATCTAGTGTGTGTGTGTGTGTGTGTGGAGTGGAGTATGATGTGTCCAGTGCAGCACTGTGTCCCTGAGTAATGGAGCAGAGAGCCATCTGTCTGTCTGGCCGGGCCATCCGTCCGCATCCTCCGATCCTATCAGTGTGTCTCACCTGCTAATGAAAAGCTAGCCGGTACTCCACTGCAGCCCTTAAAATGGATGACTTCCCTGCACAGCCGAGGCTGCCATGCACACTTGGCTCCCCCATCACTCTTCTTCTCCGTCTCTTTTCCTTCCCAACCCTCCCTGCGCCCATGCTAGCGCTCAATTCTGACCAGTTTTATTTTTTGCTGAAACTCCGCTCGTTTGATTTAAAGTCGGGGCGGTTAAATGATGACAATGTGAGCAAATGCTAGCTGCTGCTAGCAAGCTAGCGAGGGTATGATCCACGGCCTCTTGTTTCCCTCTAAATGAAATTCCGCTTTGTGTTTTGAAAGCTAAATTGGCTCCTCGTTGTTTACCCTATTGCTTAGAAGATTGCGCTACTTACTTCTTCTTGTCCCCTCCCTGGGAACCTTTATTATGCAACACAAAAATAATGGCCCAGCCTGGCCACGCTATATGTTTGAAATGCAAAGCAGCGACGCAAAGACGGTACTTCGTTAATAATTGCCATAATTGTATAAGTATGTGGAAACTGCTACACAAAATGGAGCAATGACTATTATCAGGTTGATAACCAATAATTACTTACAAACTCTGTGCTCATTAAGCAGCTCCTGTGGAGAAACCGAGCTCAATATAGCCCTCCAGAATCCCCTCCCCTCGCCCACCAGGATCCCTCTGCTCTCAGTCTCCCTCTCGTTATATCCCAGTTTTTCTCTCCTCTTTCTTCAACCCAGTCTGCTTTTTATTCCATCTGTTATCCACGTTGCTCTGTTTCAATCACTTTCTATCTCCTCACTCAGGCCCACTGTTCGTTGTCCCCCCTTTTTTTTTTTTTTGGCCTTTCCATCCTCCTATCTGTGAGCGGCTCCTTCCTTCCCTCCACACATTTTTCTGCTAAATCCCAACATCCTGTTTATTTATGTGCATGGCATGCTGCTCTCTACCTCCCTCCCTCCCCTTCTCCGCTTTCTGTTCTTTCTCTCCCTGAAAGATTAACCATCCCCTCTGCATCTCCTCTCATCTATCATCCTAATGGGGGCTACAAGAGGGAAAAAACAACAATTTGCTGAGAGAGAAACAGCCACAGAAGGGCAAGGAAAGTGTTTGGATTGAACTGTTGATCAAGTTCCAGGCTGCCAATCGGTGTATTTACGGGACGGCGGTGGCACATGACCAGACTTCTTCTTTTTACCAGCTGGAATTATCATCCACATCCACAAACACTCCAACATGCAAACACCTGAACAATATCTATGCTTGGGTCCGAGACAGCACTGCTACAATCTGCATTAAAATCCCTCTGTGGCAGGAAAAACTAAGCACATTAAATGAGCATACACGTAGATGATGGTCATGTGTTAAACTGGATTAATGAAAGATTTGAATGTTCTTGCAACACGTGGAAATGGACAAATAGAAAAATACAAGTGAATAAAAATAGACATGAAGAGTGGAATGCGTCTTGTTCATTTCTGCATCAGTAAATCTGTGATCGACCTCGTGGCCTGCTGAAGAAAACTGTGAACATGCGTTTATCCAAATTACTTAAACCTGGCTTCACCTCCACAGCCTGGCTTCACTGTGGTATATATAAAGCCAAGATGCATCACTCTCTGTTTTCCCGGATCTCTGAATCTATTACTTAAGGCTTTATTTTTTTATTACGTTTGGTATGTGTTTATTTGCAAGAGAGAACCACATTAAAAACACAATAATAAAATCTGAGTTTACAGCACTGACTGGATACTCACTGTGTAGGTACTCTGGCAGCTCATTTCCGCATCAGTTCTGCATCTCTTCTCTTCTCTGAACTTTTTGCCTCCACCGCCGTGGTAAACTGAAGCAGACGAGGCAACAACCTTTGGTTGCGTGTGGAGATGCTCTGCTCCTTTTTGAACGCAAAACCGTAAAAAAAACAAACAAACAAATGACGTGCATTCATTTTGACAATCAGCTGACACCAACGATGTAGCCGGTTCAGTTCTTGCTTTTCAACATTTGATTGCTCTTTGTCTCTGAACAAGCTAAATCCCTTTTGCAAACACAGCTGCAAAGGTTCACATTATTAGGTTTTATGCAGATTAGCTCCCAACGCTGTAGATTTTTGTCATATCCCTGTTGGTTACTTTCAATTTGTAACCCCTGCTCCTTTCTGTCAGTGTGGTTGTTCGTTGTATTAGAAAGCATGTACTGTTAGTGTTTTTTAAGGGCACAGATGATTTGGCTTCTTTCGAGTTATGACCTTGTGGCATTGTTATAATTGTCCTTCATTGAATATGCCCCACATGTTACGGTTAGTTATGGGAAATTTAAACATGCCAATTTATTTCCTGGCTTCCCTGGCTCTGCACCTCCTCTCAGCCTCCTCTCCTCCTGTAACCGGGAGAAGCCAACTGCGGGAGGGCCCTGGTAACCACATGCTATCACAGCTCGGCCTTCCAGCCTCCAACCGCGACACGCTTACACTCATCCACTCCACAGGGGAAGTGTTGAGCCTCGCTCGTCGACGTGAGAGCACAAACACAGAAACATTTACCCTCCGCTACATAGGCAGTCCCACTCATACACCTCCCTCCCTCCGTTTCACATCTCTTTCTTTGCTCCTCCCATTGCTGTTTTCTCCTCACTCAGTTTGTCGCTCTCCTCCTCTCAAAGCACACTTTTCCCTCAAGCTCCCTCCTGCTCTGTCATTTTTCCTGCTGTCTATCTGCGTAGCTTTCTCTCCTTCCTGTTATTATTAGTCTTTGTTCGTCTGCATCTCTAATTCTCTTGCTGCTCTTCGTTCCTATATGGTGTCAGCACGCTCTCTTAGTTAGTAATGCAATGTGTGATGCTGAAGTTGATGATGCTCTGCAGTATGCACTGTTTTGACATAGGGCACATTTTGAGTTAATACCTCAGACTGTTATTAGACTTTGTTTTGCTGTTTTTCTGAAATATTGCACGGTAAAATAAAAATAATAAAAAAACAGACCGTGTGGAAGAAATCGCCCTAAGCTTCGAGGAAACCTTAATTAAGACACAGCTTTAAAGTAACTTTTGAAAGAAAAATAATAAATTCTGCCTCTCTTACAAATGAAAAGTAGAATTCATGAGGAATAAATGCAGCCTTGTTTAATTCAGGACTGTTCACACAACGTCTCTGCTAGGTTTTAGCATTAGCATTAAAGCTGTGCTAATCAGTTTTTTTTTTAAGATTAACATTGGTAACATTGGTTTTATGGCCCACAGTTTTACTGTTTTGGTTCAGTCTCACCGCTCTAATCAGCATCATTTTGTATGCTACATGCTAAGCCCCAAATGACAGACAGACACAGTCAGCAATTAGCAGCTAAAGAGACTGATTTTTTTTTTTTAATTATTATTATTTTGAATCAGTGGAGACCCAAACAGAGATAAAAGGAGAGTAAATGTTGCACCAGGTGGCCAAAAACACGACTTCAAATAAATGCTCCTGTTACTTTGCATCTGTTTGTTGCTAACTCTGTCATATTCAGTCTCAGTTTTGTGTTTAAAGCTTGTTTTTGCTGCCCCCAAGTGGCCAAACCAATGCTTTTTAATGCAGGTTTACGGAAAAAAACTTAAATCCAAAGGATTTGATGATTTTTTTTTTTTTTTTTTAATTTGATTATTCATTTTGTTAGGTGTGTTATTGTAAAGCTGGACTGAACTATTTGGCTGTGAGATACAAATGAATCTGATTGACAGGAGCTGCTAAAGCAAACAGGAAGTGTTTCACCTACTCCAAGGAAAACCAGCATCCCTTAGACTTTCATATTAGAACATGACAATGCTGATCAACATATTAGTCACTTGAAACCTTCAGAAATAGAAATGGCTTTGTGTTACTGTACAGTATAAGTGAGTGTAGGCCTGTATATACTGTATGTACTGTATTCTCACATACACAAGGTGTTGTTTACAAAGATTGTGTAGGCTAGAGGCTAACTGTGAAGCATCAGTATCGTGACTAAATAGACCGGAGTAAGTGTGGACGCGAGGGAGACGGATGTGACTGTCGCTTCTGACTCAACGCGAGCACCCTTTTTTTTTTTTTTTTTTCTTCTCTGCCCTGAGGGTAAAACTGGCCTCCGTTCAAAGGAGAAAGCTGAAAAACAATCTCCAAAAGAGTGAAAGTGAGCGCTGGGTTGCGGTGGGCGTCAGTCAACCAGTCAGTCAGTCAGTCAGGCGAAGGACCCGCTGTTTCCCGCTGCAGAGAACAGGTACCCTGAACTAGTTTCTACAAAGCTGAGTCGGAGATTTAATGCAATATAAAGCCTCTGGGCCCTTTTAGCAATTTGGAGTCAACACACAAATACGCCCACGCTCAACTGGAAAGACTTTCCATCCCTGCCCCTTCATGTGCAAATGTGCTGAATGGAGGTGAGTAAGTATGTGCTGAGCGTGTGCTCAGTTTCCCTACTGAATCCTTCCCACCACTCCATCCTTCCCTTTTCCAACACATCAATGACCGGTCGGTTCAAAAAACCCAGTCACGGTGCTAGCTTTGCTTCTCCCCCCCCCTCCCTTTTCCTTTTTCCAAACAACTGTCCATTTAAACTGCAATCCTCCAACGTGGCTCCCGCCCACGCTGTGCGGGGTGAAGCACGCAAGTAATTTAACACATGATGATCATTCAGCAAAGTGAGATGTTGTTGATACCCTGCAGATTGTTCGCTTTGTACGAGCAGGTTTTATCCGAGGAAAAGTTCTTTCGCATGGTCACCATATGGCAATGATGCAATATAAAGTTTTCTCCAGATGCCAGTAATACAATATTAGACAGGAGTGCCGCTCTTGACACTGTCTGTGTGATTGGCAGCATTTCCAGCTGTTGGCAGAGTTAGGAGCCTGTGAAGGCTTTGTGTGTGTTTTTTTTTTTTTATGCTGACATACAGCTTTGGCATCTGTTGCACATTTGAAACATTGAATGAGGGGGAGATTAAAATATACAGCGATATTGTGAGATGAAGTGATGAATCAAAATGGGTTACAACAGTTTTGTTTTGTTTTCTGTCTTGCCGGCTGATCGGTTCCAGTGTTTGCCTTTCTGGGTGCAAGACAAACACGATAGCGCTAGATGTCAGATTTTGCTGGATTAACACATCTCGTTCCACACATAATCTAAAGTCAAGTTTAGTGAGTTTAGTTTGGAGAAGTTTTTCCCGGAATGTCTTTTGTACGACTTGGCTGACACCTTAAACAAACTTGACCATTATCCTGAAAACTGAAGGCGAACGCAAATAGTTAGAATTGCCATCAAATAGAAAATGTGGATAGGAGCTGAAGCCAGATAAAAACTGCAGTCCCTGGGCAACACGGCCTGAGGCTATTGCATTGCTAGCAGGCAAACAGCCACCCAGCTGCCCCAGCAGGGTAGAAATATATCAGGCAGCCTATTGGATACCTGACAGCTGATTTAGCTCCCCCTTAATGAGCAGAGGGCTCTGCTGCAGAAAACTCCACAATCTGTTACATAACAACATCATAAATAGCATACACAGTAAGAAGCAGACTGCTAACGTTGGCAGAATCTTGTGAAATCAAGACATGTTATATTCAGTACACAATGCATCACTAATAATAGTTGAAAGCGTGTAAATATTGTGAAAGCCTAGAGATCACTCATGCATTAAGTGGGACAAAATCTAAAACAAACGTTATACTGCGGGAATAACACAGAATCAAATAAAGCAGAAAAGGTAAGGTTCTAATAAAGTATGAAATATAACGAGGTTGAGTCCTGGAAGAGAGAGAGTCCTTTTATTTGTGCTTATGTATAAGCAGTCATTTTATACAGCAGTTACATTAGTAGCAATGTCACTATTCGACTATCTACGTAGTAATGTTGTTGAGGCTTAAGTGTAAATACAGCATACTGGAATATATGGCAGTGAAAACAGTACAATGTCTCTCAATACTCTGTGACGTCAACCTTGTTGGGCCAAATCACATTTCTTTCTGGCGATGTACGACGACGACGACTCACAGTTTACATTTTTAAAAAAAGAGGCTAAACAATTCCCTAAACTGTAGTTTTCATCAAACGTTGCTCAAACAGGAATGAATGGTGCTTATGTCGGGGACTATTTTGAGCTGCGGACTAATACGCATTTGGTGCTCTAGTGAGTAGCCGAGGGATGGTGTACGGGGGACTGACTTCAGACTACGTTGCTCGTGTCATCCTGTACAACAGTTTGGCTCATTGATGTGTTTTTTGGAGCTCTATGCTAAGCTATGTAAAGCTTTGGCAATACTTGTTAGGAGGATCACATCATTTGGTTGTTTTTTTATGTTGATAAATGAGAAAAATATCGCCAGATGTATTCTTTAAGAGTTAAGTAAGGCTGAAGAAAGTAGAAGGACACAGTCTTTTTAATTTTTGCTCTTGAATGAGCAGTTATTTGACACAGCAGTAACATTAGTTGAAATGTCATTAGACCCTGTAACTGATCTAGCTGCACTTTGTTCATTCAATTATTTACAAAGTAATTCTGTTGGGCCTTAAGTGTAAACATATATTACTATGACGGCATATACTGAAGTGAGGAATACTTGTGTACACTAAATCAGTCAATAAATGCTCTATTTACGTAACTATGTAAAGTAGCGCTGTAACAATCAATGAAAACTAAAGTTGTCTAGGAGCAGTGTTACTGAAAATCTGATTCTGACCTTAGCAAGACTTGCTTGGAAGTATATATGTTCTGACAACACAGATGTCAGAGGGGACCCTCAGGACCCCAGCCTGTCACCGCAGGCTAGCCAAGAGGGTTGGTGGGGGGAGCTAAATGAATCTAGGCTAGGCCAGTAAGGGAAGGGGTCACAGTTCACTGTGTATGCCCCGCTGCTTTAGCACCGGCTGACAGGCCACAGGAGTCTGAAAGTCCATGATGTACTGGCATTTGCTGGGCTCCTTCACCGATCGCAAGGCTGTCTCCGTTCCGCATGTCAGTGTGACCTAGAAAAGCACAAAGAAAGGAAAGTTGAGGTGGTGTGAGGAGAAGAGGCGTAGTTAGCCTGAGTCAAGAGCCATGCCAGTTTTCTCTCCCAAAGGGGGCTGATTGAAGATGCTGTCCTACCTCTTGTTTTAGTGATTTTCAAAACTTTTGTGAAGATACGGGTTCGCTACAAATGACAGAATTATGCCGAAAAGTACAGCATCAGTGGAGTCGGTGGATCAAACATTATCAGGTCTTTCGTCAAATAAAATGATTGCACTGCACATGAAGAGTTTCATCACCACTCCCTCGCCTGCAATCGGAGTATCACAAGCCCCAAAGTGATGCTGTAACTGTGGGGCATTGTGACATTATGGGACATCACCGCTGTCGTCCCCCACGTGTGAACAGGACAGGCGAGGATGTGATTACCACGGTCAAGACTTTAATAGGCGACTCTGACGCTCTCTGCAAGAGAGCGGAAAGGGAAAAAAAAAAACTTATTTTACTTCTAGGGGGTTTCCATAGCAACCCCTCACATCATACTGCACCCTGAACAGACGATCCCTTTGGCGAACAAAAGCACCTGGAGAGGGAGAGAGACGGGAACTTGACAGGTATTATTGTGCTGAAGTTTCAGGCTGGTACAAGTGGTGATTTGGTTTTGTCCCGTACTTGGATTAAAAATAGTCTTTTGTTATGTCACTTAGTATCTTGTTGCACAGAGATATTAAGTGGGTGTGTGCCACATGGTGAGACGAAGTGTTTTCCTGTGTGCGTCTGCATGATTATTGCGTGATTCAGTTTTGACTTGCAGGTGCCAGAGCTATAGATCATTGCTGGGGGGCAATTCCGTAGACTTTGCGTGTGACTTTTCCAGCATGTGTTTGTGTTCCTGATTTCTAGATTCTTCTTTGTTAAACATTAAAAAGAGACACTCCACCAGTATTACACATGAGGATCAGTTTACTCATCATGCTCAGTATTTCAGCCCGTAAAAACAGCTGTGTGTCCTCTGTGGCTCTCAGATGATCTCATAGTGTTGTCAACATGATTGTCTCATCTTGGACTTGGAGAGTAGAAAAAAGTAACAACTGGAAGGGCGGCGTTCCAAAGAGGTGGGTGTTTACCAGGCAGGGAGGGCATTATGGGAAACTTAGTAGCTAGGGTTTTTAGATATAAGGACCAGGACCATAAATCAGGATATCTTGCATTCTGCTGCATCAGTTTTGACCATTTCCCCCCAACTCTTTGACTCTTTTTCACACAAGGAAACATTTTTTGTAGTACTCGAGATTGGTCTTGGTCTCCAGATCAGTTTTTGAAGGTCTTAGTCTTGTGTCTGAATCGATTGCATTTTTACTTGGTCTTGTCAGACAAAGAGGACTAGATTTTATTTCAAGTTTTATTTCACTCAATTGCTTAAACATCGTCTGATTGATTTATCATTACTGTGACTGGATAGAAAATTCTGTCTTTTAACCAATAACTTTTTCAGCCAGTAAATTATTATTAAATCTTAAATCTTCTGTAATAGAATTTAGCTTCTTAAACCACCAATCTGCAAAAACAGCATCCAAAAAAAAAACCACACTCCTAAAAGGCAGCACTTACTGAGATTTGGCGAGTACATTCACTCTAGTCCTGATCGTGACTTGGTCCTAGTTTAGGTGGTCTTGACTACAACACTGCTAGGTGCACTGGACGGTTGGAAAAATAAATATTTGGGTCTTAAAGTGTAGCTTAGGTCATCATTTCTATTCATTAAAATAACATTGCATTCACCAAAAGTCATTACTGAGATCTGGGAACACGGGAGCATCTCCAAAGAGAAGCACAGAGGGTCAAGAAACACAACAGGTGGACAGGTTGTAAACAAGCCAACATTTTACAGGAGGTAAAATTGAGAATAAGCGTAAATGTTGCTAATTATCACTCTTCCAACTTTGGCTGCAAATGGCCTTAATGTGCACGTTTCTTGTCCTATTTAAGATTCTTAGTATTGTTACCCCATTCATAGATCTTGGTGAGTAAAATATTGTCATGACTGATGTGAAATGAAGGCCAAATCTACAAAAAAACAGACGAAGAAGTTGTATAAATTGGAATGATCCCTGAAAAAACGGGAGAGGCCGGTTCAGATCTGGAGCCACGGTCGCAGCTGAACTCACTGCTCACATGTAACAGTCACAGTCCGGCACTTTAAATTTAATTAATAACTGAAACAGTTGAGTTCACCCTTCCCTACAGACTCTGCACGCTGCTTGAATTTGGATTACCTCAATATCCACCACTGAAACAATACATCACTGGTCCCACTACTCAAGTATAAAGTGTGCCTCACCACTGAAAGAAAGAGCAGTACCCAAAGATGAGGTTCAGCATTTCAAATATAATGAGCGTCGACTTCTGACGAGCCTTCATTTATGCCGACTGCACACGGTTAGGGGGTTGTATCAAAGGAATTCAATTTAGTCTTTTCAAAGGGGGTCCCTGGATGGCATGAGCACATACATTTGCAAACGACATTTATTGGACTCTGATTTGAAGAAGGGGGCCAGGCAAAGAAAATAAGATGATTAAATGTGTTGCATTTTTAATTGAGCAAATTCGCGCACAAAAATGTAAATGGTTCTCATAAACGTAGCTGAAAGACTAAGGGGATACTGGGAAAAATGGAGAGAGCAGCAGAAAAGGAGAAAGCCGCAGGATAATACAACTGGAGCGACATTAGCCATAAAACCAATGAAGACTGACAGAGGGGAGAAAGCAAGTCAGCTTCCATCACTTGGCTTTGAACAAAACATTTTTTTTGCCAGGCTGCTGAGTGGGCCATGAGGACTGAACGTCTTTTACTGATTGACTGACTAATTCCCCATTGTTGAAATGCACATGCGCAGAAGAGGCATGCAGAGAGCAGACTGGGCGAGAAGGCTTCAAATTGTCCCCGAAGAATGTGGTGAGAGGAGCTTCATTTGGCTGTTTTCTTTAGCTTTCCTTATGGAAATAAGCGGACTACATCTTTTTACAGCTTGTATTTATTTCTGAGGCGGATTCTTGAAGTACTTGGTTGTTGAGTGCTTCAAAACGCGTGCAACTTAAGAATGTTCTTTGCAAAAAAAAGAGGGCGCAGCAGCCTTTTTGATCAACGAGGCACGTGTCAAAAGTATCTGAAAACCTAACTGTGGCAAAACTATTGGAATTTTCACTGTAGTCTCTATGAAAACTGTTTACAGCATGTTCCGTCCAGAGTAATGAGGGTATTGTCGATGGACATGTTGCTGAAATTTCTCAATGCTGTGAGTATTGGGGTTAGCAGCAGCAGAAGAAATCTCATAAATGGATATCAAAATATTCTGGTCATACCAAACCAGAACCACGCTTTTATTTATACTTGTCCCTGTTCTTCTGGTTAATGCAAGCTCAAAAGCGCCTCGATGTTCACCTGTTGTCTTGATATATTCAGCATAATGTCCATTTCTACAGCACTAATTTCATCAGCACAGGCGCTCCATATTGGCTTTCCGCGATGACGTTAAGCTACTCTGAATGAAACGCAAAGCTTTCCTTCCATAATTTTCACATAAAAGCTTTGCATCCTTCCCTTCATATGTAGGCTTTTAATGAGAAAAAAAATATGTGATGGTGTTCATTTTGGAATATGAAAACATTATTTCTGTTAAAAAAAACAGGAACTCAGGGTAGAAGAGTGGGAAGTATAACATGACTCTGTTGTTGTACTGATAGAATTAGTGCTGTGGAAATGGACTTGTAGTAGATTTACCCAATATTTATTTGTTTGCCATGGTGACGCCCCTGGCTATTATTTGAGGCTCTGCCATTATTTAAATACAGGCTTTCATATGAGAACTTACAGTATCTGCATGGCTGTAAGAATGCAGAGAATACTGTACAGTCGTGAAGAACTGA
Source organism: Sciaenops ocellatus (assembly GCA_033000465.1). NCBI lineage: Eukaryota > Metazoa > Chordata > Actinopteri > Sciaenidae > Sciaenops > Sciaenops ocellatus. The sequence goes on along the minus strand of CP136875.1, from coordinate 10,764,355 downwards.
GTTTTCAGGGAAGGGGTTCTTTCTAAAATATGATATGATACAGAGAACGCATGTCTAGGCTACATTAAGGCCTCATATGAGAGTTTACAGTATGTCGTTTTGCAATGTTGACTCACAATTTAAGTACTGGAGACATGATATTTTACCGTGATGTTTGTTCTTAGAGGGTATCTGAAAATGATTAGTGTTGCCTAACAACGTAGATCTCTGTGAAGTGAAAGACAGAAATCATAATTGGTATAATTGTTACCTTTTAATGTCTAAAATGCCCACAACTGCCACAATGAATTTAAATCCAAACAGGGTCTGTATCACATCTCTAATGAGCTGTGCAAATGACTTCTTATTGTTCCCTCGTCCTTTACCAACGCCGTCGACTCATCTGTGTGCATGACGGCGCTCCCACTAGTGTGAATGTGTGTCTCATGCAGGTCTGTATGTACGGTTTTGTGTGAAACACTCACTGTGGTGCTGCGTGAACCTCCTTGCCAGCATGGTTCTCCATTCTCATACACCATCTGACTGTACTGGTTCTTTGGTGTTCCTGCCCACATCCCCCACTTCCTGTAAGACAAATGGTCACTTTTAATATTTTGATAGATGAAGTGCCAGTGGAAACAAAGTTTCTGTCTATGAGTCAAGCCAAACAAAAGTCAGTAATGTCCTAATCTTATCATTTTACAAACACACACACATCTATATATATATATATATTTAAACAACACTAGGTTGGCTTAATGAAACACACTTTCTAGCAGCAAAAATAAAAAGCTGGCAAGATGGCCGGTCTGGCAGTGCCCTCCTTTGGATCTTGGCACCGGCGCTCTTGCGTCCCCTCTCCTCTTCAACAATGGAGGGGAAATATTAATTACCATTTTGTCAGAGTTAATTCTGTGTGCAATAACACACGAGGGAAGGAGAAGAGAAAAACACACAACGCCAGTGAAGCCCATCTCAAATGAGGTTGTTGCCTGCCCAGTGCTAGCTAATTACATTCTCACCAAACATTTGGAAAACCAAAGCAAACCGGGGTGCCAGTGGACACTTTCCAACACAGCTCTCGGTACCGACAGATGCCATTTGATTACGCTTTCACCAGCTAACTTCCTGTGATCTTTTGTTGAACTCGAGCAGCTTATTTGAGGTGGCGTCGGCTGCAGTCGTGCTGCTGGTAAAGTATTGATTTTTTGTAAAACACTGTAATCCTGTTAGGGAGGGAACTCTTTTATGCATTTGATGCATGGTTCATTGAAGACGTCTACTTAAAACGTGTCTGATCTCCTGCCTCACATAGGCTAGCAACTATTTTCTGTGTCTGCAAATAATCGAATCAATCTTTACGCTTTTAGGGGGAACACATCGAAATAGAAAGTCTGTAAGCCTTTTTTTTTTTTTTTTGTAACTTGCTTGTCAATGTTGTGTTAATCATTCTGGATAAAGAGCTGCGAAAAGCTATAAATTCTACGTATTGTTCTTTTAATCTGCCAAAGTGCTTTTCTCACCAGTGCCAACCCTGTCACAAGTGTGCAACACTTGATCAATTCGCCTACATCGACCTTTCCACGGGGGATTTAAAGTACTGCTCCACTCTCTGAGCGCTGCTTTTAGTATTATGGAAACGAATCCGCTATATTTCATGACCTATTATGATATTTTTGTTGGTTCTATAATTGATCTCAATAGTATATTATACTTTTTATATCGGTTATTCTATAATTAACGTTTGCTTTGCTCTTTTTTCTCTACAACAAACAGAAGTAATTATAAATCTTAGATGACTATGACTTAGGGACTGAACAGAATATACGTGGTAATAGGGAAAAAAACCTGTCCAACAAACACAGGCTTTCTTTTAAAATGTCGTTTTATTCTTATTTGACCTTGATGAGGGCAAACATCAAGTTCTCTTTGATTTCAAAAAGCACTCTCCAGCTTTTCCAGATACATGGCTGTCTTCAGGTCCCCGAGTGTGGCTTTTCTCCCCGTCCATGATGTGCACGGTTTATTTAAGATGTCTGATCGGGTCAGGCAGAGGTGAATTGCTCACACAAGTGGAAGCCGGCTGGACCCGAGCGTCTCGCCTTTTTTTTCCTTTCCAGCCTGTTTGATTGGGTTTTAGCACTCTCTTAGTACCACGAGGCCCTCAAATGGATTGCTGTCAGGGCCAGCAGACATGGCAAGCGGCGAAAGTGACAGCGCTCCGGCTCTCGCCGCAAGTTGACCAGCGATCCCTTGCGCATCACCTCCATGCCTCCTCGTCCGCCGCACCCCTCCAACCTGCCCCCCCTTCCCAACGCACGCAAGCACCTCATTCCCTCGCCTCACCTTCGTTCACTTCCTTCCTTAATCTCCATTCCTGCTCCCTCCAGTGCCCCAGGAGGCAGAGTAGGCCATGTCAATTAGGTTAAAGTTATCCCTGAGACTGAGCCAACACACTCGAGTCATTTGGACTCACAGGAGTCACAAGATGGGATCTTATTGACAGATCATTCCCCGTAATAATACCTACTTGCACTTGGTATTGGCAGGCCATTTTCTACAGTCATTCTACAGTTATCACCAGACTAGTCCAAAGCTAGTTATTTACACCTCCGGAAAACATCGCATTGGGCCTTAATGCTTAATTTCATGGCACCGGGAGACATAAAGATTACTATATGTTAGTCTGACCCTGTGACTGACAACGTGGCACAATCCAAATGTGCAAAACTGACCAACCTGCCTCAATGACAACTTCATTTTCTCATCCAATTTATAACAGTTTGGCTTTAAGCTGCAGCCACGACACACATGATGCTCTCTTGCACATAGCAGCAGGGCCAGTCGGCTTAAATTATCTGGGTTACTGTATGTATGTATGTATGCATCTGCTGCACCTGTTTTCTGCAGCCAAGCAGGAAATCCTGTTTGCCTGCCCAACAAAATGGGCTAACACCCAACTATCAATATTCAGATCTACGTTTTTTTCAGGAACAGAGCAAGGGAAACGGGCACATTCCTGTCCAAAAATGAACATAATTAAAGTATGTAAATAGATTAAGATTGGCAGCGGACAGTAATTTGCATTTAGTCTTTGTAGAAAATCCATTTCCAACCACATGGAGAAAAGGGAGGGGCCACAAACGCAGACTTTCTTTTTAATGATTAATGATGAGAGACACTAAACACAACATCCTTTTAAGGCTTCAAACCTCGAGAATCTGATTTACAGATATGCGGGTTATGACTCATTCTTCAATCTAGCCTCCTCTAATGCCATAAAATGCACCTTCCATCAAAGATAAACGTGTAATAGCAGCATATCTAGGCAGCTAAACCTATTATCCATACATTTACTTTGCATTGGGGGTGAGATAGTGGGCCTCGGAGAACTCAGACATGTCTCTGACCGCACACATTAGGGAGTCAATCTCATTTAATTTTCTCTCCGAATCACTAAGGTGTGATTTCTATTGACACACAGAATAGCAGATGGAGTTGCAATTTAATTAGATCTAGTAGCCACAAAAACACCATTAAAATCGCAGTTTCCACTCGTTGAGTTCACTGTAAGACTAAATAAAGAGTCATGGAAATACTTTGTAATATGTTGCTATCATACATGTCCAAACTACTGATTTTCTAATTTAATACTTTCTGCAACTTTCACGACGAAACTGGTTTCAGAGTATTGTTTTCCTGGTTTTTAGAACCTAATCCTCATTAGGAATAATTAGCATTAAAAAAGCTGATTAGCTTCCTTTTCATCTTCTGATAATGGCTTGAGCCGATATAAGCTCTTCTTATTTCTTTAAAACGATGCTGTCGCCAGTGATTCTGTTTCAAACTTCATCGCGGCATTAATCCGTATGCCTCGAGTGATAAATCCCGAAGATCCACGGCTAATCTCGCTCAACACTGAGGGGAGAGTTACCCCCTCTGATATAGCCACAAATCAACCTTTCAGAAGCAATTATCATTTAGACAACTCTACTCTGGTATTTAAACACCCCGCAGATACTGGGAGGGAGGAGGGGGATAGGAATCTGGGCCAAAAGTGCATTTGTGCATGCCTTGATGTGTGTCTGCGTGTGTTTGTGTGTGTGTGATTTGAGATTCTGGGCCTTCACTGGAGAGAAAATGGATGAACAAAACCACAGGGAGAAGAAAACAATGGTGGCCCCGTTCAGCAAGTCTGTGGTTTCCCTCAAGAAAAACGGAATATAAATTTGCTCATTTGCCTTCAGTGCCATTCAGCGTGTGTTCGTAGACATTAGAAAGCTGACGTAAACTCCACTCGAGCGTCATCACAACTGCTTCTCATGCACAGGAGCAAGCTGCCTGCATATATTCATGCAAAGAATTATATTTATATTTTCACAACATGTTTTTACAAGCAGAGAGAGGCACTTGTATCGACACTGAGGCAACAAGGGCTAGGCATTTATTTTTAATACTGTATCATGTATCGACTGAATATGTCCACGGTGTCAACTACTGACAACTGCCACTGACTGCACTGATCATCAGTATCAATATTTGACAATATTTGCTCATATTTAATTGTAATTTTGGTCATTTAGACTATTTTATTTAGAGCTGGTTGTGTAGTAGTGTAGTGGTTGGATTCTGAAGCTCAGATGGTGTAGATATAATCTGAATTAGCTGGATTATCTTGTAAGAAAACACATCAAAGGCCACTTTATCTTGAATTTATACCATTTAGCATTAATCTGGAACTTAAATTAAAAGCAAATGAGGAAAAATGAAAAAAACATATCACTATTTCTTTATCAAAAAGGAGCTGAAACATCCCAAACGATACCCAGCTCTACAGGAACTCCTATCAGTTTCAACATTAAGCTAGTCCTTCAAATACACTCACTCACACACACACACACATTCATTTGCAGCAACCGTCAACGTTCGCATGTGCCAACTCAGCTTGAGATTACTTGTAAATACTTCCCCAACAACCAGCTCCTCATCCTGAATCCTAACCTGTGTTAAGACGGTGTAAAGTCTATGCTTATTACCGTCACCTTCCCACTGTAGCATCCACTCATTAGCTGCCACCGCAATGAATTATACCTCACAGCTATGCTTTTCACTGCTTTAACAAGGGGTCTGGAGCAGCGAGTTAGTCCCCTCACTATGCTGTTAATGCGCTAATCATTTACAGCATGAGACGCTGCGCTGCACTGGCAGGTAGAGAGAGCAATTTGGGAGCTGCTGGCTAATTTGGATTCGGTGAAGCAGCAGTGCTACTAAGAGAAGAAAAAAAAAGAGAGAAGCCCAGCTCTCATAGCCAAGCAGTGCCAAGCATCGCTAACCTCTGCCACTTGTGTAAGGTCACCAATCAGAGAGCGGCGTTTTGAGACGAGCCCAGACACTGTCATTACCGTGCCAGTCACTGATGCTCCTCTCACCCTCCTACCACCCATTGTGCCCACCACCTTAATAAATAATTCATACGCATATGAACATGTGAAGGACACATGCTCAGTCAGGGATTTCACTTCATATGACTGATATACAAAAAGAGGGCATTTCTATCTATATTCTTTTGTTCTTTGCATTCCTTGTGGGGCACAGAGCAGGATTTAAATATATTATTACTTAATAATGTATGTGGGGATATAAAAAAAAATTCTTCAACAGGTCATCTATTGAAATTGCAGGCAGTATCGTAACAATTTTCTTATGTATAGCGCGCTGACCCACATAATGACTCCAAATCAGTGAGTAACATCCGTGGCACATTTTGTTTTGCATCCGCTGCATAAACAGAACAACGAGGCCATTTTATGTGCGGTTATAAACTCTGGGTGCATATTTCATCAACACCTCCTGACAGATATAAATCAGGGCTGATGTCAAACCAAAATCAGTATTCTGTTAACAGCTCACTTGTGCCTCATTAACGACTGGGCTAGATGTTGCCATGGCTACCCAGCAGAAAGGCCATCAGGGGTTCACAGTGTCAGCTCCCCCCGCTCTCCACTCCCTACCACTTTAACCCTCTCCTCAGACACACAAGAGTCATTACCCTTTCGTCTTGATTGCCAGATAAAGTGTGGGCTGTTCAGGGTTCAGGGACCATACAACAAACGCATTAGGAACGCAAATATATAGGCGTTACGTTTCCCATATAAGTGTGCGTGTTACATAAATGAATTTCTGTATCTGACTGGCTGTCAGTGGCTGCACTAGTGTGCCATGCCATGCTCCTCTTGAAGCATTGGGCATTAGGCAGCTGCCATGTTCCCAGGTAAAGAGGGTCCCCTCTCTTCGCTAATGGCACTCTAGCGAATGACCTTGACAGCTTGAAAATGAGCGCATTAAGTAGAACACTTAAATGTATAATTATGCACTTGTTCCAGTGGAACTGTCACTACTGTGTAGGTTAAATCATTACGGCTTAGATAAGATGAAAAAAATAAAAAAATAAAATAATTAATGTCTATCAAAACAATTAAACGACGGGACTGCCTTTGATATGAACACATGAAAAGGAGCGTCACTCCACTCATTAATTGAGCACATTCAAAAAAATAAAAAAGAAGCAAAGCAGCGGAGAGGAAAGCAACAAACACAGCCATTAGTCATTTTAAGTCAAAAGACATGCATGGAAATATGATGTGCTTGTTTTCAACGTGACAGATTAATTAAAAATTAAATCAGGATGGCAAGATAATGTATATAATGTATTATGAACACTATGTTAAACTTTCATGGAATGCTAATGTAAAATATGAATTAATAAGAGACAAAAACAAACCCAGTACACAAAACTCAGTACACAGCTGGAAAATACAGCGTTCCTCTATCTTCAAAACAGTCTCGGAGTCCAATATTATAACAAATCCTCAAAAAAACGTCCAAATTTATCATGATCAAACAGTCCATTTGATTTCGTAGCACTATTCGGGATACAAAAGTAAGAATAAAAAAGTAGTTGTTCCAAAATGTTTTATTACTACTACTTCTACTTCTGCTACTTCATTACTACAGTATTATCAAATAAGAGGAAGTAAAGACTGTGATACATTTGTGTGTCATATACAGCTAGAAAAATGGAATAGAACATTCAAAATCTCATATGCAAAAACTGAATTTACTGAAATCTACTAGAACTTAGACCTTTGTGGTAATTGAAAAAAAAAAAAAGTAAGTACTCAACAAGTATTTCTATTTTTGGCCACCTTTGAGGAACACTATTTTCCTATACGCTCTAGCCCGCTTAAATGTCACCAGTTCGAGAGAATGATGACGAGTGCATGGGCAAATCAAGGGATGGCGACAAGTTCAGACATGTCTATAATAATAACAGAACAGAGAGGACCAAAAAGGGTAGCAGTTTTTAAATAGCAAATATAGATATCACAGATATGAATGAGGTAATCATGCGTGGTGTCATGCTGGTAACTTTATTAGGATTATGAAGGCTTTAACTTCAGTCCATGTAAAGGCAATTCAGAGATTTCTTTCAAAATACATGAAATATGTCGGAAAATAGTTGCTGAAAACACGTGAAAAGACTTTGAACAATATATTACTGAAATGTGGAGTTAGAGGCTAAAACAGTTTTTCACCAGTTTTCAGTCCAGGATTTTTGTGGGCGGTCCTTAAAGGGTGGTTCGATGACACGCTGAGGCCACCCTGAGCATACCCCTGCACCCCTAGCAGAGAGATAGAGATTAATTCATCTCACTCAGAGTGTTTCAAAGTTACTCATGTCATTTTCTGAACTCATCTCACACGTTTCAGTCGCTTCAAAATTGCTGCTTGACTGCTCCCACAAGTGGGCGTGGCTTCAGCACATTCAGCGGACACGCCTCCACAGTCCTGGAGCTGAGAATACTGCTCATTTCTACCTGATTTTGACACATAATTTCATAAATTTGTCAATATTTTTAATCATTCAAATTTGGCTGGGTGGTTAACAACACTTTCTTCTTTGGTCTGACATATCCACATATTTATTCTTACTTTATACGGACTTTAAGATAAAGCGCTGTACTCATTCCTCTTAGAATATAGATGGAGGTGACATCAGGCCTGGATATATCTCTATATATATCCATAGTCCTGCTTAGCAATTAAGATGTTCGACATGCTTCCGTTTCACTTCGCACTGATGATTCAGTACGTAAAATAACTTCTATTCCCCTGTGTAACAATGACACATCAAGTTAAATCGGCTCAACAATTTCACTTTGTCTGCAGTTAAGTTTTGTTTTGTTCCTCTGACGTCCCCCTGTTCTTACTATTCATCCAAAACTGTTTGCTGACTCACGCATCACCCATCAGTTAGTGGAAGCTGAAAAATATTGTCGAATATCAACATTGTCAAAATGCCAGGAGACACGCTGGATTGTATTTTTAGCCTATGACTGCCGACCTTAAGTGAAGCTATTCTGCCAAAAGCTTTTGGAGCGTATCATCCCCAAATTCAATCTCGTGTTGATGTTCAGTTTCTTTCTTATTTTGTAACTTGCTTGTGTTTGAGTAGTTTTACAGTAATAATCTTCCAGCTCCCTTGTGATTGCCGTGCAATAAAAACGGCCACCTATCGAGATAATTAGCTACAGTACTTTTCGCCTATTTATACATGCGCAACCGCTGCAGAAAACTGCAAGCAGTAATTAATCTTAAAAGGAGAAGGGACGTAATGTATTTCCCATCAGAACTTCATTCCTTATAATACTTTTAAAAAGACGTTGGACATTTCAGCTGCCCTCATGAAAAATTGACTTATTGAAACTGACATATTTCCATATTACCATGGCCACAGACTAGTCTCTCCTCTCTCAGGCCTTCGCCAATAAATTTGCTCAGCTGGATCATTCAAGCCCCTTGAAAGACTTTGACAGCCTGGAGGCATTCACATCTCTGCACCTCTTTCTCTTAGCACCTGGGGATTCTTTTATTCTCTCTCTCTGTTACATTTTGGAGATCTTTTATTCCGAGCGCTACAAGAACCGCATCGTGGCAAAACAATATAGGGTCACTAGCGCTGGGTTTAAAGTGAGCTTGGCAGCAGGTGTGGGAAAATATTGTTAAGCTATGTTTGTATGTAGCTCAAAAAAGGCAGATCTGTAAACAGCATGCGTATGTCTACAGTGCGCTGCTACAAGCAGCCAACCTATTTGTATTTTCCACGGTGGCCAGCACATCCCACTCTCTCTGGGGTTGCTCTGCGCTGTCATTTCAACTGCCTGGCTCCATCGCAGTGGGCATACACAGTCATTCACTGTGGTTTCAATGTTGCTAGGCTACCTCACTTCTCCACTGTTTTCTGTTTGAAAATCTACTGTTCAATAAAGCAGTTCAAGGGAGACCTGTGGGTTTGAATACTGAGCGATATGAACCTGCAGGAGTAACTGACAACACTAATAGCCTTTTTTTGTTTCACAATACCCTTTTTCTTTTTTTTTTTCCCTTGACTCGGTAGCACAGTAGCACTATCTGCGCCTACCTCTACAGCCCATGCATCTGCTTCAGTCATAATATTCATACATTGGAACATTTATAACCATCTCTGGTTACATTTTCCTGTTTTAAAAGTGTACGAATTGAGTCATAACCGGAGCGGTGAAAATCTTTCTTTTGTAGTCTTCCACTGTTCTTTTATGGTTATTCATATCCGCCCAGCAGTGTCTAGGAGTTATTGTTATTCCTATTGTCTATCCTGTTTTTAGATTTGAATGTTGGGCGTGTTCCAAGCTTGGACTGTCAAACACAGTGTGTTTCCAAGGTTGAAGGGTGATTAAGCGAGGCGCTCGCCAAGGCTCTGCACAATTTCAGCCTTTGCCTTTGTCTCCCTCTCCGTGTGCTCTCGATGATGACGAGTGCATTGCAGTTTGACCCCGGCACAAAGGAAAGGCCCAGCTCCTTGAACTTTGCAGGGTGACACACGCCGACCCCCTGACCCTAACTGCGTGGCAACCTGATTTCCCTGGAGTACCAAAACAAAAACTCATTGGATGACCCCTCAACTGATCCGTTCTTCCTCCACAGCTACATTTAAATCATCCCACCCGCCTTCCAGAGGACAAAACGCTTCATCTGAGTGCTCAGTGTTTATATAGTTTGTATTTGTTTTCTCTGGCTGAGATCTATAAAGGTCCATAGATTCATGTTTGACACTTTTCTTACATCTCTGGCTTTTATGAGAGCACAAATTAACATATATTTGGCTTAATATACAGAATTAATTAGTTCAAACTTCTTGTTCTAGTCCAGACTGTTCCATATCATTGCCTCTGAAGCTATTTCCATGTGTTTATCCTAAGCTAATTCAGAAAGGAGCCACATAAATATTTCAAATGCAACAGTGAAAGGTTATTATGGCCAGACGCTGTTGTGAGAGCATACTTTAAGGAGTTGTTTTTTGTTGTTAGCAGGAAATGACTCAAACACTGAGCTAATTAATGGATCTTGACAATGTACTTTCTGGGGACTTGTGTTTTAAAAACTTAAATGGACCAGACTGATGGTGAGCTGTGGTGCTGCATGTATTTAAACCATTAGAGTCATTTAAAATAATTTAAAATCAGGTCATATATTGGGTGCTCACTGCTAACTGGAAGAAACTGCTACCAGTGCTTTGTGTTATACACTTGATTGTATCGCCTCCGTATGAAACTGTTTCACGTTTGTAGTTGACTGCACACACCGTGTTTCTGCCAATGAGAATTTGAAACTAGACTTTACTTTGTTCTGTGCTTTGTCATCATTTTCACAACAGTGGTATAATGTCACTGCATTCAATTATGTTCCTGCAGTTTACCATTATGGTGTTATCGTTTCACTTAGATTGTTGGAAACAAGAAAAGCCTGTCACACTTTGCTTTCCTTTGTCACATGTTTAATGTTGCTTTAGTTCCCTTTTTTTCATGAAAGCTTCTATTTTTTTCGGCTTTTGACCCATGAACAAAGCTGTACCATCAGCTATAGGCTGGAGAAGCACAAATAACCTTGTCACATATTAACAGACTGCAGCTTGTAAGCACCATGATGAATAGCAGTAGATGTCTGAGTTTCTTTATTCTCTGTATATTGTTAACACGTCCAGATGCCCGAACATGTAGGCAGCAATGACAAAAAACCTGAATAATAAGAGTCATAAAAGTGAATCAGCAGTGTGTCAGAGTAACAGTAACATTTTAAACTGCATGTGCAAGTCTGGAAAGATTAGCTTAGCTTAAAACAAACGGCATGGTACCAAACCAAAAATCTTTGGTCTTGGAGATAAAAACAAGATAAAAAGTATAAATTAGTGAGCGTTTAGAGCTGGTAGGTGATCTTTTTATTCAGCCATGCTAGCTGTTTCTTCCTGTTTTTAGCCTTAATGCTAAGCTAAGCTAACCATATGGTTCTAGTTCCATACTTAAACTACATTTGAGGTTGAGTAGTATTCTTATCTCTGAACTGCTAATGCATTAGTTGTAAACTACAATATTGCGTATGCAAGTGGGAAACATATAGATAGATCAAATTCCGAACCCAACAAAACTACAATGGCAAAGAGCAACACTGGTCTCGAACGCGTGCACGCAGAAAGAAATATTTGCTCATCGACACCACAAACTGCGGCCTCAAAAATGACCATCGAGTTGAACTGAGACGTCCTCGAAAACCACAAACAACAAACTTTCAGTATTAGCACACACACTTCATTTGTGATACTGCAGCGAAACAAAGAGGCTTGTGGGAAATGAATGCGACATGCTGGTGACAAAGGGTGATAAATGTTCTGTTTCTATGAACAGTATGTGCAGTATGTGTGTGCTTCTTCCTTGAACAAAGTGTAAAATCAATGCTTTCATGTTACGTAAGCTCATATAAGCACAAGATGCTACCACACAGCACACATCCTGTATGCGACAACGCATCGCTGATTTACATATGTGTGCGTTTGTTGGTCTTTTCAGGTAGACTGCATTTAGTAAAACCCGTGTTTGCTGTCCTGTCAGTTTACCCACCATGTCTGCTCCGGGTGGGGGTGGGTAGAGGGGACATTATGAAGATGGACGACACTGTCACAGTGGGATGGTGTTTGTCGCAATGCAAGCATTTTCCTCTACTCTATTATCATTATCGTGGCTGATGTTATTGTTACAATAGCCATTCCAGGAAGCGGTTGAGCTGCTGAGACCGAAAGGCAGAAACCGCTAAATGGAAAACGGAGACATTGGAATTCAGGAGGTGAATATGACTTGTATAATATCTACATTTACAGATAATTGGGAGCATACAGTATGACTACTGTGCCTTATGAAATCTTTATGGCTGTGCGTGTGGCCACAATATAAGGGCAAGCAGCTACAAAAGAAAGTGTTCCCAAGCTGATTTATGGTTCCTTAAGAACATTTGTAAAGTTAATGGTCTAACGCCAACTATGCTGCAAAACCAAGCATGAAGGAAGGTTAGGACTCCGGGAACAATTTTAACTTTTATGAGGCTTGACACACTTCACAAACTGAGTGTCGGCCATGAGCGGTAATCAAAATTCAGCAGCAACACCCTCCATTTAATACTGCGGAAAACGTAACATAACTAATCCAAATTAGTCAAAATGGTACGAGCAAGTATTAGCAATGTCATCGCCACAGCAGTCACAGTTCCAGCTTCACACTTCCGTTGACAGGCCACACATGTTAATGCTGTTCCTCCTCCTCTCTATCCCCTCTCCTCCCTCTCACATGGTTGTCCTTTAGGATGCCGAAGCAGGTGTGATAAATGCCGCCGTTTAAATCAAAGCCCTCCCCTCTCCCCCCTCACCCCCTCTGGGGAGAAGGAGGATGCCTCCATGCAGATTGATATCAGGAGGCCCAGCCATATCCTGCAAGGGCTGACTGATGGTCTGTCTGGATAAAAAATGAACTTTATTCCCAGTGTGCGAGCTATGATTCATGTAGCTCCCCTCCCCCTCTTCCCCCAAAACCATTTCACATATACCTTCACTACACACTCTCTAGAAACAGTGTAGTACATCATGTAGTGCTGCACGACCTGTCGACACCAAAATAAAAAAAATAAAAACACACCAACAGTGTGTTCAACTATTATTATTTTTACATTAATGTGTTCGAAGGATCGAACATCCTTCTAGACTAGACGAGGCATCCATGTATCCAGCAACATCAGCCCAAACATTTCAAACATAAATATATATTTAAAATGATTCCCTCAAGTTCTGTTTGGCAGAGATTTCTTCCAAACAGAGTGACCAACTCATGAGTTGGATACGTGTTTGACCACTGGTTTCGTTTTGGTCCTTCTGCCCTTCCATACCATCATGAGTGACAGGCAGGCAGAAGCGCTGGGGTCACATTACTCACAGTTAGCATTCTGTTCTTCCTCTTTCCTGCGCTAAAAAAACATGGTGAAGCATTGCACTTTCCGCTCCAAAAGTGAGTGGGTAGTGTGGGAGGTGGCGGTGCAAAAAAGAACACAGCCCTGCTTCAGATTCCAATTAATTTGCCATCTGAAAGCAAAACTACATGTGCAGAAAGGGATAATTGCTAATAAATTATCTTTAACGTCTCACTTCAACTGCCAAAAGAAGACAAGTCAAGCCTAATGGCATCGCATCTCAAAGGAGACAAAATGTTTTGACACTTTGTCGCGAATTTCCCGTGGTCATTTATGCCTTCATATTGTCTGGTCGCAAAACAAGTTGTTAGCCTATGTGCCCGCTACAACCAAAACAGCACTGCAATCGAGTCCTCCTCTTTGAGGAGGAGTTGCAGCGGATCATAAAAGCTTTTTTGCGGAGAGGTGTCAATGTCGATGGAATAGCGTTTCAATAATTGCACCCTATAACAGTGTCGGATCACTGATGGTTAAGGCTAATGAGAGAGTGGAAAAGGACAGCGAGACGACATCCCGTAATTATCACCTCAAATCTAAAATTCAAAGAGGAGAAAAAGTAAAGAAAAAAACAAGGAAAACATCAGTTTGACATCTGTTTTTTTTCTTTATCTGTTTGACAGAGATGTTACAATTATGAAAAGGTGGGAAAAGTTGGCATGATGTCATTATAGAAGCAAAACTCTGCAACTAAATGACAGCCGTTGTTTCAACTCAGTAGGTAGAAAGAAATCAAGATCTGACCGAGGAAGTTAGTGTTATACTGTCATTTTGCTGATCCTTTAGAGTAATTTCACTTCCAATCAGTTTCCTGACACTCCTGGGGAATAAAGAATGAAAAAAAAAAAAAAAAACGAACATGTCTTGTGACATCTAAATGTTCATTTCTGTCTGGACTGAGTGACATCTTTCATTGCACACAGGAATTTTGATACGCACCAATGTCCAGCAGTCGACACAGCCAATCCCGAGGGGATGGTAAAAGGCCAGAGCGTAATCCTTTAGATGAAATTGAAACCCTTCGAAGCCGAGGAACTACAACCCCAGCAGTATATGAAACCCACCCGCTGTTTGTCATTGATCAAAAGGTATTAAAACTATAACAGAGCTCTGTTAGCAACCAATTAAAGGTCGTATGAAGCCTAACAGAGGTTGAATAATTTTTTTTTTTTTTTAAATCAATAATGCAAATATTGGACTTATGAGCGATGTAACAATGATTAAATAGCTTTCATAAGAGTGTAGTGGTGGAATATGTTTCAGGTCCATTCATGAAATGAGAAATGCTGTCATGTGAATTTATCTAATTGGTATAAATAAGAAACATTTAACTTCTCTGGGTTTATTCCATGATGAAAGCCCAAGGACAACAAAATGAATGTGGCTTCTTATTAGAAGTGCAAATATATTCAGCACTCAATGTACTCTCACAATGCTCTCCCTCAAATTGCAAATATTTAATTGTTTATATGCAGTGCATCTAGAATATCTCTTTTCTCTGACATACAGTGGCCTTTCCTTTTTAGGGGATTTTAACTACGGAGACGAAAGAGAGGAGGTAATTGAGGTACTTACCCTAATGAGACTTCTGTTCCTGTAATGCTCTTTTGAGTGACTTGATTGAACGGGCACAGGGTATAAGTATACCTGAGGAAAAGAAAGCACAATGTCCGTGATGAGAACATTTGTACACAAGGTTTTAATCCATGGTGGTTTAACTTTTCCTCTCAACAGTTTTTTTTCACGCTGTGTTTTGTTTCTTGCTCTTGCTGAAAATCTAGAGCTTGACCAATAAACAAAAATAAATGCCAAGGATCTATGAGGTAGTTTAAGAACAGTGTAGCCATTACATAGTGGAACTAGGGAACACACAAGTTTGTTTTTTAATTGTAAAATGTCACATTCAGTACTACCGTGGTCATAATTCATTAAGAAACACATGTATGGATTCCTTTCAAAACCCAGACACTTCTCTACACAATATTTTCTTTACTTTAAGCTCATTGTTTTGGTTTTATGGCGTGCAGCTCTTTTTAAAATTAATTCTCATTGATCTCATCGGGGTAATTTTGAGCCGCAGCAAGAATTGTTTTTCAAGCAAAACTATCTGGTAAACCGACTTTATGCCCAACACCAAACAGCAGAGAGTCAAAGTTAGCATCTAGCTGGTGCACATAAAGGTAAATTGGTGGAGAGCAAAAACAGAGCTAAAAAGAGAGTGAATACTGGACCTATATTTGCAAGTTGGCCAGAAACAACATGTTGCTTCATGTCTAGATGTACATAGACAACTATTTTCTAAAGCGTTAGTCAAAACAACTTCATACAGTGATAGTGTACACCAAAATTAGCAAAATGTCTGTTATAAGCGTAGTTAAAAAAACAAGCAGTCAAGCTAGATGAAAAACAAAACTTACATTGCAGACAAGCAAATTATAGAGAAGACAGTAAAAGAGAGCAGTGAACAGTGAGACTGCCTATCCTAAGTGGTTACCTACTGGGACAGAAGATTGACAAGAAGCTAGCCTGCCACCCACAGCTCTTCTACTAAGGGCAAAGAGGAGTCTAAAGGAGTTAGCAATTAACAGAGACCATCACAAATGTACTTGGTGGGGTTAACGTTGGAGAGTAGAGGCACAGAGGCACACCAGCTCCAGTAACAAACTGATCAAAGACGTCGATTGTGAAACCGACAGGTGAAAGGCAGTCGGGTTTCTTTCCTTGACATTTGAACCATTACGCTGACTGTTATAAAAGAGCAGAGGATGCCCAGACAGCCACGACGAGAGAGAAAGAGAGCGAACGAGTGCAGGGTGGAGGGGGGGAAAAAATGGCTGCGCCGTAAGTAGACGTGGGCCAGGAAGTGCGGAGGGGGCGATCAAACGCTGTATGAGAGAAAAGCAAGATGAAAGAAAAGAAAATGATGAACATCAGAGAAAGGGGTTTAGTGGGAGAGAGGTAAGTGATTGGCTGCTGACTTCTTTTGCTCATGCGCTTGTTTGTGGATTGCTTGTGGAGACTTTCATTTAGGCATTTATCCTTTCATGTCTACGGTATGTTTTTGACTGGGATGTCTCTTCCCCCATCCACTAGATATAAAGGCAAGGAAAAAAATGACAGAAGCATCTTTTTTGACTGCAGAGTAAACAGCGTTGCTTACAGTAGAATTAAATGTGTCTCACCATGACTAAGCCTATAGAGAATCAGAGGTCCCTCCAAGCAATCTGACACTGCAACAAGCTTCCTGGGGTTTTTCTTAGTCGTGTGTTTTATGTTAGTTTATTCTCAAACTATATTGTTTGCCATCACAGTAATGTTGGTCAGTCTGCCACTTTGGCCCAAACTGAAATCCTCTATTATATTCTATTATCGGATGAATTTTCGTCAAATTTTGTACAGACATTCATGCTCCCCTGAGGATGATTCCTATTTATTTTGATGAAACCCCTAATACTTTTCTGTTTCTGCCATGAGGTTTCATGTATCTAATCTGAACGTCTAATTGATTTATCTGCACAAAATTTTGTACACATGTTCGTGGTCCCAGAAGATGACTCCTAATGGCTTTGGTGATCCTCCAAGATCCCTTTAGCCCCAGCATGAGGCTGACATCTGCGGATTTGACTGAAACAACTATTGGCTGCATTGCCATGAAATGTGTTGTTCCCCTCAGGATGAATCATAATACATTTGGTGACCTCCTGGCCACCCTCATCAGGTCAAATTTGTTCACTGCTTTGGTTTATGACCAACTACCGGCAAAACAAACATTTCTCTCAACCTCAGCTGAACTTTGTGTTCAGTGCTTCATCAAATGTAAAGAAAAGGGCAAACATTGTAAACATTAGCATGTTAGCATTGCTATGCCGGAATACAGCCTCAAACAGCTGTTGCATGCAGCATGGCCATAGAGTACTACTAAAGCTAAGAAAGGAATGAATTCTTAGTCACTACACTGGATTCATTTTGGCAACGAATATCCTGCTAGTTTATAAATCAATACATGGAGTGGAACCAAATACATTACAGACATGGTTTAAGGAGACACTGCTAGACCTCTCAGGTCAAGTGGGTGTGGGCTGGTAGCGCTAGTAGTGCCCAGTACCATTGCTAAACTAGGTGAGGTGTCCTAGTTTAAATCTTGATTTATCTACACCACAGTCTATTCATTATGTTTAATTTAATCTTTGTAAAGCACCTTGAATTGCCACTGTGTATGAAAAATGTCTCATGAAGTTGCATTGCCTTGGATGAGGGAGAATAAGTTTTAGTTTCTATCACTGACCACTAATTGGCTAGAAACCACTATTCTGGAAAAATTAATAGTTTAAAACTGAACTTTTTGTATACTAACTATACTAACTATACAAACAGTGTGTTGTCAGGTTATAGCTGTTTAGTCATAATCATTAGTATGTCATTAGTTAGTTATTATATTAGTCTATATTCCTATTTATGTTCTATATATCCGTAGAAGTGTTGTTGATCACTACAGTATGGCCTTTGCCTAAACATGTCATAATTGGGCAGACAAAAAATAATTGAAAAGAACTATTGGTCTTTTCTTATGAAATAATTTAATTATTATTAAATTGTTATGTATTAATTAGAATTGTCTCTTTTTGTATAATCAAAATGAGCATGACAGTCATTGTCTATGTCTCTTTGAAACTTCAAGTACACTTTCTATTAAGCAAGGGAACACAGTGACACTGAATTAATAAATTGAACATTGTTATGATGTTATAACAGAGGTAGATTATTACATTGTCATGTAAAAGAAAAGTGCAAATACTGTTATATGTAGCAATTCATAACAAAATGGGGGGACATTTTTCATATAATGAAGTGAAAATTTATTACATAATGAGATGTTGCATAGTTTCCTCACAGCTGGCCTTGACCTCTTCAAGGACATTCGACGCCTTCAGTCAAAATTACATGACAAGTCAGCAGGACACCCACGCCTGAAGGACCAATGGAGACCTTACATAACCGTAGTGGAAACAGAATTCAGTTCTTTGGTCCAAAATTTTAAGATGTAAAACAATTTCCCAACCAAATGCCAAATAAAACAATGTGGAGTGTGCCAAATAGCCTCACACACTAATAAAATAAATAAATCAGAATTCCCTCACGACACTGGCTTTATTGTTCCTTATACAAGCCACTAGATTCATTAAGTTTGTAAAGCAGGTGTTTCAGCAACAACAAACATCCTCATCAGAGCCCAGAAACAGATGGCACCTGATAGACAGAAGTATAGTGAGGAAGGGGGAAAGAAAAAGGGGTAACGGAGTGAAAAAGCAATAAAATGAGTCCCATAAGGGAGTGCCCCTCTATGTCTGTACCTCTCTTCCCCCTCTCTATCACCCTCTCGCTTACCCTCAAGGCAAAGCCATCCATTCCTGCCCACTTTTGCTGACACGCCAGCACTGCACAAAAAAAAAAAAAAAAAAAACCTAGGCTATTTGTGTGCGGGGGCACTGTGATCTGACCTTGGATGCTCGCCTCCATGTGGCAGCTTGTGAGAAAACAAAAGCAGGCAAGGCAACACAGAAATTGTGTCGCGGGTAAGGAGGAGAGATTAGAAATGCCGAGCCCAACATGCGGACGGAGGTGCAGGTTGATTAGCTGTCTGTCTCCAAGACAGACACTTCACATTCTGCCGTCTGTGTTACATAAATGGAACACAGCAGAAAGGTCAAACAGGCACATTTATACAAACTCTGCCCAGCTATCCTTAGGAAATGAGCACAGTGTGACACAAAGGCAGAAATGTCCGCCGAGATGGACGGGCGGTGACAAAAAACTGACTGACAGCGATGGAAATATAAGACAAAGACAGAGGAAAGGGGAAGACAGAAGGATAAAAAAGAAATAAAAGTGCACAAAAGGGAGTGGGAGGGAATCAGAGTGTGCTGGTGGTGACGCCGAGCATATGAATCACCAACTGAACAGGCCGCGAATCTGACAGTTGATGATGTGCAGCGAGAGGGACACTGGGCGGAGGATGCGAAGGATAAGAAAGAAAGGGGCGAGGAGATAAAACTTGGTCGGTCACTGATTCAACCTTTGACAATAATTAGGAGGCTCTGATGAGCAACAGATCAGAAATGACAACAGTGATCCTCCCATTTGGGTCCTGAACTAACACACTGCGTCTTCTCATGTCCCCCCCCCACATTCAATCTGTCACAGTCTGACAATGCAGCTCCGACACTACCCATAACAAGTTGGTACCACTGTGTCAATCTCTGGCAGGTGTTCTGGGGCCTGAAGGTACACAGTTAGAGAATAAATATCTCAGATGCAACCACTTAGCCCCTCAGGCAGTATTTCATGCTTCACTGGATCAGACTACAGGCTTAGTTCACTGAGAACTCTGCTGATATCTGGAGTAAAACCAGTTCTAAACCGAACACTTTCCAACGTAAGCTAATGAAGTTAGACAAATGTTTTCAAGTGAGGGAAACTGAGCTTTGTGCGCTTCCTGTGCACTCTTGTTTTTTGCCCCAAACTTTTCTCTAATATCCAACAATTGTTAGAAGTACAATGTTATTATTACAGATAGCAATTACAGTCCAACCCCCCCAAAAATATGACTCAGGTCCTTATAAAATGTAATTATTCTTTAACAGTCCATTGTTAATTACAGATCTGACACAGGCACCCAACTGGTAGTCACTAGGGATATATAGGAAGAGAAGAGATATGCATATTTATTCCTCAGTCCACTGAGATCCAGTTAATAGAAGGAGAATGAGAGAGACAGCAATTAAGCCCCTCTCCCACTAGACTGCTATGTGACGGCGTGGGTGGGGTTCATTGAGGGTGACACTGCAAACTGCAGCAACGTCAACACTAGCTAATTGGTTTGCAGGTAACACTGTGTACACTCGGCTGGCGTGCCATAGGTCAGAGGTGATTCAGCAGTATAAAGTGACGTGGTTAATTGTTTAGCAGCAAACTTTAAATAAACACTGTTCATCTTGATAGCATGGAGCAATCTTGGATCACACAGTTAGAAGTAGAGTGCGTTTCCACACTGCATAAAAGGTTTTACTCTTAGTAGCTTTATTACTTTATTCAGTCGACTCATCTCGTTTAATATATTTTAATACTTTCAGAAATTAAAACCTACATGTTTACTGCATGCATGTACTAATACAGTATGTGAAGTGAGGTCATGTTTCAGTGCTGGTGATAAAAGAGCATTTGTGTTATTGTTAGAAAGATGGAGCTAAAACATACCATAGAAACAGAAACAAATAAACTTCTCTTCCTGTTGAACTATGAGTTATTGTGAGAGATAAAAATTAATTGCTTTAGCACCAATGTACAAGGTGTTAAGCTTTCACACAGTCACATTTACACAAATATACAAAAAAATGCACTATGAAAATAAAACAAGTCTAATTTGAATGAAAAATAAATTAAATAAAGAAATTGATATTTTAGGAGGACATTTCCTCTGGATCTATCCTATCTAGCCGCTTGCCTCTGTTATTCTGTGTTACTGGCACTCCAACTGGTAAAAACTACAGTTCAAAAGTCAAAAAGTAGCTTAGCTTAGCACAAAGAGTTGAAACCAGGCAACGACCTGTGGCTGTCAAGCAAGGCCAACACAAAGTGCCAAAAACTGACAGTTCCATAAATGGGGCCGGCTACAGAACAAGTCAATTTCCATTAGCCTCAATCACAGCAGAAAAAAAAAAAGGTTTCGGTTCAATTTCTATTAAGGCTTAAAGGTTTAGCCAGGAGGTGGCAGGATGGCGACGGCCAGAGCCACCACAATCTTCACAACGGTACTTTAGAAACCTTTGGGTGACGTCACAAATACGATGACCGTGTTTTATACAGCCTATGGTTGAAACAGGGGGAAACAGCTAACCCATTCTGGAGCCTTTATTGCTTGCTAACAGCCTCAAGATGATGACAAGATTCCAGGAAGTCACTGCACCC
This sequence comes from Sciaenops ocellatus, assembly GCA_033000465.1. Taxonomy (NCBI): domain Eukaryota; kingdom Metazoa; phylum Chordata; class Actinopteri; family Sciaenidae; genus Sciaenops; species Sciaenops ocellatus. The sequence goes on along the minus strand of CP136875.1, from coordinate 10,743,031 downwards.
AGCCAAGAAATAGTCCCACGCATATACTCTGGTAAAACCACAACCTGTTGTTTTTACACTTCAGATATTTTAAGAATTAAACAAATGAGTCATTACATGTTAAATGGTGAGCTTCAGAGGTGTAGATAGGCAGATTTTGTTTCCTTCAGCTGGCAGTTTCCCCCGGTTTCCAGTATGTGCTAAGCTATGCTAATCGGGTGCTGCCTGTAGCTCCATATTTGACAAACAGAAATGAAAGTAGCATTGATCTTTTCATCAAACTTTCCAGCAAGGAAACAAATAAGAGCATTTGCCAAAGTGTTGAACTATTCCTTTAAGAGGTTTGGCAAACATTTATTCAGTGTGAACATAGAGTAACCCAACAGTAACTCGAGGATTTTCTGACTATCAAGGTCACTCACTTGAGCAGTTGTGAAACTCATTTTCGCAGTCACATTCACATATTAAATCTTGAGACAGAGTCACACATTTTGTTTGGTGGAGATACCTAATAGTTGTTTTTTTCCCCCACAACCTGAATCAATAGTGAATCATCTGACCTGCTTGTAAAAGGCTGCAGGGTTGTCTAGTGCTTGTCTGTCCTTTAATCAACAGATCCAGGTTTAAGCCTTTGTGCCAACAAGTCTACACCTTGCTGAGGAGTCTCTGGTGCAGCTTACAGCTTTAACTACACCTTTGTTACTGGTTACAACTACCAACAATACGTGACAAATGTGACTGTTACTATACATGACTGTAATGCGCTCTCTGGCCTAACTACACTGACTGACCTAACAGAAAATAAACACCCCTTACTGTAAAAACCTGCATTGCACACTGTAAACCTTTTTTTTTTTAAAAATGGGCACCTGGAAAAGGGCATTCCCTGGACTAAACTCTGATAAGTGCTGATGAGGTGAGTTTTTTTTAACTTGCAGAAATGCAGAGCCAGTGATGCTACAACATACATTTTTATTGTGCTTGTTTGTGGGTGTTTCTTTTCTGATTCTGCTGCCGTTTCACTGGTTTAACGTTAGCTTGCAATGATTTTCTTTTCTTTTACGGTGAATCAATGTGACATCGGAAAAATTAGGACAGCATTTATTTGTGAGCTTACTTTTGGAAATATGGATGACTCAGTATTAATACATTTTACATGCCTTCGATCAAACTTTGTTAAACACGTAATGTTGCAGTACTCAGCTCTTATCCAGCACGCACACGAAATACTCCTCCAGACGAAAGTTTCATTCAAAGAAGCAGAAATAAGATAATCCCTTATACAAATACACAATAAGAAAGGCACATTGTCCTTGCAGATCTAGAAGTGTTAACATGCAGACGAGCACTATTTCAATGCATGACATTAATTAGCATACTCAGCTTTATTTCTCTCCATATATTACAGCTAGAAAATGTAAGTAATGTTTGAATGTGACTTTATTACACCATTATACTAACGGTATTGTTCTAACTGCAGTACTTACTGTACTTTTATAATAAAGGGAGGTCTATTCTTGTTTTAGAGAACAATTGCCTTGTGGTAGAACATTTTCTTTTCCAGGAGTGCATCTAATATAAGAGCACTTTCTGTAGAACATGAAGGTGGGAGTGAGGCACTTTGATTTATGTCTTGGTGGTGAAAAAGTTTCTGCAGTGTTTGGATCTCTTTCCTACAGTAAAAGCATAAAAGTGCAGCCATGATGAGAGTTTTACTTTTAGCAATCGAATGGTCAGCTCATTCAGCCTCAAGAGCAATTATGGAATCAAATTCCAATTGTGTAACTAAGGCTACTTCCATTTCCAGGACTCGTATAATTTTAAAAAAGAGCATCATGATCATTGTGAGATTGGGTTGTTTCAATTCCTTTGACTTGATAATCAAGTTGAGAGTTTGCTGGCAGCCCAAAGACCCAGTCGGTTCATCCATCTAGAGCCAGTTTAAAAGAAGACGTACTCGTAGTAGACCATTTTTTAGTTTACTTTCATTTTCCACATGGCAAACCACAAATGCAAGTCTGAATAAAAATGCTGTACAGTGTTTTTACTATGCATCTGATTGAAGTTCACTTTCTAGACAGCTTATCATATTTTGGCCCTGAAATTCTTTATGCAGAGCTGAGAGTCAATGCATAAGATATCATTTCATATCTTTTTTCTCTCTCTCTTTTTTTTTTTTTTTATCTTATTACGCTTCATTTCTGTGAAACAACATGAAGAGGGAAGGTGAATGCACAGCAGAGACCTCTTTCTCACATAAATTACCCAGGAAGAAAAAAAAAAATAGAGCGAAAGAACCTCTCTCAAAAAGATGCCTCAATTCATATGCGAAAAATGGGAAACAAAACAAGTCAAACTTGAAGCCAATTTAGTTTTTAGAGCCATCACTAAGGGCAATGAGGCAAATAGCCTCTGGCAGATCATTTGAAGCTGCATTCTCCCTGCCATCTCTCAAGATGTTACATTATTATTGCTGCTATTTTCTGCTCGAAATTGGTGGAGGTTGAGACATGTGGACGATGATAGGCAGTAAGGGACAACAGCTGGTCTTTATGGCTGTTTCAAATGTCTGAAATGCTTTGAATTGAATGATGGATTAAAGTACTAAAACCCCATGTGCATATATATCTACATTTGTAGTGTCTTATATTATTACTATTTGATGCAATTATAATTAAAATAGATTGTCTTATCATGTTAATACTTTTAAGTAATAAAGGAGCCATCTTTATATTTTCAAACTTAAAGGGATAGTTTGGGGTTTCTAAATTGGGGTTGTATGAGTTATTAGAGTTATTATACTTATGCACAGTCAGTGTTCCCAAACTCCCAGTTTGGAAATGCAGACAGAAGTCCCAGCATAGAAGTAGAGCAAAGCACTGCTGTGGACAGGGTCAGCAGAAATATGTATTTTAGCTACATAAAAAAGACCCATCTAAAAAAAATCAATATCTGTTTAAGTGTACACTGTAGTGAGCATATTCTCACCACTTTACCTTGATGTCAGACAGCCCTTTCCCTTGGCACTATAGTGTCTCAACTGTGGAACTTGTGTCTTCCTTTGCTTAAGCCCAACTGTGCTGTATGACATATTGAGTTGTAGATTTAACCTCATGCAACCCTACTTCAAAAAAACCTGAAGTATCACGTCTTCAACGTTGAGCTGTATCTGCTGTTTTGTACTTTCGTTTTTGTTTTAAATACTGCAGTTTTCCAATGATTCCTACATGAAACAGATGTCATGAGTTTCTAATAGCCTTTGCGGGGAATCTGCATGAAAGAAAAGAATCAGCTGGCTTTATTCGTTAACAAGCCTAAAGAGATTTTTCCCACAAATGATTATCAATGACATACACGGTCTATATATGTGTGCGTGTATATATATAACAGAATGTAAAGGATCCAACTTAGGTGTGGAGCAAGTTGGCTCAAAATAATATTTTACACTTTCCCTTCTCAAAGGTGTAAAAAAATGGCTCTTAACACTAAAATGTGTTAGGCAATCTACTTCAACATAACTTAAGGTGATAATTAGAGTTCCCACATTAAAAGTGAAGAAGGAGAACTGAGCCAATAATCAGAGGCTTTGATACTTGGAGAGTGACTGTGAAACATCTGTTCTCACGGCACTCCGGCTTACATTAAAAAAAGTTTCCCTTTTTGTACGGGCCGTGTTAAAAAAAGAGTGCAAAACTCTGAATGGCGCTCTCACCCCTCACATGATTTTTTTTAACATCACAGAGAGTATGTGAAAACAGGTGGAGATTTTTTAAAAACAGACAGCAGAGGTAGAATACATCATAAGGAGGATGTCCCAATCTCACCTTTTCTCCTGATGTCAATTCCAACACCAATAGAATGAGGGGAATGGCATTTTAGGCAACATTATGCAATTTTAACTTTGTGGCAACAGTCTGGTCACAAAGTCATAAAGTCCATAAAGAAATGGTTCCCAGAGGTTGGTGATTAAGAACTTGACTGCACAAAGCTCTGGCCTTATCGCTCAACACCACTGCCGGACCTCACTAATACTCTTGGAGCAGAATGGGAGCAAAAGCCTGCAGCCAGGTTCCATAATCTTGTAGAAACCTTTCCCAGAAGGGCGGAGGCTCTCGTAGAAGTAGCAGCCACTCTACTGTCTTAGAGTGAGATGTTCAACGTTTAGATGTGGATTTAATGTTTAGGTATCCACATGGTTTGGACGACAGGTTTTTGGCCACTAACTTTATGTGGAGATTCGTTGGTTAATTCTTGAACTTGGAAATAGCAGTTTGACAAAATAATGATATCTCAAGGTCCTCTTACTAGCTTTTCCAAGGTCTTCAACCACAAATACCAATCTTCCTCAGAAGACAGTTGTCATGGAGATAACCAATTTGATATACTGAAATTACAAGATAATATCTCCATGACAAGTGAATATAAGTACAACTCCATCCACTGATAAAGGCCATGAAATAAGTCAATACATGGACCTTAAGTTAAGATTATTTTTTCAAACTACATGTTCTTTGAGATTTGTCAGACAGTATTCAATGTGGATTGGTCACAGTGGGCTAATACTGGGTCCTGTAATAAGATCAGTATCAAAGCCAGCATTTTGGATCAGCAGCACATGTGGATATACATGCCAGGATATACATAGGTATTCTAACATTATACAGGTTTGAAAAAACATATATCAACATTGCTTCTGGTCTCCACACCATTCTGACTACTATTTTTTATTCCTATATAATAGGACTCAACTTTCCATACTTACTTACATACATACTTTTGAATGACTGTAATTTCCAAATGGAACATTTTCTACAGTATTATCTTTTGTCCCTGTGTTGAACATTTGAACAATATAGTATAAATGTCTTTGTCTGGGTAAAAAGTTAAACGTTAAATATTCTCAACTATGTATGTTTTGGTGTAATAAATTGATGGGAGTGATCCATTTCAATAATTTGCTCCAATTTACACCAAACCGTCGCCACTTCTCAGAATACATATTAAATGGGTCAAACGCACGAGAAGTCTCGGCCCCATTTTCATGCAGAAAATGCTCGGGGTAACAGGTTAGTAGATCAGAACCATCACAGCTATGCTAATGTACTCACAAACTCTTCAGTAAATACAGACCTAAATGTCTCACAGGGTGGCTCTTTTTACGGCTGATATAAAAGTGTCTACAAATATGATTATTTGTACTGTATGTATTATTATAGACAATGTATTACCTGTTAAAAGCAAGACCACACCAGTCCGCTTTATCTAGACTGAGGATCCAACATGTGGTGAACACCACTTTCCAGAAAATGAACAAAGGACTCAAACATTTCTGTGTGTAGGAAAATAATTATACTTTCACTGAAGTTCTTAGTTACTAAATTAGATCTTATTAGATTTTATTAAATGTGATAAACTTGATCTCACCAGGAAGTTCAGATTGTCACAGCAGAAACTGTAAATGAGACACAGCAATAAAGCACTGATTAACACAGGGATTGTAATTTTTATACACTGAGACACTTTGTTGTCTCTCTTTTGGCTTTTATTGATTTTTACTTTATGCTTAACTCTCTCTCTGTTAAACTTATAGATGACTTCATTTATCTGGAGGTTCAAACCAAACCACTCAGCATTATTATTATTATTTAAACATTTAAATCATTGCACCAGTTTCCAGTCCTGTATTAAATTCATATTGACGTGAGTGCATCTGGCAGCAGTGATTTTACAGTGACCTCCTTTTGTTTTTTGTTTTTTTTGAGAATATAACTTTAAGTTTTCTAAAATAATCATCAGCACTGTCTGACCTCGTATACAAAGCTGGCGGCTAGGTCAGTCCTTAGAAAGCTACTGCCTGCACGAATATTTGCATATTTAGATCAGCTTTCACTCAACAATCCCATTCAGGATCAGAGTTAATTGAAAATAGTTCATCAGAAAAAAAATTAAATACAAACAGAGAGCTGAAGTACTCATGATACATGTCTGTAAATAATGAATTTATGGAGACCAACATATTTTTCTTCATGGTATCATATAATATTATCAAGATATATCTAATGCTATATGATATTAGCATAACTCTAGATTACAGATCTCTAAACTAAAGGAGATATTTTGATACATTTGAGATACATTGGTTGTAAAACTTAAAAGACACACAAACAATCTTAAATATGAAAACCTTGCTGACCACAGTACACATAACACAGGCACGCTCCAGCTCCAGTGTTAGTTCGTGATTTCCAGAGGAAATTAAGCATAATTACAACTCATGTTTTGGTCGCTGGGTTAGGTGTTTTGGACGGTTATGTGCTCTCTAAATAAAGTGTAATGCCTGTGCAACAGCAAGCAACTGAAACTTCAACTTGCGCTGGTACACTGCTAACAATAATGAAAACAATAAAGATGATTAACTTGGCTGTGAATGATTTCACTCTGAATTTGAAACAGAAAGTCCTGGTGTGCAGTGACAAGCTGGGATAAACAAAAAAAAGAAAATGTCTGAAAAGTTGACCCAGACTGTTCCAACACAACCAGCCCACAGACACTCTGCTCACTGCCCACTTCTCTGTCCATTAGGTTGGAAGCATAACAAAGACTGATGGGATGTAATGATTTTATGAACCCACCAGACACACATGGACTTACTGCCAGCCCACAGGTCTACTGCAACAACGGAAAACTCATGCTACTTCAGATGGCCACCCCTGCTGTAGAATGGGCAGAATCTCCACGTGCTTTCAGTTGCTTACAGGAAAGGACCAGCGTCTTGAAAGCCAAAGGCTTCGTTGAATCACATGAGGGTGAGGGAGGCAGCGATTCAACAGGAAGATTAAGTGACTGCGCTCTAGAAAAACAATCATACTATGTTTGTACTGTATGTGTTATTGTAGACAATGCATGCAATATGGGCTAGACATGCAAATGCACCAAGTTCTACAAATAAATACCTCATACCAGAGATTCTGCACCAGTTTAACAAATGAAACGGTTAAAATTGGTGCAGAATAGAAGCAATGAGGTAGTGTAAAGGCACACTACTGACACTACTACTAAAATGTCCTTCCAAAGGCCCTTTCTGTGGTCATTTCAATTCAGAAAAAAAACAGAATTAATGATAAAAAACTGACTTAATTAAGAATCTTTAAAGGTCCAGTGTGTAGGATTTAGTGGCATCTAGCAGTGAAGTTGCAACTAAATTAATACCTCACCCTCTTTTGCTGCAAAAGAGGGTGTCCTCTGGCTGCAAAATTCACATAAAAATCAAAAGGCCATATCTAGATCAGAGTTTGGTTTGTCTGTTCTGGGCTACTGTAGAAAAATGGCGGGTCAACATGGCGGACTCCATGGAGGAGGACCCGCTCTCACTGCAGATCCAAAGGGCTCATTTTGAGACAACAAAATCACAAGGATTCTTATTTTCAGGTGATTACACACTAATGAAAACATACTTATGAATATTATATCCCATTCCTGCTAATAGATACTCCTAAATCTTACACACTGGACCTTTAAAGTCTCCATATGTATCATCAAGGCCAATAAATCCCATTAAAAGAAAACATTTCTATTAATTACATATTATTTTAATTGCAAATTGCAAAATGTTTTTTTTTTTTTAATATTTATGTCATAAGTGGGCTAAGAGTCACAAACAAGGTAGAGAAGTTGCAAGTTATCAAGGACGAACTTACACATTGTTGGTTTTGGTCTATTCATGGGATTTGCTGACAATAAGAAAAGACCCTCAGCAGCTTTATCTTTTAACAATGTCACCGTCTCCTTGACGCTATAGAATGCATATCTTAAGGCAGGTGGATACAACGTCTCTGCCCCCTCTGCTATTGACAAATGACCAAACGTGACCTTTTGAAGTTAATTAATTGCTTGAGCAGCTCATTATGAGTAATGCTAAATTTCACACTTTAATTTAACAACAGTGTCTGTGCCACATCTATCATAATTTGAGAGCTACTGTGTGTGACAAAGTGCTCATGCTCCAAGGCATGGATCTGCATAAACAGCTACTGCAGCACAACCACTTATTTTAACAACATAACATTCCAATTATGGTTAACCAGGCCCTCTGCCTTTCCGTCCCATCGATAAACCCAGGCAAACAAGGTTTTCATTTCATTTGTGTTAGCTTGTTTGCTTACTGGCATTACATCAAGTTCTAACAGCAAAAGGCCTTCACGTTGAAGCATTAACATTGAAAGCTAATTTAGTTTAATTATTTGTTCTCACTTCTAGGAAAACTGACATGGCAGATGCTCTTGAGAATATTAGGCAGGGAGTTTACTGAAATGTTTCCATTTCTGACAAGTGCTCCCCAGGCAGCAAATAACTTCCTGTCTAAAGATACCAATAGTCCTGTCAACCCCCATTTGTAAGCAGATGGTATTCATGGCATGGCCCTTATGAAGTCCTACACATATATGGCTCTTCATTTCCATGTTGCTTGCAGTCAGCAGACACATCTAGGACTCCACACCACCATCCTTGCATTGGTTTTATCCAATTTGAAACAGCTCCCTCTAGGCTATCCTGATGGAGTCTCTTTCTTCCCTAGAATAACCCAGTGCACCGCTAAGGCCATGTGATGTTCTACAGACAGTTGGAAGTGTCACTTGCGCTGCGTTATCCTTCTCTCTTCTCTGTCAAAGCTGAACCACAGTGGCGGGCATGACTCACTGAAGTGCTGTACTTTCTAATGACACGAGAGCGGAGGCTGAGTCAATCTGACCTGACAGTCTTGCATAAATCACGGCCCTTCGATTTAAGTTGCTTTGAGGAGTGTCAACAAATCCACAGGAGGAATATTAGACTCTGCTGTAGGTAGGGGCTCCGCCTCTGAGAACTCATTATGGGGTGTCTTCCTTCACGCTGTGCCGAGGCTGTGTTGACTGAATTGCCAAGCTTATTTCTGATTCACTGGCAGAAGCCTGCATTTGAAATTCCCAACTCGTGATAAGGGCCCACCGGCACCCTAAAGACCATTTCAGGGGAAATACATGGATTTTTAATGGGTGAATTTTTGCAGGTGAGCTTCAATAGCTTGAATGTGATGTGATGTAATGTAATCGGATGGAGAGAAGGTGCTCGGAAGAATAGGGATAAATGTTATTAAATGATAATGCAGCAAGAACAAGCTCCCTCTCTAAGCTTTTATTCATGTTGTTTATGGTCTTTAGAGAAACTGATGAGAAAGCAATGTGGAGCGTGCTACTACACAGCATTTAGCTTCTAATCTTGCCGTTAATCATTCCACTTGAAAGTGTTCAACAACAAAAGGCTGTTTCTTGCCCCTTTGAAATCAAAGCAATTATATATTTTTTTTTTCCCCTGGACAAACAAGAGAAGGCTTCGAGCCCCAGTTTGTTAAAGTGATTCACACCATCACGAGGGAAGGCAGGAGCAAGGCTGAAGAAATAACTCAACAAAGACGTGCAGAGAAAAGGATCCTCCTTCGCAAAGACAAAAGGAGAAATCTCAGCTGACACCCTCAGATAGAAATGAAACACACTTTCAGCGTTAACAAGTTTGGCCTGCAGTATATAAAAGTAAACAGGACCCATCCAGTTTCTGCGAATCTTCTAAAAAGCAATCAGCTCTTTCTATTTCCTTGCTCCATTAGGGCTGTCTAATACACTGAGCTGCTCCACACGTGTCACTGTCGTCAAATGATCTTAAAGTGGTAGCATCTAAAACCTTTTTTTCCTGCCACACCCCACACCGTCACCAGCTGAAATCCATTCATTGAAATAACCTATTAGTTATATTCCAGATAGACAGTGTTTCAGCTCAGCAAACTTTTATGGCTCCAGGCACTTTTCTCCAATATTGGCTTCCACTGAAGAAAAAAAAAAAAAAAAGCGGGAGCAATTTAATCAAACGTGAGAGATCTAAACACCAGGGAGGGCGGATGTAAGATGGTTTCAACCGATGATCAAGAAGTTGGAAAGAGAAGTGTGTGATTCTGTTCCATTATTGGAGAGGAACTGTAGCTCTGCTAGTTCTCAACTCGAGGGCATGGGAGGGAGTGCTATAGAAAGCCGTTGGTTTATGTGTCTGTCAATGTCATGTCTTCTCAGGATCACGGTTCAAGGCGAACAGCAAGGATAAAGGGGGGGCAGGGAGGGGAACTGGTACATTGCTGAGAGGGTGCTGGTAGGTCAAAGGACCTTCAACTGAGTTGATGCTGGTGGATATTGTGCTCTTCAGTGAGTTGAAGGATGAAAAGTAACATGGAGTGTATGATACCAAAAGGGCAGGTAAAGAAAGGTAACTGTGGAGTGTAAGGGTTTCTCTGCAAGAGATAGAGGGTGAGAAATAACCTAACTCGATACAGCTTGTATGAATTTGAATAAACTTCAGGATTACATATGTAATTTGATTTTTTACTATTGTAACGTTATAACAGCTAAATGTTTCGTTCAGTTGTCGTTTTTGTATGTTATCAGCTCACTTATTTCCAAATTAGAGGCTCTCAAACGAGGCTGCTAACTCTTACGCATTGATAATGAGCTCTGTGACTGTCATTCTGAAACTTTTTCATGACAAAACAGAAGGAAAACTGGGGGGCAGAACAAGAGAAGCAGAGTTGGGATTAGGAAGGTGTCTCGAGCTGACCATAGGTGAACACTACAGAGTTGATCCTTGGGGCTTGGGGACATGTGCCCATCAAAGTAAGTCCAGTAAAAGTTCTTGTTTTTCATCATGCTATAGAGATTTAGACCACCATATCCATACACAAAAACATCATAAGTTCATTTTAAATGGACGAACAGTAAATACAAGTCACCAAAACTCTCTTTCTACTGCTCTAACAAGCACCAGCTATGGTTTGGTTAAAATAAATTATAGAGGTAGGTGAGACAAACGGCCATTTCAGTCACTCTTGCAAACAGAAGGAATCACATGCACAGTTTAATGCAGAACTCTCGCAGAGACTGTCAACGTAGATTTATGCATTTATTGATCGATATGTTCTGTATTTGAAAATACGTCTTTTATTTTGGTGTTGGTTTTCCAAATGAATTCTATGACTTTAATGAAGTCTAGAATCTCTTGATCTGGACTGACTAAGGTACTCTTGACTACTGGCTGCACTCAATCATTAATAATAAATACCAGAAATGTAATAAGTGTTTCAGCAAAAAGCAACACACGCTTTCATGAATCCAGACATGCAGGTTGAAGCCTCTCAGTCATGCAATGACTCCAAAAATTTAATGAAATGAACAATTTTCAGAATCTCACCACCACGTAAAAGACATGGAAATAAAAGCAGCAGGAATGTTCTTGTATTGCAGGGTAGAGCTAGGTTCATCATTACATTAAGAAATTAATGTAATGATGAAAAATATAAGAGCAGAATTATTTTATTCTAACATCTCCCGGTTAGCTTAGCTTACATCCTTGATACAAGATTCAAGTTTGATATACACTTTATTGTTCTTATTTTCAAACCATGTTTTTTCATTTTATTTAAACATTAGTCTTAAAGAGTAAAGAATAACTAATGTGTTCAGCATGGGGTAGCTGGAGTGTAAACATCCGTAGATCCAAAAAATAGCAGGAAAGAGCTGCTACTGTTAGCCAAAATTCTGCATACAGGACCGGCTTCAACACACTGGGGAAATACTACATAGTGGATGTTTTAGGCTTTAAGTATCATCTTAAACACCAAAACATAATTATCTTATGATAACCTGTTGGCTGAGTAACACTCAGATACCACCGTAGGTGGTAAGCTAGTTAGCCGGACATGCTAACACATAATGTTTAACCAAAACACTCATGTGATGCATGATTGGCCATTCATGCGTTACTGTTGTGTTTGCCCACTCTGGCATACATTTATCTATTTACTTGCGCTTCTACAACCTGTGAATATTGATCCTACGTCATGACATTAAACAATGTCACCACCAATGTGCAATATTGTTATCTCATACTGTCTACAGTAAAAAGACAGATTTTTCTGGCTCATGCACAAGATCTGCAACTTCCCTTTTTCACATTTTGCCTCCTAAATGGCAAACTAAGCAAACAAATCACACTGGTGTATAAGGGCATGGGAAAACCACTGATTCCAAGGATGTCTGAAAAATGTATTTGCAGTGCAGATCTCAGTGCAGATCTCGGATAATTTTCTTTCAAAACTGCAACCACCCACAGGCTTCTAAAGCTCCAGCTGGCAAGCAATCCTGAGGAGAACAGATTCTACCCCAGCAGGGGCCATAGGGATGCAGCGGGAGAGAGTAAAAGAAGCTCATTCTGTTGATTAAATTTAGTTGATTTAGCTGCTTGGCTTTCTCCAGGGTGACTTGGAGCTCACAAATTATCAACTTTAAATGGTGGATCTTTACTGAGATGCTTCACATTTGCTACAGATGGAATTTGTTTTAGTACAGTAGCTCAAAATAAGGTGGATTCCAGCCTCTGGTTAATATATCGATTTTATGAAGGTACTTTGAAACTTTTAACTTTTCTTTCCGGTGGTTTTCATGGCTACCTGCAGTGCACAAGTAATGATTTCCATTATTTAACTATTAAAAGCTTGAACAATTCAGGACAAGATTGTCAAAACCATTAAGAGATTTTTTTTTTTTTTTGTCAGTGTGTGTGTGTTTGTGTGTATGTGTGTTTTTTTAATGCAACCACACATTTTATGACTAGTTTCCACACTGATTCCAGACAAAACAAAGGATATAAATCAAAAAAGTAATTAAAATTATGTCAATACTCACTCATATACTTTCAGCTTGTAACACTGGCTGTTCAAAAACAGAAACTCCCAATCTGTTCCATAGTCTATGGCTAGCTTCTTCCGGAGATCACTGAGGAAACCAAAATAAGTATTTTAGGACACAAGCACAGTTTAAGCTGTTGTTTTTAATCATGAAATTTAGTTATTACGGATATATGTAATGAGATGACAATTAACAGCTACGTTTGAAGGCCTGGCTCTCAAAAATAGACAGAAATTACACTAGTGTTCAAGGAAATAACCTCATTATAAAGGAAACTCTTTGACAATATGCCTAAACTTAAGTTATGCAATTGTTTCAGTACAAAAACTGCAACAAATGCTCCTTTACAATCGAGAAAAACAAGTGTGAATGTAGGCCATTTGTTTCAAGTCCCTACTGCTTTAATAACTTCTAGATGACTCCTCGCTGTGCTGACGATGTAGCTTTGTTTTTCCTTTCTGCTTTAAGTGACTGACTTCTTGGATAGTGTGTTGATGAGTTGGCCCTTTAAGGTCCATTTCTATGCACTGTCTCCAATTATCAGAGCTGGTGAGGTCTGCTTTTCTTCACTAATCGCAAATAAGGAACTGAGCCCTATCTCTAATGCCGCACAGACCCTGATTTCCATATTCATAACCCAGAATTGCTAATGGGGTTAACAAATGTTTAGGCAGGGTGATTGTTTCGCTTGAGGTTGATAAGGTAGGGTGGATGCCAGGGGGTGGTTCGGGGTCAGAGAAGCAATGCAGGTTGGTTAACTCAGTGTGCATGTGATTCTCTGTAGGGCAGAGGTCAGAAAATTCATGCATAGAGCCAATTTTTTGTGGAAATTGCCCTTTACAGCATGTTAAAGGAATAAAAGGTGTGGACTAATGAGCAGGAGAGTTTTAATTTCATTCTAGTTCTAAGAGACAAATGCTCTAGCACATCTATATCTACAAACTGACATGTGGGGGGATGCTCTAACACACATGCATGAGTCATTTAACCAGGAGCAGTTGGAGCAAGGTGGACAATGGTGAAATAGAGCAACTGAAGCCATGCCAGCTCCATTTTCCTCTGTTGCCCTAATGCAGGCATTTGTTTAGGGGGGAAAAATCTTGACCTTTTGGTAACTGCTAACTCTGTGGTTGGCTCTCCTACTGTAATGAACAGTTTGCAGGCCTAAGGGCCACAGCAGCTACTTATCAGCTATTGCTGGCTGGCTCAGAGCTCAGTGAAAACATCTGAGCGGGGAGCAAAAGCATGAGATTCTCATCCAAACATGCTCAGCTGTTGTGGCATGTGACTGTATACTGTAATGTTAGGAAGGGAAAACAGAGGTTGAAGCTACAGAATAAATAAAATGTCTTAATATTTCAAAGATCAGCACGCAGCATTTTGAGGCTGACTTATTCGGGGGATGGAAAAAATCAGTACATAACTAATTTGTTGTGAAAAGAGGTCATTTCTGTCCATTAATACAACATAATTACACACTAATTTGTGCCGTGGCAATCTTTAAATAAATTTAAAAAAAAGGCACAAAGACGTTTGGATAATTCATACCCACTGCTCTGCTCAAAGAAAGTTGGAATAGGCCTACACACCAGAGCACAGTAGGCAACCAATAGCGTTTGTTTTTCTTCATTAAAATTAGCCTTAGGTATCACACAGTGCAAATTCATTACTGTGCAGCTTTCCACTTTAGCACAGACGGATGCAGTCTATTTTAAGTCCTGGTTACATACCATGCCACCCTGTTTACACTCATGTAGCAGTTTGAGAAGCAAAAGCATCGTTCACACAAAGTGAAAAAGATTTAGCCACAAATACGTGGCGATGGAAGCTAACCTCTGCTTCTATTTCTTTGTTATTCTTCCCTTACCTTATTTCCATGTTGACTGTCTCATAGGCTTCTTCTACCTTCTTCAGATTGTTAGCCTCCCACTCTGCAGCTAGACAAAACAAAAAAGGTCAGACAAATTAACAATGCGGAGTTGTTGCATCTCAACAGCTGCGTGTTGCCAAACAGTGGGCTCTTAATATAGGCTGTTATATCTAGGACCAGGAGAGGAGCAAGGCTGCATATAAACAGAAAAATGTTATTTCCAGGTGTGGTAAACTGCCGAAAGGCCTGCAAGATTATTAGTCTCTTCACACTGACAATTGTGTTAACCGAGACCGAGACAGAAAAGAAGTCAGAGGCAGTGTGAGAGCAGCAGGGGTGGCCACAGCGATGATATGTTTGTCTCTTTGTCACACTAGCATGTTCCCCGTATGACACAATGTCAAGACTGGAGTGGAGAGAGAGCTTTTCAGTTCTTTCAAGGTAAAAGGGAAGAGGATAGCATGGGCCTAGAAAGAACCCATACCCCTTCTAGTGTGCATATTGTACCATGCAAACTGCAGTTCCTCAAATGGCCACTTAAGGCTGGCTACAAACAAAATTAAAATGTTCAAATGTCCAACTTCACAGCAGAAATAAACATGTTTGCAGCCTGGTACAAAAAATGGTTTTGGTCTCGATAGCTAATTTCCCTGTTCATGAACAACTGAACTGAGGCACCGGGCACATTTCTGTCACGTTACGGCTGCGACTCTGTTTTGGTCCGTCCTCCACGCGACTTCAAACCCCACCGAGAGCGTTTCAGAAGCGGAGCATTTAGCCCTCTGTTTGCTTGCTCAGATTTGGTCATTTTCCTTGATTTATGTGGTGCTAAATATGTAAATATGCTATGTATTTGTTACGTTTTTGGCTGTTTTTACGACCATCTGATTGCAAGGTGTGTTTTATTTTGAAAGTCGACCAGATCCTCTGTGCTGTTTCTGTGGTCTGACTTCCCACCAGCTCGAGCTCGAGTGTGGCCATTTTGATTGACAGGTGAGTGCCGTTACAGGTAGCTCGTTTGAGCAACAAGGTGTCATTCAGCTCCACCCGCGCTCCACGTCTTTGCCCATTTTTGGATTAACTGGAAGGCGGCAGAGGGCGGACTGCTAAGATGACGATGGCTAGAGCCACCGTACACTGTAACCTCCAGGTAATGCCACAGATACTATGTTCATGTTTCATATTGTGCATGATCCCGATACAAATCTTAAACAATTTGATGCACCTGTGAGCTTAACTTCAGCGGCTCCTGAAAATAGGGCTGAGATGAAGAAAGACAGTAAAACGCTCCGTAAATCTGAGACAAACTACGTGGTCAAGTGATAATTCTCTGTTTGTCTGAGCTATGAGCAAATCCTTTCATATTACGTTGTCGTCATTCGATAAGTTGTAAATAGACATATTGTATAGTGCAGCTTTAAGTGCTTTATCAGACCTATTTGTGGGTTTTGGGTTTTCGGTCTGGCAAAATGACAAATTTGAGGATGTTTCTGAGAAATTCTGATGGGCCTTTTTCACCCATTTTCTCATTTTAGAGACTAAAAGATCACTGGATACGTCATAAAATCAGATAATTTCATCAGTTTCATCTATAATGAAAATGATTTCTAGTTGGAGCCCTAGCTGGCACTATAAGCTTTCCAAGGAGTGCACTTCTAAAATCCATACTACACCCCAGATACTTTAATGTGAATTGATGTGACATGGGCATTCGTTGCCAGTGAGTTTCAGCCCTGGTCGGATCTTTATCAGGTCAAAATGCTACATCTATAGGAAAAAGCTGAGAGACAATAATATATACAATTTTTCGAGCATATCCAAAATATCTTAAATACACAAGAAATCGTCAAATAGATGTAAATTACATTAAATAAAACATCAGAATAACGCACATGGCTTGGAGTCAATGTGCATGCTTGTTGATATCTGACTGGTTATATGGATGTTTTATCCAAATAAGCTGACACGACGGGGTTAAACATAAAACAGGGGCTGAAACACTGAAGAAAAAACAAGATGGCAGAAAATAGAAGTGAAGAAAGGCTGAAAAGAGTCGAGTTTAATTGTCCAGCGCTGATGGACCTGGGGATTTATTGTGGACAGTGTTGTGGACAGGTTCATCTCTGTTGTCGAGGAAATTCTCACTGGGCGCCGTGGCAACAGAAAGGAATGTGTATGCGGTAAGGACTGTGTGGGAAGCTGTCACAGCCCTGGCCTGAATACCAATTAGCATGTTCCTTGCATGTGGTCTCAGCTGGTTGCCCATAAAGATACCCCCCACACAATTCCCCCGGCACCTATTTCTTGCCAAACCCGGTACAGATGTGGTGTGTCCAAGAGGCAAGCTGTGATTTCCCATGTTGTAATGGCTATTTTTATAACACCAAGAAGGGGAGATCTGTCCCTAACTCAACCCCGATCCCCTCAAACTCCTTCAGAAAATCAGTCATACACACAAGAATGTTCTCCCCAGCCCTCCTCTTGCATACTCTCAGATTCCCTCTCTTGTCCCATTTCTCTCTCTCTTTCTCTTTCACACACATACACACACCAATCGTCAGGCTCAGCAATGACAAAAGGAGACGCAGAGTCCCAAGTGGGTGACATTTGACCCCGTGAAGAAGCCCAGTCGTATGTGGGGAAAGTGGTGACGGTAAGGCGGGGAGCTGAAGAGGGAGAAGAAAGACTGAGAGAGGCAGCCAGGCGTACAGAAGTACCCAGAGCAGGGAACACAGGGTGAGTAAAGCCTCTTGAATGGTCTCTGCACCAGTCAGGCCGACATAACCTAAGGCCGATGTACAGGTTACCAAGACCTCATGCTTATGACCTAATAACTGCAAGGATTAGATTATCTGTCATACGGTCGATGGATGTCATGGCATAAATTAAGTGCTCGAGCATGTTTTTTTTTATGTACTTAGTGTGCAAATTAAACCTAATTAACATAATGGCTCACTTCAACAATCAGACCCTGGCAATTATTTATTGTTTTGCACAGCAAAAAATGCCTTTTATCGTACTGAAAAAAATATGTATGGAATATGTAGGACAAATGATTGCAAGCTGAAGCTAAATTGACCAGTGGATGGAATTTTCCACTTCAGGAAGTATACTGTACTTCGCTTTTAGCACTAGACGCTATCAAGAGGGTTTCGAAATCACAGAGGCCGTGTACAAAAATAGCAAAAAGAGGAGGAATACGCTGTATAGTATATGCCATTTTTCCGTCAGAAGTCTCCTGTGCATACATACCTTGAGTCGGAGACCGGAGAAGCTCTGTTTACATGCGAATGGATCAATAGGCAAGGCAATTTCTCTGCAGGTCTAAGAAAAGAAGCTGTACAATGTTCACCGTGGCGGTGCTTAAGAAAACAAGGGCAATGCAGTGAGACCACCCTTGGACCTCAAACTCATAGAAGCAGCAGAAACCTTTAGCTAGATTACGTTGACTACAAGGCACATGTAGGAGTTTGCTCTGTTGTCTGTGAGAGCTTGCTCTTTAAAATAAAGACAGCGTGCTCAAGCTTCTACATCGGTTTCTATTCACTTTCCTTTATAACCTCTGTTATCCACCGCCATCTATCATCCCTTTTGTTCTTCTCATTTTGACTTCAACATTCTCCTCTCCTTCAATATTTTCAGCATGAACTCCTCAGAGTTTTCCTGTCACCCTCAACTCCCTCTCTCTCCGGCTCCATTTCTCTCCATTTCCTTCGGTTTCTCTTCTCAAATGATGAACTTGTTCTGACTGCAGAGTGGGGAGTGGGGGGGGGGGGTGGTCTAAAATATAGGTTGTGGATTCCTGTAATGAAATGTTTATGGCAGGTTGGAACAATGAACAAGAGGCCTTTCAGATACTGTCAACAGGGCTGGTGATAGCATTAATAGCCACCTGCTAGCATCAAACACGACCGCCCAGAGGTGCAAATTACTCCTTTTTTCATAAAAAGAAGCTATGTTATCAAAAATTAATGCAACAAAAGGTAATAAGAGAGGTGTTACACGAGAAAATTATTCATGTTTGTCTTATTTTAATCTCAAATAGAATGTGCTCAAAAGCAAAGGATAAAAATGGAACAAACATGTAATTGAATTACAAAGTTACGTTTCTCTCTTCACCCACCCAAATCTCACAAATGATTCTCAAACTGTAGCGCAGGCTGCTGGGAAGTTGAGGAGAGGTCAATCTCGCCCCCTGCATAATCGTGGTGTTGGAGTGTCTGATTGTATTAGGGTTGAGTGAATAACAGTAGCTGGCAGAAATAGCATCATGTTTTGAACTATCAGTGCAATTCATAGCCCTGTGACTGACTCAGTTTGTATTCATTCTCCCACACTCTCCTGCAACTCTCTTTTATATCTACAGTGGTTTTGAAGGACAAGTGCAGCACCAGGACGAGAACGTACTGAAATTAAGAATGGGTCCATTCACTGCAAAACTATATGAAATTATACGAGCCGATACTGAGAATGGCTAGCAACAGTGACTACGTGATTGGATTTTTTAGAATGCAGTCACGTGTTTCAGTTGTGATGATGTGAAAAAGAATCTGGTTACCTGGTAGACATGAATGTGTATGGTGGTTTCTTTGTGCTCGTTTCTGTCGTGACTGGTTGTAACAGAAAAAAATTACATATAAGTGATTTGTCAAGAAGAAATGTCAGTCATTTGCTGTTTTCAGCTTCACGAATGTTTGGATTTGCCACCTTTCTCTTTTTTGTATTGTTGTAAGTTTAATATTTTTCATTTCTGGACTCTCGGTACAAAACAAGCAATCTGAAGCAGATGTCGTCTTGGGTTTTGGTAACCGTGATGGGAATATTCTTGATGTTTTCTGCCATCTTTTAGACTAAACAATAATTGTATTCATAAAAAATATAACAGATGAATCAACACTGAAAATAAGCAACCCGAGATAGAATCACTCCTACGTCTCAAGACTTAAAGGAATAGTTTGACATTTTGGGAAACAGTTACAGGTTAGTTTAGCTTAGCCTGAAGACAGTTAGCCTGGCTGTGTCTGAAAGTACCATCCACCTCCAAACACCTCCAAAGCTCACTCACTAACACGCTGTACCTTATTTGCTTCATCCAGTTGGGAAGGGTATACTTACTTTTCAGTCGGCATTGGGTATATAGCTGATTTTATTTCCTAGGATGGTGAAGGCATTACATAGTTCAATTTTGGATGAAGTAAGTAATAACGAATACTCATAAATAAATACTGGCCCAAGGACGGGGGGGCCAGGATGTATTGCAAAAACCGCACCTCTTCTGTGGCTAGTGTTGACTTCATAATTGATCGCCCCTCAAGTTAAGCAGCGGATGTTAAGTGACAATGTGCAAATACTACTGGCTAAAAATACAAAAGTAGTCTTACATGTCACTGTTTATAACACAGGGCATGTCCTTTTGACAGGCTGCTTAAAAAAAAATAGTATACCCACTTCTCCAGGCACCACTGTACCACTGGTTTCATCTGTACCAAATCCAAGTTGTGATTTTTAGCTGTAAGCAGTGATTTGCAAGGGAACCAGCAGAGTCAGTGCTCTTGGGCCAAGTAATATTTTGGCACAGAACTCTCTGTAACACCAGTCTACCTTCTTACAGAGCAAACCTAGCTGTTTGCCCCAACTCCTAGTCTTCCTGCCAGGCTAAGCTAACCAAACACTGACTGTAGGTTCATGTTTAATGGACAGATCTGAGAGTGACATCAATCTTTTAATTAAACTCTCGCCAGGAAGGCAAATAAGCATAATGTCACACCATTACAATGTACCGTGCTGACAACTCAATGTAGTATTGCTGATGTTTTAAACCCAATGAAATGCATGACTTATTGAGATGAAGAGGTGTGAATACGTGATTAGAACAGCATACTGTTCACGTAATGGCAGTAAAATGCATGTAAATGCAGTAGTCAGAGTCAATTGCTCACATTATCGCCATGATTCGTAATCACTATTTAACATTTAAACAGAGCAGAGGGCCCAATGAACAGAATAAACAGTCTGTGTGGAGTGAGTTCACTCTGCAACAACTGGGTGCTGTTTATGAATATGTATGATGTAACGAACGCCTAGGAGCTGACCTACTTCTGTGTCTCCTCTGCTCATGACTTGGTCCCCTTCCGGGGTAACTCTGTCATCTTGCAACATACTGTAATAGCAGGAAGGATGTGACTCTCATGTACAAATCAACATGCTCCCCTCTTGATAGTTTTGCAAGCAACGATCACCGTCTGCTGAGCTAAAGTGCTCAATAGGTGGTCGCGCAGCTGTAGGAACAATCAGGATCTGGCAACGACAAGTTATCCATTCGTTACACGTGTGCTGACATGAGTTCTGGCAAGTTTCATTCCTTCCTGCCTAAATGTAGACGTCAGGATCAAAAACATCCATTTGCGCTGGTTCTAAAGGAGTCGTGTTAAAAAATAAACGACCCGTGTTTGAATGTGTACTCAAGTAGTCATGTGACACGAACAGGGGAGATGCGGTACATGGAGTAAATGCGTGATGGACAAGTACAAACAGACAAAACAGAGATCTCGACATAACTGGGGCTGCACACTGGAGAGTATTCGTCTGCACCATCTCATAAAATATCTTTATCTGGGACCATCTTGGTACGGTGCCAAACACTGTTAGCTTCAGGAGCTGGGAAAGAAAAAAAAATCTATTTCAGACAACATAAGAGACAGAAAGCTGGCAGCCACTCAAATCAGACTTCCAACATTTGATAAGTGAAAATGGGCTAATTTGGTGTATCCCTCGAATGGTTGCAATCCAACAAATTCCTCCTGTGGCCATCAAAACACACGAACGAGGGTGAAAGAGGGTGAGAGGCAAATCGTTTCAACCTCTCGATGGCTTAATGGAAGAGGAGGAAAAATGTACCAGTTGCTCATTCTCTAAAGGGAAGCTTGGTACACTTTTCCACCCCGCTCCTCGCTCGACTCTCCCTTTGCTCCTACTGTGGAACTACCACTCAAGGTGAGCACAATTATGTCTCAAGGACGCATCACCCTCAGCTAGGGTCAGAGGTCTTGCCGTCCACCAATGTTAATGGCAAACCCCCCCTGCTTAACATTTCACATCTAATTTGGAAAGTGCTGAACAGAGGCTTTAATTAACATCAGCCCTTGCCAGGGTTTGTAACCTGCCAGAGCACCAATCCCTGTGCTCTCTTACACACCGGAGCTCCGCTGCCCCACATGCCAATTCATTTGTTGAGTGCTGAGGTGCGTTGTCTTCGAAAAGCTCCCTGAGCAACCCGGTATGAACTGAGCGACGCGTGGAAGTATTCATATGTGGGAGACAGATGTGGAGGAGTGCAATTTATGTAGAGAACCGTCAGGCCAGCATTTCTGAAGATGAGATGTCTGTTAAATAAGCAATCAATTTAAGTTTAGCAGGGCAGTGTTGATGGAGAGCGTTAGAATAGAGTAATATTCATAACAAGGGTGTCTGATGTAATACTGATTCTTATACCATCTTAAACTCAAGATATTTCTCACTTTTACAGTGAACTCTACTTTAACAAAAGCAATATGTACAAAGAACCTTGGACTGCGCAACTATAACTATGCTTGGATGATGTAAAATCCACTGAGTTATCCATCCATCATCTGTAACCGCTTTTCTTCATCAGGGTCACGGTGGGGCTGACTTTGGGCGACAGTCGCCAGTTTATCTCAGTGCACATAGAGGCAAACAACCATTCACGCTCACATTCACACCTACGGCCAATTTAGAGTCCAACCATGCAATTAACCTGTTAAGTTCATGTCTTTGGACTGTGGGAGGAAGCCGGAGTGCACGGAGAGAACCCACGCAGACGCGTCTGAAGTTCAAACCAGGAACATTCTTGCTGTGAGACGACAGTGCTAACCACTGCACCATTAATAATTATATAACTGTGTGCAGATGTTGGTACGGTCCATTTCCAGATTTCCATTTCATATCCATGGGATTTACCACATCATATAAAAAGTCAAGGTTTTGTAGCAGAGGTGGACCACGTCGTCTGAAGACCACAGCGTCATATTTTATTTGTAATAATAAAATATTAAGGAAGAGAGGGCAGCAAATGGCAGATTTCTAATCAGTGCCTTTTGTCTAAGCCGCCATCTACTAGTTAAAATGATCACAAGATGAGACACATCAGGATTTGTGGGGGGGAAAAAAACATTTTTTTTTGTACGCAAATGAAAGAGTCACAAGGTTGAAAATGGATAATGAAAAAGCATTAATTAAAGAAGTTTGTGTGATTATAAACTCGACCAAGAAAAGTGAAGAAAATTATAGAATTCAGCTGATGTGTCAGCTCCACACCTCCGTGAGACGTGGCAGCAGATGGGGCAAAGCATAATCGACAGATATTGCTTTGCGCCACTAGACTGATGGTGACACTCCACCTACTGCAGCGCACAGTGAGTCACCAAAATACAGAACAGGGAGAATCCTCACCGCACCTCTGCACTTGCACGAAGATAGAGCTCATAAGCTAGAGCAATGACAAAATCCACTTCCTGACACACATTTAACTGGCAGGATATGAGTATGGTATAAAAAAGGTTGCTCCTGAGGATTCGGAAAAGGGATGGAGAGTGGCAGTTAGCGGCTTATAATCGGTGGCTCCGCTTGTAGTAAGTGGTTACTGGGCAGCTCAGACTGCATCATGGACCAAACCAGCAGCGCTAGCACTGCGGATGCCATGCGCTCTGCTAGAAACAGATGAGGTAGCACAAAGGACAGAGCCCACAAAAGCTAACACAGTCAGCTGTAGCTCAGCAGGGACCAACTGAAATTGGACCAGTGATGATAGCACCACGGACAGCACCAGTTTGCTCCATCTAAGTCAGCACCACGGAGAGCGCTTGCTGAGCAGGCACCCGAGGAAAAATAGAGCCACGCAGGAAAAAAAGGCTGGGCTAGTAACTCAGTGAGCTGCAAATCTGACACAACAATGCCAGTAAAGAGGTCCAGATTCAAGACAGTTCTCTAAATCCTGCTCAGTTTGCACCACACCTGACCAGAGGGCCTGAAAATTTGCGCCTGTATCCTAGTGCCACTGGTTGTTTAGCTCAAAGTTTCGGGGGGACGCTCCATACAAGAAGTGATTC
Source organism: Sciaenops ocellatus (assembly GCA_033000465.1). Classification (NCBI taxonomy): domain Eukaryota; kingdom Metazoa; phylum Chordata; class Actinopteri; family Sciaenidae; genus Sciaenops; species Sciaenops ocellatus. The sequence continues at coordinate 10,719,296 of CP136875.1, read as the reverse complement.
CTGCAGACACCGCCGCACTCTAAACCTAGCTATGATAATGTCTCTCCAAATGGGGATCTTTTCAGGACATGTCAGAGAAGTAAAAGACTCAGAATCCAAGAGAAAGAGACAAACACACACAAACATGCTGACATGCATGCAACAGTGAGAAAACAACAAAGGACGCCTCTGAGTGTGACAGAGGTAGCTTGTAGAACAACAGAGAGTAAAGGGGGAAGGGTGCTATGGAGGAGGGGGAAGGGAAGAGAGAGTGTGCGTGTGTGTGTGTGTGCTAGTGTCAGCTGTTGTTGGACTAGACTGAACGTTATTGACAGGCTGATCTAAGCAGCGCTGTTATCAGCACAGCGAGGGCGCTGCTGAGCAGCAGTGACCTCGACCAGCTTCAGTGCCCCTAAAGGAGGGGGTTGGTGGAGACAAGCCTGGTGACCTATGGTCTTCCCACAGGCAACAGCTCTTTGTGAAAATATATATATATGCATGTGTGTGTGTGTGCGCTGACATACATCTCCACACTGCATCAGTCTAATCGGGGGAGGGGGGGAAAAGAGGGAGAACGACAAGTGTGAGTCAAGTCATCACGCTACGGCTGGCGATACACTCCGGGATAGCTCTCACTGGCCCTGGAGCGTAGCTCTTTATAGCAGGAAGCTCGGTTCTGAGACACACTCATAAACACACACACACACACACACACACACACACACACACAATAAAAGGATGCACCTGCATTTTAACCAACAGAGACATCGCCATACAGTTGAAGCAGAACTCAATGTTTTGCATGATTCACATGCTTTCATCGTTTTCTACGTACATGTGGAGCTTTTTTGAAAATATCAAACCGTGGGCTTTTATTGTAGCGTTACAGTCCTTTTCAAATTATACATGTGCTTTCAACTTAACTATTCTATCTCCATTCCTCAAAGGGGCTTTTTCATTTATTTTTCTTTTCTCCTCACTACTTTTCAAGACAGATCCATCTGCCTCATTTACTTTTACAACCATCCTCAATCCCCACTGGGATGAGTGTGTTACCTCCCTCTCTCCTGGCAGCGTCACAATTATGATCAAAAGCTGCCTGTATGTGCGCCCATATGCGTGTCTGTGTGTGTGTGCAAGGGACAAGTGTGGACAAAACAAATGGCGAAGCCAACACCAAACCCTCTTGTGTCAGTTAATTATTTTCAGTGCTCCAGATGCTGCCGCTGACTGAATACACAGCTTAAGACTTCGCTGAGGGCAATGCTTTGAGAAGGCGTGCCGCTCCTTTAAATATTACTAGAACTAAAGGCGAGCGATGGCACTCAATGGCTACCAACACTGATACAGCAGCCGCAGCCTGATGGCAATTATTTAGACGTCCACTTGCTAATTATAATAGAGGATGACAGGTGCCCAAAACAATTTGAGCGCAAACTGCCTGTGAGCTTCTGCGTGTGGTTGTCTCCGCTTATGGTTAGAGATAAAGATAGCCAAGCCGATGTCTCGTCAAACAAACGTCTCTTTTACTTCTCAGCCAGGCTCGGCTGCTCTTGATTCTTTCTGATGAGCATGTTGTTACTGAGATGCTGCGTGTTGGTGGTTTCACCAGTTACCGGGAGCTAATTGTAATAGAGCTGGGAGGTATGAACCAGACAGGAGAGGCGATTAAGGTACCTACTAAAATTATCTAACAAGCCTTGAATTGCATAGACACCTTGATTTTTAAATTTCTGTTGGAGGAGACTAGAAACATAGTTAATATATAGTTATATGGTATATAAATATATATATAGTTTGAATGACCTCCCCCTTTCCTTAAAAAATGTGTTTTGCTCATTGTTATTCCATTTAAATGTTTGACCTTCACTGTGCAGAGCAATGCAAGAGTTTGAATCTGTTGGGAGGAACTTTCTGTGTGCTCACCTTGAGTCTGAGACAAATTCATACGTGCAGGGCTTATGACATCACAGCTAGTTTGGAGCCAATCACGGCCCAGTATGCAGCTTAAACAAGCGTGATGTGGAAACTTGAAGCCTGCAGTGCATATACACTGAGAAGTAGATGTCATTTTAAGAATATGTGACTAAATAATTGAACTTTTTTACAGGAAAACTATGATACTTTTTGTCTTGTAATATATATGGAGGGGATTTTTAATGTTTGTTTTCAGGTATATATATATATATATATATATATATATATACAAAGAACTTTTGTTTTAACAATTTGAACTTCTGCATGTATTGATTTGTGTTTTTGCTACTGTCTTGTTTGGACATATTAGAAAGGATGGATCATTGTACTGTAGCAGGCCAAAAAGGGTTGAATTATACTATCTAATTACTTTTTCATTATTAATTAATAAGCAAATTATTTTCTCGATTTGTTGATGAACAACCTTCAACAATTCAAATCTCAAAGGAATTCAGTATCTTTACATACAAGACAAATAAAAGAAGCAAAATATCACATTTAAGGAGGTGGCATCATCAGATTTTTTAGCATTTCTCCTTTAAAGGTAACTCAAAATGCTTACCAAAAACATTCCATTTTGTTTTACGATAGCAAGCAATAAAAAAAATGACCACGACAATTACACACACATACACACAAGAGCCCCATACAAACATATCATTAGGTGCCGCAAAATAGAATGATCCATGGTGTGGAAAGTGGCATAACTACTGTATACACATACAGAAGGAAAACAAAAATACACTCCCCACTGATTTGCATAAAAAGATGAGTCTTAACTGTTGTGGCAAAAAGGTTTGAACCTCCCTGCTTGCTCTTTTCCTGCCTCTTTCCCTTTCAGGCTAAGCCCTGATCACATGTGTCCTGTACTCATATCCCAAAAGCCGTATCGCTGCCACACACCCAGCACCATTTTACATACATAAAAGACGCACAACCACGCACACACTCACACAGCTATCCACTCTACGAGCCGAGGCGAGACACCGAGACTTCCCATGGGACTGAGGAAAGTGGGGGGAGGAGCCAGTATCTACTGCTAGAGGCTATATCCAATCACCGAAATCAAGGCAGTTGACTGGTGAATAATGAATATAAATTGAATGCCCCTCGCGGGCGTCGCCGTGCACGGCTGCAGTGAGTGGGAGAACGAGCTGATGCACAGCTGTTGATGTGATGGCGTGATTGTGGGGTGTGTTTATACACACTTAAGATAGGGCCGTATTACTGGCTGTCTGTCTGTCATTTTGTCTGCTTCTCTCCTTTATTGCTTTGCTGCATGCGTGTGTGTGTGTGTGCGCACAAGCATGTGTATCTGTGTGTGCTTCTCCGTGTCTGTGAATGAGGCCTATTGACATCCTCTACTGTGACCCTCTGACTCCTGACAACTCCAATCAGTAGGATGAGTGGGAGGCGAAGGGAGGGGGTGTGAGTCCACAGCGAGCGGTTATGATGAGCATGTGTGTGTGTCTACGAGAGGACATATACGTGTGTGTGTGTGTGTGAGGAAGCGAGAGAGAGAGCTCTGCACGCAAATTGTTGCAATCCATGGACAAAAGTTGTCGAGAGGAGGCAAGAAAACCTGATTTTCATGTGATGATACAAGCATCATGAAGACATATTGTAGTAATCGCAGAAGTGACAGGTCTAGTTTTATTAAAAGTAGCAACAAAAGTGCAACACATAAAAACACCTTTTATTAATTTTATTGAAAAAGACTTGAATCAGTCCAAACATTGTTCAAGGCCTCCACCTGAAAAAGAAAGAGAAAAGAGGCTCTATTTTCAACAAAGATCGCTCTGAGTGCAACATCGTACAAACATGTCACCTCCTATTAAGCTGGCAATTATCTATTAGCACCATTGCCTGCGCTGGGGTTTGTGAGAGTCACATGCCAAACAGTGTGACCTGCCATTTTCTATCAACAAGGTCCAGATTTAGATTCCACATTAGTCCCTACATGATGCCAGGCGCCGGTGTGAATGAGAGAGAGGAAAACCGTTGCACTTTGCTTAACACAAACACAATCCCAGATGGTTTTCTTCTCCACCCAAGAGGAGAGCGAACCCGACGCCATTCGCGCACACGTATGTGTGATTTTTAACACACCCCCCAAAAGGAAGAAAGAAAAAAAAAAAAAAAACGATATTCTGTCATCCTCTTTCAGCCAGTTGAGCCTCTTTGAGAATTCGGGCCCATTTCCTGTTATCCTCACTAAGAGTTGTGTAAACAGCAGACATGGCTACATCGAACGTGCAAATATTTCCTTTATTTTAGTTTGTTTGGAGGAAAAGTGGCGGGGTTATGGAAAGTGTAACATAAGCACTCACACTGGCCGTTCATGGTCGAGAATCCCAGGTTTAACAACACTAATAGTTTATAACCCCGCTATCAGCTCTGTGACGCTAAAATGCTCTCAGTAACAATGTTGATCAGTGTTGAGGCTGATGTTTAGCAGGTGTAATGTTTACCATATTCACTCAGTATGCTAACTTTTGCTAATTAGCAATAAAGAACAGCTAAAGCTGAAAAAAAGGGAAGGGAATACATTTTTCATCTGGTGATGGCTTGCTAACCCACAACATAGCTAAGGTTAGTAGCATTACTTGCTGTGTCGTTGGTACTGGATTTCTCCAGAATCGTGAAGCCCACCTTTAAGGGATCAGTGAAGGCATTACTAATTCATAGAGACGGCAATATAAATGTCTGTGCCAAATTTTATGACAGTTCATTCAAAACACAAGACAAATATCAACCTCATGAGGCTCTGGAGGGAAAGTTATTAGGATTCATCCTCTGGGAACCATGAATGTCTCAACAAGTGAAAACTCTGACCAGCATTTGGTGCTAAATTAAAAGTCAGACGATCGACAAAGTCATTAGGATTCACACAAAAAAATGTCTGGGGGCATTATCCTCTGGGTGTCTGTGTTAAATTTATCAGTTTATGGTGAGACATTTCAGCCTGGACCAAAGTAATGGACTGACCATCAGATATCAGTAGAGCCACAGTGCTCTGGTAGCTAATAATTATTATTAATATATTTATTTGGCTCCTTTTTTTACAGTATAAAAACGTCAACCTGCAACTACAACTTTGTTCATCCCTGTTTATTTTCATTAAAAGTCTGGATGTTATATTAATCAGAGTCACGCACTTCATTGAATCAAGTAGATGATATGCTGAATAGTATTGCCACAAACAGACATGTTTTCAACTTTCACAATTTAAAGGGCAACCAAGAATTCATGTAGCTTCATATTCTCAAATTTCTTTCACGGCTTAAAGAAGAAAAAAAAACATGTTAGCATGCTTGCTGAGCACACAAAAGCTGAGCACCCACACTGAGTAATGATTGAAAGGGCAAAACAAGACTGAATGTGATTTATGCCTAATCTGGGCACTCAGTTTCATAAGGCTGTAACTGCACTTTCATTTCAGAGAGTAGTTTGCTACCCACAAGGAGCCCTGTAAAAACCGTGATATAGTAGAGGTACGTGGGACTTGTGGTGCACCCCCAGACTGCAGGCAGACCTGTTTCATTTTTTTTTTTTTTTTTACAGGTGAAATTGAAGTGTGTTCCATTCCAGAGGTCCTCCGTGAGAGGTTTAATATATGTTTCATTCGCATGACATATCAGCCAATGGTATGGCTTTCCTTTGTTTACAACCAAACATGAATTTTTCCATTTTTTTCTGCCAAGCAGTCCCCGGCTTTCAGGCACTCTTTTATAAGGACGTAAAAAGCGTCATATTATAAATTCCCTGGTCTATTATTACCTTTGCTGTAATGACACATCCCACACAGCCAGTGCCAAAAAGCTCCACTTGGGAACAGGCCCAAGGCACTATGTTACACCTTGCTAACTACGTTGTAGTGATTGAAATCTGAAAACCGAGTGCAAGATCTCGTTTTTCTTTTGCTCTGCATGTCACACTCCCCTCTTTCTGGTTTTGCTCATTCACACACAATTGCATGCTCTCTATCTCCTGCTCTTTTATGCTTAAGAGTTCAAGGGCCACTCTGGGGTTGTCGATGGCTTCAAAAGCCCAGTGAACATAATGAATTACAGACTTAAGAATGTGATTCGCAAGTACACAATTATCTTGAAGAATGGCACTTTTAAAAAAGTTGTAGCTGCATTGACCTTAAACGACATGGTACCACCAGACCGTGTCGTAAATCCTGGTGGTTATGAAACAAAGTAAAGGACGGTAAACTAACAAAAATATATGTAATTAAAATGGACCCACTGGTGCAGCAGCACCATTTGTAAAATGCTGCGTTACATTATTTGTTATTCCCCTACCTCCGCTACAGAATCTATTGCATATGCACTAATTTCTCATTTAAGTATGTAAGATCATGTTTTGAAGTATAATATCGGTGTGCTACAGTATCCCCATGGTGCGAGCGCAAGCAGCCACTGTAAAATGTGAAGTAATCAACTCCCAGCTCTGCTCATGGGAGAATATTTAGCCCTTTAATACACGCTAGTCTGAAAGACAACAGCATAAACAGCACAGATATGATTGACTTGCCTAATCCAATTACATTAAGAAACCGTTGTTCATTTAAGATGTACATTAAGCTCCAATTTGAAGAATATTTTCTGATTAGCAGACAGCAACAAACAGACTAATTGTTGTGTCTGGTGATTTGTGCTGCATAACATGATTCACGCACTGTCAATCAAGCTTGACTCCTGGATGGAGGGATGCACCGTTGCCGTCGTTCGCCACGACCACGACATGCAAATCGCATGAAGACACGTCGTCGTGTATATTGTGCATATCAGTGCATTGAGCTCGTTCACATTTGTTTATCCATAGTTGTATTTAACAGCCCTGACATTTACCAAAATTGATTTCCTTCACAGCCTTGCATTTGTTTGAACATACAACGGCGATGACTCTGTAATCCCATTTTAATTAGAAAGATGTAGCGGGCACGGTAAGCTCATGTGCTCTATTCCCCGCAGCGATGCCACACTGGCAAGGAATCAATCACCAAGGCACCGGTTGCCAGGGCAACGAACAGGGGGCTTCTGCACTACTGTCTAAGTGGTAAATGATTGCCGGTGTAACTCATTGGCGGATGTGAGGAGTTTTTATCTATCTCGCTGTCTCTCTCACTCTCCCTCTTCTCTCCCCCTCCCACCACCACCCCCCTCTCATTGCATATCCAGAGAGTTAATTAAAAGCAGCCGACATGAAATAAATCTAAATCTGAGTAGAAATGAAACATACAGTACAAATTGAATTCCCACGTCAAGGGGTTTTGAGTTTGGGCGGATAGGTGTGGGGGTCGGGGGGGGCGGCAGAAAGGCAATAGTAGTGAAAAATGAATATGCAGCGTGAGAGAGGTGTGAAATGAAGAAAAACATACACATGCCTGCAGAGGCTGGTGAATGGAGAAAGGGAGGGAGGGGCGTGAGGGGGCAGGGCAGAAACTCTTGAGGAAGGCACTATTTAAACCACAATCCACTGTTTGTCACCGTGTTTACACCGGATCTACGATGAATGACAAGGAATACACAAAATGCGCATTCATGCAATTTGTATCTGCAAAATGTTGACTGCCAATGTTTATGATGGGTTATTAGTACAAATATACTGTATGTAGCTAAACAATGATAGTCTAATATAAAGCAGAGGATTTCTAAGTGGGAGGCAGCCTTCCCCAGGGGGGTCTTCCAAACTATTTCAGGGAAGGCTCAGTGAATGGAAGTGAAAAAATATTACATTAAGTATCAAAAGGAGTTCACATAGTGGCCTAAATGTATATGATTTGGTTAAATAGGCAGTTCAAGATAGAGGTTTTGAGGAATTTTACTGTTTTTCCAGAGTGACTAAATGCCGTAACCTCTTAAGCCCCAGGCTCTATTTTAGGCCTCTGCTCAAAAATGACACACACAAAATTAATAGAGAGGGTTAGGGTCCCCCACGCAGGGGGCGTAAGAGGTTAAGCGCAGGCATTTATATGTAAGAGATGTTGTCAAACATTTGGCCAAACAGCAATAATAGGCTACCTTGGCTCAATTTTCTATTTTTCAATTAGTTCTTATTTTCCTATCCTGTCTGTGGCACTCGGCACTTCAAGCCCATTGGTCTCCTACCGAGGATGTAATTGTTTAAAAGCCTGTCACAAATATATATAGTGTCCTTTTAAAAGCGTTAGTACTTCCCAAAAACAGCTGAGCACTGCAGTTTGCAGCAAACATTACTAAAACTGCAGTAAATACTGAATTTTGTTGGGGACTGTTTTCTATCAGTGCCCTAATCAGTATAATAAAGTCACCCAATTCCAAAATTGGAGGTCTATGGTTCAGAGGAAGTTATATCAGCTATATGATCGATTCATTGTTAGTTTTTGTAGCCTTTATCTTCAATTATAATTCACTAAACTCTATCAAACACACTGCCTGCACCAAAGGTTTTTATTTTGGGCAGTGCCTGAGCATTCCTCTAACAGTCAGTAGCATTTATTCTGCACACATACATGTATGGAGCCAGAAAGTTGAACATTAATGGACACTTTGTTGGCCTGAATTACTCTTATCAGCCACAGCGCTCACTGCCAGGATGTGTTCTGTACTCTGACAAGCAGCATGCCAGTATTCTTCAAATCTAACCTTTTTTTTTTTTTGTGGGCATTTTGTGAGAGCTGAACAAAATTGCAAAGCCACTCACGTATTATCGAAACCGGTGTTATTCACAAAATATCACAGATTCGTGCAGGGACTGTGAGCTATGCAGCAAAAAAAAAAAAAAAAAAGATGAAGTTCATGACTCAGCAGCGAAACACAAAAGGTCAGCACTGAGATTCACAAATAGGAATTTTCCTGAATGATGTATGGTTTCAACACAGCAAAGAGAAAGGTGAGACAAGCTAAACAGACAGTCAGCTGCATTGAAGCAACAAGTTAGAGTTGCTGAGTGAGCCCTGAAGGAGTCCTTTATAGGCTCCTATCAGATGGCCTGCACAGAAGCCACAAACTGTCTGTGAAGATCTAATTCTGCCCGGTGCTGAAGATATTGTTGTTGAAATACTGGAGAGGGGCAAGACTGCTGGGGAAGTTGATTCAACACATCTCTACACTACACAGTGGCCCGGAACAGGTTTTGTCATTTCAACATTTCAACTTTTGTAGAAGCTCATACATAACACAGATTTTGCATTCCGAGTGAATACAAGCAAAGACAGCCAGTGCTGCACAACTGCTTGTTTATATTCAGCTTCACAATGAGGAGAATTTTGTGGGGAAAAAATCTACTACTGAGCATATCAACAAACCTCCAGCACACCTCTCCCCAAACCTCTCTCTCTTGTCTCTTATACTGTAAATTGCAACGCAACCGCTGCAACACTGTAGATATAATAAATGTTTACACATACATCTGCGCAGCTAGCCATCTTCTTTTTAATTATGCCAAATCATCTTACACTGACAAATGCTGAGCACTCTGTGTAGAGAAATATTCAACATAAGCTCTCACAATGCATCACACTGATGAAACTAGGTGAATCCAAATAACATTATACAAATGTATTTATTCCCTATAGAGAGCAGCAGGATAAGCAAACATTGTATTAATATGAAAAATAACACACCTCTGCATCTGAATCAACCTGTAAACATTAAAATATTTCAATGAATAATTTGTCATTTTGGGAAAGTTATTAGTTTTCTTTCCACAAGTGAGATGAAAAGACTGACACCACTCTCCTGTCTGTGGGTTAGTTACAGAGAGAGCTGAGTCAGAATACTGTTTGGCTTTGCTTAGCATAACAACTGGAAGCAGGAGGAGACAGCTAGCCTAGCTCTGTCAAAAGCGAGAAAATATCCCCACCAAGATGTCCAAGCCTGTTTTCCCCTGAAGAAACAATTCGTGATTTTTTTTTTGGGGGGGGGATTATGTGGTGTAATATCCAGCTATAGGCCAGGCTGCCAAAAGTGGCCAGTGCGCAGAGGTTCTGGCACAATGTCAATCAATCAATCAGACGTAATTTGTACAGCACTTTTCATACTAAGTGTAACACAAAATGCTTCACAGCTTCTCAGCTATCTTATCATTTTGCAGTGAGGGAACATCAGAAAACAAAAAAAGATAAAAACAGATTAAAATGTTACCAAACCTGGCAACCTCACTGTGATTGATTAGTATCAGACTGTAGTTGTCATGTTTAACTTTTCAGGATTAAACCTGTGATGTTGTTTGGGGGTTTTGGTCAGTTTGGTGCAGAAGAAACAAGTTGTGAATACAACACTTACATATTATCACCTTTTAAGTGAAGATATACCAAACTATTAGCAAATAGTTGCTTACTTATACATCCAGCAGTTATGCAGAAACATTGTCATTCATTTGGAGGTTCTATTTCTTGTCCTATATCAATCTAAGTTCAATATTTGTTCTCTTTAGCTCTGGTTTCCATTAACTCTTGAAGAAAATATCTGGCTCTTTAGCCGCTAAATGCTCTGCTACGTCCAACCGGCTAGCCCTTCAACTGCGTGTGCCTGCCAAAAACAGCATTATGAGAGCAATGCGAGTGAACCAGAACAGTAAAGTTGCGGACTAGACAGCTAAACAATGAGGCGAAACTCACTATGAGCTCTGCAAACCCATGGAGAGCTGCATGTTCAGATGATAACTCTCTAGGGTCATCACTGAGCAAGCCCTTTCCCATTGTTTTCACATTTTCATTTGATTTTGATATTGTTAAAATATAGCCATGTTAAAGTAAATGTCATGGAGCTTGGATCTATATTCGTTTTTCAATTATATAAGGCTGATATTGGCCAATAATTGAATGAGGTATTAGTAAGTCATGTTATCAATGCATTTAAAATTTGACTCAATTTAAAACTACACTAAAAATGTATTTTCTGTGTCATTTAATCGCTCAGATGACCAAGCTTATATAGCTACAAAAAAGGGGTGGAGTTATATTTTCACTTGACAATTACGACTGACGGTTATATCGGGATCCACCGTATGACGTCTCATGTCATCTCATGAAATGTGTCTAAGCATCACTCCTTCCTAATTCCGTCCGGTGAAAATAGCAGCATCGTGCAGCACTTGAGATGTGTTGGGCCAAACCATGACTCTCCAACAAGCTCTTAGTGAAACAGAACACACACCGCATTGGCCTGAGAACGAAATGGTGTGCACTCCAGCTAACTCAGGTTGTCCATCTGGCAGCAGGCACTGCCTGTCTATCCACTGGGATCATTCCTTCCTACTCTTCTGCCTCCCACCACTGTCTCTCCAATTAAAAGTTACACATCAGCCTCAAGTCTGAGCCAGACTTCCAGATGGTTGGAATGATAGAGCAAGCTTTTCTTCTGTTGCATTGTCAGTGGAGAAATCAGTTACCTGTGTGTCTATTTTCCAAAAGTGCTGTGCAGTTGGGTGGTTGGCGGATGCTTTGGGAATTGAGCCGAGTTCTTGTGCTTAGTTAAATCCCCAAACTCTGCTCTGTACTTTTAGACACAGCAGCCTGAAACTGAGCAAGGAACTGCAGATTTCAAATGTTAATACGGAGCTACATTTTGTTCCTTGTTAGGTTAGATGAGATTGTTCATTTTTCACTTGTGGAGAGACATTACAGTGGCGTCTATAGCTGAGGTTTGCAGTACAGTTTAAGTATACTGTTACCTTTGCTTTGTTTTAGCAAACATCATAAGACTTTTACTTGCAATTGTTCAGACTTATGTGTCTGCTTTACAGAGACATTCAGATCTGTACTGAAATCTCAAAGAAAATGTCAATTATAACTGCAATTTGACGAGACATAATTTAATTTGCACTTCTTCTACGCTGTGAAGTAATCCATTAAACTACGAAGCAAAGGAATAAAGCAAGCAAAGAACTGAGCATTTCATGAACTGTTGGCTTACATATTAAATATTTGTCTGTGATAAGCTGACATGAAAAATGATTTTGAAGACGCCAAGGGATTCAAAACACAGACATCCATCCAACCATCTTTTAATGCTAGTTTATTTTCTACTTAGCTCCGAGGCACTGACATACATGAAGCCGTCAGTGACCGAAGATCACAGGCAAGGCGTGTCAGCCTTTATTTTACCATCACAGCGTCTCGCGTATGTTATCCCACATGCTTAAGTGGTGCTGACAGGTAAATCCTATGGCTGAGTATTTCTGCTGCTCTCAGGCTTCCTTGTGCTAGACTTTCTGTGTATGAATGACCATCAAATCTCTTGAGATCGCAAGACTGCAGCTCTTGCAAAGTATAGAAACCAACCTAAACAATCTGAGAGCATAATCTTAAACATAGATTGAGCACAGACAGCACAAAGAAGAATGCATTGTCTTCATATGGCATCTCCTCAACGTAGCCATAGCCAAGCCCGGAGACAAGCATCAGCACCAAGTGTACCCTGCAATTAACACGAATACGATGTGGGAGACAACTTATGTTTTTTTATGCATCATTACAAGGCTGGCAACCACCTGTCTCCATGATGTGCTATGCTTGAATTCTTTAATTCTTCAGTAAGCATGAGTTTTTGTTCCAATAAAATCTGACAGGCACATCTAATGATAAGAGTTTCTGCCAATGGCCCAGTTTTTTCAAAGCAACATGGGACTTTAGCAGAATTTCAGTTTCTTGAACTGCCTTTCAGTTGGCTGCCAGGATAGATTGTAAGAGAACTTGAAAGCCCTGGATATCACTGTGTTAGAAAATGTATATGGTACAGATTGCAACTAAGACTTTATTAGACTCTTCTCCAACAATGTGACATTCAATGAACTTGAAAGATTGTTGTTACTGCACATTCTGTAAGTGCCACAACGGTATCAGTTTTTCACTCTGCAATACTATTTCTATGTGAGCTCAACCGATCTAAGAAAGAGAAAACAGACATCTATCTATCATACAGTAAGGTCAAATCCTCAAGAGCCCAGAGGAAATGAGGTCAATTAGTAATTGAATAATGCCGATCTTTTGACCATTGCTTCCATTTCAGAGTCACAAATCAATACAAACCAAGGGTCACATTCACCAGTGTCACCCCTCAATGATCTCTGGCAGGAAATGCGTCTAGTGTCGTCGCCTCCGTCAAGCTCATTACCTGCCAAATGTGGGTCGAAGGGTTGAACTGTGTGGGTGAGCCTCAAGTATGTGCCCCTAATAAGTGCTATAGCAGCTTGGTGGGCAGTGGGGGAGAATACACGGTGATAATTGAGAGCATAATGGTCACTTACAGCATGTACAACCTCTGTGTTAAATATAGCCAGGCACATCCAGGAGCCCAGCATATCATATGACTGGCTTTCACAATATACTCTGAGGATACATGAAGGTTCTGTTTGAAAGGGGTAATTGCACAAAGAATGTAAAAATGAAAATGTCTTGGATTACTCTCTTACTTTACTGGTTTAGATGTTATTTTCACTTGAAGAAGTAGCTCTTGTTTATGTTTGCATCTTACAAAACTGGCTTACTGACCAGGAAAATTAAGCAACTGTCCCAGCTCCCAGAACCCCAGGGGCCTTGAAAGCCTCAGGTTTACTGTGTGTCATTTGACTTGTGCTAATTTGATTCATTGCATTGCATATTTGTTTGGGAATATGCACCACTAAAGCACAATATCAGCTCAATTTTAAGAGCCGCAGGGCAGGTGCTGCATCACTACCTGATCGTGAGTTGCCTTGTGTCCTAATCCACTGCAGCTATACCTATTGAGAGCTTTAAGATCTTAAATGATACAGTACTTATATACTGCACATCCCTAAAATAAGATTGTCTTGAATCACATTATTAAAAATGAAGTTGTTGACATGTACCAACCCTGAAACAATGTGCTATACCAGTGTATGAGAATTGGTTGGTTTCTGTCCCTTGCGGCAAAATATAATGAACTTGCCATGTGTCTGCTGTGTGCACTGTATTTGAAGGCCAAGCTGGGCTCATACCCTATGTACAGAGAACTGGAGGACTGGTAGGGGGGGGGGGGGTCAATAGGGGCCCATGGGTTATTTCTGTCTACAGGTATGGGCCCACTTTAAGGTTAGTCAATTTTGCTAATATTTTTAATTGGTGAAGACTGGAACTGCCTCCACAGCACAAAGACTCCAAACACAATCACTGCAATTCAACTCCAACTGAATATAAAATGGCAGAAAATTGTGCCCAGTTATTATTAGTGCTCACATTTTCATGTTTAAGAGCTGCTTGGGAAATTTCAGCACAGCTTCAAAACGTCTGTCTGAAACAAGTCTGAGAAAAGCTGGACCTGACTGTCTAAAAGTATTCAAAAAATAGCTTTAACATTGAAAAAAATGATATACTGACTATATCTGTAATAAGCCTTGAAGGAAATGGAATTCAGTTTGTAAATTTTTTCAGTGAATTGCATCTAAATTTGGTATTTTGATTTGGTACTGAATGTTCTATTATGTTCTGTAAGAGCACAACCTTCTGTGCTGTAGAAAACTCTTCCAAATCATTTGATGTGAATTCCTATATTGTCCACTGGAACAATACAAAGCAACATCCGACTCTTTATTTACTAAGCAGGAGTAGGTCTTCGGCAAAGCTTTTCATATACCTGGAGTGCAAATCATAATGTAGTTGCGGATATCATTACGGAGGAGACAGCTTGTCTAAAAGGTTGAAGTATATATGTACACACAACTGATTTTTTTTCTCACACAGCTACAGACTAAACAATATTAACTGCATTTACAAGCCGTCGTCACAGTATTGTAAATAACAGCCGTGTCAATTAAACTTTGCATTAACATTTACACTATCTAAACATGTTTGCATAGATACAGCGCGCTGAGAAGAAATGCTGACAGCTGGTATGAGAAAATAACTCGCAAATATGAAATGATGTTAAAATGTCATATAAACCTTGGATACAAAGTCCCTGGGAACACATCTAGATTGAATAATTAAAGTAACAATTTAACAGGCTTATTAATAAGTGACGTGTTGCACACCAGGAGCGTGGACCATTTTGGATATTGAATATTTTTGAGTGAATAGATCAAAGAGACAGAAACAAAGTGAGTGAACACAGGTTATTGAGCTTTTTGTTATTGAGCTTGCTTTCGCAGCAATGCAATCCGATTTCAGTAATTTAATAAATTGATCGTTCACTCAACCATTCCCCCAAACAACCAGTGTCTAATCTGGGCATGGTCGACCTGACAAGCTTTGAATATCGCATGTTTAAATTGCACACTCTGCATGTCAATTATCTGGAGGTTGGCCACGTTTTTTTTTGTTAGCCTTTCCAAATTCAAAAACGACGGTGCAGAGGTGCAAGGAACGGATAAAACAGTGGAACCGCTGAAGACTGCAGTTATCATTGTGGATTGTTTACGTGCCGCACAAGAATGGAAAGTTAAACAGGAGCAGCAACAGTAACTAATGGGGGTGAGCCTTAATAAACAATCAGGCATGATTTATATTACATTATTGCTATATCGATATACTGCTATCTATCACTACAATATGAATCTAAAAGTGTGGCAAACATTGTGCTCATTAGCTTGTAAACAGTTCAAGTTCAACTGTGTTATACTGTGTAAATGATTATGATATATATGGTCCAATGTTAACTGTACAACTATACATTTATATCTCTTCATTAGTTACATACATATGTATTACAAGAAAAAAAAGATCTGCTTCTACAGATCGGGAATTGTCTTAAAAGAACATATGCAGCATTTCTTGGTAAAAATCCACAAACACAAATAAAGTATGGCTGTGGTTTCTTACTGAGCATTAAAAAATGACTGCACAATTTAAAAAATATACGAAATTTTCAGCACTTATAGTTTATTCTTAGTGTTAACCTGTATCCTTACTAGTATTTAGATATAACCTGCAGTTAAGCTAAAACATTCACATAAGATTCAAATAGTTGGAGTATCACTGATTCAAGAATTAGTGTGCATTATACTTTTTTTTTGTTGTTGTTCTTTAATGCCGTAATGCTCCGTATGCTTTGAGCTGACAAAGAAGTAAAAAAAAAAAAAAAAAAAACACACAGCAAAATCAGGCTAATCATTGTTATCAAATAATTTCATACCGCAAATAGCAAATAACCACTTTTAAATTATAGATGTTTTCAATGCCTGCCTCCTAGAAAAGCACAAAGACTTTGTTGTGCCAGCACGCAGGTCACAGCAAAGTCATTTGTCTCTGTTGAGTTGGAAATTAACTTCTGCCTCCAAGCAATTCAACCTAGTAAGAACCCTGCTATGCTGCCGACCTCTCAGGCAACATGTGTGTGGCAAAAATAGCATGGTGGAGGGCGTATGACTCCAGCAGATTAGCATCATGTTGTTGATATGACATACATTCCCAGGAAAAATCTTCCAGACGTTTAAGTTGCCGGGTGAAGATTGGAAAAGAGAAGAACTCGGGTCATTCACAGGGCAAACGAGCGCAATAACGTGAAAAGATTGCATACATGTCGAAAATCCAAAGGCAAAAATCAGTAAATGCGGCGCTCAATTTTAGAAGTAATAAGAATTCCTGTCTGCTTCCTTTCCAACTGAGCTAATTACATTGCAGTGGCTGTGTCTGTTTAAATAGATTTCCTCCACCAAAAAAGAGCTTCACTTTCAAAAGCAATGTGCAGTTTCTATTTGAATGTTCTGCCCTTTCACTAATGGGGGTGAGCCTTAATGAACAATCAGGCATGATTTGTATTACATTATTGCTATATCGCTATACTGCTATCTATCACCACAAATAAATCTAAAAGTGTGGCAAACATTGTGCTTGTTAGCTTGTTAACACCTCCAGTTCAACTTCAAATGTGATATACTAGTGTAAATGATTATGATTTAAAATATGTGTTCATACATTTATATCTCTTCATATGTTACATTCTATATACATTAGAAGAAAAAGAGCACTGCCTCTACAGATTGAATTATCTTAAAAGAACATACGCAGCATTTCTTGGTAAAAACCCAATAACATGTCATGACATGACATGGAATATGTGTCAAAATGCATTCAAGATCTCAATAATCATTTATTTTGGTATAATCTTAAAAGTATAACAAAAACTTGATGGCAAATGCAATGCAAGCTTCATTTTCTTTGCCTCAAACACAGTTCATGACCTTAAAACAGCTGATCACAAGCAACGTCCATTAAGATAGAGGAACACATATCCCTTACTGCCCTATTTCTGCTATTATTGTTGTTGCTATGACTTCCTGTACTTGAAAACCTCGTTCATGCCCATCAAGTGGTATACGCTCAAAAAAGAAGTCACCAAATTGTTCAGTTTGGGCAATTTTATACTGATGTGCACACGGTCCCAAAGACTGCTGTTCTGCCATATACTGTAGGCTGCTTATTCGGTTATATTCATGCACCAGGTCTCATCGTCAACGTTACAGCGAGAATAAGGTGATTTGTGAAAGTGCTTTAAGAACGTAATTACAGAGTTTTGGCATCAAAAAGTTGCACATTGTAGCTTAAAGATATCACAAAGTTGTGCTCGCTTTTGTCTGCTCCATCCACACAATGACTCGCAAGCCTGAAGAGATCAATTTTCTGAGCTCTGGTCTCTTTTGTGCGGCCTCAGAGATTCTGCTAGAGGGGATAATTGTTGTCTTCCATACACTCGCGCTAGCTGTAGGGACTCACCTGGAAAAGTACATGCAATATAGTGCAGAGAAATCAATTGTGTACAACAGCGCTAATTGGGCTCGCAGCTGAGAGTCAACTCAGACCCATTTCTACAAAAGATGAAGAACAAAAATGGATGTGGCTTGTAAGACCGTGCACATCTTAGTTACCAATCAAACAAACAAATGTATGCAAATAGAATACAGTTAGATTTATCTGCTTCTCACCTCAGCTTCGGTTCCAATTCAAGTCTTTCCATTCAACACTGGACGGTTGCACATAGTAAATGGCAACCAAACATTTCATTTTGCTTCACTATGTTGAATATCAGATCTCCTGTGGTCGGAGAAAATCTTCTTACTCTTCCTACTTTAAGCAAACAGCATAGTAATACAGTAGCTTATCTGCTAGTGCTGAAAACTGCTTCAAAGATACTGATTCATACATGTTAGTCAAACAATCATTGGATTTCCCTGTAGCCCTTCATATCACGGTAAAAACTCTTATCAGCTTACAACACCTTGGATTTCTTTTTTTGCACACCTTCCAGTGATCCTAACATACATGAGACAAGTATCCAAAGGCTAATATTACTTTAATTAGATTAGATTTTACTTTATTCATCCCACAACAGGGCAATTTACTTATTACAGCAGCAGAAAAGCGTAATATACACTACAGAATTAAAATAGAAAGGGCAAAAACACAACGAACAGACAGAAGAATCTTATAACCTACGCAATAAACAAGAAAACAAACAACCGGCAAACAACAATGTGCAAAAACAAGTCCTGAGGATAAAAGTGGCATGATATAAAAATATTGCAATGTAAAGTGACCATGATATAAATAATATTGTAAGGTAGAGTGACCATGAGATAAATAATATTGTAAGGTAGAGTGACCATGAGATAAATAATATTGTAAGGTAGAGTGACCATGATATAAATAATATTGTAAGGTAAAGTGACCATGATATAAATAATATAGTAAGGTAAAGTGTATCCATGATGATATAAATAATATTGTACATTGTAAGTGATCGAATGTCTTACAAAAAAAGTGAATCCTCTATAAGCAGATAAAACTGAATAAATTTAACAAATCATTTTCAGTAGTAGGTGTAGATGAGTACAACTGAGAACATGATAATGCAAATGGGGCATGACAACAGCAAAAGTAACATGATAATGAAGTCATTAAGTAGACCGCCACGTCTAAATGGCACATTGTGTGTGTGTGTGTGACTGTTTGACCCTAAGGAAGAAAACAGACACAGAGCGTTAAAGATGCATTAACCCATAACTCTCAACATAAGTCTGCATATGCTTTGTAAATATACTGTTCTGTTACTCATTAAATATTACTCACAGTGTGTAAGTATGTCTGCTATGGCTAATGCCAATGTAATGCCGGAGATTCAGCACCAGGACCTGAGTTATGCTTTGAGGAATATATACAAAATCCTTTATCAAATGATAAATGTTGTCTAAAGCAGTAAAAGGACATAACATTACACAATGGTACAAATCCGAATGCTCCATATAATGTTTTGTAGGTAGCAAAGTCCTGATCCATCGACCACTGATTGTATCTGTCGATATTCAGGAAATTCATGAAAAGATTGGGATTAATTCTTACAAGTCGCTGTTCCCAAAAACAGTCAATGACACACATTGTATTTGTTCACTAGCGGATCTTTACCTCTCTAATATGGCTCCCTTCCATTCACCATGGAGCTACCGGCTTACTCATTTCATATCGTAAATAATGATATATAGGGTACAGAATTAATCCACAAATTCTCCAGTTCAAGTTAAAAGAAAATGTTTTTACTGAGTCCAAAATGATGCATGCCACAGACTAGGTACGCCTCGTTTTTAGCCTAGCAATTGTCGTTAGCCTTGTTTGTTAGATCTAGCATGTAGAGTTTTAGCAGTGCTAGCAACCTAGCCCCATACTAGCCGTTCGAGAGGAGTGAGGAGGAAGCAGTCAGTATAAAACAAAACAGTCACTATAAATATCCATTTCCAGCCATGCTGGATTCAGTTTAGAACTACCTGGAATATTTCGTTTTTCAGTAACGGACAGATCAAAGCGAGTAAGGAGAAGGAGAGACGATGATGCATCATACTTTAAAATAGAAAAGGGGTGTGCGATTTCTGATGTTGAGCAATTTATAATTAATTATAATGACTTGATGGACAAGATTTTGGTCAAAATATCAGACAGCGTCACATGGTTGCATTTTGTTGAAAAAAGCAACACTTTAAAGCCATTTTCTGTATTTACATACTATGTATTGCATATAACCCTTCACTGTTTACATCAACAAACCAGCCTTTCCAGAAGAGATTTTAAGGTTTCTAAAGCTGTGAAACAACCGAGAAATTGTCCGACACCCTTCATTTCCTGATTCTAAGGAAAACCAGTGATTTAGCTGCTGGTGACTGCCTGACTGCATGCACTGTAGGTTGGCTTCTATGGTTTGGATTGTTTCTCTCTGCCTCTCTCTCTCTCTTTCAGACTCTGAATCAGCAGGTCCCTTCGGTAAACAAGGCAGAGTGATTGTTGGATTTGCATATTCCTGAATAAATCATATTGCATTTCTGCGATAAGCAGTGCACTACTGTTTGGTAGCTTTTCCTCCTCCTTTTCTTCCTCCTCTCTTCTTTCTACACCGTTCACGCATGCTGCCACGAATTAACCCTGATCATGAGGGACCACGGCGAGTGAGAAAGTGCTGCTCAAAATTCATGTTTTCGGCAGTAGGAAAAACCATGCCATTGGCCCCTGGTGGAGCTCGGACTGCCAACTACGTGGATGGTTAATCAGGCCTGATAATGATGCATGCCCATGTCCGCCACTAAGGACAAGGATGGCAGCCACGCTCAATGGTAGGAGATGGGGGTAGAAAGACTGGGAGGAGAGGAGGTGGAGATTAAAGAGACTAAAGCTACAGAGAATTCAGAGAGTTGAAGAGATGGAGGTGGAGAGGAGAAAGAGGAAGATAAGTAGTGAAAAAGAAGAGGAGAGGAGGAGGACTCCCAGAGATGAGTCTATGAAGGAATGCAACAGAAGTCTGATCTTCTGGATGAGTTTACTCAGTGTGGGTGCAAATTAGTATTTTGTGTGTGTGGACGTGTGTACATGTATGCAGCCAGGCAGGCATATGGACATGTGTGCATATTCACATTACTGTGTCTAATGGGGCTGGGGGATGTGGTTCTTAATATGAACACATCTACACACTGTAGCCCCTTTTTAATTACACCCCTGGCATGCTAAAGAAGCGTCCAGGAAAAAAAAAATTAAAGCCTCATGTAGGCCTCAGCCTCACCCAACCCCCCCACCTCCATCAGTTCAGCTGATGACTGCTTTTTTTCCCTCTCCCCCTTATTCCCCTCACTTCCTTAGGAGAATTGGGCTGGTGGTATTTTGGCTGTGAAAAGGAAACCATCGGACGGCAGGGGCATGAATATTCCAAATGACTAATGTTGCACATGCTTATTTTTGACATATCTGGCTTCCGCAGGGAAATAAAACACTTCTAATGCAGGGGGACCATCTGTTATCTGTTGCTGGTGTTTCAGAGCAGGCGGGCTCGGTGTGCACACACACACATTCAGTCGCGCGCACAAAAAAAAAAAAAAAAAAAAAAAAAAACACACACACATGGGCATACAGAGACACACGCGTGCGCACACAGGCAGACGGTTCGGCACATCCTCACACGGCGGGAGGCGTGCATTAGTACATGTGTGTGCGAGACACATGCACGCACACGTGTACTAACAGCTGAATCCGTTGGGAGCATGCACAACAGACAGGCTCTAAACTCCTATACAAATTGAACACTCCTTTTTTTTTTTAATTCAGTGTGTTTGTCACATGTGCTGTAAATCTCGAGCTGTACGGTGACAGGGAATGCACACACTTTTTATGCTAGCCATAAATACCTGGGCCTGTCTCTTCGCAGCAGCTGGAGCGGGATAATATGCTTGTGGTGTGAAGGGGGGGGAATAAACTAGCTGCATCACCTTGAAAACAAAACATGAGACACACAAACAGCCTTCTACATCAGCCACACATCCACACTAGGTGCACACTCGGATTTGTTTGTAAGTATGGCCAAAGGAATAGATATATGGTAAACAAAGCTCTCTTATGCATGGATAATCTGTTTGTTATTCCCAGACAAAAGCCAAGCTTCTAGGCATGCTTCTATTCAAGCTACAGAATATTCTGGATAGCTATATTTGCTGTAGAATTCCCTTTCAACCCCACTGGGTGTATATTTCACAACCACGAATTACATTTTCATGATATATAACAATCAACCTTCGTACTGAATAATAAAGAAATTAACCAATAGTGCGTAGATAGACATAATTAACCTATTAACAAAGATTACTTAAAGCTGCTATTTAGAATTTGGTAAAGTCTGACTTTGGCACTCCCTAGTGGTTGTAAATAAAATTACATCAACCCTCAAATTTCACCAGCTTTTAACTTAAATTATAACCAAATTAACCTGATACAAAAATCAACAAAAAACGCAATATGAAACGGAGGAAAGATATTTGAGATTTGTTTCGTGCTTCTACGTGACAATGATTTAAGCAAGAACTCAAAAATCGAATTGTCCGTGTCGTTGATTTTCTATAAACCAGCCAATAAAAGAGTATGCAAGATTACGCACATATAATCGATTGTGAAATATCTGACTTCATCGTGTTCAGGCTGTTGCAAAATAGCCACAAAAACATCTCTGCTTGTGCGAATGTCAAACTAGCTGAATATAGCTTTTGTACGTAAACAAAAAAATCATTGTATCGTTGCTTCAATACTGCTTCACTCCAAGCTTTGTGACGACAGCCAAAATTAAGTTAATGCAACCTCATAAATTACTAAATAACATTACTTTTTATTCTCCCCTTTGTTTGTAGTAAATTTGTAAGACACCTTTAGCAGCATGTCTGTGGTGCTCTAAATACGCCCCTAGCCATTTCATACCTCCCAAACAACACTATTATTATTATTTTTTTTTTTTTTTGGCAACTGGACCACACACTCCCTAAGGTAAGCTATTGTTGCCATGTGAAGTATGTGTGTTCCATCCTCAGCCTTTATTTTGAGGGAAGCGCTGCGAATTTTCTAAACAAAGCGCAATTACATGCACGTTCTAGTCGATCCGTTGTGGGCATGATACAATCAAATGCAACTAACGTCATGCAAACACACAAACCTATAATACTGTGAGTAAAATATGAGCTTCGCGACACAATAAAACGTTTAATTTGCAGAACGAGTTCATTTAATTTGTGCGATTTGACCTGAAGGGGTTTCATGAGAGGACCAGAAGAGCAGTAGACAGGATGGTGTAAAGGTTTCATAACTTACCTTTGTCAACAGCCTTTAAGTGAGGGTCTTCAGCCACAAGACTGCCTGGTGCTCCTTGTGTGTCTTTGATCTACAAGCACATAATGGAAGCAGAGAGAGACAGGAAACAAGGTCACAGATCTATAGACTTATTAGACCTAGAGTATAACCTGCATTAATGTCTAAAGCGACAACAGAAGAACGCGTTTGTGTGTGTGAGAGAGAGACAGACAGACAGTGATTTCGAAAGATCATTTCAGCTCAAGTCCATGACTCTAATATGCACCTCCCAGCAGACACGTAAGACACTGTGCACATGATGTTGCAAAACACAAGGTTCCTTTCTGTGCTCTACGAGGCTCCCAGGAGTCTTTGAAAGACAGTTTAATGATGAAAGACAACATGCCTGGATGCTAGCGTTCTGTTTTAGGTCACAGGGGAAAAACAGGCAGAGCCAAAACAATTTTAGGTCTTTAATTTTCTTTTTAACATGCCACATTCATTTAGAGGGATCCAAGTCATGCTGTGCATCCTCACGTCGTGGAAGGTTTTAGGGAGATAATCGCTAAATCCTTCCTCGAGTAAATATTGCTGATTGCTAAGCTGTGGCGGTAAAATATTGATATACTGAACATCAAAATATTGACATTTATCTCGAGCTGGGAATCTACCTGAGGTTAGAAAAAAATGTGTGTTATTACAGTTGTGCTATATTCTGTTGTTGATGCTTGTAGGCACTCTATTATGATGTGTAAAAGAATAAAAAAATATTGTACACAGCGTCAATTCTTTCCAGAGTGTTCATGATGCTGAGGGGGACTAAACATGACAAGATTCCCACATATGGGGGCCGAGGAAATATGAGTCTGATTTGAAGACTTGTCGCATGCTGCATGCTGACATTTTTTTTTTTTTCCCCCCTTCACTGGAAACCAGACTGTAAACTCAACTGTGCAAGTGAGAGACGTCGCCAAATGCAATGTGACTCACCTCCTCTGAGGAGAACAAAAACCTGCCTAAGATCACTGTGACACTGCACGCAGTATTTGTGGTTCAGAATATTTTGACAGATTGGACTGAATACGAATGTGAAAATTGTCATGCCAAAAAAGAAAAAAAGAAAGAAAGAAAGAAAACATGTCATTGAGTTACTGTGTTGGGAAATTCTTTTGGAATAAATGTTACTCCCATGAAGCGTTTCTCAGGTTAGACGTCTTGAAGGGAACTTCTATTGATCCTAAAATCATTTCTATTGATGCTAACTGTGTTGTTGTCCCTATAACGTGCAGCTTGTAGTCATTAGGTCTGTCTTAGCAGGGAAACACACCAAGACACGACTGATGAAAATCTGTAATTCCGTACATCATCTTGTTTCTTGTAATAGGTTTCAAGAGTAACCAACATGTATGACAAGTGGAGCAGGTGGTATACAAAATGAGGCATGGCGTTGTTTGCTTTAGTACGGTATCTTTAACTACGTTTGACTTAACGAGATAAAAGCAGCAACCTCTGTGGCTGAGAAGTGAAGCCAAAAACTGCAGTTCCTCGAGCAGCCACTTGAGGCTGGCTACAGAACGAGTCAATCTCCATAAGCCCCCATGTTAAAATGTCTTCATAGCACAAATAAACATGTTTACAGTCTGGTACAAAAAACAGTTTTGGTCTCTATAGCTAATTTCTCCATTCATGACAACTGTACTGAGTCTGAATTTTCATATAATTAATCTTTTCAAATTATATAACGTCTCACATGTATGCATAATTAACAGCATGGCTGCTTTGATTGACAGTTGGGTGCTGTCACAGGTGGCTTATTTGAGCACCCAGGCTTCATTCAGTCTGCTTCAGACAATCCACGTCTTTGCCTATCTACAGATTACCTGGGAGGTGGCAGAGGCCAGAGCCATCACATTTTGAGCTTCACAACAGCTCTTCAGAAAACCTATGGGTGATGTCACGGATACAACGTCCATATCTATACTGTCAATGTGTGTGACATTTAGGGAAATACAGTTGCTCCCTTTCTTGTCAAGGGATGTGGAGATTGATATCACTCTGCAAGACAGAAGTCCATTAGCTTAGCTTAGCGTAAAGACTGGGAGCTAATAGCTAGCCTGGATCTGTCCAAAACATGGGGTTATGCACTGATTTATGTGCCGAGCGCTGAAACCTCCTGGAGTTTTGACACACCGGCATTTAACGAATACAAGTACAAACCAGTTTACCGTTTGTCTTATTCAAGTGAAACGCACTACTATCTTTAACTACCAAAGTGAAAATGACTATGCCAAATTACAAAGACTACTCACAGGGCTAGCAGGTAAAGTGCTGTAGCTGACGAGCTAACTCATTAGCCGGTCCTGCCAGGACTAGCGTTAGTGTTAGGGGTAAAATGCTGATGGACAGTTAAAGAAGTCATTCGCTCATTATAGTTCACATAGTTTATTTAAATGATGCGTTTGTACCATCGACTACTGTCACATAACTGTCTGCAAATCCTCCAACAGAGGAACATTTGCATGGATTGATTTCGCCTCTTTGACCAGACACTCTGACAGTGGCAATTTCAGCTGAATTAATTGATTTCACTGTGAAGTTTCGCCATTTTAAATCCTGGTGTGAACAGGTTTATGCCTGCAAACGCACACATAAAATACTTATACAGTATGTATGAGAAATTCTAAATAATCCATGACTTCTGGACATGGATACAGACCAACAACAGGAAGAGAAAAGCTGAAGGATATGTCCAGGTGGGTATGATTCTTATTCAGTATTTATATGAATACAGTCCATTTTGGTTATCAATGGTTTTGATCCACTACAAAAGTAGTGGTATCCTCCTGACAATAGTCAATGCTCACCTCTCCACAGTAGCCTCAACAAGATAAGTCTCCTGCATGTATTGTTGCACTGGCAGAGGCAGAAATAATGGAAGCATCACTTCAAGCTCAGTCCTCTCAGTCTACCTATCTTTTCATGTCCACGTCATTCTCCAGTTCTTGTTTGTGTCTGAGAATGAGACACCGGCCGAGTAAAGCCTTCAAGCGGCCACATGCGCCGCCTTCAAGAAATCAGCCAGCGCACTAAAACAGAGGCATGCTCTTGAAAACTGTCTGCCTTTGAAGGATCTTTATTCTCTGTTCCCCAGCTGCCGGAGATGTGTGTAACGGCTTAGACATACAATGGGCGCACCGCGGGTATTTGTCCACCGAGAGCCAGGCCCGCTAAATGAAAACAGGGGCACACATAGACAGGAAGCGCCTAATTAATTGACAAGCAGATATTTTTGAATTTATAATCATCAAACAGACTTCATTTTGTTCCCCCACCACCATCCTCGCCAACCCATCTTCCCATGCGACTTACTTAAGAGACTTATCTTATAAATACAGCCCTAATCAAAATAAATGACTAAAAGCTCTAAGGGAGTTGAAGGCTATACACATTTACATCAGAGGAACTGATGCAATTTAAATAGCTGCCTGTGCACTGACTTGAGGTTCAAATCACAGAGAATCCTAACTTATGTAATACTTGCAGTGTTTTTGTGTGTGTGTTTGTGTGTTGTTGCTCAGTTTGGCAGACCTATATTCATGACAGCCAAGTAGGAGAAACACGGCCTCCTTCTATGTGTGTGTTATGTTGAATTCCCTCAGCAGCATGCTCAGTTGGTGAGTGTGTCATATTTTACAGAATATTTTTTTTAATATTTAATGTGTCACATGCTTTTTGTCTCTTTAAACGCACCTAACGCGTGTGCCGCCTGTGTTTGCGTTCATCCGTGTGCTATATTTCCCCATACTTGCTGTTCCACATTCTTCCCCGCTGTTGTTGTGCTCCCGTTGGGAAGATATCTCTAACAAATGACGTGTAGCGGTGACTGATTGTTATAGCTGGTCAGTGTTGTCTAGCTAAGGTGAAACGTAAAGATGGATGGAGCATCAAGTTTCCCACGAGCCAAAGTTATGATGGATATGTCACTGCCACAAAGCCTCAAAACAACAGATCACACTGTGAGGCCACATCTCTCAGTGTCTCACAGCTCTCTGCTAATTCAAGCTGCTAGAGTGGCTTAACTCTCAGGTTTCAGCTGAACTAAAGTCAAATTTTGGGTCTATGTGGAGACTGCGGTGTTCACGACACGACCGATATCTCTGCGGAGGCACAGAGTTTAATGTGAAATGTGGCAGCAGCACAATGTTTGTAGAGCTCCTAGAATCTCCCCTGCCTTGTGACACTGTTGCTAATGCAAACTGAACTTGACTGTGACATTTGTGAAAGCCTCCGCAGAGTTTAACTTTTGGACGGGAGTGCAGAGTGGAGGGTCGATATAGACCCTGCGTAGACCTTTCGCAGAGCTCCACACTCGCAGCACCAAACAAGTTCTCGTAGCTTGTCGGCGAGAAAGGTTGTTTTTCATGCTTTCCCGAACAATCCCGTATGGCTGCTTACCTGCCAAATGATTCAGGCTGCTGAAGTGACTTGGTTGTGATTAGATACGGAGTTCACAAAATTACAACACAAATCAACTTCAACTAAAAGAGGGATAAACAGATCAGAGAAATTTCACTGGGATTAACTGATTTTGGTACAAAATGCTGCCGTTATAAATGCTGCTGTGACCGATTCCTGAAGACTGAAGACCTACTAGAAGCGAACAAATCGTGCAACTCCAATCCCTGCCACTTCTCGCTTGTCACTGTGGATGTGTGAAACGCTACAGAGTTTTACTGGGCAAATGTTGGTCAATCTGCATCGCCTTGAACGCTTTGAAAGTTCTCTCGTATCCGGTATGATACAAAATAATAAATATAATGAAAAAATAAGTCCAAACTTTTCTCTCTATCGTGCTGTATTCCGTCCCTTCTCCGTCAGACTTTTCGTCCCAGTATAATGACCATAGTGATTATATTTCACATTATTCATTAGATGACAACAGATCCTTGGTGGCAGTTTGTGACAAATACTGACTTCCTGATGAGGACAGTCTAAACCCAAGACACCATGGACACTTTATAGAACCATAAATTAATGCTGAAATGTGCTTTGTTATTATCTAAGTGTTGCAAAAAAGAACAGTATTTCAGATCACAGTCTTGGATTTGTCAGTATTCTCTCAATATAGTTTAAAATATATTATTATTGTATAACAGACGAATCATGCAGTATCTCATTATTCTATCAGTTTAATTAAAAACTGTATTCTTTCACCAACCACAAAAAATTGCAGTCTGTTTTTCCATCCTGGTTAAGTTGGCCATGTTCGAGGATCTGATGCTGGCAGCATTTAAGAGTAGATCAAGGCGGCACAGACAGTGTGTGGTGGTGTAACTGTGCATATGTGTGCCTGAGAGACGGCGTGTGTGCTCTGCGAGAGGTAAAATAATGACAGGCGAGAACGGATGGCTGGTGATGCTGTGACGAGGAAAGCGCCTCATATTTTGGGCCTCAGGCTGGGCAGCTGTGAGAAACTTCTTTCCTCTTATCCTCTCTTCCACTGGTTCCCCACCCCAACCCCTCACCGCCTCCCACTACTCTTCCCTCCCCTCTGTGGCACTGTTTAAACAGAGGACAAAGACGCCCTGAGTGGTTTTCCTTTTTCCGATCCCGTACATGGCTGCCGGCACTTTCCTCTTCTGTATCTCGAGCTAGCAGCCAGAGGAGTGACAGAGTGAGTCATGGCGGTTTTTAACAAGTGAATCTTTTGATTAATTTTAATGGCACTTTCTAACAAAATCTCCTTCCACGAGGAGAAGAGCTTCCTGTCTGTTACATGTTGTCATGTTTTACTTTCACACAGGAGTTGAGATGAAGAAGACCAGAAAAGATTACAGCGATATCCACAGCACATTTTGCACCTTATACTGAATGAGTCATGTCTCCTGCAAAATCATGTTTAGACTTCGAACAGCACTGATACAGTCAAAAGGCTATCAGTGATGAATACTGTGTTTTTCTGAGTATGTGGGTATCTGTTTGAGTGTGTGTGTGCAAGTAAGAGAGAGATGAGTATGATGCTGGTTGTCTAAGCAGCATACATGACTTTGAAAACTACAGTCAGCGGTATATTCATGGACATATGGCAGATTTATGTGTGACTAAGTTTGATGAAAACACACAATTTTATGAAAATGAGGAATGCACACACACATAAACACAGAGCATCTTTTGTACATCACTGGCACCCTCTGCTGCATCCTGGGACACCGGTTCAGACAAGAGTGAGAGCCAATTAAAGTTCTTTAATCTAGAAAAATGACTGCGTTTCTCTTTATATATGCGTGCGTGTTGGACGGCTATCAACGGGGAAAGGAAAGCGGCAGCTTGCGTGTCGCCGTCACGCTTTCAGGTCATGCCAGTTGGCTTTCCCCGGCGTGTGACAGCGGTGAGATCCAGACAGAGCAGGAACAAGAAAAAGAGCAGAAGGGGAGAACATGGCAGGCGAGGACTACCACTTCGACATCAAACGAATGTTGTCACAACAGAGCAACTGAGCCGCCCCTGTTAACTGTGACACCATTCAGCTGCTCGTCACACTGAGCAAAGCAAGGTGGAAACCTACTGTAAGTCAAGCAAGCACACTGTTTATTAAATAAGAGAGCAGGAGAGAAGGGAGAGAGCAGCGATGCGGCGGCAGCAAAGTGAGCATACTGTAGTGTTGTCAAATCTTCGTAAGTAGCGTGGAAAGGCAGCATTTTCTCATCCCTCCATGAAATTGAATGTTGGAGAGGGAAATGAAGTGTGCCTTCCAATAACAGTAAAGGCAATCACTGAAGCTTGTACTTGAGAAATATGATATCGAGAGGCTGGCGCCGGAGTTTGAGTAGCACTGAAAGAAACAACAAAAGTGATTATTTGGTGGTATTATTTTACGGTTGATACAGCATATTTCTATAATGTGCAGCTGCGGGAAGGCTGAGGTCAGCTTAAAAGGTAAAAGCAGATTGAATTATTCTATATTATGAAAAAGTCACTTGAAGGAGTGACAATTCTGCTGCAAAGACAACACTTCCCTTTTGATTGTTAAATATAATTATTAATGTAAGCATCAAAGTTGGCAAAAGAAGCACAGTTAAGTTTCTGTGTGATCTTAGAAGCGTGTAATCATATCATTAGGTGCTATAAATGTTGCAGTCTGTGCAAAAACAGATTTGTATCCATATGTTGGCATTTTAGCTAACGGTATCAGATGGAAATTTAGTGAAACAGCTAAACGATCAGCAGCCAGACTCTCTCGCCTGAAAGAAATGTTTCCTGTGACAGAAGGAAAACGGGAGGGGAGTGTCAGGAAGACAGACCAAAAAGAAAGGCTGTCTCCTAGCGGACGCCGGCGGACGCTCCTGTCAGTCGTCATCGCGTGCCACTCTCCCTGCTCGACACAGTGAAACTGAGGCAATGTACCCCATGAAATATTCACCAAAGTTGTCTTTGCTTAAAACGGGAGCGGAGAGCAAGGGGGAGTAACAAATGTGCTGTGATAGAAAGATAGATGGAGAGTCCCCTAAATGCTCTTGATGTCAGGTTTGCTTAGGCCTGTTTACAAAGGGGGTGGGGGTAGGACAGGGAGACTAGCAGGGGGTCCATTAAATGTTCACACAAATGTACCCCTAACAGCACGCCAGTCTCCAGAGCAAAAGCCCCCAATCTCCAAAAACGCTCTGCTAATTCAGCTGCACTTTAAAATCCAAGCTTGTGCTAGTTCTGCTGACACCGTTGGCTCTTGCTTTTCCAAAAGATTCTTGAAGGTGAAAAGAAATTCCTTATTTTTATTGTTGAGGTGAACGTAGCATATTGTCACAACACTTGCAGTTATTGCTGTTATTGTGGGTAAATTACAAACACTGAATTCATTGCTTTCAACCATGACACACTTTGACATTTGCAACTGTGAACTGAGCTGTGTATTTATTGCTTTTCTAACCAGTGATATCTACTTGCAAATATCAAGTGTACACACACTTGGACCACTAAGGCCAAGCGTGGCAACCTGTAGTCTTTTCGTGCCGATAGGGAAGTGGGAACTATTATGCACACCTTCTTTGATCACTCAAAATGAAATGTAATGTGCGGGGCTTGGGTTTGGGCTTGGGCTGCACAAACCCTCCCCATCTTCTCAAATGTTATTTACTGTAACTAAGGTCTGCAGTAGTCTGGCAACCCTTTGACAAGGCAAGGCAAGGCAGGGTAGGTTAAAGTCATATAAGATTAGAAAAAAGACTGGATAATTAGCCTCTAATTAGGCTGTATGAAGGATGCGGTGATTCATTAGCATGTTTGCTTTGGAAACAGAAAAGATTGTCATGGCCATTGCTTTCGTGACGGCTGCCGTTGCCGGGATGAAGTGTGGAATGAAAAAATGCCATTAGCCACCGCAGCTACTGTGCAAGGCTTCAACATAAGACAATCAGTCCTTTGTATCTGTGGGAAAAGGTCGAATCTGTCACCAGTATTAATGTAGCACATTCTACAATACACTCCTTTTTTATTTAGACATCTCAAGAAAATCAAAGAATAATGTAAGTGAACTGGACATGTGGCTGGAATGGATGTGACAGACGTACGAAAAACTCAAATGTTTTCGCGTGGTTGACAACCTCAAATGTCATACTGATGTTTAAGTGTCAGCAAAGCTTAAGATTGCTTGATAACGACTTATCAACACTTTTCTCAAACTGGATTGTACTCGTTTTGCACACAGTTATGAATAAATCAATGCCATCACACCAGCACAACATAAAGCTATAAAGATATAAAGCGATAAAATATCAACAGTGGAGAAAATACGAAGATGGACACAACAAACAATCGTGAAAGTAACAGTCCAGTAAAGAGCACGTACTCATCATACTCTGTACTGCATCACATCTTTATACTGTACCTATAAGAGCTCTGAGTGCATTGAACGCTCAGCCTATCCTCATCTAGAAAGCCAGAAAAGAGCTTTTATGTGCTACAAATTGTCATATTTACAGCTAAAATTATTGTTTGAAGGATGTCCAAACAACCATGCTTTTCAGTGCCTTTCATCACCTACTTACTCTATAGATGTGGCTATAAATAAATAAAGTGCTACCTGTATAGGCCTAAAAAAAGACATCAAACGCAGAAGATGAACACCCACGTACCTTGAGGGTCATGTTTGGACACCTCTGTCAAAGCCTTCTTGCTTAACATGTGACTGGATAATAGTCAGAGAAAAGGTAATGATGTGGTTGAGAGAAAAGGGAGCTCAAGGTGTCTCAGAGGAAAGCAACCTTCTGATACGTACAGTTATTTCACCTATTTTCTAATCTTCATGTTTGACCCCAGGAAGACTGCCGACAACTTTGTGGAAGCTAATAGGGCTCCACATAAGGACTGAGCACATGCACTAAAAGCTCCTGTAAGCCGTAACAGGGCAATCAACATTTTTGAAACGTCTTAGATGCCCTTCACATCCATCTTACAGAACAGGTTTGCTACTGCTTTGTTACTCCACGTCTGACGTCAACATCAGGTTTGTCCTGATCTGGAGAACAACCTTAAGGACCATTATCTATGGCTATATTATATTATATTTTATTTAACATGAATGCATTGAGCTGAATCACAGATTTGAAAATAGATTTTAAAACAAAGGGTTTATATTCTCCAAACTAAGGTATCAAAAGGAAAGGTTATACTTCATAAGCACGGTTCATTTGTACTGTTCAGCTGCCAGTGGAATGAGCGGTATGAAAACCAAGGGCAGACTCTTGCAAAAGGGTTCTAAAACTCACAAAAGCAACCTGAATTTGGGATGATTTGCCATTTTATTTTTAAGACTTCCTTTGCTAGGTCAGAGAAGAGAGCATTACAGTAATCAACCCTGCTAGCAATGAAAAGATCTACCTGTAACAGAAAAGGCATTACTCCTGCAATCATTCTAAAGTGGTATGGGGGGAAAAAAGAGGCACTTTTGGTGATATTTCTAATGTGGGCGTCAAAATTCAAACCTGTGCTACTGCTAACAATAATAGTGCAAGTAAATAATTCCATTTCAAGTACATATGTAATTCAGTGGTGTTTTCATGAAAAGATGAGGGGCAGGAGTGTCTTATAATTCACGTTCTATGATGGAGCAAGACTAAGAGAAGCCAGGCGCATGATGAAATCTAATCTGAACCCCAATGTTTTTTGTCTATGGAAATGACGAGCTTCTTATCGACAGAGAGGGTTATTTGAGCAGATCCTCGCTGTGGCTTAGCGAAGGGACTCAATCACTGCTGCCCAGCGATAGGCCTCACTTTCGTCCTCTCCCGCTCTCATCTTTTTATCTGGAGCAGCGGAAATGAAAGGATGGTATCTCACGCTCTCCACGTTCTCAGTTCAGGAGACAGAGAGAGAGAGAGACAGAGGCACGGTCATTTTCTTTTAGGCCTTAGCTGTGAGATGGAAATGTGGTTTATAAACCTGTGCTCGGTAAGAAATATGTATGTGCAGTTTTAGCGACTCTAAATTAACACAGACTCAAGAAAGGAAGGTATTATGAGGTTATTTGTGTTCAGGCTGTCAAGATAGAATAGAACGGTGAGATAAATCGAATCACACTCTGGTAACTAGAAGAACATCATCAAGTCGAGTCACCAAGGGCTACATTTAGAACTCTGAAGTGATCAAGCTTTTGCAGATTTCGGGTAAAGGAATACATTTTTCTCTAATTTTGTGCTTATCTTCTGTGCTTCTCCTTGTTTCTATATTGTTTCTGGGGGGTTTGCACACAGTCAGTGGAGTTACCAGTGCTTTATTTCCCTATGTATATTTATCTAGTCATTGTTATTAAGTTTTTTTAAGCAACCAGTGGAGAGGTTTTGGGGTATGGGTCAAAGAAAAATGACACAGAGAGGGAAAGGTCGACGGAAATATCAACCTCATGGTGAGAGAATCACCAAATTAATTACATTTCTTCCTCTGGGTACCATGGATATGTACCAGATTTTATGGCAATAGTTGTTGAGATATCTCAGTCTGGACCAAAGTTGTGGTCTAACTAACTGACCAACCAAACTACAGGTCGACGCCGGCACCTATAGAGCCATGCTGCTTGCATGGTTAACTGGATGGATATGGATACTTAATGTTACCAAGGTTCCAGCACCACCTAGTTCACAAGGACAAGTCAATGAATTGTTCTGCACCAGTTTCTGGTGTAACTAGGATCTAACCCAAGGAATTAAGTAATAAAGAAGTAATTGATGAATGCAGTTAGCTAGAAGACATGAAAACAGAATGTAGTGTAAATGAAGAATGATGGAGCTTACCTTGACACTGTCTCCCTTTGTCAGGATGTCCCAGAGTGTGTGTCGAAACTTGGTGAGATCCATCTGATGGCCACCTCCCAACAAAGCCTAGGGGGTAAGAGGTAAGAGTCATTTTCAGATACTTTTTTTTTTTTTTTTTAAAGATATTTTTTTGGCCTTTTTCAAGCTTTTATTGGATAGAGACAGTTGAAGAGTGACAGGAATGTGGGAGAGAGAGATGGGGAATGACATGTAGCAAAGGGCCACGGGTGGGAATTGAACCCAAGCTGCTACCGAGCCTTCATACATGGGGCGGACGCTCTACCAACTGAGCTAATCAACGCCCCCAGATACTTTTTTAATCAAAGTATGAGAAACACTGGACCTTCTTTGCCAGAATTCTTTTTATGGATTGTAGCTCGACCTTTAACACAACCCAGTGCCATCATCATAATCAAGGAACTACAGCACCTCCAAGTTTCATCACCACTAATCCACTGGATCCATAACTTTCTCTCAAACAGACCACAGGCAGTTAAGCATTTACAATTCAATGTCACCTACCATTATTCTCTGGAACTCCACAGAGGTGCATACTCCTTCTCTACACCCTCCATACAAACAACTGTCAAAGTCCATCCACCACTACCTTCTGCTTTAAATGTACAGACGGCATGGACATCGTCACCCCCTGACGTCATATCCCACTTTAGCACATGGTGCAACGATAACTTTCACCCTTATCATGTCTCAAAAACTAAAGAGCTGCTCTTTAGTCCACTCAAAACACTGGTCCACCAATCACAGAAGTTGGTGTACACCTTTCAGGTATCGTGGCATTACACTGGACAACAACCTCCGTTTCAATCAGCATACCAGTGACACGTAGAAGCATTGTTAACAGAGACTTGCAGCCATCTGTAAACTAAAGCACTTGTCCAACCCCATCTTCAT
Source organism: Sciaenops ocellatus (assembly GCA_033000465.1). Lineage (NCBI taxonomy): Eukaryota > Metazoa > Chordata > Actinopteri > Sciaenidae > Sciaenops > Sciaenops ocellatus. The sequence continues at coordinate 10,684,097 of CP136875.1, read as the reverse complement.
TGAGCCAGCTCTTCTGCATGGTGCCATTTGTTTTTTTTCCACATCCTTAAAGTCACCAATGTGAATACACTCTTAAAGATAGCTAGCAAAGTAATTGGTATTCCCACCCGAAACTTGTCTGATTGTATTACCTCATCAAGGTTTCACAAAGCACTCACAATCACACATGACCCAGACCATGGTTTCCACCGGCGCTTTAACTCCTTTCCTTCTGGACCTAGATATTTACTACCAATGTGCAGAAGTCTTGTTTTAACATGAGTTAAGTCGCTAGAAATCCATTCTGTGGTGTTGTAGAGAATCCATGTTTGTGTGACAGCTGTAATGAAGTGTCCTGGGGTTTTATGTTTTTTGTATTTTTTAAGAATACTGCACGTCTCCTTCAGGAAAAATAAATTATCGGTCTAACCAAGCAGTTGAAAACAATCAGTTATATAGTCAAACAGCACACAAAACACATTCAATGTGCAAATGCAGTATATGGGCCCAACAATTGTCTAGAGCTCTGTATCTTTACAGGCACTCAACATGAAATGCTTTTCTTCTTTAGTAAATTCTTAATACAACCTAATACATGACCTGCACCACAAGTGTAAACATCTCTTCAAATCATGTATACATTCTGACACATATCTTAGGATGCACACAATCTCACATCTACTGCAGAGTGCCATCTGGCCCCACAGGTATAGGCTTATAAAAAGTCCATTACATAACTGATAATAAACTGCACACCATCCATCTCCCATTCAGCTCACCTCCCAATAATCCTCACTGCCATATCTGCTTATCTATTCAAGTCACTCTCTCATTAAATCAGCTTTTACAGCCAAACGTAAGAAGTTTACTGCTTATAGAAGTCAAATACCATTAATCACGGAGAAGGCTGTAGTTATACGGATAAACTGCATGTTTTAATTCACTGGAGGACAAACACATCATTCCTCCTATCTGAATAAACTCCTGTAGAAAAAAAGGAGGGGGGGGGGAATTGACAAGCGAATTAATCTGCTGTCTTTTGCCTGCTGAAATGGAAGTCAGTGAGGCGGTACATACCAGTGGATAGCCATCAGTCACAAGACCTTGTGCAAGGCCTGAAAGAGCCGAATGTGATGCTGCTGCGCACTGGGAGGTAAAGGATGGGGACACGGGGATGGAAGGTGGTGCAGCTTTCAGTGTTTATTCATCTGAAACAGTGTCCCCTGGAAGCCATTTTGGCAGCAATGTATCACAGCAGGCACTGACCTTTAGATACTATGCACAATTAAGCTAAGCTAATAAACACGACTGCGGATCTGGACATTTGGACTGGAAGGCAGGTGCTGTGAAAAGTTCTTTTCTGCTTAGGTAGTCTTTTTAAAGGAAAATTGAAACGTGTTTGTCTGAATTGCATACAAATTACGCCGTGTGCACTGAGAGGAATCGAGCTGAATGCTTTATTTGAGGCTAAAATTCACAGTTTGTTATGCAGTATTCAGTCTTTATCTTTTGTTACTAGTGACATGGCTCTTTGTATCTTGAGGTTGACCATTGTTAGGGGATAAACAAAATTATGGCTGTATAGTTAGATTCTATTGTGACTGCAGAGTAACTGAAATAATTAGTCGATTAACCTGCAAAATAAATGAAAAAGAAAAGTCAAATACTGGTTGGTTCCAGCTTCTCCTTTGTAAGGACTTGCTGTTTTTCTCTTTGGTCGCTTATTTTGAATTAAAAATCTTTTTTGAATTGTTGGTTGTAAAAAAAAAAAATTCAGAACTTTTACTTGGCATTTTTCACCATTTTCTGATATTATAGACTAAACTAAAATCAATCAATCGTTTAAAATCACCCATAGTCGCGGCCCTGCACTGTAGCTTGCTCTCGTTCTGTTCGGTTTAGCAGTTGCCACGAATGTGAGCATTAGACTCATGGCTGCAGCTGTTTTTCACCCATCGAAATAATCATCTTTGTTAGCCTGGCCAACAGTTTAAAAGCATAAAGATGACGGGGGAACCTTTTCCACTCTGTTGGTGTACAACTGTAATGAGCTTCAACCCTGTCAGTGTTAATTTAATGAAGTATAAAAACAAAACTAAGTCTAGCTGACAACAAGGGAACAAGGTGTTGTTTGCAGACCAAAATGCGGCAATTGTGGGTGAAGAAAAGAAAAGTAAGAACTGTAACTTTAAGTGACGTTATATAAATTCTTATGGTTATATTGCACATTAAGCATGTATTGCTTTTATGTGGCAGTACAGTCTGTAAACTGTATCTTAACTTCAATTTCTGAAAGATTTGACTAACTGTTGAAAATTCCCCAACAGTTTTGACAAATTCGCTCTATAGCTGATTTAGTCAAACGAACACGAGGGCTGATAAAACAGTATGCAAAGATATTGCGTTCCAGAGAGAGAGGGGAAAGATCAAATAACATTGTTACATACTGCGTTATGTTATTTGATAGATCCAGCTGGTCCCAGAAGCACAGTTCTACAAATACCACTTATATCCACCTGGCAAGAGAATATTGGGTTTCTAGTCAGAGTTATGAAATGCATCACCTTGCAAATATGTGGAAACAGCACAAACAAAAAGATGAGACATTTATTACCATGAAGCCCACACAACTGAAAATATTACCACTCCCACGCAGTATTAAAGCACATACAGCATGTGTGCATACTGAATGTACGCAGAAAGTCACATATGTAATAAAGCTGCCAGCTACTTATGTCAGTTTGCCTCATCTAAGCATCTCTGTCACTCAATTCAGGCTTTTATCCTTTGCTCGGTCGAGTACCCAGCAACAAATACAGCAGCAGAGCATGCTGTTCAGATAGAAAAGTACTCGCTAGTGATCCCCTTTCAGGCCCTTTGACAGATGAGGACGGAAACATCGACCAAAATAATAGAAGTCAGAGGCAGATTTCCCAAGGTAACAAGAACACTGGTCATCTTAGCTGATACTGAATGGTACATACAATCCCCTGAGTCCAGAGGTCCAATTTGAAGCCCAGATGGTTTTCGCTGAAACCTTTCCTGGTCATTTCAGCCAGGACCATTCTGGAACAAGCAAGTCTCAAATCTCAAGTTTAATTTGGTGATCAGAGATTATTCAGGCAAACCTGCAGCGATTGCACTTCGCACTGTGCTGTGGAATTACTGCGTCCTTCTACCACAGCAGTGGAAAACTAGATTTCAGGCTATGGGAAATAGCTGTAGTCATGTGAATGATAACGTTAAAATGTCCCAAATTCGCAACAAATATTAATTTGCCAATAAAACAAGAAAAGCATAATGACACTAGGCAACTGAGGGGATAGATGTCAGGCTATTTGCTGACAACTTATTAAAATGGAACTGGTACAAGTGAGATTTTTACAAACTGAATGCATGTTTACAGTAATTGTTACTTAAGCATTAATTGATACATCCCTGAAGCTGATAAGCCACATAATAATCTTGCAATGTACCAGCCTGATTAGGCCACCTGAGGCAAAGTAATTAGGTAAAGCATAATCAAAGTTAATACTGTTTTTGACTAACTTCACTTGTATCTGCGGAGGCATACTCTTAAGGGAAATACTGATGCAGCTGAGCTTTCAGCTTATCCTTGTCATTTCTTTGCTTGTACATATCTCATGTTCTGTCAGTGGAAGTAAAATTCTGTGTTTTTAGACTGAACTTCAAAGAGACTTGGCTCGGGCAATAGGAATACTCGCTTTTCAGGTAACAGCCTTATATATTCAATGATTCCAGCTCCTCAAATGTGTGGTCTTGCTGCTTGTATGTGTTATCTTAGGGTTGCTGGACTAAACAAGTAAAAGTGAAGACATTACCTTGGGTTCAAGAAAGTACTGAAGCGTTGTAAATTTATGGATTCATTAAAAACAGAATTTGGCAGGAATTGTACGCCTAAATACTTATCTTCCATCCAATTATGCACCTATCCATCACATTATCACATTGTTTCATTTTAGAAACATTCAATTGACCCCAGAAAATAACAAGCATATTGAAAAAAAATAGGTGTAAACATGTTATTTTCACAGCATATTAGCTATAAGTCTACTAGAGTGGCAATCAAATAATAGTTTTAGTAATTTCTTAAGCAAAAAAGCAATTTAACTGATTTCAGCTACTCGTGTGAACACTTATGGTTTTCTTACTTTTTGAATACTGACATTTCCTTCCATGCTGATAAAAAACATAACTCAGGTGACATTATATTTCCTCCCTTATCTTCTCTTTTGCTGTTGCAAATTGATAGTACATAAATCTCATTTTCAAAGAAGTCAGGATTTACTATTTCATTAGCTAATAAAATGTTTTGGGAAACATAATGCCACCTGGACTATGTTTTATATCAACATAGAGAACATTTGTATTAAATATAGCAGCAGAATGTTGTCAGCCAAGACAAGGACAAATTTCTTTTTTATATTTTTCATATATTTGGGGTGATGTGGATGGATAAAACATAATAAATGGGCATTTTTCATCATTTGCTGACACTTACAGGCAATTAACAGAAAGAGAGAGCAGATTAAAGTTTACACTGTAGAATAAAAACAACTTTAATGCTACAGAGCTGTATGCTTCATAAATGACAGTCGTCCCTGTGGCATTTATTTACTTGTGATAGCTTGTCACCATCATCAGCTTTATCTTCATTTAAACAGCCCACCCATGTACAGAATGACACCATGCATATTTCCTGCAAAGCTTGATTTCAGCTTTTTAATGATGTAAAAATCAGGTGGTGTTGTTGTTAGATTCTTTAACCATGCTAATGAACAGTGACTTTTTTTTTTCTTAAGATAAAAGCGAGAAGACGGGCAGATGGATCAATATATAGCATCGCATCAGTCTATATTTTGCTCAGTATCCGGACCCAGGGAACATTTCATAAAGGCCATAGGGTCGGCTTATCACGGAGCTAAATGCCAATGTAATTATTAGTGTCTGGAGATAGTGGAAAGGGAAGCACATCCTGCGGCAGTACACCATATTTAATTAATGAATGTCACTCTGTAGAGGGAGTGAGGGGAGTGCGTGAGAAAAGAGAAAGAAACGAGGAGGCAGGGAGTCAGAGTGACAACAATACTGATCCTGACTTAAGTGCACAGGCACACAACCACACCGGGTACATGTGAAAATGTACTCTACAACAAACACAGCAGACTATTATACAAGAATGAGAACATGAGTATAATCAGGTTTAACCCTTGTTAGAAAACATGCAACTATAGAGACACAGGAAAGTACAACGAGTGATTTCAACCCTGTCTCCTGCAAATTATGTTCATAACCCTTACCCCTGCAGATAAACACTAAGGCTGTGCCTGTATTAGCTGCTATTTGTATCCAAACACAAACACACCTCATAATATTTTCTGAAGTATCTCTCTGTATTATATTTTCAGTTTTTAACTCTTGGATGTTTGGTAAAACACAGACAGTGAGCGCTCCGGTGCACAGAATTGCCAACTGCGAGCGTGGGTGCATTGTGACCAAAAACACGATGATAATCAAGTCGGTTCACGGCAACACAGTTTAGTGACAAATCAGCTACTTGAGTCCAGTTTTCAAAAAAAATGAGTGACTCAGTGAAACTCAGATCATCCTCCAGACTGTTAGACTGAAAAACACCCGAGCAGATGTTGTTCGTCAACAGCAGTAACACGCTGGTTTATATTTAAACGTGTATGAGTGTTGCTGTGATTTAAAGAGACATGCTGTTGTTTTACCTGTGTAGTACACCTGTTAATGTTCAACGGTTGTGTTCACTGTTGCTGGTTGCCATGAACACCAACATGAGGAAGGAATTTGGTGACCAGTCTAAATATTGTGGGAAGAAATTAGCTTTCTTCTTGCTTTTGGAGGCATTTGATGGCTGGTGATTACAAATATTTGGGGTGACAAACTCCCATTTGTCATCTATTGGGTTAGAGTTAAGGTTTCACACAGAAAAGGTCCAAACCGACTTGAGGCACAATGTGTTACAGGATCAGCATTTTTCTTTCCCTAATCCTAACCACTATTTTGCAGCCTAAACCTTAACACATGCATGACTCAAAAATGCAATCTCCAATGTCAAAGTCTTCGCTCGGAAAACACCCTATGTCCATAACAACTCCTTCTACAATGCTGCACTTCATTGCAAAGGACCCTATATTAGGCAGCAGTAACGTTACCCAAAACGTAATTGGAAAAACAAATTAGTATGATATGAACATCATTTCTAAGAGTGTTAAAATTGTTGTGTTGGAGCGTGATTCTTGGGAGAAATTAATTATGGAATTCTGCTCTTCCCTGGGTGTCGCTTTTGGTGTGATTGACAGCTTCATTAATTAGCTAGCTGGACTTGAAAGAATGGCGAAAGAATAGCGGTTCGTGGAATACATCTCATGAGTGTAGTTTGTCATTTAGCTGGATTTGTGCCCATAAAAAGCAGTTCCTGTAATTCCAAGTGACAACGGCAAACAATCATTGTATACAAAGTAGATTTGAGCCAGGCATCAAAACCACTGTTACATGTCTGTGCTCATTTATTTGACCAAAGAAAGGACTTTCAATGAATGTACAGCACACACTGACGTTATGTTGGTTAGACAATTTGGTTGACCATTTCATAACGAACATGAACATAATGAATTCTACCCTAATGCATTTTCCTGTCCAGTCACAAGCACTACAACTGCTTGTATTTCATTATACTAAGTGTAAGCTTATTGGAGTTAGTTACAGCCTCGCCATCCTGCTTGTAGATGCCATACAATCAATGCACTGGATCTACGAGCCCAGACTATAGCCTGTCTCATCACTGCAGTAGGAATTCTGCTGATAAGCACGCTCTTTTGTGCAAGAGGCCAATGCAGATTTACAAAAAAAAAAAACTGAACAGAATGTAAAAGAAATCTGCATACTAAAATATCTTCTCATAGCATTTTGGCATCTGAACACGGGTGGTGTCTAACAGTTCGACCTGAGTTTACTGAAATAAATACAAAGGCAAGAGAGGTGCACACTCATGCCACTGCTGTTCGGTAACGGAAGTCTGAGTCCTGTCCTACTTTGGTGAAGGTCAAAGGGGTCAGGTGTCCTGTCTCTTTGCTTTTCCTGCTGTCAGGGTGTATGCACACAACAGGCAGCTTGTCACACAGGACGCGAGCTTCCACGATGCCCCCCCCATGCTTTCTTTTTTTGCTCCTTGCCCCACTCAAATCACAACCCCCTATCTTGAAGTGCTACTTGAGTCATGACTACACCTGGGACCCTCTCGCCTCAGTGCCATTTCTGTCATTGGATCAGCTGCTGACTCCAGCCCTGTATCCCCTGTCTTTTGTTCTCTGCCCACGTATTAACTCTGAACTGCCTGGAGAAAAGAAAAAGGAGTTGAGGCAGCTATGAAAAAAGAAAATAGATCAAGGTCCTGGAGAGCTGCAAAAAAAAGAAAAAAAAAAAGATGATGTCTCTAAATGTTTCTTATGCAACAATTTCTATCCCTCTCACACATTTCTTCTGAAGGCGACACTCCTCGGCACACAGAAGTGGGTATTCTTGTTTGGAAACAATAGCAGGCGTGCTTCTGAGGCAACTGTTAAGCTATTGCAAAGCAGATGCTTTTTTCTCTCGCCAATCAATTTAACACCTACACCTCCCCTCTCCTCTCCTCCTTCATGCTGGCTTTGGCTCATCAGTTTTAAATGGCACAAGGCATTCTTGCATTGTTCTTTTGACTTACTCAGAGGACAAGAAATGTCTCTGCTGAAGTAACAGCCCTAACAAGCCTTAATCACCAATAGGTTGGGTCAGCACAGCAAGACAAGAATAAAGCACTGCAAGAGAATATTACAAAAAACAATAACAAATTGTTGCAGTATGTGAAGATTCACTGGTTTCTTATACTTTTGTAGAGGCAATTATAATTCAGAGAGTCTGTAAAAACAGAATGAAGATTTGGAAACCATTTTTTACCCTTCCTCTGAATCTTGCGCTAGACAGAATTGCAAGGGAAAAAAAGCCATCTGTGTCTGACTCTTATCCCTGGCTTCTCCGGAGCCTGGATGAGCCTGAGCCAGCAAATGTCAGTCGGATAAAGACCAAGCCTGACAGACAGACACAGGAGTTTTGTCATTCCGTGTGTCATCCCTTTGCTAGCAAGCCCAATCTTTGCCGGTCTCAAAAGCCCCGAGATGATGGGGGAAGGAAACATTCTCAGGGTGAACGTCAGGTTGTGTAACTCCTCCAAGTGCCACAAAAGCTAAAAACGTTGAGGACGTGCACTATTCTGGTGCCCCTGCGGCCTTTGAGAGCTTTCATTATTGTCTTATGTGCTGTTGCGGTGGGGGGGGGTGTCACCATGGAAACACAAAACACATCAACTGTTTCTCCACAAAGCACATGAGGTTCTTCAACAAGATTTCCAGGACTCAGTGGTCTGTCTGAAGTCTGACATTTATACATAAAATACAGAATTCTGCAATTCATCTGTGACCAAATGCAGTTCAGGCTCCATTATTTGCAGGATTTGCGATAATTTAGTAAGTAGGTGACTTTACTGCGGGGCTGGGCAATAATTCAGTGTTATCGTTTAGTAGAATCTCATTGATCATATCATGTAATCTTTTAAATATCAAGTTTCAAGTATTAGTTTAACATGGTTGAAGAGTTTTGTTTGACGTGTCGCTTAAGAGTGGAACAGTTTATTGCATTGATCATCAGTTTGATATGTTTTAGGGTGGTTGTGCTTACACTTGCAATATCTCAATATCTCAATATCTCAATATATATATATATATATATATATATATATATATATATATATATATATATATTGGTAAACTAATCTTATAAAAAGGGAAATTCTCCTACCGCTACAACAGCAAATCCGGGGAACTGCTTTCTGTGTTTACTTTCTCTGTTTACTCAATTCAGAGACAAGAATTCCAAATGATTCATGTAAAATTTATTTGGCTCGCGCTGCTTGACCTGATATGTTTTTTTTTTTAGCAATTTCCAAATCTCTACAATGAAGTTGATAAGTGCAAAGTTAATGTGATCCATAGCCAGAATCATGAGAATAACCACCAAGTTCCACCGGGGATGGATGTGCTGCGTTCCGTGTGCAGCAGCCGTGGGGTTTGAAGTTGCATGGAGGACGGACCAAAATAGTGACAGTGACGTGGCCGGTGGGTGGTTTCCGGGTAGGACTATAGTTGAATAATACCTTCAAAGTTATAATCCTTAAAATTTTCATTAAACCTTTTTGATACTATTCATGATCAACACATTTACAGAAATAGGTATTAAATGTATTTTCATTCTGTAATTACCACTCCATGTGTTATTTTTAAGTCCCACAGTGACACTGGTAAATTTCCTTTACACATAAATAGATAAACATGAAACAATGTGAGCATTACAGTGTAATTCATCCATACTCGCCTTACTACTGCTCATTCTTCACAGCTGTATCAGAGCTACTTACTAAATTAGCACTAGCCACCAGCCAAATGCTGGTCAAATATGCAAGAGGCTTGTAGATTTGCTTTTACTAATCTACTGAGTGGCTGGTAACATTTGAAGATTCACTAACCATTTGGCCAAAAACAAATAAAGTTCATTTTACAACATCTAATGATGTTGCTTCACATTTAAAGCTTGCAACTGGCGAAACACGGCGGGGCTTTTAGTCTCAAGCAGTCGCACTAAATAAATGTATTTGTCCAGCCCTAACTGCAATCATTCGTCAAAAAATGCACTTACAATAAAGTTCTCGACAACAGTCTGCACACTTTCAGCTTCTCAGCAGTCCTGGTACAGAGCTCTGCTGTGAGTGAAACTTGTCACAGACTGCAGTCGGAGTTTATCCGACTGACAAACAACACCAGTTGGTTTGGTTACAAGGTTCCTCCTCTGTTGTATTTCTGATAAAGTCACTGCTCGACGTGTTGTTGTTACTACAAGCAACCAGAGGTGTCGCCATATCAACCAGGACTAACATCCTAAAGGTCCAGTGTATAAGATTTAGGGGACTGTATTTGCAGAATATGGCAGAAATGGAATATAATATGCATAACTATGTTTCTGTCAGTGTAGAATCACCTGAAAATAAGAACTGTTTTTGTTGTTCTTAGAATGATACTTTCGTATCGGACGCCGACGCCACAGGTGCTCTTTCAGAGTCCATGTCTCTACAGTAGCCTACAATGGACAAACTAAGCACCGGCTCTAGATAGGGGGCGTTCGTGTTTTCGCAGCCACCATATGTTCTCTTTTATAATAGGAAGGAGAGCACGAAGCGAGGGATTGCAATCAGCAACTCCACCACTAGATGCCATTTACTCCCACACACTGGTCCTTTAATATTGTGGTACTGACTTTAACTATATCACCCTCCTGAACCATACAAAGATATACATGTACATAAATTAAGATGATTATCCACTTTCTGTCATTAGCATGAATTAGGAATAACCCCTCTAAAATGAAATGCTACAGGGCTTATTACTGCTAAAACATCCTTTCTGTTCTTCTGTTACGATATTAGATCAGTGATCAATGCATTCACCTGGGAGGCATAGATTGTCCCAGAGGAAACCGATGTCTATTCTCTGTGGACGTCGTTGGTAGCACAATGTGTTCCTTGTTCTTGGGAGCTGCAGTTACACGGGTGCAACATCAATAGTATTTGTCAAGTGGTTAAAGCTGATAAGAATACAAATGATTGCCTTGAGCTTGCTTTAAGGTCGGTTTGTCAGTACAGCTTGTAAGACAGAATTTTCAGCGATGGAGTCAAAGCGATAAAAACACAGCTGTGTGATTCAACTTTGTTAAGTCTGTCACTGTTGTGTGTTTTTATACGTCGCACTTTTTTGACATTATTTTTCATATTTAAGGAGGTGCGGGGTGCTTATATAAACGACATTTTGTCAAGGAACAAACTTTAAAAAAAACTAAGCACAGAAAAAGTGACAAGTAAACAGACATCTAGATAAATGAGATGCCTCTTTATGAAAGACTGTCAAGACTTGTAGTAGCATAAAGCGATGCCTCTTCACTCTTCACTCGCCTTTGACCTCCCGCTGGCTCCATTACCTGTGCCACCAGCGCGACCTCGGGTGCATCCAATCACGACAGTTACATAACAAAAGACGAGTGCGGAGAAGATTAGAGGCGCAGAGGAAGAGGGCAAGGCGAGAGATTGAGGAGTGTCAGGTGTGCAGCCTGAAACAAATACAAAAAAGAAGTCTTTCACAGTTCACAGCACGCCCAAATCATTCGTTGTACCCTTTCCTCCTCCTCCTCCTCCTCCTCCCCTCACTGTCCTCCTATCTCAAAAGAACATGACACATTACAGAATTTTTTAGCAGGTCAGTTTTCTCTACCTCAGCTCTACAAACCGCATATCACTCCACTTCTGGTTTCAGCCTGTCATTTCGCATTATATAACTTGAAAGCACTTCAGCCGGGAAGCAAAAACATGACGCGTGTGATGGGAGGTGATGAATGGTACTGTGGGGGGAAAGGCGCAGACAACCCCCTTTTTTCCACCCGCTATCAGACCAGCTAGCCTCATATACCCAGAAGGCTTTTAACACGAGACCATAATCTTGTCGGAGTACAGAAAATTATATGCAAAACCCGTATATGGCTGCCAGTGTTTACTACCACAACTCATGCTCGCCTGCACGTAGCTAATTCTACTATCGAAGTTACTGAGATCATACGGTGTAAGCTGTGTATGGTTTACCTTAACTACTGTATAATCCACGTGCAATCACAGCATGGCATTGCAAGCCTGTGCATACACTGTAAAGCAACATCATGGCCTACATCCATACAGTCAGTTCGGTAAGAGTGGAATCCTAAGTACAGCTTAGGTCTGCAGATATCAAACTTCTAGGTTACTCTCAGTGACGCAAGAGCATACATTGCTCCAAAAAAAGACATTGAAAGTTAAATACAGACTGAAAAAAACAATCCCGCTCTTACAATGCCATCCAGGACTCTCCTAAGAACACACACACTAAATCCTAGAATCACTGCAAGCTTACAAAAACCTCCTTTACAAATGCATGAAAAAAAAAGGAAATTCTTGGAGGCAGATGAGAATTGTTCCTTTCTGAACGGGAGGCATCGCTCTCTTTTTCTGTGAGAGCGAGGCAGGAAAGCAGCACCAGAGGCCCAGCCCATGACAAAACAAAGAGATTAAATGACCTGTGAATGTGACTTTCCATTTTTCCATTAGCTCACACTCAACTTAGAGGCCTGCTGCCCCCTTCTGGATGCCGACGAGACGTCATTGAGCAAGATGGCACACTGTAAAGCCTTCCTTTCTGTTCTCGTGGCTGTGATGTGAATTATAACCTTACAGTCTTTTGGGTTAATTAAATGTGCAACAATTATAATGAGGTTTATATCCGGACTGTGGCAGTTTATGTACAGCATTGTATGAGATGTCAAAAGCCATTATATTGTATACACCACAACATTTTAAAAGCCTACATGCTGATTCAATGTGTACCACTAAATCTATGTCTTCATTACTATCTTGGACATTTAGTAAAGATCTTAATCTTGCCTTTGAGATTAAAAACAAGGAGCAGAAATCTGTCCTCTTGATCTAAAATATGAAAACAGAATGCTAATATGCCCCCCCCCCCCCCCCCCCCCCCGAAGTGAGATTTCAGTGTTGGCTCGGGCCAAATGTCAACCAGCCCAAACAGATGGTGTGAAGAGCCGGGCCGAGTGGCTGACCTTGGTTGCTAGAGACTAGGGGTGGGGAGGGCAACGCGAGGCGCCGGGTGTTTGTTTTGTTTTTTTGTTGGGTTTTTTTTTTGTGTGTGTGTGTGTGTGTGTGTGTGTGTGTGTGTGTGTGTATCAGTGGATGTTGTGAACATCAAGAGAGCTCAGTGTTGTTGCCAAGATAGAAAGGTGGAGTCACGTCAAGCCAGCTTGCTTTGCAGGTGCTTTCTGGCTCTGTGGGATGCTATCAGTCTGTCACTGTGACAGAAAATGTCAGAAATGGATGGATAAATGGTATAGCAAAGGTTTGTTACTGTTTATAACTGTAATCATTTTATGGTAAATAATATTTAGACATTTCTAGATTGTTTGTTAGCAATTAATGTGTCTTTTTTTGACTGTTTTAAACACCTATCACAATTTCCCAGAGCCTAAGGCGACATCTTCACTTTACTTAACCAACAGTGCAAAACCCAGAGAGCAGAAAAAGCTACAAATACTCACATTAGGGAAGCTGAAATCACTGCACATGGTTGTCATTTTAAATGAATTCAAACGCCTACTTCGTTATCATAGGTTTTTGATGATTGACAATGAATCGACTAATTGTTTCATTGCTAATTACCGTATTGTGTATTCTGTGTTTTTGACGTGGTTCGTTTTTGAGATCATTTTGTTAAAAAGTATCTTCGAGCGATCAGGAAAAAAAATCCCATGACATCAGTGCCAGCCCCATCTGTTCATGAAGATCGTGTGTTTTGGTCAAAAGCTCCAGAAAAGCTACCAAATGGACATTAAAGAGAAACTGTTTTGTCAACTGCACAATAATGAACTCTAAAGTCTGAATGAGAATACAATACAACTTCAGTGCAGTTTCCTTTCCTATCAAGCGCTGACAAATTGAGTATTTAGTCTTACTGGTGCTACACCAAACAGGGTTTCTTAAAAGGTAGTTATAGACACCAAAGAGTTCATTATAATGAGATCTTTAAGGTTCTGTTTTTCCCCTTTGTCCATGCACCACTACCTCCCAACTATACTGTCTTCATTTCTGCCTTGTTACAAACGAATGCCAGCTTCTTCTACTGTATATAAGAACCCCTGGGGTATAGCCAATATTATTAAACTGTGAAACAAGCAAGCTTTCTATAGCCAAAAGCATGCTGTTAATGGGGAATTCCCAACCTTTCATGCACCTACAGCAATTTTTTTCATCTACACACTTAAAAAAATAAGTGACATTCCTCCATCTTTGCTCTTCTCTTATCAGCACCAAGAGGTGCTTGAACGCCAAAGGTTGACTTTTTTTTTTTTCTCTCTTAATCAGGGGATTTGTTCATTTTCTCGTTCAAAAAGAAAACATATTCTATATTCAGTCTCTCTCTCTGTTTATGGTAGACTGAGTTACAGGCTTTGAAGGGAGGCGGGTGGCTCGTAGAAGGATAAGTGAAATTCACCGCTGCACAAATGCCTATTTCTTGAGAGAAGGCAATTTCCTGCAGCTCTGTTCACCAGCACATAGCTACAGTCCGAGCATGGTCACACACCAGTGCCTGTGAGAATGCATTGTCCTATAGTTAATGCCAAAGAGAGGACAGTCCTCTCCTTGCAAGGTTTTGCTAAGAGCTGATTTAGTGCAAAGGCTTCGGTTCGAGTATTGAAATGATATCTCTTCACGTCTCCGTTTAACATACTGATAAAGAAGACAACTCGACAAGAATGGTGCCATTTTTCCCGCCAATGTCAAGACATTCTTCTTGGATACCTATGATTACCCCCTAAATGTGAGTGAACTTGATTCTACATTAACAGCCGTTTCTACGGGAATGGAGGGCCATAACATAATGATAGAATACCGAGGGAGCGCCACGTCAGAATATCCCTTTTCCCTCCCGAGTGGAGTGCCTCCTTTGATCATCAAATTGTTCTCCTGAAAATCCTCTCTGTTCTTGAATTATCTGGGCCGCTGAAGTGGAAACTGAATTTTCAGTGGAGGCCAAAGCTTCTTAAGAGCGAGGAAAAAGAAGAGGGAAACTAATAAAAAGGTGCGAAAATGACACAAATTGAATAAGCGTGCAAAAAATATATATACGGCCCTATCCCTGAGTGTGACAGAAGAAAAGTAATCAAGGTCCTCAGACATTACAACTCTTTTTTTTCCCTTTCTGTCCACAAAACAGCATGAAAGCCCAATGTTCTCTCAACAACAGCGTCGGCCTGAAAGGATTTACACATATTTAGGGTAAACACTGGCTGTACAGCAACCTAATTGCAATATTTAAGTCTCCAGAAAACATATTTCTGTGATAGAAAGGCCAAAGAGGCGTTAACAAAGAATTAATAGATGGTTATGAAGCTGAACCATTTATCTAAATCCCTCCCAGTACACAGAATTAACTTCTCGTACGGTAAAACTGTTGCTGCCCTTGGACCTTGATTAAGGTGCTAACACAGGGCCGCTTGTCAGTTCTAATGTAAATTGCCTGTTAAGTACTGTCAATGGCACCCTGTTTAATTTGCCCAGCTTGATCACCGTTTGTTGTGGTTGCAGTTAAGTACACATTTTCATATTCATGCATATTCATACCGATTCATCCTCCTCAGATGCAGCTGAATTCATTAGGAATGCCTCCCCGTTAGCCAGCAGAAACAACAAATGAGTGCTGATTTTCATCATCTGCGAGCCTTTCGTGTCGGTTTCAGCTTTGGTGCTGCTTAGGTGTTCTCCGTCACCACAACAATTCTCTTGTTAGACATTTAGCAGCAGGTAAAATTGCCAAGCTAATGCAAGATGCACCCCTAACAGGGCAGAGGGCATTTCTACACCAACCATAAATACAGCTAACTTAATTTGTGAAAATGTTGAACATCTCTGTCAACACATTTTCAGCAATGTGACAACCTACTCACAAGCTGAACTTTTACTGCCCTGCAGTAGGAGAACCCAGCAGACGTTTTTATTTTCTGTGCTTGTGTGTGTATGATTGCGCATACCAATTGCATTTGTCGTAGCAAAAAGGGACAGGCAGAAGTAGAGGAAAAATTGAGCTCTAGCCATTTTGTTTACAGCCAGAGATTTTGATATCTGCTGCCTGGTAAGACGGAGGCTCAACAAGTTTAAAGTGAAACAGACAGCCGCATTCTCACACATTGCAGCTCGAGGGAAAATCACTGTTGGGAAACTGTGCTCGTCCTGTTCAGAATTCAAATGAATGTGGAAGGGACCCTGTTGTATGAGTGGAGAAAACAGTGGACCCAGACAGGCAGTCAACCCTAGCAAGATACAAATATCATGCATCTTGGATGTGGATCATTTTTAAATCTGAAAAATGCTAAAACACACAACGTGGCTATGTTGCTAATATTGGATATCTGACGTGGAGAACATATGGATTATGGTGCTGGATTTGCAATTTTGATTTGATCTCACACCCACCGGTACTGTAGATACTCATCAGTGCACCCGAAGTGTATAAGTCTGCAAATGGTTCCCAACACATGTACTATTTACTCCTGTTTGAGTGATATAAGATCTACGGGGCCCAGCTGTTTTAGGAAATACCAGCCAGCTTTAAAAACTTATATTTGGTTAGAGTTAGATTGGTCTTCTGACAGGATGTATTGACAATAAGGAAAATGAACACCACCCTTATCCTTTAAATGATCATCTCCCCTGATAGGAAAGTGTTTAGATGATACAGTGTACATTACAATGCCTTGCACACTCTTTGGTTGTTTTTTTCAGGGAAACCAAGTGCATCAGAGTCAGGTAGGACATGGATCGAAGCCTTGCAAAATACTCAACCCGAGTGAAGGCAATTGCCCCTCACTGCTCTACCATTTTAGTATAAACTGTATGATTAAAAGACAGCTTACCATCGCTTCATCCTCAGAGAGAATCCGCTCCTCGTCGTGGACAACTGCCACTTTAGCCTGGACTTCATCCACTGTTAGACTGTTGTGTTTACAAGAGAAACAAAACAAAAAAACAAACAGATGACAGCCGTGCAAGTTAGTATTTTTGGTACAATGACGAGGAATGTCCCAGTCAAGTTTTATTTATTTTTTCTCCCACACTAAAAAGCAGCTCAAATCAACTTAAAATTACACTAAGAAAGGTCCAGTGTGTCAGATTTATGGGTCTCTATTTATAGAATATGGCAGAAATGGAATATAATATGCAGAACTATGTTTTTATTAGTGTATAATCACCTGAAAATAAGAATCATGATGTTTTTGTTACCTAGAATGAACCCTTTATATCTACAGACACCGTGGGTCCTCTTGCTACTAAATCCTACATGCTGCTCTTTTTTTTTTTTTTTTTTTTTCAATAAAAAAATAAATAGGCAGTCTTGAGAGGAGCTGAATGAACGTCCTTCTGGTCATATGATAAATTCATCAACTCAAGTGTATTAACAAAATGCAGTTGGTATATTAGCCTCTCTCACAGTTAAAAAGCACATTTTTGATTTATTATATATGAACATATCAAGGCCTTCACCACTTTAACCGAGACCAATATCCTGTTCAGGTATATATTCCAGAGCACCTGAGGGCCAGCAAAACATTTGCATTGGACTTGCCTGAGAAGGACTTGAGGAAAACCTTGAGATAATGAAATAAATATTTGAACCCAAAGCACGATGCTATGGCTTCACAAAACATGGATTAAGGTGCACAAGCTGTTTGGAGTTCTCAAAGTTATCAATCAAGCAGTCTGTACTTCCCTTTTCCTCTGGAGAAACAGAAGTTCCTCAGAAAAAGCAGCACCAGCTACTTAACTTCAAACAAACCGGTGTTTAAATGGATATGTAGCTGCACTTTTTTTTGTTTGAACTCATTTATTAGGTCACTTTGGGCTCAGTCAACCTAGCATTCACTCAGATTCTCTGAGTGGCACACGACACAATCAAAAATGACACACACCACCTCTTATCCTGGAACACTTAGATCTTTTCTTCAGCCATTCTTCCCTGCTGGTGTCTTTCTTCCGGAGGCTCCACCTAAAACTAACATTACTGAGCTGAGATAATGACTGCATAGCCAGGATCAATCCCGGGAGTCCATCAAAAGCGGAAGAGCAGGCAAACATACAAAGCGAATAGCTTGTTCCACTACAGAGGATCAATGCTCGGGGTAAGTGCTGGAGAAAAACAATGACTTTCTCCATTGTGAGGCAGCAAAGAGGATGCAGCTCCGAAAACACGTGTGAAGAAAGCTGGCTTTGGCCCCAATCACAGAGGCCATTTATACACACATATAGACCATGGCATCGTAAAAGCAGGTGCTTTGTAATGTACACCTACAGTAGGTTTGACTGAAAAAGACAGTAATAAACATTAGGGAACTCACTCCCACACACACATACACTTATAATCCTGACAGAAAGGAGGGGATAAAAAGCACAACCTGTTCGTGGGCCTTTGGGAGGCTCCATCATGGTTCATTTCCTGAAGCAGTTGGTAGACTCTATTTATAGGCCAGCATACTGGTACCAGTTAATCCTGCACTGGGCTGCCAACTGCCTGCCAGCTGGCACAGAGGGTTGCACTTGTGTGTGTGTGTGTGTGTGTGGTGGTGGTTCGGGATGCAATAATGGTGAGGAAGTCCAGAAGCTACCTTAATGACCAATGTGTGGGGAGATTTTTTTTTTTTTTTTTTTTTTTTTTCCCCATAGTACAAACTGATCGGAAGGAAACTTTCAGACTGAACCTCGACTAACTACATGTTCTAGATGTGTCTAGAATGTCTGAAACCGCTAACCTACAAATCACAGGAATAAAAAACATTTCCACAGTTGTTAATATTTGTATTTAAATACAATTATGAGCAGCGTGTTAGCTTCTGACATATTCCTTTATGTATTTCAGAGTGGATCTTTGTCATGAAGCAATTATCGCTGGCTAAATGGACACAAAAATGAGATTAGTTCACAGTATAAATGAGAGAACAATTATCTGTAAATCTGCATTAAAGATAATTAGCAATTCCAATCGAGTGGATTAAGAACGGGGTAGTGTTTTGCTAAGTGTCATTAGGGGCAAAGCCAAGAGCTTTTTTGTACAAGATAAAGAGTCTGCAATGTGCATGCTAATCTGGTTCGAAGTCAGCAAATTGCCTGGCAATGTGCAAGCATCAGGTTCAGCAGTGACTTTGGACTTTGCATTTATCATAACGGAGACTAAATCAAGCTTGACACTTGGGCGTGTGAGATGCAGAGCCTTTCAGAAAAAAATGGTGATGTAGCACACATATACAAAGCCTCCACCTCCTGCTTTATTCAAATAGGCATCAATACATGTCCTGCCTCAAGATGTCCAGCTCACCGGATCCCATTGACTGACGGACTGAAACAATGGCTGTATAGAAATAAGCGGGCACTTGCAGATATTTCAGCTTAGTAATGTGTTTGTTTAAGCGCAGCCCCGTGGAGAGACACCGCTTGGGATGGAGGGGATAGAGTGGATGGATGGAGGCAGCGCTGGGGAGGGTAGGGGGAAGGGGATTTGGGTGGGGGGGGGGGGGGGTGGGGGGGGGGGGGGGGGGGGGGGGGCAGAAGGGCTGAATAATGGTACACATCCAGGCGCAGGAATGCATAAGTGGGCACATAGCGCTCCCTGGAAAATCGCTGCACAAGCACTTCGTCCTCGATGCAGCCATATGTTTTATAGCGCTTTCAGTTTACTATGCCCAGCCCCGCTTCCTTTCCGGGAGAATATGCCCAGTTAGCTTAAGCAGTATTGATTTTTTTTTTTTCCAGGCGTGGTGTGTGAAGGTGAGGGTGGGGATAGCAGTGGAGAAAAAGCATGAAGGGGACAGGCTCATTGGATATCACGCGCTCTGTTTTTCTGCAAGCCACCAGCAAATTTAAAAGTATCTCGCCTGAAAGCAAAATGGATGCCATTCTCTTTAAAGCTGGCAGAGGTTAAACACTGCTCACGACAGCAAGTTAGTCAGCCTGGGTGGCTGAGGGAAAGCTGAGGGAGATTGGGTAGGGGGGGGGGTGACAAGTGTGTCTGTTGGGACTTGAAGATTAAACAATGCACATACGGCAATGAATTACTTTTTGAAGTTTGCTGAGGAACAAATAGGAGTTTCATGGAAAGAGATGTGTGCACTCAGCTCAGACTGATGAGACTTCACTGCATCAGAAGTTAAGGTGGAACTAATGAGTTCTGTACATATACATACTGATGTGAATTAGGTACTCAACGAACACCCATTCATCTTGTAGCACGAGCAATATGAGATAAGCATAAACGCGAGAGCAAAAACGTGAGTCAGTATTTTAATCCAGCGTTGTGGATCTTCTTTTACGTACTCATCTCTTACGTTGTTTTCGTTTCACTTTGCTGCGTTAGCGGCATTTCCCTCGAGGACTACAAGAATTACAAGTGAGTGAACATGAGCTCTGTGAATTTGTTGCCCCATCTGACATTGTAATATTTCCCACAACTCCCCTTATCCTCATTGACGGAAAATATACGTTTTATTCTTTAAATAAAGCTACATTTGCTTTCATGAACAGTGTCATCTATAAAATAGTAAATACTTGCCCTAAAGGAGGTCATTTTTGTGTAATTAGCTGGGGGCAAGTACATTAATCAGCTGTGTTCGCCACTGAAACACCTCAAATAATTGAATTTAACATTAATATGAGGAACTGCAACATCCCTGGATAGCCCTACTTTCTGAGTTGCTGACTTGTACTTTGTAGTTTATTCTTGCAATGAGATTTAAAATGATCGGAGCACAAAATGTGCTACAGCTGTATTCATTTCACTAAACCTTGCTCATTTTGGCATCCGGTGGTTGAATTAGGCAGTTCAGCTGGAGAAGCACAATGTTCAAGGACAGCAGATCATATGCTAGAAAAAAGGAAATATAAAGCTAGATTTGAAACCTTCAACCTTGTTCCTTTTTTTCCAAACACTCCCCAGCCTTCATGCCCACTCTGGTACATTTTTAAAACTGCACAGTAGGAGGAGAAAAGCCCAAACTGGGAGCAAATACGCTTTAAGAATTTCTTTAGTATTGGATTTCATAGCAATTTAATACAGAAGCCTTTTCACCCTGGCAAGAGTAAAATCCTGAGGGAAAAACTGTTTCAGTATAAAAATATCAGTGGTGGCCTTCAACATCATCAAACTATTAATATATATAATATTTCTATTTTTATTTAGCATTTTAAATACACCCATAGCTTCTAGAGTTATTAAACATGAGCATGAAAACTAGAGCTGTCAGTGATGAAATGATCAGCATGTTAGTTACCTGCCATCTTTATTGCTGTCCAGTAACTTGAAAATGCTGGTTATTGTGCTGTTCTGACGTCTGAGACCTAAAAAGAAAAATCATATTTGGGTTAATGCGAAATTACCTGATGTCAGTGATATTTCTTATTGTGAAGTCGTGTTGGATTTGCTCCGAAATCACCAATCAGGGCTATAAACCCTAATACATCTGAATGCAAACTGAGAGGCAGGGGAGGGATGGAGAAAAGGACTGAGCTGGAGTTGGATTTAAAAACATGGGGAGCGGTGGAGCGGTAGGGGAGGGGGGTGGTGGAGGTTTTTGGGCAATCAGGCAATGAGTCAGTCACGCTGTGCAAGAACATTTGGTTTCCCTGTAGGAAAAAAAAAAAAAAAAAGCATGTCAGAGTCCAGAATGCAATCAGGAGGCTTTGTGCTGCAACGGCTGCTATGACAGTGATTTCCCTCTTCTCCATTCATATTCACAGGCAGATGAAAAGGAGACGCAAAAACTTCCTCAACCCCCTTTCCAGCGAGCATGTGACCCCAACTGATTCATTTTGTGAATCGCATTCATTGGAGTGGGAGGGAGAGGAAGTTCTCTTATGCTCGGCACATAAGCATCTCCCACATCATCAGCAGAACGGAGAACGTAAAGGGGCAAACTGATTGGCCCCTAAGTCTGGGGAAAAGCACTTTACATAATGCTAATTGCGCATCCGCCGCAATTACCTTTCCGTACTAATTACAGAAAAGCTAATTGTGAAATTAGCATTTTTTTTTTTCTGAGTGTACAGTAGAGCACCCGTGTTGAGTATGTGCTGTAGGGGTGTAGAAAACATAAAAAAGCTAAACCCCAGTTCATAAATGCAGCCTTGCCGATATGAATTTCAAATTCATATTTATAAAGCCGTGCTATTTTTTGGGTTTAATTTTAAAAAGATGCAAAATTTTACTTGTCACCCACGACATGACTGCAACCGGGAGAAGCCAGATTCCTAACCTCTGTTGTTGCTTCAAGATTTGCTAATATTCTTCTGCCACTACACACAGCATCTGTCATATTAGTGGCCTATTCTTTTGTTTGAACAGCTATTCCCAACCTAATGCTTGACATTCTCAACCCATCCTCTGGTCGCTCTGTCTCGCAGAAATGAGTGCACAAAGGAGGAAGAGAAACGGCCTCGTCCCTGCCTCTACTGCCGAGCTGTGGCTATGAAAAACAACCGTAAGGAGGATAGATGGAGAAGGGAGGAAAGGAAGGCAGAGAAAGAAAAAAGATGGAGTGGGGGTGGGGGTGGGGGTGGAGGGGGGGGACGAGGTGGTAAAAAGGTAAGAGGAAGAGTCGGGGGGGGGGGGGGCGTGGAAAATAAGTGAGGAGAGAGTAGGAGGGTGAAAAAAAAAAAAGGGAGAGAGAGAGAACGGAGGTTCAAGACGTCGGTTCTTTAGGCTGATGGCACATATAGGGGGCTATGTTTACTAATGGACACCATCACTCATCCACCCATGTTGCCCTGGCGATAGCACAGCACACTCGTAAAATAAGAGAGGCACAAAGAGAACAGAGAAAATGGAACATATCAGCAGGAGACTGCAGATCTATGCCTAGGCTACAGACCATGTTATCCACACAGACATTTCTTTATTATTGTACCCTCTGCACGCTAAAGGCTAAAAAACACACACACACACACATACACACACACACATTTTGCTTTCTTTTATACAGTATTAAGCAATATTTCCAGACAGGAAATTACCCCTTTCTCAGGGAAATGCTTTGAGATGGAAATGGATCAAAAGGCTGCAGGTGTTGCACTGAACTTTTACTTTACAGAGGAGAAGAAGAGACATTGTAAATATAAAAGACAGAACGTGCAAATAAGTGCTTTAACCTTAAAGGGTGCGTCGGATGGTTTGCAGCATCAGATTCTGCGTTCAGAAAACGTCGCACCACAATAAGAACACTGCAGTGTGCAAGATTAATGGCTTACTGATTTAAATGTGTTCACAAATTCATCAGGGTTGTGATTACAGTGGCCGAGCTTCTCAAGGTTACCACATGTTAATATACTCAGTGTTTTCCCGGGACATTTTTAACAACCCAGACCTGATATGACAGACAGACATTATTATTTTCTCAATTTTTGCCTTTTTCTGATTTCATCTTTCCGCTTAGCTTGTTTTCTGGATACACAGAAAACACAGATCATGAACTCAATTATATTTAACAGCTGACTTTAATGAATTCCCATCAAAACATATTTTTCAAAACAATCTATGTTTTATGCTATAGCATGGGACAATAGCTGTGACAAAATTGAATAAGGTGGCCTCAGAGTACGGGTGCAGTAAATGGTAAACGGACAGTACCTATATAGCACCGTTCCAGTCTTCCGACCACTCAAAGCTCTTTTTACACTAAATATCTCAGATTCATACACTGATGGCATTGGCTGGCATGCAAGGTGCCTACTGCTCATCAGCTTTTGGGAGCTAACCATTCATACGCATTCACAGACCGATGGCACAGCCTTACAGGAGCAATTTGGGGTTCAGTATCTTGCCCAAGGACACTTCGACATGCAGACTGGAGGAGCCGGGGGACAAATAAAAGTAAAGGGCTCCATAATAGTATCAAGGCACTGCAAATTAACATCCATAATGTATTTTATTTGTTATGGCAGGGAGAAATAGGAGTGTATCAAAGTTACATTGGCACTGGATCTGTTGCATCTAGGTTACCTCAGAGGAACTGAAATCCTCAGAGACAATCTGAGATACAAATATTCTGCGGCTTCACTGCATGAATACATGTTTCTTCACACTGACATTTCTTCTTCCACACTGCCCTAATCCCTAATATACAAAAATATCCTCAAGCACAAGGTACAACTATGTAAAAAGTATCTGTTATGGTAAAATTTCAGTTTCATTACAGAATGGGCTGTTTGGACAAGAGTGCCCACTGACTTATTATGGTATTAACACGATTCTATACAGCAGTAACAGTAACAGCTAACTAGACAGCAGCTTTTCATTACAAGATATTAGTGTGAGTCCCACATTTAAGGCTTGCTAGTGAGTGCAAGTTGCATGCACCGCATCCTAAATGTGTCAGAACAGCAGAGAGAAGCCAAAGTAAAAACAGCAAAGGTCTGTACTGTAAGAGAAGAGGTAGATATACTGCAAACCCATCTAACAAAAGTATGACTCACTCATTAAACTCACTAGCAGGGTTGGTATGACCTGACGGGCTGAGGGGAGGTTATCAGGTTCAGCTAGTGGTTCTGAAACTGGGGTCAAAGGATCATTTTCAGAGGGCTTCAACTTGCTTCATAGGATGGAAAAAAAACATTTCTATCGTCAACCTATGACACCTACTATTAACATGTGATGTGCATCTGGATATACTATCTGAATAAGGAAAAATGCTTGGTAATGACAGTAGCTATCGGAGCCAGACCACATCTGGAGGCACAGCAGAGGGGCAACACTGCTCATGCGAAACTGGAAACTGGCTACAAAAGTCCTCCAGTTCATGAATACATGGCCAAACAGGTGCGAAACTCTCTCCAGTGCCAATAACCACACTGAACAAATCCACCAGCTCCACCTACGTCAATTTGTGTATTGAGATCTGATCCCAGAGTGCAAAGAATCGAGATAACGAGTGCAGGTTTAATCTACGAGGGTAATGACGAGCTAAGGTTTGTTTTTTGTTTTTTTATTTGGTTATTATAATTAAGTGTCACACCATCTTATACCAAATTAGTGCTCATGTGATTTCCTTATTTATGCATCAAAATGTTATGGTCAGTCAAACAACACCATCTGGTAAGAGCAAGGTGCTTTTATGAATCGCTAATGACACAAATTATTCAAAAGAGGAGGGGAAACCTGCATAAGTATGAAATGACATCTCTGATGATGCAGTAATTACCATTTACCACTTCTGGGGAAATATGACTTTGACGTTGTCAGATCCTTCTGCATGACTGTATTGTTGGAAAACCTACAAATCTGACATCAAAATGTAAATGTTGACAAGCAACATGATTGAGTTATGACAAAAGTGCAATTGCGTTCTCAAATTTGAAAGGACAGACCAAGAATTAAGTCCATAATCGACAAAACTGTGAAACAACTGATTTGATACTTCTTTCATACAAAATGTATGTGAGTGACATGAAAACTATTTCAATTGAAAACATCTTTAGTGATAAATGTTGATGAAATGTTGTGCACTTGGTGTGGTATGACTACAACAAACGAAGCTTGTTTGATGGTGTCCATATACACTCGTGTACCTTCGGAAAAAAAACAAGTAGAAGGGAGGTGGTTTTAAAGACGGTCCACTAAATAAATCAGGTCAACCACTGGATTAACGATGAACTTGAGAAAAGCCCCTCAAACTGTGGGTGAACTCCGAGCCAGTGTAGCTTTGCATATTGGGGCGTATCATTAAAGAGAGTAACAGATGTTAAGTATGTCTCTATATGAGGGAATCATATCAAATCAACATCATCAGACAAGGAAGAGACCTCTACGTGAACCCAAAGCTTATTGAGGTTAGCATTAAAAAGGATTTTTTTTTTTTTTTTTTTTAAAAACAAGCACACACAATCAGTGTCCTTCCTGTGTAGCCGGGAACAGCACAGTCTTTGTTATTCAATGAGGATTTAACCAGATTTATAAGCACGCTTTGCAAAAATGTGACAGAAGCGTAAACACTGAGCTAGCTAATGAAGGACATAGCTCAGTAATGTGGTCCTATCAATCTGTGAAAGCAATGTGCAATATTCTTGTATCCTGAAAATAAAATAATCATGTGCATTATTTGTTGCAGTGTGTAATGGTATCACATTAGCACTGCAGTTCCCTACAAAATATGGCACCTGCTCAGAGTCTTGTAAAAGCATGTACACGAAAAAAAGCTTTACAATCTTGGAATATAATTTTCCCATGCTAAATAAAATCATAGTGTAAAAACAATATCCAATATCCCCAGTTCTCCGAGTCCTGCAATTATTGTTTCATCATACCAAAGGCATTGCACCATGAGAAACAGCAATTTTCTTCGAGGGTACAAATAACCTGGCCCTTTAAAACTTCTCAATAACTGCGCGTGAAGCCCTGGAGACACGTTTGAGCGACAGCAGCAGTAAAGGGAAAGACTGTTAAGTTCTACTTTGCAGGCTCAGCTGCTTGTTCTTCTGGCTTTTCATTCCTATTTTGAGACAGGCTATTGACAGGTCATAAAGGGAAAGACAAGGCGTTCACAGTTTCTTTGTTGTGATGTTCCTATATTTAATTGCGATAACTCAATATTTGTCCTCGTGGGTCCTCTGTAGTTTAAGGATCTTTTACGGCAACAGTTTTCAAGGTTTAATAAAAAAAATAATGCGCTGTGGAAGTACTCCGAATGTACAGGTTAGGAGACATGCTTATGCAATATGCATGTGGATTAGTGAGTGCATAATGGCTGGAAGGAGGTCTAAAGAAAGTTAAAGGCTCTTAATTGTTGGTCCTTTAGCCTGACATTCAGTTGACAGGTCATGATGGCAAAATTACACGATGTTAAAGAGTTATAATAATAACATGGTGAAAACTGGGGCCATTTGCTTAATGATATTTTGTGAGTTTTGAGGAGAAACTTTCAAGACATTGAAACTAAGCCTCATTTAAGACATGTAGGTTGGTTTGAACATGGGTGTGATCTGACTGCATAAAATAAATAATATATAAATCGGAATGTAAGCATGTATAAAATGCTCCTCGTAAGGATTTATGTCATTTAAATCTTTAGTGCAAGTGATCCGCAGCTGTTGCCTGGCACTTTGTCTAAAGACAGCCATTAAAAAATGTAGTAAATTTAAGACTGCTTAGGTTGCTCTCTTGGAAAGTATTAAAAAACAACCTCAGGGCTGTGTATCAGCCAGATCACATTTCAAATTCCATCGAACATAAAAGTTAAACATTGGGAAAATACTTCTTCATGATTACTTCACTTGTACAATCTCCTCTTCACTGCGTTTGATTTTCAACTCCGAGAATTAATTCAAAATGTGCATGAAAGCCATAACAACTTACCACCCCAAATAATAACAGCAAAGCCATAAAGTGTTATACTGTTGGCAGATTAATGCTGCAAAACGCTGAAAAATTCAAATGTTACTCAACATGTAATGTCACAGGCTTCAGGCAGGAGAAAGGATAGATAAGCAGCCTTTAAATCAATGACCATTCAACGCTCCGAAGCTACCCCACACATACAAAATGTCATCAGAAGAAAAGCCCAGATGGATAGCCAACACGGACAAGACATGCCAACGCAACCATGGAAGTGAAAAGTGGTGGCTGTTATGCTCTGCAGATGAGCAGTAATGGAAGTAAAGGATGACAGTCTTAAGAACATGGGGGGGCCTGTGACAACTAGCAAAGGTCAGCTCGCGCAGTGGGACGTATGATGGATGCGTGCTCAGAGAATCCAGAAAAGTCAAATGACCTTTGTTGCAATCAAAACTTGAGGACCAGTTTGACGCAAGACGGACAATCAATTACCGGCATTTAATGGCATCAGAGAAGAACGTGAGAAACATGGCAGCAAAGTGTTGAAAAGACAAATGACATTATTCTGAATAAATGTTTTTGTTTGATGCATTTTGTTTGGTCTACTGACACTAATTTACTTCCACCAATCTCTATCCCCTGCCTTCTCAACACACATACACACACACACACACACACACACACACACACACACACACACACACACACGATTCTAAATCCCTGGGACTTCAGTGCAAAAATGATTGAGCCCAATACCTTTCCCGCCCCACAACTTTCTGTGCAGTCACGCACGCGAGTCTGAACGTCACTTAAATGCCGAGCCAGCTAGTGCTCGGAGCGATAAGGGAATTTTCCTGTGAGTCATGAGCAACTTCTCTCTGACGGTTTGAGGAACGTAAAAAAAGAGAGCGGTGGGACTGCAATAATGCCGTTGCTCAGCACTCCTCTCCTAGTCCATTTATTTCAATGGCACAGGGATCTGTATTTAACCCTTCCAGCTGTGTCTGAAGTTCTCCCATTTGTCATCCTGACCATCTGGCCTGAGGCGCTAAGGTCAATTTACTTTTGTTCAATGCAAGGCTGAGCTGAAATAAAATGGAAACTGCCCTATGGTCGCCGTAACAATGACCTAACTACGAACTCAAGCAATTCTGCGGACTGAATTGCTTTGAATGGACTCAAACCAAATCACGGGAGGTTAAAGGTTTCAAGACACTTACTGCTGTCCCCCGCTTCCAGTGCCTTTAATGTCTGCTCTTTGAGTTGGTCGGCCTCGTGTTTCTTCCTTCTGTGGTCTTCCAATTTGATCTGTAGGTCCTCGGCTACTTGCTGAAGCTCTCTGAGCTGGGCCTGAAGAGAGACGATAAAGAGACAAGCAATCACAGTTAGAAGTTTACAGTATGTCTGCAAGTAAGTGGCACAATCAAACTTTTCTTCCTGATATTATCCCTCATTTGTGGCACATATTGACATAGAAAACACAATCAATCATATTCTGATTTGGGCCACATAGAGATATGGTCCTATATCTGAAAAATGTCCAAAGGCCAAACATATTTGTTTGTTATTAATCACTTCAAGATGGTTCAAGAGTCTTGTATTGGATATTGACTACATAAAACAGTCTAATAATTATAAAGTATTGAAAAAATGTTTTATTTGTAGATTTAGGATTATGTAGAACTCCAGTTTGGAAAATGTAAACCATTTTAGAGCGATGCTAGCGTTGTGGCTCTAGAGGCGACAACGTCACTCTGTCATGTCTCAACAATTATTAAATGAAACTCAAGTTACATTTGCTAAAAAACATCCCGTCAGGATGATTTGCATTCACTTCAGTGAGTCTTTGAGTTTTCATCTTGCACCATCATTAGGTCAAAAATTTTAATTTCACATATACGTCCTGCAAAAACTAAATACACTCCCACTTGCTCCAGTTGCACTTTGTGTTTATTGCTAATTGGTAATTGCTAAACATGATAAACATGAGCATGTTAGCATTGACAAGAGGATAATTGATTCATAGCCTCAAAAGCATTTAGAGAAAGTAGTGTCTGCAATGACATTAACAAATGATCAGGATTTCATTTGTCTCTGTTCTTTTATATTTTCTTACGTTACACATCTATACATCTACCTCCGAACAACAACCAGCTCATGTATATACAAAATTTGTCCTACAGCAGTCGGGCCTGCACAACAGACTATTTAAATCACTTGCGTCAGGAGGTGTTGCTGTCACACCAAAAATGACAGCTTTTGACAACCAAGCATAACCTATCATCACTCTCTGTAATGGAGCAATTAATATGAAAGAGCAGAAGCCCCTTGTTTGTGTGCGTGTGCGTGTGTGTGCGCGTGTCAATACTGCTTTCCAATCTCTCCTCGGAGACTCTCATAATGCAGTGATGGATTCTGCTTGGTTCGGATAGGGATGACTACCTTTCTAGGCCACACTGCTTGTTTAGACAACTTCAGTTTGCTGCAGTGATTTATGGGCTCCATTTTGTGTGTGTACAAAAACACGTTTACTTGTGAATAACACCCATGTAAAAAGGTTCTCCCACCACGTTAAAATCCTGTATAAAAACGCCAGGAACTACACTGTCCATCAGTGTGTTTTGTCACGAGGTTTTTGAATGCACTGAAAAATCGGAGCTCCAAAAAGAAGATCTATTTAGCTGCATTTTAATCTGAAAAATAAGCAATATTCCAGTTGTGACAAGTGACAGCGATACTGTTTTATTTTATTTATTTTTTTTTTATTTAAAAGACCAAGGAGTGCTGATTCAATACACTGTGTTTGAGACTTCTCCCTGCTGAGTTCAGTCTTGGAAAGCCATGCAGAAAAAGCACCGTGGATTCCTCTGACATCCTCTGAAATCGTGACAAAATTCAGACAAAGCTGTGCTAGGAAGAGAGAGAAAAAAAAAATAGATCTTTAAGAATTAAGGACTAGCAAAATGCTATTCCCTGCTTTAAAAATGTACACCAACATTGGGCCAATCAACAGACAGATAATCACAAACCACCTGAAACAGGATTTTATTGAATACCAATTTGTTTTCAATTAACAGCAGCATTCCTATTTCTGCTGCTTCTAGGGTGCGCAGTGCTGACATGCTTACAGTCCGCTTTTATTGTGCTAAAGGCTTTTAATTTGATTTAAAAAAAGTTTTCTAGCATCCTGTTCCAAAGTCTTCTTTAACCCTTGAACCGCAGGAGGAGTTCACTTTTGAGTCATTGTGTAAGGTTTCTGAGACGAGGCCCCCTGAGGTGACCCTGCCATATCAACAGAGAGACACTGAGAGGAACAGGATCACAATGTGCGGCTGGGCTCGGAGGGCTGGGTGACACTTCAGCCTCGATCTGCCAATCAGCCGCCACGGAAAAGAACATGAGGCGGGGGGGGGGGGGGAGAGAACAGAAAAGAAGAGAGCAGGGTACACACACCGACTGGCAAATTTATGACAAAAAAGTGGCCTTCAGTTAAAATCTGTTCTCAGATAAGTGGTCTCTTTTTAACTGTATCTTCCATTACAAGCAATTGAAGTGTATTTTAAACAAGACTGACATTCTTGAAATACATTTTTTAAACACCAACGGGTGCCGTAAAGTGCTTCGAAATACCTTGAAATAAAGTAATTTCTAACATAATCAAAGCACAAAATAACAAGATTGAGGGCAGCCCTGACAAAGTTAGAGAACTGTGAAATGTGCTGCGGCAACATTTTTCAGCTGCCTTTGAGTCCTTCAGAATCCCAAGCGCATATTTTTTTTAATGACCACTACATGTTGAACAATATCCTGTGCTTAAAATTTTCAATTTTCTATCAGGAATGCACAAAAAAACAGGGGGAAATGATCTTTATATGTGCTTTTAATGTGCAACATGCACCTAGACTTGACCATCAAACAGTGCAAGGAGGGCAACTCGAATGGAGATAATGCATTAAGTAATGAGACCGCTGAAGCAGTAAATATAACTTACAAACATCTAAAGAGATCCTCAGCTGCCAAATTTAATTTGCACCAAACTCCAGGGCTCCAGTTTCTAATTTGGCCTAGTGCTTGTTGAACTAAATGTGCAAATGGAGAGCTGAGCAAAAACTGAAGTAGGTTCTGTCTATCTTGAAGCTCTGTAAAAGAACATGTTGACTCAGAATGAGCTTGATGACACTGGTACTTGTTTACTTGCCAACTTACCTCTAACCATTTGCTCCATACTGCTTTGGAGTGACTACAAATGAAGCATAGTTACAGCTGAAATCCCCTAAGAGATGCAGTTTATGTCAGGAGAAGAATATGATGATGTTTATGGGTTACAGATGACTAGAAATTATGAACTAGAATTGTCTGGAGACGGGATCCATTTTTATCACAATGTAAAAATATGCTTCTTGTGCTAAAACGGGAGGACACTCACTGGGAAAATGGCATCAATTGATCAGCTAAAACACGAGCGAGTTAGTGCCGTTTTGACAGCAAAACACTCCACGTCAAAAACGAACTGCACAGCAGGCTGAGGTTGGCGTTAGAAACTGCACAGCAGACGCCCGTAGCAACAGATGCCATGAACATGTATGGTCAAAACAATATCATAGAGTACAAGCTGCTCATTTAGAGCAGGTATTCTCAGAGTGTAACACATATGAAAGCAAATTAACCTCAACGTCCTTAACAATCAAGTGTGTTAGCTAGCGAGCCAGGTAATAACACTACAGTTACTGAGTGGCAGCATAAGTAGCCAAGGCGAAAAGTTAATTAAATCTATTGAGAATAAACACAGTAGCTAGAAGGTAGAGCCACATTGATACATTTGTATGATAATTTTAGGAGCGTTCTGTCGTAATTTGGAAAGGGATAAAAACAAAACACAAAAACAATTCTACAAACCAAACCAAACTGCACTGAATACAGTGCAGCCATAAATTAGTGCACAACATACATAAATCTGCGCCGCCGTTCAGAATACATCCATGGGTTCACCACGTTGACTGCAATGGGCTCTGACAACAAGCTAGTGTTTATTATGCAGGCTACAGGACACGCTTTGCATCCCGGTGTGTAAGGAAGCAGGTACGGAATATTTGCACCGTAAACCATACCAAACTAAACAAGAGCATAAACACAACAAACCGAAAAGGTTTGACATGTAAACAACACGGTCACAAAGAGCTGGGAGAGGTTGAAAGAGGCCGTTAGCGGCGACAGTGGCTGTCTCATAAAACCTCAGCACAGATGTGATCACCTAGGGACAGTTTTCTGCCTCATATAATTTCACTATTATGAAAAAAACACACTATTATGCGGGGAAAGTAGCGCATATTTAGCAGTTTTAGAATAACTGATCACTGTCCAAACCTGATTTATTATTTTACACCTGGAAACTCACCTTGAGTGACACTCCAAGGGTGTTTTGCTGTGTAGAAACCCACTCAAATTATTTGAAAGTACATTATTTTTTGCTGATACTTCCTGTATCAAAACTCTACAATTGGGGTGTTTCTGTAAGGTCATCTGTCCTGGGGATTAACTTAAAGTATATAGGCCGCCATAGACTATATATAGACCACTTAACGAACTTAGTGTATACATTGTACATGTCACACTAGACTGAAGTTTGAAACAAAAAAAGTGAAAGTCACACGTCACAGCCTTCTGTGGGAGAACCCTGATGACTATCCTCTGTTTCTACTTGGTGCCACACAGTAGCAGTTCCTTCAGCAGAATACGGTGTACCTGTTTCTCCCTCCAGAGCAGCACTCCCTCCTCAATCAGTTGCTGCTTCAGTTGCAAACCCTCATCCAAGGTCCTCATCTGGCCCTCCACGTATGCTCTCTCTCTCTGTCCCAGATTCCTGGAGGAGAGGCGAGACACAGGATGCACAGTCCCATCATTACTGAGAAAACATCTGCCACCCCTGCCATGGTCAGTGAGATGGTGCAATCCAATTTTTAAGGGCCCACAATGCAGCAGGAATCCAAATGGGAAAATAGAAGAGTAAATAAGATGGGGGCTGATGCTGTGTGGCTGAACTAAATTGTTTTTGAAGTCTGGCAAACACAATATGAGTGTGGATCTTGTGAAAACATAATGAGATATACTCTGCTTGTATGTGGGTTTGGGGCAAATGGCGGTGAATAAAATAACAGCGGACTGTCAACAAAAGAAGCGGGTTACTGTATTAGAAGTTACATTTACACAGCGGGCTACATTTCACTATCATAGCATGGTCAATCTTTGCAGTGCAGCTCAGAGAGGATGATAAATATGACCTGGCAGGAGCCTGCGTTCTTATAAATATTAAAAATATTTTTTTTATTTATGCCATCTATGCAGTGTGTAATTTGTATCCCGTGGAAACTAAATTTTCTGCATCAAAAACACCTCTGGATGGGGGTGAGAGCAGCATTTACAGTGTAATGAGGTGGTGAGTCAGATCTGTCTTTATCATGGAGGAGCTCTTGAAAACAATATTGTGATGCACATACAACATTACAAGAGAACGTCTACATCACGTTTCTAAAATCACAGTGACACCATGCCCCCTGGTGGCACAGTGGGTGAGTCACTATCAAGTAAGTGCAGCAGGTGAGCTCCATCGCACTGACGCTACGATAAATAGCTTTGTGTGAAAGACAACTTGAATCTAACAAGATCTGTTTTCGCTGTTTGATACAATTACCCAGTAAAAAATGGACTGGTTGGATATTTATTTCTTTAGCTGTGCGTGGGCCTCTGATGCCATATTCTGAATCAAAATCTGCATGTGTTATTTTATAAATATTGAATCTCAGTTTTGATTCAACTGACCAGCAAGTGTTCTGGCAGTGAGCGTGGCTGTTGTATTCATCTGAAGCATCGCAGCAATCTGGCACGAGACACAGGAGAAACCAATCCAAAGCACATACAAGAGAACAGAAGAGCATTCAGTATTATCAGCATGGAGAGGTGAGCACTGTGTCTTTATTATTAACAGTGTGATCAATACATGATTTGGCAACAGAAATGAACACAGATTAAAGTTTAAAAAACAACATTCAAGATAAACACATTATCAGGTACTTTTGGAGCATGGTATCATTCACGTTTGACCCTCAAAAAATGATATCAGATTTAGCGACATAAACAGAATTACTAAAAAAAAAAAACAAGATGTGGTGTAATGAAAGTAGAGCTGCTCTGTCAAATGTCAGAAAATTAATCAGCAACTGTGAGAATGAGAACAAATTCAACATTTCAATCATTTTTCCAGGAGAGAATGCAAAAAATAGTCATTACATTGTCAAGAAATTGTTAAATATTTGGGGAAATACAAATATTTCTGGCCAAAGATAAGTTGTTCTAGCCACTCAGCCTCAGTGATCAGATCTTTGTGTCTGTGCATGATATCTCCTGTTTCAGAGGAGGTCTCTAGAGATCAACCACTCATAAGATCAGCTGCATGGTGCTCACACATGGCTTTTGCTCAGATGTTTAACCCAAGAGAGGGGGGCACAGTTTGACATTTCTCAACAATTATCCAGAACCCTACTGGTGACCGGTGGAACGAGAGCTTTGGAGCCCAGAAAGAGAAACCAATGAAAATCTCTTAACAACCAGCAGAAGAGGAAAAGGCAATGACGCGTTAGCTATTAAGCGACTCCATTCAAGGCAGGGAAGGTATGAGAAGACAGGTGGGAGTAGAATAAAAGACGGAGAAAAAAGAGAAGGAAGCTTTGAAAATGTTTCCACTATTGCTCTTTCATTCTTTATTCCTTCAGTTTTTTCTTGTTTTTTTTTTAACCCGGGATTCTTGCACACCGTCTAACGCTGCTGAAAGAGCTGGTGACACAGAGGAAATGTCGACAACAGAATGTATTGATTTCATCCAAAGTGGAGAGCTACAGGATCAGGCATAGTGTGTGGAAGATATTACAGGAAAGAATGGAGAAAGGCCTTGAGGGAAGGGGCAGGATGTTTTTCAAGGAAAACTGTGCGAGGAGAGTGATTTTGTGCATCGTCGGGAGTGTGTGTTAGAGAGCCGTGTTTTGTTTGCCATGTCTGCTTCATCTGTTTGTTTGTACTACGAATGGAGTGACAGTTTGTACACCAACATGTCAGCTTCTTGACATCATGTAAAATAAAAAAATTTAAAAAATGAATTCCTGTCCATGTTTGAAAAACATACAAAAAGGGGCAAATAGAACAACTTCTTACCTGATGAAAAAAAAGGGGAGGTGAACTATGTTGATTACAACCTCACGACTACCTATGAAATTAATTAAGTTGCAAGATGTTGGAGCACATTTGGCACAAAAAACCTTCCCACCAGCTATTTTGAACAAATAAGTCATCATTTTCTGCAAGAATAAATCTGTTCATCACCTTCAACACTTGCAGTGGTGCCCTTGTTGTCCTTGAAAAACGCTGAAGCAGAAAATATTGTTGATACGTTGCCTCACTTCAAAAGATTCTGCTAAGTTTATTACAGTCACCTCTCAAGAGAGGTTTTTTTTTTTTTTGCGTCCTATATAAAAAGCCTTACCACAGATGCCATCATTGACTCGCGATGATGGGATGTAGTGTGGGCGGAAACCCAGATTGGTGCAGTAGAATCGGCCACGAGGACAGGCTGAGGTGCCTACATGAGAGCAGGAGCAGAAGTCAGCACTGCATAATAAGCTAACTTTCAGCAAATCAACAAATCTAATAAAAACTATTTATAACTCATGCACAGGGGCTGAAGCGAGTAACATATAGTATGTCCCTTTTCAACGGGCACCCGTATAGATGCTGCTTGAGTTCTGTTTTGTTTTTGTTGTGTTAGACTTTTTTGCTTGTTTTTTTTAAAACAAAACTGCCTTTTCACCTTTATAAGTGGCGAAACAGAGTGTGTCTGAATCCCTTAGAGGCCCTTAGAGGACAGAAAGTATCTTGTTTTGGAAGTGAGTCAGCCTTTGCCTTTACTGCAGACTATGAATTTTGAATATGTAACAGTGTACTTTAAAAAGGCCAGAGATTTAAGACATTTTGGTATGGCATACTGCATTTTGTAATCTAGTATTAACACTACCGCCAGGGGTCGTTGCATAATTAAAAATCGCCGATGGGTAAATTTTACCCGCCACTGTAGAATGCATTAATTTTCAAGGTACGAGCAGCCAGTGGTTTGTTCTTTTTAAACAGGAGGGATGGCCAAATAAGAGCGGTCCCTGCCCCCAAACCAGCATTTTAATAATGCTCATCTTTTTGAAAACACTCCACATTTTCTTAAATTATGCAACTGTAGCCACCAAGTTCTGTCACATTAAATGCTCTACTCCCAGGATACACCAACCATTTATAGCAAAAACTATACATGTGGTCATTTGTTGAAGTGGCTTGGTCTGTAGCTCTGCGACTACATGTCACCACTTGTCACTTTGATTACGACGGTACTCTAAAATATGGCTACATTATAGTATGTAGGTTTTAGTATTTATAGTATGCAGTTTAGAAACAATTACAGATCCAAGACAAAATGTCCTTCACTTAATACACTGAGATTTGCATTCATAATTCTCTCTCAACGTTTAATGTTTAACTAAATCCAATATCAAGAAAAAGTCTGAATTCAGCTGGTGCTTTTTAGGATAAATGCCCATCTATTGAATCTGGTTTTATGCTGATGATTTTTAGGGTTATTAGAGTGTCCTACATAACACACTTTTAAGAAAAGTCAAAGACTGGGGGACTTGAACATTTTGTTGAAATAAAATTGCATACAATCAAAACAAAGCTGGTGAATTTTACCAGTTGGTGATTCTACATTTGCAAATGATCTGGGAGGTTTGGGAACTTTTTACCTCTATATTTCCCCGTTTCCTCTGCACTGAGCTGGCTGCATCAGCTGCCAATATGCCATCAGTCACTCTGAAATCTTGGAGTGGGCAGATAATATCACCAAGGTGCTCAATTTTGATTCATTCACCTTTGACTTTTTCTGCCTTCTTTTGTCTGTAATAAGTAGAGACATTCACTGCGGTGCTTGTACTCAGGTTGCTCACAGTGGTAAGGGTTTGATTTACCCAGTATGGGAGGGCATAACAGCAGCAAAGGCAGATTATGTACTCTGAACATGCACAGTGGACTTCAGCACCACGAGCGTTTGCTTATGGAGTACAGTCTCGACTTGCCCTGAGATAACTTCTGTTATGATTCGGCGCTACATGATTAAAATTGAACTAAATGACTCCTTCAGCAGACCACTTTACTCTTTAAATGTTCTAACAAATCCGCATTATTTAACCATAGCAGTCTGATTCCCCAAGGAACTACAGATTTACATGGTGATGCTCAGAAAGAGAACACTGAGTCACTAATGAATTGATGATGATTATTAATGACGGTTATGACGTTTTGTAAATGACAGGTGACATGTTACCTAAATAAAATGAAGTAATTTATTCATGGCCTAGGCGTCTCATGAGGGGCAGACAGCAAAAATCTGGCTATGAGACGAATTTGAGAGGCATATCATCTGTTTTAAAATGTGTCAGTGTAAGTTTATATGGTGCTGAAGAACTCGTGGTGAGGTGTCACCCAGTTGCCTGTGGGTTAACTCTTTACCTGGTTCATCGGAGCCATCCTCACAGTCGCAGTAGTCGTCGTTCACCTGCTCAAATGGGATGACTTTGGACCCATCGATGCACATGAAGGACTTCCTCTCCCTGTAGAAGCGCTTGTCTGTTACAGGATAAAAACATCACAGATTGATGCAGCTGGATGACCTTGAACTGCAGCTAGAAATGTAACCAAACAAAACAGCAGACTTGGAACAACACTTTGCATCTTGTAACATTTATTTCATGATAAAAGCTCGCTGTTAGGTCCACAGCCTGTAAAGAAATGCTACTGTAACTACTTAAAGGTCTGATATTACTGCTTCAACCCTGAACAAACTTTAGATGTTGTGTTTAGTTATTACAAACTTCATGCAGCGATGACAACTTCGCAAGAACCTGCGACATGTCGTCTGTGCTGAAGCTGTTAAAGTCGCAGCACGTCACACCATGCACTGTTATTTACAAGCATGATGATAGCTGCCTAGCCTTGAGCTAGCTACAAGGGGACATTGAACTTACAGGACGAAGATATTCCTCTTATTTTCCGCGAGTCTGCGAAGCCACACCAACAGACAGCGGCGATAATAATGTGGAAACGCATGTCAGGTGTCAGAAATGTAAAACTGTCTTCCTCCTGCCTCACAAACACCCGCTCAGAGCTGTTTCAAACATGATACACAGGCAGGACATCCAACATTTAAAACTGGCCATGCACTGGCTTCCTCAAACATGCGGTCTCGTGACGCCTCTGAGGCTTCCTATTGGTTTACATCCGAGCTGCATGTGGCTCTTTTAACCAATCATGAGTGGAGAAAGAAATACACTTGTTCAGTTCTTTTAGACTTTGTCGATACGTTTTTCAAAAATGGACGGAAAGAATCGATTGAAAAGCTTTTTTTAGGCTTGTTACATTTCTTTGCAATGTAAAATAAACATGTTTACATTTTCTGGTTTGAAAGAAGTGTGTTGGGAAACGTGTCATTACTAAATATGGACTCGTCACCACATTGGCATGGCAGGTAGTGACGACATTTCATCAAACGCACCAACTTGTCCAAAAGTGAGAGGGGGGCGTTTCCAGGGCAACCAGACCCAGACTGAATGGTTTAATACACTGTAATTTTGGCATTTCATTAACCCTCATGCTTCAGCTTTAAATGCCAGTTGTATTACGTGGTGTTATTTATGAAAAAAAAGGGGAAATAACTCATTGTTTGTGGGTTGTTGTTTTTTTCCTGAATAACAACAGTGACATCAAGTAATCATACTTAAAATCCTCAAAATGATTTGATGATGTTTGGTTGTTTTGAGCAGAAGTTGTGCAGATAAATGCAGAAAAAATATTAATTTGTTTTTTTGTTTTTTTTTTTTTTGGACATTTTTGTCTTAAGAGGGTAGTCATTTTTTTCACAGTGTTCTGTTGATCTATTAGAAAAATTAAAATTTGAATTCCAAAATTTGTCAAGAGTTACAAAAAAACTGCGTCATATGCACTAACACAGCCAAAATGATGGCCAGATAAAGAGGAAATAATTGCCCAAATGGACAAAGATGTCCATAGTGACACATGGGGGTTAAATCTAACACTAAAATGATCATCAACATTCACTACATTGTAGCATTTTAATACTGTGACATTCCCCAATCTTCATTCATTCACTACATTGTAACATTTAACTCTTTTAAATCTCAGTATGACATGGTAAATGTGTGTTTAAAGGAGAGGAGATTTTTTTTTTTATGCATGTGTGAAGCATAGACAAAACACATAAAACAAGAGCACCTTTTTATGGCTTTATTAATATTAAAAACATCTTTACAACATGTACACTATAAAAAACAATCAAGTTTTAAAAGGAAATTGTCATAATGCAGAGTTTGAGGCATTTGAATGGATATTAAAAAAAAATAAATTTACAATATGATTAATAAAAGTATCTTTAATGTGTTTAATTTGTCATTTTTCACTGTTCAGTCGTGTGTAAAGACCTGTACTGCAAAGTGACTCCTTGCTCTGAAGGTAAGAAAGGTCTCGGATCATGCTTGGAAAGGAATATGAGTCCAGTGGTGGACGCAGTGGAAACACTGGCATCAGTCCGGATGTCATGTATGGAGACATAAAACCTGCGTTTGCAGAGGAGTAGGCCAGCCGCAGGGGGCTGACACCGAGACGAGGGCTGAGCCCGTACAGACTGCCTCCCCCGGCGGCCGTGGGTGGCATGTGGAGCGGGGAGAAGGCAGACTTGTTCCCCAGAGCACCAAGCGCTCCAGGCAGTTCAACAGAAGGCCTGAGTGCGCTTGTGTGAGACAAGCTATCAGAGTCAATTTTGTTCTCTTTGGAGCTCAACGCCAGCTCGATGGATCTGACAATGTCGCCTTTGCACGTTCTCACCATAGACTCCAGGGTGTCCCGTTTCTGATGGGGGAAGATCTTGGCCATGATATCAGTGGGGTCCCGGTCCAGGCACGGGAAGTCCTTTGGCTTCTCCGACTCGCTGCCTGACTCCGGATCCGAGGAGGAAAGCGACCTCTGTGGACTCTCCATGTGATCAAACACTGGAGGTGGACTCTCGCTGCCATCAGTGGATAAGGCCGTGTTGTCCTTGTTTGGAGACAGATCCTTCTTGTCGTTTGGAGAGGGGAGCCGGGGCGCAAAGAGGGGCCGGCCCATGAATCCGTTATAAAAGTTGTACTTGCTCAGTTTGTCATCTGAAATGAGAGCAAAATAATTGAGCATGTTTCTGTCTGGTAACGTGCTTCAAACATTTTAGTCTGATATTATAGTTTTGGTAACTTTAATGTAACCCAAACTGGATACAAACTTAAAATATTAGTTTCTAATAATAAACAATTTAATGATATAATTCCTTTCTTTTAAAAAGTAATGTTTTTTTATTGTTTACTCACCATCCTTTTGGTCCTCTGCTCCAAAAACATCAAAACTGGGAGCTGTTGGAGTGCTGCTGGAAGCTGCTGGCACCCCGGGCTCTAATGGTGACCCCCGAGGGTTCAATGTTTCCCCACCGATGCCCGAGCCGGGATACATAAGCCGGAGCTCCCGGGCCTCGCTCTCCTCCTGCGCCTGCTGCCTCCTCAGTGCCACCTGCGCGGCCATTACGCGTTGCCTCTCCGCAATCAGAGTGCACTTTGCGCACACGCAGTCTCTCCAGCGACAAAAGCGTTTGTGGCCTTTGAGAGCCGAGACCACGCCGTGGTTCCTGCATCTGGCGCACTTCGGTGTGCGGGGGTATCCTCTCTCCAGCGCAGGGTTACATGCCCGGAGGAAGAGAGGCGGTGGACGCAGGAGGGAAGGGGG
This sequence comes from Sciaenops ocellatus, assembly GCA_033000465.1. Classification (NCBI taxonomy): domain Eukaryota; kingdom Metazoa; phylum Chordata; class Actinopteri; family Sciaenidae; genus Sciaenops; species Sciaenops ocellatus. The sequence continues at coordinate 10,643,130 of CP136875.1, read as the reverse complement.
CACCTGCAAGCCACCGAGCGTGTTGGCGGTGTGCCCGGTCAGGCCAAGCGGTCTGATCCTGCTGTCCATTGCCGGAGGAGATGTGATTTCAAAGTCAGGCCGTCCAGTAAAGTTATTCAAGTGATGTGGCCTTCTTCTTGAGTAGCTGACGTCTCTCAACTGCCGCCGGCTCCCTCAGCCAGCGCCTTAAGTGTCTCCCCTCCAGGTGGTTTGACTTGAAATACAACACCCTGGTCACACCCCTTTCCGTTCCAGCCTTCTAAAACCCTATCATGTTTATTTGCATCCTGGGTGAATAGTGGTCTAATCTGATGCAACTGAGCCTATATGCAGCTGTAGTTGAAGAAAAAGTGAGGCCTGCCAAGACCAGACTTTAAATGAACTTTTAGAAATTGTGATCTGCAGAAAATTACATTCAAATGTACATTAATTCATTTTGTTTTAAGATTCACTCTGTCCAAGATGCACCACTGGTCAAAAAGGTGGATTCTCTTGAATTAGATTTTAAGAAAACAGAAAGAAAAACATGTTGCCTCAGGTCAGCTAGATACAATGACCCCCTTTGGTTGCCCTACTGAGCAATGAATATTCACCATTAGGATGTTTTTTAACACAACAATGGCCTTAATAGCCACAAAAGCAACAGGTAATTATCTACCTGGTTATTCTGTTGAACAAATTACCTTGACAAAAGACCCATCTGTCAACAAAAACCCAGCGAGATCGCTGGATAAGTAATCACACCTTGTCACATGTTTCATTCATTTCTCTCCATTCTAACAGGGTCCAGTTACACGCAACAGATTGCCTTACCGTTATTACACGGAAAACTACTTGAGCATAATGTGACAAACACAGTGGCAGTCACCAAGGGAAACACATCAGTTAAACATTGTTCGTCCCGTATTTGCACACAAGCACACACCGTCTTCCTCAACGTTTGCATAATTCTTGCACAAAAATGGCAACTAAAATGTTAATATTAGTATCCTGAGCGATTAATCATCTGGAGATGTAAAAGTGAGACATCAGTGACTTCTCTTGGTCTCCCTGTAGTTCTGACTCCACTAGACTAGCTCTGAATAATGGATGTGGGTTAAAGAGGCAGCGGATGGAAGCACTCAACCCCCTTGTGGTGTTTTACAGAGATAATGAATCCCTGAAGGGCATCTCGGAGGAAGGTCTGCTACACTAGAGGCCAGAAAAATTGCTTATGGTATTATACACAATGATTTGATGCAGACGTAGATATTATTAGGCATTAATATTACTACTTATCACAAGTACAGACTGGTAGGTGTATCCACTTGTTGATAAAAGAAGATTACTCTTTTTGAAACCAAAACTTATGACTGATAGATGGTACTTTTTTCACATCTCCTTCTCAATCAGTTGTCAAGTGATGGATCTTATCAGCAGCATACCTGCCCAGTTACAATGCACGCATGTACATACGCAAAGAACAAACACGTGTTGTGTTCCTATTTGTGTTTGGAGGCATTTGTCGTAACAAAAGCATCCCGATAATGACTCGTACCGAAAGAGGTTTTGAGAAGCGAGTCTGCTATTTGCAGAAAGATGTTCCACAAGTTATGATCCTTGATAGATAGGGGTTGGTACAGACTCACTCCAGCTGTGCAGGACATGCAGATAATGAAATGCATCCATCAACAAAGAAATATGTGTGCTAAAAACACAAATAAATGCCAGCCGCTGATGCTGTGCGGACGCACATTCAGCTTTTATCATTTCATCCACTGTGAAGTGGAATTTGAGGTTTGGATTTTGTGGCTGGCAAGTTTATCCAGGCACATTAAGCTCCTCTCACCTGGATTTTTACACACACCACTTAGGATTTTTATATACACCAGTTACGGCATTTTCCTGCAGGGAGGGCAGCTGCAAACAGAATGGTTTTGAAAATCCTGTGTAAATGTGTGTGTGTGTCGCTATGTATTGAGCTCTTAGAAGGGTTATGTTTCAGGCTTATTTCTAATTACCCAGCGGAGGAAAATGGGACATTAATAGCTGTTTTGGAAAAGCCTCTATAAATTGGATTATGGATAAAAGCTGTAGTGTTATATTTACTCATTTACTGCCTATTCTGTTTGTATCTGGATCATGGGATTACTGACAAGGCCTGGTTTGTTTAAAGAACCTTCAGATCAGATCAGTTTCACCTTGAGATAAGGTCATTTCTCAACTTGCTTGTGCATTTCTAACATTTGATCATAATCTAATTTAAAAGAACAACTAGTATACACTACTGTTATCTCTGTATCGCAGCAAAACTTAAGTCTAGTTCCACTGTTTGCACGGATGAACTGCTTTTCAGTCAGATTTTTCAACCTCACCTCCTACACAGAACGAAGGGATTAGCAGGGACAAGCGCAGTTAGAGCAGATATGGCCAGACAGTGTCTTAATTGTGTTCTTAACAGATCTGCTCATGTCAGATATGGCGTTTAATCACAGCCATGTGCCTCCTAGGACGGGGCTTTATCAGTGTGGCTTCTTATCTGAAGCAAGGTGGCTGCTAATCTACTGCCAAATCTCACAAAACCTGATTATGTCTCCCACTGTCATAGAGATGGAGGGAAGGAGGAGGAGGAGGAGGGGGTGAGGAGGTAGGGCAGAGGAGCTGAAGCCCATGATTGAACAGTAAATCATGGCATCTGGATTTATGCCTTTTTCTTTGACAGTGGTCCTATAAAGACATGTTCTGCATTCAGATTTAAGATTGCCACACTGTTAATCCAGATAGCCCCTCACCTTACAAGTCTTCAGATGCACAATGGGTCAGAATCAGATGATGTTATTGTTGCCAGCTTCAAATCACAGACGCTAAAAATATCACTTGACACGACTTTGACGTGGAAACATGTCTTAAGTTTCAAGACTGCGGCATTGTTTCTGGAAATACGGAGCTCAAGTTACAACAAATTCCCTTCTCTTTCAGCATGCGAAGCGTCTTGACCTTTGTGTGTTTACTTTCTCATCTGTCACTTCACACCCATGTCATTTAAGTGCCACACAGTAGCCTCCACTTCACTGCTGATGGATGAATGGCCACCAGTGAAGGCCATCAGGTCAAGTGAGTGGCTGCTGTGATTAACAATCATCTTAATTTCCCTTTATATGAATAAATCTCTCTCTTTTTCTGTCTCTCATGTCGCTGACACTTTGTTGTTTCAAAGCTTCATGGAGAAAAGAAGACAACAGAGTGAACTGATTTGTGTTCCATGTGACGTGTGTGGCCTCAGCGGAGCAACTTTGCTTTTAGTGGAGCTTTCAAGACCGTTTCCTCTGTTTTTATTTTTGTGCCAGGGGATGTTGACTGTTGCTGTGCTGTTGGACTTGGTGTGTCTGTTTACAACGCCTGGAGCACAAGTTACGCCTTTGCCAGCATTCTACAGAAATATACTCACACATCTTTCTCCGGAGATCAGATTAGCAGCATACTTTGAGGTGCAAAAATTCACAGTGATATTTGTATTCACAGATTTTTGTTCCACAGTAAAATCTCTGAGACATTTGACAGAAAGGTGGCAAAAGTAATACCATTACTCAGGACTGCAGGTGAATTATATGGATGGTAACAGAGGTGACTAGCACGTTGACTTAAGTTCTTTTGAGGCATTTAGATTGGGTTCAGCTTTATATTTGTACACCACTAGATTTTGTTCATTTGACAGCTATAGTTGCCACTGATTGCTTTTTATCTGCAGGACATATGATAGATTGGGATATTAGCATTAGTGCTTACATTTGCCTGCCAAAATATAAATATGAAACATATGTACAGTTTGTATTTGCATTCACCGTAACCGCTTCACCTCCAGCAGCTTCCTTGGCCGCCATTTTCACAATGCTGGTGGTCACTCCCCGTCTACTACATAGCCATTATGAGTCCATCCTGATACTCACGGTACACTGCGTTGCTAAGATTGACAGCGTGAACGCACTTATGTATTCAAAATAGCAAATGGAAGTATGCAAGTATGTGAATTGAGACACAGCTCAGAAGATACAATATTAATGAATCATGAATGAATCATTGGGTAATGAATGTACTACTTTTGGTTTTTATACTTGATTACGCCTGCATTATTTAATTATTAATGACTGGAGGTTTGTACAACAAACTTTAAACACAACCATGGCAAATTATCACCTCATACTTAATATATTAGCTAACATATTAGCAAACAATTGCCTATTAACATTAGCTTTCATTTTAAGTTGCTTTTCTTAATGTAAGTGGACTGCTAACTCTTCTTTTCATTTCATTTTGACTCTCCTGGGGGACATTTCTGGCATTTTAGCAGCTAAATTCTCCACTATGTTAGCCAGCTAGTTGCTAACTTTTTCTGTATGCTGTGCAGATGCAGAGTGCAGTGGGTTTATCAGAGCTTTTACACTGAAAACAGTTGCCCAGTTAGACTAAACCAAAGTAGTAAAGTTTCTGGCCAAAAAACCAAAACAGGGGCTGAAAGATGCTAAAACACTTTTAGCTAGAACAAGGAACACTATGTTAGGTCGGGTGATAATATTTCTGTTATTTTGTCTCCACAAGCAATCCCTCACCTCTTCTCAGTGTATGGAAATTCAAATAATAACGTTGTTGGACCTACAATTCACAGTGGAGTTGAGCAAATCATACAACCCGTGCAGGAAAGTAGTGGAGCATCCATATTTCACTTATACACACACACACACCTGTGCCTTTGAATGGGATGAGTGGGACAATAGATTTTCTTTCTATTTCTTTCCTCTCCCTTTGGATTGTATATTCCACTATCTTCTGCCATCTCCTACTCCCCCAGTGAATATTCCTCAATTTACTCTCTTTCTCCTCTCACACCTTTATTGGTGGTCTGAGTCTGGTAGGTATCCATCAGGGCCCCTCACTTAGCCCTGCAATGCCTCAGTGCCGGTGAACAATGGCGGGCCAAAGGCAGCCAAGTTTGCTCATGAGTACTGGGTATATATGTGTGTGTGTGTGTGTGTGTGTGTGTGTGTGTGTGTGGGCGTGGGTGGGTGGGTTGTGTGTGAACCCATGTGTACCAGTTTTAATCATGCATATTACATCTGCATCAACACTGTGCATCCATAAGGAAATGCAGGTTTGCTTCTACATACTGGCTCATTGTGTGTGTGTGTGTGTGTGTGTGTGTGTGTGTGTGTGTGTGTGTGTGTGTGTGTTTGTGTGTGTATTTAAGTGTTTTAAGTGCTAATACAAGTGTGTGTGTGTGTGTGCGTGAGTGGGAAGGGAGCTTTAGTACCTTGAAAGGTTCTGGTCAGGTGCCAGTGAATGCAATCTTCACTGTCTAAACAGGCTAAGCTTGAACCTCAAGAGTTTCTAGCTCTGCATTCACTCTGGCTACACTCTCTATTTGTTTCCTGTCAAAGATGCTTCTTTATTTAACGATACACTTGCAAGGAGAGCTTTGCAGCTCAACAATGCATAACTCAGTGGCAGATGAGCACAACCCCCTGTGAAGGATTTGAAGAATCGGGTTTCTAAGTGTGTGTTTTTTTCATAAATATGTGACACTTGACAGACATTAACAAGGAAATGGATGTGTTAATGATAGACACAACGTGGGAAAGAGCTCTCTGTTGGTACTTTGCAAATATGAAAACGCACTTTACACTGAAGCTTGAGTGAATATGTTAGAGGTGACAGAGAAGTATGTTTTTATAATAGATTATGAGTTGGAATAACTCAAAGTGTATACATTTGTACATTTATATATAGCTATTGCATTGATTATTCCAGATTAAATGCAATACTTTGGCTTGTAACTGAGATAAAAAAAAAAAAAAAGAACAGAACAGAAATAACCTTCTCCATCTCCTCATTCTCATATGCAAATAGGCAAATAATCAGACCTCCAAAGCGTTGTTTACAGGGTCTTGAGTGAGAGGATCTGTCGTCATCCTAATGGCAAAGGATTCTGGTTAATTTCTGTTTGCTGAAAAGATTTCCGCCAGCTGTGATGTCTTTAGGAGGCTGTAAAAATCTTCTCAGTGCACTAAATCTGATGTTGGCTCTTTAGAAAGTTAGAAAGTGGCAGCAAAGGAGAAATTCAGCTATTTTAATGTCATTAGAAATTATCATTTAAACCTGCATTGGTACATTTTTTGGGCACTTGGTGGCAGTGGGAGCCACACTGTTATATATTATATATTGTAGTTGTTATGGTTAGTTTGTTAGTTTATTATACATCGCAGAGTAACATTAGAGTTCATTTGGAGATGTGCCAAGGCCTTCTTGTAGCTCTGATTTGGTCTCTAATTCCTGAGAGTTGCTTAGCTACGAAATGCTTCACTATGTTTAACAGCTAATCGCTAACTTAGTTGTGTACAGTGAGCTTGCCAGAGTTTTTAACAGCTGTATGGTGCCGCTGGAAAGCACTGAAGTCAGTTAAAACCAAAACAATGCGATAAAAAACGCTAAAATGCTCTATAAAAGTGAAAGTAACTGCAGAAATATGTGATAATTTTCTGTGGGCTATCAGCAACTATCACTATCAGCAACCCTTTTCACATTTCAAGTAGTGATTTGAGTCATTGCTAATATAAAAACATAAAAACATGATTATAGCAGCTTTATGGAGAAATAATTTAGATACAAGCTTAAAAAGTGAAAAAGATATATGTGCTAAACGTGTATTGTTATTACAATTCCACTCTTTCAACAGATCTATGATAGTTAACTGTTTCACTGTTGCAATACTAGGTCACAGTGAAACAATCTTAAACATGTCCAGATTGCAATAACAAGTGCAGAAGACCGTTGAGAACAAAACGACAAACAAGGAAAGGGCGTAGGTGAAGCGTGAAGAAGGAGGTGAGTGTGCTATCAGATTAACTCAGAGCACAGGTAGGGACATCAGTGGTGTACATCTCTGCCAGGGTGTTATGGGAAAATATTCTAGCCTTTGGGTTACAGACAATAACACCTTAGAAATTGTTAAACATTGTCTCTGATAGTAACTGGCATCTGCAAACAGATCAGATGTGAGTTGCTACTGAGATTAGAGGAAACATGAAACCACCTGAGAAGTGGAAGCATTAAGAAGTCAGTTTGTATACATGGGGAAATATACATTGTTCCATTATATATGTTTAATTGCAAATATGTTTTATTGCTTTACATTCAACAGTAAACATCTGACATTCTGACTATTATTACAGACGTGCTTCAAACGTTGTAGCACTGATTTTGAAACGTTGACCTAGCCTGACCTGCTATCTCTGCCCCCAGCATACCTGTGACTCCTGTGAACTCGGTTCATTTTTCACAAAGGAAAACCACTGAGACGTGATAAATCTGTTACAGATGAACAGAAAGATCACAGTGCTCTCTTTGTTTTTTATCTCATGTCATTTATTTCCACATCTCATGACCTTACTAATCATTCAGTCAGATCGAGGTGCAGAGAAGCACGTATGCTGCCATCCAAAATGCCACATTCATTGGAATAAAGAAATTAAGATACTGGAGATAGAATTTACAAAAGAAAACTTAAAATTGTTTACATTTATGACAAACATCACTTTTGACTGCTGTATTGTAGAGTATTAGTGCCAGGCATAAGGAATAGAGAGGAGGAAGCGTCTTTTATTATTATTTTTGTGGAGGTTTAATGCATTTCAAGAATAATTTAAAAATCGGGAATAAAAGTGACTGGCACATCTTGCAAGACTGTGTGGTTTCTTTTTATGATCAGATGCAATTTTTTGGCACAGTCTCTCCAAAGTCCTAATACTTATTACATTGCATTTATGTGCTAAAATATAGTGAATAAAATAATTTCCTTGTGAAATTTGGCAAAAATAAGCCATTTTGCAAAGGCAGCAACATGTGCTAACACTAGGATTTTGATTAATTCTCAAACGTTTGACTTGAATCTTGAAAGGTCAACTTTATTCTCAACATTTTGACATGATTTTTTTCATGCCTGACCCAAATACAGAAAAGACCCATAAAATGCAAGCAATGCCTGGTGACATCTAATTATGTCAGGTATACAATATGACACTGAATGAATTTCACCTATTCTTTACACGATTACTGTCAATGGAGCAACTCAAGGTTGGATTTTTTTTTATAAAGGCGGCCAACAAAAATTACACATGGTTGTGAGATGACCAAATGAATCAGAGTGAGCTGGAAAAGAGAATTCAGCAGGCTTCATTTTCATATTTTACCCTATAGAATAAACATTTTTATTGGGTAGCAGAAGCAGGAGTCCAGGCAGCATAGCATCATTCCCAAGTGCTTCAATTCTGTAGTTATTATACTGGATGTGTTTACAGGCCTGTAGCTACCCTTGAGGACACAAAGGTCATATCCTCAGAGTTTTTTCGGGGGAATCTGGGGATTTTAACTGCAAAAATAACCCTACACCTTGACTGTTGGTATGACTCCAGTTGGGATTTATACTGTATGTACATATGTGCACAAGCCAATACTGCCTCATTCCAGTATTACATTATATTGTCAAGAAATCTTCCACATTATCACTCACTCTATTTACAACAGATCAAATTCAAGAATCAAGATATTTAGATTTGACTTCTTTTAGGCTAAAAATAAAGCCTGAAAATGAGTGGTTCTTATTCTCAATTCACTTCAATTTTATTTATATAGCATCCAATCATAACAGAAGGTAGCTCATGACATTGCCCATATAGAGAAGGTCTAGAACGTACTTTATAATATTACCACCATGAGCAAGCACTTGGTGACAATGGCAAGGAAAATGTCCTGTCTTAATATTTCTCCACCTAAATTATATTCCTGCCAGCAGGGAAAAGATTTGAAGCAGCTTACAGCAGCTTAGTATACATCCTCATGTTACAGGATAAAATATAGAATACATAGCACAATTAAAATGGTAAACTATCGATATAATTTTCAACAAATGCCCTCTTTTGTGTGGTGTGGATATGGGGGAGAGGTGGCACATTGAGGGACTTGGACCCATGACCTCAGTATGTCTAAAGTCCTGTCCATGGCCCTGATTGTTTGCTGTTGTTGCTGTTTTAGAGCAAATCAATTTAGCGCTTTCTTTCTTTCTTTGGCATTATATGGCATCACATGGGGTAAAGGAAAAGATTTGTTTCTTTCACATTTAGTACTGTTGGCACCAAACCATAGCAACATGCATCTACATGGGCTGACACCTGAATACGGTTCAAAGCCTCTTGGGAACCACAGCCAGTCACAGAGACAGAGGAACAGATAACAATACACAGTGCAGTCTATTCAGAACTATAGACTGCAAAATGCTGGCTGCATGCAGATTCAACTCAGATAAAGGAAAAACACAAAATAAAGTGCTGACCACAGGTGTGAACAAAGCACTATTTTCAAAAACATTTACAAAAGGAGGACTCTGTGGATCTTTGGGGAACTTTTTGAAGATCTTACCCCTTCCCATCTACAAAACCCAAGATAAATGGGATCTGTTATCAGTTTAGATGTTGTATAATTGTACAACTGAAGTCCTAACATCAATGCGGGTTTAGATTCTAAGAACTGCAACCTTAAGTTCACAGGCATCAGGGAATTTATCTGATCATGACGCCCTGAATAGCAAACACAGCTTATCATTACCATCGTTCACATTTTGGTTAAGATCCTCTTCATGAAGCTTTAGAGAGTGTGAGAAAGTACGCCACCATATTTGAAGTTAAAAATATGTTTACAAACTTTATAAAGTTTTGATAAAGGGTATGACTGTTCAGTCAAACTCAGTATGTAGTTATTTAGAAACTTATGAGTAAACCTGTGTTAATCGGTGTAAATCTAGCAAGGTGAAGCAATCAACAGTCAAGCTTATAAAATCCAAATGAATAATCACTGCTGGTATGACGTTGACGAGAATCTTCAGTGTTTACCAGGAAGGATTAAGCCATGCGGCATTTAACAGTCATCAGTGTTTCCTTTCAAACAAATCTCTGCTATGTATTCGGGCTTTGTGTTCCAACAATAAAACAGGTTACGTCTTTATTTAAGCTGGAACATGATTCCCCTTTAGCCAGTTTGTTGATGAACTGAAAGTACAAGATCACTTGAGTGGCTAAAATGCTTTTATGGATCGTTAACTATGAGTACATGCTGGGTTTCAAGAATGGATTTACTGATATTAACAATAATGTACAATGAAGTGTCATCTGCAAACACTGGAACACTCAGCCCATAAACCACGGATTGAACCAATCAACTGAGATTAAAAAGAGATGTAATGATGCCCATATGAATTTTTCTTGTGGCAGTGGTAGACCAGCCACTCTTCTGTCCTGAGCAATACAGCGGCTGTTTCTTGTTAAACAAAGAAAGGTCTACCTTTATAGAGATCCTTTCCATAATTCGATCTATGAGCCTGCCAGAGGCAAAAACAAGAACTTTAGTGGACATACTTTGTTGGTGTACAGTTGCTCCAAAGCAGACTCATGCAACACTGTTCCAAGTTCAAAAAATGTTGTCCTCATTAGTCACTTGGATACAAAAACATAGGAAAATATGGTCCAAGTTGAAAAATACCACAGTTACCCTTTAACCAAAGTGACGTAGTAGTCTAAATTTAATCACAGGCAGGGCACAGGACATGAAACTTGTTTTTAGGTGTTGAAATTTGGCCCTTTGCACATCCATCATCTACCCCAACCTCCTCCCTATGACTTCATTTCAAGTACAAAAATCATTGCCAGTGATCGTAATCCATTTAATTATTACATTAGAATTATTACATTACATGCAATTACATTTCCTCCAAAATGTTCTGTGTTTCACAAGCCATTTACTAGTATATAAACTGTTACCAGAACATGCCTTTTCCTCAGCAAGACACACGGGGTCACAGCATGGTCAGATGTGGTGTTTGGAGGGCTTCTAATTTTGGGATCAGAGCTTAATGAGAGGACGAGAAAACAACCTGCTGGTGAGAACAAGGGGGACGGCCCAAGAGACGAGGCGGACGAGAAAAGGATACAAAGGACAGCTTAGAGGACCTCTGATGTCGCACCAGCACCAGCAGAGTGGTTCATTGAAACTAAAGAGCCTCCGCTGTGTTGCTTTTGTCTGATTCTTGTCAGGCCTGTCCCTCTCCTATAATAATGAGTCCTTTGACAAGTGATTAACTTCGTAGTCGCTGTTATTTTTTTTTTTTTCTTTTCCACAAGTGTTTGTTTTAATGGCAGGCCTCGGTTTATCACCTTTTGAGTAGCTTTTTCTGTGAACACTGAAGGTGAGCGTAGATTAAAATTAATTTAAAGAAACATTGTGAAAACATGACCACATGAGTGCTAAAATTCATTCTTTGAAATTAGTTTTACACAGAAGAAACAAGACTAACCTCAATGTCCACTTACTATGTTTAATTGGAGAACTTTCAACCAAATCTCACAAAAATATGGAAGATCAAATAAAATAATTTCAGCATATTTTCTGGGTGGATAATCTGTGGGGACCTTACTTTTTGCCATTCTACATATTCTAGCACTTTTGTCATTTTAAATCATTAAAACACCACCCTATCTAATACCACTGGAAGATTTATTGTAATTGGCCATTAGTCTATTAAGCTAATAAGCTAACACATGTTTCCGCTTTTCCCTCTCAATGGGAGGATTTAGCTTTTCATCCTGAAATTTGACAAATTTGTCTCCCTTTCTTTTAAGACCTGGCTTTGATCCTCTCAGGTAGGCAGGGGGTACAGTAGTCCCTGAAGGGATGACCGCCCCCTGATGGGAGAATTGTTTTTACCCCAGCTGTGATTTACTTGTACTGCGACATCTAATTCCAAATACAATTTTGTCAAATCAATGCCCGGACTTTGTCTTATTAAGGCCAGCCTGGTTTCCTATACCAAGCAGGGTGCTTTAACCCCCTGATGAGGTAGGCAAGCTAAGGCTGCCCCTCACAACAAAACAACACTCCACTCCACAGCAGCATGACACTTCCTCGACCAGCAAATGAGATGAAAGCTTTAAACCATGAAAATAGTGGTTTGAAAAGCTTCTGAAGCCCTGCTACCCTGCTAGCATGGAATAAAGATGGGCTGTCCACGTGCAACAAAAGCAGGACACAACAGGGAAAAACATCAAAGTGTGATTTCGTAAAGGAAAAAATACCTGTTTGGTAAAGGGTGCCCACTGAGAAAAACGCAGGTGAATTTTCAAGTAATACCATATTGTGGTTAAGTGCTACAGTTTATTTATTTTTCTAACTTTTCCAAACTGTGATACCCTTTCATTAGAGTGTTAAACAGACCTTCACCTCTTGCAATGATTTACTGCTTTATATCCGCTTGCAGCAACATCGCCACACATGAAAGTTTTAGATTACATCTTAAAATTAGATATGATAAATGTAAATGTCAGGAATTAAATTAGATATTGAATAGATGTATAGTGATTCTGTATATTTTCTGATGACTGATTTTCTGCACACTATAAGGTAAAATAAAGCTGGAAAGGACTGAAACAACATTAAATTAGACCCAAAAAAAAGCAAAAAAATTTGATTTAGACATCTACAAAGCAAGCCAATGTGATCCCGCCTCAAATGTGTTGCTAAGAATAAGGCCATCCTGACAACAGCAGAGTTTTTGTTCTCTGTCCACAGGTGGATTTACCTGACTGTGTGCAATACGATCGCTCTTTGATCCAAGTAGAACTACTAAGGAAAGAGGCTTAGGTGAATAAGGTGTGAAATCCTTTAAACAAGGACCTTTTTGTGGTACTTTGAGTATACAGCGTTCCCAAAAGAAACTTTCATTGCATCAGTGAAAGTCGGGACAGAAGGGAGAAAACTCAAGGTCAATCAAATAACAATATATGCATAAATGCATAAATGTATTTAGGCCAATGGCTGAACATTAAAATGATTGAAGTGATCGCATTTCAGCAGAACATAATGTAATATAGTACGTGCACAAACTATTACGATGTTCTCTATGTTTCAGGTAAGCAACAAAGACATTTAATCAAATTAAATACACAATTTCTTAAAGATAATCCAGCATGTACATACTGTATATAAAAAGTAGACCAAAACAGCTTTCCCCAAGAGGGAACCTATAATAATTTGCCATTAAGAGCATGCTAATGGGAGGCCATCACGTATGATAATCCTGTGTAAGGAACATTTGCTTGTAGTTTATGATAAATCTGTGGAGCCAAACATGACTGAAAGGCATGCAACATACAACATGATCAAATTTGCATTTGAGGAGCGAGCACCAACAGCAGATCATATTAAATCCATTGCTATTTTAATGCTGGATATCAAAGTGAGGAATTTAAACATGCCATGTTCATGATCTCACTGTGAAATTCCAAAGGTTTAGGATTAAACTGCCTCATGTAATCAGATGGTGCCATGCACATGAATGTTTATTAAATGAGCTGCAGCGAAGTGTGGGAGCACATTCCCCAGTTTAAGTAGTGTATAGGAGTGTCAGTAGAGGCATGTGATAACAACAATAAAACAATGCTAATCTTTAATAGGAATCTTTTACTTCAGCATTATTTAACATGCATCATGATTGAAGTTTGTTGCTCAAACTGCAGCTAAATATTGAATATGTAGTTCAAGGCAATATTTACATAAGCATACATGTCGTCAGTGGTCTCAATCATCTTCTGAATAAATTCTGTTGAACACTGATGAACAGTAATTGCCATCTGTCTCAATATGTGCAATGTCATGACTTGGCCATAAGCGTATAAAATGTGATTTTTGAGTTTGCAGGCGACACATGCTCAAGAGATTCCAGTCTCATGAATAATTCATGGCTGCGAGAATAATGACGGCGGATAAAACTTTGTGTGAGTAATTGCGTAAGTAGACTCATCAGCATTAGGAGTGTGTGTGTGTGTGTGTGTGTGTGTGTGTGTGTGTGTGTGTGTGTGTGCTGAGTAAATCTCAGCATTTTCAACATCAAATGTGGCAAAATTATGCTGATGCACAATGAGAATACTAACAAGCAAATCACTCACAAACACTTCTTTTTTTTTTTTTAAGCTCCCGCATATCCAAGCAACAATTGACTCATGCCAGTTTGACACGTATTGTGAGCAGATCTAAAAACGTGAGAAAAGTTGTTCCACATTTATTATCCGTCGGCGAGTTTTAATTCACATTCTCACCTCCCAGCATGCCTATATTCCTTCCACCTGACTGTGCTCTTTGGTCAGCCCTCTGTGCCTAAGTGACCATATATTGGGCATCCATTCAGAGGCTCTATTTTCTAGGTGATTGACTCTGAAAAACTTAGGTCGCAATCCCCAAATGTTACCCCTGTGTTTGAGGAAGGGTCGGCATTGTTGAGACCCTGGGAGTCCTGCCCGGTTGTATGCCTGTCATGCTGGGATTAAGAGTAGTGGGTGGAGCAGGATTTTAACAGGTGGAGAGATACCTCAGGAGTGGGATGGACTAAATCTGCCAGAGCTGAGCCAGCCTCCTTTCAGTCTTTAAACCAGAGGACACATAGTTCCCTCAGTGGATTTATACGTTTGCTCAGATATTAAAAAATAATTATTAAGATGATTATTAGTACAATGCTTGAGTTGGTTAACACTGAAACATAAAGGATTCTATAGCTATGTTAGCACCTCTGTGAGGCTGTGCTAAGGGCAAAAGGCTAATGGCAACATGCTAATATGGTGATGCTAACCAGATATAATGTTTACTATGTTCATCATCATAGTTAACATGCTAATTAGTACTAAATACAATGTAGCTGAAGCTGATGGGACATTTGTCATTAGTTTTGCAAGTATCACTTTATAATACAGTCTACAATTTACCATGTTACTTCCTTATATAAATCAGGTACCAATTAAATACTTATACCAGTTGCTATGGGTACTTAGAGAGACTATAGACACAAAGGAATAACAAGTGTCAGGGTCCTCTATAAAATATGGTTTCATCATATTGACAACTGTTGGAGCAATCTTACCTAATAACCTAATAAGCGTTTGGTTTTATTAATCCATGACTATATGGGACATCAACTGTAATCAGTACAAAGAATAAAATGGTAAGCTTAATCTCTTCTACAGTATGTAAACATTTTAACTGTTCAGTCCCATACGCTGGTGTATTCTATAAATGATTCACAAGTCAATTTTTATTTTAAGATTTGTACCTTTTCTTTGGGCTTCATACCCAAAAACTGCATTGCTGTATCCCAGATTGGGTCAGTAGCCTATACTGCAGAACCAATTCAATACAGTATATATCTAATGTGGTCTTCAGTAACCTCTCCATTTGAGTTTCAAGATATATTCTGAAAAGCCACATTTGTTACCTTATTGTGCCCCAGCAGTTTTGGTACCACAGTACATCACCATTTTCATTTATTTCTCTTTTTTTTCCCAATTACTTTTATTTCCCAGAACTGGGCCCTGTATTTACAAAAGTATTTCTAGTCTAATTAATTTTTCCTTTCCTCTAAAATGGCCAATTGTTAATCCCTTTTCCCCTTAGTCTTGTTTTCACCCACTTAAGTAGCAGCAGGAGCTGATAAGTTTTCCAGCGGTACCTGATTCATACAACAAAATGATACTGTTTGTGTGAAATGTTACCCTATTTGGCCAAAAACAAAAGTACCTGAAATTCAAATTTTAACCTCATTGTGGCCCTAGAAAAACAGTTAAGGGATCATCAAAGTTATTTTAAATGTATCCTGATGGGCATATGAATATGAAATTTTATGGCAGTCCATCCAACAGTTGGGCGATAGAAACATTTCACTTAAATCCACACATCTCAACATCACAGTGGTGTTAGCTGAAAAGTCAGTGGGACGCCAAAGTCATCAGGGTTCATCTTCTGGGAACCATGAACCATGTCTGTACAAAATTTTGTGTCAATCCATCCAATCGCTGATGAGATATTTCAGTCTGACTCAAACAGATAGACCATGCCAGAGTACAACTAGTCAAAACATGGAAGCCTTTCCCCTTCATCCCCATCATGAATTATTTCTTTAAGTCAGCACTTGCCAGTCAAAATGAATCAGACAACAAATTTACAGACCATTACTCACCATTATTTCTGTTCTGTAGTGACGGATGAACGCTACACTTTTACCAACAAGACAAGTCAATTTGTCAGTCAGCATCTTAGTTCATCTTTGGGATCAGTGACTGGCGAACTTGTCAAGTCAGGCCTGTGCACTTTGCAATGAAAATGTTGTTTAACTCTTTTTCTTGGTAGCATACAATGCAATAAAAGGTAGAATGACATTCATAAACGCGTTATTTGTAAGCTTTTACCCCCTCCAGAGGGTAAATTCTGATGCTGTAGCAGCACATGGTCTGAAAGAAGTCAAAAAAGAAGTCTATAAAATCAAAATAGAAACTATATAAGAGCAATTAAACTCAAAATTTCAAGGAGAGCAGTATATACGCAGTGCCCATGACCAGTGTTGTACTCCCTGAAGTCAAGCAGCAGAAGTGAGGTGACAATATGCAAATACTACTGGCCCATTTTTGGGTGAGCTATATGCAAGAGTAGTCTTACATGTCACTGTTTATAACACAAGGCGTTTATCCTTTGCTGGACGGGCTGATTTAAAGAATAATTTGGGGCATAAATTAAGAGTATAACCATTTCTCCAGGCAACATGACACCGCTGTTAGTGAGCGAGCTGCTGAAGTTTAACCAACAGCAGATAAAGATTATTCAGCGCAACCCATCCAAATGAATTCATCGCCTTAATGAACTCCCTTCCCTTCTTCATATTTTAGAAGAAATGAGCAATGCCATGAGCAATGGCAGCGATTCCTTCATGCCTCAATGCGATTGGCTGCAGATAAGGACCACCACCCACATTAGCACGCAGGTAATTATTTGGATTTCTGCGAGCAGGTGGTGATGGAAGCAGGAGTGTCCGTGATCAGACTCCAGAGTATCTCCAGATAAACATCGGGGGCTTTGAGACACACAGACACCAGCCCCTGCAACACTCACCAGGAGCCCCCATATCTCTACCCCAACCATGCAGCTATTACGCACAGCATGTCGTAAAAAAAAAAAATGTGGGATGGCAATATAGGCCAAGGGGCTGGTGAGAATACTTTACTCTGCTCTGGGTTATGCCTTGTACCAGCATGGGAATAAAGTGGTTCCTGTCAAATGTGACCAACAGCATTGATGGGAGGAAAGGGCAAAATTTTAAGTGTAATATAGGCGGCCTCATTTCTATAGACAGCCAAAATAGGACATGTTAAAACTGGGTTCAGAACTGAAAGCACTGATGTAGTAATGCAGGAGTGACAATAGAGTTTTACCTTTAGACAGAGCATTGATTGTTATTTCCCCATTAATGCTAAACTCTGTCTGCTAGTTGTAGCTTGTAACATTAGCATTAATTCAAAGTCATATGATCTGGCCACCTGGTGAATGAAAATTTACTTTCTCTGGTGAGAACCAACTTCCGAGCTAATAGCTCTTTGGCTGCACCATGCTCCACCCCGATACTAACTAGAAGCTAACTTTGTCTCTCTTGCTGTTTGGTGCAGGGTGGTATAGCCTACAGTGTGTTTTTCCACCCATTCATGGATGGGTAGAGCGATGAAAGTGAATAAAAACAGTGTTGCTGTGGGCAGGAAAATTAGCTAAATGATGCAAAGATGCCCCTAAGAGGAGCTACAGAGCTGGGTGGTAATTCTTGAAACTATGAGCGACACACATCCAAACTATTTTAGAAAATCTGATCTGTACAGCCTCAAATTTGAGATATTTTGGTCATGTTTAGGATAATTGAGTTTGGCAACTTAGGTTCAGTGGTTTAGCCTAGGGTGAGGCTAAAATTACTAGCATGATTTCTCTTAGTTTAATATGAAAATGTCGAGGTCTGCAATTGAATTAAGCATGTATGATGAGAAGAGCAGGCTTTGTACTGTATGTTGCACAAATTTGGATACAATTTTTAGTTCCGCTTTCTAAAGTATTATGTTGCAATGTGTGTTGTTAAAATGCACATCATTTCTGTAGAGAATTTTGTTGGATCTGTAATTTTCTCAAGTTTAGACAAAGCCATAATTTAAAAAATACAGTACTAGGATACAGATAAGCACTCTTACTTGCACATAAATTAAACTTAATAACAGCTTGTGATCAGTCTGGCCACTTGAAGAGCTGAAAAATTGTTGCTGTGACTTGTTAGCAGATGTTGGCAGATGTTGTACATACGTGCCATATCCATCTCCACCTTAATCATCTCATCTCCTCTCTCACTCCCTGTCTCCCTCTCTCTGGCTGTTGCTGCCTTTGTATGGAGGTTTCAAGTCATCGCAGATAAGGAACGTTTTCACACTGTTAATCAGATCGTCAGGACGATCTGCTCCCCTGCAACATGCATAGTTTGGCATGGTGTTTTCCTATGAGACATTCACCTCAGATCTAATCCCCCTTAAGCTCTGCACTCCACTGGACTAATGGGATGTGGCAGGCAGCTGTGGATGAGTTACTATGGAAAGATTATGACTGTATGATGCAATGTTGGAGAAAGGGAGCTTACTGGCAAAATGTCCAAAGAAACTTCTAGCTGTTTTACAAAGTCGCATCGCAACATTATATTCTTGCAGTTGATTTCCATTTTCCATTTCCTTTTAAACCTGATTAATCCAGAGAAAGTTTGCTTGTGTTTGCTTTTTTTTTTTCTTTGTCTAAGCGCAGCCTGCTTCATATTCATGCATTTAAGTGAAGTTAAGGAATCAGCGCTTTGCTCAAAGGCACAACTCAACTACAAGGACATGACACTGCATAAAATCAATAGACCTCTGCTGACATCATAAAACGAAGCACAGAATTATGCGATAATACCTGTATATTATTGACAGAATATCGATCAAAAGTTTGAACAACAATAAGAACAAAAACTACAGAATATGAGAATAGCTCTGTCTTGGTAGCAAAAAAAAAAAAAAAAAGAAGGAGAGCTTCAGTTACCCAGGGATGTATGAAAATGGCTCCTTCAGGGCACCAGTCCTCCATCTTGCCTGCAGTCATTAATTAGATCTAATCAACACCGCAGGGAAAAGTTACTGTCAAGACTAATTAGCCAAAATGGAGCGTCTGTAATGGGAAACAAATGAACAACAACAGTTAACTGTAGCAGCCTGCTCCATGCTTTATGACTCATTCAGTCTCAGCGGGAGAGATTTTTGGAGCAGCACCGTTCAGAATTATATTAGCACTTGATTACTGTTTTGAGGGAATGTCTGAATATTAGGCACGGTAATAGGTTTTGAACGATAAAATCATGTTGAATAGGCAACGTATTTTCAGGTTTGTCACTGTGCTGTAGTTAAAAATCAGTTTTTGTTGAATTCTCCAACCCTTTTGCTTGCGTACTGCACTCGCACAAACACACACACACACACACACTTCTGCCAGGTTGCCTATTGTAAGCATCACGCAAGCTTCCCTCCAACCCCAGGCCTCAGAGGTCATGAGAAATGTTGACTTAATCCTTTTTTTTCGTCCCCACACTACTTCTAAGAGTCAAGGCAGGGAGTAAAAAAAAAAAAGGAACCTTTGTTTCTCCCACAGCGCCGCGAACAAAAGGGGTTGGGATTGGGAAAAGCGTACACACACACCACCTGCAATTAAGAGCTTAGAGTTCGTCCTCTCAGCACAAAACACTCAGCGACCGAGGAGAGGAGAGGAAACGTCAAGATTAGGTGGGAAGTACTACGAGGGTATTAGAAAAACTTGTGAGAATGAAGACGTTTGTCACAGAATATTAATTACAGGATGCTGGAGGACAGTCACCTTATACCCTGTGGAAGAGTATTTGATAACTAGTGGCTATTGATGACAATTAAGCACTTTAACGACTTGGGTTGGAGGTTTGCACCACGGTCACACACATCATGAATGAGCCTCTGTTTGTTTGCCCATATGCTGGATTGAGTAATTAACACGTGGACATCTGCTGAGGAATAGAAGGTGTTAAGTTGTCATGAGAAGCACAGAAACACTGATGACATTCAGTCCATTTAATATACAGTAAAATGTCTCACGCAGAATCGGAAGTGTCGGCCTTTGCGATGTGTGCCAGAAAGTTGTCTCTGCTGAAACATTTCAGTCATCTGAACTTTACTGAAAATGCCAACTTCATTAAAACAAAATTGGGTCAAATGCACTGAGTGCAAATTAGAATCAGCAAAGGGAGATGAGATGATTGTAATTAACATCTCTTCAATCAAGCTGGAGAGTGGGAATTACAGCTTCGTGTTTTACATTTATTGCTCAACTCCAGGGACCTTCTTAGGTGGTACAATATGACTTCTGCCATTTTAAAGGACCATTTATGTACAGGAATACAGATGCACATAGGCATGTTTGTGCAAACGGTGCACAGTATCAGCAGACATCTTTATATCATATCAATTATTAAAAAAGAATACATGAGATCATCATCAGATATATTATAAATACTGTATATATGTAAAATATATGGTCATACATTTTAAAATATATATGAAAAGTTGCAATAATTGGTAAATTAATTTGAAAGATGTTAGGTGGGCGTACTACTCAAACAGGATATCTCAAAATCTTGTTTACATATTTCATTGATTTTTGAATTATAGTTGGCCACATACTAAGTGATTAATTTGATACAGATCTAGACTCAGCTGCAGATCACTGACTGTAAAAAGAATGGACCGCGTACGCATGAAGTCAACCACTAAAGAGCCGTTTTGCAGCTCAGACTATGCAGCTCTGGCCATTCGCCATGTTGGTAATCCTGCCTCTTGTGCCTTCCGGCTAATCAGAAAATCAGCAAAGATGTGGATCATCAGTGGACCTGAGGCAGGCTGAATGGGTGCTCAAACAAACCATCTGTAATGGCATCTACCCATAAATGAAAGCTTGTTCTTTAGCCAGCCTCAAGTGGCCGTTCGAGGAACTGCAGTTTTTGGCACTTGTGCTTTTTTTAAATGAACTACCTTACCAACCTGTATGGAGAAAAATACAACACATGCTTGTCATGTTATCACTTTGAATGAAGATCAAAATGTTGAGCACAATTTCTATATATATCTAGTGATATAAAAGCACATTTAGATGAGCATGTAGCCTCAGTAGCCCAATGAAAACCTTGTTTAAAGCATCCTGTAGCATCTTTGTTTAGATAAAGATGCAGCATCTACCTGAGCTGCTGAAGCAGCGGTGGTTTATGTGGATGTCATTTTTAAACACAGTACTGCCTCCACACTCCTATACTTCACACCTATAGATGCACTCAGCTTCATTACTGGAGATAATTACAAAACCCAGCACTGCATCTTATTTGATGAGGTCAGTTGGTTTCCAGCTGAGAGACGTAATAACCACTAGTGTTTACTGTATTTATCTACAAAGCTCATGTTGGGAAATAGCCATATTTTATCTCATTTTTGCTGCTCTGTAACTCTTGTCCATTGTGAACTCTGATAATTAGCTGACGCTTCAGGAACGCTGTAGCAAAAATAGATAAGAATGTTTTTTCCTGTTAGTGCCTTGCTTTTTATTTTCTTGTCACATTGTTTTATTCATTTTTTCAGTATCACATTTCTTGGTGCTCCACTGGCCTCTCCTCTAGCACCACCAACAGGCCTAAATGTGGGCAATTAAACATCAAAATTGAAGTCATATTCCCCAAAGGATGAACCTGTTGTCTGTTCTCTCTTAATGATTTTATAGTGACTTTCATATCAGTGCAACATGGCTCACAAATATATCTGACGAGATCAACAATTGTATCTGTATATGTGTCTTTTAACAAGTTGTGGTGTAACACTGTCAGTCATTTCTTTCTGTGAGTACATGCACATAAGTTTGTTTCAGTGGTCTGCTCCGGGTGTGGCAGTACATGGCGCCTGGTCCCGGATCATTAATAAACCCACACCTGAGCCATGCTGGTAGCCCTGGAGCGACCGAGTTCTTGTGGTGGGTGGCAGCACCAGTCCCAGCAGAGGCTCTAGGATGTAGACCAAGTCAGGCGTGTAATCCTTCTCTCCGAGTTGGAACGCACCGTCGATGCAGGAAAATAAATATGGAAGGGTGAGCCGCTGAATGAGGGAGATAGGGGAGAAGCTATTACCAAGAAGAGACCCAACAATTAAGATGAGGATTTGTTTTAAATTATTTCACAATTTTGTGGATTTTTTTTTTTAAACATGGAATGGAAAGAGTTTTTTTTTTTTTTGGCTGTAAAACATTCTAATCATCAAACTCTGCAGAAACTGTAAGGAGTTTCAACAAAGTGCTGAATTTAAATCATTTCACTCCTGCTTCATTGTGGTGCTCCTCCAAAAACCAAAGCTCTCTACCAAATGGACCTGCACAAATTCCTTCATTTGACTGCATAAATCATCGTATTCATACATGCAGGATTTTAAGTTCCTACTTCATTTGAGAAGATGTATTAACACCACTCACATTCTACCTTACACTGGCACTCGCAAAGTGCTTTAGGTCACTCTTTCCTAATTTGAATCAATTATCTCATTTCCTCTCTCTGAAACAGTGTTTCTCATTCAGCATAATGCACCAGCTATTTGTCAACGCTGTGTCATGCACTCGCCTCTTCACTATTCGTGTCCACTCTTGTCAGCGTGACTGAATGCTAGCTTTCTCTACTGTCTGAGGCTCATTTGAAATTCAAATATTGTCTCATTGCTGAGCCTCAATAATATTGACTTTCGCTTACTCTCCAGAGGCACCAGGGATATATTTAGGGCAGGATTGTGTCTTTTTCTTACAGTATGTCTTACAGCATCTGGGGCTTTTCAGGACTGCAATCAGTTGCTGCAGGTAATGTTAAGTTTTGTCTGGCTTGATGGCAGTGGAATTCATCATCAAACTCCATCCAAACCTGATAGAAATCTAAGATTAAATCAGTGTTTTTAAATCAGCAAACCTTAAATCTGAAAGTCTAAAAGTCTATAAAGTTTGTCCCAAAAACTCCTGAAAGGTTTAACCCAAATCTCAACTCTTAGTTTTTTACAGTATGAACATTAGGAAGTGAAATGCACAGCTACGTCCGTGGTCCACTAGATGGAGTACTACATCACTGAAAAGGTCTGATATCTCTTGTTGGTTATATTTTTTCCTTATCTGGTTGGAAAAAATAGATTAGACTGAAGTTATAACTGTGTGGCATGATGTATTCATGGAAAGGCTGTTCATTCTGAACATAATACGAATATACAGTATAGGTAATAGGCTGAATTTAAACTGCAATAACAAATATATGAAATATCACTTTCATTCTTGATTAATCTGCTAATTATTATCCAGATTAGCTGTTTAAATGTTTGTCTTACAACATAGAGAGAAATGCACTATTTCCCAGAGCCCTAAGGGATTTCTGTAAAACACTTTTATTGTCTGACTGACAGTCCAAAACCAATAAAGATATTCAGTTTACAAAAAAATCCTGAGAAGTTGAAACTATCAAATGTGTTGAGTTTTTGCATGAAGAATGACTTAAAGGCCCTGAAAACCTATTTTCTCTATCAGTTTCTTATTATAAGCAAAAAAAAATAGTCCAACATGAAAACAACATATTCTGCAAAAACTATTTTGGTCATCGCTCGTGAGAGATTTATGTGATTTCATTTGTCACACTGGGTGGGGCTCAACTAGGAGAAAAAAAGGCAATGTCATAAACTTCACTGCACCGGTCAAAGTTTAGTAACATTTGACTGAAAATGTGATGACAGCTGTAAATAAGCAGTGTTGTGCATTATGCAGAGCTCTTAAGTGTTTCATTCTTAAAAATTTCCCAGACTTTAACTTTAATTGTAGTATTTTACTGTAGTATTTCTGTACTGCGGCAGCAGTAACTGATGTGTGCACTTCTTCCATCACTGCCAGCAGCTGAGCTTTTCTTGTTATGAAATATGAACATTGTTTCAACAGATTTTACCGACGATCACAGTCTCTTTTCACACCTGTGTGTGATGCAGTTTACCATATTCATCAAGGTGATGATAAATAAAGAACACTCTGCAAAGAACATAATGATAATTATCAATTAAAGCAGTGATTAGACTCCTGGTCTATATATATATGGTTTCCCACAGGGTATTTTACTTGATATAAATGTCTACATGTGACACTAATGTACACTGGAAGTGTGTCAGATGTGGTGTTAACGTTAATAAGTGTAATTGAGACCACTGGGACAACGTAATATGGAAAAAAAAATCAATGGACTAATTATATGTTTAAAAACAGTCATTAGTGAGATTATATACAGTGTGACATCAAAGTGTAACATCACAACCCCAGAGACGCAGAAAGAGAAACCTCTACAGACTGCGACATCATCACAAACAACATGGTGAAAGTGGCTGAGGATCAGCGTACATGGGTGTGTTTATTTCTGTTGATAAAAAGATGACATATAAAACTGTAATTCCTCTTAATTTGATTACGATATAGTCTGTAGTCCAAACTGTATCAGGTGGTGAGCTCATAGTGCAAACTGTTTTTATTGACAGCAGTAAAGGGGATTATAGTATGAGAGACACAGATATAATTAGACATTTTAACGACACTTACACTCAGTGAGATGAATAACAACACATCCCATTTATGTTATGTAACTGTAGGTCAATGCTAGATTCTGATAAGGGCCTCTGAGAATACAAAAATCACACATTAATTTGAAGATGAAGAATATTTATTAATTTTATCTACAGAAGATACTTTTTACGTTTTTAATTTACAGAGACTTAACAATTCCCACCATGAGCACCATGAGCACTTGGTGACAGTGGCAAGGAAAAATATCTATTGTTCTATACTAAATAGTGTGCATGCTGCGGCTTTAATGATTTAACTTATTTATACCATCCATCTTCCATAACCGCAGCTGGCACTGGCACACCCTGGAGAAGTCACCAGCTCGTCACAGACATGCAGGTTAATAGGTTGCAGGAAGCCAGAGTACCCAGGGAGAACCCAAGCTGTAAGGTATCACTGTGCTGCTCATTTTTTACACATATATAATATAATGTTATCGATTAAAATTCAGGTCCATGGTTGTAAATAGGGACCATGTTTAAGACTGCAAAGGTCGTAGTGTGATTTCTATCTATCAATGAAATTACTTTGTTTTAAAGTCAAATATTTCCGTTTAAAACAGTGCAGATTCTATCAGTTGGCATTCCCATACTTGTAGTCAAATTCAAACTAAAGCCTGTGTTTACCATCCATATTGTGGTGTCACTGGAAACATCGCAGTTAATATTTCTTTGTCTATGTTTGTGAACATTGAGAGCTCATTAATCAGATAAATTGAGCACAGGAATTGGGCTTCCCCCATAGACTTATCCTCCAACCATCTTTGACAAACAACATCATTTTTCAAACTACGCTCATCTCATGCATCTCATATCTACACTCATCTGTGAATCTTATAGTTTCAATTCCAAATGTGTTTTTAACCGTGCAGCACGCGAGGGATATGGAAATGGTAGGAGCGGTGTAAACTCTGATATCTATGGAGGTAAAACGTGATGTATGTGTTCCTTTATTTTTCTATAACATATTAGATTTACCTGTCACATTCCCAACCTGCTCATCTGCTCATGCTGTTATATTAAATGTGAGTGGAAGTGGCTGAGTGTGAACAATGTGTTCAGTATTCTCTCAGCGTCCGTAATACTAGTTTTCCCCTCAAGAATGCAGCTATAGTGGCCATGCTGTTTAAGGACACAAGCTGAATGACAAATACTTGTGTTTTAAAGGACAATACCATTTTTTTTTTTTACATGCTTTATACCGTTTTATTACAAATCAACTACCTGCAGTACATTTTGCAAACAATACTACAGTTCAAGGGATCCATCTGTTTCTATTCATTTCTGTATGAAATAAAAATATGAGAAAAAAAAATAGAGTGCGGTATTGAAAACAGTAGTTTGACAAAACTTTCCCAACTCAGTGTCCACTTACTTTTCCCAGACTTTCAACTGTTTCACATGATCTTCAATAGCATCAGGTCAGGAATGTGCTTCCATGCGTAAAGGAATTTTGGGAAACGCTCTCGTTCAATTGTTGAGCGTTAGACGAGAAGATTGATGCCACTCTCACGTTTGTGCAACTCTTAACTGATGAGGACCGTGTGATATGGTTAAAAGCTTCATAAAAATGTTAGGTTGGCATGGTTTTGTCAAAATTAAAATTGATTTGTGCTTAAACTACTTCACCATGCACCAAAGAAGTAACACTGACAAAAAATAATGCAGGTTTGAGGTTCATGCGTCACACATAAGCAAGTTTCAAGACACCGCAAATTGATTTTCTTACTCGTACAGACATGAATGAAAACCACTGGCTGTCTGGAATAGAAATAGTACATCAGCAAAACTGTATACCCAATCAAAATCTGTCAAATATTTTATATACAGTAAGTACTACATGATTTAGGGTGCTACAACTTTGCAACACGTTGCTATGGTCAGTAAACTCTGGAAAGTTTCCAGTCTTAGTACTTTTTTCTTTGTAAGCATTCCAGCTCAAGTTGTCACCGTCAAATAGTCCTTTACAACTTGGTTTTTATGCCAGGCACAAACAGGGCGACAGAGAAGAGACTGAGGAACAGAAAGGGGGCTCAGTTGAGTGACTGCCATGGGTAGCCACACAAACAACCCACTCTTTTTTTTTTTCTCTCTCATGCAGAACAATGCGACACTGTTTAACTGTGCCAGATTCACAGAGAGAAGTTGCCCTCCGGTTATTTATGAGTGTATCCTCGAGGTCGTGCGGCAATCGCCCTACATTTGACACAGTCTTTAAATGGCCACATCAGCAGACAGATAATCAGTGAGATAAAGAAGGGTATCTCCCATGCCAGCTCAGGGAGGGTGGGGTGGTGCGTGTGTGAGAGTGTGTGTGTGTGTTTGGGGGGGTTTATAGGGAGAAGGGAGGGGTGTATATAAATGGAGGCCAATGGGCATTCACAATCCCACGGTCTACTAGTGCTTCATCACCAGCTGCCTTCAACCCAGAAAGCCTGCAGCCATGGCGTTCAACGGAACCTGGAAGGTCGACCGCAACGACAACTATGACAAATTCATGGAGCAAATGGGTGAGTGTGTTAGAGCTGCTATGTGTAGATCACACTGAGTGGGTTACTAAAGTCATACTGTGCTTCAGCCAATTTTTCTTGCTATGTCTGGCCTTATAATCTAGTTTATGAGGGCAATGTGTGCAACTGTGTC
Organism: Sciaenops ocellatus; assembly: GCA_033000465.1. Taxonomy (NCBI): domain Eukaryota; kingdom Metazoa; phylum Chordata; class Actinopteri; family Sciaenidae; genus Sciaenops; species Sciaenops ocellatus. The sequence continues at coordinate 10,615,867 of CP136875.1, read as the reverse complement.
ATGTGTTTTCATACAGTTTGACATTGTGTTACACAGTGCAGTGAGGTGTTGATAGTTTGAGGTGTTTATGGGGCCACCTTTAATAATAGCAGCAGCTAAGATCTTTTTGTAGACTTGAACACAGTCCAATGCTTGAAAAGCAGGCTACATCACAGCAACAATCCAATCCATGTTTCTGTTTTTTCCTGTTCAACAATTAAGGCATTAATGTCATGAAGCGCAAGCTGGCGGAGCATGACAACCTAAAGGTCACCATCGAGCAGACGGGCGACAAGTTTCACATCAAAGAGTCCAGCACCTTCCGCACTAAGGACATTGACTTCACCCTGGGCGTCCTGTTCGACTACACCATGGCTGATGGCAGTGAACTCTCAGTGAGTGCCCTCTAAAGTGTTTCGTACATTATTAAAGCAACAGCAGCTGGCCCAGGTGCAACAAGAAATGGTTTGCTCTAGGAAAATATGGTTTCTTTTTTAAGATTGATGGATTCACCGCTAATGGGGGAAAGTGTAAACCAAGCCAACGAAAGCCAATGCTGGAAGCGATGGAAAAGTTCCAGTGAATAATTACTCTAGCTGCTGGAATAAGAGTTAACTGAACATGGGAAAAAAAACTAATCAAAAAAACAAACACATACCACCAATGAAACTGCAAATATACACAAATGTAACGCAACATATGAAGAGCTTCTATCACTAACTGTATATTTTTAACCAGGGTATGTGGGAGATGGAGGGTGACATGCTGAAAGGCACATTCACCAGGAAAGACAACAACAAGGTCCTGACCACCACTAGAGCTCTGGTGGGAGGAGAGCTCGTACAGGTCAGTAGGTCCATGCGCATTTTATCAATAATATGCAATATGTTCATTTGTTTTGTTTCAATAAATGTTTCCATAACGTAACACGCCTCTCTCTTTAACCCCGTAGAGTTACAACTACGAGGGAGTGGATGCTAAGAGGATTTTCAAGAAGCAGTAACCTGGAGTCTAAAGTTCATGTTTTATTTTTACATAGATGACATGATAGATTTGTGTGTGTGTTTTTTTTCTAACAATAAGGCAAGGCTAAGTAAAGTGTATTCTTATGGGATTCTACTTCATATACCTCAAAAATGTTGATGTTTCCCAGAGTTTTATAAGTGGAATAGTAGCTCTGAGCATTGCACTATAATTACATATGTGAAAATGTCCAGAAAACTAAATATGTACACAGAAACAGTGACATAAACAGGTTAAGTGGGTTCAGACGAAGATGCCATACTTGAATTTTGCTGTACAGGCAGGTAGGTGAATAAAATCAACCAAAAAGTACAGTATAAAAGGAAGATTAGCAAACTGAGGGAGAACATATGTCACCATGTCAATCTAATGTGCCTTAGAAAGAATTTTAACAACCAGTATCCAAGAGATTGCCAATAGATAGTTTAGGTTTTTCTTAGATTTTTGCTCTGATTTTGAGATATTTTCCACCCTGATACAAAAAGAGGATGACTGAATTTGATTTGTGCTTCTCCCTGCATTGAAAAAAAAGCCATTTAAAATGTTCAACAGCAGCTCATCTCTCCAGAAACAATGTCCCAGTTACCCACGATAATCCACAGAACAAGCTGTCAACAGTTTTCAGAGGGACTACTTCATTAGTACAACGTGGTTCCAGTGAAAACTGTGCACTTGTTTGTGGATTATCCAAGGCAACGGGTGCATTGTTTCCAGAAATATGTGCTACTGTTGAATTTCTTAAATGGCATTCTCAATGCAACACCAATGAAAATTCTTCCACCTCTATTGTTTTGGAGTGGAGGCAAAAGAGTAATATCTCAAATATCTCAAAACTTACCCTTCAGAGATGGACCACAGCTCACCTAAACTTGACTCCAAGTTACTGTTAACTGCCTGAAAACAGCAGCGTTTACTAGACCTCATCATTGTGACGAAAAGCAGCACAATGATGACACCACATGAATACATGAATATATTAGATGTCGTCTTTAGACATGAGTTGATTTGCACTAATGGTTCTTATATGTAGTCTGTAACAGTAAAGCAATTTTTGTGTCACTTGAGTCTAACATTGGTGTTGTTCTTAACACATTTAAGCACAAAGATCATTTGTGCATCGTATTAAATGTGAGTGACGTTTGATGAATGAGTTATGAAAGTCTCACAAACTTGCAAGTCATGTCGCCTCCAGGTCTGTAAGTCAAGTGCTATCAAGTCATCATGATCGAGCACAAAGATCACGTCGTCTTGATTACATTTTATGAGTTTCATAAGCTCATAATCGCTGTCTCGATTAACGGAAGGATACTTAGTAAATGTCACATTACTACAGCATTTTAGACTTGAGGCCGCATGGCATGACTGCAGTGTGATCACATGATGACAGCAGGGTCTTGTGCTGTCATGTGGCTGGCCTCTAGCTGCTATCCTCAGCATGAGGTCTGAACAGCAAGACGGAAAAACATGTAGGAGAAATGAGATTTTCTCACATGATGGGGTTGTTGAAATGTTGGACGATGACATTCACTGAGTGTAAAAATTAAAAGGAAGGAGGTGTGGTTGCATTGAGCCTCTCTGACCACAAGATGGCAGCCTGTGCCAACTAAAGAGCCTTCAATAAAGATACTGCTTGATGGTTGCATGGTTAAATCTTGGACTATCTAAATGTCCTAATGGGTCCTCACTGAGTGCTTGTTCCTCAGTTTGACAATTGAATTAGCTACTGTTCATGATGGGCTGTAGGCTATATTTAGTACTTATATAAAGAAGTACTTATACACAGTACTTCTGTGTTATGAAGAGGGCCAGTGCCAGAGCTAGAGCAGAGCATCATCAAGATACAGAAAGAGGTCACCAGAGATCATTTTTCATGCTACGTATTAGGGTGGATCAATAGTATGGAAGCCCATCTCTGCCAGGAGGAGAAAGAAAATAGATGAAAAGTCTGTTTTAAAATCAAATTACTCATGGTACATTAACATTTTGACTTATTAAAATTAAATTATGAGATAAAAACTCAAACTTTTAGCATATTATTATTATTATTATTTTAATCCAGAGTAAGATTTCATGTGTTCTTTTCTTTTCCTGGCAGAAATCTGCTTCCATGAAATGGGTTTGAGATCAATACCACAAGATGTATAACAATATTTTCCATTATCAGTATATATATTACAAAATAGAGAACTGCTTTCAGTGCATCACAATGTGATTCCAGTATAACCTCAGAAGATGAATGCCAGTATTGAACTTCTGCCTAGCCATACAGTGGATACAGTCGGATTAACCAGAAAAGCCATTACAAAATTTAAAATCAGACAGAAAATCTCATCCAAGCACAACTGATAACTAATAAAAAGTAGAGGTATTACATCCATCTAAACCTGGACACCCTCAGTTGATGTCTAGCATCAATCGATCGCAGCCTCCCACTGAGCCCTGAGTGGCACCTTCTTTCATGGAGGTATAAACCCACTGCTCACAGGGCTAATCTCACAGAGGCAGGGATGCTTTGAACACTGGTTTGCCCCTGAACCCACCATGGGGAGTGAAGTCCTCTGAGACCCCTCAGATGCTGCGAGGCTCGAGGCCTGTGAGCCTGCAGATTTTAGTGCAGAAAATGGGTTGGTGGGTGTAGTTTCTCTCTTTCCATCTTCGAAGTTACTTGCTTTCCATTTTTAAATGAGCAAAGCTACAAAAATAATCCTGCAGTTGTGCCCTAATACCCTAATATTGTCTACACCCAGAGTGTAATAATTATAACTATAATCAGGATGCTAATTTTGAGCATAATAAAGAGATATTGCCTTAAAATGAGCCCAACATCACATTTAAAATGACTAAATTAGGTTTCACAAAAACATCTTGTAGAAAATGACTTTACACAAATTAGTGAAAAGAAAGAAAGCATCTATTCAAGTATTACCTTCTAGTACTACAAATTTGAGGTACTTTTTAACATATTCCACTACATTTCAGAGGGAAATATTGAACTTTTTTACTAATTACTAAAAAGTTATTATTCATTTCACAATTGTAGTTCCTGTTTACTTAACAACAAACATTTTCTCAAGTATTGACGATTTTGAGGTACTTGTGCTTGAGTATTTCCATTTTATGCAGCTTTAAACTTCTACATACAAAAGATCTGTTTATGAAATATGACACCTTAATATAGATGTAAAGTGCCCAAATGCATATGTAATAGTTCAAATCAGCTCCACCTTGACTTCACCACTGAGTACTGCTTACATCAATGATTCAATAATATAATATATAGCAGAGTATAATAGAGTACTTTTACTTTAACTTATGTTACTGGTTTGATTTTGGTACTGTAGATGAATTCTGTAATGTATTTTCATAACCATTAGGTAGCGCTGTGGAGCTCCTTTTTTTCTCAGAGAAAAGGCCTGGCTCTCTATGATGTCATCCTCAGTCAAGTTATCATATGACACACACCCTCTTTGTACAGACAGACACACACACACACACACACCTCCATAATTATTGGATCTCAACTCAAATTATTAAAATAATGTTTCTGGAATCAGAAGAGCTGACTGTAGCTACATGGAATCAGTGAGAAACAGGAAAGTAGTGGGAGAGTTTAGCCTTCTGTGTTTTGATTGCTGTGAGACTGAGGGAGCAGGGGCCCACCCAAGGGAGATGGAAGCTGTGGATGAGAGAGGAGGAGGAGGAAAAATAGTGAGAGGTGGACAGAGAAAAGACTGAAAGTGAAGACAGTGCAGGAAAAAAAGAACCACTCCTCGCCCTCATCTTCCCCCCCAGCTGTGAAATCAAATTCACTGACTCACTCTGAAGTCGTCAGCTTATCTCGAAGAGAAACGATCACAAAAGACACCAACGGCGCGGTGGGGAGTGTCAGGGCTTTTTGGTTGGGCAATCTTTCCAAGAAGACACAACCCCCTTTTGGCCAATCACTGTTTAGACAATGACTGTGCAGACCTTTGCAGAGACATACGCAGGCTGTTGAATGATGAGTCACCAGTTAGTCAGCGGTAAAGACTGTATCTGAGCCTTTTCAAATGCCCCGAGATGCATGTCACTGTACATTCTCAGTGAGTTTTACTAGCCTTCTGAAGTTAGCAGTTTTATTATTAGCAAAAGTATGATGCTTCACAAATACACAAACCAGATTATTCATCGAAGGTCACTTTCACTTTGGCAACATTAAAGATGTAAGCTACAACAATGATTGAATAATATAAGATCATCTGGATGTATAAATGTATGAGCCAAGGGCAAAACAAACAGAGCATGGAAGTAAAATGCTTCTTAACAAGGTAATGCTCTTAAAAAACATCCCATATAAATCCACCCAACCTGGAGTGAGGACCCAGGAGTCACAAGATGATAGTATAGGATTTTATGGTCTTTTTATAGTTCAGCCTTTATTAGAAACTGACAGGAAATGTAAGGAGCCCATATAAAAATCATCTGGCAATCAGGAGATACCAACATATTTTTGCTGCATAAAATTGTGCTTATTTTTAGCAATTAATCTAATTATTGGATGGATAGGCATGAAATTTGTGCAGATATTTGTGGTCACCAGAGGATGGATCCCAATGATGCCATGACTTGTCAACTAGCACCACTAGCAGGCCAAAGGTTACGTTACTTTGCTACACATTTACAGGATGGATTGGTACAAACCTTGGAGCAGACTTTAATGGTTCCCGTCTTTGGTGATCACCTGTCTCTTGTGTCCCCAATACAAGAGGGTGGCATTTGTTGTTCAAAGTGAAAAGTCTCCAACAATATTGGAAATTTGGTGCAAACATGTAGGTTCTCCACACGATGAATCACAATCAATCAATCAAATACTTGCAAAATGAATGACATTCCTACCTCATGTGCACCTTGTGTTTAGTGATAATAAGCAAAATGTTAGCATGCTAACCCACTAAACCAAGATGTTTAGCATACTAAAAATATCTGCTACACCTCAGCATGTTCGCATTAGCTTAAAGTACCCTTGAGTACAGCCTCAAAAAACACTATGTTGGCTTGCAGACTATTCTCTAGGTTACCTCGAAGACTTTTAACCCATCTGGTCTCAAAAAATGATCAAATAAAGCAACAAAAAAGGGAAATCATTGGTTTAACTGCTCACAATTCCTAAAACTATTACATAAACCGCTCCTAATGGGTTACAAGTAGGCATTACTTCATTTTAATGGGGCAAAAGTCAAAGGCTTTGAAAACTAGAGCATTAAATCGACAGACTGAATCCACAGACTGTCTGTAACATTGGTGTATGATAGCATACCACGGTTGCGTATTATTACAGTACGCAGTGGTCAATGTTATACTGCTGTGAGCCAAGCAACACAGTTGATAGGGAAGTGAAAATAAAAAACTGATGATCTAATGTTCGTGTGATGGATAAATCAAAAGCAGAGAAGTTCAAGATCTCTCATTTTAATATTTTTGACCATTCAGTGCAGAGGAAATCAAGGACCTTTGCCTGGCATGCTGCAGCTGGACGAGGATGAGTGAAAGGCGACTGAAACACCTCTTTAATGGACTTGTCAAAGGGAGTAACACCATTACAAAGTGTTTCCAGTTGGGCGTATGCATGCAAGCACCCAGATGATTATGTCTCCATGCCCCCATGCAGGCACACACAAGTACTTTTATCCCCTACTTTACTCTGCTCTAACACCCTGTGTGTAACCCCCTCCAGGCATGGACAAGTGTGTGTCATGTGAGAAGCTGGTGCTTGCCACCTGGTGTGACTGAGCAGACAGAAGAGAGTGGAGACAGCAAAGAGAGAAACTAAATTGGCTGTGGCCTCTGTCTCAGGAGTAACCGGCCCCTGAGTTAGGTGGGCTATTCTTATAGAGGGCAGGAAGAGGTCTTCAGCTCCCATGGTACACAAACCACTTTATAGGATCCCACATCATGTTTTGATGGCCTCCTGGGATTGTGGGGGAGGTGTTATCCAGTGACAAGTGTGAGAGAGGGAGAGAGCTTTATGCACGTGGATTTCTTTGTGGGTAAAAGGCAACTGCAACAAAGTGTAGTCAATCTCTTCAAATATGGAGCCCCAAAACTGACAAAAGGTACCAATTAGTAAGAAAAAAAAAGAAGAAATGTCATTTTTTCTTATGCTTATATGATTATGAGATGGGAGTGTCCATGAACGTCCTGTACTAGTATTGGTGTGTATTTGTCTTCAACATCTGTGTGTAGGAGTGTGCATGGGGTCATCTTTGGGAGTATCAAGTGGCTAATTAGTTTCAGTAAAAACACTGGTGGCAAAAAACATTGAGTACGATCCTCTTCCACTAGACCAACAAAATATCCCCATGATTTCTGGCACTGTTTACAAATGTTAGCTGCAGATGGCTTAGAACACTGGTTCTTAGTCTGGGGATCGGGACACCCGAGAAAATTTCCAGGCACCACCAAATGGTTGTGGAGAATGAAAGAAAATATTGTGGGAAGCACAGCTCAGTGATGCCTTTAATGACATTCAACACAGTGGACAAGAACTCAACACTACTATAGACTATATAAGTGTTGTCAACAGGCCCAGTTACCTCAGTAACATGAGTATTTCTGTCGAGCATTATTGTTCTTTTAGGCCGAAAGCAGACACGTTGACTGTTAGCTGTTAAGTTGCTATTATTTCAATCAATATAAACATATTAATTAGTTGTTGTCCTGTCTGTAGGCAAAGCAACGATCAGCTTTCATGTGTCATGTGTTATATGACAGTGATCCTTGTCTCAGGCAGACGGCCAGTCGAGAACATTAACCTGATTTGGAGGGGGTGAGGCTAGTGTTCAATATGTTTAGCTTAAGCTCCTGTACTCTCCACTTTGAGGCTATTTTTTAAAATCATCTTTGGGCCTGCGTACTACAAATTAGCTCGGTTTGAGGAGGAAATACATGAACTTAAAGCATGCTTCAAGAATCATTACCACAATAACACTCGGAAGAAGAAAAAAAACAAAACAACGAGAGCCACGAGAGCAGGGATGACGTCAATCTTTAATGGCAGATGGCCCGAAATGTCTTCATTTAACAAACCTCTGCAATTCACTGAAATACAGTTTCTCCTTACAGCGGCTACATACATAAAGTACATAAATATCAACAGTACTGTATGCATTAGGAAAAAGGAAAAAAAAGAACACACACACATGCCATGAACATGCACAGAACACACAAGTACGCACATGGTATACTGAAACGAGATAGGAATCTTTTTCTCATTGACAAAAGGAGGGATCATCATATTCATTTCCAGGAAACTTCTGTACCGTACTGCTGGCAAAACACAAAAAGATCCATTCATTCAAAGAGCATGTTTTTTTCTCTGAATTTCACAGTGAATTATGTAGGTAAAACAGTATTCATATATCAGATACAAACACAAAAAGAAGCTCTAGAAAATTACCAAATGAATATACAATTAAACTTACAATAATACTTACAATGAATTATATGATGGGCATCTTCTAACTTTAAAAACATAATACCCATAAAACACACACGCACACACACACACACCTTATAAATACTTGTTCTAATAAATTTGGTGCCACACTTGGCTTAAAAAATGTCTGTAAAAGCAAAAACTGCTTCAGAAAATCAGTTGATATTATGTGCATATTATTATTATTACTCATTACAAACACTGACTATATGATTCAACCACTCCAATATGATTGTACACACCTGGGCTAAACATGACAGAGATTTGTTTTTCTTACAGTATTTCAGGTTTTTTGATTTTTTTTTTGATTGTCACATCACTGCCAAATGTGACTTAGCCTCATCAGAAAAGGACAAGAATCACGGTTTGTTTTTGTAAGAACGCGACATGAATGAGAATTTTGGCGTCAAAATGTCACAGAAAACATGATCACTCGATGATATGTCAAACAGCAAAAAGGCGTTATTGCAGGCCCAGAATACACAAGATTACAAAAGATTGTTGTTTTTTTTTTCTTTTCTTTTACACTCCAATGATTAATATGTAAATTCAAAATTTACAAAAGCAGGTTGAATCACGTTGGCTCCCTAAAAATAGACAAAAGAGACAAATCGCTGAAAGTGAATGTCCTTTCAGATGCAGAGTGGCTCTTTGGACTGACACCAAAAGAGACATGCAGCAAAAATAATGTCATACTTCATAAGAAATCAGATTGAGGACTACAAAGCAGTCAAAAATGGAATAATTCCACTAGCCTAGATAGCTCTCCAGTGTAAAAAAAAATGCCTTTGGTCTTTTGTTTCTCTATACTGTGCTGCTGTCCTGCTACACAACGGAGTGAATTCCTTATTATAGCTGGTCTCAGTTTGCCATGTTTTGCAGTCTCCCGGGCTACTCTATCTTCAACCGGTGATGGCTTTTTCCTGTCAATGCCTCTTTCAACACATCGAAGTACCTCAAACTGCAAAATTATGAGCTGGATCAAGTGTGTTTTGTCTCATTCACACTGACAGCTTAGATGAAGCGAAGCGCATCAGACAGAGGACTAATGTGCTCGCTTCGTCGGGTGAAGACGCCACACAAAGACGCACATGAGCAAACCTAAATCCACACAGTATGCAGAAAAGACAAGAGCAAACCGACAAGGACTGCTTTGGTATAGCAGGACGACTTAGCCATTTTACAATGGCACAAAACAGGAAGGGCAAAAAGGAAAAAAAAATGTATGAAAGTTTCTCACACACTTTAGCACAACATGAACCAATCAAAGAGAACCATTTCAAACATTGTCTTGATTACAAAAATACTTTTTTGTATTTCTTTAAAATATCTAAAAATGTACAGCATTGTTTTTTTTTCTTTTTTTTGCAAAGTCATGCTTCAACATGTATTTAATAATCATAATAACATTAATATGAATGATATACAGAATAGTAATAATTATAGTCATATAATAACAATACCCGGCAGCGCTTTGGCCACGCTTCCATACGTCTGGCCTTGCAAAGATCCTGCATAAAATTGTGTTTGCACTCCTTTTGGCGGGCTGTCTTTACACTTGCATATACAGAATGCACAGCAAGAGACTGGCTAACGTTAGACGGGCGATGCAGTCAACTGGTAAACAAAAGGGCGCGCGCGTGTGTGCGCGCCTTTGTCGTGCACGCCCAGTACCTTTCATGGAGGTGTCAGAGGAGGTGTAGCCAAAGCGCTGCCGGTAAATCTGGAGTATGTAACAGTATAAAAAAAAGAGTTGGAGGGACTTCGGGGAGGGTGAGGGTGCTCGATGTGTGATGGAGGCTGGGGTCTAGTGTGTCCTGAGGCCCATGAGGCTGCTGCTGCCTAAGAGAGAGAGAGAGAAAGAGGGATGCAAAAAAAAAAAATAAAATAAAAAGAGGGGTGAGGTTGCTATGGTCACCACACACGAACCTTGTACGCTAATGAAAACACAGGGGAACGTGTGGAACTGTCGCGCTACACAAACACATTCACAGACCCATAAAATCACACACACACACATAAAGGTTGGTAAGCACACTGACGCACACACAAAATATGTTTCTTGTTTTCTGCCCAATTTCTCTCACTTGTCTTTGTGATGCCAAGACCACACATACTCTGATACCACAAATGTCTAACACTATGATTCAGGGCTTGTTTTCAAAACATTTTCTGTTGAGCAAAAGTTGAAATATACACAGGTCACCGTGGCTTGATGTGGCTATGTTCGTTTCAGCAGATGTCTTTGGCAGCCTCCGACCAAAAAAAACAAAAACAAAACAAAACTAACTGTCACAGCTTTTTTTTCCACAGATCTACACTTTAGACGCTGTGCCAGAAGGGAGAGGAGCGCCGCTTTGGTCGGCGAGGTGAGATTTACACCTTTTGTCCTCGCCTGTTGGGATCAATGGTCGTGAAGCCCGCGCCATAAACTCACCGACGGTAACGCTGCTCCGAGTGCTGGAGCCGGGGTCAGTCCTCCTGGTTTCTAATTGGACACTTGAGGCAATCAGCAACGTCCGTCACAGCCGGCCACGGCCACCATCACACATCAGGAACCTGAGGACGCAAAGGGGAGAAGAGTTTTACTGAAGTGAACGAGCTGCAGCGGCTAATGGTGGAGGCTGTTTAATGTGCTGCTTCAGTTTTATGGCCGTGGGTTGTGGTTCTGTTGTCTTGGATTGTACAGTATTTCTGTTATTGCATCTGACCCCTATTCTAAAACAGGAATGCAATGCCACTTTCGCCAGCTTTTGCCAAATCCTTCAAGCTCCAGAACTGCACTGATTTAAATGCTGTGTGCAGCATTTAAGTGCAGCTGTGTATAGAACAGCGCTTTAAAGGGATACTCCATCAATTTAATACTGCACTTCTTTATAGTTTAAGGACTCAAAGGAGGGGAAAAAATTGAAATATTGAAGGAGCGCAGACAGCAATATCATGATTTTTGGATCCTACACTTCCCACAATGCAAATCTATCTTCTATTATATGCTCTGTGTCTGGTTAACGCCCACGCTTTTCAAACTTTACAACACCACTTTGTAACGCAGGCTTTCTGTTACCATGTGTACTCTCCAAGCCCACGCCAAGATGACTCAGTGATGTTTCTAAAGTATTTTTCTCAGACGCAACAAATTATACAAGTGTTTTTTAGGAAGAGCAGCACACCCTTTGACTAGTAAACTGATTATGACATGTAAAAATTAGCCGACTACCCGTTTTCCCATCTTTTGCCTCATGTTTCAAGCTCAAAGTCCAGCTGTGACAAACAGGATGTCAGCTGACAATAGATTTAAATGCTTATGCCTAACAACCATATCTCCCATGATCCCTCTCCACCTCAACTCCACTCCACTACCCCCAGCAGACTGAACAGAAAGGTCAACCCTTCAGACCCTTTCACCCTACCCCAGATGTATCACCAAAAATAGACATCTCATGGAGACCGTGGTAACTCGGGTTCAGGAGGAGGCGGGGGGGCAGAATCTCTTTGGAACAATAAACAATTAGCAAACCAAACATGACTTTAAGAGGAAGGGAGGGAGAGACAGACTGTTGCAGGCAAAGAAGGGAGACGGGTTGGGAACTGTTCCCCGTTCTGAAAACAGTGCGTTTTCTGAAGGGGCACGGCTGGCCTAGCTAATGCCCTGTTGCGCGTTCAATCAAGGATGGGGGAATCGATGCGTTGTACAGCCGCTTGGCTAAGCTGATGCGACGCAGACTTCCAGACCACCCTATTTGTTCTGGCTGAGACACCAAGGTTAAAGATTGGGTTGATCATTGAACATGTCTGCGCGGATTAGGAAAGGTTTAGTGATTTGCGGGCTTAATGTGCTACATCCAATAACTGGGCCCAGGCGCGCAATGTGAGATAGGTAAACAAGTACTGTTTGAGAATGTGGGAGGTGACTCGATTTCTCATGAATGTGTGCATTGTTTCCTTTTTCTTTTTTTCTTCAGCTCGGCTTCATGTAGGAAATGTTCCTGTCTGTGTTATCAGTGATCATTGATCTCTGCAAATGAAGAGAAGGAAGAGACTTATACCCAACGTTTGACAGTGCTTTGCTTTAGTTCTACCATCCGCCGCAGTCCATGTTTAACCTTGTTCAATAATCACTAATATTTTATATAAAGCCTAACCAGTTTCCAAACCATGCTGCTGTGTTTTGGAAGGTTGGATGCATGTTCTCTTCATTTAAACGGTCCAGTGTGTAACATTTAAGGAAATGTATTAGCAGAAATGGAATATAATAAGCATCACTATGTTTTTAGTAGTGAAAATAAGAACTGAATTTATGTTTTATATCTACAGAGGGTGCGGGTCCTCTTCCACGGAGACCGCCATGTGTCTACAAACTATAGATTAGTTATAAGCCATCATAGCGTTGTTATGGTGTGAAAAACCCCTTTGGTAGGCGTTTCGCTTTGGTAATAATGCTGTAAATGTTGGTATTCCTTTAATAAATCCTAAATACACAAGTAGTTATATGGTCCAAGCAATCAAAGGGTTTTTTTTCCACAATCTTGCGAAAAAGGCAGTTATATAAATCCTTTACGAAGTGTGTCTGATTAGAAAGTGCTACCAAATGTTTTTGTTTCTTTTTTTTTGTTTTTTTTAAAAAGCTAGCTTCTCATATTTGCTGGTTTTCTGAGACATCTACATGATAGTAATCAGAATATTTTTTATGGACTGTTCTTCCGGGTTTGGAAGATTGCGATGTATTTTGAGGTATCTTTCATTATTCTGACATTTAATAGAATAAAAAGTGGAAAGTGGAAAGACTAATTGAAAGTGAAAATGGTTGCAAGCCCTTCACATGGTTTAAATAAACCGTGTCTCAAATATTGGCCTCAGAAATTCAGTATCAGTTGTTACATTAGTGATGCAGTACAGTCATGGGTAGGTACAGTAGCTTCCTAAATCAAATCAAGCTGCACTTAAACTGCATCGCCATGCAATGATAACGGACAGTTGACAAAAATCAATGTAGACTTGTTCATGGGGATGGATTACACAACATAAGTGTGTTTCTAGAGTCTGAGAGAACTGATTTTCATGTCATAAGGAAAATAATGTAAAGCAATAACCGCCTGTAGGAGCAATACAATGAAAAATGTACAGCTCTGCAGCTCAAATTCAAACACAGTCATTGAAAATGTAACGTATACTCCATTTATATATTAGGAGATTGAAATTCTCGTATGCTCCTTTAAGATTTCTACGTGTGCAGCTTGGCCATGAACAAGGGCCCCATCTGAAGCCCCTTTAATCTGGAGAAAAGCCTTTAGGCTCTGGCTGTGTTTCTCACATACCAGCAATAGCTGCCGGAGCTGGGTGGTGATGAACACAGCTGCTGACATGTATCTAGCTCCTGAGACCCGGTGCAGGGACGAGGCCACAGTGTAGCTATACTGTATGTCTGTGTGCGTGTGTGTCTGTGTGCGTGTGTGTATGTGTGTGTGTGATGTGTCAGTAGGGGGTGAAGGAATAAAGTCCCACTTCCTTATTAGAAGGGGCCCCAGCTGGCCCCCTAGCTCTCCAGTGGGAGTTAGTCCAAGATTGCACAGGAACCATTGGTTTTTGTCGGGCTATTGGCCAAAAAACTCCTCAGGGCAGGCGGCCAGACTACACACACACACACACACACACACACACACACACACACACACACACACACACACACACACACACACACACACACACACACACACACACACACACACACACGCGCATGATAGGGGTACACACACACCAACACACAACACTCCCCCACCATGTCTTGTCAGATGGAAAATCCGGATTACCTTTCCCTCCAGTTCACTAGGCATTAATGTCCACTATTAGGTTGTCTTTGGATGTAGCTCTGTGGCCGGAGCATGAATGTCAAATATAATTCAGCTTCACAAACATTCAGAAGAATGACTAGCCTTGAGCCTCCAGGGGTATGAAAATAAGAAAAAACTTAGAATGCAGTGTGTTTTTAAGAAGTCAACAGTGGGTAGCTCCCTGCTTCAACATACACGAAGTGGCAGCGTTGTAAATAAAGTTTTTAAAATGCCACTTCCCTTGGCAGACAGGATTGCCAGGTGATTACCAATCCATTCATGACTAAGGACCCCTGAACACTACCTCACTATCAGCTGTTCACACACACACATTCAAGTCTCCCACGGTTACACTTCCTGATACACATACTCTAACAGTGAGTGGTCCGTGTCCGTCAGATGCCGAGACAACCGCCGATCAGCCGCAAGCCCCTCAGGACTGTGAGGCTGTAAGCTTCTTTGGATTCCCATTGTCAAGGTTTGCTCACCAGACGCCTTCAGCATGAGTAACACTTCACAAACGCTGCCTCTTTTCGAATGCACATGACCCATCAATAGCAGACGGATTGTACAATAGTGGTGCAAGACAGATCAGCTTTATCTTCTCTGTGTAACCTCAGTTCGAGTTTATTCTTGTCGTCTTGCGGCTAAAAGTGTTTCATAAGCGCTGTGCCTGGTGGATTACCCCCCTCGCAGTCCATCTCAAGTCTTCTTGGATACTAGAGTGTGTCCATTGAACGGACAAGAGAGGCCAAAAAAAACACAAGCTCTGGTACAGCTGAAATGTTTGTTTGCAAAGCTGCAAAATGTCAGGGACAAACAAAGCAGCAAGGCTAACTCCAAACTGACAGTTCACTGTGGGAAGTGACCCGCGTTTCTTTTTTAATTATAGTCACAACACAGATACAGTGAGTCATGGGTATCATTAGATTATGACTATGTAAACATACTTAGGAAAAATGTTTTACAATGTGATTAAGCTCAATCAAGAAATACACTGCAGACTTTTAGATCCTGCTCTTTTGCAGTGTAATTTACACGAAATGTGGAAATGAAACCATAAATTACAGGGTCATCTCGCCTTTTAAGGGTCAGTCCACCCAAATGACAAAAACACTTGCTGCTCTAATAGTTTTACTGAGTCATATTAGCACATGGTCTGTGTTTTGGAAAGTGGTGCACATATCCAAATATTCTAAGTTGGAATATTCCTAGTTTCCTGCTTGGCCTACTTCTAAACGACGGTGAAGAACAGTGTATCTTACAAGTCTGACAGCAAAAAGAAAACAACTGCTTGCTGCCCTCATACTGTATGTTATCCCAAAGACAGTGGTTACTTCCATGGCTGGATATTATTTATTTAGAACAAGAGGCAGCCAGAAGAAATTTAGCAAAGAAAGGAAATGTTGAAATTTGAAATGGCAGAAAATTGTGTGGATATGTGCCACATATATCTTCTGTCCTAATGTGAATTGCCGGTGTTTTGATAGAAAATACTTTCTCGCTTACTTCTGGCGATATCTAGTTCTGAATGAATTTGTTCAGGTTTTGATATCTCTCTCTCTCTCTCTCTTCCCACGTGAAGGGCTGCAATGAACTATTTTCACTTTCCCTTCACCCCAATTCAGTGGAGATGAATGGAATTAGCTAGTGGTGATAAAACAACAGTAACATCTCTTTCCAGAAACAGTGTTCCCGTTATTCTGGATAATCAGCAGACGTCACAGTGCACAGTTTTTATAGGGATGATATCTTCAGAAAAAGTGCCGCGCACAGTGAGGTCTGCTGTTTTCAAGGGTTACAAGGTCACTGTTTCTGGAAAGAGGAAGACATGAAGCTTCTGAAAATGTGTTTCTCCTGAGAAATCACACAACCGGACAACTAAAACAAAAACTATAAGCATGAAAACATACTAGGGGAAATTTGGATGAACTGAACCTTTTTGTTTGTGTGTGCTTGTCTGTGCGTGGCCTTATAATTGGGCATGTACGCTGCACACTACGTAATTGGAGAGCGTTGCATATGTGTGTATCGGCTCCAGCGCCCTATAATTATCACAATATTCTGACTGGATATCTCAGCTTCACTTCAACCTCCACTGTGAGCCGGATGTGGGGCCTGTTGTTGTTTCATTGAGGGGCTAATATCCACTGGGGCAGCCTGACCGGCCAAATGACTTCCTCCTGTTTTGATAGAGGAGTAATTATTTCCTTCAAGCCCCTCCCTCCTCCACTCCCTTCCTCCTTTACCCCCCAGACAGCGACGAAATCCCCCAAACATCAAATTACTCCAACAGCTTTTTTCCCTCACGCAGTATGTTTCAGTCTCTGGAAAAACGAGTCGACTATGATGCAAGGTTACAAAAAAGACAGTACGGGACTAGCACCAATCAACAGCTTGATGAATGTTAGCCTCCATGCTACCATCACCACCCACCCACCCACTCTCCACCGACTCCCCAAGGGGGTCGAGAGAACATGTTTCTTCCTGTCCCGAGACATTGAAGGGAGGGTACTGGTGACAGTGTGACTGGCGCCGAGTGCAAACACACACACACACACACACACACACACACACATATGCACAGACACAGTCAGCCAACACAGATACACAGACTAGCAGGGGATTTGTTGTGCTTTGTGGTTTTGTTTTTCTGCAAGCACAACAGCGTTTAGTTTGTCTGAACCACAGAGCGAACCCGAGCACATGTGCTGTGCAGCTCACGCACGGTTATAGTTGACTCATGTACTTATCAAAGCACTTATTAGAAGCCACTGTGTACTGTCTGCAGCTCCACTAAAATTCATTCATCTGTAATTTATTTTTAAAAAAGCCCCTTGCTAATCATTTTTTAATAAAGATTCATAAAAACGGCCCTTCCGGCACTACCCAGGTACCTCAGCAGCTCATGGTGCATATTCCACATTTACGACCTTCTGGAGCATCACATCCTCTGTCTCTTTCTGTCCTGTCTTCTTTATAATTCTCCACTGTGTACTTTGTCATAATGCGGAAATGCCAAAAACTTCTTTTATATTAAAAGCTGTATTTCATCCTGCCAGAGTTCGACAAAATGACAAATATCCCCTAATATCTGCTGTACAACACCAACATTATTACAGGACAATATTTGGTGTTTATTATGTTATTAAGTTAAAGCACGTGCACAGTGATAAACTTAGCTCTCACATAAAAGTACAATAAATATCAGGCATCCTTCCAGTAGGCAGATCTGTGGAACCAATAAGTTCCCTCTGACGCTCCAAAAAACTACTTAACATGTATAATTTGAAGGGTGACTGAAATGTATATTGTGAAATATACAGAGCATTTTAGACTCTTTCGGCTCATTGTTTTGGTTTTCCGGGCCTGCATATTTAAAGTCCATACAAGCAGCTGTTTTCATCCAGAATGCCCTGATAAACCGACTGTACGCTACAACGCCAAATGGCACCAAGTTAGCGACTGAGCTAACTATTAGCAGCTAAAGAACAGGATTAAAATAGCAAAAGGGTTTGCATGTCAGTGTTGTGTTTACAGCTCGTTGTGCTGCACCCAAGTGGCATATTTATTAAGGTTTAAGTTAAAGTAGATGCATAAAAATTACAGTGACTTTCACCATTGGCTATGATAATATTATCAAAAGCGGCTATATTAGCATTTTAGTCAAATTTGCTGAGATCTACCCTGTCAGGTTTATTAAAACGTTAGCGTTGGAACTCGTTGGTTATTCTGTTTGACTCTCTGCCTTTGATGCCTGAGATCAAGCATCACATCAATGGGAAAAGTCGACCCTCTGTATCCTGTGACCTCGAGTGGGGAAAATAACAGCGTTCCCCTTTAAATCGCATCTTTCATCTCTTAGGATGATGTGCGAGGAGTGGCTGTGACTTCATTGACCCGCTGGGGTTTTACACCGCCACATTTACTTCCCCAAGGTTAATTTGTTTTGTGTTAGCGAGTTGTATGTTCTCATTTGAAGTCAACTAGCAGAAACATGAATAATTAGTTGGTTAGTTTTGGCAGTTGGCGGGATGGATGTTTTCCTCACTTGACGCACACACCACATGGATGGCGTAACACCCGGTGATATTCCTGACATATGTTTAGGAATATCTCCGCGCTTGTTTAAATAAAGTGTCATAACATTTACCAAAGTATTTTCACGTCCGAGCCCAACATACACTTCACTGTAGATCAGTGTGCGTATGCGAGTGTGTGTGTGTGTGTGTGTGTGTGTGTGTGTGTGTGTGTGTGTGTGTGTGTTGTTACTCACACATACTTCAGCAGAACTGCCTGGACTTCCATCCCTGAGGAGTTCCATCTGCAGGTGGGAGCCAGCGAATCTAAACACACATAATCACACATACGTCAACATACTCGCACAAATGCATACAGAAAAATATATGACTATATACAATTTACGTTCATACAAAATGTATGTAATAATCAATTCATTGAATAGCGTATATTTGGTGAAATCCTGTTACCTCGAGGAGGAAATTAGCAAGCAGCTGGTTAGCTTAGTTCAGCATAGAGCCTGGAAACATGGGAAGAAAGTTTCCCGCCAAAGCCAACAAACTCAATGTACCAGCACCTCTAAAGATCAACAGTTAACACAGTATGTGTAATTTGTTATTTGTACCAAAACCAAAGTGCAAAAACAACAATTTGAGGGGGGATATGTACCAGACTATATTTCAGCTGGGTGTTGTGACTTCCTGGAGTCTCTAGGAGGGCTAGCTGTTTCCCCCCGTTTCCAGTCTTTATGTTAAGCTAAGCTAACAGCTGCTGACTGTAGCTGCATATTCACTATACAGACACAAGTGTAGTATAACTGTTTTCATCTCGCTCTGTGGAGGCAAATTTCCCATAAATATTTCTTGAAATATTTCAATAATGATTTTATTTATGCTCTCACGTTTGCTTTATTTTTGATCATTTGCCTTTAAAAGACTTCAGAACTTTACTTTAAAAAGTTTACCATCACTAATTGTCATACAGTTTTTATATTTCCACCTAACTTGCACAATTGTCCTGAATGAAATTAACACGTCACATAACAGAGAGGAGAATTGTTTTTCTAAGAACTATTGCTTTTCCCAGTTGATAATATTTACTTCCAATCCAATAACATGACTATACTCTCACTAGATGACAGCAGCTGTTTAACCAGGAAGCCAGAAAGCTGAGCTCATGTTATCATAAATTAGATTTGATCATTTCGTCTTGTGTGAGTGTGTGCCGTATTTATGCATATTTTTATGTCTCGCATCAGTTTTTACTCTCGGTGAGAAGAGGCTGTGAAATGATAAACGTAACCCTCAACCCACGACTGAAATCACAAAGCCAGATTGTCTTTGTGTGTTCAGTGTACGCTCACATATCCGACACATATGGAAAAATGCCAGCTAGGCAGATTCAACTTGCACTCATTTCAAAATCTGACATCATCTGAGCTTCAGCTTTAGTGCCTTACCTCAGGGCCTTTATACTTAAATAACCTTCATATCTGCATTATATATGGAAATATACTCTATACGGTCTCTAGCAGAGATAAAAGAAAATTTCAGCTTAAAATAGAGCAAAGTACTGAGAAATTGTTGCAAGCTTCAAACCAAAACAAAAATTCAGAAAACAGCACATCTAACACTGTAATCTTATCTGGGTCAGGCAGCACCAAACGGGCTCCATGAGAAGAATTTCAAGAGATCAATAATAAACTCTTATGTGAACTCACAGTGGAGCTGTGCAGATTAGAGAACCTCAATAAACTGGATCACGGTTGGTTGAAAAAGAGGGAGTTAATTAATGGTGTAGGTGATGGTCAAATGATGACGCAAACCTTTCAAACCACTCAGGCTTTCAGCTGTACGGATGATGGCGCTAAGTGAGATAAATAAAGTGGCATGAGATGAGTATGTTATCAGTTCATGGAAAATGCAGTTGTGATGTTAAGCCCTGACAGATTTCCCCATTTTATACCTTTCCTTGAATTCTTAAAGTAAAATAAGAATGAATATGTGTAGTGTTATTAACCACCCAGCCAAATTGGACTGATTAAAAATATCAAATTTATGCTCAGGGTGGCCTCAGCGTGTCATCGAGCCACCCTTTAAGGACCGCCCCAAAAAATCCTGGACTGAAAACTGGTGAAAAACTGTTTTAACCTCTAACTCCACATTTCGTTAATATATCGTTCAAAGTCTATTTTCCAACATATTTAATGTATTTTGAAAGAAATTACAGAATTGCCTTTACACAGAGTTCAATATGCATATTGTCAGAGTCAATACAGAAGCTTTTTATGTTGATTATTTATCTGTAATTTTAAGGATTAAAACGCTACGCTGACACTATATACTCCAAATAATTATTTCCCCCAGAGTCTAAAACATAGCAAGTGGATACAATCAGCATTAACTGGCCGTTCCAAATTCAACTGTTTAACCATGTAACTATTTGAATTGAGGGAACAGCTCTTTTATCAGCAAACATGACTATTTTTCCTACTTAATAGTCAGTCAAACCCATTCCTGTGTCTCTGCATGCAGTTTAAGGGTATGGTGAGCAGTGAGATTAGCTTAGTTCAATTCCTGGATGTTAATGGGATCAGGTAGCAGTTCCTCTCAAGAGAAGGGTAAAACAGCATTACAAGTCAGCAGGAATGGACTGCACCCTGTGAATTAAATATTTATAAAGTCACTAATTTCTCTGTCAATAAACAAATTCGATATATCAAATTCCTGATCCACATCCTGCTTTTATGGAGCACATTCATAGCAGATGAACATGACTATCAGTGTTTCACAAAGGGCAGTTTAAGCTATAATGTAATAGTGCTTTTTGTAAGAGCTGCTACCTGATCCTGGAGACTGTGTGTAGAGACGATGACAAGCTTATATGAGTTTGTAAAAAAAACAAAAAAGAAAAAGGAAAATTCTGACATCCAAACTAGCCCCTTGACTTGAAAACAACCCATTTAACCAGAAGACAGGAGCTAATCAGCATATCTGTAAATCGGCAAATGACAGAAACTGGGTGGTGTGTGCTCTGAGGTGCATCTGTAGGATGGAGCAGAGAGTGATTTCAGGGCTGACAGCTGCAGCTGCTTGTGCGGTGGACTCGGGGAAAAAGGTGACAGGCAGTGGTTGAGGTGGTGGTGATGAGGAGGAGAGAGAAAGAAGGAGGAGGGGATGGGTTCGCAGGTTACCTGAGCGTGGAGCGAGGAGGGGTAGGTGAAAGCGGGTGGGAGGGCCGGCGACAGCTCCGCCGGGTACAGCGGGTATGACGCCCACACGTCTGGGCTGCTTGGATATAGAGCAGGCACTGTGAGCTCATCTGTGGAAAGAAGAAGAGGAGGAGTGGAGTGAGGAGAGTGGCCAGTGGATGAGTGAGTGGCTAGAGAGACAGGGTGGAGGTGGCGGTCGTATAGGTGGTCGTGGAGGTGCACTACAGGTGAGCATCAGTTATCTGAAGTAGCTTCCTCTCATTTAATTTCTTTGAACGAACCGTTCGCTAAACCCACCCCACAAACAATCATTGCTTAGCAACCGTAACCACGCAGGGCAGGCCAGGAAAGGCTTGGATTTCTCAACATGCCAAAGCGGTATGGGCTGCACTAAGAACGATAACACTTGGCAGTTTATTACCAATTTTGCAGGATGATGTGGGATTCCAATGCCAAAACTATAAAGGCAGGCTACAACCATTAGCATGTCCATCTACAAGCTTACAGTACAAGCCAAGCTTTACTTCCAACGCCAAGGAGCACGTAGTTTCTGCTGTCTGACACGTAAACACACATTGTTTAAAGAAATAAGTATTCTGGCTTAATCTGTCCCTGTTATTGTAAACTGCACAAAGAGAAAGGTTAACAGGCGTAGCAACCCTTACTGAGGGGCAGGGCTTAGCAAAGAATCAAGTATGCCTCCTGAAATCAGGATAAAATGAGAGGAAAACATCTCAGATGCGATGATGTACTCACTGAGTCGAGTAGAAAGTGAAAAAAAGAGCATAGTGCATGAGTGAAGAGACGGGTGACAGTGCAGGATGGCACAGAGCAAAAACAGCAGCTCGATGGAGAACCATTGGATATCCATACAATTTTAAAAGGAGCGTTTTCCCTGTGCTCTCTGTGTCTCGTGGTTATCATAGCATGATCAGACAAATGGCTGATTTAAGCATCTCTTATCAGGAAATGACAGCAATTTCTCTCTGGTGATTACGTCATGGTTTCATTAATCGTTTCCTTCCATTTTCCACCACAGCCCCAAGTACACACCCATTTTCTAGTGAAAAAAAAAAAATAGAGATCCAAGATAAGAGCAGTTTGGTCATTTAGGAAAAATGTACGACCACAGCTGGCCTATGTTCAACTATCAATGGCTGATTCTTGCAGAATCCTTAACTCCTTAGAAAAATATTTAACCAAAGGGGGGGAGTACAGAGCTGAATTAGCAAATTCCAAAGACGCCTGGTACTCAAAGGTCTTGATTCCAAATAATTACAGCACCGTCTGACAGTGAACATGCACTGTTTATGAATCATTAATCTCACAGGGGCTAGGTGTCATTCAGTGGGAGAACTCTAATGACGTTAACCCATGACAGAGGTGCACATAATCTGATTTCAAAGAAACGCTTTGCAGGAATGCTTGGAGAGGATCCATTTTTGGTTACTGATTACTAAGAGAAATACATTTAGCCTGTTTTCACTGACTGACAATCAATGATGAACAAAGGCAACGTCATTAAAAAAAAAACTTTTTAGTGATTAGCAGCCAAGTCAATCTCACATTTTTCATATAGTAACAGCTGAAGCACAAACACTCCTCTACTAATGACAACAAATCCTAAATGGAAACAGCTGTCCAGTCAGCTCAAACAAGAGAAACAAACAGCCACAGGAAGTAGCAGCACATACGAAAAAGTAAGACGAGCTCAGGGACTGACCGACGAATGATCACAGTACTCACATGGGTCTCTGCCAATGAACTGTGGCCCGGGGCTCTGCTGGGACGGAGGGGGGTTGGGGGTGCCAACCAGCTTGTTCTTGGCCATCTTGGTGTTGGCCTTGGCGAACTCCAGCCGCAGGGTCTGGGGGATTTCTGGATCAAACCGGACCCCCTGAGATAAAACAAGAAGATGTGTCAGCAAAAATGGTGTCTCTTAGACAGCTTTTACACAACTATATAATAGTTAATTAGATAATTGATCAAGAAGCTTGCAGTTGATCATCATTATTATTATTTTGACGAAAGGTTGAGAGGTGTTTTAGTTTTGAAATGGAATTAAAGTCTTGGTTGTAGAAATGTGTGTCATCATTCAAGAATCGAAGTCTCTATACTCTTTTGACAGTTGTGATACATGGATAGACATTTGACAGACATTGATGGCATCTCTGCAAAGTTGAAGAAGTATTTTTTGTTTCACCAATTTAAATTTTCCAGTTTTCTTGTGACTATATTCTCAATGTTTCAACACAGAAACACGAGTCTCCTGGATAATTTCAGTTTATTATAGGTAATTATTTCAGCCTTGTTTCTGACATGTTTTGTTTTCCATCAGTTTGGTATGATGGATGGTTCTAAATACTATGATACCCATGATCCCCAGCTAAAGTTGCTATGATGAGGAAGCCAGTCATAGGCACTAATCAGAGTTAGGCATTATCTTTAGTTTTCAATCGCTAACTGTGCAAGTTATAAATGCTTCTTGGAAGTTGTAGGTAGCTAAGTTTTATGTACACAGACTTGTACTTTCATGGTTTATTATTAAACCAGGAGAGTTTCGTGCTCATTCAGGCCTTGGAAGGGGTCCAAGCGCAAGTACCCTCACATTCTGTGCAGAAGCTGAACGTTTCCAGAACCCTAAACGCCTGAAATAACTTCTCCCTGATTACAGAACTATAAAAGTAATCAACAAAATAGTGTGGTAAACACTTATTCAAAACGTCTGCTGATCTCTCCTTAATTTAGCATGTAACTTCTTCATTTGTGCACATTAATAGAGGAGGATGTTTGGTGGCAACAAATCGAAAGAAATTTGCAGATATCTATGATATCAATGTTTCAATTGTTTCATACGCTAATATGAGTATTAACTCACTTCCTGCAAGGAATACTTTTCCCAAAATATTGTTCCCAGCCAAATATGCAAGTGTAGAGTTTTCCTGGAAGGTTGCTCAAAGTCAACTCCTGAGGAGGCACCTTTGTTAAGCAAGATGAGGGTTCACCACATGATGACTCCTAACGATGTTACACATTATAACGGCAGTACTTTGCCTTAGCAACCATGCCTGAAACAACCTGACACGATTAATTATTTTGTTCACTGCCGAAGCGGTGATGTTATAAATAAGAGCTCTGAAACAGTGATGAAGCAGACTAATTTAGACCGCTGATGCATGTCTTCCACTTTTTCATTCTCAGCCGTGTTGTGCGTTGTTTAGATGTCCAATGTGACCTGGCTGAGCTCCGGAATTGTCACTTCATATACTTTTCATCTTTCAGTATTTTATGACTGAATTTATTGCCGAATTCTTGGCGGTGAAAGGACAAATTCAGTTGCTTAATCTTTGCAGCCCGCTGTAAACAGCTCACTGTGGATTGTGGTACGACTCACGTGATGACGGGTGACACCCACAACTGAAAATCAGAACCTGATGACACGAACTTGGCAAGCACATGATGTCATTTACACCACAGGCAGAAAAGCCACAAGGCCTTCGCTTTGCTCCCTACTGAACTCTGTAACTGTAACTTAATATCATGACATCAAATCTGCCATTCGCCATGACAAACTGCAAGCATCACCGCTTAAAGCGAGCCAAAACTTCTGGCAAATTCTTGAGATACCGATGCCAAAAGCCTTCTGACATACCGGCGCTCATGACAAGCCAAGTGAAAGGTTGTTTTTCTCTCCTACAGTTTGATCTACATCAAAAACCTCCACGTGTGCAGTAGTCCAAATCATTTTTCTCCTCAATTACTTTTGCCTGAGGAAAAATAAGGAATGTGACATAAACAAAGGTCTTCTTCATCCAAAAACAAAGCAGCTATTTGTTTGCCTGCTGTGGACGCAACAAGGCCAGGAAGAATTTCACCGGCAACTATAAGCACCCTCAAATTAACCTCATTTGATTGTCTGTATAAGAGACACGGGGAAAACACAGAAGGTCAGATCAATGGAGGAGAAAAGCAGTCAAGAGTAAAGTTCTCTGCAGCAAAGGAGTGAGAAGCTGCGTGGATGGTTTTCTCGGCTCGTCCCTGCAGGCTCGGGCAAAGCTGAGCTGAAACAAGTGAGGGATGACTCTTCTCATGAAGGGGAGGGAATTAACTAGGATTGCCTTGGCTCAGTGCACTCGCAGCTTCTGCCAGTCGAGGCTGCAGAGGTATAATAAGGTACATAGATATAATGAGGCCTGAGCACATCTGAGTTTGAACCGTGTTGAATCTCTACCTTCAAAGTTTTTCATCTTCTTTGCACTTGTGCATGCATTGTGTTGCTGGTGATTGTAATTGTTGTAAGGGTGTTGCTGCGAGAGTCAAGGGTTCTTTTAGAAGCTATATCTGCTCAGAGTTTAGTGGAAATACAACAGAGCTACAACAGGCAACAAATCCCCTCCTTCCCTCAGTTTTCTTCGTCTTTCCCATATTTCAATATGCAGATAGATGTTTGCAAAAATGTTGGCTTATTTCCATATGACCCGCGGGACGTAGCTTTCCCCCGGAAAAACAAGAGCGCTGTTCAATTCTCAGCCCCACCGAGTGATTCTATGGAAACAGTCTGAATATTGTTGGCTCGTAATAAGATGATAATTTTTATCCTTTCTTCAACTCTCTGCTCTGCCTTTGATGCGCACCAATATCTCAACATCTGAAAGTTGACAGACTCTGCACACATTGTCACGGTCCCACTTTAGCAGGATGATATAACTGATCTTTTTCTGTGACAAACAGATAAACAACAACTTAAGAAGAAATAGAAAAAGGGGTGGTGTATATCTAGACAGGTTAAAAAAACAATGGCAAACTAAAGCTGTGTGAGAGCTGGTGTTCATTACAGTCTGTCTATACTTTGTTTCAAGAGAGCTGAATAAAATCCTGTGAGGATGGGCTCTGTTTCATATTTGAGTCTGCCTCATCAAGGCTTCCTACTGAGCTATGTTCTGAAATAAGTAAGATTAAAATTAAACCCTAGATCAGTATCTTCTATTTATATGTAGAAGAAGAGCTAATTTTCCTCCTGACCTTGCAGGAGTGAAGCTTTAAGAGAAAGACTTTATTTACTCAAACAAAAACATTCAGACAGACGGCATTTAGAGCAGCCATGATATGTTTGTCTTTACTACACTGCACTTTTCTGGCTTTTTTCCTTTCCCCACTGTGTGCGATAGAGAACGCAGGAATGTCTGGATTTCCCCGATACGAAATCTGCATTCGCACAGAAGGCAGAGAGATGCGATTCCAAGTCATCACAAGATATACAAGCGCTGAGCTGGTGCTGGAGAGGTGCACGAAGAGGGCATGACACTTACGTTCAAGGCATTCTTAGCAGCCTCCGCCTCTGATCGACTGTCAAAGCTGACAAACCCCACTGGCTAGGGAGACAAGAAGACAGAACAAAAGGAGGAAACATGGTTTAAGGCAGAATACTGAGTCGGCATTTCTGTCTGAGTGACATAGACATGTTGTTCTTTTTTTATTATTATTTTATTTTTTTTATATCATGCACAACCCCCCCCCCACCTTCCCCTTTCTCTTCCTCGTCCTCTCTCTCTCTGTTTATAAAACTGTGGCGACAGAGCGATTGAGAGAGGGGAGAGCGAGAGAGAAACTGAGGCTGGACGCTTACATTGTACAAGGAGAGTTCATCATTCAGCTCCCCTATGCCCAAATACGGGCAATGTGAGAGTGAGAGTGAGAGAGAGGCAGAGAGGAGGGAGCTGAAAAAGGAGAAGAGATAGAGAAAGGGAGGTCTTGGGAATAAGTATTTAAGGTTAAAGGTGAGGATGAAAATGAAAGAAAGTGAGGCGGGAGGTAGAAATACTTTTCAAGACCTCCGTGGACAGACCTGTCAGTGGAAAAAACATAAAAAACATGCAATATATTCTTGTTCACATCTATTTCACTGGTGCTTGTTTTATATTCTGGTAACGTCACCCTAGAACCTGTGCCCGCAATAGCAAAAGGTGAGAGGGGAAAAGCAGAAAAAAAAAAAAAAAAAAAAACACAAGGATGCAGGTTTGGTTGTCAGATTTCTAGCCGCTGTCGCACATATGAACAAAGAGCACACATTTCTGAAGAGTATTTGGATGGGGATGTTGGGAGGAGGTGTTGGGGAGGGGGGGGGTGAGAAGAAAACGAAAAAGCTCTAAACATGTTGCTCCCATGGGGTTGCACTGCTGCGTGTGATCTGGAAAAGCAGTGTAGGGTTATGGGAATTTTGAACAAGAAGAGAAAGGAGGGAGGAGGAAGGGGAGGAGGGGGAAAAAACATGCAAAAAAAAAAAAAAAAAAAGAGGGACTAAGTGAAGACGTCAGGAGGAGGAAGCGTAACAGGAATATAAATAGAAAAGGTCTGAGATCTGGCTCTTGCTATATATGGAGATGGCTGTGTTCTCGGACTGGGAGAGAGAGGGAGATCAATTGATTTACATCACCGTTGTCATTAGTCGAGTGGAGCGTCGCTCAAAACAAAGACGAGCCTGGGGAATGTTGTGTAGCACTTTGCGAGACCTGTGCATGGCCATCGGTTGACATTTTTTTCCCAGAGTAAGATGGTAATTATTAAAGTATGAGCAAGGTGGGGCGGTGCAGAGAGAGGCCAAAGTGCACAAAGAGTTTGCTGAGTGTTTCACTTATTCATTAAACAAGCAGAACAAAAAGAGCAAAAACCTGCACAAACCACATTCTCCAGATTATGAAATTTAGACTCCTGCAGGTGAAGCGGAGGCCAACGTGGCCTTTGGCTGAACTATAAAGCACAAGTCACGATTACAGCTGCATTTTTTTTTTCAATGAATCGATGAATCGGTTACATGTCAGCGATGAAGAAGGTCCTGGATTACACCTGTACGTCATTACAGCTAGGCGAGAAGTGACACCACAGTTCTAACTCCTCCAACGTGAGGATCACATGTCAAATTTTTGTTTTCTATCATTGCAAACTAAATGTTTTGGGGTTTTGGACAAAACAAGACATCTGATGATGATGATGATGATGATGATGGGCACATTTCATTGCTTTGGTCCAGACCTTTGAAATCCACCCACTCCACCGAATGTACTGATCCTGGTCTGGCATCATGACATGAAACTGCAGTTACTCGACTGAAAAAAAACAGCGATCCAATGAGTGCTGCACGGGGGACTAACAATTAGCCGCTCAACATCATTGGTGGGACTAACACAGTTGTTAAACTGTGCACTGGAACTAAGGAGGAATAATTACAACAATGGCAAGACGCCGCCGTGGAGGCTGTTCTAAATTGATTAAAGTAGCAATTACTTTGAAACCCGAACGGTTTGTTTGCACTCCACTCATAAAACCAGAATGCTGGCATGGCCACGCATCAGTGCAGATTTAAAATGACATGAGATTCAGGCATACCTTGGTGTCTAGTGATTGGTTAGGAGAAACTGAAGCACCCTCCCCCCACGGAAATCGGTCAGAGTGGAGGCAATGTCAGAGCGAAGATGGAAATGGAGTGTAACAAGTTGACAGTTTTCTCTGATATCAGGCAACATGTTTCACCATTTCCTGACATCTGACATTTATCGACAAATACAGGAAAAGAACTGGCATATTAATCGATAAGAATACTCGCTGACTGCAGTCCAAGACAATACCCAATGAAGCGCAAGATACTAAAATCTAAAAAGTAAATTACAATAGTTGCTAATTGCCTTTTCGACAGTATGAAACCTCAATGAAACAAAAAAGGGAAAATCCCTTAAAAACTATGTACTGGGATTTTACTTGTTCTGAGGAAATCTGACCACCAGAAAAAAAACCCTTTCCTTTGTTCTTAGTTTTAGAGGTATTACACTTAGCACATTCAGTCTAAATCGTCCTAAACCCTTCTAATGAGCATGTCACGTCTTTATGGGAAGCAGTGTAATGTGGTAATAAGTACACTGACATGAAGCTAAATTGCTTAACTCTGGATGTGGACACCTGCCAGCTGAGCTCATTTTCAGTCCTGCAGCCCTGGAGGCAAAACTCAACCGTCACTACTGCTCTTGTCAAAACGCTCGCTTTGACACCTCAAAATTCTTTTCCCGTCTCCTTTCCCATCCCCGCACATCCCACCGGAGTTGACTGTCTGTGACTACAAGCAGACTATCCGACTGCCAAAGGCAAGTTGGTGCAACACTTTCTCCCTCCCGTTTTCCCCCCCAACAAAGTTTTTTTTTTTTTTCCTTTCAGGTACTTCCTTGCTAATCCTTCATAGTCAACAAGCCGATAAGACCACAAAGGGGAAAAAAAGACAAAGGAGAGACAAAGAAATTAAAGGTGTTGATGAGCAAGAACTTGGATAATGCAAACAGTGACAGCGTGGTGAGAGACTGACTGATGCCTTCATTCATTTGTTTCTTTGTAAACACAGTGTGTCTTGGAGCATACCTGTTTGGAAGTGAGTTTTATCAAGGAACCTTCATAGCCCTAAAAGAAAGAAAGAAACTGTTAGAACTGTGGGGGAAAAAATGTGTTTTATGTAAAGAACAAGACATTTAGGGGCTCTAGTGAGACAAATGTTGCATAATAACACTTGCATTTAGTAAAAAGCTCTACCGCAAGGTCACCAGTGACTAAGCTTGGTTCGTGGTGAAAGCGCTCTTCTGGAGGCCATATGGGCTGATTGTGTCTTACCTGATTAATCAAGATTTGCTGCTTTCAACACATGACATTTACTCAGAGTACATACCATGGGAATTATCTAAAGGAGAGATTAGATGCATAGCAATTGTCCCATTATTCACTTTAACTGTGTTGTTGCTGCTGCTGCTGCACAGTTAAAGTGCATTATTCTAGGGCGACGGTCCAAAAAAGCTCGCTACATCTGCACGCATTCACCTGACTTAAACTCTAGGACTCTTTGTGCCTGTGACAAAGCGAAGTTTCTGAGGTGAAGCAAATAGCTTTGTTTTTGTATTGCAGGCAGCATGCCATTTTTCCATGAGACACACACACACACACACACTCACACACACACACACACACACACACACACACACACACACACACACACACACACACACACACACACACACACACACATAAGCTTCCCATGGATCAAGATGTGATTGAACCTCAGCTTTAGGAACACAGACACTTGAACCTCGCGGGAGATTTTCCATTGCCGTTTATTTCATCACCATTAATGGAGGTCCCATTGACTGGAAAGAAAAGCTGCTAAGAATAGCAGCAGCCCATCCATTTAAAACATACAAACATACCTTAAATGGTCTGAACAGGAGATAGAGCTCCCGTGGCTTAATATCCAGTGGAAGCCCACTGACGAATAGCGTTCGGACCTGAGGAAGACAAGAAAGAGATCATGTATTTTTCATTAACCTCCACTGGTTATAAATAGCTACCTTGCATACCTGACAGTAACAGATGAGGTTATGAGGAAAAGGACACTGAACATGAGTTAAACAGTTCTTAGGGTTGGCTTGACACTAAAAGATAGACTTTTAAAACACTGATAGGGATGTCTTTCAGCTCTGCAAACACACTCACACACCCTATCACACACACCTTCCTACAGTACGTGTATTGTGCTCTCCTGTGTAATCTACGGCCTGCTGTGTTTTATGGCAATCCTCCCTCGCAGCTCTAGCCTCTGTTTTACATGTGAACTTTTCAACTCGCAACTTGAGCTGGCATTGCTAGGGAATTACAATGTATATGATAGCAAAGCAACAGTGACTACAGCAAAATGTATTTGTTGTGGTCCGTAGTGAGTAAGAGAAGGTGGAAAACCACAGGGAGAGTAACCTAAGAGTGACTCAAAATGTGCTTTCAGGCAAAGAAGCTGTTGTTGTTATCATTATGCGTGTTGACAGAGAGGTAAATGAATGCCGTGTGTGATCACTTTACATGTACTGTAATTAAAGTTAGGTTTGTCGAAAGGTAATTTCAGGCTGGAGCGCCTATATTTTAGTGAGCAATTCTCAATTTACTCCTATTTTGAAGACACTATCTAAAGCCAACATTTTTAACTACATATGTTGTCTGCAACCTCGGTGTCAACCCTCAGAGATGAAAAGGAACGGAGATTAAAAAAAGTAGATGACAAGTGAGAGAGAGAGCTGATAGTGGGTGGTTGAGGATGAACTCATCTGATGAACTCTCTATGTGCTGAGAAAAGGGGATGCACTTGAAATATATTGCTTTGGAAACTATGGGGAGAATGTACCATAACTTTACTGTGCAGTAAAATGTGAAGCGTAGTGCAGTTGAGCAACATATTTCCTAAGGCCTGCCACTCAAATGCCAAACAGAACTGTCTAATTAGAAGAGCAGATGTGCAAATGCAGAATAAAATATCGTACGAGCTAAGAAAAAAATCAGGCAGGTATTAGAATAGAGACTCTGCTGCCCCGAAAGGTTATTTTAAAGGAAAAAAACAAGAGTAAATAAAACATGTCCATTCAGTACAAAGCTGGAGCAAACAGCTCACCTGGCCCTGCCAGAGGGCAACACCTAACAGCACCCCTAGAGCTCACTAAGTAACACGTCACCGTGTTTGTTTAATTTGTACAAAAGCAGAGGTGTAAAAATGGCACGTAGCCGTGTCAGCTAGCGCTATGTGTGTGTGCTAACTGGCTGCTAGCTCCAGCTTCGTACTTAATGCGCGGGGTACAAGAGTGGTATCAATCTTCTCGTCGAACTCTCAGCAAATAAATTAACTGGGGCATTTCCTCAAATTCATGTTCCTATTCCAAGTGGCACCCTGGTTCAACGCTAAGAATGGCTTAGAGTTTGGGGTTACAATACTATGAGTACTGTGAGGGAACACAGGCACACGCTTGGCAAAGTAAACTGGCCAAGGCTGTCGGCCTTTTTCATTTTTGCATACTCACAGTGTCACCGCTTAAATAGGACCATCAGCAACCTGGCTGCCGTGTCTAAAAAGGCTTGTGCGAACAGCAGTAGTTCTTTCAACCAATGCAGACACATTAGCACCGAGTGCAACACTTAGTAAACAGAGACATAGCAGAGCTTCAAGACACAGATGCTGAGACGTCTTGTCACAGCTCATGAATGCAGATCTGGTTACATTTTGGAGATGATGAAACAGGGAAATTCTATTTGTTACATGTAATTGTAGATGTGTCTGCCATTAATAAATGGTTAAGCGCAGGAAAAAGTTGTTAACACTGGTATTTCTTACTATAAACTACAACATGTGTCTTCTACTAACAAAACAGCTTGTTTTCTTTGCATTTAACCTCACTTAAGCTTGGGAAAATCCTCACGTTTTCCAATGAGGTGGTACTAAGATAACTGAGATGGACATGAAATGATGGATTATATAGATATCTTTTGGACAATTATATTACCTAAACGCAGACACTAATCACACATGGAATTATCACCTAATTAAAGTTGGCTTGGTACAAGAAAATAATTGCTTTAGTGCACAAGAGACATCAAAATCAAACAAGAGACTGTGTGCATCAAACCGACTTCACCGTACACACCCACGTCAATACTGTGATAGAGGATTTGGAGGTGTAATTTAATTATTTATTCAATATTCAGATTCCATTTAAGGCTGAATGTAGAATAAAACTGTAGGTATGTAGTTACACAGAGTACATTCAACGCTCCCAGATTCATTAGATAGTAGATTCACAACTCGGGGGACAAAGGAACTGCTGAACTAACACTACACCTCATTCCCACATGTAACCTGATACGCACCGCTGATGCCAAAGGCAGAGCAACACACAAACAAAGGAGCTTAGCAACTAGGGGGGGAGCAATAGCTGGAGAGTGCCAAACCGGCCATCCAGCCAACAAATCTCACCTCGGCGACTTTCTCACCTTCGTTCTTATCTTATCTTATTTTATCTGAGCTGAACCCTGCAGGGCCGTCACTGGGTCCCGTCTCTGGCCATTCTGTTTAAACAAACTCTTTCCGAGGGTCTCCTTATTTGGAGTTACACGGGAACAAAGAGTCAGAACAGGATGGTATCAATCAGACTTGAGCAAGGGCAGTCACAGACAGCTGTTGAGGCTGATAAAACTAATAGTGCGGTGGTAAAAAAAAAAGCGCAGTAAAAGTGCTGAAGCTAAAAAATCCAAAATGGTGTTGCTGAGGTGAATGGTGAGGAATAGACAACAAAGACTGGCATTAAGACTGTGGGTTTGAAACAACTAGTTTCGCTTTCTTTGACGTTTTCACTGTTTCAGTGAACATCTTGTTAAAGCTGCACATGACCACAATATGATGCCAAGAAAACATCAGAGACAAAAGATCTAACGTTGGACAGTGCACTCACTCCTTCTGTTCAGATGACAGATTTATATTTCACTTTTAAGTCTCTTTCTTTCACTTTATGTGGATTAAAGTCAAAACTAGACATCAGAATCATGAAATCATGAAAATGTACCGACTATCCAAATAAGGTTATTTTTACATGATTATCATGTAGACTGCAGCCTTTTATCCAAGTGTACGTGTTGGCGCACATCTGAAGAAGATCCCATCTGTGATTTAACTCCTTTCTTCAGTCATGGGGGTAATAGACACTTGAGAGCTGCATATGCTGCACAAGTTAAGACAAACACGCAACAACAACGATCAGAACAATGGGACATTCTTGGCTGTGTCGAACCTCATTCCAGAGACTTCCTGACGTCAGCTGTTGTGATATATGATCGGTTCGCCGTGTGTCCGGCGTGGAGCTGACTGCACACGTTGGATACGGGATGATTCACAGGCAAATGTGTCAACAGCTCTCTCCTGCAGACATCTGCTGTTGATTACAGTATCAGTCTTTATTTATGTTGCTTTGAGACTAGCTCGGAAAAAGGCAAGGGAAAGTTGTAAACGTGCTGCCACCAGGTAAAGTGAAGCATCAAAGTTTCATGATGCAGTAAATTAAACTAAAGGTCAACCCAGGGGTTGAGCAGATTCTGCAGATCAGTAAAAAAACAAAACAATGATAAACCCTCTGACACTGCTTTATTGGGTTTTGGGAGCATTGTTTTATTGGTTCTTTGGGAGTCACATACCTACATTTCCATAGTGCTGAGTGGCCTGGTATAGGCCTTTGAATCATTGACCATTTATGGCGTGCTCACACACACAAGCAGGCAGGCTTCGATCAAAAACAGCAGTCCCTACCTACCACAAGCCAGCTGAGTACTTCACAGCCGGCTACCAGTGTAGTTCCCTGGCAACGCCTTAGCGGAGCACAGCAGAGTGTGGAGCCCCAGGCCAAAAACATCAGATCTTATTAAGGCCACTTCTGCAGCAAGTCCCAGGGGATCAATGTACCTCTAATCAGAGATCCTTGACTCCACAAGCCCCGGATGAGGTCATCACCTATTGATACTCTATCATTGCACCTTGAAGGTTTGCTGGTGCCACCCTAAGGCTAGAAAAGGAGGAGTGAAGGGGGTTTGTGCTCATAACGACAGTCAACAACTTGAGTGAGGTTTGGCAGGATAACTTTGGTACTTTCTTATTTTGAGAGAGATGAAATGAAAGTAATTTCTGAGATCTGGAGATGAAGGCTGCCAACATCATGAAGGTCATAGTCATATTATCTCTAAACCACTTCATTTGAAAGTGAAACTGAAAGTTAGCACACAAAAATGTCCAATAATTTCCCAACAAAGTACAGCAAGTCTGTTCCAGTAAGTTAGTCTGCATGTTTACAACAGTAATTTGGGTAATACCTTTACTGTTGCCCTTTGCTTTCAGTTCCAAAACAAGTTTGGCTAACTGGAAGTCACACTGACCTGTTCAGTAATATTGCTATGCTCTGAGAATTCATCAATCAACTGTGTGAGTACAACACTATCACCAGAAATGATGTCCAAACAAAATAAGACCCAAGTTATAATAAACCAAAATTATCCCTTAAATGAGCCAGATGAGGGAGAAAAAGGATGACAAATTTCGCATTGAGCTAGAACATCTGGTGCTAAAAATATCAGCTACAGTTTTTTTTTCTGGCTTCACTAATGAAATGTCACGTAAAGGGAAAACGTTTAGTTAGGCCCGGCAACCA
The DNA here is from genome assembly GCA_033000465.1 of Sciaenops ocellatus. Lineage (NCBI taxonomy): Eukaryota > Metazoa > Chordata > Actinopteri > Sciaenidae > Sciaenops > Sciaenops ocellatus. Next base: position 10,580,302 of record CP136875.1, on the reverse strand, counting down.
AGAGACCAACCTTCCACCGAACAGCCTTCCCATTATCAAATGTCGTGACGCTTTAATTAACAAAGCCAAAACTGACAGCACAACTGCTCGATAGCTGGAACAATAACTGACCTCCATTCAAAACCTGCGTAGGAGCAATTTGAAAATTTTCTCCAGCACGGAGCGCAATTTGTCAGCCATAATAAAAGCCCCTTGATTTGTCTAATTAAATGACCTAGCAACTTATTAATGTGTCATTTCTATTCAGCTTGCACTGTGGATTTATAAAATGTGTTACACCTATTGCCTGAAATGCCTCATTATACTCTGTGTGACTTTCTCTGATATTTTCTCTGACTTTAATTGAGTGCTTTTTTGACCGTTCATTCTGGCTGAAATGAGGGACACGACCTTGGTGCGATGTGAGATGATTACTATGTGTTTCTTTCTCCCTCCCCTCCTTATGTGCATGTGTGTGTGTGTGTGCTTATTTGACAGCAAAGTTAATAGATAGAGGTCCTTCGAGCCAGATGTAGCAGGACACAGCTCTAACCTTGAAGCCTTGAAAGGGACGGTACAGTAGCCTATTGTAGCGTGCGTGTGCATGCAACAACACTGTGATTACCTGCATGTGAAATCAAAAAAGCTTAGACGCCTTTCATTGCACTCCCACACTTGTGTGTTGCTTTCAGACGCGCACACACAAGTCTTAGTTCACTGTGACCGGGCTGAAATCAAAGTCTACCCATAAGCCCATGTGAGCTCAGGGCAAGTTGAGTTTTCTTGCATCAGTTGAGCGCTGCGTTATTAAAAACAGTCTAACTGACAGACTCCCACACTCCTTTGCTATCTGAGTTGTCACTGCTCTGTGTTGGCATCGCTCTCCATCATCATCACAAGGTTTTTTTTTTCCCCTTTCTTCATCTTCCGTGTCGGAGAATGTGAAGAGTGAGAGACTGCAGGCCCTGAGAGGTGTCAAACGACCATAAATGGATGACTCCGTTTGTCTGTTAATCGCCAGGGTTCAACGGGTCAAGTTTCACATTTGGGGTCAGAGGTCACAGGTTAGGCACGGGTTATTGTATAGGTTAGGGGTCAACTGTGAGGTTGAGCACACTCCCAATCGTCATGGCCCAGCTCCGAGAGGAGAGTTTCTTTGTTTCTCTTGTTCTCTCACAAGTGCTTTCGACCAACAATTACAGCTCAGTGAGGGTCTGTAAATGTTCCAACAGGTTAACCTTTAAAAGACATTTAAAACAAATGACCTAGGAAAACCAAGAACTTCACTGCGTTTTTCCTCCTCTTGCCATTTTCTTCCTCTCCATAACAGGTTCCTTTGTTTTAAATCGAACCTGGAAAAGAATACGCTAGAGTCTTAATGACAGTTATGTGCTCTTTCTTTCTTACGAACCATTTTCAACCTCAACAAAAAAAAAAAAAAAAGGCCTGAAGGTGTCGTGTGGATGACGTGTAGAGAGAAGGCCGACTCATTCGCAGATTGTCAGCTGCACATCAGTTTGACTCCTTGGCTGTCAGCTTAGAGTTCATCAAAAATCTTTCATACTAGTTTGCTCTCTTCTTCCTCTTATCTGATGAGACCGTGAATGTACTTAACATTCCAAAGCGCTCATTAACGCGAACTAATCGGCCAAGTCCTCTTCGGCCCTCTTTGGACTCCCTTTGTTGCCGCCTGCCCAAGTGGACAAACTTAAACTGTTTGGCTTTGAGGTTGGGTGGGCAGAGGGTTAGAGTTTCTGGTGCAAGTGGAGACAAAAACAACAGCAGATACTCAGTCATCCTCTACGTCTCCATGAAGAAATCCAAGCCTACTGACTAATACGTTTCCTTTGTGTGATAGTGCAGATGTTCCTTTGTGTGTTTAAGGCTGCAAATAATGATTACGTTGATATTAAAGAGCCAAAAGAGTGTAAAACAGAGAAAATCAGCAAAAATATGATGACATTACGTGTTTATACCCGTTGATCGACTTATCAATCACTTGGCTGACTTTCAGCGCTAAGTATAGTTCATTTTCAAGATGTGTTCAGGATCTGTTTTTGACTTAAAGGAAGACTATGTCACTTCTGAAAGGGCAAATAACACAACCTGCGTCAACACACAGGAGTTTTGCAGCTACAGCCTTAAATGGTCTGGTATGACCAGTAGCTTGTGGCAGCTAATGTTAGCTAGCAAATGTTTGCTAACTTTCTGATCTACTTACTTTTATCCGATAATCGCCACTCACAACAGTTTCACAAGCGTTACATAGTCCTGTGTTTAACTAAATGACTTGAAGGCATCTCATTTGTATGAATTTTAGCTTTATTTCTGCACTAAGCTAATCAAATTATATCTTTAATTCTAAGTGGATTGTGAAAGAGAAAGAGAAAGTTAATCTTTGCCCATAAAACAGCCTACATGTGACATTAGAGCAGCTAATCCATCGATGCCTATCCACAGACTTTACTAATTTTGATTTTGCTCCCACTTTTTTCAAGCTAATCTTGAGCAGTTTGGCCTCGGATGGTTAACTCTGACTGGTTCCCTCGTGTCTTTAGGCTCTTTTCCATGACCATAAACGGTCCTTCTGTTCAGAGATCTCAGGGTCATGCTTTCAACGTATGGGGCGATAAGGAATAAGGAGTTTGTCTACTGGGACTAAAATGGGTAAGAGCAAGAAAGAGAGCAGGATGAAAAAAGAAGGGAGTGGTAGGTAAGAGGAGAAGAAGAGTGGCAAATTATAAACAGTACCAGGGCGGAGGGAGGGAGGGAAAGAGGGAGGAAACAGCGAGAGAACAAGATAAAGAGAGGGAAGAAAAAGGGTGGGACAGAGGAAAGGAAGGAGGGAAGGAAACGGACGGGAAGGGAGATAAAAGTGTAGACAGGGAGTGGGAGAGAAGGGGGAGGAAGGATGGAGGGGGCGTTAGAGAAAAGAAATGAGATGAATGAGAGAATTATTTAAGTGTGCAGGACATTAAAAAGGGAGCGTGAAGGAGGGTTCAGAGAGGAGATACTGTATGGTGGATAATTATAGCTTGTGAGTAAGCAATATTAAGTAGAGGTGACAGAACAAGCACATAAATACAGTATGACAAAGCAAGACAAGATGGCTGACGCTGTCTCGCACAAGCTCACACTTCCTTCACTTGTGTCATTAATTACAAAGCAAACTGAAAGTTGACAGCTACGGCCTTTTAAGGAAAGAAGCACCATATAAGAGACTTCACGGGCCAGTTTTAATAGTTTATATATATATATATATATATATATATATATATATATATATATATATATATAGCTGTGTATAAGTATATATAGTACAATTCTTTATCTCTGACTTTTTCCTTTTCTTCTCACATCAGTCTAGCAGGATCCTTTGCCAGCCGTTCCTGACGCTAAGCCTTGTTGTTGTCTTTTCAAATACCTCTTGTCGCACAGCTGACAAATGGCTAAGATAAGATGACAATTCCCGCCGCGCTTTTATAAATAAACTCCTACCTATCAGTCGGGTAGATGGAGCAGGGTTTTACTGTGTGTGAGAGCTTGTATAGAGCGTTTATGTATTTTATGTGATACTTTATAGTCTTAATCTACAGTAAATCATATATTGTCTTCAACAATCTGTGAGATTCTTTGCATGTTTTCCCTTTTGCCCTATCATGGCCACTTTACCCTCCAAGCCCCCCCTCTGATAACGTTTCATGTCACAGAGTGTTAATATATCTGGGTGCCCTTTTCATAGATACATGCACAAGTACGAACCACTGTGCTACAGACCGGCGTGGCGTCCCTCCGCTTCACCGTGCTTCTCCAGCAGCACAGCCTCCCCACCTACATCTCTTCATGGAAAAGGTCACGCTGGCCACATGACCTGCTATTTGAAGAGGACCTGGTGGATACCCAAAGCAGGCCAAGCACAATCCAATTACACCCCAGGGAGATACGCCACATTTGCTGAACTCTGCTTGAGTGATATTCTGTTTCTCTTTGGGCGCTTGTAAAGATCCACTTACATGTTCATGGGCAGCCAGGAACTAAAATCAACAGATGTTTTACGAGGTTCAAACTCCTGCTGCGTTCGACTGTTACATCCCGTTTTTAGTATGAATATGATTATTATGAGTATGATTCAAGTAAAACATGTTTCATCCTGCAGAGGAAACAATAAAAGCGTACTTTGTGTTCGCTCATTTGTCAAAAAATCAGGTGCGGTTTGAGGTTGGACCTCCAAGGTTGAGGAGACTGGGCAGGTCTGGACTTAAATAAACAAGAGTTAGCTGGAGGGAAATTGACAGCGAGGAGGTTAAAAGTCAAGCATAGTCTGGCGACTTGATTAGCTGAGGATGCATTCCATGTACTCACAACCTGTACAGCATGTCCTCGCTTTCTCACTCTACCATCAATCCCTTTCTTCACTGATCCATTAACAAAAGGCCTAATCTGACATAAATAAATGATTATTTTCATTACAGATTAAACCAGCTTTGTCTTCCCTGTCAATTAAATGAACTGTTTGGTCTATAAATACTATAAAAATAGTGACAAATTGGCCTTCTCAATTTCCTAGAGCCAAGGTGACTTCTTATTGCTTGTTCTGTCTGACCCTTCAAACCAAAACACAAAGATATTTCATTAATAATGAGATAAAACAGAGAAAAGCTGCAATCTGAGAACAAAATCTTTGGCGCTCTTTGCTTGATAGAGGACTTAAATGATTAATTGATCATTAACATTTGGGCAGCAACTAATGAATACTGTCATTGTAGATTATTCCGCTGCATATGTGCTTGATTAATTGTTTTCTCTATAAAATACAGATAAATTCCTACATTTATTATTGCAGAGAGCCCAAGGTGACGTCTTTGCATAGTTTTTCCAAACACTAATTCATAAACCAAAGATTTTCAATTTACTATCATATGAAAGAGATTCAATTTATCCATTATCTAAAAAGTTCTCTTAATTGGCTAATTGGTTAATCAACTAATCATTTAGCCGCTAAAATAAGTCAATGAAATCTTGTCTCTCTTCACTTTCTTTATACTTAGGAGTGAACAAAAGGTTCACTCAAACAAATGCAATTCTTCCGTTAAAACCATCATCAGTTCACATTTTAGAAAACCGACTCGGCTGAACCCCGCAGGTCGCGAGTCCATACAAGGCGTGGAAACCACAGCTGGTTTCGAAAACATATCTCTGGCGGCGCGTCGGTTCGACTTCATCAGTGGCCGTTGAGTGCCACAGCATGTGAAAGCATCCAGAACACCTGATAATAAAGCTTATCAAACCAGCTCACAAGATTAGATGCTGCCGTGGGCCCGAAACCTGCATACCTCGTCTGCAACAACACCATGTTTGGTTGAGCGTCCGTCCGCAGAAGATAAACACTGAGCATCGCCAAAGCTTTTGGCGTACAGTGATGATGCCGCGTGAGGTTGAGCAATGAAGCAAGGCACGAGAAACCAAGCTCGCTACGCCGCTTTACTGGTGCGAATCAGTGATCCATTGAGTCGCATCTACAGTGCGCATGAGAAGGGGGGGAATGCCACTGTTGTTCAGCATGTGAGAGTCATACCAGCGAGGCTGTTAAACTTTGGCTCTCATAAGGTCATAGTTTATGGTTACTTTAGTGTTGTTAAGCACAAAGCTGTTTGGTATTTAGTGCTTTTGTGATCTTTGTGAACGTTTCTGCACGGGAGATCGGAATGCAAAAAGTGATATATAAAAGGAGTTTGTCTTGTACTTATATTCATCTCTACAAGAGGATAAACTCTAACGTCCATTTATCATGTGGAAAAAGTCAGACTCAGGGATTAGTCACATTATTCTCAGTGTGTTTTTGTGTGAATATGGACACCTGGCTGCAAACGTGTGTGTCTTGAGTCTGGTACAGTCTCCCCAAAAAGTTGCTGCTCCCCTGCATACAACACACATCATTACACAAAAGACAAAGTGGTGCTGTCTAACCTTACGTTAATTCACCCGAGTAAATTTAAGCCTGGACGGCTTCCAAACATTCCCACAACCATTAGATTCCTCTGGCCATTACTCTCTCTGTCTCTCCGTCTGCCTTTTTACACAATGCAAGAGACGACTCGTCCGGTCCTCCTGCTCTGTGGACGTCACCGAATTTTAAACTCGTTTTAGTGGGATGCTAGTGCAGAGATTTATTCATCAAGCAAAGCACGACTGAATTAATGCTCGTCAAGGTTTCCCAGTGCCCCGCATGACACCTTGACATTGCTTATTTTGTCCATCAGGGAAGAAATGTTCAATTTGCAATAATAGAAAACAAGTAAAAAGCAGCAAATCTGATTTTCTGTGAAACTAGAGCCTTCCAATGTTTGGCATCTCTGCTTGAAAAATGAGTTTAATGATAAATAGTTGATCAAATAATCACGATCTAATTGGTTCGGATCGAAAACAAAGCTGCCAGATGCCATTATGAGTCATGTATGAGCGAATAACTGGGAATTAATGAAGCTATTTTCTTGTCCTCTTTGGTTAAAATGATGAGATGATACCTCTTCCAGCTGAAACAAAGATCTCTCAACAACTATTGCTCTAGCTTCTGAGGAGTTTCTGACTTTTAATTGAACATCTCTGCATTTTGAGCTGGGTAAATCATTAGATGCCCCCCTGGAGTCATATGCTGGTACTTAGACATACAGACAGCTCGGAAAAACTGCAGTACTGTACTGCGAGTACACAAGGTCACGAGGTGACTGAAGCTCTAAACGGAAACTTGCCATCAGGTTTCCAAGAAGTCGGTTCCTCACGCTTTACCTCATCTCTGTCGTGCTACAGTAACTCTCTGCATCCACAGTAACCTCAACAGTGGACCAAATATGGTGATACATCAGGCTGCGTATGTTTGGCTATTCAGTTACAAAGTGACGAACAGTGCACTGAGCCTCAACTCAAATTGCTCCAAGAGAAATATCAGATATAATCTGATATACCTTTCTTACATCACTTGGCCGTGGATGTGGGGAGCTCTGAAATAACAAATGTGTTGTTTGAACAGAGACGCTTCCTGGCCAAAGAAAATCACTCCACGCAAAGAGCACCACTACAAACTTATTTACCAAGAGGGAGACATTATGGATCCAGATTGTGCAATGTTTACAGAGGAGAAGAGGAAGAAACCGGGCCATTACGGAGCATGTTTAGACAGAAAATACATTTTCACCAGAAACTAAACGAATTACCTCACATTTTTCAGACAAACGGCATCATTCTGGTGCGTTAAGATGCAATTAAGTCATATTAGTAGACAGGCTACTCTTGCTTAACTGTAATGCAGCAGGTCTGCGTTACAAAGAGTTATTGCCTACATGTTGCAGCAGCAGTTGTTTGAAAACTAATTCGCCCCCTGGCTCAGAATTTCCTTTACTAGTACCACTGCTGCTCTTCAGTGATGTGGGAAGTCTGGCTTTATGGTACAGTAAGCCAGAACTAACAACACTTTAGCCTGTTGTCAGGTAACTTATTATTAGTGCTGGCTTCAGAGCTATTCGGGAACTACTTATTAGTGATTCATCAATTCAGTCCTGCCTTGTTCCTCATTTTTTTCCCCTCCTCTTTCAGTATTTGTTGAACCTTACTGTAAAAAAAAAAAAGCTTTGGATACAGCAGGAGGAGAAGGAGAGAGGAGAGATATATCTAGGCTATAAAATAGGTAACAGGTGCACTGTTTAGTGAAAGAATGATATGCTGCATTTATGGAAAGCAGATGATAAATGTTGTGCAGTGAGTCTAATAATATAACAGCAAGGCTTGCAACTTTTACAAGGTAGAATAGCACAGAAAGCTACAAGAGAGAGAGTGTTTTACAGGTTACACAGCTGCAGGAATATATTAAGAATATTACGGTGCTAATATGGGTGACAAAGTAGCCAAACGCGGTTAAAAACACGACGTTTTTTTAAGGTTTATTAAGATATTAAGATGTCGTTATGGGTCACGGAGCGACCTAAAATTGAAACTGCCTCACCAGGTAGGTCGGTAGGTGCTCGAGTGCGGGGTACGTACCTCCTCTTCGTGGTTGGTGAATTCACTCTGCTCGTTTTCTTTCTCGATTTTGTTGTTATTCATTCTGAGCCGGACTCTTTTATCGCGTTCACTTGGACTGTCTTCTTCTTCTTCTTCTTCTTTTGTCGTCTTTCGTTTCTGTTTCGCTCCGCTCCTCTCCTCCAGGACGCTAATTTTTAATTTTTAAAAAAAAAAATAAAAGAAGAAGAAATAAAGGCACCCAACCGACAGACAAAACAGTCCGCGTGCGGCCGGCTGTCCTACTGACCGGAGCTTCCCAACACTACTTTGGCGACATCAATGATAATTTAATTATTTATTTTTTGAAAAAGAGGAAAAAGTCAGCTGAGCGTTCTTTTTTCTGTGCAGTCAGATATTCCTCAGCATTCCCTGGAAAGCTTCTCCGGAGGCTCTCTTGTTGCTGTTCCCTAAATGAAATACAGTAAGTGTCCAATGGTTTGCGCCGCAGGCAAACTTCTCTCCTCATCTCCGCGTGAGGGAGGGAGGGAGGGATGGAGGGAGGGGTTTAGGGTGGGGTAAAAGGGTGGGATGCACCGTCCGTCTTTAACAAGTTTTATCAAGTGCTGCTGCTGCTGCTGCTGCTGCTGCTGAGAGCGACAGTGGAAAATCAGTGCCAATCACCCATTTGGACAAGATGGGTGTTATTTTCGTCAATGCAACATTCCTGTCATAGGTGAAGTGTATGTTTGTGTTTTTAATCTCCCATGCAGTTATTATATTCTACTTCAGTAGTAAAGTCCTCCAATCTCCAATCCTATATCTAACCCTCCTTATTATATGGATTTTTATGTTTTATTTACTCAACTATACAATCCTATTTTATGAATTCATGTTTAAATGTTGTCAGGAATATCATTTTAGTGGACATTTATTCATTATGTCGGCTTAAAAGTGGTAAAAAATTCAAACATATTGAGTCTAAATTGCTGAATTTCTGCACACTGCTCATTTCAAGTGTATTGCTTCTGGTCACGACCAACTTTTCAACGGTAATAAGTACAAATATAGTGCAGGATTAATGCACTGTTTTACTGTCTTATGCACCTGTGTATCAGCTTTACATTAGACGACAACACTTTTTTAGTGCTTTAGTTTAGTTTAGTTTAGTTAAATACTGTATATCCATTATCTGTAACTGCTTATCCTCATCAGGGTCACGGTGAGGCCAGCTGATTTTGGGCGAGAGGCGAGGTACACCCCTGGACAAATCAAACAAACAAATACTGTATATATCAAATCAAAAAGTATTGGAATCAGTCAATTAAATCTATAATTTTTAAAAAGCTTAAAGTGCTAAATCAGTACAGTACATGACCTTAGTGTCTCATGGTATCAATGGCCCTGAGCTAACTGTCAGTTCATAGTGTGTTTTGATTTTATAACTGTTGTTTTTATCATTTTTTCAACATATGCTGCTCCATATGTTTGAACACTTTTGCTGTGATGGGCGTAAAACATCACCTCAAGTGTAATTTATTGTATTTTGTGCTGGTTGTTGACTGCAGATGGAAAGCAGCTAGTGTCTGTCTATGTGCCTCTCCTCCATTTGCTTGGCAGAACAAATACACAGTTTATTGAACACACTGTGAGATTAATACACTGCCTTTCATAAATAATTAGTCTAAATTATACTTAAATTGCATTCATCTGAGCCTGGTAGGATGATAAATTAGTCAAATTAGAAGAAATTACAGTTTGCCCTGATATGCATGACTCATATCGTAGAGGGGTTTTGTAGTTATTAATTTTTGATTGTTTAATTGTTTGTGTTTTACCAGGTTCCTTCATGTGAACAGAAAGCAATCTGTCGCTCACTTTTACTTCACTTATTTTTCTATATGTTAACCTGGCGGTTTGACTTTTAACCAGGTTGCGTCACGTTTCGTCATAAATCTGGCATCACAAGATGTCTTGTCAGGAGTATTTTCTTTCTTCCCTCTGTCTCAACCTCATGAAATGTAGCACTCAGCACAATCCATCATGCGTAAAGACACACAAAGCAGTAGACACAGACAATTATCAACCTGACTGTTTAATAAATTTCACGTGGCTCTTGGCTTATCATTTCAAGGCCCTGGAGTAGTTTTGTGGTCTCAGGCAAATATTTCTCCTCAGACATCACTGATACACCCAATTTGTGTTTGTCTAGATTTACAACGAACATGGTGAGGTGTGCATGTAAAGCTCTTCTGGAGGCAACACCTGTAAATTACTCAAGATTTGAATATGATAACAAGTACGCTGACTTAAGACTATTTGATTTATGACCTCTGAGAGGGGGAAACAGCCAAACCCTGGAGCTATGGAAGTGATGTCTCAACAACAGAAGAGATGAGCAAACACTAAAGACTACACCTATTATTGTCTACAGGGTGCAAAACAGCCATAAAAGCAGCGTTCAGGTGACAAGGCAGCCTTGAACGCCCCCCCCCCCCCCCCCCTGTTTCAAAACATTTATTTTGAGCAACTGCCTCACTTTGTATTTTCGCGTTGGGAAAGTTCAAGAGCTGACAGTAGCTCCGTGGTGGAGACTTTGACTATACGTTGCATGACATTTATTGCATGGGACAGAAGCTCGCTTTTTTTTTATGACAGCCATTGCAGAAAACAGAGCGAGAGAGTCGTTTTTGCTGAACTTGCACCTCAAAAGCAACAAAGGAAGGTAAAACAGTCATCGCGGATCGGTCTCAGAGATTTCTGCTCTTTCCCCTCCCAGACTGTGTCTATATCAATTACACTGCATCTGAAGCATGCACAATGAAGAAAGGAAATGGCAGATTCTTTTTTTTTTTTTTTTTTTATGCTGATGAGGAGGGGATGAGGAGAGAAGGGGAGGAGGGTCCTGAAGTCTTCGAAGCAGATAAAAATGGAAATGTTCCCCTTGCTGCTCAACACTCCTGTATCAAAGCTTCCTGCTGGAGTCTGGTGAGCAAAGGAGGGGGGAGGCGAGGTAGGAAAGGAGGAGGAGGAGAGGAGTCGGAGTGGTGGAGAGGGAGGGGAGGGGAGATGTCCCAGCTGTGTTTGACAGGTCTCAGGGCTGAGCTGTGTGGTCTGATGCTCGGAGAGGGAGGGTTGCCCCCCCCCCCACTCGTCGCCGCCTCACAACACACACACACAAGAGGGGTGGAGATGAGGAGCCGCTAGGAGACAGTCTGGTCACGGTGTCCTGGGTAACATGTCAGCAAGCTTTGACATGGTCCAGCCTTACATGAAGATATCTTTGTGTTATCAAGAGACTGCTGGTCTAAGAAAATGCTGCAATGTTGGCTAAACTGGTCGAGGAAGACTTGTTATTTTAGTTTGAGTTGACAGGGAGACACACACACACACACAAAAAGAGAGATAGCATAGCAGGAATAGTTTAAGGCGTTTTGAGAAGAGGCCTCTGTATGCTAAGTATAAAGCTACAGCCAGCAGCTAGTTATGTTAGCTTAGCATACAATAAGATAGCCTGGCTCTCTGCCTATCAGCATCTCCCTGTTATATAACCGTATTGGCCCAAATAAAGGATGACCCCAATGACAGTGTAAAGAATGGACAGAACTTGAGTGACGTCACCCGTAGGTTTCCGAAGCGCTATTTTTGAAGCCAAAAATATGCAACGCTGGCTGCCGCCATGTTGGATGTACTGCTTCTTGTGCCTCCCGGGCTAATCTAAACATCGGCAAAGACGTACATCATCGGTGGACCTAAGGCGGGCCGAATGACACCTGGTTGCTCAGATAAGTCATCTGTGACGGCACCTACCTGTCAATCAAGCGGTCATGTTGTGCAACTTTCGAGCCTTAATATCATGACAGTTGTCACGGATTGGGAAATGAGCACTAGAGACCAAAACTGTTGTCTGAACCAGGCTGTAAACATGTTTATTTCTGCTGTGAAGTTGGGCATTTTAATTTGAGGAATTGCAGTTTTTAGCACTTCCGCATTGGCTTCATTTCCCAGCACCGGAGGTTGCCGCTTGGATGACCCCCATCTTTTCAAACAGCTGATTTTGGAAGCGAGTAAACATTTTTAGACTAGAACGTTTGAGAAATGTTATCAGTCAAAACTCAGTCCGAACTGAAGATAACCCAAATTCCTTAGGCTTTTTCTCCCATGAAAGTGACACATTTAATATTAAAAATTAATCTGAATGTCAATCCAGCCTTTGTGAAGCTTGTCTATTTGTTTTATAATCAGACTCCCCTGTCAGATTCTTGGACGTGGTCAGATTTATCTGGCAGTAGCATTCGGAAGACAATTTGAACTGATTTTGGAAATTATTTCCTGTAAAACACATTCAACAAGCCATCAGAAACTGTCACACTTGGCTAACTAAAGACTTTGAGAGCTGACTAACAGACTATAAACAGGCTTTAAAGAACTAGCTAGCCTAGCCTAGTAAGATTAAGACTTCAACAGCCTATAATCGACACTCTCTGTCGAGATGATGGTGATGGTAGGTGGATTTTGTTATGGACATTTATGGATTTATTGTTTATGGAGCTAACTTGCTGGTTGTAGTCCCACATTTAGCATAATGTTGCAGACACAAGGTACCTCTCACCAAAAAATAAGCACATTTCCAACAACCAAACTATTGCTTTAAGATCTTTTGAAACAAAGGAAGGATTGAAGATTGAGACACAAATCAGATTATTCAATATTGTCTTCTGGATCGTTGACTCATGGCTAAAAGGCCAGCATGATATGAGGACTAAAACAACAATTTATCATGACACAATGCCGATGTATTGACCAGTGGTGGATCCCTGAGGGAGGATCCCTGTGGTTCTTACAATCCGCTCAGTCAGATGACTCAGAGATGATGTGTTATCTCCTCCTCGTTTCACCCTTTCTTTACATTCTTGCACCTCGGTATCAAAGCAAACTCACCGTCACTGTTCTCCACGGTTACTAACTTTCTCCAAAACAACCACAATTTTTCAAAAAAATAAGAGAGGAAGAACAATGTTGCAATCTATCTTGAGGTCATCTGTAAAAACAAACGGGCCTGTAGACATGACAGCAGCTCTGGATTTGGCAGAGCAACACACTTCACCCTTGTGAGTGATGTGGGGTAAGTGGCTCTCATTGGGCTTCGAGCCAGACCATTCCATTCCTTTGACTTACTGATACGCAGTGTTCCTCCCTTATGCTTAGTGCCTCTTGATCTTCTTCTAAGATCACCAATGAGCAATTTGTGGTCAGATTGACCCGCTCTAATTGGCCATGAGAGGCCTCATGCTCTCTTTAAGTTTGCACGAGCTTTCTTTGTAGCTTCTTCACAACCAAAGCTCTGTTTACTCAACCTCTCTGCAACATAAAAATCACATTAAATGACAATATGACTTGTTTTTAAATGTCTCTCCTTTGCATCCTTGCATGTGTTGTCTGCAGAATTTTCTGCCCTCAGGGATCCCATTTGCTGCAATAAAGTCTTCTACATTTTACCGGGACTAAGTCTCTACGGCTGTGCTAATGTCAGTATGCTAACATTCTTGCAATGACAATGTTAGCATGCTGCTGATGCTTTACACCACTATCAAAAATAATAATTATAATGTAATACATCGCTTACATAGATGTTTATCTTGATGTCTTTATTACCTTACCAAACATAAAAACACGAGCAATGCACCACACATTTGAATTAAACACTGATTTGTCTGTAAGTGTGTCAATCAATCAGTGCATTGTCAAAGCTGTTGCTAGCTTATGAGTCATGGGCTATGATGCTCGTGGCTATTTCTGACAGAACCTGTCAGTATGCTAACGGTTAGCTGTCATGCCAAAAAGGAAGTCTGTCTTTTCTAAAGCGCTCCAGGAGGCTTGCTACTTTGTAAAGTACCCTGTGGTTAAAAAAAAAAAAAAAAAAATGCTGCGTTTGTGGCTTCTATGGTGTTAAAAGGTGCACTTGGTAGGTGTGCTAAGCACTGAAATAATCAAAAACACCTATGACGTGTGCATAAGCAGGTAGATGTGCACATGCATAAACGTGCAGTACATAGTTTGAAAATATGGTAACCCTATCTTAGTTTACAGTATTAGCTTGTTAGCATTCACTGCAAACACAAAGTACAGCTGAGGCCATGGGAATCTTATTAGTTTTGCAGGTGTACGTTTGGACAAGTACCTGATGATGGCACTACATAGAAAATATCACCAAAGTTGTTACAATCCACCCTGAGGAGAACATGAATATCTGTGCTAAATTTCATGGCAATCAATCAACAGTTTTTTTGGGACATTTCACTCAAAATCACAAATGTCAACCTCATGATGGTGCTAGAAGAAAAATCAATAGGGTCATGAATATCTGTACAAAATTTCTTGACAATAGCTGTTGAGATATTTCAATAAAAACAAAAATGTCAACCTTGTGGTGACTCCAGAGAAGAATTCAGGGGATCGTACTTCATCCTCTGGGGACCAGCATTGTCATAATCATTATCGGGACAATACTGGACCAACGGACGGACATAGCTGTCCCTAGAGTCATGCCTAGCATGGCTAAACACTTCAGCTAAAACAAACCAGAAGTCTTAATTTAGTTCAGTCCAAAAAGTTTCCCTGTTTTATCACTAAGACACTGTGCCGGAGTTGAGTGTGCACACACTATGTTATGCTCTGCTTACTGTCAATCACCAAACACCCACAGGAAGAAATGCAAGCCACTGCCAGGAAATAATCCCTCAAGAACGTGTCGCCTTACAAACTTTAGTGTCTTTTTGTTTGGGGTGTCTTTGTTAGCCAGAAAAATGGGAAAGCAAAAATAAAAAAAGATTAGGTTAATGTTTCAAGAAGGCTAAAATTTACAAATTGATGAGGCAGATGTCTGGAATAAATGTTGGTTTAAGTAAAATCATCTTTGTCATAAGTTGCTGCTGTTCTACATCATATTTCCTGTGTTGGACTGGCTCATAGGAAGAGAATGCAAGAGCTCTTGTGATTAACTAGGTTGCATTACTGAGTAGTGAGGTAGAACGTGCATTTATCCTCAAGGGCACGCCAGGGTCGTCAGGTGCAGCCGTGTGTTAAATCTGACAAGCCACGAGAAGGAAATCTGCTCTGAGCAAAAAGACTCACGCAACTACCTTTCTGTCTTCTCATGTATGGAAAGACATGCAGTTGCGTCAAGGAACAGAAACACAAGAACAAGGGACAAGTCTGTGTCGCTACACTGTACTATAAGCTGTCATGGTTCAGTGGTCAGTGGAAGGGTTGAGTAGAGAGAGCAGACACCACACTAAGTATGTCTGCTAGGCTTGAATTCCCAAATGTTGACACAGATCTTTGTAATGGACTATAATGTTCCCTTTGAATGCTGTTGAGTGGTCCTAAAACGTCTTAAAGCAGGTCAAAGGGAAGTACGTAAAGTTATATCTTCTCTTTTGTTGTGCAGTGGAACCAATAAAAGGTTAAACTAAAACCCGGCCCCTGAGGTCTTTGTCTTTCCCACCGCCTTTAATCTTTATTGAATAATGTGTGTGTAAAAAAAAAAATAGTTGATTTGCTTTCTGCAGTTTACTTTGAGCTGCAGAGCTCTGTGCATTGACCTTTACTTACAGGGAATTTAAATCTTCTATTGTCAGTTTGATACTGATTTGTAACTTTTCTGTTTGCTACATCTTGTAATATTCATGTCGAGTAAATGTGAAGCCATCATTTTATGTAATCTTGTTATGCAATAAAGGAAAACAAGATTATTACAAATAGCATAGCTGACATACAGTAAATCTACATGTACATGTGTACATATCTGTGCATACTGTATCCATTCTGGCCATGCATGTATTGTATGTGTTGTGTACTAAACTGCATATAATTTTACTACAGTCACCATAGATAAAATAGCACGAATGCAGGAAATGTAAGAGTCTACAGTCATGCGAGCTGCTAGCACAGAGTATCCCACTGCTTTTCTTGGCAAGACACGCCCTGTGTAGCATCCAAGTGCCTCTGATTGGCTAGTGGTCATTGCCTCCATTGGTTAGGCTGATGACTTAACGCATACTTATGTAAATGCTAACATCTGCATGCTAACATGCTCACAATGGCAATGCTAAAATGCTAATGTTTAGCAGGAATATCGTTTTGCTAATAAGCACTAAACAAGTGCAGCTGAGGATGATGGGAAGGTCATTAGTTTCGCAGGTGTTTGGCCATAAACTCAAAATTTTTACCTGATGATGGTTCTTGAGAATTATCAAAGTTATCGTAATTATTCCGAAATGGGGGTTTGAATGTGCATGCCAAACTTCATTCAATAGTTGTTGCGCTATTTCACTCGAAACCACAAATGTCAACCTCAAAAGTCAGGGGATCACTAAAGTCATTAAGATTTATCCTCTGGGGATTATACGTAGATATATGTACCAATTTTCACAGCATTCCATTCAACAGTCTGGACCAAAACGGTGGACTGGCACTACCATCCACGGAGCCACGCCACTAGCATGGCTAAAAAGGCATGACATCCAGTGTTTCAGAGTCCCTGTTGTGATTAAATTAATTATTTCTGTGGGATTGCAATGGAAATCACTGCGGCCTATAGGTCACATTTCACTTTTCAAAGGTGGAGTGGACCTGGATGCAAAGGTCAGCTGTCAGAAAGCCTTTATCCTCTCAAACCAACTGGTGGCCTTTTTGACCATGACTGACTGCAGTGGACTATACCAACACTTGAACTGTATGTGCTGCTGTAAACACAGACCACAACAGTGCATCGAAGGGTAAGAGCTGATGTTATTTTTTACCTTTTTTTTTTGGTATAAAGTCACAGTTTGATATGTTTCTAAATGGTGGAGAAATGTGAGCTTATTTTTGTTTCGTTCACATTTTCACAGCCACCTTCTCGGTATCCACTTCTGTATTACAAACTAAAGTTTCATGCTTCCCTCTTTGTTTTTGATAACATATTATTGACTCTTCAGAGAATGCTGCATATTGTAGCAAAGGCCAAATATTGACTTGAGATAATCCTGTGAAAAGAGAAGCACATACCACCGAGATGTACAAAAGTCTGCTCTAACAAAGGAGTTGAAGCTGGATAATTTGGTTTCACAACAGTACAGTAAGGGAGAGGTATAAATAACTGCTTCCAAATATAGAACAACATTTGAACTTCCTCTCAAATTCCTCCCATGAGTTGCTATCATCATAGCCATTTTGCTTCTCTTAAAACCCACCGCAGATATAAAGGCCACAGTTGCTCCCCCTCCTCCTCCTCCTCCTCCTCCATGAGGTCCTTGTCACTCTGCACATCCGTGCAACTGTGCCCAGCATCTGTCTTCCTTGTCATATTAAAGTAAACTGACGCTTTGGCAACACCCCAAAATAAAAATGATGGTAATGGGGGGAAGAAGTGAGAACAGAAAAGAGCCTAGACGTGGCCCCGGCTGCACTCCACTGCTGAAATAATTAGCCCCTGGTTGATATGGTCTCCTTGTGGGACTCCACCGTGACATGTTCAAATGAGTATTGGCAGTGTGCGACACCAGCTGTGGGCCTCCTACAGGGAGCTGCTGTACTGTACAGCGCCCTGCCCGCCGAGCACAACACAAAGCCTCCAAAATCTCTGACGAGCGAGAGCGGCGGCCTTGAGCTTGTTTTACAGCTGCAAGACTTTGAAGGAAACAACTGTTAAATGTGACATCTGAACTTTGTGTCAGGTGTTTCAGGCGGTGAAGTGCTACCGACTCCTCCACCACCCACCCACACACACACACACACACACACACACACACACACACACACACATCGATCCACACCCATATCCGTAAGGCCGTGGCACAGATGGGAGCACCACCCAAGGGGGTCTGTCTGAGGAAGGGGTGGGCACAAGGGATTATAGTGGCTCATGCTGCAGGAGAAATGCAAGTTGTAGCCACACCCGTGTCAATTACAATAAACCGGGCATTGTGTGGAATTCCCAGAGTACCCAGGGAACCAATTTGGCAACCCCTGGTGGGAGGGCACAGGACTGGCAACACACCGAATCCAAGATGGGGACTACCACACCCAAAGTTATCTTTTTAGGCATTGCTTTTGCACAATTACAGTTTTTAAACGGCTCACCTTACAGCGACAGTCACCAACGTCATCCGTGGTGACTATTTTTACCACATACACTTGATTTACAACTATTTTTGTCACAAAAACATGCTAATATAGATATTTTTAGTTGTATTATTAATAAACACTAGTTTTAATTGGATACTTTATATCACCTGATGGAACAAAGCCTTCCGAGCAGACAGTACAGAGGGTGTACAGACAGTCGCTCAACAGTCCCTCCTAGTGGTCAAAAAACATAAAAGGAACACAAGCTTAGATCTTTATTAGAGTCTTTATTGCAATATGTTTGTGTCTTTATTTAAACAATTATAAATATATATGATTGTAATTGATTAACATCAAAATGAAATTTGCAATTTCAGGTTCAAAATATATCATAAATAGTCGATCTGAAAGCAAAAGTGCAAAACCAGAAATTGTCACATGTTGAAGAATGATGGATTTCCTCGTATGCAGACTGTGTGATGGTCTTTCTCAGTGCCAGAGGTATTATACTAGACTCAGGAGATAGCATGAACGTGTAAGACAAGTGCAAGTTGAGGGACATGGGCTTGCAGGAGGTACGATCCAGGTGCATCTTTAGTTTCTCACAGGTGTGCTGTTTCCTTTGACCGTCTTCTTCAGGTGGTGATAGTTGGGCAGAATCTTCATAAGGAAGTCGAGCTGCAAAGTCTGAGGCTACAAGATAAAAATAATAATAATAATAATAAATAAATAAAAAAACAACATCCCCTGTTAAAACAAAACTTCATGACTCACAGGCAAAGACGAGCGTCGGCGGGGAGACTGACCTGTGGCTTTTCGCTCTGCACACGCCTGATGCAGTTTGAGCCGTACACCACCGTGTTCTCCGGCACGACTTCGCACGTGTTGACCTGGCAGCACGCGCCGATGATGCATCCACTGGTCAGGATCACGTTTCTCCCAAGATCAGCTGAGATTGAATTATTATAAAAATGTTTTTTTACACTATAGGAATATGAAAATTAGTAGGGTTACAGGACAATATGATGATGAACTGGCCAACTCTGAGATACTGTTTATACTGTGAGCTTTAATATCTGTGTCCAATTCAACAAGTTTTATAGCAATAATCTATTTTCATATGATTTTTTTCATCAATGTGATGATGTGCCTTCATTATTCGGGTATTAAATTAACCAATAACAACCATTCCTGACAGGTTATTTCATCAATAGACTTCTCAGTTTGGGATATATAATTGTACATATCATAACAGAAGGATTTCTCCATGTTGCACACTCCTAATATGAATACAGTGAGTGATTACAGCACTTACCTTTAGACTCAATCACATTGTTGTCTCCAATTTTCAAAGCTTGAGAGACTGTGACAGAATCATTAAGGATTTAAACCTTTGAATTAGCATTTTAAAAGAGTAAACAGTCACCACAAACTATAACTGACTGATATATCGGCTGATATTCATTTTTTATGAACACAATATTTGCACATGGACATTTTACAACTGAAATAAACTTATTAGTGCTCTCTGGTGGACACATATTGGCAAAACGGTGTTTCCAAATGACCTCAAACACATCTTAGGCATTTCTGTAGATACATTTCTTGTTATATTTGCAATAAGCTGCCGGTTTATCAGTCTAGCACGACTGCAGCCACCTGCAAAAGTTATTATTTGCAAAGGATACCACATCCAACCTCGAACACATTATTGGTCCCAATTGTCATGGTTTTTGGCTCAAGTCCCTCTGTGTCTGGCATGATATTCTCTGGATAGCTACAGAAAAAAAGACACACAGATAAGTGTAATGATCAAATAGGGAAATTAAGCTGTAACACACACTCTACCTGTTAATAATAAGTGCCTGCTCTTCTATTAGATTGCCCTCTCCAATGATAATAGGCCCTGCCTCTGCTATGATCCGTGCTTTGGGGTGGACAACTGTTCTAGCACCTGTAAAAATGAACAAAATATAAATATGCAGACAACAGCTGTATGGAAAACAGAATATATGAAAATGGCTCTGATAATGAGGTTATTTCTCACCAATGGTCACATCTCCTCTTATTTCACTCTCAACACACACAACAGCTCCAGCTCCAATTTTAGCACTGAAAGAACAAACACAGATCATATTTACATACTCAAAGCAATGACACACTGCAACCACAAAGCAATTAAAGCATCTCTATAAATTACAGTCTAGTCGACCTATAAATATGAGTGTCGCCAGCGTTATTTTGCAGGATTATTAAACGACGAGGAGACATTTTTGTTTCATAAGAGATGAAACTGTCCAAAAATGATCCCATAATACAAAAAGGTTGAGCAAATGTGGCCGTCTACCTTTTCTGTGCCATGATTTGCTTGGCGTCTGACATCCTTGCGATGATGAATTTCGATGATCGGTGATCGATTGTTGATCCTAGTTCAGAGTTTAAGCTCAGGGGTTGATTACATTTGTCTGAGCCTGTCTCAGCCTGACTTTGCTGCCCTCTAGTGTGCTTTTGAAGATACTGCAATGAAGAATGAAGAAGCACTTAATATTACTAAGTCTACATTTCTTACACATGTCTACATATCTTCATTCATATTCATAAATAATCTATTTATATATTTTTTTTTTACTACAAAAATGTTTGTTAATATATATTTACTTGTCACACATGACCTAATTAGCCTTGTTGTTTGTTTTGTTGTTGTTTTTTTTGTCATTTTTTTAGTTAAGGTCCTAAAAATGAATTATTATAACAGTAGCTACTCTTACTTTCTGTAATACAACATGGATTGTAACTAAGCACATTTAATCAAGTACTGTATTTAAGTACAAATTTAGGTACTCATACTTGAGTAATTACTTTTCATTCTACTCCATTTCAGAAGGAATTCATGTATTTTTTTTCACTTCACTACATTTATCTGTCAGTTTTATTCACTAGATACCTTTTAAGACAACATGTGAACTTTGTAAAATATGAAGTTTTGTTATAAATGAAATTACCCAACACTAGTAGAGCTGGAACGATTAGCCAGTTAATCACAGTTGACTGACAGAAAATTAATCAGCGTTTGAGCAATTGTAAATGCAAAAACATTTCATGTTTCCAGCTTTACAAATGTGATGATTTGCTGCTTTTTATTAATTATTATTATTATTTGTTTATCATTTATTTGAAATAATTTGGATGTTTGGACTATTGTTTGGACAAAACAAGCATTTGCACCGGGTGATTGTTGGTGGCATCTCTCACTATTTTCAGAATTCTTCACAAACGAAACAATCGATCGATCAGTTGTGAAAATGATCAGCAGATAATGAAAATAATCATTATCTGCAGTTTTGTACAAAACCATTTAAATGAGCTCACTCACACTTCATCCAACTACAACAGTAAATTTTTTTACATGAATGCATGAGTCACAAATCTCCAATGATGTACAACAATATAATATATTCTGATTGTACTTACAGATGTACAGATGACAGACGTAGTCCATATTTATTCTTATTGCAGTGTCACCATGTCTCCTGCAGGGTGCATCAGCTACCAATGAACGTGATCGGTTAGCGCTGTACAATAATCCACATTTACATTAATTACATTTAATGTGGCATGTGTGCTGTTGGAGCAAAATCACAAGTCTTTATTTCACCTCTACAGACTTACATGTAAATATCTCGTGGTAGTAGCTTTAATATTTAAGTAAATTAGTTTATTTTCGTGTAATGATGAGTCTGAACCTGTGCATGACACCCAAATGCCTCGTCGATAAGAGTCAGTCAGAGAGAGTTTCCCTCTGTTGCTAATTCTGGTCGCATAATCTCGTTTGAAACAGTTCTTCTAATCAATGACTTCCCTCCTAAATGAGATTTGAATTGTGTCAAGTCAACCAGAGTTCACTATGCTAAAACAGGAAATTGAAGTCCTTTAAAGTAATAAATAAATAATGTATTTAATGTAGGGGTGTTGTGATATGCTAATACTGACAATAATTGTGAAATATTGAAATTGTGTTATTGATACAAAAAGGATAATATTATTGGAGTATGATTCACACTCCGTCACAGTGGGTTGCTGTAATGAATCTTAACACAGGCTGCCAGTGTTACAGGTGAGTGTAATTCATTAGGTAAAAAAAAAAAAAACACACACACACATAATAAAAGTTAAAGTTTAATTTGACTCAGCATTAAATATGTTTAAAGATTTATACAAATATTGCGATAATCTTGTTATCATGATTTCTTTTGGCCACAATAATTTGTAGTATTGTGTGCCCTTATATGAATGCTGGCCCATTTCAGAATCAGTTAGTGCTGCATTAATGTGTTCATCACTTGCAGCCAGTAAAGGTTGAATTATTTTTTATTAATCTAATCAAATAACCATTCAGACAATTTAGAGTCCCCAGTTAACCTTCATGTCTTTGGACTGTGGGAGGAGAAAGCCAGAGTATCCAGAGAGGTAGGGAGGGAACATGGAAAGTCTACACAGAAAGAGTTTGAAGCACTGAGGGCACAGTACTAACCATTGTACCACCCTTAGATAAATTATTTAACTTCACATTTTATTAGTTATTCATTTATTAATTTAAAATTTAATATTTTATAAAGGGGCAGTACGGTGGTGCACTGTCGCCTCATAGCAAGAAGGTTCCTGGTTCGAACCTCGGCTTGGGCCTTTCTGTGTGGAGTTTGCATGTTCTCCCCATGTCTGTGTGGGTTCTCTCCGGGTACTCCGGCTTCCTCCCACAGTCCAAAGACATGCACTTAACAGGTTAACTGGTGACTCTAAATTGGCCATAGGTGTGAATATTTTCTCTTGCCCGGAGTTGGCTAGGATAGGTCCAGCTCCACCCTGACCCTCATGAGGATAGGCAGTTACAGAAAATGGATGGATGGATATTTTCTCATCTGCTGGGTGGCATAATTGTAATGATATATCCTAATTTATGAGTTGTATATATATATATATATATATATATATATATATATATATATATATATATATATAAAATCTAAATCTGTTACGTATAACTGTTGACTAAAGCTGTCAGATAAATGTGGAGTAAAAAAGTACAAAATTGCACAGTGCTTATCCCACCACTGCTTAAATCAATAAAGCGTGAGCAGCGTCATGAGCTTTATTTTGAAACTCCCTAGCGGAAGCGTGTGCCCTCACTCTGCGCGCCTTGACGCGTCGGTGGAGTTTTGAAGGAGAGCGGCTCGTCTCATCCGCCGCTGGACGGAAAAGTGAGCAGCGGACTGGAGCGCCTGAGCCCGGGTGTCATAATTAACACTGCCGCCTTGTTTGAGCGCTAGACACAGCCTCTTCGTACGGCTTTAAAAAATATCTCCAAAGTATTGTTAATATGTAGATTTAAACGAGACAAAAAAAAAAAAAAAAAATGTCATTTTCTTCAAACAGTGGATATTTTTCTGTGAATGGGAGTGAAGAAGCGCAGCCAGCTCGCGCAGCTTGGCTGAATCTCGTGCGTTTAGCCCGTTTTGAACTTTGTGGAAATATGTAACTGTGACAAATGAGATTATAACATGGAGCAGTCGGCTACTCTCGACATAGAGACGCTGAAGGTAAGTTAACAAAAGCCGAAAGTGCTTTTTTAAATTTAATTTCGACTAAAACTTCTAAGTTTATGGACGGTTTGGGGTCATAATTTGACAGGAACATCTCATTACGCAGCAGGAAAGTGAGTTTTATTAACCCAGTTTTAAAGGACAGCACTTATGAATTATTTATCTACATATTGTGTTTTATTCAGCAGTCCAAACTCAAGCTTGTCATGAGTCCTCCCTGCAACAGGTGCACTCCAGTTGTTCCATTCAATGAAATCCCAGCTAATTAAACATGAATGTAAAGTGTCTTTTACTCTTGCAGTGGTTGCATCTCTCCCCAGGCAGGAACATGATGATTAATCACCACTGACCAGCGCTCAAACACCTCAGGAAAGCCAGCCCGGAGTTCTTTACATATCTCCCACTCGCACCATACTACCTCATATTGTATGCGTTCTCCTTCTTCAAGAACCACAGTAATGTGACAGCCTATGAATATTCTGCCTGCATGGTTTCTCATTATCATTCCAGTCTAGCAGGGGGAGGCAGTAACCTCTGGGTACAGTATGTGCATCTCGTCTCTGTGCTGCAGTGCAAAAAAAAAAAAAAAAAAAAAGAAGAAGAAGAAGAAGAAGCAGCTCGGTGTCAGAAACCCACACAACAGAGCTACTGTTTGGCTGTGCACTCGAGTCCATCCATTGGCCGGCTACACACACACACACACACACACACACACACACACATAGGGCTCTGGGCTTAGTGGTTGGGTCACGCTTATCAGTCAAGAAATCACTCCTGCACACACTGCCTCCGAGCTGATCCAGCACTTCCCATTTTTAGTGACAAGTCTGCAAGTTTCTGCTGATTTGTCACGTTTAATGTGCCTTTTTTTTTTTCTTTTTGTATCCTTAAGAATCCACTGTGATCAAAGCACAGCCTTTGTTTATGTAGGCTGCTCTTGTGACGCTATTTTTGTTGATAAGGCTGCGTACAAGTCTGGCACTTCCCCTGCGCGTTTGACTGATGAATGCAAATGAAGCCTATGGGGTGCTGTCCAAAATGGGCCCCCATTGGCTCGCCAAGGATTTGCTAGGGATTAGCAAGGAAAGCTAGTGCACTGTGGAGAAGTGTCTGTCTGTCCGTTTACATCAACAGTTTGATGTCTTCTCCCCCCGCCGGCAGAGCCATCATCATCATCATCATCATCGTCCACGGCGAGGAGTAAACAGACAGAGCACACAACAAACCAGCTCTTGACGTTAATAAATGATGCAAAGGTCAGAGGTGCAGCATGCCGATGAGGTTTGTAGTGTCATCAAAAGCGGAGCATCTAAGAGCAAAAGGAAATTCTCTCTGAAAATCCATCTTCAAACAGTCTGTGATGTTCAGCCTGTGCTCTGATTGAACAGCTGCGACCTTCCTTTCCGCCAGGCCTTTATTGGGGATCTTTCATCCCCGCCGGTCTCGTGCTTTCAGCGGGGTTACCTTGTTGTCTTGCAACAGAAGGAAGCGCGCTGCCATCCCTCCACAAAGGGCGACCCACACGGCGAAAACGATGAAGCCATCGACGAGCTTGGCTGCTATTATAACACCACCAGAGATGATGGAGCCGCAAAAATTGG
Source organism: Sciaenops ocellatus (assembly GCA_033000465.1). Lineage (NCBI taxonomy): Eukaryota > Metazoa > Chordata > Actinopteri > Sciaenidae > Sciaenops > Sciaenops ocellatus. Next base: position 10,555,023 of record CP136875.1, on the reverse strand, counting down.
ATTTCACATCCGAGCGGAGCCGCTATTGATAGCAGCAACCACGTCCGCATGCTTGATTGTAACATCAACAAAATGTGAAATGGTTACATCAATGCACTGACTCGCACATTTGAGTAGTATAACTGGCTTTGCCAGTTACAGCTGTGTGTTGGGGGGGTTCTCTGTCTCTTTGATTGGGCTTTTTGTCAATCTGAAAAGCCCACAGATGCTAAACAAATAGGTGCTTTAACACTGCATGTCAGACTTGTAACATGATTGTGTCCATCCCTTGCTGCCTCAGCGATTGCGCAGCGTTCATATGCAGGATGGATGAGTACAGGCTTTTACAGTCATTAGTGCGTCTCAAATGTTTTCTTACCTCCAGCTGAGGCGGCCCTGTGGGGCTCCCGTGGCACCGCTGAGTGAGAGAGCGCTCAGCGATTTGCTGATTAACATTATCAAGCATTAATAACGTCTCATTTTCTTTCATTAGAGGCTTCTCAGCTGCATTTTGCTGCCTCTGCAGCATGTCACTGTTTGATCAAAACAGCATGTAGAATATCACCCTCTACGCTAATTGGTGAAGATGAGGCGTGCTGGCAGTGGGAAGGGACTGCTGGGTAATTGCTGGCTTTGGCTGGATCCAGCTGTAGTCAAAGCTCTGAGGACCCCCTTCTTTCCCCCTCCTAGCAAAAAAGGAAAGTGACACAGATCTCAGCACAAACTTGAAAGGACTGATGAAGTAGCATAAAGATAAATACGGTCATGCATGAAATCCACAAGGGCTTTTACAACGGAGCGCGTGATCTACAGAGATTTTATAGCTTACTGTACCTAAGAGAAGGGAGTTACAGTGTGGGTGTTTTTTCTATTAATAGATACTACATGTAATCAGGCCTGTAGGTGGTACACCATCCGTAGCGTTGAGTAGATTTCAAACCCATCTGTTCGTGATAATCTGTTGACATTTGTCGTGAGCATACTAGAACATATGTTGATAGTTTCATCACAGATAGAGCTGCACAACTGTGCAGAAACAAGCCTCTTTTTTTTTTTGATCAGGACTGCAAACACTCAGAATAATTGTTGGACTGGAAAAGGTGCTCTCATCTCGGTCGCCTGACTGGAGAGAAAAATGGTGTTTTGAAAGTTTTATCGTCTAACTGTGCGCACATTCACACGGTTGTTGGCAACCCTATCAGTGACATTACTTCAGTTTAAAGGGCCAGTGTGTAGGATTAAGTGGTAGTGTATTTGCTGATTCCAACCTCCTCGCCTCACCCTCTTCTTCCTAAAGTAAAGCAGAAACTATAGAACCCGTCTAGAGCCAGTGGCGGTTTAACATGACAGACTCCATAGAAGCAGCTGTAGCTATAAAAGGCTCAATCTAAGGATACACTAATGACAACATGCATATTATATTCCATTTCTGCCATATTCAGTAAATAAAACCCTTTAAATCTGACACACTAGACTTTTTAATGGACTGTTTTTAGCCACATGAGTACAAAACACTGACTGTGATCACAAGTGTTGGACAAAATTAACCAAATACTGAACAATACATGAGCGTATTTTTCTTAATGAGGAACAGGATACCCTTCACTTTCAAGAAGCTCTGGGTACGGTCGACAGGTCAAAAAAATTACCTCCTAATTCCTTTCCTAACCACTTTCCCTCGGCCCTGATGGAAAACCGCGGTCCACGGTGTTCAGAGAATCCGGCTGCACTTACGCTAGGCTACGTCATCATGCGACAGCGGATGTTATTGACGTAACCTGTGGTAAAACTACAACCTTCAGAAGATGGACTACAAAACACGCATCTGAGATACTTTTCCCTGTGCGCTCTTACCATGCCATTTCATGCAGGCTATATAAATGTGGACAACTTTTTGAAAAATATGACTTCATTATCCACGTCAGAATTGAAATAATAAAAGAACATTGTACCCATAGTCTCAAAAATCTCCCACATTGTTTGGTGTGTGAAGATGTGATAAATGGTGTTAGACTCTACCTGATCTCATAAAACCACTTCTGAATTTTCTTTAGCAATATGTATGAGGACACATAATCATTTTTTAAGATGATAATGGAGCCGTCCCAGACGCAAGGGCGATAGATGACTCACCCACTCACTCTTCAGGAGTGCACTTTTTTTGGGACAGCATTTGTGGCTCCCAATCTTAACATCAAACCAAGTTTACTTTAGTTCTGTTGAAGAGCTTCTCTCCTCGTGGACTGTTTGATTTGAGTCAGAGGTAAAGCTTAACTGTTTTTTAACAAGTATAAACAAAATTAGGAAGAATTGCGAAGCTTAAGTGTAATTATGTGTTGCAGAATTTTGTTTTTTCTTCTATCCTATCCAACTAAACATGTTGTTACCCCTTAAGTTTGTTTTGTGACGCCCAGGTTGGCAACCAGAAATTAAACCAAATTAGTAACAGCCTTACCATGTCAAGATTATGAATTGGCTGATTTCTTGGCTGTGATATCATTGATGGTTGTTGCTATTCTCAGTTTAATTATATGAGATTCTGGGAGCTTATTGCAAATTACAGTACGAGTAAATTAGGTCCATCTGTTCCAGCAGTGACCTTTAACTGACCGCTGCTCCTATTTTGTAACGACCAGGATTGTTTCTGTAGTCACTCTGCTGCTTAAGCAATGCTTCTGCATTTAAAGTGTTAATTGTCAGGCCTACTAGAGCTGACATAAACTGATAAATGAGATTCAACATAGTGCGCCGTGCCTGCACAGCTTGCTTTGCAATCAGTAATTTGTTTCTTTAAAAGTCAAAGTTGTTTCTTGCCCCCGCCGCAGTCGGACATCTCCATGAGTCCGGTCCAGCATGTTTGTAAGAGTCAGCTGTGACCGGCATGCTGAAATGACAGATTGACAAAATGCCAGCCGCTATGCACTCCTCCATTTGCTCTGTGAATTACAGAGCTTTAGGAGGCATGACTCGACCAGGGTAATATATGCATTAAAACTCTTGCAAAGAAATCACAGGATCCACTAGCGTTGGGAACAGTGAGGTTGCCATAGAAATCAGAAGTGCTGAAGTTTCCCCTAGCAACAGTGGATTGAAAATAGACTGAATCTGTCCAGCAGGGGCATGGCTGTAGGCAAAAAGACTTTTTTTTTCTTGGTGTTATTTAAATGTTTGCTGAAGTTTTGAGTTTCTTAGATTCCAGCGTCTTGAGATGATCTGTACTAAGTGTGATTTCACTGAATGCTGCATGTGAAGCGTCTTCAAACGTAGTGCAAAGTTGTGCTTGTAAAAACGTCTCCTGTGACACTCCATTTAGAGTTTATATTCAGCCTCAGTGTAAGCACCTCTCATAATGCTCTTGTCCCTCAGCTGTGTCGCTGGTTAAATTGGAATCACTGACATTTCTAGGCCAGCGATATGGGTCATTTGTATTTGCTGCAAAGTCGCAACATCCATTTGTGAGACATCTGCCACCACTGACCTGAACCGCTCATCCAAGGAAACAGTCACTTAAACAGTGGATTAAACTGTGAGGCGTTGGTAAAGCTATTGTAAAATGCCATGTTTAGCCTGTGTTGTTGTTCTTGTTCATCCATGCCCCTCCAAGAAAGAGTGTCAGTAATGGACAAAGATTTTGAAATACCAGCTTCATTGTATTTTGGTGTCTTTGTAAAAGACTAAAAGATTCTTTTGAGTCGTCACAGTGATTGTAGTAATTATAGTGTAGCTGTAATTATATGTAGTGTTCAATTTAATCATCAATTAATTATTAATTTATGAAATGACTCATTGTTTTGTGTACAAAATGTCAGAAAATAGTAAGAAATCAACATTTTGACATTAAATAGTAAGCTCACAGGTGTTACCAATGATGCTAATTAAGGCTGAGTTCCACTTAGTGCAGCAGAGCCTTTCCAGTGAGCCAACGTGCACCACAGCAGCACCCTGACTCTGTTTGACCTGAATAGAACAGAACCTAATTAATATCATTAGAAACACACTGTGTTTACTATTTCATGTCAAAATGGCTGCTGTGAAAAAAGTTCCATTACAGTTACCCAGAATTCAAGGCAACATATTCAAATAGCATGTTTTATCCCCCCAACAAACCACAAGCCAAGATATTCAGTCTACTGTCATCACACTGGACATTGTCTATTGCCTGCATTTATTAGCAAACAAATAAAATAGCCTTGGGTTCTGCGTTTGGAGAAGTGCTTAACCCTTTACGGCACTAAGTCTCAAACCACCACGTGTTGCACTTTTTGGTTGGTGTGGTGAAACCGGCTGATATTTCATGGCAAAAAGTGTTTTCTCATCTTCCGTCTGATGTCGTCTGGCTGCTCTGCCTCAACTCTGTGATTTACAGAGCTAGTTAGCTCTGCTCAGATTTCTGGGAATCCTGAATAATTAATTAGTCAACCAGCACACAATTAATTGGTATCTATCTAGATAATGATCTGATCGTTTTTTCTTTCCCTCTTTTGCAAGCAAAAATGGCAAACGCTGGCTGCTTCCAGCTTCTCAAGTATGTGAGCTTTTCTTCTTACATTATAGCAAATTAAATCAAGTTTTAGAGACTGCTGGCTGGACTAAAGAAAACATTTGATGATGTTTGATGGCCATTTTTCACAGTTTCATGATTTTTTATTATAATTGTGAGTTGCAGACACAAAGCAAAAGATGGTTCAGGTGATAACAGTCTGAAAAATGTTGGTGTTTCTATAAATCCAACCTTTTACTAGCTGATAGACCGTAAACTGCCTGAGACACAATTCTTACAAAACCAAATTCAGTAACTGTGGTTTTATAATCGATACAATTCATCAACTGCTCACTCTTGTAAAAGATATTGATCTATTGCAACAATATTAAGTATCATCTCAGGGTGAGATTCTGTTTTGTGGTTGTTTAAAACAGAAACTTTGTGTAGCATTGGCTCCTTCGGTAAGCAGCTATCTGAACCGTTGAAGTAAAGAGGGGCACAGGGTGAGGTTTCTTCCACTATTTAAATCTCAGTCAAGTAATTTGGTTTGTTTAGCTTGCTGAGACCCTTTACTTGCTCTGTCACAGTTAATGAGAGCCTGTCAGGAAAACATACAATCTAATGATACCTGCCATCAGTGTCCTATGCTAATGACGTGCTGAGTGTGAATAAAGCATGTGGGGCATGGATTCTGACTTGAGTTATGCATGCATTACACCTCTGGGGAAAACTGTGCGCAGGTGTGTCAATCATAGATTGCAATTAACGTGCATTATACTGGCAGGATAACTTAATAGTTTTAGGTGTGAGGAACCTTTAAAGAGACATAATTGGACATAATAATAAAACATTTCTGGTTTGCACAAGTGGTTGCTTTGCTTTATTCATCATCTATGCAAGAGTTTTGGATGGCAGACCGCCTCAGTATGAATCCATCCCAACAACAGCTGAACGGAGCAGTTCAGAGCCAGCCAGCCTCTCACCCTGTGATGGGGGAGTTTCACACTGTCAGCCCCGCAGTCACGATCGGCTGGAGAAACAGCAACCGCTCGCCCTCGCCTGGACGACCGCACTTGACAGACATCATCCTCTCTGATCTCAGATCAGAGCTCGCGTGTTGCAGCTTCTCGGTGGCTGCTGGCAGACACTCCGTAACTCAGCCAGAGTGGAGAACATTTTTCTGGCACCAAATTGGTCCTTTGTCTCATAATCCACCTCCTGTTTTCATTAGTGCTGAGTGGAAGAAAAGCAGGCGGTAATTTGTTCTTAATGTGAAAATTTCATAGCTGACTTTAGAGATGTCCTTTACGGCGCGCCTGTGGCAACTGTCTCCATTGGTTTCACATATTTTGCTGGACGTAGCTCCATAAAGCCTGCCCTAATGTATGTGGCGCGTGAAATATTTTCCCGTGAAAGATTGATGGGCAGCAACGTTATAAAGATCGCAGCCAGAGGGGAGCAGTAAACAGGTCGGCTGCAGGAAGCTGTCACTCATGGTGACTTTCTTTGTGAACGCAGGGATCCAGTTTGACAAAATGTCAACAAGTAATTAGCATTGTAAACAAAGCTGTGACATGTTATTAAATCTATACAAATGAATATCCGTCGTAAAAGTGCATAAATTCCAGCAGAAATGTCAAGGACTTTGTTTTTCAGGGTTGTAACTTACATTAATCGCTATGATTAGGTCATTAGTATCTAGATTTGGTTGCAGATTTCTGTTTGACTTTACAAAGAGCTGTGAATGTGCTGTTTAAGAGCTTTTCCACTTCAGGGCCAGGTACCGACAACTGATCGCTGACTTGTTATCGATGAATCTTGAGTGATGATACTCCTTTCCTGCAGGGGAATGAAACACACAGCCTTTTTTGGGTTTGGACACTCCGATTTGGTTTAATCTTTTAATAAAATAAAGTCACCCAAATGACCTTGTCTTTTAGGCACAGAGCTTGATTAATTACTCTGCTACTGGCTCCATTTCTGAAAGTGTGTAGAGCCGATGTACCCAGGTATGTCATTACAGAAGTTGCAAACAACAGAGAGTAGTCATTTTCCCCAAAATAAACCTGCAAAAAAAAAAATCAGTTCCTGTTGTATCACAGAGCGAAACAACTCCTTCTCATTCCATTTAATTACCGAGCATGGATGTTTCAGGCTGTAGTAATACCTCAGCTTACATTCATGCCATGCTCTCAACCTTTTGTTCTTTATGTAGTAGCACCACTTTCAAAAAACTGTAGAATTACACAGCCATCCCTCAGCCTCAGAGTCAATTTTAGTGGTGCATACAAGTAATAACCACTTAGAATATGTGATTGCTTCTGTGGAGTGAATTTAATCTTGACAGCCAACTAACATAAAGGCTCCTGCGTTTGTGTTTGTTTGTTTGTTTCTTCCAGATCACCCAGGAGCAGTTTATCCTCGCGTCCCAGTCCCTGCACCTCCAGCGACCAGGCTGCGATGCCGTGTACCCAGTGGGTCTGTACGGCTGGAGGAAAAGATGCCTCTACTTCTTCCTGCTGCTGCTCCTGGTCACCATGATCGTTAACCTGGCCCTCACAGTCTGGATCATAAAGGTCATGAATTTCTCAGTGGTGAGTACAGCACAGCGTCGACCAAAATAACTTGATTATATTTAATTGGATTTATATGAATTCATTTAAATGTAAGACAGTAAATAGTGTTCAAGCTGTACCCAGTTTATGAAAGACTCACTGTTCTTGACGATTGAAAAAGCTCAAACTGGACAAACTAAAACCAACATTTCCAATTTTATAAAATGGAGCAGAAAATTTAAAAACATTTAAAAATCTGACAAATCATTTTATGGACTTTTGATCTTGGAACTAATCCACTGGAAGTAAAGAGGTGGTTTGTGTCGCACTTTTTTTTTTTTTTTTGCATACGCACTACAAAAACACAAACATAAAACCCAGAGGAAATTATATTCCCAATTATTGCTGACAAGATGTTTAAGGAGAAATTAGTTTGGAAATATTTTGTGTGATGATCAGTTTGGTAATTGCATCTAAACTCTTAACAAATACAACAACAAAAAAATGCTTACATCTAGACTTCTACACTTACATAACATTTATTAAAATACAATCATGAGCTCGGCTCTTTGAGATCAGAAAATGAAATGGTAAGTACTTGGCATCAAGTCAGCGTGGCTTAATATCAAATGAGAGAAAAACAATTAGTCTTCTGTGTTCTCGTGGATTTAAAATATAAATAGAATAATGAAAATTGTAGATAATGTAAAGCATTTAAACTCAAACTGGGCTATGTTAAAATATCATTGTCATATCTACTAATTTGCTTGGTTTCTGTCTCAAAGGTTAAGGAAGAGTTTGTTAACTAAAATAAATTTTACTGTACTTCAAGTTTAGTTTTCTTCCTTTTTTTGTGTTGACCTTAATACAAAAAGCTTTAGTGGAAGAATAATTCAAGCAGCCCCATTTAAAATGCATCACAGTCACCATCTCTTGTGTTGTGTGCTTCGTCTCATCTGGATTTGTTAAAGAATTACAGAAGACTTGGCAGCAGGACCGACTGACAGAGAACGTGTTAATCTCAAACGAAAACTAAACAGGCAGATGCTGCGAGCTCCTGTGTGACATTTCCAGGGACAGTGCACATAATTTACCATTTTGTCAACAAACTCGCGATGGCAGCAATCCCCCCTCTGCGACGGATTCGTCCCCTGACTATTGCTATCACTCCTCTACTCCTTCGCCTCCCATCAATCTGTGTCATGAGTAAAAGACCTTATCAGTGCTGTTGGTGTCGCTCCAGAAAATGTACTTCGCTGCTCCCCATCTCTCAGGACTCAGGCAGCTCAATGAGGAAACACGTGCCAAACTACACCCCGTTGTATTGGTATTGTGGTCCGTTTTGAGCAGCTACTGGCATTAGAACATTGGTTCTTAGTTCCAAAAAGGCTGCCAGGCAACGCCGTCTCACCATTTTTGGTGAGACCGGTACATGATCACCTATCTGGGGACGTCACACACAAACCTGATGACGACCACTGCCCAAAAGCATTAGAGTTTAGACACCATTCATAACACTTATTATGGCAGGCCAAACTGTGAACTTGGAAACTTGGAACAAATGTGCTAATCTGTCACGTAAAAATAGTTTAGCAGGGTACTAATTATTTACAAATGAAAGTTTGCTTTCTAAAGTGAACGATAAGAGATATCTTGAGTTTAGTCACTAGTATTGGTCAAGCTAATGGCATCTTATTGTTAGGCCCTCCTGCCTGGTAAGTTGCCACTCAAATAGTTTAAACTGTAATTACGAGCGAGCGACCGGATGGGAAAAACCATTCGAGTCGACCTCAACTTTGTAACTCATAGATATATGAGGAATTTCAGGCATGAACTACAGACATGTCAACAAACAAAATGGTTCTAGATGTTGATCACTGTCTCTCCCACGGTGGTGTCCTTAGATGTCTTGTTTTGTCCACAAGTCGAAGAGATTTAATTTCAGGAAGAAACCAGAAAATAGTTTTATATTTGAGAAGCTGAAATCATTTTTCAAAACTATTAATTATCAAAATAGTTGGCAATTAATGTAATACTTGACAACTTAAGAATTAATTGCTCTACAGCTCCACATGTAACACAACAAAAGTAGCTAATTTAGGGTATTTATCTGGTGTGACTACAAGGGTACCACTTGATCTAAGCACCGCGGAATAATGCACAATCCCTCTTAAGTCAGATCGAGGGTTATTTTTCTTGTTCTTGTGTGAAAGCACCCAGTGCCCACATTAAAAAGTCCTCAGTGTTATTTTCTTTGACTTCAGAAACCTTCTCCAGAGCCACAAAAGACATTACACAGCTGTTTTTACAGGCTCATAACCAATAAACTGACCTTTTTATGTTTATCAGTGGAGTTCTGCTTTAAATGAGTCTCTTACTTTCATGTCCATGGCTTGAAGAATGTCTTTTGGTTAAGAAATCTAAGATCAAAGTAGAAATAAATTGTTATGTTAATGGAAATGTGTTCCTAGGATTTAGAGATTATGCAAAAAGACAACAAAAGGAACAGTGACTACATAATGTCTTTGGAAAGATTATTTATGTGCTTTAAATTCTTCCTGCACTGCTAATTCCTGCTCAAAAACCAGACCCATTCCAGGCACCACGTTTCCTGTCTTTGTGTGACATAATACATTCAAAAGTACAAGCCAAGTCGAGGAGTGTTTTCCTCAACATCAGTCATACAGGCTGTATTCATTTTTCTTTAGTTTTGTCAGGATGTATCGCAAAAAAACAACTCAAAAACTAACTGCTCGTTAGGACAACAGCGTAACCTTGAATGTCTTTGGCTCTGTGCTTTTTCTTTTAAACCTCACATAAGCGAAAAACTTCCCATTGTCATTTTTCCACCTCAGAAACATCTGTCAGATATATCTGTACCTATATCTGTTCATTTCTGTCTTTACCGGTGCCGAGGAACTCATCCAGGCCTTCAGCGCATCACGACTGGACTGTTGTAACGCCCTCCTGTTTGTCCTGTCTCACACCTACTCGTCTGACTGACTGCAGCTTGTACTGAACTCTTCACACCCACCACATCACCTCCACTTCGGCACAGCAGCGACTTTGACGTCTGACTGCTGACATACAAAGCTGCCCCACCCACCTCCTCCGCTCCTCCTGACTTTGTCCTCCCGTCTGTCCCCCCCCCCCCCCAGTCCTGGCTCTCTTACCATGTATGATGGAGCTGTCCTCACTGTTCCCCCGCCTCCATAATTCACTATCTCCATCCATTTGTGCTGCTAGCACTATGGACTCTTTCAACACATCCATCAGGGCCCATCTGTTCACACACATCCTCGCAAGGCTGCCCTCAAACTTCACTTTGCTCATCGCGGTGTGGCAAGGCATAACCTTGTCCAATTTCCACTGAATTTTCTACCAGCAAAATCAGATCGTGAAACATTTAAATGTGAGGTGACAAATATGAGGTGAAGTTTCAGAATCATGCTTCATTTTATATTTTTTATATTAGGATGGTGAGGGTTTCTAAATTTAACCAATAGTATACTGAGGAAAAAGGCATTCGTGGTTGAAGAAAGTCAGGATTGTTGAGAAGTTGTGGTGACATTTATTGGTTGGCTTTTTCTAGATACAAACACACCAATGCAGCATGAGGTCCCCACTAAAGATGCAGAAAGTTTAGAGGATCTTTTAATAGTTACACACCCTCGTCTGTAAAGTCTGCAAACATTTTGACTTGTCATGGCAGGAAAAGCGCAAAGTTTGTTAACAATAGTTCAGTTCCAAAAAAGTGTCCCAGTGAGCCAGCACAGTACCAGGGCTCTAAAATTAGCTCACATAAATGGAGTACAGTCATTTTTAATGTCAGCAATTATATCTGTGCTTTTCTGCTATTACAAGCCAAAATGTCTGCTGTGAAAAGGGTCTATTGACATGGTTCACACATTTGGAGAGCCGGAAACAGCTCACTGATCTGCCGTCCAGACTGAAATAACGTGGGGAAAACTCTGCTCAGAAGTTATTAAAGGGCCGTACAAGTGAGTTTTCACATTTTAGCTCAAATTACGTTTACTAAACATTACAGCTACTCCTGTTTCAAACTCTACAGATTATTTTTCCCACTGTCCAGGCAGCCGTTGCCCTCCGGTCATGTCTGTACAATATGAAAATGAATTAGCGGGCTCTTTAAACTTGATTGAGTCGTGGGATCCATTACAGTGAACATAAAGTCTGCACTAACTTTCCGAAAATCAATCTGCTCTTAAAGTGTAGAACCAGACTGCAATAAAACTTTAATAAAAGTCAGCAGAGACTTGATGCTCAGGGTGACAGATTATATAACTCAAGACAAGTTTAAAATGTCCGCAAAATGAATGAAAACCAATAGCTGCCTGGGCTGGTGCTAAAAATACATCAGAAACTTGAGCTTGTGTCCTCAAATGATCAGAAAATTATACACGATTTGTTATAAAAGAGCTAAAACCCTCTGGTATTGTTCTTTTAGTGAAATATTGTTATGCATATCCAATATATAATCCAACATTCTTGTCCCTGATATCAATTCTGATACCTCATCTTGAGATATCGACCAATACAAAGTATAAATACCCTGGAGGACGGGATCGGTGCATTCCTACTTTTAGTTCCTTTAGCTTTTATTAATTCATTATTGCTACTCTCACTACCAGTGCTAATAATAATCATTTAAACATCAGTACTAAGCCAGCTCAAGTAAATCTGTGTGACCATCTGATACTTTCTTTTGTCATTTTCATGAGTCTCTTCAACATTCACATCCACAGCTGCCACATTAGCCTGGCGTTCCTCAGTCTGCCTGCCACTGCATGCAGCCTGTCACCCTGACACCGCTGAGTGTCTGTGGCATTGTCACCTCGATGTCATGTCCTACTTCTTCCCTGTCACTCAGCGCTGCCGCCTGCCCACCAGCCCCGTCTGGCATGCAGCAGCTCCTGCTCGAGCTAATGCAGTTCAGCGAGAACAGGATTCAATATTTATGCACTTGGAAAGCTGTAATTCCTTTTGGAGTAAAATCAGGACAATCGGCACGGCTCCACGCAACATTAATGATGGTTTTGATTATGTTTCAGGGTGGAATGGGAAACCTTCATTTGAACCAGGATGGGATTCGCCTGGAGGGAGTCTCTGAGTTTCTCCTGCCTCTCTACGTGAATGAGATCCAGTCCAGAAAGGTAAGTTGCTCCTTTTGCTCTTCCCAACAACTCGCCTGTTGATCAATACTCTGTGGCACTGATGATGAACTAGGAATAACTACTATCGACTGAAGCGCGTGTGAAGAGCTCTCGCGTGGAAAGATCTCTCCAAAGCTGCGGACAAGCTGGTATCGATCTCGCAGTGTTGAGGAAGTTATGATCAATTCATTAACAACAAAGGCGAACTTCCCCCTGAGCTCTGACTTGACAATACTTTGATGTTACCTTTTATATTTGCGCCTGGAAAGGGGAGATTACACACTCTGTCTGTCCTTTGCTCCTTACCTCTTCCTCATTTCCTGTCATCCTCCCAACAGCGCACTATCAGGGCCTCCCATCGGCAGGAGATGGGTAATGGGCTGCTTCTCTGCTCCTCTAAGGCCACATACAACCCAACAGGAGATTACAGACGATTACAGAGGGACCACAGTCCCCCCGCTGGATTTCCAATCAAGCCCACACGATAAATTCCCCTCTTCCACTTCCTCCCTCCCCTTTCTCCTCTTTGATGTTCAGTAGATTAACCAACACAGCTCCAGTGCAAAGTTGATCCAAATTTCCCTCTCCCACACGAATCACAGACGCTCAGTTGGATCATCCTCTTTTTCAGTGATTAGGCATGGTGCAGAAAGCAATTTCAAGCACTAGAAGCTGGGGGTTCCATGTAAATTTGATTTTTTTCTATTTTTTTTTTTTTTTTTGAGGGACATCGATGGAGGAAGTAGCTCGATAGTGGGTACAATTTGCCACAGCGGATTGAGAAACAACTTGGAATTGCCCACTCTTGGCCTTTGATGTTCTAGTTGGAGCTAAATGTTGATTTAAATATAACAGCTGCATGCTTAGCAATGGCAAACACCTCAAGGCCATAGCAGACGCCCAAGCCGAACATTAGACAAAGCCAATATTTCATTCCTCGGTGCAATACCACCTGCAGACATTTTTACTGTCTTGTTTTACAGACATGCTGTGCAGTGGGCCCCTTATCTACCGACTCCAGAGATATTTGCAGGACAAAAATCTCTGTGGGTCACTCTATTTCTCACCTGAGGAAATATGTCAAGCACTGCGAGGGCAGGGATTATGGTTATCCAATGAGTTTACACCACAGTGCACAGTGCTGTTCTTCAGTCAGATAACCACCATTGATCAATAAGCCATTACCACAAACAGCAATGACCTCTGTAGTGCACCACAGATATCTTAAAGTTAAATATAGTATGATATATATTTTTTTATAAACGTTCGCTGAGTCCAAGCTGCTGTCGAGGCTAAACTCATAGTAGCTTTAGTTTTACTTCTCACGGATCAATTGCTGCTTTGAATTCTTTGTCAATGACTGAAGCCATAATCTGTGAATACCAAGTGGAAATGGCTCCCTCAGTGTTTTTTTTTGGCAGGAACTCCGATAGCTGGCAAGAAATTAGAGGCAAGTAGCCCCTGAAATCAGCACGCTCAGTTGCATGTTGTGATATGAGAGCCGGTTACTTTGCACATGTGTTTACAACGGTTGCAATCTCTGCCAAGTTTTAAAACAACGAACGTGTTCTGTGGAGTTTTGCAGATATTTTTACAGGTCAAAATATAAAAACATGGAGTTTCCCCCCCCCCCGGACACCGCTCTTTATCTACACAGGCAACTCTGTTGTAATTTATATACTGTATTGCTGTGGGCAATAAAGTTCAATTCAGTACAACTTTAATGCTGCAAGGAGCAATGGTATGCATTAATTAATAGACATACTATCAAGACGGGGAGAAAGAAGGCACAAAGCTAAAAACAATCAAAGGCCAAGCTTGAGAACTACATGTGACACTGGTAATAAATGTATTATTAAATAAATATTTAATATAATGTGTAATAACCTGATTCATATCAGTTATTTGTTTCCTTTATTTGTAAGTTATTATTCATGAAGTGTTTAACTCCTGTCCAGTTGAGGAGTTATGAGTTACTGAAAGTTGCATACTTTAAGATTTTACATTTAAATATTGGCATTTTGTTCAAAATGAGCTAAGACTTTCAGTGTGTAATAGAGAGCATAACAATTATTTACTTTAAGATTGATGACCTCGGGTTTTTAAGTTCCTGTTTGGTTACTGAGATCGCGCGAGAGGAGAGAGAGAAGCGAGAAGAGAGACAGGAGAAGAGAGGGAAAAACAGCGTAGAGCGTTTTGTGTGTGTTTTGACCATAAAGGGAATTGTAACTTTTTTGGATGAATGAGAAAGTGTTTGTTGGACACTCCGCTGCAGATGTGAGAGAGTGGTGGGACAGTTCGCTGCTGCCTTGATGTGTTTTTATAATCCGGAGAATCCAGCTAGCCGGAGCTAGCTTAACTTCGTTGCTCTTCTGGAGAGACGGCAGCCCCTGCCTCTTCGCGGACAAGATTGCAGTCGGGAGGAGCTTCGTCAGTGGTGGTCGACTTCCTGCGGCTTCGAGGTGTGCTGGGTGGCTGGAGGCTGAGTCGGGTCCCGGTGGGCGCCTGAGGCTTTTCTTTGCACGGAGGTATTGGAAGCGGATCTGTTTTCATCATGAGCTCCCACGTTGAGCGCGCCAACTAATATTTATTGCAAGCTTGCATAGACAAACCAATACTAAACAAAAGTGCACTTAGTACCCGGGTCTTTCCAGTGTTTATTTTATGTTTATTTACATGTCTGGGCTCATAGCATTTGTGATATATGTGAAATTTCTTTATTTCATTCATAATACAAAGTTAAACGTACACGCTGTGTTTGTGTTGTTTTATCATTGTGTGTAATTATTTGAGCAAATTCATATTTGGGTTCATAAAACCAAGGTTATCCTTATAGCCTCTCATTGGTTAATATAGAGAGTGTGAATCATACTTTACCCTAGACAGAATTTAATTTGAGATGTATCTTCCACCATTTGAAACGTATTTTGAGAATTAAAGGTGCATATAGTACTCCACATAGCACGAGCCGATTGGTGGGAGGGTTACATTTTTGGGGGCTCGTCCGGGATCTCTTTGTAAATTTGTAGATGTATTTCAGTTTTGAGTCCAGATTGATGTGTTATTGGTAAACTGTCATACAGATTATCTGATTGAGGTTATTGGTAACATTGTGCTTTCACTGTACTATATTTCCTCTGTTTGAGCACACAAAATGGATGCTGATGAGATTGAAGCTTGGTGTAAACGTAAGCAGGTAGCTCACGAAAATGCACTAGTCTTAAGTGAGGTTACTTCTGATGTCACAGACGATACCCTGTTTCAAGCTTTGAGTCTTGTCAAAGTTTTTGGTAAGGTCCGGATAGTTGATCGCTGTCTAGACATAGCATCCAAAACTCAGTTTGTGTTGATACAGACATCTGCTGACCTTACTAAGCAAACCATCCCTGATCGTGTTGGACTCCCTGGAGAGGCGGGTCCTTGGCCTGCTCATGTGCTTACCGCCCCTGTGGAGGATGAAGAGTTTCAAGTTAAACTGTTGTCATTTCTGAAGCATGAAGGGAAGACCATTACTGATGTTAAAGGTCTACTCAGCCCATCGCCCCTCGACATGAACACTGCACTGATCAATGCTATCAGTTCTTTGGTGGATAAATGTAACACTGTGCCTGCTGATACTCAAAGTTACCGAAAGCTCCGCATGTTTTCTGGTGCGAGACCTACCCCCAGTGGCGAAGAAGAGTATGATGCATGGGCAGAGCAAACAACGCATTTGCTGGAGGAATGGCAATGCAGTGACAATGTGAAAAAACAGAGAATCGTGGAAAGTCTTAAAGGACAGGCTGCTGACATAGTGAGGTTCCTAAGAGCACAAGATTCAACTGCTACATCATATGACTACATGCAAGCTTTGGAAACCGCTTTCGGTACTACTGAGAGTTCAGCTGATCTTCTTGTCAAATTCAGACACACATTTCAATGTGAAGGTGAAAAACTGTCTGCCTACCTGCTTAGGTTAGATAAGCTACTACACTGTGTTTTCAGGAAAGGAGGCGTGGTGCTGTCTGAGATGAATCGACTCCGCATTGAGCAAGTTGTGAGAGGTGCATTGCAACAAGACATGATAGCTCTTCGCATTCGCATGACACACAAGCTGCGAGATCCTCCTACTTTCAGTGAGTTGTTGAAAGAGGTTAGGGAGGAAGAGGATATGCTTCAAAGTAGACATGATGTGAAGAGTACAGTGATGTCTAAGACGGTCACTTCTGTTCCCAAGCCTGCTCCTGAAATTCAAGTAAATCCTGAGGTGGAACAACTGAAAAAAGAAATCAGTGTCATGAAAGCAGAAATGATTAGCCTTAAAGCTAGTACAGTTGTAGCCCAGCCAGACAACCAGAGTGCACAGTCTGAAATCCCTGCTAAGACAAAATACAGGAGAAATGACACCCCCCAAAGGGCCAGCAATGAGGAAGATAGACCTGGAGTATTTTGCTACAGATGTGGGGAGGATGGACATTTTAAGCGGGACTGTAAAGGTGAAGAGAACCTAAAGAAAGTCAACAATCGCCTCATCAAACTGACAAGGAAGCCGGGAAACTACCGCGGGATCCAGTAAAGGAACGGCCTGGCGTCCCGGTGGTGAAAACACGTTCCACCAAGTGCATCAACTCAAACGAGAAAGTGGAAGACACCATACCTGAAGGCTTAGTAGGGCCAAGCTCTGCTGTATCAGTGCAGATTGAAGGCATTTATGCTAAAGCCATACTCGATACTGGTTCTCAAGTGACTTTGCTGTACAGATCCTTTTACGACAGATACTTGACACACCTGCCATTGACACCTATCAGTGCTTTGCAAATATGGGGTCTCAGCCCCGCTGATTACCCTTACGATGGCTACTTGTCACTAAAGCTGGAGTTTTTGGAAGCTGACATAGGAGTAACTGAGACCATTGATGCCCTTGTGTTGGTCTGCCCCGACCCAGTTGTGAAAGGTGAAGCTTCCATGCTTGTTGGCACAAACACGCCAACTGTGAGACGACTATTAAAGAGCTGTAAAGAGAAGGGAGGAGAAAATTTTGTAAGCACAAAGCACATTCATCCTGCTTTTAAAAAGGCTTTTGAAGAACTTGCAGAACTCCCAGCTGATGATGACAGCCACAAGAGAGGAACTGTGTGGTTCACACAGACCAGACCTGTTACTTTGCGTCCTGGAGGGGTAGCCAGAGTGACAGGTGTACCAAAGTTTCAAGGAATGCCAAGCACTCAAGCCATTCTCGTAGACTCACCGGATGAACCAGCAGAGGAGCCAAGGTTTCCAGAAGAGCTCTTGGTCAGGCCAGAGTTGCAGGCATCCACTGTTGTGATGTCCAGAAGAATCACTGTGCTGGTTAGAAACCCATCAGCAAAGGAAATCACACTAACCAGAGGAATGCCCATTGCTCATCTGTTTCCAGTCGACGTGATGTCACCGGCTTCTGTAAACAAAGAGCCTAATGCTAAGTCACCTGGAAAAGTGACATGGTCTTCTTTCAACTTTGGAGACTCACCAGTACCTAAGGAATGGAAGGAAAGATTAGTGGGAAAAATGCTGCAACGCAGTGAGGTTTTCTCTACCCATGAATTTGATGTAGGATGCTGTAAGAGTACGCATCACACCATCAAAACCACAGAGGACAAACCTTTTCGAGAGAGGTCCCGCCGACTGCCACCTGCTGATGTGGAAGCACTGAGAACCCATTTGTCTCAGTTGAAGGATGCTGGGATCATAACAGAGTCACGAAGTCCTTATGCCTCGCCCATTGTAGTTGTGAGGAAGAAGAATGGCAAGATAAGGATGTGTGTAGACTTCAGGACACTAAACAGACGCACTATTCCTGATCAGTATACAGTACCAAGGATTGAAGACGCCTTGACCTGTCTAAATGGAAGCAAGTGGTTTAGTGTGCTCGACCTCCGAAGTGGATATTATCAAGTGCCCATGAATGAAGCTGACAAAGAAAAGACTGCTTTCATCTGTCCAGTTGGTTTTTACCAATTTGAAAGGATGCCACAAGGTGTGTCAGGTGCTCCTGCAACTTTTCAGCGAATCATGGAACAGACTGTTGGAGATATGAACTTGCTGGAAGTCTTGGTTTATCTGGATGATCTCATTGTGTTTGGAGCAACACTTGAAGAGCATGAGGCAAGGCTGTTAAAGGTGCTTGACCGCCTGAAAGACGAGGGTCTCAAGCTGTCACTGGATAAATGCCAGTTCTGCCAGCCGTCAGTGACTTATGTGGGACACATCATATCTCAAGACGGAGTATCCACAGATCCAAAGAAGACTGAAGCTGTAACCACATGGCCCAGGCCAAGGACTGTGACTGCTTTGCGGTCATTTCTGGGGTTTTGTGGATACTACAGACGCTTTGTGAAAGATTACTCCAAAGTGGCCCACCCCTTGAACCAACTGTTGTCCGGCTATCCACCCGCTGCCAAGAAGTCCAAAATGAAGCAGGACAGTGTCTACCTAAACCCGTCAGAACCTTTTGGCTTCAGGTGGGATGACAAATGTGAAGCAGCCTTTGAGGAGCTGAAACGGAGGCTTACTCAAGCGCCTGTGCTGGCTTTCGCAGACCCACAGCTGCCCTATGTGCTACATGTTGACGCTAGCCGAGAAGGTCTAGGTGGCGTCCTGTACCAAGATCAAGGTGAAGGGTTGAGACCTGTCGCTTTCATCAGTCGAAGCCTTACTCTGTCTGAGCGACATTATCCTGCGCATAAATTAGAGTTCTTGGCTTTGAAGTGGGCAGTAGTGGACAAATTACATGACTACCTGTATGGGACAAAGTTTGAAGTGAGAACAGACAACAACCCGTTAACTTATGTGTTAACGTCTGCCAAGCTAGATGCAACGGGTCACCGCTGGCTTGCTGCGTTGTCCACCTATGACTTCAGTCTCAAGTACAGATCAGGTGTTCAAAACATTGATGCAGATGCACTCTCTCGTCGCCCACACCCTGCACCAACTCAAGAACAGGAGTGGACAGACATATCCGCTGCAGGCGTGAGAGTCATGTGTCAGATGACTGCTGTGACTGAACAGAGGAAACCTTGTCTGAGTAGGGGAATTGACCACTTAGGTGCCTCTATGCATGCTATTCCACAAGCCTACTGCAATCTGTCAACTCTGAGTGTCAAGGAGATGCCTGTTTTGAGTTCTGCTGAACTGTCAAAAGCTCAACAAGAAGACCCTAGCATTGGTGAGATATGGTCAGCTTTCATCCATGGAGATGCAACCCAAGTTGACAAAGCAAAACATCAAGCCTGCCCTCTACTATTGAGAGAGTGGGATCGGCTAAAGATGCAAGATGGAGTCATTTACCGGATCACAAGTCCGCCTGGCAAACTCCGCCGCTTTCAGCTTGTCCTGCCAGAAAAGTACAGGAAGGTGGTAATGAAATCACTGCACAATGACTCAGGTCATTTGGGCCTTGATAAAACATATGGCTTGATTCAAGATCGATTTTACTGGCCAAAAATGAAGTCAGATGTTGATGAGTACTGTAAATCCTGTGTGCGGTGTATAAAAAGGAAGACTCTACCCAAGAGAGTTGCTCCTCTCATTCATTTGCAAAGTGATGGACCATTGGACCTTGTGTGTATGGACTTTTTGTCCATCGAACCAGATTCAAGCAACACAGAGAATGTTCTGGTCATCACTGATCACTATACACGCTACGCTCAAGCCTTTCCAACGAGAGACCAGAAAGCCTCTACAGTGGCGAAAGTGCTAATTGAGAAATACTTCATCCACTATGGATTGCCAAAGAGAATGCATAGTGATCAAGGAAGAGATTTTGAGAGCCGTCTCATCCATGAGGTTCTGAGTACACTTGGGATTGAGAAATCCAGGACAACGCCCTACCATCCTCAGGGGGATCCCCAGCCTGAGAGGTTTAACAGGACGTTGTTAAACATGCTCGGGACCCTGGAGCCAAACAGGAAGAAAAAATGGAGTCAGCATATTGTACACCTTGTCCACGCCTACAATTGCACTCCCAATGAAGCCACTGGGTATTCGCCCTATTACCTCATGTTTGGGCGTGAAGCAAGATTGCCAGTTGATCTGTGTTTTGGAACATCCAGTGATGGCACACAACAGAAAACTTACCTCAAGTATGTGACTGATATGAGGAAGGAGTTGAAAGCTGCGTATGAACTCGCAGAATCCATTGCAGCTAAGCAGAATGAAGGAAATAAACGGAGATATGACCAAAAGATCCGTTTCTCTCAGTTACTGCCTGGAGACAGAGTCCTAATACGAAATTTAGGATTACAGGGGAAGCATAAGTTGGCAGATCGCTGGGCTTCAATCCCTTATGTGGTGGAAAGCCAAATGCCAAACTTACCTGTGTTTCGGTTGAGACCAGAAGATGGAAGCGGCCCAATCAAAATCCTCCATCGAAATCATCTTCTACCTGTAGGACACAAAGTGTGCATAGATCTCATACCGGATGCTGATCCTACATCAAAAAGGAGAGTCTTGCGAACGAGACGAAAGAAACATCCCAAAGATGAGTCAGTAAAAGACAAGATATCACAGGAAACACCAGATGAGAGATCTGGGAAAGGAGATGTGAAACCAGATGACTGTGACTGGAAGGAATACACAGATTCAGAGGATGAGGAATATGGAATGTTGTATGACTTACCTGTCAGAACTCCCAGGACCAAAATGGATGAAGAGATGTCAGAACCATTTAGCCTGGATTTGGATATTGCATGGGATCACATGACTGAACAACCAGAAGTGATGCAAGATATTGTGGAAGGACCACAAAATGAGCCAGAGTCTATTGGGACAATGGGAGAAACTGAGTTACAGGAGACAATTGAGATACAAGAACCGACTCAAAATGATGAGACACTGCATGCAGAGGATCACTTGTCACAAGACACAGAAACTGAAACTGAAACCAGAAGAACTCAGAGAGTCAGAAGAGCTCCATCCAGGTTAACCTATGACACACCAGGACATCCAAGTGTCATTGCAGCTCCTATAGTGAAATATGTCTCTTGCCTTTATAAGTGGATAAGTGCCCCTGTTATCACCTAGTTATATGTTTTTATGCCCGAGCACTCACATATGTTTTGTGCTATGTGTGTGTGCAGTTTCAAAAGTACCAAGTCATGAGGGCATGTCTTATATTGGTGGGGGGAGAGTGTAATAACCTGATTCATATCAGTTATTTGTTTCCTTTATTTGTAAGTTATTATTCATGAAGTGTTTAACTCCTGTCCAGTTGAGGAGTTATGAGTTACTGAAAGATGCATACTTTAAGATTTTACATTTAAATATTGGCATTTTGTTCAAAATGAGCTAAGACTTTCAGTGTGTAATAGAGAGCATAACAATTATTTACTTTAAGATTGATGACCTCGGGTTTTTAAGTTCCTGTTTGGTTACTGAGATCGCGCGAGAGGAGAGAGAGAAGCGAGAAGAGAGACAGGAGAAGAGAGGGAAAAACAGCGTAGAGCGTTTTGTGTGTGTTTTGACCATAAAGGGAATTGTAACTTTTTTGGATGAATGAGAAAGTGTTTGTTGGACACTCCGCTGCAGATGTGAGAGAGTGGTGGGACAGTTCGCTGCTGCCTTGATGTGTTTTTATAATCCGGAGAATCCAGCTAGCCGGAGCTAGCTTAACTTCGTTGCTCTTCTGGAGAGACGGCAGCCCCTGCCTCTTCGCGGACAAGATTGCAGTCGGGAGGAGCTTCGTCAGTGGTGGTCGACTTCCTGCGGCTTCGAGGTGTGCTGGGTGGCTGGAGGCTGAGTCGGGTCCCGGTGGGCGCCTGAGGCTTTTCTTTGCACGGAGGTATTGGAAGCGGATCTGTTTTCATCATGAGCTCCCACGTTGAGCGCGCCAACTAATATTTATTGCAAGCTTGCATAGACAAACCAATACTAAACAAAAGTGCACTTAGTACCCGGGTCTTTCCAGTGTTTATTTTATGTTTATTTACATGTCTGGGCTCATAGCATTTGTGATATATGTGAAATTTCTTTATTTCATTCATAATACAAAGTTAAACGTACACGCTGTGTTTGTGTTGTTTTATCATTGTGTGTAATTATTTGAGCAAATTCATATTTGGGTTCATAAAACCAAGGTTATCCTTATAGCCTCTCATTGGTTAATATAGAGAGTGTGAATCATACTTTACCCTAGACAGAATTTAATTTGAGATGTATCTTCCACCATTTGAAACGTATTTTGAGAATTAAAGGTGCATATAGTACTCCACATAGCACGAGCCGATTGGTGGGAGGGTTACAAATGCATAACAGAAGCAATGAAGATACATTTAGTGATTCTTCAGTGTAGAGCATTGCTTGACATTTTTCTGAAGCAGTGGAAATATGACACCCAAATTTTAATGGAAACATGGCGGTGCAACATGGTGGATTCTGTCGATGTGAAAGGCTCATTTTTAGGTAAAACACTTATTTTCAGGTGATACACTACAAGAAAAACATATTCATTAGTATTATATTCCATTTCTGCCAATAGATATTTTTAAATGTCACACACTGGACCTTTTAAAGCTGCCCTAATCAAACATTTTGTATTAACAATGGATTAAATAACTACTCGTGACACACCCACAGAGAATTATCGCCCCAACTCTAAAGTTTGTTTTTTAGCACCTTTCAGTGAATTGTTTTGGTTTTACGACCCACAGCTTTACAGCTTTGATTCATATTCACTGCCCTCATCAGCCTCATTTCCAGCAGCAGGCAGCTCTTTCCAGAGAGAAACATTTTAGAACCCCCTGTACGGTACAAACCCAGCACTAGACAGCAGACATACAAAATTATTGACTAGCTGGGACAGATAACTTCCCTCAGGAGTTGGTGGAGACCAAAACAGACTTAAAGAGAAAGTGAATATTGGATTTACAATTGCCAAGTGAACAGAAACAAGACTCCAAATGAATGCTAAGGTTGCTCCACATCTGCAAGTGATGTAAATGGACTGTTTGCCCCTATCCACCAGGGCTGCAGCTAATGATTATTTTCATATCAAGGCCATTTTCTAGATTAATAAATGTAGTGTATGTGACAGATGTCCAGACCAGTTTCTTAAAATCAAAGGTGATGTCTTCAAGATATCCAGTTTAATATGATGTTAAACACAGCAAAGAAGGATATACCCATATTTGAGAGGCTGAAAATGGCACACTGCCATTTTTGTATTGATTAATTATCAAACTAGTTGCAGATTATTTTTCTGTTGATCGATAAATTGTTGCAGTGGGCGTACAAAACACAAATACAAGAACTTTAAT
This sequence comes from Sciaenops ocellatus, assembly GCA_033000465.1. Lineage (NCBI taxonomy): Eukaryota > Metazoa > Chordata > Actinopteri > Sciaenidae > Sciaenops > Sciaenops ocellatus. Next base: position 10,531,562 of record CP136875.1, on the reverse strand, counting down.
TAAAAAAGGTGTCATCTAAAATTAGCAAAACTATAAATTTATTAATCAAAGAAGAAAACAGATCTGACCAAGAATCCACTGTCAGTATTTGGTGCTGGACAGTTTTTAATACTTGATGCTATGGACATATTTTGGGGTTAATACTCCAGCCTAATCAAAAAATGTCTTATTGATATCATGATAGTGTTTTGAATTATATCACCCAGTCCTACCATGAACTATACAGATATATACACTGGGTAATTTATGTAATCTTTTCCACACTATGGTGGCAAAGGGCAGGCTCCAGTGCTTTAGTGTTGATGCTTAATATTTCCTGCCTTCGTATTTCCTGCCTGCTGTGCACCGCAGTGTGTGAACCCGGTTGGGCAAAACTTGCCTCTCCAAGCTTCTGATTCACTAGCAGTGTGCCTCTGGCACTGGAATTGTAAAGTGCAGAGCTGATTTCAAACACTTAAAAATTAGAGCTCCATTTTTTGATGGACTCCTGCTCGAAGGTTCAAGTGTAAATTGGGCTACAAACTCTCAATATTATGATAGTTTGAATATGGGTGACTAATGTTTGGCCTCTTTTTGCAGCAGCCTTCAGTTATACCTGTGCTGAGCTGTCAGTCAAATCTCGACAGGCACATGGATGGACGGATGAATATTCGGCATATTATTTTTCCCCCACCCTGGGGGCTTTCCCCTATGCATGGCTGTCTGTCTTTCCATCTATGTGCCTGCCAGCTTTTACAGATGGCATAGCACATGCACACTTGAATTGTTATGGCAAAAAGAGGCTCATGTAAAAGATCTCGCGGGACAACCTTAATATCAGATATTTGAAACCCAGTTTACACTTGAAATTTCAAGCATATGATTGCCACACAAGAGCTCCAACTACACGTGTGAAAGTCACAATACTACCATAATTTCAGGCATGTGAAATCAATTCGACACTTGAAATTTCAGCCATCTGAAAGCAACAAAGTGGCTGTAATTTCATGCTTGAAATCTGTGTCCTACTTGAAATTATGGATGCAATGTTCCTCTGGCAGGTGAGATTTCGAGTGTTTGTGAAACCAAATGTTTGGCCGGGCGTTTCTTACCTCCTTTCACTTTCTTCCCACCGAAATTTCAAGCAGGGTGGATCAAGTAATGCATGTTCAAAGACGTATTTGTTGTTTGTGAGCCTTGAACATGGCTGTAAAACATTTTTGATTCTGGCACTGGTGGAGTAATGGATGTTTTTTGGCTTTAGATGCTCTGGAACATTTAATCTTTCTTCAACTTGATATGTTACTACACCACCAATGTTTAATTTTGTTTGTTTCCAGCTTCCAATTTTTGATTCTCTATTAGAAAGTTTGATCTGAGTAGTTTTTACCAGAGCGGCAACAGACTATTCCACTGCTGTGGCCAGGAGGTAAATGCAAAATGAAAAAATTCAGTAGTTCTTCCCAAAAGTCATATTTCACTCGTTAATGCACTGTTTTGATTTCTGGTAGGCTTTCTTGAATGCACGAACGAGACAACTTGGGTTTAGCTCGAGTTTTTTCACATGCATTAGGTTAATGTCTCCTGCTGCTGCTGCTGCTTAAGGACAACGGAGGTCAAATTAGATTTGATTAGCAGCAGTGATATATTTTTAGCATGAGTCCATTCAGATTTGTTGTTTTTAGTGTCTTGATGGATTCAAATGAATTCCAATCATGGACCGTTGAGTATTTTATTTATGTTAAGGACCACAGGAGCTGATCTCACTGATTAGTTCCTCCTCTCTGCTTTAACGTGTTCAGAGAAAAAATCAGGTATTAGTGTTTAGCCTGCGGCCTTGGCTTTTGATTCAATTGGACATAGTTAAAACCCAGTGATGCAAAACCGCAGGACATTAAGAGAGGCAAAAAGCCAGGGATGTGTGTTACTACTAGATCTCAATTATCTGTGGTGGAATACCAGGATTTTTATGACCGAGTGACGTCAAGTCAGTGAGGCTGAAATCTGTTGCTTTATTAAAAAACATAAAAGCTAAATCATATTAAATCCATGCAAATTATAAGAAAGACTGCAATGAGCATAAAGTGTAAATTAGTACAAATATGCAGAGTTGTAATGACACAAATGGCAGAGAAGAATTGGCAATTATCTTACCGTTTAACACTTGATAGAACTCATATTATTTTGTTTTTTTAGTATGACGCTCTTATTGCAGTTTGAAATCAAGTGGAAACTTAACTTTTAAATTTAACTCTCTGCCTCAGTCTGAAAAACAATGTGGCATAAGGCATCACATTGCCCAGATTCAGTTTATCAAATCTCTGCTGTTCAGACTGTTGGCTCTCGTTATTTTCCCGGGAGATCCTGACTAATCTATAAATAGCATCAGTTGCAGGTGTATCTTTATTGGGGTGAAACTTCTCCCTCACCGGATTTTTCCTGACTCGCATCGGATATGCATGACGATTGTAAGCACCAGTTCAGAATTCAACTCTGCAGATGAGGGCTAAAGCCAGCCACTTGTTTAAACCTCCCAGTTTCAAATCAAAGCTTTTTTTTTTTTTTTGCAACAGCAGCAGCGGCGGCAGCAGCAGCAGTGCCTCAGAGATCTGAACATCCTTCAAACCCAGTTTGCTAGAACCAATTTAATTTGGCTAACAGTATTACACTGAAATACAGGGAGCTTTTAATATGAAAAATATTAAATATGCCTGAAAACATGTTCCAAAATAGGCTGTACCCTGCATGCAAAGAGCCTGCCTGCAAGATTTGATATTTGAATGAGGAAATTAAGACCTAATAGGCGTACCTTTTTAACTTGTGACATGTTTTCTTCATTATATTTACTTGTTCAGCTCAGTATGCAAATTGGCCTCTCGCAGAACAATCAAATATAATTAAAATTTAAATATATTTATGCAAATATTTAGTTCGGATTACGGTTAAACCCTGAGCTCTTTATCTATGCTTTAAAGGTCTGCATTTTTTTTACACTCACAGAAAGATAGTACCATCGTATGAGGTTGCTTTTTGAACTATTTAATCGAAGCAGTGCGGCGCGCTCTTCCTTCCGGCTGTGATGTTATTCATTGTATGCAGGGAAGCATCCTTTGCCTTACAGGAGCCATGGTAATTTTTCAGTCTGACGGGGCCCGCTGCACCTTCAACAACAGGCTCCATTTATGTGCATTCACTCTGATCTGTACTTGACCTTCCTCAACAGGCGCAGTGACTAAAAAGCCTTTTATGTGATCCCAAAGAAGTGTTGAGGGAAGAGAGCAACAGTATCTCAGCCGTGGCCCCGCAGGAAACAGTTTAAGACCTATAAACTCTTTAAAGGGATACTTCAAATCAAGAACTCAAATTTTCTTCGTGTAGCTGTGCTTCCCAGAGAAGTTCCATTCATGATGCGCATTTATATTGGGAAGAAGCAAGCAGAGAATAAAAATGAACCGAATGACCTCTCCAAAGTTGCACACCGCATAAACTTGAGATAATCTGCTACAATTTGACGCCTCTTTTGGGAGAGCATGAAGTTAATCAAACCCATTAGACTGCACCACAGCATAATTATTAGCTCAAATGTGAAACTATAATCAAATGCTAATAAATGTCACTTTTAATTATAAATAATACAACAGAAAGGAACTATTAACATGAACACTGGAGCATTGTGAGATATAAGGGGGTCGGGAATTCAAATCAACTACTTGTTCATCATTAGTATGTAAGTAAACTTGTTTGGTGCTTTTGTGTAGACTTCAACATTTGGTTCTAACAAATGCAAAAGATTGACAGTGACCTTTTTGGGGGAAAAAAGGGACACAAATCTAAAATGCACACCGTCCTGCATCGCTTTTAAGGAAATAGCTTCGTCCAGTCAGTCGTGAGACAGGACCACAACAAGGTATACGTTTGTTCTGTGAACTATGTTAAAGCTGCATTCATTAATACTTTTAGATTATTCAAATGAGTCACACAACTCTGCAATTCTGTGTAGCTGTACAGAGCGTTTTAGTGACTTTCAGCTCGTTGTTTTGGTTTTACAGACTACAACTTTACTGTTTGATCCTCCCTAAAAAAAAAAAAAAAAAAACTCTGAAACCGTCTTTACACTTGAGGTTGATTGATTCCTTTGCCCAATTAATCTGTTTCAATATGACGTTTTAAAGACGTTACCGGAGGAACTTCGCTCCAATAGTCACCGATGGCTGCACAGCCTCCGCCGTACAAGTGACGGCTGAAGTCCGTAATTCAAAGCTCTACACATTCTTCAGAGTTGGAATTCTCCAACTCTATCCCGATAACTAACTCTAACTTAATTACTCAAAGGAACCTCCAACAAAACCTTCGACTCCCAGGCTTGATCCTCCCTGGAGCCAACAGCAGCACACTGGCTGGATTACGGGAGGTAAAACTCTGTAGTTGTCAGACAATCACTGAGCTTTTCTATTAGATGCAAGAGGCGTTTATTTTTGCCAACAGTTGTATTTCTTAAACTGAGTATTTTTGTTTGCTTTCTGGGATCCCAAAGAGATTTTTTTGTTGAGATAAGGACTGAAAAGTTGAACTGTAGATTTTATATTGAGAGTGTATAATACACTGTGGAGGACTTCACATTCCTGTGTGTTTTGTGCTTCATGTGTCTACTTGTGCCTTTTGAAATATCTTTTTTTTTTTTAGCATCCCATCATAATGTCTTCTTCTAGGTTTCTTAGTTTTATATGCAGTTCCAGATTTATTTATTTAGGTATTTATTACTTTGTCTTCAGCAGTTACCCAGTTTCTAATAAAGTCAAAGACTGGGGGCGGTAGGGTCATTGATTTATCTGCTTTCTGCTTTTTCCTGCTCCATAAGTCGATCTCTACTGCACACTGTCTTGCCAGCACAAAACAGTTACACAGTTAGCAACTAGTGAACATAGAGGAGCATTTAAAAGTAGAGTGAATATTGGACTTGCTTTCAGAGACACGACTCCAAATAAATGCTAATTTGTTCAGCGCCATATCTGCTGAATGTGTAAATGCCAGTTGTTTGCTAACAAGTCAACTTTATTAGGTGTCAATATGTCAGTGTTGTGTTTCCAGCTTTAGCACACAATTCCTGCTTTAACAACCAAGAGTGCTAGAAAATGTATAAGTGTATTTCCATTTCTGGTGTGAACTATAATCATTATTTCCCATTTAAATTAGGCCACTGTCACATCTATGATTCTGAGTTTGTTCCCAAGATACCACTCACACCATGGAGCTTTAATCAGATTTTGCGTTATTCTCACAAGTTTGTATTTATTCTAACATCATCTACGTCAAAGCGAGAAAACAATATGACGTGCGGTCAAGCAGATGTACACCTCAGCTGCAACCAGTGATCTCAAGAATACTTTCAGCAGCTTCTTTTTCACAGTTACTACTGGACTTTGTACACAAACAATGCTGTAAGCCTCCCACTCATACATACACTTCCGGACCCATAGAGTACTCTGGGTTTACTAGGTACCTCACAAAACTGCCACAGTTTACTGCATGCAATAATAATAAAGTCATTGTATTGCTAAAGAGAGATACACAGTTCCAAATTTTGTTATCTGAAGAAGAAAATATACCCCAGAAATGACTGGTATCTTCTCAAAACAAAGCAACAGCTTGTATTTTAAATGTGTCATGAGCTGTTTTCAGTTTCACAGAATATTTTAGACAACCGAGTTAAGCCTTTTCAGCATGCACACAGCGACACACACGTGTGCCATCATTCAAATGTCAAACAGCTATAAACTTGCAAAATGCAAAACTGCCAGAAAGCAGAAGAGGTCCAGACTTAAAATGTCTGCAGAGAAGAAAGGATACACCTACGCCTGTCTCTAACGGAAAATACACATTTACAGCCGAACCACTCGGCCACCCCCTTTCTCCTCAAACTCTACCTGCACTGCATTACTCATCCTTGGATAATTTAGTTTTAATTTGTTCCATTTTAGCCTTAATGGAGTCTAATTCAGTGGTATTTAGGAAAGATTTCCTTTTTCACAGTACAGTACAACCTGCTTTGCATTTACGCATACAGTCATACAGAATTTTAAGCCACGTCAGTCACTTTCTCCCGCTAAGTGAGAGGATTCAAAGGATGATTCTGGTTTAATACACCTTTCCTATTTTGTAGTTTTAGCATTGGTATAATAAAAATAAAAATGAACTCACCAAGTCAACGTTGCTGAAAAGAAGTTCAGTTGGAAAGAGAAACGAGCAGTCCAATGACCCAGTACAGGTACTAAAGGCTAAACACATAAGGACAATGTTAAAAAATGTCAAGTGGTAAACATGCAGCATGGTTTACAGAGCAGCTTCCTGGTTTAACTTTCACCCTGTACTTCAAGCGCTAGTAATTGATTTTTTGTTGGGCAGTCAGGGGGAGTAGAACAACTTGTAAATCAAAATGTTATACAACCAGCAAACACAGGGCAGCATTCATTTTTGGTTGTTTCTAGTCACCCAGCAGATTAAATAAATATGAAATGTTCACTCTCTTTTGCTCTCTCTTACCTTTTGTTTTGGTCTCCACCACGTCCTGTCGTGAAATATCTGGTTTATTGGCTGCTAAATACTCTCCTATGTTATGTTACCTGCTGCACAGGTAGTGTAACGGTTTTATCTTGTCAGGTTTATCTGAGCTCTTCATTGAAAAAAGCAGAGCTTGACTGAGAAAATGAAACAAACAAACCAAAACAATGAGCTGAAAGATGCTAAAATGCCCCATAGAGCTGAGATGAACTGCAGAGATGGCTCATAATTCTCTGGGAAGAATTGACCCCTTTTACATTACATAGTAATTTTACCCATTGGTTAAATGATAATATATATAATATATAACATGTAACATAGTGATTAAAGCAGCCTTAAAGTAGCTGTACGGGGGGTGCCCCTCTAGCTCACCTGGAGCTGAAGTCCTTACTGCAGGGACCCAGGTTTGATTTTGAGTCCTCTGCTGCATATCTTCCCCTCTGTCTCCACTGAATTTCACAAAATGGCCAAAAAATAACTTAGCCAAGATTCTCCCTTGTGCTAAAGGTATCCCCGATATAAGATCCTAATATAACCTAATTCTTTCTTCTTCTCTTGTTCTCCCTCTCTCTGTCTTTCTCCTTTCCCATTCATGCTTCCCCTAGGACAGCTTGCTGGTCTTACGGTCAGAAAAGAACGTAACGCTGAACGTCAGGAATGACCAAGGCCAGCTGACCGGTCAGCTCACAGTGGGTAAGTCTCCAGTTCTTACTACTGTACACACTCATAGGGAGGACATTTCTTTAAGATGATAAATCACATGTTTTTTGGGGGGGGTTATAGCTTTGCCCTTGTGTCATTTGACTTAATTGTCTGGGTTTATTTACACGCAAGTTCAGCCTTTATTTCTCTTTCTATGAACAACTTATTAAAAAAGTGATCTTTGATTAATCTGGCGCGGACTGTAAATTGCCTGATCAATCTTATTTTATTAATGACTTTAATCAAGATTAGCGCAGCAATTCATCTTTAAATTCTCTTTAATCGTCTCTGTGCCTTCAAAAAAGACTCTGTAGTTTCTTCCAGACACTAACCTTTGATGCACTTATTGAAAGGACAATGGATTCTTCTTATTATCTTCAAGTTCAACCATCAGTCAGTCCAAATTACCAAAGTCATTTACATGATTAATGACCACTGGAAAGCAAATGACCTGCTTATTAACATTAATAGCTATTGATCTTAGCCAACATAAGTTGAGAGTTGATGCTGATTTGACAAGACTGGTGATATGACACTTTTTGGTCACGCTTGACCTTCCTCTGAAAATTAGTGTCTGCTTTTGTAGAAAGTGCATTTTGTCTGAAATGAGATGAAACTTGGCGAGAATAATTAAATTCCCCAGCCGTCGCAGCCCGTGGATTAATGGAAGACGGAGAAGGAGAGCACGAGAAAGGGAGACGTTAAAAGTTTCTGCATGCACATCTGGAAAAACACCAAAGTCTGGAGAACCAGAATTAATATTCCTCACCAGCGGAACAGATTACTGATTTGGCTCCATCCATTGTAAAAGCATGGCTGATCCAGCTTTGTTAGCCGCCTTTCATTCGCAGAGCAAGCACTCTACGCAGTATTTCAGATTGCTCATAGTCTCACATGCCCAAACGTAGTTTCCTAAAGCTGATTTGCAAGGCCAGAAAAACACGAGGCAACCTTTATTTGACAGCACCATTTACAAAAAGAACATTATTGTTAACTTTGCAGACTAATAAAACTTTTTAGGTGGAGATCTTTTCTTTAATCCTTTTTAATTATACAAGTAAAATCTATGTTTAGTCCTAGAAGTGTTCATAAATTATTGAACAGTGCAGCAGAGCTAAACAAATACAAATAGGCTGAATTCTCAGCTCAAGTCATATTTTCAGCACCTTGCTTACCTTATGTAGTTTTTATTGTCGAAAGCCAGAATCTCCAACTAAACCATTTCTTAGTGTTGATGGGTTTGAGTCTTAAGACCTGTTTCTCCCCTGGAGCAAGACACATAAAACAGCAGCAATATGTTGTCAAAATTCACTATGACTAAAACCATCAGTTTTCTCATATTCCAAATGTAAGAAATCACGGCAACCAGACCAGCCAACGATAAATTACGGACTACAACATCACAACAACAACATACCACCACCACAACATCACCAAGCTAACTTAGCAATAAGCAATGAATGTCTATAGCAAGCAAAGATTCAGTAAAACACCGGTAAGCCTACCTCTGCTGGGGGTCAGAAACTCGTTTCTCCTGTGCAGGTTCTTCCTGGGAAGTTGACGGCTAGACTGGGATGCTGAGCGGCACAGCATTGTGTATTAGGTAGCTGTCACGTGATAAAAGAATGAAAGAACGATCAGTATGAGTTGTGAATAAACTGTGCGTACTGCTCATCCCGCAGCCCCATAGCTGAGCCTCTACAGCTGTCACATGGCTAATGAACGAGAAACTCATACTTGAGGACGCATAGTTGAGTCGCGAACTAATCATTTCTGTTTCCTGTCCTGACTGAGCTGATGCAGCTTCCAAGTGACGAGGGAATATACTGCGTGAAAATGAACAAATCACTCACTGGGACTACTCTTTACTCCCCACTCATATAAAAGATTAGCTCTAAGTGAACGAAACGTTCACCAACGGCACACCACTGCCATTTCTCTCTTTGCAGGACCTGAGGCTGTGGAGGCCCAGTGTCAGAGGCTGGAGGTACGGAGTAAAGACGGAGACAGGCTGCTGTTCACTGCAAATGAGGAGGAGGTCATCATGACAACTGAAAAGTTCACCGTCACAGGTAAAAGTGCTGTAATTGATAATCTTCTGATGTCTGAGAAATGTAAAACAAACATAACAGCTTGGTAAATTTTCAATACTAGCACCTCTACAATATGTGAGTTTCTATTCAAAAACGTCTTTAATGAAGCTGTCAAACTTCTTAAATAGTTTACTCTTGTAAAAGTACTTTGCAAAAATGGAATCCGGTATAAAATTGGCAAAGTTTGGGTTATCTCATCAACTGTCAATCAAAGAACAAATAATGAAGACTTCCACACCTAATCTGCTTGCTTTGGTTCAAACGAACTCCTCTTTGTTTGCCCGGCTGGTTCAGTCTGTTTATGATGGCGTAAAAGCTGTCAGTCGAACTCTGGGGTGGACTCAGCAACACATTCTGATACAGTTAATAGCTAAACTATTCAACTGACGCATGGGAAATGTCTGGAGACGTGTGCATCTGCACGTAAAACGTAAAGATTAAAAAAGAGTTAAGACAAAGGTGTGTATTTTGGCAGTTCCCCATTTAAAAAGGGAGTGAAACGAAACGTAGTGGCTACACAGTCAGTATCCCGTCATGATGCTAAGGCGAGTGACACCTCGTGTCCGTCCTGTAATTACTTGTCTACCATGACATGTGAGGTCCGGTTGCAGTCTTGACGAGAGCCCTTTGTGACACCAGACGAGATAAATATTTCTTTTTCCAACATTGGACTCGTCATTGTAGGAAAAGTTGCAGAGTTCGTTTGAACTGAACTTAACTGGTTCGGTATGAAAGCACCCTTAGACAGGCTTTGACTCTCCGTACTTTTTTTTGGTACAGACAGAAATGTGTCTGTAGCACAGAGGTTTGATGCTAAGCCTCAGTCAACCTTGGCTGTAGTTTTGTGAATTCTAAAATTACATTTCATCGGCAGGCTCAGAAGGCGCTGTGTTTGGACATTCGGTAGAAACTCCCCTGATCCAGGCGAGGGCTTCTGAAGACCTTAAGTAAGTTCATATTCATTGACTTTACAGAAATTCATTAAAGCTTAATGTCACATGTTCATATCCTGTTCAATTAAAATGAAGATCTTTAAATGATGATGATAAATGTTCCATGGCATTTCAAAGTCGATGACTGCACTGCGAGAAAAGGAAAAAAAAAACGCGTTGCAAGAACCATTATTCACCAGTATCATTATTCTCAAGCACCCTCCTGTAAACTCAAGCATCTACTGGTTGGCTCGTTATCACACAAATTTAAAACTAGATTTGACCATTATATTAATTTCACAGCCGAAGGCTGAGCTAATTTGTTGGTTATTCTCTATAGCAGTCAGGAATTGATTAAAGCATCGAGAGAGCATGGAGAAAAGTGGGTGAGGTTGAGATGCTTATTAGATTCGTACACGCCCGTGCATGTGATCTTCACTGCACTCCGCCTGAGGCTCCGAGGCCTGTGTCGGTCCATTAACGAGCTATAACGAGTTTGGTTTGTTGTCCACCTTACTGGTCCTGAAGGGAGGGCTGGGATCAAAGTTGGCAGAAAAAAGCAGTGTTCTGGCATCTAATTCCTCCAGAGTGAGGGGAATACTGATGAGGTTCACTTTAAAGCAAGCACACGTACACACACACACAGGACACACAGAGGCTCAGCTCAGGGGTGACCATCTGCAATGTGGTCAAAATCTTAACGAGAGGCAACCTAACAGGGGACAGTTGAAGCTCAAAAGCTCCGACATGTTTGTTTCAAGTGGTTTCTGATTTTCTCGCATTGAAATGCATAACTGACCAACGATGTTTAATTTACGCATTCTCAAAGTCTGATTCTGCTTGTGTGGTTTAATTTAACACGTATTACATTTTCAAAAATCCATAATTTCTTCAGCAGCTTCCAAATGACCGGCTTCTTTCACTGAAATATTTCCAAACAAGCAGACGTACAAACTGTACTGACTTTAAATAAGTACTCCTTTTATCTAAACCCAATTTATTTTCCAAACATCAAGGAATTTTTATATTTAGTCATACATTAGTATTAAAGCAAAATGGAGAAATAATGTGGGATATTAATGACATAAATTCAGACCTAAAAGCATTTTTTGTTATGTTTTTTTATTCTTTTTATTTTGTTTAATTTGGCTAATTTAGCTGTGGGCAAAGTAAACAAGGTTTTTACAGACACACGTAGGTTATCCTGCAGAACCTGACACACGTTAAAAAAAAAAAAAAAAAAAAAAAAAAATATATATATATATATATATATATATATATAATTTGTTGAAACAACAAGAATCAACAATATTTTGTCCAGTTTAAAGAGACACCTAGATGTCTTTTTACATTTGTATCACCAAAGCCACACTCTGCACTGCATAGCTATGAAGATGATTTTTTTTAAACTTTCAAAATTTTATGTTTCAGAGTTTTATTACATGATGTCTGAAGGTAAGAAATCACAGATTGGAAGTGTTTGATTGAAATTCATAAGCTTCTAAATTCTAAAAATGCAAAATATATATCTAAGACTAAATAAGCAATAATGGTTGTGGTCGTTAGAGGGTCACATCGCTTCCACACAAAGCTACACCAGGTCCTTCAAATTCATCCTGTGCTGGTTAGACAAGTTGTCTGATATTATCATTTTTTCTTCCAAAGCTGGTGTCATGCTCGATTTCAGATCAGAATTTGAAAAAGAAGCCCTCATCCATTGGGCTGCTGATAACCGTTGACAAATGAACCATTTTAGTTTCACTGTATTCAGTTTGGTCAGTGCTCCCCAACATTTTTGAATTATGACCCATTTAACTGAACTCCTCTTTCGACTACCACTTGACATCCGCCCAACCAAAGAGTGATTTTCTTTGCTTTATTTCAGATACTTTTTTTAGGGATTCACAAGAAATATAATATAGGAAAGTTTAAGAAAATAAGCTGCCAGTATGCTTCTTGTGAACTAACTTCAGATCGTTAAATAAAATAAAAATCCTCCACCTCTCTGACGTCAGATTAGGGGGACTGTGTCTGGATTTCTGAAACAATCTGACATCCACACTCCAGCTTTAAAAGGGGTTTGAACTTCCCTTTCTCGCTCTCCTTTCTCGCTCTTTTCATTCTTTACACAACTCTGCGTCACTTTGATGCGAACAAACAAGTGTAACCCTATTAGGTTTGCAACTCTTTGACCCATATTTAAATATCACATCTCCACCCTCGAGTGCGATCGTTCAGACTATAACTTTTGCCTTCCAACGTGATTGTACGACACATTGTACGATCTTTTTCCATTTTAATCTTTGTCCCTGTTTAATATGATTTCAAATACAGATTCAGGCACCATCACGAAGCAGTAAGATCAGAACCATCTCTACCTGCACTGGTTGCTTTTAATGGTACCAAAGCAGACACTTTTTCATTATAAGGCCAGACAGTAAATTATGAGCCAGAATAGCCTGTTGATTGATCACACGTGTAAATCTAATTTATCATCTAATACGATGACGACATACTGTATAATTAGGGTGACAGAATCATAAATGACTGACTCTTACTAAAATAAAAATTCTTTGACACTAACACACCCGTGCCATCACAAAAATGTCACTCAGGACTCTATGATTAAGGATGCGTAAAGTGTAAAGCAAACATGGATCTCTTCGAACACTGGCATCTCATTTTGCATTGTCATACTGTTTGTAGCTGTGGGACTGTTCACATGTCCACCATCCTAAAAGTGAAACCCTCTTTGCAAACCACTCGCCACCTGTTAGTAAACCTCTCTGGACAGTACAGATACAACTTGGCACATGTCCATGTCGCCCTTCTTTTCCTCATTAAAGAAATATCGTTCTCGTTGTGATGTGTTTCATTTCTCTGCAAGCCAACGGTAATCTGGGAGAAGAACAGAGCTGAGACGAAATCAAAGAAACCCACCTGAGATCTTTTCTTTTCTTTGAAGCACCTGTTCTCCTCCCTGAGCGCTTTGTATATGTACACTCGCGCTCCTGTTTGTCTTTATTTGTCACCATCGTGCTGCTTCTGAATAATTGAATACACTGAGTCGAGTAATTCCATAGGCATTTAATTACATATTTTACATTTTATATATTAAAGTTAGTCATGCACATTGTTAGTCATTGTCAATAAGTGCGTCTTATCCATGTTTGTTTCAGTTTTGCATGTAGTTGCGTTACGCTTATGAAGTGAAGATGGAGGCTTATCTATCCACTTTTTTCTTCCCAAATGTTTTGGACAAAAACAACTGACAGATACAAAGGAGAAAACAAGAAATCCTCTCCACTGCAGTGAAATTCAGTCAGGTGCTGGTCAATTATTTAAAAGATTTCAACAAAATAAGAAAAAGATTGTGCTGAATGTAAAAAATACAAACTGACAAAATCCTTTGAAGGAGAAAAATGACAGTGATTTGCTTTATTTAAGGTCACATTTATTTTAGAATAATTTATGATGCTTTAGTCCTCAGTCAATCCTCTCAGTCAACAAAAACTAGGAAACATGTTTGCTATGGTGACTTTTGAATAATTGCACTTGTGCTGAGGAGCTATCTGAAACCGAAACCTTGATGTTGAGGTCTCGAAAACAAGGGCAGCGCTGTTATAAAGTGGATATAGTCCTGCTGAGGAGACGTGTCAGTTTGTCATGTCCTGCTCTCAGCTCGCAGCTTCATTAGTTTTTAGTCATAGTTCTTGTCAGGCTCTGATCAGCTCCTTCACCTGACAGTCACCTCTGTAGTTCAGCTTCACTCGCGAAATACCCTCCAGTGCTGAGTTTTAATGACAAAAAAATCAAGATCGTTAATTGCAGGGAATTTGGCTCTGGGGATTCATGTTTTGACTGTGAAGCTGGCTGCCCACACACAGTGTGATAATGGTAGCAGCTTCCAAGCAGAAATTAAGGGCCTAAATATGAAAATATTTCTGTTAATTACATAATCGGATCATTTTGTATCTCCCTGTGGAGGATGGTGTAAATATAGTGATAGGAGTCTGGGTAAAGCTGCAACGTATATAGTACCACCAAATATTTCACTGTGATACTACTGTCATCTGGTCTATTCACGTTCAGAGAGACTTAGTCTATGTTCTTGACATGTATAAGGAGAACAGATACATGTACAGGTACATGGATGTGTGATCAATACAGCAAAAAATCTCTAGGTCTCACTCGTGTCAAGAACAAACTTGTTTTCTGCACGCTGTAAATAAAACTGCTCCTTAGAAAGCACATGGGAAACTGAAGTGAGACGTGTGACACTAAGAACCAAAGACAGACCAGACAGGATTTGAAGGCTCTCTGCTCTCTTACAGTGCAGACATCACATGGTACATTTCCAGGCCCAGCATCACACAGCAGGAAAAACAGCTTTTCATTTGATTTTCTCTGCAACTTTTCTGCTACCGGAGCTCTCCTCCTCTTCTGGTTTAAAGTCTGTTTGCAGCGCGACCGGCCACGTACTCCTCCCCCAGTTGATCCGAGCAGTTTTCGGGACAGTCTCTGCAGTAGCAGTGTCCACAAGAGAGTGACAGGTTCATTAAGAAGATAAAGGCAGAACAGAACAACTCTTCTTGGTCCCACTTAACTCTGGTCAGACTTTTCTCCCACCAATTTGGTTTGGATTGAGATGTAGTGCAGCAGGAGTTTTGACTGCAGCAAAGAAATATGGTTGCTCTTTGTTATTGTCTTATTTAGCCGAAAGAGAAATGTTTGGACAGCAGGGAACATTACATACAGGTAGAGTGGAAATAATTGGCTTAAAATTCTGTCAGTATAAGTAAACAACATCTATCATTATTACACAATGTTCAGGCTCCGTCACAACTCTACATACGTCAGCTACATCACATGGTTATGTGGCTGGTAAAATGAAAATGATTATTTTCAGTATCGATTGATCTGTGGACTACTTTCTCTAATTGTTGGTCTATAAAACATCAGAAAATAATGCAAAATGTTCATCACAATTTCCCAGGGTGTCCCAAGGTGACATCTTCAGATGTCTTCTTTTGTTTGACCAACAGTCCAAAACCCCAAAAGATGTTTTAAAAGCAAAAAAAAAAGCATCAAATTCTGATATTTGAGAAGATGGAAAAAAGCAAAGAAAGTGACTTACTGATTATCAGAATATTTGCATCTCTGGAAGAAGATTTACAACAGCAAAAGCCAAATCCAACAATAATTTTATGTGTCATACCATCAAACTGTTAAATACTCATGAGGATTCAGCTCTTGCATCTCTGTTGTACTTCACGTGTTTTGTTCTGCTGTCATTTGATTTACACAATTTTAGATCATCTTCCCTGATGTATAAAGAATCAGTTTTAACATTTCTATCTTGTTTTCTGTATCTTATCTTATGTTTGCTAATAAGGAATAAGAAATTGCAGTACAGAAATGACAAAAATGTATTTAAACTTTAGAAACTCATGTACTCATCCTGAAGTTTGTCCATAAGAGAGAGAGAGAGCTCTGACACATTTATTTTTACAATGTGAAATATCCCACTCAGTCTTGGTCACAGTTCTGAGTGGGAGAAGAGAATTAAGTTATCGTTATCGAAAAATCTTTGTGGGTCTTCATGTTATCAACCTTAAAACGTCAATATTGGTTGGGCTACAGTGTGTGTTCACTGCTTTCGTATATAAGACCACGTTAAAGGACCAGCGTGTAGGACTTAGTGGCGCCTAACGGTGTAGTTGCTGATTGCAACTTCCTCGCATCACCCTCCCTCTCCACCTAGCATGATGGAGAAACTATGGTGGCCACAAAAATGCAGAGTTTATTTTGTCCATTCTGGGCTACTGTAGAAACCTGGCGGTTCAACATGGCAGACTCCATTGAAGCAGCATCTGTAGATATAAAAGGCTCAATCTAAGGTAACAAAAACTTATTATTCAGGAGATTATACACTAATGAAAATATAGTCATGCATATTATGTGTAATTTCTGCCATATTCTGTATATAGAGCCCTGTAAATCTGACACACTGGACAATAAACAGGTTAGTATTTTCAAATTTGATAAACTGAGAACTCAAAAATACTTTTATTTTATTTACACGTCCAACTCTTCCATGTTATACGGCAACATACCTGTACTTGATCTACAGACCACTCAAAGCACTTGTCACATTCACTCATTCACACATACACACACATTCAAACACTGATGGCAGAGGCTGCCATGCAAGGTGCCAGCTGCTCATCAGGAGTGGTACAGCGCTTCCTGTCCAAAAAGCTCCCACTGATACTAAGCTCACCCATACAGACACTGACATCACAGCCATCGGGAGCAATTTGGGGTTTGGTATCTTGCTCAAGGACACTTCGACTGGACTGGCAAACAGGAAACCCTCGGCCTACCATCTGAGCAACTGATAAATATAAAATGGCAGAATAAATATGGTAAAAAAGAAGCTAAAAATGAGCAAACTTTGAATTAATGGAATAAACATAAAGATAGACATTATAGATTAGGCCTTGTAAGCTTTGTGGGAGAAAGTCTGAAGGTCCTTGCAGCTCATATTCATTATATATATCTATCTTTGTCAGTTGATGTCGTTGGAAAGGTGGTTTTATTCAGGCTCTGTATTTTGAGTCATGGCTTTCTGTGCTTTGGTGCCACGTCAGCCAGATTTTGGAGGTGTGGAACTATTGCTTCTGTGAGGCCCATTGAGAGACTGTATGTGATCGTGACATATAAAAATAAACTTGACTTTTACCTTTTGGAAATCCCCTCAGCCAGCAGAGTAGATATGCAGTATTTAAACCAACCTTATCCAGTATGATTTCAGCGACGGCCATCAGCACATTTGGTCCTGTACAGCTCGTTGACCTTTCTGTGGATGTAAAGGTCATCCCGAACACAGCAAGAAAAGCTGGTCAGATTTTCCAGAGAATGGGAGAGCTGTTGTCAAGAGCCTCTACGACTACAAATACCTCCTAGGTTATCTATAGTGAGGGCTTTGCATATCTGCCAGAAGCCCTGGAATTTTCTGGGTAACATCTCTTGATAACAAGGAGGGTGGAGTTTTCTGTCTTTCTATAGATTTATCAGTCTCAAATCAAAGCTGCCTAGTTGATCTTAATGGGTAAGACTTCACACGTCCCACAGTTTTCTACTTATTTGTAATGTAACTGTAGATTATTAAGTAGGTTCCTGGAAAGAACCACGTGGTTTGAACACTGTCTCAATGAATTAGTCCCAACTGATGGTCAGTCAGTGGATAAAAGGTCAGATGAACATGCTTAAATGTCAAATTTGTCTGCAGGCGAGCATCCAGTTCAACAAATATAAAGGAGATATGTTAGCAGATATGAAGAAGACTCATTTCCAACATAACATTTTTCTGATAATTTATACCAAATGGCTTGTCCAGTTATAAGACATCAGCTTCTATTGTCACAACATCACAGAAAATAGGACACAGCATCGAACATCAGCATTTTTAGCTGAGTTCTTTATTGACAGCAGTTGAGAAAACAATCATGCTGTTCAGGAGTTTTCAGTCACAACACATGATATTTAAAGTCTGTGTAAAGGTTATTCCGAGATTTCTTTCAAAATACATTAAATATGTTGGAAAATAGTTGCTGAAAACATGTGAAAAGACGTTTTTTAAAACAGTTTTTCACCAGTTTTCAGTCCAGGATTTTGTGGGCGGTCCTAAAGGGTGGCTCGATGACACGCCAAGGCCACCCTGAGCATACCCCTGCACCCCATCAGATAGAGTTCATCTCGCTCAGAGTGTTTAAAAGTTAGTCATGTCATTTTCTGAGCTTCAAAATGGCTGCCTGACTGCTCCCACGAGTGGGCGTGGCTTCAGCACATTCAGCGGACACGCCCCCCCCCCCCCCCACTGCTCATTTTTACCCGATTTTTGACACCTAATTTAAAAAAACCTGTGGATATTTTTAATCATTCAAATTTGGCTGTGTGGTTAAAAACACTTTCTTCTTTGATCAGACAAACTCAGAACACATATTTATGAGGAGTTTGTCCAGTTGTCATGTTCAGATTTGCTTCAAGGACTTCTCGTCCGTTTTGGCTTAAAAGATGAAATTCAAAGTTCATTCTTGACTTTGGAAACAGCGGTTGAAAAGTGAAGTAAATTTTGTGTTTCGTATATTTCAGTTTATATTAATTTAACATTAACTTTAATTGTAATGTTTACCACTCAGCAGTAAGGTGAAATTGGACTGTTGCAGCCTCAAAAACCAGACCATAAGCTTTCTGAACATGAAAATGGCAGCCGTCTGAGATGGTTATAAAACCCAGAGAGACATTTTTAATTTAATTTAATTCATTTAATGCTTTATTTTGGACTGCGTCGGAAACAAGCACTCATGGAAATTGAGCACTTTGTCTTCTGGCAGAATTGCTCAAACTCTGTGTGCGTGTGTGTGTGTGTGTGTGTAGCGGGTGATGACAGAACTGCTTCGAATGGAGTGAGAATATCATGCACACATCACATACCACTAACTTCTCACCGCACAGCTCAGTGCAGAGTGTTTTAAATGGGTCTTTTAATGGATAATCAGCGGACGCTTGAGAAATAATTATTGAAACGTATGAAGCCAAGGAGCCTTCGAACACAGATTCTCATGGCTCGCTAATGAACAGTTCGGGTTCGGGGGAAGAAATGGCATGATGTGATGCGTTGCTACAGGAGATGGACTGAGGATGTCTTTAAAATAGTATAATATACCTATTATGCTAATTTTCTGTCACTTATGCACAATAAATGACTGAATTCACTGTGAAAAAGCATATCTGCTGTTTTGGAGACAAACCAGCAGTGAAAGAGTGGGGAAAAAAACAACGAGCAGACATATTTCTTCTCTATTTCTACAGGTCTAGGGCCACAAACAGTCCCAGGTCAAAGGCACATTTCACAGATCCTCTCCGAACTGTATCTACTGAAAGCTGATTTAAAGTCAAAGAGGCTTTTCAAATGCAGATGAAATTCATTTGCTTTTCTTTCTTTCTTTCTTCCCCCTCCCCTTATTCCAATAGTACATAATCCGAAATGTGTGTCACTTTCAGAGGGTATGGAGATTTAAGCGATTTCAAGACGGCTCCTTAAAGTCTTCCATTTAAAATTCATTGAAAACAGATTTGGGGAAGATGAAGGGGGGGGGAATCAATTTGAAACGGTTATGAGTTATGAAAACAAATTCCACATTGATTGGCTCTCGTACTTATCTTTCCCCGTGTAAACAAATAGTCCACAGGAGGAAAATGCAAATTGCATTAGCCTCAGTGTTGCTGAAGGTCAAAATCAGCTGATACAATTATGGGCTGTTTAGGAGCCATACTGGATTAGAATAATGAGAAGAGCTGCTTGAACATGAACAGCAGCTTTAATATTCCAGAGGTGGTGAAGTCGTTGATGTAACTAACACCCAACATACATATATGCAGCAAGAAATGTCGATAAGTTGGTTTGTTTTTTAACAAATGTGAGATATTTTGTCAATTTTTATTCGCCTCTGTGCATTGGGTCTGTTGTGAAACAATAATGCAGTTAAATTTCATCAAAAACCAGTAATTACACCGGGATATTCATAAACTATGAACTGACTAGCAATCAATTTAACCTTGAATGCATCTCGTATCTTCAGTTACTAAATCATACTGAACGGCGAGGTTGTAATAATGCAGACATCCTCGAAGTTTAAACAGAAATAATCGGCGAGTTCACGCACTAAGTCTCTGAGCCTGTGCTCGTTTATTTCTCATCAGGCTCGAGTCTCCAACGCGGGCCCTGACCATGGAGGCTCCCAGAGGGGTGGAAGTGAGCGCTGCCAAGGGGCCGCTGAAGGTCAGCGGTCGAAAGGACCTACAGCTGGAGTCCACGGAGGGAGAGGTGAGCAAGTTAAAAGTCATGGAGTGGAAAGTTCTTCTCTGGTGCCCTTATGTATTTGTATCCTCTTTATGAGTTGTTCATTTTTTGACGAGATGGTGAGTAGGTGTATGAGATGAGATATATGTTCATGTTTTATTTTCAAGGTTCCCCGTGGAGTCTACATGTGAACAGAAGCTATGCATCTATTGACTGTTTCTTAACAAACCATGCATCCTTGAAACATGCTGAATGCATTTCATTCCTGTTCACACGTCTCTGTCTGTGTGCGTGACACAAACTTGTACAAACATAGCACAAGTCAAAAACTCTTCGAGGTAGCTGTATTAAAGTATAACAGGTCCACCTGGCTGCTCGTGGAACAGGATTAAGACTTTATGAGGCTGCACCCAGACACAGTGGTGCTTTGAGCTTAACGTCAACATGCTGTAAATGCTAACACGCTGATGTTTAGCAAGTATAATGTTCACCATCTTAGTTTATGTAAAATGTTACCTGATGGTGACACCAGATAAAAAAATTAAGGGATTTGCCAGAGTTAGTAGAATTCATCCTGAAGGGCACGTGAGTGTGTGAATGAGATTTCATGGTAATCCATCCAAACCGGTGGCAGGACGACAGACTAACATTGCCGTCCCTGGAGCCACGCCATTAGCATGGATAAAAATGTTTTGTTTTCCAAGTCAAACTATTTAATAAAGAGATGGAGTTCTTCCTTCACTGCTTATCCTAAGTCACCAGATCAGTGCTGCTGTATTTCACTCCACCTGTCACATTGTATTTACTGATTGCACCAGACTCATTTATCAGCTCCAGTTGGTGATACATCACTTCAGGGCACCTCTGGCGATGTTATTTGAATGACTTCCAGCATGCCTCTTGATATTTTTCCTCCTAGATACTTTTCGACGCCAACACCATTCAGCTGGGGAGTCTCCCGCTCGGCGTCTACACTGCGTCGCCTGCTCAGGCTTCCCAGGAACAGGCCATCTACGAGGTGTGCGTCTGCCCCAGCGGCAAGATCTACCTCTCTCCGGCAGAGAGCAGCTCCACCTGCCAGGCCATGAGCAACATCTGCCTCTGGAGCTGACCTGGGAGCAGCGTCAGTGATCGGGGACACCTTTTAACATCTGCTCGGGAGCCGCCAAGATTGAGACTCCTCAGTTGGTACATTTGACGGAGAGTGGAACGGAGAGGGAGCTGAGATTCTTCACCGTCTGAGCTGTCTGACTACAGATTAGCACAGAAGCATCCGAGTCCACCGCCTACAGTGGTCTGTTAGAGGTCGGGACTCTTGTACCACTGACAGTGGCAGTCAGAGCATCTCTCTGAAATCAGGAATATCACATATGAACAGACACATTTCCACTACCTTACATTCGAGTCAGAGGACACACCCTTTATTTTTCTACTTTTGGTTCATCGTAGACATCCACTGAGTGTTTGGAAAGAATACACGTGAAAAGAAAAAAACACAGGTGCCTTCAGCTTTGAAAGAGGTCATATTCTGATTAATATTGAACCTGTCTGTGCAGTTAATTGAACCTGTCTGAGCTAGTTAACGGTTTTGCAGTGTGTGGTTGTGATGGTAGAAAGATAAGTAAGCACAATACATGTCATGTTTTCCCCCCAGAAATCCAGATTTTAGTTTTTTTTTAATCTCAAAAAATATTTTAGTTTTTTTCCCTCTGTGTCAGCAGCTGTTTCATTGGATATTAAACATGTTTTTATGTGGAAGACATCATACTTGAAGTTTAATTGTGATTAACAGCATGCTGTTGGAAACATTCACAGGACATCTCTACTCTAAGGTAAATATTCTACCTTTTCTTCACCATATTACAGAGTAAGTTGAGAAAACAATCTCAAAAAGAGCTTTCGAGCATATCAAATGATCATCAGCGGATCAGAGTTCATTTCCATTATTTCTGTGCACTTCTCATCTATTTTGGCTTCATTCTTGACCTCGGAAACAGCCGCTGAGGAACAGATCTCACCACGAGGTCCATTTAATAGCTACTCAGAAGAAGTACTTACAATGCTCCAAAAAGTGGAAAGGACTACAAGTCATAACAACTCTGCTCATGGGGATCAAAAGCTTATAAATGGCTACTAAATTGACCTTGTGGTTGGGGTGTTTTTAATATTATAATAACAAAATGAATATCTGATAATTCCACCCAACGTGTGAACTGTACTTCTCCCCGAGGCAGCGCTCCACTGTGGACTTTGAGACAAGAGGCTGGCTGACCTTGGCACTGCAGCTGAGAGCGAGGCAGGCAGCCATGTGTCAGCAGGCCTGCCGGTGTGCGAAAGCTTCGCTCCACTCCACTTCCTCATCCTCCATCATCGCCCTGCGGCAGAGACAGACTGGTTTGGTAAGAGCTACGATGGCATTCTAACAAGAGCTTAGCCGACCTGTCCGCTACCCGCTCACTGAGCCTTCCTTAAGAGGCGTTGTGATGTTTTTAATGCTTCAAAGACTTTTTTTTTTTTATATTTGTTTGTGTGAAAATATGCCTGCGTCATCACCCTAAATAGCAAAGTATTAATTCAACAAATAATTAACAATCAAACCATTAATTGTATTTAATTTAAACTAAACCAATTCCTGTAAATCATGTGTAGAGCGTGCACACTGATGTGACTTTTTCATATAATACAACACCTCTTAACAGTTATGGCTGCTGTGAATAGGAAGAATAAAACTAAACTAACTAATAAACTTTATTTATACAGCGCATTACATGGTTGAAACAGCATAAGAACATTTCAGGACTGCAATGAGGCAAATAAAATCAGTAGCAAAAATAAAATACCCTACAGTAATGGAAGATAAAACAATAACAGTAATCATAAAACAGAAAAGACACGTGTGTTTGTGTGTGTGACCTTAGAAGTTCAGTAAACAGTTGAAAACCCAAAGATATTTAGTTTAATACCATAGAAGACTTAGAAAATCACCAAATATACATATCTGTGAATCAGAAGCAGAGCTTTTGCTGAAGGAAACTAGAGATCTAAGCTGTAAATGTAAGCTTTTATTGCCTGTCTGAGAGTTAAATGAGATTATTAAGCAAAACAGAATCAACACAACATTACAGAGCGTTGCTGTATTTAAATATATTAAAATTAGGACACAAAATCACTTTGTTTTTCAACAAAGTGTCGCATAGCTTTATTGTGGCCTCGGGAAATCGCTCAGCATTCAGTGTAGTATTAAAAAAGTAAAGGAAATTCCTCAAACCTACTTTCTACAGATGCTATCACCTGCTATATTTCATTATTCTCTCTCTCCCTGTAACACTGAGGTGCAGCCAATACAAGAAAGACGCTTCGGCATCTCACCTGGTGCAGGCTGGGACATTATACAGGCTTTCCTTGGCCACAGGCAGTCTGAACAGAACTGGCCCGAGGAGAATGTTTAAGACTCAGGGTTAAGTACAGATATTATCATAGCCTGCTGCTGCACAGTCACGGCTGGGTGCACATCGCAAGTTTGCTTTAATTAAGCCCAAAGTTGGCATCAAAAAGCTAAGATCAGTGGCAGCAACCACTGTAGCTGTTGTATTTTAATCTCATTTTCCAAAAGAACATGTGGAATGGCTCTGCAGCAGCAGGATAGATGATCAAGAGTTACAAAACTCGTGATGCCAACTGATTCTTTGGGATACTTATTAAACCACACTTTAAATCTGTATTTTACATGTCTGAGATTAAGCAGAGCAGATGGGACATGTTGCCAGTCTAACTCCAATTTGTTTGCCGTCACCACATTAACGCTTAAACTAAAGATGGTGCTGCATATCCGCAGCACTTGCGGGCTTTTTAGAAAGTAGCATCAAATCTCCAAACTAATAATTCACTCCCCCACTACACAAGCTCCATATTAAGCGAGTAGAATGACAGGTGAAAGGTGGCGTCGACTCTCAAAAATTCAATAATCAGTCCACATTAGGGAGTTGAATGTTTTTGCTGCTGGCTAAAGACCTCCATTTTTGCATTTCTGATCACGCTGAAACATCCATTTCGCTCCAACAGGCACCAGATGCTTAAGACCTCAGAGATCCTAGCTGTTTTGGATTCATGCCTTTAGATGCATACTGTTCTAAAAAGTGAATGCGGATGATGTTTGGTCCTGATCCTGGAGGGACAAGAAGGTGCCAGTGCTCAAATATGTATTCAAATTGTTTTGAGAGTTGGGGGCACAAGTTCGACATGACGCTCTGTGTGGAGCGGATCACACTGGAGTCGTCGGGTTCACCACAGGTGAATAACGTGCTGGGTTTCATTCATGAAAGAACCTTTTTACATACAGATGAAAACCTCCCCACCGTGACCTTCAGATCTCACTTTAACATGAACATGTAAATCTTCAGGGGTTCATTTCTGTAGGTTTATTCAGTAGTTAGTATACAGCAGTAAAAGACTGTCTTTTAAATGTGATGTAGTGTAGTCATAAAGTTAGGATGCCAGTCTTGCGTCCGGTAATACTTTGATGATATCCACAGATTGCCTCATGGTTGCTGTTGCATCATCAAACAGTTCAAACAGGTCACTTTTCAATATGCTCACAGCAGAAATGTCTCGAATGCAACTTTATCTAGCTTTCTAAGAACTGAATCCTCTACTCATGTGCCTCCATGTAAAACATTACGTGTCATCTCCCAATTATAAACACATTGGTGTCCTTTCTGCTGATAGATAATGCAGGATATGTACAGTGGCCCCACATAATGAGATGAACTTTGTCTAAATTGAGGCTGCAGTGAAATGTCATTAGCAGAAAGCACACAAACCTACAGTGTAGAGTATTAACCAGCGCTACTGTTCATTACTTCATTTTCACATTAAGCTGAAGAAACCCCTGTACATCAAATTATAGCGATCATCAAACTGCTTGTGCTGTTGTTTCAGATGCTGCAGAAGAAGTCAACTGTACGCAGCTCAGGACTTCCTCAGCTCAGTGTTCCATGATGGTATGTAAATCATAAAGTTGTGCTATAATAGGAACATTCAGGAATGATGTTTCCCTCCGCAATGCATATTTGGGAGTATTCTCCAGGTTGCCTATCTAATACTTAACTTGTGCTGCCATCTGTTGGCTTGTAGGTGTCAAGATCACAGGAAAGGAAAAAAAATCAATCAACTCAAGTTCAAAGCTGGATTACTGCCTAGACAAAGAGGGCAAACATCCCCAGGGACACTGAACGCCTCAGGTCTACTGTGAGTGAGTTTGCCATGATTAAATTAATTTTGTTCAGAAATATGCACCACACTAATACATCAACTAAAATGTTAAGTAGCTTTAAACTATAATCTTGAGGCCCCATCTTGTTCATACAGCGTGCATGTGGTACATAGTATTACACATCCATCTTCTTCTTATATATTTTTTTTATTCATCCACTTTTTCAAATATGTTCTTCTGCCTTTAAGGCAAAATATTTAGAAGCTGCCATGTGCCTTGTTTATCGGGTACACAATTCAGAGTTCATCTGTATTCTTAGTGGTTAAAGACTATGTTTAAATGATGAGGCAGGATATATGAACATGAAAGAACCTTTAATTCTTGGATTAAGAACACAAACTCCATAATTAATGTGTGCATCTGAATAAAAGAACTAATGATATGCCACCCCATTATCAACCACCACTGAAGAAATGAAATATTTTAAAGTCATCTTATGGATGTAAAATGAATGATTAAACAGGAAGTATGCAACAATGTAAGGATTGTTTATAGCAAGCAACTTGTTATAAAATGTATAGTAGAGATTCTGAAGGCCATAAATGTGAGGCTCTTGTAATACCTTCCTTTAAAGCCACAATATGTAAATAAGGTCAAAATCACGATAACGTATATTCTCAGTTTAGAAATGAAAAGTGAAATATGTAATTTATGAATGGTGACTTTCTGTATACTGACATTTAAAATATTTGCCCTCAATATGTCGGTCTGGCTTTAATAATCTTGGCATCAAGACGTTTTTGTTGTTAATACTGTACCTAAAATTACCATCTTACATAAACTTAAGAAAAATATAAAAATTGTTTAGATCAGAGAGATTCATTTTCAGCCTAATACTGCATTCCTTCTACCGAATAAGCACTGCTTTATGGTCCACTAAAAATCCACTAAAAATACTTCAAAAGGAGGCAAAGCTTTAAAACCATGTAGATACTCTTGATAAATGTGTATTGGACAGTGCGAATGATTCTGCTTTTTATTGAGGAGGACATTTGGCCCCTGGGGCAGCTCGTAGGCATCTTGTTTCCTTTCAATTCTTCTGGTCGCCTCTGTAGTCGGGGACAGGTCTATAAGGACGAACGGGTCTTCGGCTTCCAACTGCATTCCTCCCATCAACGTAATCGTTTTGCCTGTAACCAAGTGATTAAATGTTAGTTGCCAGGTTTATCAGGTACATCTAGCTGGGACTAGTGCAGTCTAGGTGTGCTTCAACAGTTGACCTTTTGGTTTCGTTGAAACAAACCTTTGCCAGGTGTTATATAACCTTGTTTTGGGTGCTGTGAAAGCTTTCAACTGAAACAAACTGGAAAGAGAGCCCATGAAAAGGACGGTCTGCGTTTGTGGTGTCAAAGCCAGGAGAACGATAACAGGATTTATTTCCAAAGCTAAACTTTTAATAAATCCATCTGCTTATCGTGATCTGATCTGCACAGGCAATATATATATTTACATTTATGTTGTAACCACAGTTGCATTGGACCAGACAGATCTGTCAGCAAATTAAAAAAATATTGGCCAATCACAGATATTGGTACTGCTGCATGCTGTCTGCGAATATAACGCAGAAAAAAGATGCTTGTGGTAATTTTTAGATCCATCAATTGTTTTTTTGTGTTATTCATATATTTCTGGTTAAAAAAAACAGTTCCACAATTTCAGTGCACTGATGTCGTATTGGAATTGAGTGTTTGATAAGCATATTTCATATTTTATTGCGCTCTAACACGTACACTTTCCTGATCAGACAGTCAGAAGCAGTTCTGTAATGTCAGATCATCGAGGCATCGTCAGGACCCATGTGGGGAAATCAAACTCCAGCAACTGACAGCAGCACTTGAAGAAATAACTGATTATAAGCATTGTTAATATTATTAGACTGCAAATCAACTGCATGTTCTGAATAATGACAAACTGGTAGAGACGGGTTGCAAAAGAGCAATGCTTCACTGTGTCATACACTTTTCATGAACTGCCTGGCTGAACTGCTTAATGTACACAGAGCAGAGCTACCATCAGACAGTGTTAACAGCTTTTGACAGTTTGACTCTGCGCTCACTTTCTGATGCCAAATGATTCAAACAAATATATGAATTACTTCCTGGATATTAACAAGCAGCAGATGGAGTAAATAGGAGTTTTTGGAATCATGCTGAAAATCACATCACACAAAAATACTGAGGGATCTTGTCTACAGTCAATGTACAGCTTTCACACCAGCCCAAACGAACCACATGGACCGGGCAAACACACCAAGGTTCATATTAACTGAACTAAACAGTCCTGTGATAAATCCTTCCGTCTTGAAGGTTATAATGTGTAATAACTTGTTATGGTTTTATTGAAACTGTTTTATAGAGGTGTTGATTGAACTGATCACAGATGGAAGATAACATTTGTGGTGTTGTTCCATTAAAAGTGTTTATATTATTTAGCCTACCCTCATCGGTGTAAATGGAGTAGACAAAAATCATACCCATAATCAACAAACACCTATAATCAGTATAATGGAATACAACTGAACAGCACCACAAACTACTGCCTCCAAGATTATATCATTCAAGTTCAAGATGATTTATTGCAGGAGTTGTCAAATAGTTGCCAGTTTATCAGGCACACCTTGATAAAGCCTAATGCAGCCTGAGGGTCTAGTTCAACATTAACAGCACAGCAACTAAGACAGTTACAGTTATTAGTCTGTTATTACTACAAGTAGTTGATGAAAACAGATTTTCTTTGGTTTTATTGGGGGTTATGTGTTGAACTATTTCTTGGTAAACAGCAGCCAAGCACAGTCACTTCTGGGACTTGCCATCTTGAACTTTGAAGGCAACCAGTCCAGAAGTACGGCACAGACAGAGAAAATGTTGTTTGCCGAGAACTGGTCACACTTTGTAACTCAGTAACTTTGGAGAGATCCAGTTTGACCCATTTCTGGTTGCTAAGATAAGATAAGCTAACCATGCCTGAATGACAGTCCTATAAACAGCCTTGTACTTATTGAAGCAAATTTGTGATACTGCTACAAAAATAACATGATATGACCTATTGCACAGACATAAGAGTGGTGCCAGTGTTCTCAAATAACTCCAGGAAAGAAAGCAAACATTGAACTATTCCTTCAAAATGAATGCTGGATTTAAAAACACTCACCCCGCATTCTCATCTTGCAGGTTGTGAGCTTTGAGGGCAGATCTGGAAATGCCCATGCCATGAGGAATCCTGTCTGGATATCTCACAGCAATCCTGTTGCCGTGCAGCTCCGTGCCCTGATGAAGTAAACAGAGATCACAAAGAATCATTTTATTATTCATAAAGATCAGTAGGTTTGAAGAGAGCGGAGAGCTACTCCCTGTTGTGTACAGACATAAGAGAGGGAGCAACAATTTGTTTGTCTTGGGGACCAAATTCAAAGAGCAGATAGCAGGACTCGAGGAGTCAACAGGTGAGTGACTTTCTAATAATGAAAATGTTACATGTTAGTTTACATAATTACAAGGCTCTTGTAGGGCGTACACAGGGAGGTGCAGTTCCAATTAAAACAAAATGACCATGGCCAGCCAATCACAATATTGAAGTGCAACTGTACACAGTCTGTAGTCAAGCGTATTAAAATGCAGGATGTACTTACATGAAAGCGTCGGATTGCTTCATCGCAATACTCTTGTTTTGTAAAGTTTACAAAGGCACATCGTTTGTAAGTCAGACCCTTCACACTATAGACGACCCCGGCCCTGCAAGAGAAGACTTGTGTAAGTAATCACTTCTTATGCAACTTGAGTATTTGACTACAAAGGCTGAACTGTGCGAATAACCAGTATGAACATGAGAAATAGGTGTTTCAAGCATAAACTCTAAACCAATGTCCTCTTACTTGCTAAACAGGTTTGTTATCACGGTCTCGGATACTGGGATCATCAAGTTTCCAACCCAAACTGGAAACAGCTCCCTGTCGAACAAAAAGATTGATTAACTGAACATGTTTCAAAGAAAATTAAGGTGACGGATCATGTGACACAACCTGCGCAAAGATTCTGATTGTTATTCTGTGGATAAAAACACCATCATTCATAAAGTCTGAACTGCATTAAAGCAGGCAATGATTTTTTGCTCTCTTAAAATATACAGTCCAATTAGACAGGAAGCAATACTAATAACCGCAAGTATACCGTCTGTAGAGTACTTAATCGAGCTTGTCCAATACAGGAACTGAATCTGAACTGAACTGCATCTGTTGTCTATGCTGTTATTGATGCATTACAAAGTTGTTACTAGAGAGAAGCAATATTATATATTTTTTCCAATCTGATTCTTTTTTATTTTCTACAACATGCAACAAGACTAAACATGACTGAAATATAATTTTTAAGGTAAAATGTGCAAAATAGTCCAGTATTAATTAAAACCATATGCACCACATGCATGTTTGCCTTCATTGTGCACATCCTAAAACACACTGACACAAAAAGCTAAGGACTGTCAGTTCCAGATGCTTCATTGAGTATTGAGACATCTGCAGATAAATGACTACTAAGCATAGCTGACTCACAGATAATCTCTCATCAAAAAACAAACTGAACGCTGGAGTCACGACAGTTTTATAAACTGCAGCGGGTGTGCATAAAGTGCAAGTAATCAGATCAGTTTAGAAAATGTTTTAATAATGTAGACATTTCACTTATTATTGTACAATTTGTTTTATTCAATGTATTACCAAGCCCTAGTTGTCATGCTAAATTTTAAGTTAAGAGCTGTCACCATCTGACAGATGACGGAGAATCAAACTAACCCCTAGAGACAGAGTGATTTTGATTATTTTAAGTGTAGGGCGAGCTAGAATTGTGATGAGCAGGAGTATGGACAGTGTGGAAAATATTCATCTCTTAGGAGACCTGTTCATATTATATGAAAACTATGCCTGTAAGCCTTTGTTTAAGCCATGTCTGAATAAAACACTTTGACAAACACTGCTGTGTGACTGAATCCATACTTACTGTGGTGGGGTATTGTCTTTGGTGGTACTCATGGCCTGGTTATGAGCAGGCTTTGGTTGACTCTTCACATTGGACATATTCTGGACTGGGCCTAAAGGTTTGTTCTGAAGTGGTGTTTTTGGTGCATCCTGGGACTGGGGAGGAGCAATGTTGGTGTTGGCAGAATGGACGGGAGAGACACCGCTGACATTTGCTACTTGAGCCGGTGGAAGTGTGCCATTTTGATTAGCTCCTGAACACAAAGACAAGTGTTTCAAATTGGCATTGTGACAGCATTACACAACCAATTCAATTTGGGCTTCCAGGAAACACAGGTAATCAACAAGAGGATTTTCATTTCCTCTGAAGCATGGCAGCACTTCTATCTAATCCTTTATATTCAAATCACAGCCAGGCAGACACTCACCTGGACGGTGGTGTAACTTGGACAGAACCTCCAGTGCTTTTTTTACAGTCCCATGAATCGATAAAGCGTCTGAGCTCTGCTCCAAAGTGAAACCATACTCCTGAAACAAACACACAGCATTTTAGCTTTTAACACCAAATCTATCAACATGTTCCAAGCTACTTCCCGCATTCATGACTACACACCAACTGTTCTTGTTACACACCATTATTTGTATTATCTCCACCCGCTTCAGTTCCAGGGCAGCTTCTGCACATGAGCTGTCCAGCGTGAGAACCTCCCTGAAGGCCTGTGCAGCCTCCTCATACCTCTGCAGGGAAAAAAAAAATAAAAAAATTATGAGCTTTCACCACTCGCTACCTCGGGACTAAATCAGAGTTCAGGCTCATTGACTGTCATGCTGGTGGACTAATCAGCCCAGTTATTAATGTTTACAGCAACAGCTAGCCAAGACAAGTCTAAGTAAATAATGTGAGCCTCTGCCGCTCAATGACACTTGGAATTAATTCAACAAGGCCAACGTGATCACAAGGTCATTCCAACCTGCAAAACAAAATCATGAAAAAAGAAGATAGTTACAGCTACAAAAACTGGTGACAGGTTGATCCTGGGCTGTAATTACTCCAAAATTGTACTTTTCAGGTAGTCAATATTAAAAGAAAACAAAAAGCTATATATCAGTGTCTTGATTGATGAAGGAACATGGTGTGTTTTCTATAACTAAGCTACACACTGCTTGAAATCAGGTAATCCTGTTGCAGTCCACAGTGACTTAACTATGTGGCACAGGTTACAACAGGTTACATATGGGTGGTGCAGATTTTATTGGAGACTATTTACCTTTAGACCTGCCAAAGCTCTGCCCTTCCTAAATAGACCTTTAACCCAGCCAGGACAAATGCTGAGAGACAACTCTGCATCAGTCAGCGCCTTCATATATTCTTGCATCTTTTCAAAACAGAAGGAACGATTGCCAAACAACCTGCGACAGAAATAACGGTTAAAACGTTGCATAAAGAACAGTGGTGGTGTAAGCAACATCAGAGTTGTTACTTTGAACTGAATAAAAGAATGTGTTCTTACTTATACTCTGTAGGGTTGTATTTAATTGCATCTGTGAAATACTTAACGGCCATATTAAAGTTTCCAGCACTTGCAAAACTATTTCCCAAGTCTATGGAAGAAAAAAGAGACAAGTAAAATCTCATTTATAGTTTACACATGAAAAAATAATATCTCTAAATTATGATCAAACAATCTGATTCTGAGTTTGTGTAGATGCAAGAAACTTACTTCCAAGATCAGTACTTATTTTTAGATTATCTTCAAAAGTGGTGCTGCTAGGGGCGGCAGACTCCTGTTCAGAGAGTGTGAGAGAAATGAGATGAGAAACCGTATCCCATGTACCAAAAAACAAAATCCAAGTAATCATTGCTGTACTATGGTTGAGAATCTGACAAAATACCTCACCTTTTCAACCCGCGGTTCTTCATTAGGTTTCTCACGGACAGGTTTAGGTTCCTCTTTAACTGGGATCTTCTTTTTCTCCTTCCTCTCAGGTTTGGGCTTCTGTTCCAATTTCCGTCTGGCTATAAGAGCAGCTTTATTCACAAAACTACTTGCCATATCCAGTTCCTTAAGAGGAGAAAAAATAGGAACAGAGACACAATTAATCATCAAGTGGTTATGGATTACACAACAACAAAAAAATAGATCAGGTTATAAATGAAATACTGAAAGCCTTCCTCTCCTCCAGGGAGAAATTCTGCAGCAGTGTTAATAACTTTCACTGTTTAACATTGATGTTTTGCAAACTATGTCTGTTCATATGTTTAAATACAGACATAAAACATTTGCATTTATCAACCCATATAATTATGAAAATTATACCATCAATACAATCTTTTTCACTTTAGGTGGCCAAACTACACTACAGACATAAATATATCATACAAAGAGAAACATCTTTTTACTATTATGTACAAGCCAGAGTATGTTTTACAATAAGCTCAATACCTCAGAGTCGCCTGAGTCATTCTTGGAGTCACTATCGTCATCACTGGATTCATCTTCACTACTGTCTATATCCTTTGCTGAAGCCAACTCTTTAACACTGGATTTGGATTTATCATTAACTGGTTTACTCTCCTCTGCTTTAGTTTGCTGTGTGTCATCTTTTTCCTGTGAAACAGAAAAAACACAACATGTTATGAGTGTGCACAGTGATTCATTTCCTTTTTGCAATACTACAAGAAATGATATTGGAAACAAATGATCACTACCTCTTCATTTTTTACAGGGTTCTGTTTTTCCTTCTCCAACTTCTCAAGCCTTTTTCTTTCCTTCTGTTTCTGTCCGACGAGAATACACACTGACATTTAAATTTACACAATTTAACATTTACTCATCACTATGAAACAAAATGAAATATATTTACCTGTTTTTTAATCCGCTTCTTCTCAGTCTTTCGTTTGCCTTTTTGTGCTTCTTGTAATAATCTGGCTCTTCTTTCAGTATCCTAAGAGTTGCAAAGAACAGTGCAGCAATTTCAACAATTTGAACTCTGGAGAGTCATGAAGTCATCTAACTTGACAAAAAAATGAAAGTGAACTTACACTCTCCTTTGCCTGAACCTTTACAGATGGTGTGTGAGGAAGGTCATGACCTGCAGTGTAGCAATGAGGCTGAAGCTGATAACCAGAGCTGGATGACCTTGTATTGCTCCCACTGAATCCTCTATCAGTACCACTGTCAGACAGCCTTTGGTTTCTACGGGAACTGTTACGACCATGTACCCAGTCGTCATATGCGTCGATATCTTCAGCTGTAACCTCTTCAACATCGTCACTGTAGTCCAGTTCAGCTAAGAAAGAGAACATTTCATTAGTTTGACACAACTCATTTCACACACTGAATTCCTGAATAATGAGGTAAAATAATGGGTAAAACCTTACATTAAGCCAATGCAATATCACAAATATAACACTGATAATGTGATGATAATGTTCTTACCAAGAAGGCCAAGTCTTACTAGCCGTTGAAAATTAGGACGACCCTCAAAGGCCTCCAAAACCCGATGCTGGACAGCAGAAAGAGATCGAAATGTCAGATACATCAGATAAGCTCAGCGCCTTCAGCCTCCGTACTTGAATTTGCCTGCGAGTCAAAGCCAGCACTGACTGTGGCCTCGAATTGCAGTGAGTTTACCGACACTGAGTCCCTGCATCCTTAAGTTTCACTTTCCTTTAGCCAGAATATGTCGACTCACCGGATCACCAGAAGAGAAGCTATTTTTTTTCCTCACACTGACAATAACAGTAAACACGGGCAAAGCAAACAACTCTGCAGCTTTGAAGTTAAGAACACCCTTTCAACGTAGCTTGCTGCTGGGAGTCAATAACTACAGTGTGTCACCAGCAATAACGTTATGTACATGTGGAAAACACTACAAGAAGTTATGAAACAATAAAACATGTAAACAAAGTCAAGCTTTTTTTTGTTTGTTTACTAGAGGACCGCAAGGACAGGACGGAAATACCAAGTTTGTTTTCCAGGCTAAACAATTAGAACTTTCCTGTGCAATCATATGAGAGATAGTGTTATTTTTGATTACTTTTGAGAGAGTACTAACACTATACCTGATGCTCTTTCATAGTAGAATGGATAAGAGCATGCAAAGCACAAATCAGACTGCAGGCTGTACAGCTGTGTAAGGTAGTAATGTCCCAGTTAGAGGGAAGATGGCGCTATCAAACGTAAACAATGTTGCCTTCAACACAGGAAAGGAGGCTTTGCAATGTTGCATGATATATTCATGATGTATTCTGGTCAAAAACAGCTCGTTTGAATGAACAGTCAATGAGCTGCTGTATCTATGAACTGGCTGCCATTATCATTCTAACGTTAGGTCTAAATATAGCAGTGTTTTTTCATCCAATACGAGTGTCAAGTTCCGTGTTAAAACGCCGTTTGGCTGCTTGTTTCATGTCGTGAGGAGCGACGCACACAGCGCACTTCAGAATATAAACAGGAAGTGTGGACGTGCCTCTGTTTAAAAGTATCCCAAAAACAAACATTAGTCAACAGGACTGATTAGGGTTAGGTCGGATAAACTCATTACTACATTTCAAGCACAGGATACACGACGTCTGCTGCTGCTACACTGACGTGTCCACACGCAGAGAGCAATATCCTATGTTCATATCTGTCGCCACCGCAAGTGCGAACAAACGCGGACGCTTCGCTTTGGGACAATTGGGACCATTTAAAATGTGTACTCACCATCATGTGCATATGTGTAAACTCTGAAAAAGAGAAAGACAAAGCAAACAACGTATTAACGCTCGATAAAACCAACATTTGGCAGTAACGTGTCCGTATTTAGTTGGTGATAACTTCAAACTAGTACGAGCGAGCTAGCTTTTGATGGCTGAAGTAGCCACCAACTTATATCAAAAGGCAAATTATGAACTTCCTTACCATTCACGTCCTTAAATATATCCATGTTTAATCATACATAGCCTCCCACAGCTTCGTATACTCGTTTATTCGAGTTAATTTCGCGCGAACTGGCATTAATTTATCGCCAATGTTAGCAACGCGCAAGTTTTGCCTCGTGCATGTTTTTTGCGCGCGCTCAACTTCTTTCTCTCAGCGTCGCGCGTGCGGGAGAAACTTGCCTTTTATTTAGCGCATGCGCGCTGTGACACGCCCCCCCCCCCCCATTCCTCCCGACCAAACTCTCTGCTGCCCCCTGCTGGACGCATGCTCACACAGCTGTACTCCTTTACATGAAATTATATACAGTACATCTACGTATATAGCGTGACATAAATGAACTATTCTACCCAAATATGGGTAATAATAATAACATTGTTGCACATATACATTATATTTTAGTACCTCACACCAAACTGCTACTGGCCTCATCAGCAAGGCCCGGGGTCCCCTCCGACACTGACTCCCTCCCTTCACCTACCCAGACCTACATGTTACATTAACATGGGATCTGCTGACTCTCTGAGTTACATTAACTCACACCCACTACCTTTTTTTTAATCCTCTGGACTACTACGCTTTTGTTAAATATATAGCACATTTAAAATATTCTGCATACTGTGAACTCTTGCACATTACCTGGCAAAGACTTGCACATTCCTGCACAAACTGTATGGCTCTTTAAATCCTAAAAACATTACCTTCCTTATATTCTTATATTTTTTACTTAATGTTATTATTATTGTAATTTCAATTTCTTTGTTTTGAACCAGTTGAGACGCCTAACCTCCCCCCTTCCTAACAGAAGATACCAGGTTCTTTTGTGTTTTAAATTGTGATGTCTAGACTCAACCTTGCACCTAAATACAAGATCCTGCAGGATACCCCGGGTGTAAAACACATCCAAGGGGGTCGGCCCCGATACCTGCAACACACAAAAGGGTGTGAAAACACTCTCTTGGGGGGGGGGGGCGGCCCCTGCAGCAAACATAGGGATGTGAAACATACTCTAAGGGGTGTTCCTCAGGTATAAATGTTTAGGTATCCCCATGCTCGGGGTCTTTCTTCATCTTTGACCGCTCGCGTGTTGATTGACCTTTTGTTTGCAAAGAAAATAAAAACCTTGTCGGCCGGCAGAAGTCTCTATTTCATTCTTCACCAGCAGCAGCAGAGAAAATTTCCACAACATGTTTGTTATGCACCAAAAACACCAAGACAAAAGCTTACATGGCAATAAACCTGATTCTGATTTGCACATTAATTCATATAGGCTAATGTACCTATGTATGTATGTAAGTATGTATGAAACACTTTAAAATATTATTAAATTGCACATTTATTTCATGTAAACATCTCTATAATGGTTTAAAAAGATTGCATCCTTCCTATAAGGCTCTATTGCTTTATCAATCCTGATCAAATTGAGCATAAAGTGACATTCAAAATTTAAGATCACATGAATTCTTTAATGCGTCACTCAGTGTCAAATCATTAGCATCTACACATTCACACATCGCTTTCTGAATGTTTTCTGGTAGACGACAGCCAGAAGTTTTAGATAACCACAAGTGCAACCGTTAATGGAAAAATATGTTTAAAAACATAGTATTCATATTTTCCAATAGAGAAAAACTGCTTAATTTGGAAGTTTTTCCATCCAAGTACCCTGTGTAATGTTTGCTTCTCTCTGAAGAGTCACATTCCTTGCATACCAATAATCACTGCACAGTAAAACAAAGATGTTCAATCAGTAAATAAAGTATAGGGAATGTTACATTCAATGAATCCAACATAAGTCAGCACATTTTATGTCAGTAAAAACAATCTGATCAAGTATATTTTTAAGTCATGGTTGCTCCTGTGCATGTGCCCGTAGAGTTTACAAATTAAAATTATAATCTGATGCAAACGCAAAAAAGTAGTAGTTAAAAATATTAGACCAACCACGCAATTACATAAAACATGAGCTTTCAGTAACAAATGTTTAGTAACTCGATTTAAAAATAAAACAGTTTTGATAGCATGAACCGGCCTCATACAATTTATAAAATATTATGATCACAACATGTGAGTGAAAGTGCAGCTGCAGTGCTAGCTCCCTTTTAACTCGCGAAGCAGCCATCTTTGGTCAAGTCATGAGAACTAACCTGGCCTTATCTCTTCGCCTTTGAGTTTAAAGGTCAACCCTGAGTCACAAACTCTCAAAGGCTTATCAGTTACCACATTTTTAAGTAAGTAACGGCAACAGAGCCTTCATTATATCCTGGATTTTGGTCTTTGAGAACAAAAGTAGGAAACGGCCATCAGTCTCTCCAGTGGAAATCTTCCATTATTGTTCTGCAGTTCTTCCGTGGCGTACAGAAAAGGCGATGAGTCTGTGGTAAAGAGAGCTTAAGAGGATGATGGCCCCTACCACCATACCACAGATGAAACTGAAGGCCCAGCGAGGTCCCAGGATGGTATAGACCTGGGAGACGAAGACTGGGCCCAATGTCCGTGCCCCGCTCCCTGAGGCCGTCAACCACCCCATGTAAACGCCCTGCAGAACAGCAAACATCCACAATCTGGGTTTAAGTGGCTTAAAGCACTCTAATTATTTCTATTTTTGAAACAACATCAGTCCTCATACCTGAGGTTTGGGTCCGAGGATTTTGGAATACAGTGTGTAGGACATCACGTTGCAGGCTGGGTATCCCACCCCGATGAGGATGTCAGATGAGATGTACTGGGCCAGGTGGATGGCAGGAGTATACTGGCACCAGGTCTGTTCATACGGGCAGCCTGTTGGTTCCAGAGAGCCGTTGGAGGCCAACGTGGCTTTTGATATCTGACTGACCAGAGAGTTGTTTTTGAGGTCTGTATTTTGAAAAGAATAACAGAACATGAGGACTTTAATTCTCAGCTAGACTGCTCATTTTCAACAGTTATCCAGTGAAACTCTGGCTGTGTTGAAGAACTGACACCACTTCACATGAATAATGACAGTAAAAATCTCAAATTATCAAAGCTACAACGTGTACAGTTAAAAACAGTGCATACCTGCCCACTGGATTTTAGGGTAATGATTTCCCCATGGAAGCAGAATAAAGAAACCACAGAATATAATGGCCAAGCCTGCAAGCAACACAGGACGATCCCCGACCCTGAAAGGATGTAAATGTTCTTCTTAATTAACTAAATTTTTTGAAGCGGGAATATCTTAATTCATACGTGAATGAAGGAGGGTACCTTTGAGAGGCCATCTTTACAACCAGAAACACCAATATGGACTCAAATCCAATGCAGCAGATGATGATGCCATTGTATAACACAGCTTCTTTCCTTGTCCAAGCAAACATGTCCATGGACAAAGGGGTGGCAATTCTGAAAAATAACAAAAATATACAGTCAGATTTTTTAAAACTTTAGGCAGGGGTAAAGTTGCAGTGTGTAATGCAATACGCACGTCTCAAAGACGGCAAAGATGAACATGACGATGAAGAAGAGGACGTTGGAAGTCAGGACCGCCACCTGATCGATGGTCTCCTCCGTTTCTTCACTAATGTCAACTCGATCTACAGAAGAGGAAAGAAGATAATAAAGGCTTGAACCAAAAACAACGAATATCCTGCAACGACAACTAAAAATAAAGTCAATTTAATTTTTTATCTTGACTTTAATTCTCAGAGGTACTTGCAGCATAGGCTTGAATTAGGGCTGATCTCTTTTCTGTCACGTCACACACTGCCTACTACTAATGATTTCACTTCTATAGGTCACGTAACTGGGCCTCTGCAGCCGACTTCTTCTTTGTTATAACAATCTTAATAAAAAATTTGGTTTAAAAAAAGAGGTAGTAGGACAGTTAATACCTTCTGATGTGTAGTTGATGGATCGAATGAGTCTCCCATCGTCATCAACACGGTGCTCTCTGTTGACAAGAATCACAACAGACATCTATGAATGGTTTTGGAGCAAACAGTGTGGGTATCTTCATTTGATGTGCTCAAATATTGAAATCTACAAGTAGACAGATTGTATATGAATGCAGGGACAGCCTCACCTCAGCACCAAAATAACCAGCAGGATGTTGATGAGGCCAAATAATGCAGCCAGAATAGCTGGAGTAGTGTACATGTTGAGCTGCAGGTCTATGATCTTAACCGTGACACCATT
Source organism: Sciaenops ocellatus (assembly GCA_033000465.1). NCBI lineage: Eukaryota > Metazoa > Chordata > Actinopteri > Sciaenidae > Sciaenops > Sciaenops ocellatus. The sequence goes on along the minus strand of CP136875.1, from coordinate 10,492,109 downwards.
CTCGCCAATGAATGACAGGCATGCCTGCAGAGCTGACATATACAAAGTTATGCAAATATCAACACAAACAAACCCACAAAATTTCCCTTGTTGCTTCTTTATCATCATACGCTACTTTCACATTACCGCTCTCTCTACTGGCCAGTATAGATATAACATCAATCCTAGCATTACCTGGTCCCAGGATGAAGCCCAGGGCCTGACACGCACTCATGTTAGCCATGGCACTGGTCCTTTCCTTTAGTGATGTAGCTCCAGCAACATAGGACCTCACCACAGCAACATTACCTGTCGAGAAAAGACCAAAGCTCATGTCGGGAGCTGTGTGACATGCATCACATGGCAGAGCATAGTCATATGTAGAGTTTATAGACAAGTGCCATGGCATTAAATGAGAAGGGCAGTTATTCAACAATATTCAGTATTCAGCTCCTCTCAAATCACCTGCTCCAAAGCCCACAAAGGCTCTGGACATGAGTATGTGGATCTTGTTATTGGTTGTGGGCAGGTATGCATAGGCGTAGTAGATATTGGCTGACAGGTTGATGAAGATGGAGCACACCAGTGGCTCCCTGCGTGGCCGGTAGTTGGACCAAAGGCCAAAAATGGGCGAGGCCACCATTTGACCGAGACTGTAGGCCGCCACCACCCATCCCAGGAAGGTTGCATTGGCAGTATCATCAATCTATAAGAAACATCCAAAGAAACGTGTAAAGAGAACACATTCTGGCATTGCTATAATGCAGATATGAGACGTGCCATTACATTTGACACATAGTTTGACTGTAAGTGCAGCACTTAGGCTAAAAACAGTTCCTTTCACTTCCTGTTTACCCGGCCCGTGTACATGCCTTAATTTGCATTACTAACAACAGCGTTATCGAGCCAACAATCTTTTACAAAAGGAAACGGTAAGCCATACATACCCTTTGCAGATAGGGCCACAGTGATGTGATGACAATAGTGAAGCCTAAGAGGGCACATAAAACACAGATGATTGACATGCTGTCCTAAACATTGTGTTATCAATGATATTATATCACAAACGAGCCAGGCACTTATATATAGTCACAAAACTAAACAGACAAAACAAAACAGCGATATGTTTAGCTGGGTATGATGGAAAAAATGTGGTTCTGTATTCTTCTCTGACTGGATCGTTATGGATGAACACGTTTTGTTGATGCATTGTTCTCCATATGATGCTCATTAGCTTTTGCAGAAAAGTACTATTGGCACCCTTCTCAGTTCCATAATCATTATTCCACCTTAGCATGACAGAGACTGCTTTTCATAGACATACACAACCTGACCAAACTCGTGGCCATCCTCACCTATGCTGCTGAGAAACATGGTGAAGTACATGACTCGGATGGACCTCCATCGACTCTTGTAATCTTCATCCTGAGAGTCACAACTGTGCACATGCAAGATGACAAGAAGACATTACAACACATTTTAACCCAAATGGTGAATGAGTTAGTAACACTGGAGCTTCCCCAGCTTGTGTGGTAAACAGTGCACTCGTAAAGCTCCATGTGTTATGGTTGCAGTGGCTGTTGAACTCTGCACTTACCTGCTTGCATCATCACCGAGCAATGGGGTGGTTTCGTCAGAGTCAACAAGTTGAGACATTTTTTGAGAGTTTAACCCGAAATATTATGACCCTTCCAAGGACTTTGGAGATAGTGTTAGTGTTGCTAAGTCGCCATGTAGCCGAGGGTCAGTGAACTACGCTGCTAACGCTAACCACAACTCTTCCGAAAAGCTCTGGAAAGCTAGTATAAGCTAACGTTAGCAACTCAAACTAACACTGTACATTCTTACATACGCGTTAACCTATCTACTACCAAACCCTCTTGTTAAGTGGAGTAGTTTCCAACCGACAATGTGGTAAAAATAAAGAAGTAACGCCACAAAAAACTCACAAACTGGACTATGATACCAGAGACTTCACTCAGCCAGAGGTAAAATGGCAACATCCGGTATGACTTTTCAAAATAAAATAAATCAGAATTGAAATGAACTGTTTTTTTGTTTATTTTCACAGTAGGGCGTTCATAGCTTAGCAAACTAATTGAATTACATTATTTTTTATGAACACTGAACATTCTTAAGACCTATCTCTTTAATTTTTTTCAAGCGTGACCAACTTTAGCCATTTATTTTGAAGCTTTGTAGGATAACATCCGGGTCCTTTCAACTGGACGCAGCGCACTCACGTGAGAATCCACAAATTACATAAACACTGCCGTGCCGTACATCTTACAGCCTCCATTCATCATTTTACACACCAATTTTATACACCAATTGTGTGCCAATTTCTGAGTTTTGACACAGTGGAATTGCACATACAGTAAAAAAAAAATAAAAAGACTACATTCAACACATTACACGTGCGTGCGTTTATATTTCTTTGTCTTTTATTAATGTGGTTCCTTTATTTTGGTTTTTGTATCATAAACATGACTATATTCTGAAATGTTCTTTAACCTCAGCCTGTTGGTGTTTGGACAATAAATATACCAGAGCCAGGGACAATAATGATGACCTCCACCATGCTGCAGAAGACAGACTCAGAAAAGAGAGAGCATCAACCAAACAGGCCCAACTCAAACCCTCCACCACTTTCACCTGCCCACACTGCACAAGAATAATCAGGATCCAGGATCGGCCTCTACGCCCATCTGAAGACCCACAAGGACCAAGAAGGAGGACAGTCATACTTGACGATGAGTGACCGGAGCAAGTATCATACCCACTAATCCACCCCATCTACTACTTCCTTCTGTAAAATATTTCCTATTCAGGACTGTATGAGAGGTACACTGATTAACAAGTACTTTGATTAACACTGTGGCTGTGCAGTCTACTTCGTTTCAGCTGTGATTTATTGTAGACAGACAGTTGTAGGTCAGATAAGGCTGGCACCAATCAATGCTGATTTTATATCTAAACAGAAACTATATATCATGATCTATCTATTATCATAAATGTAATAGATATGGAGCAAATATCTGGCTACTCTGTAAGTGAGAGAGCACAATCATTATAATTTAACATAAATAACTCAAGCGTCAAGTGCCAAGAACAAAAACTTGCTGCCAGTGCGTGGACAGCCCAGGATTCTGCTGCAGGTAGTGCAAACAGCTCACACCTGAACTCAATCATATAGGCTATATTCAATCCAGGCCCCTCCTACTTCCTGCTCCTCCTTCAGATCTGCTCTTCACTACACCTTCAGCAAAAGCATGAAAGTGAAAAACAATAGAAAGACATTGGTAGAGTTTGTAAATGTGTCTAGTTCCACCAGAGAGCTACAAAACAGCAGGTCCTATATTTTATGTCTTCAGGTCTCTCCCTTGAAGTGTGTGAAGCATTCTAATATAAAGGGTAATCCCACTTCCTGGTCCCGAAGTCCCCTAAGTGCCCTGGGGCCACACTACCGCATTACCATGCTGACTCAATCACCACAAAGTGCAGAGGGTACTACAGGGATTTTTTACAGAGTGAGAATGTTAAAGAAGAAATTCCAGTATGCTAAGTATATGGGCTGACTCTCTATGCGAAGTCTGGCAGGCTGATGGCAGATGATGTGAACCTGCAGCTTATATATGTTATAAGATAAGATAAACTTTATTGATCCCACACTGGGGAAATTCACAAATGTCATGTCAGCAGCAATGGGTCAGCGGTTATCAGGGCTATAACATGGCTAGTATCAGTTTCATGACCAGTGAGTATCATGAAATAAAGAAAAATAGAAGATACTCTTCATAAAACTTCATCAAATTATCTCATAATCTTGAAATAACTTGTTCTTCATCTTCCTCCATGGTTCTCTCTCGCTGGCAGAATTGGGACTCTTCTGTCAGCAGTAACCTGGTGAATGTGAGCTGTGAGTCAGAAGGCTGTAGTTTTTGATGAGAAAGTAAGATGTGATGATACAACTTAATATTAAATTTTAAGGGTAATTTTTCTGGCTTCATAAGACTTGACATCAATATGTTTCTTTTATTCAGTGTTTATAAATATTAAATATTTCCTTTTTTTAAATTGAGACTTTCACATTCTATTATATCACAAGGCTTTAGTTTTGGTTCCTCTCCCATAAATGTGTACTGACATCTCTGTCTATAAACCAAAGTATTATACAAATTATAATTTTGACCTCATGGTGGCGCTAGATGAAAAGATGAAAAGTCAGAGGATAATAAATGGTACAATTCATCCTAAGGGGAAGAACATTTAAAAAAATATATTTTCTATTATAAAAAAAGCTCCAATAACGCTCTTTATGATGATGATGATGATTATTATTATTTTGCTTTATTTCATTTTTTTTTTTTTTACTATTTTAGCTTTAATCATCTATTAAGTCAGTTCATATTTTATTTATTATTTTTAAATATTGTCTTTTTTTCTATTCTACATTTTGTTTATTCATTCATATTTATTTCATCATCTCATATTTATTCCTTTATTTGAACTCTTACTCCATGCTCAGACATGTGGATAAACATACAACAACATACAGTGTGCGTTCATGACTGAGAAAATCTGATTCATGGCAAGTTTTTGATTTTGGCACGTAAAGATTTTACGTATGCATATTTAAATGATCAAATGAACAAGAGGAAGACGTACATGCATTTGAGATTTCCTGACTTTCGCTGACGGAGATGAGCTCTGATTGTAAATCACAGATTTATTTTAAGCGTATCTCCGCAGCGACCTATGAAAAGTGAAAGTGAAACTAAATCTTTCACTCACGACAGACACCACACCGAAGCTGCTCTTTTTATGATTTCAAGTCACGAAGAAATGACACTTGAAAAGCCGGAAATTACTTCAAATCTACGCATTTAAATATGATTTGCGTCCTTATTTGGATCTGTATTGGTGTCTTCGCGGACTAAACCTCGAGTTGTTTGAAGGATATTTCGCCCTGGATTTACGATACAATGGGTAGGCCGAGCCTTCAGTGTACACCATTTATCAACGACGAAATATCTTTTATTCTGTTGTTATTAGAGCTGTATTGATTCATGGCATGAGGAGCAGGTGTTTGTGCGTCCTGACGTTACAGTTCGTTTAACGTGAATCGCCGGGGGGTCATAATTTCTCTTCTTCCCATTTTTACAGCCTCCCAGACGGTGCTTGCGTGCCTCATGGCTGTTCTTTGTGCACCACTGTGTGCTGCTGCTCCTGGTAAGTCCACGTTTTCCCCCAGTCCTCATCTTCACACTTCTTTTTTGCTATTAAAATGTGTTATTCTCCATTCTTATCTTTGCATGTAACTGTTTTTTTCATATTTATTCACTCTTTATTGTCATTTTTTGTGCTATACTTACAAACTTTTCAACTAAACCATGTTAAGCCTCATTTGCATACAAGAGCATTATGATTTATTATCATTTAAACATATGCTGTAGTACCATAAAGGGGCCCATACATGGAGAAATGCTGGAGAAGCTGCCAGACACAAATTCGTAATTGGGATTTTATTTCAAGACCAGTGAAGACCATAACCGTGAGGATATCACCAGTGTTTCCCATTAATCACCTAATAATGTCTAATTTGTCCGGCCACAGTTTCTTTTACACTTCAGACAGAATGTAAACTTCACTTTTACTTTCCGGTGGGCCAACATTGAGAAGTGTATGACGGTGAAACGAAGAAATGGTTTAAAAAGTTGTTGTACAGTCTGTAGTTTTAGAGCAAACACCTGCGTGGCACAGAAAATTAAAGAGGGGACAAGAGAGGTCAGGTCATGGTTTAACTACAAAATCATGAACCAACAGCTTCAAAGTTCATACTCACTACTATGTCTGCAAAAGAAAACACATCAGTATGTTAATCCTGCAACACGCTTAGTGAGAAGGCTTGGAGGTGGGCCTCAGCCAAAGACATATGGCAAATATTAGCTACCTGTTAGCTACCTAAGCAGGCTACATACTGTCTGATCTTAGTCTTGACTTGGTCTCGCCTTGCTTAGGCTTTGGTCTTGACTTGGTCTTGGTCTCGATACACTCTGGTCTTGGTCTTGTCCTGGTCTCGGTTTAGCTGGTCCAGCACTTAAATGTATCACAGTTAAATGTTTAAAGCCTAGTCCACCAACATACAATATGTGGATCGTAAAGGTCTGGGAAATTTACCAGATGGAACAAATAACTCATGCCTTGAGATTTCAAGAAGACATATTTGTTAACAGGTGGAGCTCTTCCTTTGCTGTGCTAGTGCAGTAATGTGATCTGAACTCCCCACACATTCACACTAAAAAAATCACACAATACACAAAATCACATATACAAAATCTAAATATGTATGTATGTGATTATATAAGTTACTGAAAGTTAAAAAAATGCTGGAGGATACACTTGAAAAGTTATTACTTAATAATAAATACATGGAGCATTAGAGAGGCAATAATGCATCTTCACTTCGTACTTAAGAACTTACGTTAAAGGTCCAGTGTGTAAGATTTAGAAGGCTCTATTTCCAGAATGTGGCAAAAAAAGTATATAATATACATAATTAGATTTGTACAATATCAAATTTTCTCTACATCAGTAGTTCTCAAACTTTTTATGCCGCGTACCACCTCAGAAAATATTAGCCACTAATGGTAGTACTTTAGTGACTGCTGAGTAGCCAACCTTATTCAACTATGAACAGCTCATGCAAGAAGCAGGTTTGAAGTCCGCATAAAGGCAATTCTGAGATTTCTTTCAAAACACAATAAATACGTGTTATATAGTATACTATATATGAAAATATTTGTGAAAAGACTTTGAACGATATATTACTGAAATGTGGAGTTAGAGGTTCAAACAGTTTTTAACCAGTTTTCAGTCCAGGATTTTGTGGGTGGTCCTAAAGGGTGGCTCGATGACACGCTGACGCCACCCTGAGCATACCCCTGCACCCCTAGCAGAGAGATAGAGATGAATTCATCTCGCTCAAAGTGTTTCAAAGTCAGTATTTTGACACCTAATTTCATAAACTTGTCAATATTTTTAATCACTCAAATTTGTCTGGGTCACTTTCTTCGTTGGTCTGACAAACTCAGAACACATATTTATTCTGACTTTACACGGACTTTAAATACTCTCCTCCTGATCCACATTTCTCTTCCTGTTTGCAGCCACGATTGCAGTGTTTTAGAACTTTTCATTTTAGCTCTGCTTACGATTTTCCCATCACAGTTTAATTCATAACAAATCGGGGGGATGTATGTGCGCTCATGAACATGACTATGTAGCAGGTTTACATTAAAACTAAATATATTACAGGAAAGACTACAGTGTAACTAAGTTACATTTCAGCAATATTATAGTTAGTTTAGTTTGGATGTTAGAAGTACTCATTTATTTTATTTATTTTAAACTTTACTAATAACTTTATGTTCCCTATTTCACAGTTTTACAGCTTGGGGTTTTTGCCCTGCCATCTGTCTCAGTACACAACGGCCACACAACCACATTACCATGCTGGCTCAGTCCATCACAAAGTGCAGAGGGTCTGGAAGTACGTTGGTACCGTAAAGATCACTTTGATTCACCGGTTATGCTTTACAGAGGAAAACAGTTTGAGTCTGCATCCCAGGACGCTTCATACGTGGGCCGAGTCTCATTTGGACTGAAGGATGCAGCATCTGCCGGCCTGGCGGCAGGTGATGTGAGCCTGCTGCTGATCAATGCCACACTCAAGGACGCAGGAGATTACATTTGTTATGTGAGCAGTGATCAGGTTTATGACAGTGGAAATGTCAATCTCACTGTGACTGGTGAGTATCATGAAAGTGCAGAAGACACACAAAACCAAAGAATGATTTAAAAAACTGGCTTCTCCGCTTAATTAAATGTTTTTCATCTGCTTCCTCCTCTTAGAAACAGGAACCATCCCTCTCATGTCACCAGTGTGGAAAGAAGACAACATGGTGAATGTGAGCTGTGAGTCTGAAGGCTGGTATCCAGAGCCCAGTGTGCGCTGGTCAGATCAACAGCAGGTTCTGAACCCAAAAAGTCTCAAGTACAGCACAGACTCCTCTGGTCTTCAGTCCGTCCACAGCTGGGTTCTGGTGTCCAGCTCCTCTGAGGTTTCCTGCTCAGTAGGTCTCTCTGGTGAAGAGGCAAAGGAGGCAAGAATGCGCCTGGAAAACCATCCTCAACCTGGCAAACAGGGTTAAGAGAATCATTTGCATGTGTGCAAAAGTTGAATTTTCTGTTCCTTTTTCATTTAGAAGGTACTGTAAGATCTCTTTCTTTTTATTTGTTTAGAGACTGGATCTTCATCTTCGTCTGGATGGGTGGCCTTCGGTCTTCTTCTCATAGGCTTGGTTGTAGGCCTACTTGGATTTCTGTACTTTAAAAAGAGAGGTAGATGTTTGGCCTGCTTTAAGAAATTCAGTAGCAAAAAGAAATAATAATTAATTAAAAACAAAATTAAAACCAAATGTTCATGATAATTAAAACATGTTTCAGGGAAGAAAACCAAAGAAGGAAGTGACAACGCTGAAGGTAAGAAGGAGCACAGAGTTATATTAAACACATCATTTATTATTCTTACACAACATCCCAGTTCCAGTGATTTAGTATGACATTTTAGTGTTAAAGTATTTAGAAATACCTACCTAGTATCATTTAATACCTCTTGTCACAAGTAAATTGAACTTATAATAACAGAACCTTTATGTTAATTTTTGTATTTTTCCCCCAGAGAAGCAGAAACTTTTACCAAAAGGTGAGAAGTAACACTGTTCATTAAATCAAAGCAAAACTCTCTGACATGTTCATTTCTTGCTGTGCTTGATTTCACTAGAAACAGATTTTGTTTATAATAAATCTATTTCTACATATTCTCTGTTTCAGAAGAGGCTGAGAGACATTACGGTAATCATTTAAGAATTTATTGTAAAAATAAAACTTATGTATGCACTTTAATGTTTAACATTTTGACCTTTTCTGATTTCATCCTAATGTTTTCAATTTTCAACAGTAAATGTTACACTTGACAAGACGGAAAATCCATATCTCAAAATCAGGGATCTTAGAATGAGAGACAACAAGGATGTCAGTTTTCCTGATGGACAGAATGTTACCTGTCTGACAGCTATCAAAGGATCACCTGGCTTCTCCTCTGGACAACACTATTGGGAAGTTTCTATGGGGAAAACTAAAATAGGCTTCAAACAGTCCTGGTGGCTTGGAGTTACAAGTGCAGCTGTCATCCCTCAGGAGTCAGGTTTTACTCCGACTCCATCTAACGGTTTCTGGTTCCTGTCGTCTTCCCCTGACAGAGCAGATCACTTTCAGTTTAACACTGAACCAAACGTTTTACTGCCTGCTTGTTCCAGGCCGCAGACTGTTGGTGTGTATTTGAATTACGACAGTGGAGAGCTTTCCTTTTATGATGTGCAAAATAAGAGTCTCATTGGATCTTTAACAGTCACCTTCACAAGTGAAGTTTTTCCACTTTTCAATCCTGGTAAAGATGACAAAGCACCTATGGAGATATTACACAAGGAACAACAGGGTCAGTCTGATAACACAGAGAATGGAGATCGGCCTATCAATGCTGGTAAAAATGACACAGCACCTATGGAGAAGGTACACATGACAGAACAGGGTCAGTCTAGTGATATGGAGAGCCGAGATTCAACAGCCCATTAAATTCAAACTTAGTATCATCAGTAACAAGTGCTGTGAGAGAATGAGATGAAAACACCAGGGATCTGTTTTTTATTTTAATTCTATTTCTATCGTGTTGAAGGGAAAAAAAGAGTAATTACCAACTGACAGATGTGATCACCCAATTGTATACAAGTCATGAATGCTGATAGTTATATAAGCTCAGCTCTAAACCATTTCACCATGAGATAGACAAATACAGACGGTACACTAAATCTGCATGAACACTTTTGTGAAGCTCATAACCATGTTTTGTTTTTTTTTTATGTGTGTGTTTAATGTATAAATTTTAGCTTTCTTGTAAATTTTGAGCTTGTACTTTGTAGTACTTAAAATAGTCTGACACTCACTCATCTACATGGAAAATATGTAATTAGCTTAGCATGAACCCAAGTGTAAAAACAACAACTAGCCGTTATTACAGAACGCATCCAATAAATTATCTGACACAGACAGCAGCTAGCTGTCCTTTAACCCCGCGTTTTTGTACTGTCAATGGGGTTTTGCTACCTTCAGACTAAGCAAGGCTAGCCATTTCCCCCTTGTTTCAAGTCTTTGTGCTAAACTAAGCTATTTCCTAGCTATCACTACTAAGTACCTGTTAGTCGGACACTAATTTAGTTTTTTATACTTTTTATCTTGTTGCCTTTGGCTCTGCAGTGTTTGTAATTAATTAAACAGTATCTAGTTTTTATAGCAAAGTGTTTCTGTTATCTGTAAGATGTATTGAAACAGTTTTATATGTGAAACATTTCTATGCTATAATCATACATTACTACTTACTTTAACATATTGCGATTAGATTTTGTTGTTAATTAGAGGTGCTCAATTTGACATCAAAGGGGACAATACTACTGTCAAACCCAAATAAATGGTTTGTGTAATCTTTAATCTTCATGGTGTTGCATAAGGGACTGGAGGTGGACACAAGTTACAACATGAGTTTGACTGTTTATAGCTGTGTGTACGCTGTGTGCAAAGGCATGTGTTAGATTTGACATCTGAACTGAGGCAGCACTACTTTCAAGTCAACATTAGTTTCAGTTCACCTTGTATTTTTTATTCATATTTTGTCTCATTTTGTAAGCTTCAGTGATGATGTTAAAATGTAAAAAAAAACAAAACAAATAAAAGTCAGCGTTTTGAATGAAATCAGTCAATATGGGATCTTGTATTTTTATTTGTTATTTCTATTTTCTGTCAGTCTGTGTCCACAATGTAAAACTCTACACTTTACAAGTACTGAATATAAGAGTGTCCGGACTCCAACCTTTAAAACTAAAAGTAAAAGTAAATCTTTCACTCACGACGCCACCACGCCAAAGCTCTCTTCATTATTTCAAATCCATGAAGAAACTACACTTCTAAAGACGAAGATAACTTCAAATCTACACATCTAAATGTGATTTACGTCCTTATTTGTGTCTGTATTGGTGTCTTCACAGACTAAACCTCGAGTTGCATGAAGGATATTTCGACCTGGATTTACGATACAGTAGGCAGACAGATATTCCAATTTACACAATTTATAAACAACAAAATGTCTTTTATGCTTTTATTCTTCTGTCATTAGATCTGTATTATTTAAAGATGTAAGAGAGCAGGTGTATGTGCCTCCTGACATTACAGTTAGTTAATAATTTCCCATTTTACAGCCTCCCAGACAGTGCTTATGTGCCTCATGGCTGCTCTTTGTGCACTGTGTGCTGCTGCTCTTGTTTTTATTACCATGGATTATTTTCCAATCACAATCAGTAACTACATTGTTAGATGTCGCCAAATTCCACTCACTGCTCCTTCAATTGGAATTTTAAAAAGTTACAACATAAACTTTACTAATATTCATGTTCCCTGTTTCACAGTTTCACAGCTTGGGGTTTTTGCCCAGTCCCGTATCTCAGTACACGGCCACACAACCGCATTACCATGCTGGCTCAGTCCATCACAAAGTGCAGAGGGTCTGGAAGTACGTTGGTACCATGAAGACTCACTTTGATTCACCGGTTATGCTTCACAGAGGAAAAAAGTTTGAGTCTGCATCCCAGGACTCTTCATACGTGGGCCGAGTCTCATTTGGACTGAAGGATGCAGCGTCTGTGACTGGTGAGTATCATGAAAGTGCAGAAGACACACAAAACCAAAGAATGATTTAAAAAATTGTCTTGTTCGCTTAATTAATGTTTTTCATCTGCTTCCTCCTCTTAGAAACAGGAACCATCCCTCTCATGTCACCAGTGTGGAAAGAAGACAACATGGTGAATGTGAGCTGTGAGTCTGAAGGCTGGTATCCAAAGCCCAGTGTGCACTGGTCGGATCAACAGCAGGTTCTGAACCCAAAAAGTCTCAAGTACAGCACAGACTCCTCTGGTCTTCAGTCCATCCACAGCTGGGTTCTGGTGTCCAGCTCCTCTGAGGTTTCCTGCTCAGTAGGTCTCTCCGGTGAAGAGGCAAAGGAGGCAAGAATGCGCCTGGAAAACCATCCTCAACCTGGTAAACAGGGTTAAGAGAATCATTTGCATGTGTGCAAAAGTTAAATTTTCTTTCACTTTCAGTTCAACACTGAACCAAATGTTTTACTGTCTGTTTGTTCCAGGCCGCAGACTGTTGGTGTGTATTTAAATTACGACAGTGGAGAGCTTTCCTTTTATAATGTGCAAAATAAGAGTCGCATTGGATCTTTAACAGTCACCTACACAGGTGAAGTTTTTCCACTTTTTAATCCTGGTAAAAATGACAAAGCATTAATAGAGATATTACAGATGACAGCACAGGGTCAGTCTGCTGACATGGAGAATGGAGATCCAACCATCAATGCTGGTAAAAATGACACAGCACCTACGGCGGAAGTACACGTGAAAGAACAGGTTCAGTCTAGTGATATGGAGAGCTGAGATTCAACAGCACAATAAATTAAATCGTAGCGTCATCAATAACGTGCTGTAAGAGAATGAGATGAAAACATCAGTGATCTGTTTTTTATTTTAATACTACTTCTATCCTGTGATGAAGGAGGAAAAGAGGATACTGACAGACTGAAAGGTGTGACCACCTAAAGTCGTAAAATGTTGATGGTCATACAAGCTCAACTCCAAGCCATTTCAACATGAGATAGATAAAATACACAGATAGTACAATAAGTCTACATGGCCACTTTTGCGAAGCTGACAACCATGTCTTTTTTGTTGAAAAACTGTAGCGTGTAATTGTAATGTATAAACTTTAGCTCGCGTGTAAATTGTGAGTATGTGGTTTGTGGTTCTTAAAATAGTCTGACACTCTCCCATCTATGCAGAAAATATGTTTTTAGCTTAGCATGAACTACAGCCGTTCTTACAGAACAAAACCAAGAAATTATCTGACAGATACAACAGCTAGCTGTTTTTTAACCTCTCATTCTTGTGCAATCAATGGGGTTTTGTTTTGTGCTAGCTGTTTCCCTCTCTTTCAAGTCTTTGTGCTAAGCTAAGCTATTTCCCAAACTATCACTACCATTAGCACAACAGTTAGTAGGACGTCCTGGCAACCTAGTTCTGTAGTGTTTCTAACTAATTAACCTGAATCTATTTTCAATAGCAAAGCATATCTGTAAGATTTATTTAAACAGTTTATGTGAAAATGTATGCCGTAATATTCATGAATTTACTACATTATTTAATTAACATTTTTATTCATTCACTAATTAAAATGTTGCATATTTTACTACTACTTACTTTGACTTGATTTTAGTCGTGTCATTATGTTGTTGATGATTAGAGGTGCTCATTTTGGTGCCAAAGGATATGCGAATACTCCTGTCAAACTCAAACTTGTTTGTGTAATCTTTAATCTTCATGGTGCTGCATAAGGGACTGGAGGTAGACACATCAAGTTACAACTTGAGTATAGTTGTGTTATTCATATTTTATCGCACTCTGTAAACTTGCGATGATGTTAAAATATAAAAAAACAAAAGTCAGCATTTGAATGAACTCAATCAATATGGGATCTTGTATTTATTTGTAATTTCTATTTTCTTTGTGTCAGTCTGTGTCCACAATGTAAAACTCACTTTACAATCCAGTTTAAGAAAACACAGCAAAATGTCATACACTTTAATAAGTACAGGTAGTATTTACAGTATATACACCATAACACAATACTAACTTTGCCATCACTACTGTATACTTTTCATAGATTAAGAAGTATTTACATTGTGAATAAGACCATATGTAATAAATTTCTTTTTTTTAATTCTGATACGCAATAAATTCAAGTAGGCGTGCCTTGATACATAATAGTCTGACTATGATCATGGTATAACGGGTATGCAAGAACCACTTCACAGGTGCATCATGGTCCAACACTTCGAAGAATACTTCTTAAAACACTCGTCAGTTGGGGGCCATGGGGTAAGGGGGGTACAATGCCAGTCAATATCAAACACAAACTATACAAGTTCATACATGTCTCAGTCCTGAAGACATTTTTAAAGATCGGAACCATTGGTTTCTTCCTCCAAAGCTTTACATGTTCATGTTTGGTCATCAGCCCTCAGTGGAAGCAAACACTAGACCAAGGATCATTTGCTGTAGCGTCTCCTGGTGGTCTAAAGTGCATACTGCAACCTGGTATCACTCCAGGAACCTTTGTTGCATGTCATCTTCCCTCTCCTATATGTCATACCGCTCTCCGCTGTCAACTATCTAAAAACAACAAAAATATGACATTAAAAATAATCTTAAAAAAAAAAAAAAAAAAAAAGCATTCACTGTGTCTGAACTCATATTCACATTTTTAAGTACACCTTGTCCAACTGCTTAAAAATACATCCGGAAAACAGTCACTGGGCATCCCAAACACTGAGCATGAATGATTCCTAACTGGAGCAACCCATCTGTTTTCTTAGCTTAGTCAGTTTAATTACACTACTCACTTATAACCAGGAGTGATGAGACTGGGCACCTAACTTCAGGTACCACACCCAGGAAAGAAATGAAAAAGAGAAGCTGCACTCCACCATGACCCAAGACATTTCCTGTTCATTATGATTGCTGGTGGTTTATACATTATGATTTCTGTCCTCTCCCACATTTGTGTTTTGCCCTAGCAGACCGAAGCAGCGCTTTCCCTCCTCCCCTGCTTCTTCAGCAGCTGGATGCGGTTGTGGACGTAAAACTTGATGGCCCTCCAGTCTCGCTGGTTGCTCACTAGCAGAGGGCAGAGTTCGAGGCAGCGCTCGCAGTCCGCCTTCGCAGGGACTCGCAGCTCCATGAGGTTTCTTTTGAGGTGAGTCTCCACGGCTACGCGCTCCGCCTCTGACCAAGGCCGCTTCAGCACGCCGCGCTTCCCTGTGAGAAGGAGGAGGAGGAGGAGGAGGTGTAACCAAGTGTAAATAAATGGAAATAGAATGCACAGGACGTGACTGACAGATGGTTACCTGATTTGGGTGGAATACATCTCCTCTTATGAACGTTGGCTATCGTCGGGCTGACTGGAGAAGGAATGGGTGCTCTCTTCTTCCGTGGCGGTCGCCCTGGTCCTTTCTTCTTCACCATCACCTCAGGTTTCTCCTTCACTTCCTCCTTTTCTTCCTCTACCTCTGAATCTTCTGAAAACGAGTCTGCTGAGTTGCCAGACATTACTGTAGGACAGACGCACACAAAACAGTTAACCCAAATCAGGTGACGAACACTTGACATTTTCAGAAATGTGATCAATTGCAGTACTGTTACTTATTTAAAATATTAGTAATATCTGCCTGTGAAATGTTGGGGTATAGCTGGTTAGCTTAGCTTAGCATAAATACCGGAAAAGGCTAGCATGGCTCTGTGCAAAGGTTAAAAACATCCACCTACAAACACCTCTAAAGCTCACTAATTAACTTGCTTATTTAATCTGTACAGAATCCAAAGGGTAAAAAGGACACATTGTTGTTTTATGGGGGGTTATGAGCCAGACTGTTTCTTGGCCAGGGCACAGTAACTTCCTGGAGTCTTCACTGGTTACATGGCAACCTCATGATGACAACCAGAATCCAGGAAATCACTGGAGTGCTCCGGGCAAACAAGAAAATGTTGAGCAAATAACCTCACATAAAGTGTCAAGTCACCAAAATCATGCACACAAAAATAACATTTTCACATACATAAAGTCATAGCTTCATAGCTTCAGGTGGTATCCAGCAATGCAGATAGTTCTGGTTTATTTTAACCATGTTTTTAGATGAAATGTCTGTTACAGTAAAACTCAAAGACATTTTCCAGAAAAAAAAATCCATGTTAACTTGGCGATGGTCCACAAACCTTGCTGCGAGCATTTTACTATTTCCTACCTGATGTAAAGCTGTTTTCGATTAGACATGTATTATTAAACCAAATTCATACAGCACTATTTTTTTATTTGACCCCTTTAAAGTAATTCAAAAAGCTTACATTCTTCCAATACATATTAATAGTTTAACTCTAAAAATAATGCTGTTTCCATTAAAATGAAATCTATGGGCTGACATTTTGTGTAATTCACAACAGATGTTGGGAGTTCAGCCTTCTTCTTTGAACCAGAACCTGCACTGAATTGAACACCGCATGCCTGAAATACCTGCTGTTGGCTCCAAGTAGCTTCAGTGTTTTCTACTGAAGACCGTAAAAATACATAATGCAACTCCTTACCATCCAATTCGAGGCAGATGTGCTGCAGGCTCATTCCTCGGAAAAGCACGCCCTCCCTCTCTCCGTAAAGAACGACCCGACCCACGCGACCCATCAGTGCTGGATCCCGCAGGATTGAGGAGCAGTTCTGGGTCACGTGGTACTCTCGTTCAAGGAAGTCCTCCAGCCGTTTGGTAGCTCCGCCCTGGCCCTCACCTTCTTCTAATAGTAGCAGTTGAGTAAGTATTGCTACCTGCCGCCTCACACGTGTTGCTGTCAGTGCTCCGGGGTTCTTAGCCCCGCTGGCTCGTGCCAGGTTTCTCAGAAGGTCCGTGCCCCGGAGAGGGGTTGCAGGAGAGTGGTAGGGCCGGGAAAAGACATAGGGGCTCTCTGGGTCTACACCCACATTGGGGCTGGTCTGAAGGAGTAGGTCCAGGCAGGACTCACAGTGTGGTGGGAAAATAAGCGGCTGGATGCGACCACGTTTGCCCAAAACACCAGCCCTCGGGAGGTGACTGAGGACCTGGCGCTCAAAGGGGGAAAGGAGGGTTTCCATGCCAGATGGGGTGGTGCTGCTGCTGCTGCTGCTGCTACTGGAGGTGGCCTGGGGGGTGGTACGGTTGCGGTAGTCCTGGACAGTGAGCTTGGCCACCTCACATTCCCGGTGGCGGTTGTAGAGGATGAGCAGGGAGAGGCTGGAATGGCAGAGCAGGCGCCAGGCCTCGGCAGAGTGAGGAGAACGGGTTAAAGAAAGGAAAGAGGAGTGCTGCTGGCGGCGGAGGTAGAGGACCAAACAGGAGAGGGAGGAGAGCAGCGGAGACATGTGATGTCTGTGTGTGTTGGACAGAAAAGAGAGAGAAAAACAGCAGTTTAAATAAAAAAACACCACCCAAAACCTCACCAATACGTCACCAATACATATTTAAGTGGCAATAAGACTACAAAGTGTTTCAGAGATGCAAAAAAAGGACAAAAATTGAACTGCACCTCACAATCTCTCCATTTTTCTCCTCTGGTGCTTCATCTTCTCCTTCTCCACTCAGCTCCAGATCTTCATCTGGATCTACGTCTGGCTCTGGAGTTGGAGGTGGAACCAGCTCCTCTTGAGCTCTTGGGTTTTCCACCTCCACCTTTTGCTGCTCTTCGTGCTTTTCTTTCTTCATCCTGCGACCCCTTCTGGGTGTAGACGGGGGGGGCGGTGACGGACTCTTTACCCGTGACACCATCGGGGTTGTGGGCCGTTTTGCGGCGGGGAGCGGTAAGCTAGGCCCCTTCTTGGTGGCTGCAGGCTGAGTCGAAGAAGGCGGCGAAAGCGAGAGGGAGAACGAGACGCTGCCCGTGCTCGAGCGTGTAGCTGGTGATTCCTTCTCCCTGGAGAAGAGAGAGGGTGGGGCAGGGTTGGAGGCCGAGGGCTGAGGGACAGCAAAGGAATGACTGTGAGGGGTGGCAGCGGAGGACGATGAGGGGTGAGGGTGTGGGGCGCTGCCGTTTGAAGAACTGTGCATGTGTGCCAGCTCCATGGCCGTTCTGACCTCCGGCTGGTTGGCGTGGTGCTTCTCCAGGTGGCGTGCCAGAGAGCGATAGTGGCGTCCGCAGTACGGGCAGTGCTGTCGCCGGCTCACTGTGGCACCACTGGAGCTGCCGATGTTTATATTGATGTTGTTGTTGATGTTGGTGGTCGGGGGTGCCAGGGTGCTGCCTGGGGGCTGGGACTGGGATCTGGCTGGAGGTGGGACAGGTGCCGGGCGGGAAAAGGATGAGCAGGGGCGGCCGGGTCCTCTTGAGGAGGTCGGTGCGGTTTTCTTCTTGGAATTAACCACCGCGGGCAGCTTGCGCTTCTTGCGCCGGCGGAGCATTCGACCCCTTATCTCCTCAATTTCCTCTTCTTCATCGTCGTCGTCGTCATCGTCGTCTTCCTCCTCTTCGTCCTCCTCGCGGTCTGAGTCACTGGGCTCAGAGTGGGTGAGAGGGGAGGATGAAGGTGATAATGACCAGGAGGGGGTAAGGTAATCAGAAACAGAGAGGGACAGTGGGTGAGGGCCGCCCTCTTCCTCCTGGTAAAAGATTTCAAATTAAAACAAACATCGTTAGCTCAACATGTAACTATATTAACAGGATCTACATTCTTGTAGCATTTAAAGTGGTGATCTTTTTCTGTTGTCAACGAATCTCAAGAAAATAAAAATGTGCGTCACTTTCACTATACTGCCTTACTATTCCCATTCATTCTTAGCGAAGAGCAGAACTCTTTAAAAACAGGTCCCAAATATAGAAGAGTTAAGATGCTGATCATGGGATGTAATGTTGCCAGTTTCAAGACTGGCCTGGGAGCTTTGCTGCATCTTCATCTCCAAATTATAATCTAATAACGGCATAAAATGTGAAAGAAATAATGAAACAAAAACCCAACAAATACATAATCTCACGAGTCAAACAGTGCAATTGTTGAGGACCATTTTAACCTTTAAATTTGGTGTGCATGTAAATAGCAGGATGGTGTATGTGGGATTAACTTAAAATAAACTACACTACCCATGTTCCAGTGCAACAGTGTAGCTCACTGTGTTTTGGACAATAAAGCAGAGCTCTACGATACAGAGGAATATGGTCGTTTCATGGGATTTGTTGACAAAAATGAAAACACGTAATATCACCACTCCTTGTCTACTTTACTCAAGCAAGTAGCTCACCATTGCATTCTCGCCCCAGTCTGTCAGGCTGTAGTCCACTGTGATTTCCTCCCCTTTGGCGATATCTCGGATTGCTATGACAACTAACCGAACCTGGGTCCCGCAGTGAACTTCTCGAATCCTGCAGTTTGGCGGCGGATGGAAGAGCACAGGTCCTCGCACGCCACTCGCTCCCTCCTCCCCCAACTCTGGCACGCTGGAGAACATAAACGGACATTAGCAATATGCTAAAAAAGCATCCCGAGCACAGTTGCCATGGCGAGGGTCCTCCTTACCAGAGCTGAGTGGGATCAGGCAGGTAGTAGGGACTGCCAGGTGGAGGGAGGCGGTCTTCTGCACCCTCTGGATACTGGCTATCACCTGGGAGAGAGTGCACTGTTTAAATCTAGCACCAAATCTAACCTTATGTTTAAAAGATGGAAGGTGGCTATCTTTACCACAATACACTGCTAATTACAACATGGCACACTTGTTTTCCATAAGCACCAGAGTGGATAAGAACACAAACAGCAGGTGGCAGAATGTGTGTGTGTTTCTGTATATACCGGGGCTGTAGCTGTGCTCCGACATGCTCTCCTCCTCCTCATCTTCTGTTACATACGCTCGGTCGCACACCTTCACAGGTGTCCCCTTCCTTTTTCTCCCACACATGCGGCTGTAAAAGAAAAACAAAAGCAGAGCTTCGTTTAGCATAATAATACATTCCGACAAAGAAGCGCTGATGACAGCGCTCATGTAAATATGCGAACGGAGGGCAGGCGAAATGAGCAGAGCATGCGATACACGTGGCAAAGCAGTACGACTGCGTGTTCACGTAACATTTCATTTAGGCGTGAGTCATCCCCAACAACAACACGGCTTTGAAGTTGTCAACTGTTGATGGTGGCAGCAACAGCAACTTAAGAAAAATTTAAATGTCTTTGATTTGACGCGCAATCAAAACAAATTCGGAATGGGAGGGCCAAGAAATACCTTTTAAATATATTACTTACAGCAGCCTTGACGTGTATAACTATTAGATGACTGAAACCAACCACCCCCCTTCATACAATACATGGATCCAGAAGGTCTGGGACCTCTATCAGATGGCGCACATCACATATTTATTAAGGCTCCAAAAATCCATCTTTACTAAGCAGTGGAGTCCTGTCACGGCTTTATTAATACAATGAGACTGGTTTGCCTCCCTTTTTGTACCCCCTTTAGTACATGCTTCATGCAACGTCTTACAGTTTTTAAGTGCAAGTACTGTCTACAGCTGGATAGAGGACAATGTATATGCTACAATGTTGTTGTAAACTAATAAAAAAATAATAAAAGACACTTGGAAATTTGGATTTCTGCACAAGCCAAATATATTTATGGTTTGGGTATAGAGAGATAGAGTAGAACAAAAGCAGGCCTTGGAAAAAAAATATATAAACGCATCGACTGGATTTGAGTTTTTAATTTTGAACATTGAGTGTGGCCTGTTGATTAATGCTTTAATTAATCTAGTCTAGTGCGGAAAAACACCAATCACAATTTCTGGCAGACACAGGAGACATTTTGAAATATTGCATATACTGTCCAATTAACATCCCAAAACCCAAAAGATATGCCTTTTGCAATGCTGTGAAACAAAATTCTGACATTTGAAAAGCGGCTAACACAAAATATTTGGTATTTTTTCTTGTTAAATGACTGTAACAAGTCATACAGTTAGCCAATAATATATTTTCTGTCAATGAACTTATCAATTAATTATTTCTGCACTATTTAGGTATGTGTTTTTTTGTCCGCACACTCGTGTCAGTTCATCACAGCTCACTTAAAATACCACTATGCTGCCTTTGCCTGCCATAACTAAGAATATATATTGTAGCACCACATTGGTGTTAGTTGCATTGAGTGTACCTGGCAATCCAGGTGATGTGCTGATCAAGGGTCATGGTTAAGAAGCAGATCTACTGACAACACGTAGCTAGTGCAGAAGCACTGATTTCTAATATCTCGGTTATGATTATAATCTTAAATCCAAATATTGGAAATGGCCCCACCCCTTTGTCCAATCACGTCAGACTGTGTAAATGCATTCACACAAGACTGATTAGCACAACAAAGCGTGCCTAATTCACCGAGCATGGTGTCAGTCAACTGTTTTCGGTTGCATATTGTTCATGGTCAGCAACTTTGTTTACTCAAAGCCAAACAAGCCACGAGTCATGATCTGCACCAGCTGAGCAGTCAAGCACCGTTCAGAGCATAATAATAGTAGCATTGGTGGTTTGGTGAATATTACGTCCCTGCAGTCTGCAGTGTGAACAATATAACATGACAGGGATTATCGACAAGAGAGCAGATCACTGGTCGGCTCCGAACATAGCTGATGATTGCTGCTGGGTGCATGCTAACATTAATGCTAAACCACGGCTAGCCTGTTAGCTTCCAGCAGCTAACGTTGAGACTTCTGTCCCCGTCAAAACATTAAAAATAAAAAGCTTGGCGATTAAATGCGAGCTGGGCCGTTCAGGGGAAGACGAAGCCTCACGGGACGCAACAGCTGCAACCAAAAACCGAACAAAAAACACTTCCCCTGCTCCGTTTTTCTGCAATATAACGCTGAAATCATGCACGCGAATAAAGGCTCCTAATGTTAACTAAACAACCGTGCACGCGAGCAGCGCGTGCGTCTCGGGCATTTTTTTTTTTTTTTTTCTCACAAATCCCCCCCGGTGAAAAGAATCCCGCGCGGCGACAAACCGGAGGCTCGCTGCGCCCTCACTCACCCCCTTGGCGGCGGCGGTTTGCTCCCATCTCCGTCGCTGTCGAGGGTCGGTGGTTCCCGGTAGTCAAAAGGCGACCGTACAGTCTCCGCCATTAGGACTCCCTTCCCTACCTCTCGCGCTCCGGTAGATTGCACAACGCGCATGTGCACAACATCCTTTGGGGTTCTAATGATAAAATGGGGTGCACTCACCTCTGGAGGGAAATGAAGACCTACAACCTCAATATTCAATTTTAGTGGATGCACTGATGGAAAATAAAGGAGTGTAGCTTCTATATCATTGCTTTGAAATAAGGTAAAACAACATAGACACATTAGTTAACCCCGGTGTTCTGTTTTGGCCCTCTTTCACAGCTGAACAACAAACTAAACATTGGTTTGACATATATTTAATACGTTTTCTTAATTAATTGAGGTTCATCAATAAATAAATGATCAAATTAAGTCCTGTATAATAAAGCCTACTACATGTATTATTAACAAAATGTCCTCTGTATCTAATACCTCATTATATATAATGGTATCAGATTGTTAGTACTAATACATCAATGCCTAAATAGCATTTCACTAATATAACTGGGCATGGTGGGGCTAGTTTTAACCACTTTATATACAGCTAGGTACTTTAGTCCAGTTTCTCCTAACCTAAAAGTCTTGGACTCCCTTCCAAGGGTCACAGGACGAATCTAAGCATTCATGAGATGATTAATAAGGCTGGAAAGGAGAAAAAGTGCTTCACTTTAACTGTTACTTAAATGAAACCACATGATTAGTTGTTGGAACTACCAATACCTCATAAAAAAGTGACAAAATAAGTAAATGCATCACTGTGTAAGAAGGTTGTTAGTCATTCAGATAATCTTTGAAAGTGCCCCAGACTTAACCTTTTTTTTTAATACAGTGGATATCTGCATCATATCTGTGATTGCAACATAACTTCTCCCAAATGTACAGTATGTGCTCATAACAGAGTTTTCTAAGACAAGGACATGCAGGGCATGACATTCTTTGTCCGAGAAGGATATTTTGGCAACAAAAGAAGCTCATGTAATTTATTGAACATGAACATATTACCCTACTTGCTGTATAATTATGCTTTATGCTGATTTCTTAATTTTGTCACCTTCATTGAATAAGCAAGCTCAGTTAGTGACAAATGCCTAATACAACTTCAATTATTTCTACAATAACACCAGAAGAAACAAACAAAAACATATCTGGTAACACTTTATTTCTGTCTGTAATTTTCTAATAATGTGAAAGAACTATTTAATTTGCTTCTAATTATAGGGGAAATGTTTGAAATGAACTGCTCAGTGATGCTCATTCTTATAATCACTCCTATTATATGCTTGTTACGCCACATGCTGCGCAATAAATAAAAGACTATTTTCCCTGTATGTTTATATAGCTCTTTCTAGGATACATCTAGAGAAATGATTAGGAAATTATGGACATCTAATATAAAGTGTTACCAAATAATTAATGAGAAACAAATCGGTTGATCTTGCATCTATTATTCATTTTACACACAGAGCAGAGGGGTTTAAAAAACAATAAGAAAGTAATGCTAAAGTCGACAATACATGGGTTAACACTGGGTTTTAATCTTTAATGCATATCCAGTTATTCATCATAGAGTTAAAAGAAGAGCACACCATATCAGTTAGTCTGGAAGTAACAGCTCATTCACTCATTGAGTCAATACTGCATCAGTTAAAGTGAAGTGAAGGTGTGGTGTAGTCTGTTTGATACATTTGGCTACAGGCACTACAATCCTACTGTAAACTATTTGTCTAATCCAGTGGCTCCCAAACATACTTTTCTGCTTCTAAAGGGGGGGGCGTAACAGAAATTTTTTTTTAGAACCACTTCCCACATCTTGTAGTTCAAACTTGTGAACAGTGTAGCAGCACATTCAAGTATAACATCAGGAGAGAACTTGGTGACCAGAGCAGTAAACATGACACTTGATCATCACAGATTGTGCCAAACCATAAACAACACAAGCATTCAGTCTATACACGAACAACGTGGAATTAGGAATAATTTAGATTAATATGTTAATAAGGTGATACATTAAAAGCTAAGTGACCCATTAAAGTACTAATTGGCTACAGATTCAGCTGCACATTCAGTCACAGTTTAACAGTCATGTATTTTTGGCTACAGTCTAGCAGTTAGTATATTTTGGAGTGTTATGAACAGCAGATATTTAGTCATCAAAAGGTAAAATCGTTTAAATAAAATAAATTAGACATTGTATACAAAATAAGACATTCCTAAACAGTCTAACTCTGCCACATCACAAAGCACACCAACCTTTATACAGTTGAAAGTCTGCGCTCACTTATTTGTCAAAGGAAACAGCAACTGTGGCAAACTAGAGGTCATTTTAGCACTTGCTGTGGAAATACCAACGTCTGGGAAAAACTGTCTACTGGGCTTTGTTAAAGGAGCTTAGCTGTGATTTTAGTTGAGCCGTAGATTTTTTTTTTAACCTCTAGAGCACACAGAGTATATTCCACACCGCTTAATATTTAATTTGGAATAAATAAACGGGAAAGCTGGCTGTTAGTGTCAAGTGAGTTCATTCATATATGTTGGATTGAAACAAAGAATATCAGATCTCTTCTGTTCCTCCTCTCTCTTTGTGTAAGACGTGGAGGGTCTGCGCAGCATGGTCAGCCCAGTGGATTAGCTCCAGAAACACTCGATACGTCCACACTTTGAGACCGAAAACTCCTCCAGCGCCATCGGTTTCCTACACATAAGAGAGCAATTAACATCCATTGCCTTTCATTATAGCCAAATACAGTACAAAAGAATAACACATGGTGTTTACTGGATGGGGGGAGGCTAAAGTAAGACACTGTTTATGTTGTGGTCATACTTTCCGAGTAACTGTTCAGTTTCATTGATCTATGGTGAAAGTCAGAGAGGGGTGTTCAACGCGAGAGGAAAAATATTCCTAAATCCAAGTTTCACAAAAGTAAATACATTTAAACCTGCAATAACTGAGCGAAAGACCGATACAGAGCAACAATATCATTCGTTTGTAGTCGTGTTTGTGTCCACCTGATGAATATTAACATTCCTTTAAGCTCAGTTTTGGTCTCCACCACCTCCTAAGAGGAAATGCTTGTCTCTTTAGCTGCTAAAATTCACCTTTACGTTCACTAAAAGGTTGTGAAACCAAGACAGTGAGCTGAAAGATGCTAAAACGCTCTGTAGAGATTTGAGCAACACCTTTCACATTAAATATAAACAGTTCATCCGTTGTTAATATGAAAATATTGATCGGTGCCGCCTTCAACTCAATCAAAAGATTGTCTCGTATATCTAAGTGCTTAAGTTAATGATATGAATCTTTGTTCGCAGCATTAGTCATATTCACATAAAAGCATTATTCATATAATACAGGGTTTAGTCACACCCTTGCTGCAGCTTTTCCATTTAATTATGTTATTAAGACATAATATAAGGCTCTCAGCTTGGAAACACCCTCTTCTCTGACAGATTTCGTGTAGATGAGCTAATTATTGTCATATTATAATAAATGGATATAACTGACAAACCTAGGAGATAAAACTGAATTTCATGAAGAAAAGCAGGATTCACTGGCCAACTGTGTGGTGGTATAATAGAGGCACTTTTGTATATGTATTATAACTCTATATGATACAACCATGTACCTCAGTACACTGGTGGTCTGGGGTGACTTCCAGAGTCGTGTCCTCGGTCTCCGCCAGATCTTTGGTGCTGTTGAGCAAGTGCTCCAGCCGGAACCGAACATTCTTCCTCATGGTCTCGTAGTCGCCCTCCAGCTCGCCCCATTCCTCTTCTTCCTTCACGATGACACAGTGGATCAGACCCAAACACTGCCGCAGAGCTGCATGCAGCAACTGCACCTGCTGCTCCAAGCTAGGCTCCTCCGAGTCGGGGGACAGGGACACGATGCGCCCGCCGTCTGGGGTGTGGTCAGCCAAAAAGGTCTCCTTCTCTTTCTGAAAGGGCAAAGAAAAGAAGTGTTTTTCACTTGATGCTGAGCGCAAAAGCAGACAGATATACGGTGCTACCGGTGCCTTTAATTTTATTTTAGATAAGTTACAAATTTAGCAGTAAGTGACAGTCATATTGATTATATTGATCAATTAAATGGTGTCCTAAAAGGAAGAGGCACAGAAGCATTAGAGCAGGAAAAAAAATCCAATACACTCTATCCATTAGATGCCCCAGGGAAAATGGAGGGGCGGTGAAGGGGGGCGTCTTTTAGTATGATTACACTCTGCACCATAGCATCACTTTCAAAAACACTCAAGTGAACACTGGGTTGAATGTTCTTGTACATACAGTTAAAGTCAAACCTATAATTCAAACGCGACAGGTAGCTAGCTGTCTGAGTACAAAAACATGCTCGGTAAGTAACGGTAAGGGGAGGGTGTCACACCGCCTGACGAGGTAAACGACTGTGTAAGCTGATAACTCACGTATAGCTGGAGCAGATGAGTACATTCATGGTGCAACAGCCGGGCAAGAGCCACCGCTCTCCCCGTCTGCGACTGTCCAGGCACCGGCGTGTCCAGCACGGTTATCTGCTGCTGCTGCTCCTCCTGCTCTGCCATTTGCACTCCAGCCCTGTTTATATAGGTGGGTTAGCAGTGAGTTGGATGAACACCGAGCAGAGAAATACGTCCCCCCCCCCCCCCGGGCCACCCCACCTCAACGTCGTAAATAAAGGCACCGAGAAAAAAAAAAAAAAAACGTTTTCTAACGTTTTCTAACGGGTTGAACACGAACCGGAGAGCCGCACAGCGAGTGTCAATGAAGCGTGTTTATGTCGGCGTTCATGTTGGCACGCACGCAAACAGAGGGGATTTAATTGGTTCCGCAAGCCACAGCGGTGTTTTTAGGGGGACGCACAGAAGGACCTTTACCCACGTCACTATGTGGCCCACCCATCCGTTCACAAATAATAAAAAGTCTCTTTATTATGATCATTTTCAGCCACTGCAAGCGAATATGAAGAGCCACAACAAGTTTATGAATATCTCCTGACCAATAAAATTCAAGGTTTCTGTAAAGATACATACAAACTATTTTCTATTTGTGTAGAAAGAACAAAAACGCTTTTGTTTTGTCTTTTTTCAATGTAAAGATATTATAATTACGAGATTAAAATCAGAATTAAATAAAATAAAACTTACCACATCCATAAAAGTAAACATACTGTAGAAATTAATGTGTTTTTATTAATTATTTGTTTAGTTGACTTAAAACTGAAGGAGAATGTTGTTTATTTTTACATATTAAATACAATCCTGGCCATCCTTGTAAATAAAGATATAATGTAAAAGTATAAATTCTTGTTTCATACTCAGGTAGCATAGATTTAGACAAAGATATAGCAGAAGCCAATACATCTGCCAATATGAGCCTATTAGTATAAGATAAATTGGTATCAGTCCATATGTGGACAGATAAGAGTTCAGTACAGACATGTCTGAGACATGTTTAAGGCGAAGTGTCTTGTCTTCATGACATGGTTTGTCCAACAGAGAGCACTGTAGAGTTTATTTTTCAGATGTACAATATCATGCTCACTTTATATATGTAAGTAACAGTCTGAAAATATATAATTTAAGGGTGTGACATGTTAAATTTCCTGGTGTGGGATCATTAAAGTCTATCTTATCTTATCTTAGATGTTTGTTTTATGTAATATCTTATCAGATTTTTAAACTCTCGAATGCTGGTATCAGGATGAGTCTAAAAGGTGACTGTAGGAATATCATTTATTTTCAATGAAACTGCAGAGGATGATCACTTATAAATGTTGGAATTATAGCGTATTTTATGTCTGCGTGTCTTATGTTAAATGTAATTCGGCTTTCCTTGTGTCCCTTTATTGTGTGTGTCATGAGTTCTTAGTATATGTATACATGTGTTTACAATCTATGATTTTATCATCTCGACTGGAGTTTTACTATCCTGGTCTGTTCAGTGCATATGACATCTGTTACACGTCTGTCTGTCCTAGAATGAGGGACCCCCCCTCCTCTGTTGTTCTTCCTGAGATTTCTATCATTTATTTCCTGTTAGTTTTTTGGGGGGAGTTGTTCCTTCTCTAAATCAAGGGTCTAAGGAGGATAGAAAGTATTGTATGCTGTACAAATTGCAAAACCCCTCAAGGCAAATTAGTGATCTTGAACTAACTTGAGTAGAAATTTCTTGTAAGATTATAGTTTTGCAGTCCTGTATTATTACTATATTATGATCATGATGTATACATCTGCTCTGTAATGTGTTCTATTAACTATTTTATAACGCGTTATAGCTTTGATGCTGTTTATGCTGGCATCAACCTGTCAACAGTTTGATTAAATGGAGTTGGTCGAATCTGCATATTTATATCATATAGATGTTAATTAGCGTGCACTGTGCAATGTGTGAAGAATGATAACGACTTCAGAACCCAAGTTGTTTATTATAATTATTCTGAATACATTTTCTGATAAATTCAGATTGTGAGATTATGAGTGGTCAGTAGTAGTGGCAGTGTACAGAGGTATATTTTATTATCTAAGATTGCTTCAAAATAAAACTGCTGACAAAAACTATTTCTATCATAATACTGCTGCCTGCCTGCACAGTCTTAGAGGTGCAGTCAGTGATTCTAACCCAATACACCTTTTATCAAATTCAACGACTGTCTCTTCATGGTCTGCTGGCTGTCCGCTCTGTGTGCACGCACACAAGCAGACACCGAACACTATACCAGTCAATCAATAATAATCTATTCGTGCCTGTGCACATGACAGGGGGAAGGGCCACTGACGGTAAATCTGGCACATGCTAACGTGCTAACGTGCTGAATTCCACAACATTTGGCTGATGTTGATGGCTCAAACGTCAATAATCTTTGTCCAGAATCAGAATCAATGACTCCACCTTCAACTGTGGAGAAATATTAAAGAATCAGATGAGAGAAGTGACACTACTGAGATCCTTAAAAGTGAATATAATCAAACGAAGATGGACTTGAACCAGAGACATTTTAACATGTCGCAGTAGCAAACCAGGGTCCTGCTTGTGTGTGGCTCACTGTCACAACGTCTAAACTTGCTGGGACACTTGTGCCTTTCCCATGATGACAAGTCAGACTGTCTGCTGCATAAAATAGGTCCACTGCCTCATTTTGCCTTTCAAAAACGACTTATTTTAGATGTCTGTGATTTCTCTTTGAATCTTCACTGAAAGCAAAACTATATAGATTTGAACAAAAAAAAAAAAAAAAGAATACCTCAACATTCTTTAACACAAAGAACCTCATTTGGTTGTAGTTGATGCTCACAGTGCATTTCTTCCTTAACTTTCAAGTACATTGAAACTTCTACAGTTAACCTAATTATGACAATAACACTCATCCAAAAAAGATGCATATAAACAACATGATGAGTTGCTATGGAGACATAAATGTCATTTTTGACTTTCTTGTACAATATGTTCTTTCAGTCTATTTAATCTAAAAAAAAAATAAAAATTAAAAACACATATATACAAACACAAGGCGCAACAAAACCAAGAAGTTACAAAATATTAATTAAGTGGTAAAAGAAGTGAATGTAATCTGTTATATTATAAATTGTTCTACCTGATGTGAAGTAGCTCTCTGTAGCTTTGTTACATGACTAATGTGTTACACTCGTAAAGTCTATTATTTCAAATATTTATAAAGTCAGCTTATCAACTTTTGACAGGTCCTTCAGTCTTTTCTTACTTCAGCTTACTGTGCATAAAGTTCCCATTTTGAGGCCTTCATCTCTCTAGATTAAACTATCTCTGTGAGCCTCGGCACACTGTAACAGTATCTGTCTCTCTCCTTCCCTCTCCCAAACCATCCCCTCATCTTCTTTCCTCCTCTCCCCGCTACCCTCCCACATCATTTCCCCTACATCGTGATGAACGCTACCCACCACCACCCTGTCCCACAGCTCGCCCTCCCCAGGCAGCGGTGTCTCCTCTGGAGCCTCCCTGCCCCACTGCACAGCCTGCTGAGGAGCCAGGGAGGCTGCGGGGGCCAGCGTGGTGACGGAGCTCAGGGTGAGAAGGGTGCTCTGGGGATCTGCGGTGGACATGGATGTGACAGTGTTGGGAGTAAGGGCGGAGAGCTGGATGAGCTGGGCGTGGCTGGTGTTGGAAAGGAGTGCAGGAGCAGCAGTGGTGAGGTGCAGCAAGGTGGGGGTTTGCTGCTGATGTGCTACCTGCACCACATGAGGAGTGGACAGCTGGAGGAACTGAGCCTGAGATACACCAATCTGCGTCTGTGGAGTGAGTGGGAGCACCACCTGCTGCAGCGGAGTGAGCGTACCACTCACCGCTTCCTGGCTCTCCTGACTGACAGTGGGCTGGTCAGGCTGGGTGAGCACTGGAACAGTCTCTGGGATCGGGGTGGGGCTGCTTATCACTGCACCTCCATTAGCTGCTAGGGCTTCAGCTATGAGCACCTCAGGGTGGCTCTTGGCCTTGTGGGCAACAACGGAGTCCTTTTTCTCAAACTTTTTGCTACAAATGGAGCAAGAAAACTGGTAGGAAGCCTCGGCGTCGTGCTTTTTCATGTGCCAGTTTAAGGAGGCCTTTTGACGGCAGGTGAAGCCGCAGATCTCACACCTGACACAGGGGGGAGACAAAGAACAGGTTATAGTCTGAATGTAGTCTGGAAGCTTGAGTCTCATGGCAAATAAACTCCAATTTCACTGCAATTTAATGTGGTGGAAAAGTATTCAGATAAGAAGGTTGTTTAAAAAGATTGTTTGTAACTGATCTGTGAACCAAACAGTTTTCATGTAACTGAGCTCCATTTAGCTGATATAAATAGTGCAGTGACAGGAAGGGCTTCACTAGCAATCATGAACAATGACTTCAAAGTTTGATGTGCTTGTTATCTTTAATTTTCTGGAACATTCTGTGATTATTTCATTTAGTCTTTCACAGAAAGCAAACTGAATTTCTCCATGCGAGTGAACAACATGAAGAATGTTTGTACTTAACGTTAAAAGAACTTACGTAAACACACTTTCAATTCAAATGAACTGAAACAATTTTGTTTCTTTCTTCTTCCTTGTGATAATGGGCACAAGCCAAACTTCCTCAGCTTTGTAATTTTGATATTCTTCCCTGTCCACAAGCAATGATTGTCCTGCGTCACTGTGACTACTCACTGTATTGGCTTCTCTCCAGTGTGAATCATCCTGTGCACCGCCAGGTTATGAGAACTTTTGAAGGCTCGAGCACAATACTCACAGATGTAGTCCCTTTGATCTGAAACGAAGAAGACGAGAAGCAATGAGCAAACCAGAGAATACAGAGAAAACCGGTTTTCACAGTACTGCTAGACATCTCAAGCTGCTCAGAAATTGTGGCATTATCATAATCAAATGCTAATTAAAATAAGGGAAGGATCCATCCGTGCCCCTAACATCACCTGTATGGTGTTTAGCGTGGCGCAACAGCTGCTTCTGCAGACGAAACAAGCGCCCACACGAGGGGTGATCACACACGTACTTCTTCTTTAGCAAGTGCTGGTATTTTATATGGTGCTGAAAGAGATGAGAGAAAATAAGTAAGGTACATTGCCAGTGATAATCATTTACTATTTTGATCACTTAAACATTAACATCACTGGTTTCCACTGGTGGGGTTGTCAGGGTTACAGTTGACAAGATGGCAAACCTGTAGGTAGCGTGGGTGTGCCAAGACAGTACCACAGCCCTCCATTTCACAGCGGACGTACTGCACCGGAGGCTTTTTCCTATGAAGACAGGAAAAAGAGAAATTGTGTAAATAATCATACTCGATCCAAACAGCAACAGTCATCTCCAGTGATTAACACAATCAAGATGGTTACCTCCGTTTTGGCAGCCGAGGGGCTTTGTCGTCTTTTTTACGTCTCCTGAAATGAAAACAGATTGACAAACAGAAATTGAATTTAAAGTTTTAAACAGAATCCCAAACTTCCAATTCCCTTTCTAGTACTGCACCGTTTGGTTTTTAATTTAGGCTGACATGACTTAGTTACAAAACAATAATGACTTGTATCCACAATAATGACATTAGCTAGAGCAATGTAATGTAATCATCCATCACTGATGCAAGAGCTGCTTGGGAGTTTATCTCGGTATCAACTACAGCAGGTTGTTTGGCTCAGTCTCTAAGTGGTAACTCTAAGTGTCCTTAGAAATATTCCTCATTGTGCTATAAACCCTCTCACTGGGAACAGAGGAGGGGGAAGAAGTCAGGAAATGACTCACCAAAGTGATGACACAGTTTCTAAATCACACAAATCATAGTTTTCTGCAGTTTATGTTATGTACGTGTAAATTGGTGTGATATGATGATACTGATGTATCTGTGATAGGCCTGTATCATGATTGTTGACCTTTACAGATTTGACTATAGAACAATCTAAAAAAAAGGAATATATGATAAATTAATTGTTATTTGATATCATAAGCAGAATACGAGCATATCTATGTTGTTAACTTTCTTCATGGTGGACTTGTCAGACGAAAAACAACTTGCAAAAAACAACACAGACCACACTTTGCTTACTTCCTGGGTGGCTCTGTGTTATCGCCCACTCCATCTTACCTCTGAAAAACAATCTTGACCGATCGTTCTTTTTTAACGTCATTTTCTTCTTCTTCCTTTTCTGACTCCTCTTTCTTCACCTCCTTTTGTGGTATTGTCGTCCGCCGCCTTGGTTTTTCCCTAAGGAGTTCAGAGACAGAGCATTTTGTCATGTCGGAAGTTTTCATATTAAGTAGCAATCATGATTAATACACGGCAGTGAGCATACGTCTTTGTCTCGGGTTCATAGATGAGGTCATTTGGGTCATCTCTGAATGGAGGGTCCTCGTCGAGAGCAGCATCTGAATCTGCAACGCTAATATGGACATCAACATCATGCTGGCGACAATGAAACTCACTGAAATACTGACAAATCAATCAGAGATCCAATAGTTTCTCTGCTGCTCATTTAATAAGTTGTGTACCACTCACTTGTCATCGCTTCCTTTCAGAGCACCTGTTTCCTCTCCTGAAAAACAGTGATGATGATTATGTGGTTTAGTTTCAGATGATTGATTTGCAGTCAAGAAATTTATACAGCACGTAGTAAAAATAATGCATGTGGTTCTCGTCTTACCACATGATGAAGCTTCCATCTCTGCTTCAGGCTTGCATGCTGTTGGTGGTTTGGTGCGTGAGGCTCGGGTCGGAGGTCTCGCTTTGCCCTTTCTAGATTTGGACAGCTTTGGTTCAAGAGTGTGTTTGGATGCTGAGGAAGTCAGAGTGGCCACGTAGAAGTGAAAGATGTAAATAATTACAGGAACTAAGTTTCTCTTTATAGATTAAATTAACTTCAGTGTGTGTGTGTGTGTGTGTGTGTGTGTGTGTGTGTGTGTGTGTGATTTTACCTTTTTTGGCTGTAGACTTCTTTATCACTGGTCTGCATGAGAGAGAGTGCAAATAAAAATAAATCTCTAGTATACCTAGGACACCTACACAGTATGATTTAACTTCGCAGCTCTTTGACAATGAACAAGAACAGGAAAACAAGAGCACAGACAGGAAAACCATGCATTCAGCTCATTGTTTGGTTTCAATATCTGGTAAACCTATAGCTTTAAGAAACCCCAGTGATATAACACACTTCCGACAATTACAGCTGCAGGCGTCCTCGCAGTGCAATCTCACAAGTGCTTCTTAAAAGTGATGTAGCTACCTTGTTGCAATAGTAGAGTATTTGATGTGACTTTGTGCACGCACTTACTGCACGACCGGTGTGTTTTTGGACCGTGATCCCGCAGGTCTCCCGCGTCCACGCTGCACAATTGTAGTTTTTTTCTTGCATGTAGCATCCTTGGACTCACTAGTTCTGCCAGCTCCAGCTCCTCTGGACCGCAAAACACGAACAGAACCCCCGGTAACACACCGAGAGTCACCCGAGTCCGCGGAGATCACTGCGGTTTTCATGCGCCTTTTGCTTCCTCTTCTCCCGCTTGACTGTTCAGTCGAGGCCGGGGATGGTTTCGCGGCCTCCGTTGAGTCTCCGGTTGTCTCAAACCCAGGACGAGTATTTGAAACCTCGTCTTCCTCCGAGTCCATGCCGCTTTTATTTAACTATTATGGCACTTACAGACTTTTGTTATTTATTAGTTATGAACGTAGAAATTCAGGAACAACGTAACGCACAAGGCCCTAGTGGGACCAAGTTTTGTTAGCTCGGTCAACAGTAAGTTTTCAGTCACCACACAAGCATTTAATTAACTACCTTATTAATAAAGTAAAGTTACGTTGCATGATGAATATAATTTTACAAACATTCAGCACTATTTACTTCTTAAAGCTATAGCAAACCTCATATTTCTTTGGCAGAGACTAGGCCCGTTTGGGATGCGTCTCCTTTAAGAGCAGCAGCAGTGGTCAGCGCGGATACGCGAGTACATCATGTTTGGACTCACAGGCTTCCATACTAATTAGGACGGGGGCGTATTGGAAATGTAGTTTAGACCAGTGACTTTATTAAAAAGTATTATTTAGTGTTTCAGACTCTTTGGACATAACCAGTCGAAAAATATTAAATACTGCAAATAATGCTAATGATTTTATTTTAATGTTATCAATCTATGTTGTTTTTATCTATTATATGGCATAAACTACAACTAAGATAGACAGATCGATAGATCGATAGATAGATAGATAGATAGATAGATAGATAGATAGATAGATAGATAGATCAGTGTTCTTCAATCCTGGTCCTTGGGGATCCCTGCCCTGCATGTTTTAGATGTT
The DNA here is from genome assembly GCA_033000465.1 of Sciaenops ocellatus. NCBI lineage: Eukaryota > Metazoa > Chordata > Actinopteri > Sciaenidae > Sciaenops > Sciaenops ocellatus. Next base: position 10,457,478 of record CP136875.1, on the reverse strand, counting down.
TCCTGCTCAAACACACCTGATTCAAATGAGTGGCTCGTTATCAGGCCACTGCAGAGCTTGATGATGAGCTGATCATTTGAATCAGGTGTGGTGGAGGAGGAAACATCTAAAACATGCAGGGCAGGGTTCCCCGAGGACCAGGATTGAAGAACACTGAGATAGATAGATAGATAGATAGATAGATAGATAGAGTACTTTATTTATCCCCGGAAAGGAAAATTATTTTGTTGCAGCAGCATTACAAGTAACAACACAGAACAGGCACACACTACATGAGGTAAAAATCGGTGTATAAATATAGTAAAAATAGAATAGAATAAACTCTAAGGAGGACAAACATATGGTTCTACCTCTAAAAATATACATAAGAGAAATATACATATTGAATCTTGTGCAATAACTTGTGCAAATGTGCATTGTGAATAACCTGAATGGGGATAGTGCAATTATGCATCCTTTATAATGTCCATCAATCAAATCAACTGTTACAGAATGAGTCTCCTTTCTCTGCTCAGAGGGGAGTCATTGTACAGAGTTATGGCAGTTGGAATGATCTCCTGTAGCAGTCCTTTTTACAGTGGAACTGCAAGAGTCTCCGACTGAAACTGCTCTGTTGTTTGAGCAGGAGGTCATGTAGTGGATGAGAGTTATTGTCCATGATGCTAAGAAGAAATAATGTTCTTTTTTTAAAGACAATCTGATGCATTGCCCGAGTATAATTATGTCTGATCATAATTGTAAATGTGTCACAAGTTATGAGTTTAATAACAATTAAAGACGCTGCCTTCCTGTTAATGACGACAGTGTGTTAGGTGTGGTACAGACCGAGAAATGAAGATTTGAAGTGCTATGCAGTTGGCAAAATCCCAAAACGGGACAATTACTCATTGTATTATTCACTGGACAGACTGCACAAATAAACTCTTGGCACAGAAGTAAAGTTATATGAGGTTTGAGTTCATAAGTAATTACTTTCAGAGTGCTAAACCTATGAGTAAACATACCAGCATACCATACAGCCATTACTCCCCATTTATCGGCAACCTGAAACTTGCTTTGGTTAGTGACGTGGTCATATTGTCTGACAGTCATAGATACATTAAAATTACATTGGAATGCAACTGTACAGGCAGAGTGAAAATGTTTTCACTGTAGATTGGAACAGTTCTTGTCCTCCTACACTTCAGAACATGTGTGGTAGGTCAGTGGGCCTTGTTTAGAACTCATTTTCATTTAAAGACAAATATATGTAGCTTCCTGTGTGTCTCATAATTGACTAATTAGAGCAAAATGGTTTAGGGACAAATACATTTATGATCTGATCCTGTGATATTAACCATCGAGATAGGTTTACCCACTCAAAAAAATTAAAATTGTGGTCAGTTTCTGTGCACCATGTGGAAAAAAACATGGTCTGTTCCAACTCTCAGCTTAAAACTTGTGTTTGCCACTGCCTTTTATGTAGGACTATGGTTGCTCTGGGCACAGGTGTGAATGGTGGTAGTACTATTAATTTATGCAGGGTATTTTTGGAAAAAAGACATCCAGACATCTCAACAAAAACTCCCTTTAGTATTGTGACCGTTCCCTAAGTGATTTGAATGTGTTTCCATTGCAGCAGACCCAGCTGATTGTAGGTAGAAACACCACAGGCTCCAGTGAGGGAGACTATAAGGCTCCACCCCATTGACTTGTCTCTCTCTCTGACAGGCTCTGCCCTCCTCTCCAGGCTGCCGCATAGTTTTTGGTTTGTTTCTTTTCATCTCATGCAACACCTCGCACCTACACGTTTCACTCATGCATACACACACCTTCACCACTGACTTACTGATCAACACACCTCATTGTTTCTTTGGTTTAATTTTGACTAAGTTGTTTGTGGTTTTGAGTTCTAAACAATAAATTATTATGGGGGTGTCATTTAGCTCAGTTGGTAGAGCATCCGCCCCAGTACAAAGGCTCAGTCCTTGCCTTGGTGGCCCAGGGTTCGAATCCGATCTGTGGCTCTTTCCCGCATGTCATTCCCCATCTCTCTCTCCTCACATTTCCTGTCACCCTTCAAGCTGTCTCTGTCAAATAAAGCTCAAAAAAGGCCAAACAAATATATCTAAAAAAAAATAATAATAATAAATTATTTTGATTTGGCCTTCAACCCGTGTCTCCCCTTGGTATTTATCATGGCTTTAGAGCCGGGTCGTGACAGTATATAAAGGAAAAACTCTTGTTGGTTGTTGTTGCATGTTGTTTCGTACTTTCCAATTCAATACATAACATCTCTTGCATTGCATATCTTGAATTACCTGTAACTGAATCAAAACAAGAAAGTGTTTTGTATTATTAAATTATTTTCATGCTCATTCTCATGGATGCCAAAATAAACCGGTGCAGAATGGATTGTTGCTGCACAGGATGCATTAGTTTTTGTTTACAACCAGAACATTTAAATCAGGAGATAAAATACATGTATTCACACATGCACAATAAAGATGAGAAATGTGAAAAGTCTTTGGTTATTAGACCCCATTGTTATGTCTTCATATTCATTAGGGTTGGTGAATCCCCCTGATGGAGTCTACACATTGAATGGATGAAGAGATTAGTGAAGATCTGGATCTGATGGAGAGTTTCCACACATTGAAATAATTTATCATCACCTACAGCAACCATTGCTTTTCAGTGTGCAGATTTCCCTTCCTGTTGCTCGTGAGGACTGACAGGTGTAATTTAGAACAGGAAGAACTGGCTTTGTACACAAGCTTGTCACGTCTTTTTAAGTCTTGTCTACGCTCATCACAAACGGAAAATTCCCCCAAGATTTCACTGATGTTCGTCAATCATCATGGGTGAAAGGTCAGTGTGGCATTGAGGTTTTAAGATTCACAATTGTTACATTTTTGGAACTGATTTGAGCTCCTTTGTCAGCTTATTCAAGTTGGTTCAGGTGTAGTAGTTCTACAAGTTACAGGCACAATCCTGTCAGTGCCTGTTTTGGAATCGAGATGACAATACGTGTTTCCATCCACCTGTTTTATAAACATTTTCACAACATAATCCTAAAATATTTTAAAATTACATCTGACAGTCTGCATTTTTTTTTTTGATTGATTGTTTAATCATAGCCAAAGTTGATCAGCTTGAATGAATGTTGTCCTGTGCTTCCTGCAAGGTCTTGACTTCTTGTTGGAAATACCTGTTTGGTCATTGCATTAAAAAATTACATTAAATAAAAACCTATTATTTGGATGTCATCTGGTTTCACAAGTACTGGTAAATTACAAATGTCAGAATCATTTAAAGAAGAACAACACAGAAATTCTTGTATCATCATCATTGTATGAAAAGCACAATAATTATATTTTAACCATGTTGACTGTCTACCTCATTATTTTCTGAAACGGAAAAAGTTTAAGGTGGAGTGGACAGCTTGTTTAGATTTAGTTCACAGCCAAATGTGATATTAAAATCCAGCAACGGGGAAGTTCTAGTCACATGTACAATGGCTACACTGTTCTTGTACGTCATGCTAATGAGCCAGCATGAAAAATATCAGAGCCCTGACCCTGGATCACAGAAAAAGGAAGGCAGCTATTATTAATTATATTTAAGGGGAACTCCACCAATTTTACACATTTACAGGAGTCTCTACTGCATATGTGAAAAAAGGTTTTGTAAATCCGCATCCGTGGCAGTTGCACCTTGTAGCAACCAATAATGTAATAACGTCCAATAATGTAATACCTGCTGATAATGTAATCATTTTGGCCATTTTGAATGTAATAAAGCCAATAATGTAATAACATAGTAATAACTAGACTAATTAGACTTTTTCATCTAACACTGAGCAAACACATTTAGGTCACATGACCACTTCTCTCTTCCTGAATTCTAGCACATTCCACTAAGTGATCTAGCTCCCATATACACTTAATGAATATGACGACTATGCCATCCACTATATCTATTTTTCATGAGCAAACTACACAAAAACTGCAAAATAATCTTTTATTTCCAAGAAATGCAGTCCTATTTATGTATTATTACATTATCGGATAATGTTTTTTTTAATGCTACGCCAATAACGTAATAACATTTTGCCATATTGGTTATTACATTATTGGCTTTATTACATTTAAAATGGCCCAAATTATTACATTATTGGCAGGTATTACATTATTGGACTTTATTACATTATCAGTTGCTACACACCTGAAAACCACAAGTTTGAAAATTAAAGAAAAATAAAATGGCTTCAGTTGAATAGTCTTTTTTCCTTAGGAAACTGGGTGAAATGATCCAGAAGTATTTACATGGCAGCCATAATAAGAGGTATTCATATTGTCTAAATGTTATGGAAAGGTGTTTCTGTGCTTTAGCATTGGAGATAACTGCACCATCCTTTAAAAAAGGAAGGGAGAAAATGCCATCCACAGTTCAAAAAAGCTATACACCATTCAGCCATTCACAACCAGGCAGTATGAAAACCATCAACTGATTAAAAATATGGGTGATATAGAGTCACAGCTGTATTTGAGTCTAAATTTTATAAATGCACTTGCAAGAACAATACTTTCCACTCACAGAAAACCCCTTTCTAATGATCTGTTAATTAGCCATGCTTCTTTCATTAATTTCTACTTGGGGGATGTCTCTTATTTTTCAATAAGTCAATCTGTATTAAGTGTTTTGTTGGAGTGATTGTTGTTTGGGGTGCTTTAGCTGTGAGTTCTCACTCATACCTCTCTGTGGGCAGATGAGAGGAGTTTGTCCTCAGGGCTTTCTGCCTGAAGGCTTTACTACTTGGTTATGTTTAGCTACAAAAACTAGTTGGTTAGGTTTCGGAAAAAAATCCCTGACTTCGCCCATGTGCTCAAGGCGCATTCTCTGCTTTGGCTCGTCTGTTTATTGTCTCTGTTTGTCACAGAAGTGACAGTGTTTTATGTTGTTATCTTGTTTCACATGTGACTATCAGGTGTTTACTCTGTGCTATCTTTGCACATATGACGTACTCTGATGTGCTTTTGTGTTTTGATACATTGGTGAGGTATGGATTGGCTATTGAATTCTCATGAAGAGGGTGTGCGTTGTGTGTGAAAACCCAGTGGGGCATAGACCAGATCCTGTTTCACCTTTATCCCACTAGCAACAGCATTAGAAGGAGAAGCTTAGACGAAGTAGTATGTTACAGTAATTACCATAAATTCAGATTCTACTAGTATAGGTGCAGCCTTCTAAGCTTTGGACCCCACAGGATTCTTGAAGTGAAGTTTGTTCAAAAGTTGGTGAAATAGAAATGTTCTGGATTGAAGTATCAAAGTTTCTTTGATAACTATAAATCAATTAGATCAGGATGATTGTCCCAGTGATTTCGGATTGGTGTCAAAAATAGGATTTAAAAAAAACATTGCAAAAAAAGTTGCAAAATTGTACATTTTTAGAGTAGAAGACCAGTGAAGCTAAGTGACATTAAGTGCATTTTAATTGGCCAACTTTTGGTCTTATGGTTTTTGCTTCCTGGACAGGGATGTTAGAAGTCAGTTGGAGTTGGGGATGATGAGTGAAACTTTGTCTATTTAATGATGTCACACAAAATGCTGTTCTGCATTCATTGCTTTTACATATATACTCTATACTTAACAATTTTTAGTGTTTCACGAGCAGACAGGAACACTGAACTCATGCATTAAAAAACTACTGATCTACCGTAGCTCATTTAATCAGTAATGTACCTGTTCATATGAGACACCTGTTGCACATAAAATAGAGAATCAAGGCTGGGAGAGTACAGTACTTTTAAACCTCAAAATATTAGAGCAAGCTCTAGTTATTAGATATACTGTATTTTGTTATTTAGATCAATAACCAAATTGCACAGCCTGCTCTACCAATGGCCTGTATATGTCACTGTACATGACACTAGTGCAGTTACCTTATGTACTTATGTACTTACCCTATGTATACTGTAGCTGACTGAGTTGAGCTCTCTGGTTCTTGTCTGACTATGTGTATAGGTCACTATACAACCTGTCCAACCTGTCTTGCGTATGTGAATCATACTAAAAGGCATGGACACAATTATACAAGACATGTAGAACACAATGCTTTAAGCGCAAATAACAGGAGACAAAGATGCCTTGAATGTGTTGTTTTTTGTCTTTGCTTTCGTATCAGATTAACTTGCTGCTAATGGATAACCATCACTTCATCACCATGAACTGGGGATTTTTTCTAAGCCTACTGGCAGGTGAGTCAGATTACATTCTATCAATTGATCCCTGGCATGACTACTTCTATATGTACAGCCCAACAAACATCTTTTTTGGACATATTTGTGGATACAGCATCTAAGCTTGAGGCCCCTGGGTGGTCATTTTTCATGGGAACAGATGACTGACATCTGACAAGTCAAAAAAAACACCAAGGAGATATATGATTTCTCAGCAATGTATGTAAATGTTGTGCAAGATTAATTGATATGAAACCTTCTGCCCTTTCCCCTAACACAGCTGTCTGCCCACCTCACTTCATGATCACAGCCTCGACTGTGGTTCCTGAAATTAACTCAACAAATCTTTTAACCACAACACCAGAGATCAGTGAATCTTCAACAACTCTGACAGAGTTTAGCTCACCTTTACCAGATTCAACTGTGATGGAAAAAGCAGTATCCAGTGAGACTCTGTCAGCATCAGTGCATGAAACTCCAACACTGACCTTGGAAAATCCACACATTGTCTCATCTACACAAAAAACAGAGACAGAGGAGTCAGATTTAAACTCTAGCAATTCTTACAACATAAATGAGGTGGTTACATCACTGAATTCATCAACCCCTACGAACATCAAAGCCATAAATTCAAGGTCTGCAACATCAGTTACTTCTACATCAACTGTGACACCAAGTCAAAGAGTGACAGATACGACCACTCCAGAGAAAGCCATAAGTAAAACCCAAATTAACATAAAGTCAACCTCAAACATTGTGACAGCAAAACCTGAACAAAAGACTTTGGTTACCTTAATAAGCAACAGATCGTTGGCTGCACAATACATGCCATCCCCTGGAACTGAAAATTCCTCTTCCACAAAGAAAACATCTGCATCATCTGTAACTACATCACAAATGACAAGTGATCGATCAACAGAGAGTAGATCGACGGAATCAGAATCAACAAAGACTGTGGCAATGGCGCTGCAAACTACAGCATCAGAATCAGCAACAACACCATCAAAAATTATTTCAACCCAAACTACATCTTCTATGCCAATACCACAACAAACAACGACTGATCAATCGACAGAGAGTAGATCAACACAAACTACAGTAACCACACAATCAGCAACTCCACCAGCAACTGCACCACCTGTAACAACGAAATCAGTGACTTCACAAATGTCAACATCAACATCAATAACAACAGAGGAACCCACAGCTGCAAAACAAAGTGCTAAATCAATAGCAAATCACAGCACAATACCAACACAAACAGTAACTACAACAACACAAACTACACAATCAAAATCTGTAGAAGCAGTGCTCACAGCAACACCAACACAATCTAGTCCACACACAACACAACCAATATCAACAAAAACTACAGTATCTGTGGCAACACCACTACAAACTACAGCCTCAGAATCAGCAACAACACCATCACAGATTATTTCAACCCAAACTACATCTTCTGCAATGATACCACAGCAAACTACAACTGAGCAATCAACAAAAAGTAGATCAACACAAACTACAGTAACCACACAATCCACAACTACACCACCTATAACAACCAAATCAGTGACTTCACAAATGTCAACATCAGCATCAATAACAACAGAAAAACCCACAGCTGCAAAACAAAGTGCTAAATCAATAGCAAATCACAGCACACCAACACGAACAGTAACTACAACACAATCCACACAATCTAAATCTGTAGAAGCAGTGCTCACAACAATACAAACACAATCAACTCCACACACAACAGAAACAACATCACCAAAAATTACAGTATCTATGGCAACACCAGTACAGACTACAGCCTCAGAATCAGCAACAATACCATCACAAATCATTTCAACTCAAACTACATCTTCTGCAATGATACCACAGCAAACTACAACTGATCAATCAAAAAAAAGTACATCAACACAAACTACAGTAACCACACAATCAGCAACTACACCACCTGTAACAACCAAATCAGTGACTTCACAAATGTCAACATCAGCATCAATAACAACAGAGGAACCCACAGCTGCAAAACAAAGTGCTAAATCAACAGCAAATCACAGCACACCAACACAAACAGTAACTACAACAACACAAACTAGACAGTCAAAATCTGTAGAAACAGTGCTCACAACAATGCCAACACAATCAACTCCACACACAACAAAATCAACACCAACAAAAACTACAGTATCTGTGGCAACACCACTACAGACTACAGCCGCAGAAACAGCTACAACACCATCACAAATCATTTCAACCCAAACTACATCTTCTGCAATGATACCACAGCAAACTACAACTGATCAATCAACAAAAAGCAGATCAACACAAACTACAGTAACCACACAATCAGTAACTACACCACCTGTAACAACCAAATCAGTGACTTCACAAATGTCAACATCAGCATCAATAACAACAGAGGAACCCACAGCTGCAAAACAAAGTGCTAGCACACCAACACAAACAGTAACTACAACAACACAAACTACACAATCAAAATCTGTAGAAGCAGTGCTCACAACAATACCAACACAATCAACTCCACACACAACAGAATCAACATCAACAAAAACTTCAATATCTGTGGCAACACCACTACAGACTACAGCCTCAGAATCAGCAACAACACCATCACAGATTATTTCAACCCAACCTACAACTTCTGTACCAATACAACATCAAACTACAACTGATCAATCAACAAAAAGTAGATCAACACAAACTACAGTAACCACACAATCAGTAACTACACCACCTGTAACAACCAAATCAGTGACTTCACAAATGTCAACATCAGCATCAATAACAACAGAGGAACCCACAGCTGCAAAACAAAGTGCTAAATCAACAGCAAACCACAGCACACCAACACAAACAGTAACTACAACAACACAAACTAGACAATCAAAATCTGTAGAGACAGTGCTCACAACAATACCAACACAATCAACTCCACACACAACAGAATCAACATCAACAAAAACTACAGTATCTGTGGCAACACCACTGCAGACTACAGCCTCAGAAACAGCTACAACACCATCACAAATCATTTCAACCCAAACTACATCTTCTGCAATGATACCACAGCAAACTGCAACTGATCAATCAACAAAAAGCAGATCAACACAAACTACAGTAACCACACAATCAGTAACTACACCACCTGTAACAACCAAATCAGTGACTTCACAAATGTCAACATCAGCATCAATAACAACAGAGGAACCCACAGCTGCAAAACAAAGTGCTAAATCAACAGCAAATCACAGCACACCAACACAAACAGTAACTACAACAACACAAACTACACAATCAAAATCTGTAGAAGCAGTGCTTACAACAATGCCAACACAATCTGGTCCACACACAACAGAATCAACATCAACAAAAATTACAGTATCTGTGGCAACACCAGTACAAACTACAGCCTCAGAATCAGTGACAACACCATCACAGATTATTTCAACCCAACCTACAACTTCTGTACCAATACAACATCAAACTACAATTGATCAATCAACAAAAAGTAGATCAACACAAACTACAGTAACCACACAATCAGCAACTACACCACCTGTAACAACCAAATCAGTGACTTCACAAATGTCAACATCAGCATCAATAACAGAGGAACCCACAGCTGCAAAACAAAGTGCTAAATCAACAGCAAATCACAGCACACCAACACAAACAGTAACTACAACAACACAAACTACACAATCAAAATCTGTAGAAGCAGTGCTCACAACAATACCAACACAATCAACTCCACACACAACAAAATCAACATCAACAAAAACTACAGTATCTGTGGCAACACCACTACAGACTACAGCCTCAGAAACAGCAACAACACCATCACAAATCATTTCAACCCAAACTACATCTTCTGCAATGATACCACAGCAAACTACAACTGATCAATCAACAAAAAGCAGATCAACACAAACTACAGTAACCACACAATCAGTAACTACACCACCTGTAACAACCAAATCAGTGACTTCACAAATGTCAACATCAGCATCAATAACAACAGAGGAACCCACAGCTGCAAAACAAAGTGCTAAATCAACAGCAAATCACAGCACACCAACACAAACAGTAACTACAACAACACAAACTACACAATCAAAATCTGTAGAAGCAGTGCTTACAACAATGCCAACACAATCTGGTCCACACACAACAGAATCAACATCAACAAAAATTACAGTATCTGTGGCAACACCAGTACAAACTACAGCCTCAGAATCAGTGACAACACCATCACAGACTATTTCAACCCAACCTACAACTTCTGTACCAATACAACATCAAACTACAACTGATCAATCAACAAAAAGTAGATCAACACAAACTACAGTAACCACACAATCAGCAACTACACCACCTGTAACAACCAAATCAGTGACTTCACAAATGTCAACATCAGCATCAATAACAACAGAGGAACCCACAGCTGCAAAACAAAGTGCTAAATCAACAGCAAATCACAGCACACCAAGACAAACAGTAACTACAACAACACAAACTACACAATCAAAATCTGTAGAGACAGTGCTCACAACAATACCAACACAATCAACTCCACACACAACAAAATCAACACCAACAAAAACTACAGTATCTGTGGCAACACCACTACAGACTACAGCCTCAGAATCAGCAACAACACCATCACAAATCATTTCAACCCAACCTACAACTTCTGTACCAGTACCACAGCAAACTACAACTGATCAATCAACAAAAAGTAGATCAACACAAACTACAGTAACCACACAATCCGCAACTACACCACCTGTAACAACCAAATCAGTGACTTCACATACGTCAACATCAGCATCAATAACAACAGAAGAACCCACAGCTTCAAAACAAAGTGCTAAATCAACAGCAAATCACAGCACACCAACACAAACAGTAACTACAACAACACAAACTACACAATCTAAATCTGTAGAAGCAGTGCTCACAACAATACCAACACAATCTAGTCCACACACAACAGAATCAACATCAACAAAAACTACAGTATCTGTGGCAACACCACTGCAGACTACAGCCTCAGAAACAGCAACAACACCATCACAAATCATTTCAACCCAAACTACATCTTCTGCAATGATACCACAGCAAACTACAACTGATCAATCAACAAAAAGCAGATCAACACAAACTACAATAACCACACAATCCGCAACTACAGCAGCAACTGCACCACCCGTGACAACCAAATCAGTGAATTCACAAATGTCAACATCAGCATCAATAACAACAGAAGAACCCACAGCTTCAAAACAAAGTGCTAAATCAACAGCAAATCACAGCACACCAACACAAACAGTAACTACAACAACACAAACTACACAATCCAAATCTGTAGAAGCAGTGCTCACAACAATACCAACACAATCAACTCCACTCACAACGGAAACAATATCAACAAAACCTACAGTATCTGTGGCAACACCACTACAGACTACAGCCTCAGAATCAGCAACAACACCATCACAGATTATTTCAACCCAAACTACATCTTCTGCAATGATACCACAGCAAACTACAACTGATCAATCAACAGAGAGTATATCAAGAGAAAATACAGGAACCACACAATCAGCAACTACACCACCTGTAACAACCAAATCAGTGACTTCACAAATGTCAACATCAGCATCAATAACAACAGAGGAACCCACAGCTGCAAAACAAAGTGCTAAATCAACAGCAAATCACAGCACACCAACACAAACAGTAACTACAACAACACAAACCACACAATCTAAATCTGTAGCAGCAGTGCTCACAACAACACCAACACAATCTAGTCCACCAACAACGGAAAGAACACCAACAGTAGAGGTTTCCACAAATTCGAGTACTCTTCAGTCATTTTCCTCACAGGCATCAACCCTCAATACTGCCAATGCCAACACAACACAGCAGCAAGTGGATCATACTTCTGTTCCTGCACCTAGAGGAAATACAGTGTTTTTCAAAAATACCCCCAAAATTGCAGCTGTGAGGCTCCTTGTCTTTGATTACCCAACTGTGGTCCGGGTCACATTCCCTGTTTCAAATGTCACCATCGAGGAGCAACACAAGACACAACAAAAAAATACAACTGAGGTAATTACAAACATTTTTAAGGAATTGTTTAGGAAGAGTTAGATGAGGTGATTGATACCACTTTTATGTGTGTATGGTAAATATGAGTCGGTGAGTTTAACAAAAAGTCTGGCTGTTTCCTTTGGTCAGACCTAGGCTCACTATTTCCCTCTGTTTCTAGTCTTTTTGCGCATCTTAACTATCTGGTTTCTTGCTGTTTCATATTTATTGTCCATATACAGTATAAGAGTGGTAACAGTCCTTAACTCTTGATAACTCAGAAATGTGCTTAGTGTTTATATGGTATACATCCACAGTTATAAACCATTACAAAATCCTGAATTGACAGTGTCAAGATCTTCTCTGTACTAATGAATCTCTCTTTCATTTTTATAGATTCCCACATTGCCACCAGAAGTGTGAATTAAACAATGAAGGCTTGAAATCTTTCATTTCAGTTGGACTGATGATGAACTGAAAACATTCTTCAGTGAGCCACACCTAATTCAGTGTATGCCAAAGAGGAATTAGCATATCCAAAAAAAAACAAAAAAACAAAAAAACAACAGCAAGAGAAGTTTTATTTATTTGGTTTTATTTTTTTACTTTTTATTTTTTTAAGTCTTTGTTCATGGGTTCCATTGCCATTCTAGTTCAATTAAGGTCATCATTCTTATTTTTTAGATATTTAAATATTGGTGTGTGATAATTTTGAGGCCCATTTGCGATTTCTTATCTGACTTGAAAAATTCTAGAATATTCTTTTCTTTGTCGTTTTCTCTGTATCTAAAATGATATCCTTAGTTCTCACTGTGGCACATCTGTGATATTACTTTAACAAATCCATTTGATTTGACTTGAGTTTTCTTTCATGTTGAGTTTTTCTTGTTTCTTGTTTAGTCTTTACCTACTAATGTTTTGGGGATCTTGTGTGATCTTATTTACCTGCACAACCTGTATTTCATTCTCTGTTCAACTGTCATTTCCTTTAGTCTTCTAAAACCAGTACAGTTACACTTACCAGTAAACTACGTATCCATGCCAAGATGTGCTGTGTCATGTTATGCTTTGTTTTAGTTTCTTTTTTTTAGTTACAAAATGTAACTCAATGTTAAATTTGGATTAATACAATTAAATACATGACATTTTGTCTTTGTATTTTTTCACCATGATGTTTTTCATATGACTTTTGCTGAACATTGAATGATAGAACTAAGTTAAACATGTACAGGTGTACCAAGGCGCATGCCAATGGCCAACTAAAGGTTATGGAACTTTATGTTGTAAAATAATACTATGTCTCATTCTATATTCATACTGTTTTGTTCTGTTAATTAAACAATATGGATATGTTAAGTTCCTCTTCCACAGATGCAACAGTTTTTAAACTACGTAGACAAATGTTTGTGTAGTCTCGTGTGATAGACACTGTGGTTGAACAAAGGAGTGCCAACCAGAGAAAGAAGGGTGTATACTATGAGATTACACAAAGAAAGTATCATAGTAATTATAATGATTGTACATTTCTGTACAACATAACCTTGATGACTCACATACTTTGTGCGTCAAAAGGCCATATAAAGGCTTTAAAAGATGAGAACTGCCACAAAAGCTGACATGTTTGCGATGTCACAGATGAGAAACTGATTGAATTACTACAAAAACTATCTACACTAGGACAAAGAAGGGACTATTGTTTCTAACTATTTCTTCTTCTTCTTCTTCTTCTTCTAATTTGGGTAAGTAAATCTTTCAATCTTTATGTATACCTTTGTACAATGTATATGTAATACATAACATATACACTGTACAAAGGTGTACAGTGCATATAATTATAGATGGGTTACAACTTTAAAAAAAACCTGAATAAACTTCATTGATGATTTTGACCACATTAACATACTGTAACATACTGAAAATAATCATTGCTTGCATCCTATCAAAACTTTCTGCATTGAGTACTTTTACTTAATATTTTGTGAATTTTCCTGACGATACCTTGCCTTAAGTGATGTTTTAAATACAGGACTTCTACTTGCAACAAAGTATTTTTACAGGATGGTATTAGTACTTACTTAAGTAAAATTAATATCTTACTATGTTGTTTAAAAATTAAGTTAGTATACCCACATCTGCACCTGTGTTACTGGCCGTAGACTGTAGACTTGTGCAAAACCGTAGTTACCACAGATAAATATATATGTGAGGTTGAAATTTTGGATATGGACACATAATAGATAACTTGAACTGACTCTTTCTCTGACTAAGAATGCGCAATGCACATTTTTTTAAAGTTACTGTACAGATTTATATGTATATTTTTCTTTGTAAATTTTTTTTTACACAGCTAGAAAAATATATTCTTTCTTCTCTTAGACTTGGACAGACAATGGATGTTGGACGAATCATATCAGTTTTTCTGATACTTACAGGTAAGTTGCTGACTATTGTAATATAAAGTGAAGGTGTTAACAGTACTCTAAAAATGTGATTTTAAATGTTATATTACTTTAATCCTTCTGTTGCTAACACCATGACAGTGTATATTACATCTGGTGGATCAACAACAACTAGTGAATCTACAACAACCGGTGCATCAACAACAACTAGTGAATCCACAACAACCGGTGCATCAGTATCAACTGGAGAATCCACGACAACCGGTGCATCGACTACAACCGGTGCATCAACAACAACAGGTGCATCAACTACAACTGGTGTATCAACAACAACTAGTGAATCCACAGCAACCGGTGCATCGACTACAACCAGTGAATCAACAACAACTGGTGAATCCACAACAACCAGTGCATCGACTACAGCCAGTGAATCTACAACAACCGGTGCATCAACAACAACAAGTGAATCCACGACAACCGGTGCATCAACAACAACTGGTGCATCAACAACAACTGGCGCATCAACAACAACTGGCGCATCAACAACAACTGGTGAATCAACAACAACAGGTGTATCAACTACAATTGGAGAATCCACAATAACCGGGACATCAAGAACAACCAGTGAATCCACAACAACTGGCGCATCAACAACAACTGGTGAATCCACAACAACCGGTGCATCAACAACAACAGGTGCATCAACTACAACCAGTGAATCTACAACAACCGGTGCATCAACAACAACTGGTGAATCCACAACAACCGGTGCATCGACTACAACCAGTGAATCTACAACAACCAGTGCATCAACAACAACTAGTGAATCTACAACAACTGGTGCATCAACAACAACAGGTGCATCAACTACAACTGGTGCATCAACAACTGGAGAATCAACAACAACCGGTGCATCAACAACAACTGGTGAATCCACAACAACCGGTGCATCGACTACAACCAGTGAATCTACAACAACCGGTGCATCAACAACAACTAGTGAATCTACAACAACCGGTGCATCATCAACAACAGGTGCATCAACTACAACTGGTGAATCCACAACAACCGGTGCATCAACTACAACAAGTGAATCAACAACAACTGGTGAATCCACAACAACCGGTGCATCGACTACAACCAGTGAATCTACAACAACCGGTGTATCAACAACTAGTGAATCCACGACAACTGGCGCATCAACAACAACTGGTGAATCAACAACAACAGGTGCATCAACTACAATTGGAGAATCCACGACAACCGGTGCATCAACAACAACCGGTGCATCGACTACAACTGGTGCATCAACAACAACTGGAGAATCAACAACAACAGGTGCATCAACTACAACCGGGGCATCAACAACAACCAGTGAATCCACAACAACTGGTGCATCAACAACAACAGGTGCATCAACTACAACTGGTGCATCAACAACAGCTGGTGAATCCACAACAACCGGTGCATCAACAACAACTGGAGAATCCACGACAACTGGTGCATCAACAACAACAGGTGCATCAACTACAACTGGTGCATCAACAACTGGAGAATCAACAACAACCAGTGCATCAACAACAACTGGTGACTCAACAACAAATGACGTATTGACTACAACCAGTGCATCAACTACAACTGGCGCATCAACAACAACCGGTGAATCCACAACGACTGGTGCATCAACTACAACTGGTGCATCAACAACAACTGAAGAATCCACTACAACCAGTGCATCAACAACAACCGGTGAATCAACAACAACCGGAGAATCCACAACAACTGGCGCATCAACAACAACTGGTGAATCCACAACAACCGGTGCATCGACTACAACCAGTGAATCTACAACAACCAGTGCATCAACAACAACTAGTGAATCCACAGTAACCGGTGCATCAACAACAACTGGAGAATCCACGACAACCAGTGCATCGACTACAACCGGTGCATCAACAACAACAGGTGCATCAACTACAACTGGTGCATCAACAACTGGAGAATCAACAACAACAGGTGCATCAACTACAACCGGTGCATCAACAACAACTGGTGAATCCACAACAACCGGTGCATCAACTACAACCAGTGAATCAACAACAACTGGTGAATCCACAACAACCGGTGCATCAACTACAACCAGTGAATCTACAACAACCGGTGCATCAACAACAACTAGTGAATCCACGACAACCGGTGCATCAACAACAACTGGTGCATCGACAACAACTGGCGCATCAACAACAACTGGCACATCAACAACAACTGGTGAATCAACAACAACAGGTGTATCAACTACAATTGGAGAATCCACAACAACCGGTGTATCAACAACAACCGGTGAATCCACAACAACCGGTGCATCGACTACAACCAGTGAATCTACAACAACCGGTGCATCAACAACAACTAGTGAATCCACAACAACTGGTGCATCGACTACAATCGGTGCATCAACAACAACAGGTGCATCAACTACAACTGGTGCATCAACAACTGGAGAACCAACAACAACCAGTGCATCAACAACAACCGGTGAATCCACAACGACCGGTGCATCAACTACAACCGGTGCATCAACAACAACTGGAGAATCCACTACAACCAGTGCATCAACAACAACAGGTGCATCAACTACAACCGGGGCAGCAACAACAACTGGAGAATCCACAACAACTGGTGTATCAACAACAACCAGTGCATCAACAACAACTGGTGAATCCACAACGACCAGTGCATCAACAACAACTGGTGGTGCATCAACAACAACTGGTGAATCCACAATGACCGGTGCATCAACAACAACCAGTGCATCAACTACAACTGGAGAATCAACAGCAACAGGTGCATCAACTACAACCGGTGCATTAACTACAACTGTTGCATCAACTACAACTGGAGAATCAACAACAGGTGCATCAACAACAACCGGAGCATCAACAACAACTGGCGCATCAATAACAACTGGTGAATCAAAAACAACCAGTGCATCAGCAATAACCGGTGCATCAACAACAAATGGTGCATCAACAACAACTGGCGCATCAATAACAACTGGTGAATCCAAAACAACCAGTGCATCAGCAATAACCGGTGAATCCGCAACAACTGGTGAATCAAAAACAACCAGTGCATCAGCAATAACCGGTGCATCAACAACAAATGGTGCATCAACAACAACTGGCGCATCAATAACAACTGGTGAATCAAAAACAACCAGTGCATCAGCAATAACCGGTGAATCCGCAACAACTGGTGAATCAAAAACAACCAGTGCATCAGCAATAACCGGTGAATCCGCAACAACTGGTGAATCAAAAACAACCAGTGCATCAGCAATAACCGGTGAATCCGCAACAACTGGTGAATCAAAAACAACCAGTGCATTAACAACAACCGGTGCATCAACAACAAATGGTGAATCAAAAACAACCAGTGCATCAGCAATAACCGGTGAATCCGCAACAACTGGTGAATCAAAAACAACCAGTGCATCAGCAATAACCGGTGAATCCGCAACAACTGGTGAATCAAAAACAACCAGTGCATCAGCAATAACCGGTGAATCCGCAACAACCGGTGCATCAACAACAAACGGTGCATCAACAACAACTGGTGCATCAACAACAATTACAGAATCATCTACAACTGGTGCACTGACTGCAACTGGAGGTTCAGCTACAACTGGACTATCAACAACCACACCTGCAAAATCAACCACTTCAGCGCCTGAACCTGTTTACACTGTCTTAGCAGATTTACCAAATGAACCTTTTACAGATGACCTCAACAACCGCAACAGCCAAAGATTCAAACAGCTTGAAATACTATGTGTAAGACCGGTGAGTAGAAACTGTTATTATTATGCTTGGACAGAGCATCAAATTTATTAATATTTGATCATAAATAAAAATTTATTTCAGTTGCATTTGCATTCCTGTTTAATATCCTTTTAAGAAAGTTATTGCGCTTGAAAACTACTCAAAGTCTTTTAATGTTTCTTTTTGCAGTGTTTTGACATATACAGAGGCAGATTTGGAAATAGATTTGACCGCTGCATTGTGAATAGTTTCAGGTAAGAACACTTTTCTAACAGTGATGTACTGATATTATATGCAGGATTATAGTATTGGTATTGCAACAGAATTGTCTCATATCATTGTTTGACACTTGTTTCATTTGGTTTAATGATACAGCCCTATTGGTGGGAGGACAAAAGCGAATGGAACTCAAGTAGATCTGGGGATTGTGTTCAATAAGACTACTCCCACTGCAGACTTGCCAGAGAATAGTGCTATTACTCAAATTTTAGTAGAAGCTGTGCAAGATCCCAACAGTTCCTTCAATGTTACCATAAATGCGACTTCCATCCAAACATCAGGTTAGTAAACACAACACAAACACATTTTTTATTACTTTGATTAGTGTGTGAAACTGGCAGCAAACTTGATTTGACACTGACACAAATGTTTACTGATTCCACAGCTGGTCCAAAGCCTGCACCTGCAACTGCTGCACCTGCAACTGCTGCACCTACAACTGCTGCACCTACAACTGCTGCACCTGCAACTGCTGCACCTACAACTGTAGCACTCACAAAAATAAGAGCGTCTTTTAGATCTGTTACAAACACATTCACATCTGACTTGTCCAATCCAGCATCAGACGCATTTAAACGTCGAACTTCACTGTTAAAGACACAGGTAAGTCTCTTTGCTGGTACATCTACTGAATTATAATATCAGAGACCTCAAGCCTTCACTCAAAGACTGAAATGTTATGGTCGAATGCTAAATGGTATGGCCTGCAATTTAATGTGGAATATATGTACAAATGAAGAAAAGAAAGATATGGGGAACAATTGGCAATGTTAGAGGGAAGGACAAATACATTGTACTCTGATGTCATTGGCTGTCGTGCAAAGCACGAAAGAAAGTTTCACTTTGTTTTTGGCAATTCAGAAAACACAATGAATATAACAAATAAAGCTACACCTCACTGCACAACTTATCTCATAAACACACAGTTTAGTGTTCTAAAGCTTTAGTAGAAGCTGAAAGAGTTAAAATAAAAAAAATATTTCTGTTTCTGCAGCTTGAACCCATTTTCCAAACGGAATTCCCTTCCTTCAGGTTCATAGAGGTGGTGTCATTCAGGTAATTTAAGACTTGTTACAATTAAAGAATAGTGGCCTGCATCTGATGCTAATGTATATTAACATTGTTAATATATATATAATTAACAAAATGTTTTTTTTCCCTTTCTACAGCAATGGATCAATCATCAATGTCTTCGACCTTAACTTTCAAAATACAGTGGTTCCTAATAACACTCAGATTGCGAATGTTTTGGTCAGTGCAGCTTCGAACGTCACCGACTTTGACATTGAGGGCAGCTCCATCACCGTGAATGGCATATGTAAGCAATACTGAGTGCTACTAGATTAAAACTTTAAAAAGTTAAAGAACTGTTTGTTAAAATAATGTTTTGTTTCCTTTTCTCCTTGTTTACAGCTTCAAGTGGAGTAAACCACAAGATCAGTCTCCTCACTGCATCCATCATGGCACTGTTGTCATGGCTACTGTCAAGCCAGCAATAGCATCAGTGCTCCATTTGAAATGAAATCAGAATATGACTGCTATCACTGGCATGAAAAATTCAAGATTCACAATTTTTTAAAGTCTTGTACGGCTTTGGTTGAACATACTATCAAAACGTCCAGGATCCTGGGCTGAACAGAATGACACAGCACCTCATCCACTGACTCCATTGAGTCAAACCATAAAATAACACATTATATTAAGTACTGAGGAGGGTCTGATTTACAAGCAAAGATGCTGCTGTTTTACTTAAAGTGACTTAAACCTTTCTTTCATCTCCGAATGCATGAAAAATTCATTTTCAGGGCTCGCTTGAGAACATAGCAGTATATCATGGCATAGCACCATAACAGCTCCGCAGAGAGCATATTGTAGCGTCATAGTGGACTGCACCCTGGTCCTGAACCAAAAGGTGTATCAAGGGTCATGGTATACATGATAATGTATATGTTAAGGTTTTATTAGTGCTAAATTTACATTTATGAATGAAGAAAAATGACAATATCATTATCAGATGTATTATAATGGGTTTATTATATGGACTTTTGAAGACCACATTTTCCCAATATGACAAATCTGCAAGTCTTGCCAGTTTAGAGAAATGTGTGAAACACCATAGGACACATCTCTCTCCTTATTCACCATGGGGTATCCATGAAGAAGCATCTAGAGCTTCTTCCAGCACTGTTTGTTTTCTCTATGTAATCGTGCATAACTGTATTCTGTGAGATTTTTTTTTTTTCTGTGCGATTTTTCAACAATGATCAGAATACAAAACCTTTGAAAAAATTATGTTGTGTCTCGTGATGTTTTCTAATGTTGGTGGACAGAGAGAGAGTGTCTGTAAGGACATATTTAATAGCAGGAGCTAATTACATTTCACAACAATGTCTTCTCAGCCTTTGTTGTGTCAGTGAATAAGATTTGTTCAAAGATAAGACAAATGGGAGTGTTGCATAGTTCATGCTAGACTGCCAAACAGTCTGACGATAAGAGTTATTTTTAAGTGACCTTAAACCCTAGCTCTCACAACACAGGAGTATTTTAAATCTGGTTAAGTTGCATAACACTTAAGGCTGTCACAGTAAGAACAATGTTTATCATTTCCATTTTTTTAAGTTTATTCAGGTGGACAATATTCATTTATTATTTGAATTCTGACGTTGATGATGAAGTCACATTTTTCATCGGGTTGTCCACGTTTATATTTCCTGCATTAAAAACACAGTAAGAACATACGGGGAGTATCTTGTAAGTAGCTCAGATGCGCGTTTTGTAGTCCATCTTCTGGACTTTGTAGTTTTACCACAGATCACGTCAATAACATTCGCCGTCACATGATGACGTAGTCTAAGTGTAAGTGCAGTCGGATTTTCTGAACACTGCGGTCGCCTCTCTTAACTCCTTATGAACGCTCCTTCACATCTTTCCTTGGCTTTGTGTCGTTTTCTATCGATGTCAAGGAAAAGTGGCTAGGACAGGACAGAGGAGCTATTTTTTTTTTTTTTTTTTTTTTTGACTATTCGACCGTACCTGTGGAGTGACGCATGTCTTCTTCATGTCTTCCTGGTGTTTTTAGGGTTGTTGGCATCCTTGTAGTTGCATTACTGCCCCCTTGTGGCTGTACTCATCTACTGTTTCCAATTCTATCATAGCTTGATCCTGGCTTCCACTCATCCGAGCCTTTGTAGACCTTAAATCATTGCCACCACCATGACTTCATGACTTTCTTCAGCATGATTTCATGACTTTATATATATATATATATATATATATATATATATATATATATATATATATATATATATATATATATATATATTTATTATTTGAATAATTTTGAATAATTTATTATCAAACTTGTGTATATGAGCTACTGTGACAAGTGAAGTTCCCTGGTGTGGGATTATTAAAGTCTATCTTATCTTCAACTGGAGTAAAAACATTTAACACCAAGAGTAAAGCCATGGGAGCTTCAGTAATGGCAAATGTACCTGAAGTCAATCAACAAACCCCAGAGCCTATGGAGGACAAAAATGTCACATCAAAATCAGAATATGACCTTTGCCACTGAAGTAAAACCTGTTTCTCACATCACACCTGTGACTACTCTCTATAAATCTACTCAAACCAGTCCTATAACCACAAGCCAACTGGCTTCAAAATCAGTGGTAAACCAAAATTAATCTTGTATTCACTATCCACAGTCGTACATAGTGTGTCAGGATAGATGAATTCTTAGCAGAAACAGTGTTTACAGCACAAAAACATAACACATTTAGCCTTGACCACAGCTAACTCCAGCCAAACTCTGACAATGATAGAGTTTAGTTCATCTTTACCAGATCCAACTGTAATGGAAAAAGTGGTATCCAATGAAACTACGTCAACATCAGTGCATGCTATTCCAAAACTGACAACCCTTGAAAACACGCATTGTGTGCTTAACTACAAACATATTTCTGAGTGCAATGCCAGCCACACCTAAGGCCTCAGACGTCACAGCTTGCAATAAATTAACCAGTTTGTCACATCTAATAAGAACTGATCCTATTGTAAAAGCGTCATTTAAAAACAGAGACAGAGGAGTCAGATTTAAACTAACATCAATTCAAACAATGTAACCGATATCACCAAACTCATCAACTCTGCAGCATCAGTTACTTCTACATCGACTGGAACACAATCAAATTCAGTTCCTATTAACACAAAATTAAACTTATCCTCTTTGACATGAGGTGGCTCAATTGAGACCACTCCATACAAAGACATAAGTAGAGCCCAAGTTAACACAAAGTCAACCTCAAACTTAAAACAACAAAACCTGAACTTAAACTTTGAGTAGCTTAACAAGGGGCAGCAAATCAGCCCTGCAATATATACCATGCCCTGGAGTATAAATTCCTCTTCCACACATCAAACATCTGGCTACAATCAAAATAACGTTACTCAAGTGTAAAATTCAGAATCTAATGAAACCACAAAGGAATAAGCCACAGAACATATTCCAATGCACAGCTCATCATTACCAGTTTCAGGAATAATTTGTCTATAATGAATAACCTCAGCACCACAACTAGGGAGTCCCTCAATGACAACTGTACCTACAGCACCATCAACCACAGGTGCAAAACACAGTGCTAGGTCAACAGCAATTCACAGCATCATTAACAACAGCTGCAAAACAAAGATCAACACCAATTAACAGCACAACACCAACACAAACTAGTCCGCCTATAACAGAATCATCAGCAGCAGAGGTTACCACAGATTAGAGTTTTCTTCAGTCTTTGTCATTTTTCCTCAGACATATCAACCCTCAAACCTGCCAAAGCTAAAACAACACAGTAGCAAGAAAATCAAATGCCTGTGAAACTTATGCCACGTTCCACCCTCAGCTAGTGTCCATCTGACAGTTTAATGATTTATTTTATTTATTTATGTGACATCACTGAGGTTTCTCACACTCAATTTCACACTCAGAGTTTTCTTAGCTCAGCTGTCCTTTGACTTTGTGCAGTGACCTTTTAATTAGTCTAGGTAGCTGTGAAGTGAACAGTGTACAGCCACAAATAGATGTATGACTCAGCAACCAACGTCATATAAACATCATAAAAAACAAGGGTTGTTAAAGTATACCAGACACTGAATGTGATCCAAAGATAACACTCAAGTCCTACCCTTAAAAATGTTATTCTAAATGCTGATAACAATCCTGTCACATGAAAAATATTTCTGTTTTAAGTTTTTAAAGTCTATGTAAGTAAGTATAAATATGTGTTCTGAGTTTGTCAGACCAAAGATGCTATTAACCACCCAGCCAAATTTGAATGATTAGAAAATATCGAGAAGTTTATGAAATTAGGTGTCAAAATTGGGTAAAAATGAGCAGTATTCTCAGCTCCAGGACTGTGGTGTCTGCTGAAGGCTCTCATGTCCACTCGTGGGAGCAGTCAAGCAGCAATTTTGAAGTGACTGAAACGTGTCAGATGAGTTCAGAAAATGACATGACTAACTTTGAAACACTCTGAGAGAGATTAATTCATCTCTATCTCCCTGCTAGGGGTGCAGGGGTATGCTCAGGGTGGCCTCAGCGTGTCATCGAGCCACCCTTTAGGACTGCCCCAAAAAATCCTGGACTGAAAACTGGTGAAAAACTGTTTTAGCCTCTAACTCCACATTTCAGTAATATATCGTTCAAAGTCTTTTCACAGGTTAACTATTTTCCAACATATTTAATGTATTTTGAAAGAAATCTTAGAATTGGCTTTCCAAGTTTTAATTATTTTTTTTAATACTAAATCTTTGTTTATGGGTTCATTTGATATTTAATTTCCAGTTCAATTAAGGTTGTCATTCTAACTTTTTACTTTCTTTATTTAAATATTGGATTAGTTTTCTTTTGTGTTGAGTTTTGTTTGTTGATTTTACTTACTAAATCTTTTGTGATCTTATTTACCTGCACAATTGGTGCTTATTTTTTCTTTCTCTGTTTAACTGTTATTTTTTAAAAATCTTTTGAAACAACACAGTACCAAGACAGTATTCATGCCAATATATGCTGTGTCATGTTTTGTTTTTATGTTTCTTTTCTTCAGTTACAAAAGTGTAGTCACCTGTGATGCCAGTGGCTGAATAAAGGAGTGCCAGCCATAGAAACATCACTAAGTTCATGTCAGAATTACTGACACTATCTGAGGGAGGCATCTTTACATTGTATTACACCAGTTGTTACATCTATTGTCCATAACTGGAAGTCGGAAGCAAGATATTTTTATGACAAGACAAAAAGAAGGGTGTATACTATAAGATCAAGCCAAGAAACTGACAAAGAAATATGTTACAGCCTGTTATTTGTGATTTGTTGTCATTCAACATATCTGAATAACGTATCTATGAGTCACAAGATGTGTTGGATAAAAGGCTATATAAAGGCTTTGATAGATGAGGACTGGCACAAAAGATGACATGTTTCCAATGTCACAAATGTGAAACGGATTAAACAAATATCGATTGAAGTTTTCCAAAAACTTTAAGAACTCTACACTACATCAAAGAAGGGAATATTTCTAGTAACAACAAGTAGTATTTATTTCTTCATCTTCTTCTAATTTGGGTAAGTAAATATTTTATTTTTACTTTTATTTTTATTTTATGTATACCTTTGTAATAAATAAAATGTAAACTACACATTTGTTGTTGTTTTTTAAACTAGCTCTAGTAAATTAAAATTTTAGATTTCTTAATAATTCTTTTGGAGGCTGAATTTTGGAACCAATTTAGGAATTGCTTGACACCGTTTGGCAAGAAGGGTCTATCTATACTTGCTGTACTGCTTGCTATACTGTTGCTATTGCTATAAATAGCTAAAATGCATTGGGTCTTCCAAGTTTCAGTATTATATGATACATAAATATAAAATATTAAACTAATTTGGTGGCGAATAGTAATAACAATAATAATAGTAATTATAAAAACCCAAGTAGGATTGAAATATTGTTATGGTTAAACTTGGCATGGCATGCCATGGCATGTTGTTGGAATGCAGGCATCACCTTTCTTCATTGATGCTATTCTCGTATAGCTTGGCACAACAGTGATGTGCTTATAATTACTCTCCTTTCACAAAATAATAGTTACCCTGGTGAGGTATGATTGTCAGTTATCACTGACCTAAAAGAGACAGCAAATTTCTACCCAGTCTGTCGCTAAACATTTGAAAAGGAAGGGGTGATAAAGGAAGTTAAGAAAAGAAAAGGACTACAAGTGAGAGGCCGCCGGACAAGAGTAAATCTAGGACTGGCTTTTAGTCATTGTCAAATTTCAGATATGTCACTATGAAGTTATTGTCCTTGGACAAATCAGATGTTGGCTTTGTGTGCTTTTGGTTTTTATTCAATATAAAATATTTTCCAGACTGAGATTACTTTTAAGATCAAGATAGGCTGCGTTATAATTGACACAAATTGCTGATTTTTACAAGTGTGAATTTAGAAGACCAAATTGCTATACCATTTTTATTACTATGCTATAACTACTAACAAGTCTAATATTGCAGTACAAATATTAGTGTAACCTCTTTCATCTCCATTTTGAATTATGCTACTCCAAACTGTATTAAGATAAATCCCTTTCACTTTGACATTAAAAATGCAGTGTGGTTTCTTTTTGTAATTTAAAACTTAATATTTAGTCATTTCTAAACTTCTGAGTAACATCTTCAAGAAGAATGACTGCTATTAAAATGATAATTGATTAAGCTCTATTAGCATAAAATATAGGTGTGATTTTGTTTCTAAAAATCCAAATTCTTAATGACACTTAACAATCCTTAAAATTTAAAGATAAAGCACATTAAGATGTTTGCTACTTCTATGTGTTTATTGTGGGCAGGTGACTGTACTGTCAAATTTTGCAGTTTCCAAAGGAGAAAATGGACATTGGACGGATAATAGCAGTTTTTCTCATACTAACAGGTAAGTTACTGATTACTGTAATATAAAGTGAAGATGTTAACAGCGCTCTAAGAATGTGATTTTGAATGATATGACATTGATCCGTTTCTTGCTAATACCATTACAGTGTATGAAACTTTAGGTCAAGTATCAACAGCCGGTGCATCGACTACAACCAGTGAATCCACAACAACCGGTGCATCAACTACAACTGGTGAATCCACAACAACCGGTGCATCAACAACAACTGGTGTATCTACAACAACCGGTGCATCAACTACAACTGGTGCATCAACTACAACTGGTGCATCAACTACAACCGGTGCATCAACTACAACCGGTGCATCAACAACAACTGGAGAATCAACAACAACAGGTGCATCAACTACAACCGGTGCATCAACAACAACTGGTGATTCCACAACAACCGGTGCATCAACTACAACCAGTGAATCCACAACAACTGGCGCATCAACAACAACTGGTGAATCCACAACAACCGGTGCATCGACTACAACCAGTGCATCAACAACAACGGTAGAATCAACAACAACAGGTGCATCAACTACAACCGGTGCATCAACAACAACTAGTGAATCCACAACAACTGGTGCATCAACTACAACTGGAGAATCCACGACAACCGGTGCATCAACAACATCCGGTGCATCGACTACAACCGGTGCATCAACTACAACTGGTGAATCCACAACAACTGGTGCGTCAACTACAACCAGTGAATCCACAACAACTGGCGCATCAACAACAACTGCTGAATCAACAACAACAGGTGCATCAACTACAGCCGGTGCATCAACAACAACTGGTGTATCTACAACAACCGGTGCATCAACTACAACCAGTGAATCTACAACAACCGATGCATCAACAACAACCGGTGCATCGACTACAACCGGTGCATCAACTACAACTGGTGCATCAACTACAACTGGAGAATCAACAACAACTGGTGCATCAACAACAACTAGTGAATCCACAACAACCGGTGCATCAACTACAACCAGTGATTCCACAACAACTGGCACATCAACAATAACTGGTGAATCAACAACAACTGGTGCATCAACTACAACCGGTGCATCAACAACAACCGGTGCATCACCTACAACCAGTTCATCAACAACAACAAGTGCATCAACTACAACCGGTGCATCAACAACAACTGGTGAATCCACAACAACCGGTGCATCAACTACAACCAGCGAATCCACAACAACTGGCGCATCAACAACAACTGGTGAATCCACAACAACCGGTGCATCAACTACAACCGGTGCATCGACTACAACCAGTGCATCAACAACAATTGGAGAATCAACAACAACAGGTGCATCAACTACAACCGGTGCATCAACAACAACTAGTGAATCCACAACAACTGGAGAATCCACGACAACCGGTGCATCAACAACAACCAGTGCATCAACTACAACTGGTGAATCCACAACAACCGGTGCATCAACTACAACTGGTGAATCCACAACTACTGGCGCATCAACAACAACTGGTGAATCCACAACAACTGGTGCATCAACTACAACTGGTGAATCCACAACAACTGGCGCATCAACAACAACTGCTGAATCAACAACAACAGGTGCATCAACTACAACCGGTGCATCAACAACAACTGGTGTATCTACAACAACCGGTGCATCAACAACAACCGGTGCATCAACAACAACCGGTGCATCTACTACAACTGGTGCATCAACTACAACTGGTGCATCAACTACAACTGGAGAATCAACAACAACTGGTGCATCAACTACAACTGGAGCATCAACAACAACTGGTGTATCAACTACAACTGGTGCATCAACAACAACCAGTGCATCAACAACAACTGGAGAATCAACAACAACAGGTGCATCAACTACAACCGGTGCATCAACTACAACTGGTGAATCCACAACAACTGGCGCATCAACAACAACTGGTGAATCCACAACAACTGGTGCATCAACTACAACTGGTGAATCCACAACAACTGGTGCATCAACTACAACCGGTGCATCGACTACAACCAGTGCATCAACAACAACTGGAGAATCAACAACAACAGGTGCATCAACTACAACCGGTGCATCAACAACAACTAGTGAATCCACAACAACTGGAGAATCCACAACAACCGGTGCATCAACAACAACTGGTGCATCAACTACAACTGGAGAATCAACAACAACTGGTGCATCAACTACAACTGGTACATCGACTACAACCAGTACATCAACAACAACTGGAGAATCAACAACAACAGGTGCATCAACTACAACTGGTGCATCAACAATAACTAGTGAATCCACAACAACTGGTGCATCAACAACAACTGGAGAATCCACGACAACCGGTGCATCAACAACAACCGGTGCATCGACTACAACCGGTGCATCAACTACAACTAGAGAATCAACAACAACTGGTGCATCAACTACAACTGGTGAATCCACAACAACCGGTGCATCAACTACAACCGGTGAATCTACAACAACTGGTGCATCAACAACAACCGGTGCATCTACTACAACCGCTGCATCAACTACAACTGGTGCATCAACTACAACTGGAGAATCAACAACAACTGGTGCATCAACTACAACTGGTGAATCCACAACAACCGGTGCATCAACTACAACCAGTGAATCCACAACAAGTGGCACATCAACAACAACTGGTGAATCAACTACAACTGAAGAATCAACAACAACTGGTGCATCAACTACAACTGTTGCATCAACAACAACCAGTGCATCAACAACAACTGGAGAATCAACAACAACAGGTGCATCAACTACAACCGGTGCATCAACAACAACTGGTGTATCTACAACAACCGGTGCATCAACTACAACCAGTGATTCTACAACAACCGGTGCATCAACAACAACCGGTGCATCGACTACAACCGGTGCATCAACTACAACCGGTACATCAACAACAACTGGTGTATCTACAACAACCGGTGCATCAACAACAACCGGTGCATCTACTACAACTGGTGCATCAACTACAACCGGTGCATCAACAACAACTAGTGAATCCACAACAACTGGAGAATCCACGACAACTGGTGCATCAACAACAACCGGTGCATCAACTACAACTGGAGAATCAACAACAACTGGTGCATCAACTACAACTGGTGAATCCACAACAACCGGTGCATCAACTACAACTGGTGAATCCACAACAACTGGCGCATCAACAACAACTGGTGCATCAACTACAACCAGTGATTCTACAACAACCGGTGCATCAACAACAACCGGTGCATCGACTACAACCGATGCATCAACTACAACCGGTGCATCAACAACAACTGGTGTATCTACAACAACCGGTGCATCAACTACAACCGGTGCATCTACTACAACTGGTGCATCAACTACAACCGGTGCATCAACAACAACTAGTGAATCCACAACAACTGGAGAATCCACGACAACCGGTACATCAACAACAACCGGTGCATCAACTACAACTGGAGAATCAACAACAACTGGTGCATCAACTACAACTGGTGAATCCACAACAACCGGTGCATCAACTACAACTGGTGAATCCACAACAACTGGCGCATCAACAACAACTGGTGAATCAACAACAACAGGTGCATCAACTACAACCGGTGCATCAACAACAACTGGTGTCTCTACAACAACCGGTGCATCAACTACAACCAGTGAATCTACAACAACCGGTGCATCAACAACAACCGGTGCATCTACTACAACTGGTGCATCAACTACAACTGGTGCATCAACTACAACTGTAGAATCAACAACAACTGGTTCATCAACTACAACTGGTGAATCCACAACAACCGGTGCATCAACTACAACCAGTGATTCCACAACAACTGGCACATCAACAATAACTGGTGAATCAACTACAACTGGAGAATCAACAACAACTGGTGCATCAACTACAACTGGTGCATCAACAACAACCGGTGCATCAACTACAACCAGTGCATCAACAACAACTGGAGAATCAACAACAACAGGTGCATCAACTACAACCGGTGCATCAACAACAACTGGTGAATCCACAACAACCGGTGCATCAACTACAACTGGTGAATCCACAACAACCGGTGCATCAACTACAACCGGTACATCGACTACAACCAGTACATCAACAACAACTGGAGAATCAACAACAACAGGTGCATCAACTACAACTGGTGCATCAACAACAACTAGTGAATCCACAACAACTGGTGCATCAACAACAACTGGAGAATCCAAGACAACCGGTGCATCAACAACAACCGGTGCATCGACTACAACCGGTGCATCAACTACAACTGGTGCATCAACTACAACTGGAGAATCAACAACAACTGGTGCACCAACTACAACTGGTGAATCCACAACAACCGGTGCATCAACTACAACCGGTGCATCAACAACAACTGGTGTATCTACAACAACCGGTGCATCAACTACAACCGGTGAATCTACAACAACCGGTGCATCAACAACAACCGGTGCATCTACTACAACCGGTGCATCAACTACAACTGGTGCATCAACTACAACTGGAGAATCAACAACAACCGGTGCATCAACTACAACCAGTGAATCCACAACAACTGGCGCATCAACAACAACTGGTGAATCAACTACAACTGAAGAATCAACAACAACTGGTGCATCAACTACAACTGGTGCATCAACTACAACCAGTGCATCAACAACAACCGGAGAATCAACAACAACAGGTGCATCAACTACAACCGGTGCATCAACAACAACTGGTGAATCCACAACAACCGGTGCATCAACTACAACTGGTGAATCCACAACAACCGGTGCATCAACTACAACCGGTACATCGACTACAACCAGTACATCAACAACAACTGGAGAATCAACTACAACCGGTGCATCAACAACAACTGGTGAATCCACAACAACTGGAGAATCCACGACAACCGGTGCATCAACAACAACCGGTGCATCGACTACAACCGGTGCATCAACTACAACTGGTGCATCAACTACAACTGGAGAATCAACAACAACTGGTGCATCAACTACAACTGGTGAATCCACAACAACCGGTGCATCAACTACAACCAGTGCATCAACTACAACCGGTGCATCAACAACAACTGGTGAATCCACAACAACCGGTGCATCAACTACAACTGGTGAATCCACAACAACTGGCGCATCAACAACAACTGGTGAATCAACTACAACTGAAGAATCAACAACAACTGGTGCATCAACTACAACTGGTGCATCAACAACAACCGGTGCATCAACTACAACCAGTGCATCAACAACAACTGGAGAATCAACAACAACAGGTGCATCAACTACAACCGGTGCATCAACAACAACTGGTGTATCTACAACAACTGGTGCATCAACTACAACCAGTGATTCTACAACAACCGGTGCATCAACAACAACCGGTGCATCGACTACAACCGGTGCATCAACTACAACTGGTGCATCAACTACAACGGGAGAATCAACAACAACTGGTGCATCAACTACAACTGGTGAATCCACAACAACCGGTGCATCAACTACAACCAGTGAATCCACAACAACTGGCGCATCAACAACAACTGGTGAATCAACTACAACTGAAGAATCAACAACAACTGGTGCATCAACTACAACTGGTGCATCGACAACAACCGGTGCATCAACTACAACCAGTGCATCAACAACAACTGGAGAATCAACAACAACCGGTGCATCAACTACAACCAGTGAATCCACAACAACTGGCGCATCAACAACAACTGGTGAATCAACAACAACAGGTGCATCAACTACAACCCGTGCATCAACAACAACTGGTGAATCTACAACAACCGGCGCATCAACAACAACCGGTGCATCAACAACAACCGGTGCATCAACTACAACTGGTGCATCAACTACAACTGAAGAATCAACAACAACTGGTGCATCAACTACAACTGGTGAATCCACAACAACCGGTGCATCAACTACAACCAGTGAATCCACAACAACTGGCGTATCAACAACAACTGGTGAATCAACTACAACTGTAGAATCAACAACAACTGGTGCATCAACTACAACTGGTGCATCAACAACAACCGGTGCATCAACTACAACTAGTGCATCAACAACAACTGCAGAATCAACAACAACAGGTGCATCAACTACAACCGGTGCATCAACTACAACTGGTGCATCAACAACAACTGGTGCATCAACTACAACTGGAGAATCAACAACTACTGAAGAATCAACAACAACTGGTGAATCAACAACAACAGGTGCATCAACTACAACTGGTGCATCAACAACAACTAGTGAATCCACAACAACTGGTGCATCAACTACAACTGGAGAATCAACAACAACTGGTGAATCAACAACAACAGGTGCATCAACTACAACCGGTGCATCAACAACACCTGGTGAATCCACAACAACCGGTGCATCAACTACAACTGGAGAATCAACAACAACAGGTGCATCAACAACAACTGGTGAATCCACAACAACCAGTGCATCAACAACAACTAGTGAATCCACAACAACTGGTGCGTCAACTACATCTGGAGAATCAACAACTACTGGAGAATCCACGACAACCGGTGCATCAACAACAACTGGAGAATCAACAACAACAGGTGCGTCAACTACAACCGGGGCATCAACAACAACTGGAGAATCAACAACAACTGGTGCATCAACTACAACCGGTGCATCAACAACAACTGGTGAATCCACAACAACTGGTGAATCCACAACAACCAGTGCATCAACTACAACCAGTGCATCAACAACAACTGGTGCATCGACTACAACCAGTGAATCTACAACAACCGGTGCATCAACAACAACTGGAGAATCCACGACAACCGGTGCATCAACTACAACCAGTGAATCAACAACAACTGCTGAATCCACAACAACCGGTGCATTGACTGCAACCAGTGAATCTACAACAACCGTTGCATCAACAACAACCGGTGCATCGACTACAACCGGTGCATCAACTACCACTGGTGCATCAACTACAACTGGAGAATCAACAACAACTGGTGCATCGACTACAACTGGTGCATCAACAACAACTGGTGCATCAACTACAACTGGAGAATCAACAACAACAGGTGCATCAACTACAACTGGTGCATCAACAACAACTGGTGAATCCACAACAACCGGTGCATCGACTACAACCAGTGAATCCACAACAACTGGCGCATCAACAACAACTGGAGAATCAACAACAACAGGTGCATCAACTACAACTGTTGCATCAACTACAACTGGAGAATCAACAACAGCCGGTGCATCAACAACAACTGGTGAAACCACAACAACCGGTGAATCCACAACAACTGGAGAATCAAGAACAGGTGCATCAACAACAACCGGAGCATCAACAACAACTGGCGCATCAATAACAACTGGTGAATCAAAAACAACCAGTGCATCAGCAACAACCGGTGAATCCGCAACAACTGGTGAATCAAAAACAATCAGTGCATCAACAGCAACCGGTGCATCAACAACAAATGGTGCATCAACAACAACTGGTGAATCCACAGCGACTGGTGCATCAACAACAACCAGTGCATCAACAACAAACGGTGCATCAACAACAACTGGTGCATCAACAACAATTACAGAATCATCTACAACTGGTGCATTGACTACAACTGGAGGTTCAGCTACAACTGGACTATCAACAACCACACCTGCAACATCAACCACTTCAGCGCCTGAACCTGTTTACACTGTCTTAGCAGATTTACCAAATGAACCTTTTTCAGATGACCTCAACAACCGCAACAGCCAAAGATTCAAACAGCTTGAAATACTATGTGTAACACCGGTGAGTAGAAACTGTTATTATTATGCTTGGACAGAGCATCAAATTTATTAATATTTGATCATAAATAAAAATTTATTTCAGTGACATTTGCATTCCTGTTTAATATCTTTTTAAGAAAGTTATTGCGCTTGAAAACTACTCAAAGTCTTTAAATGTTTCTTTTTGCAGTGTTTTGTCATATACAGAAGGAGATTTGGAAATAGATTTGACCGCTGCATTGTGATTAGTTTCAGGTAAGAACACTTTTCTAACAGTGATGTACTGATATTGTATGCAGGATTATAGTATTGGTATCGCAACAGAATTGTCTCATATCATTGTTTGACACTTGTTTCATTTGGTTTAATGATACAGCCCTGTTGGTGGGAGGACAAGAGTGGATGGAACTCAAGTAGATCTCGGGGTTGTGTTCAATAAGACTACTCCCACTGCAGACTTGCCAGAGAATAGTGCTATTACTCAAATCTTAGTAGAAGCTGTGCAAGATCCCAACAGTTCCTTCAATGTTACCATAAATGCGACTTCCATCCAAACATCAGGTTAGTAAACACAACACAAACACATTTTTTATTACTTTGATTAGTGTGTGTGTGAAACTGGCAGCAAACTTGATTTGACATTGACACAAATATTTACTGATTCCACAGCTGGTCCAAGGCCTGCACCTACAACTGCTGCACCTACAACTGCTGCACCTGCAACTGCTGCACCTACAACTGCTGCACCTGCAACTGCTGCACCTACAACTGCTGCACCTGCAACTGCTGCACCTACAACTGCTGCACCTGCAACTGCTGCACCTACAACTGCTGCACCTGCAACTGCTGCACCTGCAACTGCTGCACCTACAACTGTAGCACTCACAAAAATAAGAGCGTCTTTTAGATCTGTTACAAACACATTCACATCTGACTTGTCCAATCCAGCATCTGACGCATTTAAACGTCGAACTTCACTGTTAAAGACACAGGTAAGTCTCACCCTTAAAAAAAAGACCTGAAGCCTTCACTCAAAGACTGAAATGTTATGGTCTAATGCTAAATGGTATGGCCTGCAATTTAAAGTGGAATATATGTACAAATGAAGAAAAGAAAGATATGGGGAACAATTGGCAATGTTAGAGGGAAGGACAAATACATTGTACTCTGATGTCATTGGCTGTCGTGCAAAGCACGAAAGAAAGTTTCACTTTGTTTTTGGCAATTCAGCAATTCAGAAAACACAATGAATATAACAAATAAAGCTACACCTCACTGCACAACTTATCTCATAAACACACAGTTTAGTGTTCTAAAGCATTAGTAGAAGCTGAAAGAGTTAAAATAAAAAAAATATTTCTGTTTCTGCAGCTTGAACCCATTTTCCAAACGGAATTCCCTTCCTTCAGGTTCATAGAGGTGGTGTCATTCAGGTAATTTAAGACTTATCTTGTTACAATTAAAGAATAGTGGCCTGCATCTGATGCTAATGTATATTAACATTGTTAATATATATATAATTAACAATATGTTTTTTTTCCCTTTCTACAGCAATGGATCAATCATCAATGTCTTCGACCTTAACTTTCAAAATACAGTGCTTCCTAATAACACTCAGATTGCGAATGTTTTGGTCAGTGCAGCTTCGAACGTCACCGACTTTGACATTGAGGGCAGCTCCATCACCGTGAATGGCATATGTAAGCAATACTGAGTGCTACTAGATTAAAACTTTTTAAAAGTTAAAGAACTGTTTGTTAAAATAATGTTTTGTTTCCTTTTCTCCTTGTTTACAGCTTCAAGTGGAGTAAACCACAAGATCAGTCTCCTCACTGCATCCATCATGGTACTGTTGTCATGGCTACTGTCAAGCCAGCAATAGCATCAGTGCTCCATTTGAAATGAAATCAGAATATGACTGCCATCACTGGCATGAAGTAGGATTTTGCTGTCTGTAAAAATCCAACAAATTTTTTTTAAAGTCTTGTACGGCTTTGGATGAACATAACAGATTTTTTAACTTTTCTTAGCTTTGCACTGAGTGGCATCATTGATAACAGTGGATGGGTAAAGTCTGTAGAAGTCAGCATATTTCTATGTGGGAACTAACGTCCAGGATCCTGAGCTGAACAGAATGACACAGCACCTTGTCCACTGACTCCTCATTGAGTCAAACCATAAAATAACTCTGAGAAGTCAGAAAAGAAGAGCACTGTTGTACTTTTAATGTCTTCGTCTTTTAAATGAATATATTTTTGAAATTTTCAAGCAAAGATACTGCTGTTACTTTTAATTTAATTCTGTAGTCCCCAAATGCATTTAAAATTCATGTTTTACTTGATTGCATAGCAACATAACATGGCATAGCAACATAATAATGCCACAGAGAGCATATTGTAGCATTATAGTGGACTGAACACCACAATCCCGAACCAATGCATGAAAAGTTTATCAAGGGTCATTGCATACATGATGACAATGACATGACAATTAACAATACAGATTTAGTTTACAGGGGATAGTACACAAATAGAACAAAAACAAAAGACTCAGGTGTTGATTCAAGTATTGACAAGTATTGTAAAACAATGCCAGAAAAATGCCAATATTGTTATCAAATGTATTATAATGGGTTAATTATAAGGAGCTTTAAGGACAACAAACACCTAAGTCTGCACAGGTCTTGCCATACTTTCTTGATGTGAGAGCAATGCCATAATAGGGGTACAACTTTTTCACAGAAAGAGCAGTTTGTTTTTATGCCTCTTTTATATTTTTGAATGTAGCGATTGGTGGGGTAATATTTATTATGAATTTTGAAGAACTTTAACCTTATTCACCATGATGTATTTATGAAGAAGCATCCATCCCTTCTTCCAGCACTGTCAGTTTTCTTATTTATGCAAAGTATTAATGTAATCATGCATGTATTCTGTGAGATTTTTTCTGTCAACAATGATCAGAATACAAAATCTTTGAAAATTTATGTTGTGTCTCTTGTGATGCTTTTCCAATGTTGATGGACAAGGAGAAAGTGTATGAGGGCAGATTTAATTACATTTCGCAATAATGTCTTACAATAAGTCGGCCTCAGTCTTTGTTGTGAGAGTGAATAACATTTGTTCAGAATGAGAGAAATGGGAGTGGCGCTAGTGGCGCTACACAAAGCAAACCAGGAAAGGCGTACACGCGTTCCAAATAGCATTCTTCCATCAGCCGCTTTTTTTTTTTTTTTTTTTTATAAATCTGTTTATTGAAACAAATCACATCATGTTACATGACCTTTACAAATAGATGCGTGATTTTCTTTTTTCTCAAATAAACCATACAAACAAACAAACGAACAAGTAGAAAACATACAGAACATTATCCCACCCCCCCACCCCAGTTGGTCTTCCCTTTTCAAACAGAATATCTCATCAACCACCTTACATTTGTACATTCATATTGATGTAAGAGCACAGCTGGACAAAAAAAAACAAAGTGTTGTTCACTCCTATACCGTAGGAGTTGTAGCTACATTATCGAAATATGAGATAAGAGGCTGCCATGTAGTATAGAATTTCTCAGTTGACCCTCGGAGTGAAAATTTGATTTTTCTACTTCAAGGAATGACATTAGGTCAGTCTGCCAAGATTGTTCTGCTGGGGGTTTAGGCAACTTCCAGTGTACAAGGATACGCCTGCGGACAATCAGAGAGGCAAAAGCTAAAACATTTAATGTCTGCTTACTGAATTCTGAATAATTTGAGGGAACTCCAAAAATAGCAATGAGCGAACAGGGAGTGATAGCTACACCTAGAACCTCTGACATGATCTTGAAAAAGCTCTTCCAGAACCCTGTCAGCTTCGAGCATGACCAGAAAGTATGGGCTAAGTCAGCTGGGACAAAGGCACATCTATTGCAAGCTTCACTACTGCCAGGAAAAATCTTTGCTAGTTTTGCTTTGCTGAAATGCATTCTATTCAGTATTTTGAATTGTATTAAGTTAAGACGGGCACAGGATGAGGAGCTATTCACTTGTAATTTGGCTCTCTCCCACCAAGGATCCTGGAGTTGGATTCCTAGCTCTTTTTCCCACCCCTGTTTTGCTGTGATCTGTGGAGAGGGGTTAGCCTGGAGAATACCTGTGTACAGCTTTGATATCAGTTTTATCCAAGTTTCTGGTTCGTCAAGAATTTTAGGTAAATCTGCCGGTAAACGTGGAAATGTACTGCAATGATCTTTAATAAAACTGCGAACCTGGAGGTAGCGAAAGAAGTTGGTCCGGGGCAAGTCATGCTTATGGGACAGACTCTCAAAATCAACAAATATAGCATTTAAAAACAGGTCTCGGAATGATACCTTTCTCCTTCCAAAGTGTAAATGCGGAGTCAAGTTTAGAAGGTAGAAAAATATGATTATTGCATAACGGACCTAGGAGGACAAGATTGTTTAGCTTGAGATGTTTACGAAACTGTGTCCATATTTCCATCAGCCGCTTTAACGGCAAGTCCCTGTCTCTGTCAAGCAACTTGGTCCTGGATGAGGTATGTACACCTCAACCCTACAAGTGAGCACTGATGTCAAATCTGTTCCCCCACCAATGGTCTTCCACTCCTGTTGGTGCTAGATCCGGCCTCACCATGACTTCACCAGTGTAACTAAGCATCCCATCATCGCTCCACAGGCTTGATCAAATTTACAACAAAAATGTGTCAGTGTTCAAATACATATAGACCTATTTAAGAACTATTTAAGTGGTATTTGCATAAGATTTTGGATGCTACAGCCATAACATTGCTTTTTGTATACTTTGTAAATAGCTGGCTTGCTAGTTGATCAAAGTCAATCTCCCATGCTTAAATCCAACCTAATTTAATGCTGATAATCTTATTTTCTAAAAGACTTCAATAGAATCTGTCGCTAATAAAAATGTTATAACATATGTTCAATTTATTATTTCTTTCTTTGTTCCGTTGTTTTCACTGAAAGTTGAGAACAACAAATAACACTTGTGACTTCCACTTTTATGTTGTAGTTTGAGTTTAAAATGACTTTTGACATAAGGTTCAAGTCCAAGGTTTTTATTTGCCATTTGTGAACAGACCACAGTCCAGACACATAGGAATTCTTGTGCAGGGCTCTCTTGTGGTCAACAGAAAAAACTTAAAGAAACTTAAATAAGAAGAATAAATATAAAATATAAAAATATTAAAAAAAAAAGGTATCAGCTCAAATATGGAGACTATATACAACATTAGGATAAGGCACTATAATAATAAGAGAAAAATATAAATGTATAAAGTATGGAAGCGCTGTACAGAAGGTGGTGTCATGTGCAGTGTAGTAAATATTAATAAATAGACTGGTTCTGATGTTGGGGGGGGGGGGGCGGCAGAGAGATAGAGATAAGAGAGAGAGGGACAGAGAGAGAAAGACAGAGAGAGAGAGAGAGAGACAGAGAGTTCTCATTGTTCAGGAAGGTGATAATAATCGCATATTGCACAGGTACAGTGAGGTAGTGTTGTACACATACACATATTCAGCAGGTTTGTTTTGCCATCAGTCTGACTGTGGCAGGGAAGAAGCTGTTGAAAGAAGCTGTTTTATGTGTAATGATACTGTCCACTCTGCTGTGTCTCAGGTTGTACGTGCAGCGTTTGTGTCTGAGCAGAGAGTGAGCTGGGTGGAGTGAGTCTCTGATGATTCCCTCTGCTCTTCTCCGACACGCTGCACGTACGTGGAGTCCGTGGATGGGAGTTTTGTCCCTCTGATCCTCTCCGCAGTCTTTATGACTCTTTGCAGAGCCTTCCTCTCTGCCTGGGTGGTGTTTCCATACCAGATAGTGATGCCTGCGATGAGGATAAGATCGTAATATGACTTCACATTACCCATTATCTTATCAGCCAGCCACAGCAGTCAACTCAAATATTTCTCATGTTTCCCAAGCTAAACTCGTCTCAAATCTCTCTGTGACTAACAAAGTAGTTCCACAGTAATAATACATCTTACCTCAGAAGTAAGCGAGTGAAAACACATTAATGTAACATTAATTATGTTTGACGATAAATAAAATTTCTGTTGGACTTTAATCCACAAAAATCCTAAATATTTCACCTTGCCGTTCATAGGCAGTGATGTTGATAAAATCTTATTGTGAGCTGTCATAAGACGTCACAGACTTAACAACTAAAAGTGGGATTGTTGTGACAGAATTCAGGAGGCTGTTTAATTATTTCCATTTTATGCAGCTTATCTAGATTCTGGATAATATTAATCTATTATATCATTAAAAATGATTTTTATAATAATAATGCTGGGATGTGTAAAAAAGTAAAAACAGGCAATTTTTAGCAATGTTGTACCTACTGGTTTTCCATCATACTTCATCATACAATAGTATTGTCCAATCTATTAACAGATTTACTCTGATTATTTATTAGCATTCAATATGTATAAATATGCCTTTTCAATTATAATATTTTTTTATTTCCTTTCTTCTTGCTCCATTGGCACATTTCATAGGTTGTCATAAGTTGTTACACTGGTTGAATCGGTCGACAGAGAGAGAGAGAGAGAGAGGGAGAGAGAGAGACTCTCTTTTTAATTTTACTAATAAACTTCAGGAAATGTTCATGGACTTATGTGTCATTCTTACATATTTCCACCTTTTTAAAGGGAGAATAATTGATAGTTGAGTCAATTGTTTTTGCAGTATGTTTTAAAAATACAGCTTCAGTGGTGTCAAGGCTGATATTTTTGCTTCTTTTTCACAACTTAAAGTACTGTTTAATCTTCTTCCCCTATCTCCATCTTTCTTTCGCAGCGAGGTAAAAGGGAACTGATTTAGGTACAAACACACCAGCATCCTATTGATAACATTAAAAAAAAATTATACAACAACTAAACATGGATGTGGGAAGTAGGGGGGCTGAACAAATGACTTTTTTTGGGTCTATTTTTATTTATTGTTCATTTGTTTTATGTCTATAATACTGTAACATCATCATTTCCAACCTATACTAAAGCAATACAGGGTGGGTCTATACACAGTATATTTATGAGTCATGTAATTATAACCTGTCATATCTGAATTATGGACATGTGTTATGCAATGACTCATAATAAGCTTTAATTAAGGAAGGAGCACACACAATTATATTATCAATAATTTGAGCTGCACTATTGTCTGTCAGAATTGGTATTACAGGTCTAAAAATATGAATAAATGCTGTGAAGTCATAAGATTAACAATGTTTGACTGAGGGGATTTCTTTCACAAAGACCATAAAAGAGGAAGAAGTAACCAGATAAATTTTCATCTGTTTCAAATCCTAATAATTGTTCATACTTCTGTTGTTATTACTGTACTTCATTTATTTATTCATTTTTTCATATTTCTGATCTAATTCATCAATGTGTGACTTCAAGACTGTAATGGAAACGTAAAGTGAAACATGTTGCTGTTGAAGGCTGCTGAGATGTTTTTTGTTTCCTTTAAGCACTTTGTTTTGATTGTCAAAACAGGCTTGGAATTAAATATATGTAAAATATATGAAATTAAAAAATTGCAATTGTCTTTTGTAAATCTTCTTCTTCCAATAAAAAGCAGAGTTTAAAAATATGATAGCAAGATATATTGAAACTGCATATTAATTCAGTTAGTTTAAACAATTAGTTTAAATAACTACAAACATGTAATCCTAACATTTAATCAACTCCTCTGCCAGTGAATAGAAAGAGGACATATAAATGAATTTGCATTATATCCAAATCAATGGCTTTGTACAAAAGTGAGATAGAAAATACATCACTCAACTTGTGAAATATTTGTTCAAGGAACAGCAGTCTTAAGAAGTCTTAAAAAGCTGTGCCAACTGCAAAATACATATTTGTCCCATATGTGATGGTTGAGGCTTTTGGTATCTTGTGGAGAAGGAGTGTAGTTTCACTGTCTGTTCTCTATAGTGATGGCTCTTTGCCTCTGTCCAACAGTCACTGCAGCTCAGGTACAGATAAAAATTAATTAATTATATCATTAAGATTGTTCTTATATAATGCTATGACGTATCAAAAAAGAAATGAATCTCATATTAAATCATTTTAGGCCTTATTGTACCTGCTGGTTTTCCATCAGGAAACAGGTACAACATGGTATCTGTTTATTAAATGTGGTGTTCTCATACCAGATCATATTGATGTGTCCACATAAACAATATTGTTATGTATTTTAACAATATTGACTTATTTTATCGATTCATTCTCGTTCAATATGTTTGCGTATGCCACTCCGAAATCATGTTACTTTTATAATTTCTTGCCTTTCTTCTTACTCTATTAGCACTTTTCATAAGTTGTCGTGCCGGTCAAGCTGCTTTTAACATTCGCATTGTTGGAATGAATCATATACAGGTCTTGGTACTGAGTCAAGTAAATTATGAATTGAGAGATTAAATTGGTATGTGTCACAACATTTGAGTCACGTCATAAAAAAAAGTGTTATTCCAACATATAAAAGTGAAGTGTTAGGTGGAGTGTCACACACGATGAAAGGTTTGCAATATCACAGATGATGTGAACTGGATTCAATTAAAAGACACAGGAATTTGTAACTTTTCATCTTAAATTTTTCATTTGGGGTGAGTGTATTTACACTTTTGTACATTTATACTGTAGGTGAAAGAGAGCAAGAGAGCTAGTTTGTTCAGTTTTTTATTGTTCCAATACATTCTATTAATTCTAATTTTTTTAAACATTCTTAAACAGTTGGTAGTTTTTCACAAAGTGGTGAACCTCACCCTGTGCTTCATTGTCAACAACTGAGGCTTTGGAGTATTGGGCTCCAGACTAACTTTTTGCATTGGTTGCACTGATGCGCCAAACTTTAAGCATGCATTTTGAAAGAAAGCAGCAAAAATCTGAGTGCGAGCACAAAATGTGAGCACGAGGAAAATAAAAATCATGCTCTCAAACTGAAAATCTACGCTCTTGAATAAACATAGGATAATTCTTCCATATCGCACCCTTAAAAATTTTGGTGGACCAAATTGGTCGAACTCTGGAGCCCTGTATTACCCTTTCATACCTAATTATTATACTATTACATGTAACTAATGAATCCTTTTACCTGTGAAATGCCCAGGCAGGTGTTTTTGGAGCATTCCACAACACTCCCAGTCTTTTGTTGTCATGTCCCAACATGCAGCAAATTCAAAAGAACTACTGAAAAGGATTTTCATATCATTTTGTTTTTATTTATGGTTTACACAGCATATTTGCCAGCTTTTTTGGAATCAGGGTAGTATCGGTGTATTTTTTCAAAATGCCACATGTTGTGCAGCGGCTGTTGTTTAAAATCTATATGGTGCAGCATGGATTATTATGAAGGGACATACACTGTACTTTAATATATATAGATATTTGCATCAAACCCTTTGTCTT
Source organism: Sciaenops ocellatus (assembly GCA_033000465.1). Taxonomy (NCBI): domain Eukaryota; kingdom Metazoa; phylum Chordata; class Actinopteri; family Sciaenidae; genus Sciaenops; species Sciaenops ocellatus. Next base: position 10,413,402 of record CP136875.1, on the reverse strand, counting down.
TGGATATTTTAATAGAGTTACTTTTACACATGAGGTTTAGAGATTCAAGTGTTATAATCAAAAAAAGGCTAAGGAATGTGACCATGTAAAATGCACGGTAAAAACACACAGAACACAGGAAGTGATATGATATTGTAATTGTTGTAATTACTGTTAATCCATTTCCCATTTTAACATTATATATGAATTAATTTGTTTAGTAGATAACTGTATTGCAAAGAGTTTTGACATTCTGCTTCTGTTAGTAAGTCTCTGTTTTGTTTGATTTTATTTCAAGGGAAGACAAAATGGGTGTCAGACAGATCACATCCCTTTTCCTGATTCTAATAGGTAAGCTGAATGATTCTGAGCCATGATTCAAAGTGCCTTAATAAAATGGTGAAAAAGGCTAAAAAACATTGAAAACTCGTAGAAATCAGGGTGTGGGAATAAGCCTGCTATTGGCCAAGTATTTTAGTCAGAATTCTCCTCCTAATTAACATTAGAGAACATCACTGGAAATCCTTTTATACTTATGGTATGTAAGCAATTTTTGTTAGCTAAAAATATTATGGTTCACCACTAACAAGATATGAGGCAGGTGCCAAGTCAGCAGAATGACATGAGAACACAACAGGGCTCTTGCTCATTAACATTATCCACCTAGTGATAGTGGATGAAACATATGTGACTAAAGATGAGTTCCTCAGTCATTAAACCACCTGGAGTATTAGGGGAAAGTCAAGGAACATTTCCTGAGGTCTGAAGTTAAAACTTAAAAAAAAAAAAAAATATTACAGTCATATCAAGGACAGTCTTAATTTTACTATGGAGGACTGTTGTTTTTCACTTACAGTAACTAATATTACATGAGAGGGTGTGCTTTAATATCATTATTGGCATGACAGTGATTTGGTCAAAGGTATTCATATTTTAGGGAAATTTGCTCTTAAAATAAACATTTTTCATTTTTCGTTGCTGTTTTGTTACCAATCAGCAATTACTGCTGCTACAACAACGACACTGGCACCAACAACAACTACTGCTGCTGCTACACCTACTAGTGCAGCAACATCAACACCTGCAGAAACCTCAGCTTTGGTAACAACAACAACAACTCCTGCTGCTGCAACATCAACTGTGGTAATGACAGCAATAACAACTGCAGTACCAACAACAACAGCAGCTGCGACTGCAACAACAACTATAGAACCAACGGCTACTGCTGCTGCAACAACAACTTCTGCTGCAACAACAACACCTGTAGAAACATCAGCTTCATTAACAACAACAACTCCTGCTGCTGCAACATCAACAACTGCAGAAACATCAACTTCGGTAATGACAGCAACAACAACTGTGGTACCAACAACAACAACAGCTGCTACAGCAACAACAACTGTAGAACCAACAACAACACCTGAAGAAACAACAACTGCTGCAGTAACATCAATGACAGCTGCCACTACAACAACAACTGCAGGAACAACAACTCCTCCTGATGCAACAACAGCAACCGCAGAAACATCAACTGTGGTAATGACAGCAACAACAACTGCAGTACCAACAACAACAGCTGCTACTGCTACTGCAACAACAACTGCAGAACCAACAAGTACTGCTGCTGCAACAACACCAGTAGCAACATCGAGTACAGTAACAGCAACAACAACATCTCCCGTTGCAACATCAACAACTGCAGAAACATCAACTGCAGTAATTACAACAACAGCAACTGCGGTACCAACAACAACAACAACTGCTACTGCAACAACTACTGCTGCTGCAACAACAACACATGTAGAAACATCAACTGCAGTAACAACAGCAACAACTCCTCTTGCTGCAACATCAACAACTGCAGAAACATCAACTGCGGTAACAACAGCAACAATGAACACAGTATCAACGACAACAACAGTTCCTACTGCTACAACAACAACTGCAGGACCAACAACTGCTGCTTCAACAACAACAACCCCTGTTGCTGCAACATCAACAACTACAGAAACATCAACTGCGGTAATGGCAGTAACAACAACTGCAGTACCAACAGCAACAACAGCTACTACTGCGACAACTACAGGAGCACCAACTACTGCTGCTGCAACAACAACATCTGTAGAAACATCAGCTGCAGTAACAACGGCTCCTCCTGATGCAACAACAACAACCGCAGAAACATCAACTGTGGTAATGACAGCAACAACAACTGCAGTACCAACAACAACAGCTGCTACTGCTACTGCAACAACAACACCGACAACTGCAGAACCAACAAGTACTGCTGCTGCAACAACACCAGTAGAAACATCAAGTACAGTAACAGCAACAACAAATACAGTATCAACAACAACAACATCTCCTGCTGCAACATCAACAACTGCAGAAACATCAACTGCAGTAATTACAACAACAGCAACTGCGGTACCAACAACAACAACAGCTGCTACTGCAACAACTACTGCTGCTGCAACAACAACACATGTAGAAACATCAACTGCGGTAACAACAGCAACAACTCCTCTTGCTGCAACATCAACAACTGCAGAAACATCAACTGCGGTAACAACAGCAACAATGAACACAGTATCAACGACAACAACAGTTCCTACTGCTACAACAACAACTGCAGGACCAATAACTGCTGCTTCAACAACAACAACCCCTGTTGCTGCAACATCAACACATGTAGAAACATCAACTGCACTAACAACAGCAACAACTCCTCTTGCTGCAAGATCAACAACTGCGGAAACATCAACTGCGGTAACAACAGCAACAACTCCTCTTGCTGCAACATCAACAACTGCAGGAACATCAACTCAGGTAACAACAGCAACAGTGAACACAGTATCAACGACAACAACAGTTCCTACTGCTACAACAACAACTGCAGGACCAACAACTGCTGCTTCAACAACAACAACCCCTGTTGCTGCAACATCAACAACTGCAGAAACATCAACTGCAGTAATGGCAGTTACAACACCTGCAGTACCAACAGCAACAACAGCTACTACTGCGACAACTACAGGAGCACCAACTACTGCTGCTGCAACAACAACATCTGTAGAAACATCAGCTTCAGTAACAACAACAACTCCTGCTGCTGCAACATCAACAACTGCAGAAACATCAACTTCGGTAATGACAGCAACAACAACTGTGGTACCAACAACAACAACAGCTGCTACAGCAACAACAACTGTAGAACCAACAACAACACCTGAAGAAACAACAACTGCTGCAGCAACATCAATACCTACAGAAACATCAACAACAACAGCAACGACACTGACAGCTGCCACTACAACAACAACTGCAGGAACAACAACTCCTCCTGATGCAACAACAGCAACCGCAGAAACATCAACTGTGGTAATGGCAGCAACAACAACTGCAGTACCAACAACAACAGCTGCTACTGCTACTGCAACAACAACTGCAGAACCAACAAGTACTGCTGCTGCAACAACACCAGTAGAAACATCAAGTACAGTAACAGCAACAACAACTGCAGTACCAACAACAACAACAGCTGTTACTGCTGCAACAACTGCAGGACAAACAACTACAGCTGCAACAACAACATCTCCTGCTGCAACATCAACAACTGCAGAAACATCAATTGCGGTAATTACAACAACAGCAACTGTGGTACCAACAACAACAACAGCTGCTACTGCAATAACACCTGCAGAACCAACAACTCCTGTTGCTGCAACATCAACAACTGAAGAAACATCAACTGCAGTAACAACAGCAACAACTCCTGTTGCTGCAACATCATCAACTGCAGAAACATCAACTGCGGTACCAACAACAACAACAACTGCAGTACCAACGACGACAGCTGCTACTGCAACAACTGCAGGACAAACAACTACTGCTGCTGCAACAACAACAGCTATAGAAACGTCAACTGCTGTAACAACAGTAACAACTCCTGTTGCTGCAACAACAACAACTGCAGGACCAACAACTACTGCTGCAACAACAACAACAACCCCTGTTGCTGCAACATCATCAACTGCAGAAACATCAACTGCGGTACCAACAACAACAACTGCAGTACCAACGACAACAGCTGCTACTGCAACAACTGCAGGACAAACAATTACAGCTGCAACAACAACATCTCCTGCTGCAACATCAACAACTGCAGAAACATCAATTGCGGTAATTACAACAACAGCAACTGTGGTACCAACAACAACAACAGCTGCTACTGCAATAACACCTGCAGAACCAACAACTCCTGCTGCTGCAACATCAACAACTGAAGAAACATCAACTGCAGTAACAACAGCAACAACTCCTGTTGCTACAACATCATCAACTGCAGAAACATCAACTGCGGTAACAACAGCAACAATGAACACAGTATCAACGACAACAACAGTTCCTACTGCTACAACAACAACTGCAGGACCAACAACTGCTGCTTCAACAACAACAACCCCTGTTGCTGCAACATCAACAACTACAGAAACATCAACTGCGGTAATGGCAGTAACAACAACTGCAGTACCAACAGCAACAACAGCTACTACTGCGACAACTACAGGAGCACCAACTACTGCTGCTGCAACAAAAACATCTGTAGAAACATCAGCTGCAGTAACAACAGCTCCTCCTGATGCAACAACAACAACCGCAGAAACATCAACTGTGGTAATGACAGCAACAACAACTGCAGTACCAACAACAACAGCTGCTACTGCTACTGCAACAACAACACCGACAACTGCAGAACCAACAAGTACTGCTGCTGCAACAACACCGGTAGAAACATCAAGTACAGTAACAGCAACAACAAATACAGTATCAACAACAACAACATCTCCTGTTGCAACATCAACAACTGCAGAAACATCAACTGCAGTAATTACAACAACAGCAACTGCGGTACCAACAACAACAACAGCTGCTACTGCAACAACTACTGCTGCTGCAACAACAACACATGTAGAAACATCAACTGCGGTAACAACAGCAACAACTCCTCTTGCTGCAACATCAACAACTGCAGAAACATCAACTGCGGTAACAACAGCAACAATGAACACAGTATCAACGACAACAACAGTTCCTACTGCTACAACAACAACTGCAGGACCAATAACTGCTGCTTCAACAACAACAACCCCTGTTGCTGCAACATCAACACATGTAGAAACATCAACTGCACTAACAACAGCAACAACTCCTCTTGCTGCAAGATCAACAACTGCGGAAACATCAACTGCGGAAACAACAGCAACAACTCCTCTTGCTGCAACATCAACAACTGCAGGAACATCAACTCAGGTAACAACAGCAACAGTGAACACAGTATCAACGACAACAACAGTTCCTACTGCTACAACAACAACTGCAGGACCAACAACTGCTGCTTCAACAACAACAACCCCTGTTGCTGCAACATCAACAACTGCAGAAACATCAACTGCAGTAATGGCAGTTACAACACCTGCAGTACCAACAGCAACAACAGCTACTACTGCGACAACTACAGGAGCACCAACTACTGCTGCTGCAACAACAACATCTGTAGAAACATCAGCTTCAGTAACAACAACAACTCCTGCTGCTGCAACATCAACAACTGCAGAAACATCAACTTCGGTAATGACAGCAACAACAACTGTGGTACCAACAACAACAACAGCTGCTACAGCAACAACAACTGTAGAACCAACAACAACACCTGAAGAAACAACAACTGCTGCAGCAACATCAATACCTACAGAAACATCAACAACAACAGCAACGACACTGACAGCTGCCACTACAACAACAACTGCAGGAACAACAACTCCTCCTGATGCAACAACAGCAACCGCAGAAACATCAACTGTGGTAATGGCAGCAACAACAACTGCAGTACCAACAACAACAGCTGCTACTGCTACTGCAACAACAACTGCAGAACCAACAAGTACTGCTGCTGCAACAACACCAGTAGAAACATCAAGTACAGTAACAGCAACAACAACTGCAGTACCAACAACAACAACAGCTGTTACTGCTGCAACAACTGCAGGACAAACAACTACAGCTGCAACAACAACATCTCCTGCTGCAACATCAACAACTGCAGAAACATCAATTGCGGTAATTACAACAACAGCAACTGTGGTACCAACAACAACAACAGCTGCTACTGCAATAACACCTGCAGAACCAACAACTCCTGTTGCTGCAACATCAACAACTGAAGAAACATCAACTGCAGTAACAACAGCAACAACTCCTGTTGCTGCAACATCATCAACTGCAGAAACATCAACTGCGGTACCAACAACAACAACAACTGCAGTACAAACGACGACAGCTGCTACTGCAACAACTGCAGGACAAACTCCTGCTGCTGCAACAACAACAGCTATAGAAACGTCAACTGCTGTAACAACAGTAACAACTCCTGTTGCTGCAACAACAACAACTGCAGGACCAACAACTACTGCTGCAACAACAACAACAACCCCTGTCGCTGCAAGATCAACAACTGCGGAAACATCAACTGCGGTAACAACAGCAACAACTCCTCTTGCTGCAACATCAACAACTGCAGGAACATCAACTCAGGTAACAACAGCAACAGTGAACACAGTATCAACGACAACAACAGTTCCTACTGCTACAACAACAACTGCAGGACCAACAACTGCTGCTTCAACAACAACCCCTGTTGCTGCAACATCAACAACTGCAGAAACATCAACTGCAGTAATGGCAGTTACAACACCTGCAGTACCAACAGCAACAACAGCTACTACTGCGACAACTACAGGAGCACCAACTACTGCTGCTGCAACAACAACATCTGTAGAAACATCAGCTTCAGTAACAACAACAACTCCTGCTGCTGCAACATCAACAACTGCAGAAACATCAACTTCGGTAATGACAGCAACAACAACTGTGGTACCAACAACAACAACAGCTGCTACAGCAACAACAACAACTGTAGAACCAACAACAACACCTGAAGAAACAACAACTGCTGCAACAACATCAATACCTACAGAAACATCAACAACAACAGCAACGACACTGACAGCTGCCACTACAACAACAACTGCAGGAACAACAACTCCTCCTGATGCAACAACAGCAACCGCAGAAACATCAACTGTGGTAATGGCAGCAACAACAACTGCAGTACCAACAACAACAGCTGCTACTGCTACTGCAACAACAACTGCAGAACCAACAAGTACTGCTGCTGCAACAACACCAGTAGAAACATCAAGTACAGGAACAGCAACAACAACTGCAGTACTAACAACAACAACAGCTGTTACTGCTGCAACAACTGCAGGACAAACAAATACAGCTGCAACAACAACATCTCCTGCTGCAACATCAACAACTGCAGAAACATCAATTGCGATAATTACAACAACAGCAACTGTGGTACCAACAACAACAACAGCTGCTACTGCAATAACACCTGCAGAACCAACAACTCCTGTTGCTGCAACATCAACAACTGAAGAAACATCAACTGCAGTAACAACAGCAACAACTCCTGTTGCTGCAACATCATCAACTGCAGAAACATCAACTGCGGTACCAACAACAACAACAACTGCAGTACAAACGTCGACAGCTGCTACTGCAACAACTGCAGGACAAACAACTACTGCTGCTGCAACAACAACAGCTATAGAAACGTCAACTGCTGTAACAACAGCAACAACTCCTGTTGCTGCAACAACAACAACTGCAGAAACATCAACTGCAGTACCAACGACAACAGCTGCTACTGCAACAACCGCTGGACCAACAACAACAGCTGCTACTGCAACAACAACTGCAGAACCAACAACTACTGCTGCTGCAACAACAACACGTATAGAAACGTCAACTGCTGTAACAACAGCAACAACTCCTGTTGCTGCAACAACAACAACTGCAGGACCATCAACTACACTAACAACAGCAACAACTCCTGTTGCTGCAACATCAACAACTGCAGAAACATCAACTGTGGTACCAACAACAACAACAACAACAACAACTGCAGTACCAACAACAACAGCTACTACTGCAACAACCGCTGGACCAACAACAGCTGCTACTGCAACAACAACTGCAGAACCAACAACTACCGCTACTGCAACAACAACACCTATAGAAACGTCAACTGCTGTAACAACAGCAACAACTCCTGTTGCTGCAACAACAACAACTGCAGGACCAACAACTACTGCTGCAACAACAACAACAACCCCTGTTGCTGCAACATCAACAACTGCAGAAACATCAACTGCGGTAATGACAGATACAACAACTGCAGTACCAACAGAAACAACAGCTACTACTGCGACAACTACAGGAGCACCAATTACTGCTGCTGCAACAACAATTTCTGCTGCAACAACAACAACTGCAGAACCATCAACTGCGGTAACAACAGCAACAACAAACACAGTATCAACAACAACAGTTGCTGCTGCAACAACAACATCTGTAGAAACATCAACTGCGTCAACAACAACAACAGCTCCTGCTGCAACATCAACAACTGCAGAAACATCAACTGCGGTAATTACAACAACAACTCCTGTTGCTGCAACATCAACAACTGCAGAAACATCAACTGCGGTAATTTCAACAACAGCAACTGCGGTACCAACAACAACAACAGCTGCTATTGCAATAACAACTGTAGAATCAACAAATGCAGAAAAATCAACTATGGTAACAACAGCAACAACAGTTCCTACTGCTACAACAACAACTGCAGGATCAACAACTGCGGTGACAACAGCAACAACCCCTGTTGCTGCAACATCAACAACTGCAGAAACATCAACTGCGGCAATGACAGAAACAACAACTGCAGTATCAACAGCAACAACAGCTACTACTGTGGCAACTACAGGAGCACCAACTACTGCTGCAACAACAACAACAACCCCTGTTGCTGCAACATCAACAACTGCAGAAACATCAACTGCGGTAATGACAGATACAACAACTGCAGTACCAACAGAAACAACAGCTACTACTGCGACAACTACAGGAGCACCAATTACTGCTGCTGCAACAACAATTTCTGCTGCAACAACAACAACTGCAGAACCATCAACTGCGGTAACAACAGCAACAACAAACACAGTATCAACAACAACAGTTGCTGCTTCAACAACAACATCTGTAGAAACATCAACTGCGTCAACAACAACAACAGCTCCTGCTGCAACATCAACAACTGCAGAAACATCAACTGCGGTAATTACAACAACAACTCCTGTTGCTGCAACATCAACAACTGCAGAAACATCAACTGCGGTAATTTCAACAACAGCAACTGCGGTACCAACAACAACAACAGCTGCTATTGCAATAACAACTGTAGAATCAACAAATGCAGAAAAATCAACTATGGTAACAACAGCAACAACAGTTCCTACTGCTACAACAACAACTGCAGGATCAACAACTGCGGTGACAACAGCAACAACCCCTGTTGCTGCAACATCAACAACTGCAGAAACATCAACTGCGGCAATGACAGAAACAACAACTGCAGTATCAACAGCAACAACAGCTACTACTGTGGCAACTACAGGAGCACCAACTACTGCTGCTGCAACAACAATTTCTGCTACAACAACAACATCTGTAGAAACATCAACTGCGGTAACAACAACAACAGCTCCTGCTGCTGCAACATCAACAACTGCAGAAACATCAAGTGCAGTAACAACAGCAACAACAAACACAGTATCAACAACAACAACAGTTGCTACTGCTGCAATAACAACTACAGGACCAACAACTACGGCTGCAAAAACAACAACTCCTGTTGCTGAAACATCAACAACTGCAGAAACATCAACTGCGGTAATGACAGCAACAACAACTGCAGTACCAACAACAACAACAACAACAACAGCTGTTACTGCTGCAACAACTGCAGGACAAACAACTACAGCTGCAACAACAACATCTCCTGCTGCAACATCAACAACTGCAGAAACATCAACTGCGGTAATTACAACAACAGCAACTGTGGTACCAACAACAACAACAGCTGCTACTGCAATAACACCTGCAGAACCAACAACTCCTGTTGCTGCAACATCAACAACTGAAGAAACATCAACTGCGGTAATTACAACAACAGCAACTGCGGTGCCAACAACAACAACAGCTGCTATTGCAATAACAACTACAGAACCGACAACTCCTGTTGCTGCAACATCAACAACTGAAGAAACATCAACTGCAGTAACAACAGCAACAACTCCTGTTGCTGCAACATCATCAACTGCAGAAACATTAACTGTGGTACCAACAACAACAACAACAACTGCAGTACCAACGACGACAGCTGCTACTGCAACAACTGCAGGACAAACAACTACTGCTGCTGCAACAACAACAGCTATAGAAACGTCAACTGCTGTAACAACAGCAACAACTCCTGTTGCTGTAACAACAACAACTGCAGAAACATCAACTGCGGTAACAACAGCAACAACAAACACAGTATCAACAACAACAACAGTTGCTACTGCTGCAATAACAACTACAGGACCAACAACTACGGCTGCAACAACAACAACTCCTGTTGCTGAAACATCAACGACTGCAGAAACGTCAACTGCGGTGATGACAGCAACAACAACTGCAGTACCAACAACAACAGCTGTTACTGCTGCAACAACTGCAGGACAAACAACTACAGCTGCAACAACAACATCTCCTGCTGCAACATCAACAACTGCAGAAACATCAACTGCGGTAATTACAACAACAGCAACTGTGGTACCAACAACAACAACAGCTGCTACTGCAATAACGCCTGCAGAACCAACAACTCCTGTTGCTGCAACATCAACAACTGAAGAAACATCAACTGCAGTAACAACAGCAACAACTCCTGTTGCTGCAACAACAACAACTGCAGAAACATCAACTGCGGTAATTACAACAACAGCAACTGCGGTGCCAACAACAACAACAGCTACTATTGCAATAACAACTGCAGAACCAACAACTCCTGTTGCTGCAACATCAACAACTGAAGAAACATCAACTGCAGTAACAACAGCAACAACTCCTGTTGCTGCAACATCATCAACTGCAGAAACATCAACTGCGGTACCAACAACAACAAAAACTGCAGTACCAACGACGACAGCTGCTACTGCAACAACTGCAGGACAAACAACTACTGCTGCTGCAACAACAACAGCTATAGAAACGTCAACTGCTGTAACAACAGCAACAACTCCTGTTGCTGCAACAACAACTGCAGGACCATCAACTACAGTAACAACAGCAACAACTCCTGTTGCTGCAACATCAACAACTGCAGAAACATCAACTGCGGTACCAACAACTACAGCTGCTACTGCAACAACAACTGCAGAACCAACAACTACTGCTGCTGCAACAGCAACACCTATAGAAATGTCAACTGCTGTAACAACAACAACAACAACAACTCCTGTTGCTGCAACAACAACAACTGCAGAAACATCAACTGTGGTAACAACAGCAACAACAAACACAGTATCAACAACAACAACAGTTGCTACTGCTGCAATAACAACTACAGGACCAACAACTACGGCTGCAACAACAACAACTCCTGTTGCTGAAACATCAACGACTGCAGAAACGTCAACTGCGGTGATGACAGCAACAACAACTGCAGTACCAACAACAACAGCTGTTACTGCTGCAACAACTGCAGGACAAACAACTACAGCTGCAACAACAACATCTCCTGCTGCAACATCAACAACTGCAGAAACATCAACTGCGGTAATTACAACAACAGCAACTGTGGTACCAACAACAACAACAGCTGCTACTGCAATAACGCCTGCAGAACCAACAACTCCTGTTGCTGCAACAACAACAACTGCAGAAACATCAACTGCGGTAATTACAACAACAGCAACTGCGGTGCCAACAACAACAACAGCTACTATTGCAATAACAACTGCAGAACCAACAACTCCTGTTGCTGCAACATCAACAACTGAAGAAACATCAACTGCAGTAACAACAGCAACAACTCCTGTTGCTGCAACATCATCAACTGCAGAAACATCAACTGCGGTACCAACAACAACAAAAACTGCAGTACCAACGACGACAGCTGCTACTGCAACAACTGCAGGACAAACAACTACTGCTGCTGCAACAACAACAGCTATAGAAACGTCAACTGCTGTAACAACAGCAACAACTCCTGTTGCTGCAACAACAACAACTGCAGGACCAACAACTACAGTAACAACAGCAACAACTCCTGTTGCTGCAACATCAACAACTGCAGAAACATCAACTGCGGTACCAACAACATCATCAACAACTGCAGTACCAATGACAACAGCTGCTACTGCAACAACCGCTGGACCAACAACAACAGCTATAGAAACGTCAACTGCTGTAACAACAGCAACAACTCCTGTTGCTGCAACAACAACTGCAGGACCATCAACTACAGTAACAACAGCAACAACACTTGATGCTGCAACATCAACAACTGCAGAAACATCAACTGCGGTACCAACAACTACAGCTGCTACTGCAACAACAACTGCAGAACCAACAACTACTGCTGCTGCAACAGCAACACCTATAGAAATGTCAACTGCTGTAACAACAACAACAACAACAACTCCTGTTGCTGCAACAACACCAACTGCAGAAACATCAACTGTGGTAACAACAGCAACAACAAACACAGTATCAACAACAACAACAGTTGCTACTGCTGCAATAACAACTACAGGACCAACAACTACGGCTGCAACAACAACAACTCCTGTTGCTGAAACATCAACGACTGCAGAAACGTCAACTGCGGTGATGACAGCAACAACAACTGCAGTACCAACAACAACAGCTGTTACTGCTGCAACAACTGCAGGACAAACAACTACAGCTGCAACAACAACATCTCCTGCTGCAACATCAACAACTGCAGAAACATCAACTGTGGTAATTACAACAACAGCAACTGTGGTACCAACAACAACAACAGCTGCTACTGCAATAACACCTGCAGAACCAACAACTCCTGTTGCTGCAACATCAACAACTGAAGAAACATCAACTGCAGTAACAACAGCAACAACTCCTGTTGCTACAACAACAACAACTGCAGAAACATCAACTGCGGTAATTACAACAACAGCAACTGCGGTGCCAACAACAACAACAGCTACTATTGCAATAACAACTGCAGAACCAACAACTCCTGTTGCTGCAACATCAACAACTGAAGAAACATCAACTGCAGTAACAACAGCAACAACTCCTGTTGCTGCAACATCATCAACTGCAGAAACATCAACTGCGGTACCAACAACAACAAAAACTGCAGTACCAACGACGACAGCTGCTACTGCAACAACTGCAGGACAAACAACTACTGCTGCTGCAACAACAACAGCTATAGAAACGTCAACTGCTGTAACAACAGCAACAACTCCTGTTGCTGCAACAACAACAACTGCAGGACCAACAACTACAGTAACAACAGCAACAACTCCTGTTGCTGCAACATCAACAACTGCAGAAACATCAACTGCGGTACCAACAACAACATCAACAACTGCAGTACCAATGACAACAGCTGCTACTGCAACAACCGCTGGACCAACAACAACAGCTATAGAAACGTCAACTGCTGTAACAACAGCAACAACTCCTGTTGCTGCAACAACAACTGCAGGACCATCAACTACAGTAACAACAGCAACAACACTTGTTGCTGCAACATCAAGAACTGCAGAAACATCAACTGCGGTACCAACAACTACAGCTGCTACTGCAACAACAACTGCAGAACCAACAACTACTGCTGCTGCAACAGCAACACCTATAGAAATGTCAACTGCTGTAACAACAACAACAACAACAACAACTCCTGTTGCTGCAACAACAACAACTGCAGGACCATCAACTACAGTAACAACAGCAACAACTCCTGTTGCTGCAACATCAACAACTGCAGAAACATCAACTGCGGTATCAACAACAACAACAACAATAACAACAAGTGCAGTACCAATGACAACAGCTGCTACTGCAACAACCGCTGGACCAACAACAACAGCTGCTGCAACAACAACACCTATAGAAACATCAACTGCTGTAACAACAGTAACAACTCCTGTTGCTGCAACAACAACAACTGCAGGACCAACAACTACTGCTGCAACAACAACAACAACCCCTGTTGCTGCAAAATCAACAACTGCAGAAACATCAACTGCGGTAATGACAGATACAACAACTGCAGTACCAACAGAAACAACAGCTACTACTGCGACAACTACAGGAGCACCAACTACTGCTGCTGCAACAACAATTTCTGCTGCAACAACAACATCTGTAGAAACATCAGCTGTGGTAACAACAGCAAGAACAAGTGCAGTACCAACGATAACAACAGCTGTTACTGCAACAACAACAACTCCTGCTGCTGCAACATCAACAACTGCAGAAACATCAAGTGCGGTAACAACAGCAACAACAAATATAGTATCAACGACAACAACAGTTGCTACTGCTGCAATAACAACGACAGGACCAACAACTACGGCTGCAACATCAACAACTCCTGTTGCTGAAACATCAACAACTGCAGAAACATCAACTGCAGTAATGACAGCAACAACAACTGCAGTACCACCAACAACAATAGCTGTTACTGCTGTGACAACTGCAGGACCAACAGCTACAGCTGCAACAACAACATCTCCTGCTGCAACATCAACAACTGCAGAAACATCAACTGCGGTAATTACAACAACAGCAACTGCGGTACCAACAACAACAACAACAGCTGTTACTGCTGCAACAACGGCAGGACAAACAACTACAGCTGCTGCAACAACAACACCTATAGAAACATCAACTGCGGTAATTACAACAACAGCAACCGCTGGACCAACAACAACTGCTGCTGCTGCAACAACAACACCTATAAAACCGTCAACTGCTGCAGCAACAACTCATGTTGCTGCAACAACAACAACTGCAGGACCATCAACTACAGTAAAAACAGCAACAACTCCTGTTGCTGCAACATCAACAACTGCAGAAACATCAACTGCGGTACCAACAACAACAACAACAGCTGTTACTGCTGCAACAACGGCAGGACAAACAACTACAGCTGCTGCAACAACAACCTCTATAGAAACGTCAACTGCTGTAAGAACAGCAACAACTCCTGTTGCTGCATCAACAACAACTGCAACAACAACAACCCCTGTTGCTGCAACATCAACAACTGCGGTAATGACAGTAACAACAACTGCAGTACCAACAACTCCTGTTGCTGCAACATCAACAACTGCAAAAACATCAACTGCAGTACCAACAGCAAGAACAGCTACTACTGCGACAACTACAGGAGCAACAACTACTGTTGCTGCAACAACAATTTCTGCTGCAACAACATCTGTAGAAACATCAGCTGCAGTAACAACAACAACAGCTCCTGCTGCTGCAAAGTCAACAACTGCAGAAACATCAGCCGCACTAACGACAGCAACAACAACTGCGGTACCAACAACAACATCAGCTGTTACTGCTGCAACAACTGCAGTACAAACAACTACAGCTGCTGCAACAACAACAGCTATAGAAACGTCAACTGCTGTAACAACAGCAACAACTCCTGTTGCTGCAACAACAACAACTGCAACAACAACAACCCCTGTTGCTGCAACGTCAACAACTGAAAAAACATCAACTGCACTACCAACAGCAACAACTCCTGTTGCTGCAACATCAACAACTTCAGAAACATCAACTGCGGTAATTTCAACAACAGCAACTGCAGTACCAACAACAACAACAGCTGCTATTGCAATAACAACTGCAGAACCAACAACTCCTGTTGCTGCAACATCAACAACAGCTGCTATTGCAATAACTACTGCAGAACCAACAACTCCTGTTGCTGGAACATCAACAACTGAAGAAACATCAACTGCAGTAACAACAGCAACAACTCCTGTTGCTGCAACATCAACAACTGCAGAAACATCAACTGCAGTAACAACAGCAACAAGTCCTGTTGCTGCAACATCAACAACTGCAGAAACATCAACTGCGGTACCAACAACAACAACAACAACAACTGCAGTACCAACGACAACAGCTGCTACTGCAACAACCGCTGGACCAACAACTACTGCTACTACAAGAACAACTCCTGTTGCAACAACATCAACAAATGCAGAAACATCAACTGCATTATCAACAGCAACAACTCCTGTTGCTACAACATCAACAACAACAGTAGGATCAACTACTGTTGCATCTTCAACAGCTAAAGGTTCAACAACAACTGAAGGGTCAGCAACAACTGGTGGATTAACGACAACTAGTGCATCAACAGAAACTGGAATTTCGACTACATCTAGAGTTTCAACAACCGCAGCATCAACTATAAGTGCAGTATCAACCACACCTGCAGATTCAACAAGCAGTTCGACCCCTGAACCTGTTTACACTGTCTCAGCAGATTTACCAAATGAACCTTTTACAGACGAGCTCAAAAACCCCAACAGCAATAAATTCAAAGAGCTTGAAAACCGAGTTGTAAAACCGGTGAGTAGAAACTGTATAAATGTTTTACATGGATAGATACAAATTTATTGATATTTGTTCATAAATGAAAATTAATTTCAGTGAAATTTGGATTTCTGTTTAATATCTTTTTAAGTTATTGTGCTTGAAAGTTACGTTTCTTTTTACAGTGTAATGCCGTATACAAAAACAAATATGGAAATAAATTTGACCGTTGCATTGTGAAGAGTTTTAGGTAAGAACACTTTTCTAACAGTGATTTACTGATATTGTATGTATGTGTTAAGTATGAAATTGTCTCATATCATTGTTTGACACTTGTTTCATTCGGTTTAATGATACAGCCCTATTGGTGGGAGGACAAAAGCGGATGGAACTCAAGTAGATCTGGGGATTGTGTTCAATAAGACTGCTCCCACTGCAGACTTGCCACAGAATAGTGCTGTTGCTCAAACGTTAGTAGATGCTGTGCAAAATCCCAACAGTGCCTTCAATGTTACCATAAATCCCTCTTCAGTCCAAACATCAGGTTAGTAAACACAACACAAACGCAATTTTTTTATTAGTTTGTGAAACTGGCAGCAAACTTGATTTGACATTGACACAAATATCTACTGATTCCACAGCTGGTCCAAAGCCTGCACCTACAACTGCTGCATTGACAACTACTATGCCTGCAACTGCTGCTGCCACAACTGCTGCAGCCACAACTGCTGCAGCCACAACTGCTGTACCTACAACTGCCGCAGCCACAAGTGCTGCACCTACAACTACTGCACCTACAACTGTAGGACTCACAAAAATAAGCGTGTCTTTCAGATCTCGTACAAACACATTTACACCTGACTTGTACAATCCAGCATCTGAAGCATTTAAAAGTCGAACTTCACTGTTAAAGACACAGGTAAGTTTTGCCCTTAACATAAACCTCTAGCCTTCACGCAAAGAACTGAAATGTTATAATTAAACTTAATGTACCAACAAGATACTATAAGCAACTATAACTGTAAGTGATACTTAAATGTAGGTAAGAAGCTAGAAAACAAGATTATGGGGAACAAGGGAGTAATATTTTATTTCTTTTGGGTACATTTGGATTACTGTACAGGGAAGCAAAGCTATTACTTTACTACAACCACAATAGTTGTGGTTGCATATTAAAATTCTTCCCAGACTTTTTTAGGTGCTCTGCTACCTCAGTAATTAGTGTTTACAAAACTCATCATTTAATTCTCCTTTCATCTAAAATACTGAATTGTTACTTTCTTGTTCCCCATAGCTTAAATACAAAGTACTTTATTGGTATAACAAAATCTCGGGCTCTGCTAGAAAAATGTTACCAATGTTAGCATTAATGTTATTGCCCATCATTACTTTTCTGACTGTCTCCTGGTTTGTTTTCAGCATTACAGAAAGTACAAGAAAAATAACAACAAAATTTAATCTTCACGCTTACAAGACTGTATGCGTATTAAATGTATAAACATCACCTTTTCAGATTTTGATTTCCATAAGGAACTGATGTCAGAGACATGGGAATAGAACAAATAAAACTACACCTCACTGCACAACTTATCTCATAAACACACAGTTCAGTGTTCTAAAGCATTACTAGAAGCTGAAAGTGTTTTTACATTTTTTTTTTTTCTGTTTCTGCAGCTTGAACCCATTTTCCAAACGGAATTTCCTTCCTCCTTCAAGTCCATGGACGTGATGTCATTCAGGTAATTTGAGACTTACTTTGTTAAAATTTAAGTGGCCTGCATCTGATGTTATAACATATATAATGAACAATATGGTTTGTTTCTCTTTCTGCAGAAATGGATCAATCATCAATGATCTCCACCTTAACTTTCAAAATACATTGCTTCCTAATAACACTCAGATTGCGAGTGTTTTGATGAGTGCAGCTTCAAACGTCACCGGCTTTGACATTGAGGGCAGCTCCATCACCGTGAATGGCATATGTAAGCAATACTGAGTGCTACTAGATTAAAACTTTTTAAAAGTTAAAGAACTGTTTGTTAAAATAATGTTTTGTTTCCTTTTCTCTTCACTTACAGCTTCAAGTGGAGTAAACCACAAGATCAGTCTCCTCACTGCATCCTTCTTGGTACTGTTGTCATGGCTACTGTCAAGCCAGCAATAGCATTAAGTCCAACCATAAAATAACACATTATTTTAAGCCCTGAGAAGTCAGAAAATAAGAGCATTATTGTACTTTTAATGTCTTTTAAATCAATATATTTTTGGATGCTGCTGTTTCTGTCATCACAGAAACCTCAACACCTCAATTCTGAACCGATGTATAAAAGGATTATGAAGGGTTATGGTATGCTTCTTTCAGCACTGTCAGCTGTCTTATTTATACAAAGTATTAATGTTATCACGCATAACTGTATTCTGTGAAATTTCATGTAGTTTGTACAGTTTCTGTCAACAATGATCTGAATACAAAATCTTTAAACATTTATGTTGTGTCTCTTTTGATTTTTTTCTTCTTGTGACAGAGCAAAAGTGTATCAGGGTAGATTTAATAGCAGGAGGTTTAATTAAAGCACCTGTGAGGTTCATAGATCATCAAATCCCAACGTGTGATTTCATGTTATTATATTTCACAATTAATGTCTTATAATGAGTTGGCATCAGCCTTTGTTGTGTGAATGAGAGAACAAGGAGGGGCAAATAGTTTAGGCTACTTAACTTAACTACTACTTAACCTTTAGATTCTTATTATAGCCAACATCAACTATTGCCAGAGTTAATGATAGCTCTCAAGAAGAAGCAAGTTAATAGACAGGTAATTTTCAATGCACTTACTGAAAATAATTGCTTTTCATTCACTAGCATTTTCATTACCCACAATCACAAAGTCCCCAAGAAGCCACTTGTGTTACCTTAGTCATTCTGGTGACACAAATGCATGTAAGCTAAGTCCTAACAAGGCACATTTTATCCTATTGTCAATCACAGATGATAAAATATCTTTCACTGTGGGCTTGAATTATGGTGCATAGGCTACATCTTCAGTCCTTACATTCTTGACCATTTTTGTAACACCTGATTCCATCATCTTATTTTAAAGGCATCTACACTCACCCAACAAACAGTAACCATGTACCAAACTGTTGCTTACTGTTCCTACAATCCATAAAACAGCTGCAAAGTTTGCTGGGAAATAAAAGAAGCACTATTTAAATCAGATTCAAAACAACAGAAGTCGTGTGACACATTTGTGTTACAACGTGAGTCTGTATAACAATGTGTTAGCAGTAACACAAGTAGTTATGAGCCAACAAAGTGACTCAATAATGTCTGTTATACAGAAATATCTATTAGCAGGTTATCTTTGAGAAAACAGACATCATGTCAGGAAATTTAACTGGCTCTTGTCAGTATTTTTAGATTTAGTAAAAGTCAACAAAATAGATTGAATGATGGTTGACAAAAGTTTTGATCTATGCGTTGAGAAACACTATTTATATAAAATATAATAAATTATTTGAATTTTGTATTAAAGTGATTTGAACTTTTTTACAGGAAGAATCATTATTTGACCCATTAATGACCTTGCAAATCACAGCACATCAATTGACAACAGTTAGGATTAACCCTCACACATTGGTTTAATGTTAGTCAGTCAGTTTAAAGTCGTCATGACTTAAAAGGGTGGTACATTTTTTAAACAGTGTTGATCTACTAGAAAAATTAAAGAGCGAGACTTTTTTTTTTTTTATTATTACAAAAAAAGTGTGCCATATGCACTAACACAGCCAAAATGATGGCCAGATAAAGAGGAAACATTAGCCCAAATGGACAAAAGATTCCTTTGTGGGTTAAGTAAGTTTTCACATAAGGTAAAAAAAAACAAAAACTTGATCTCATATAATCATAAACTGAACATTTTGGGGGGTTTCGAGCTGTTGTTGGGACAAAACACGCATTTTGAAGTAGTCACCTGTAGTTGCCATCCATTAGTGATCACATAGCAGCTTTAAAATAGACTAAATGAGATTTGCAACAGTTTATCTGTAATAATAAATAAACACTTTTTCAAGATTTGATATTGATATTGCTGTTGTATTATTATTAGCTCATCTTCCTACCAAAACGTGTCTCACTGTTCTCTCAGCTGCATAAATAAAGCGGTTATTTTTATATCTGCTGATCGGCCGAACCGGAAGAGGAACACGCATGGATTAGAGTGTTTACATCTCGCATCATCCTGGCTGCAGCCGGCATCATCCCGCTGTCCAAAAAAAAAAAAACAAAACAAAAAAATAGACCCGTGCTATTCACATTTGGAGGCTGGTGTTCACCTCGGACATAACGCATCTTATAACAGGGGGTCTGTTTGACTTTCTTAGCGAGGACTCGGGGCTGTTATTGCGGACTAGCTGTGTGATATCTGCCGCAGCGTCGGGCCATCCACCATCTGTGGAAGTGGGACAAGGGAACAGATGGCGCATCCAAGCCGGCCTGCAGGGCTGCTGACGCTGACGGTTAGGACAGCACTGAAGAGTATCAGTCATTAAAATTAAAGCTTGTTGTTGGCCGTTGCACAGTGTGTTATTTTTGCAGACAATGCCAGAGTGACTTGGATAAGAGTGTCTGAAGCAGGAAGCATCGCAGATTGACCAAAATTAATGCGCGACGACTTTCACCATCAACTTAATCCCTCTTTGACGTTTCTTGACTCGGTCAACAATGGTTGATAACCGCTACGCTACAGCTCTGGTCATCGCCTGCGTGCTGAGCATACTGGCCACCGTGTATCTGTCGGTGGCCATCGGGACGCAGCACTGGTACCAGTACAGCAGCCCCACGGTGCGCGGAGAGGCCAACGTGTCCGAGCTGCGCTCCCTGTATGAGGAGTTCATGGACGGAGAGTTTGATGAGAAAACCTACAGCGACACCTTGTTCCGCCTCAACGGGACTGTGGGCCTCTGGTGGCGATGTGTGCTCGTCCCTGCCAACGCTCACTGGAACAAAGAGCCAGGTGTGTATATGTATAACTGACCTAACCTGCTACAAGATAACATTTAATGTCAGTCGCACACAGATGAGTCACTCGTTTCTCCTTCAGAAGTTTCTGTGAAGCCACACCTCAGGACAGGTAAGTGCCACCAGGTGTGGCTCATTTTCCAACATGTAGGAGCTGTAAATTGGGAATTTATCACCTCTGGATCATGGATGTTTGTGCCTCTCATGTTTTAAATTTACATCCTAGTCACAGAGGTACACATCTGATTTTCTGAAAAATAGATTTAAACTACCCAGATTCTGTCTGATCTGTCTCAAGGTCTACTTTTATTGTTTTATTAGTATTTTAAAGTATTGTGCTCATTTGTTTTGAAGTTGTATTTTATCAAATTGCTTAAAAATTAGGCAACACTGGTGGACTTCGGGGGGAGAAATGCTGCACAAATGCCTCTATTGTAGATAAAACCGTGTCCTCTATGGTGCCCTTAAAATGGAGACAAGGTGATGCAGTGCCATATAGGCTGTCCTACATGCAAGAAAGGGTTTCATCATGAATGTATCACAACTCTCTGCATGCTGATGTCCTTTTTATTTTTAATTTCTTTGCTCCTGCCCTCTCAGAGTCCGCCACCGTTGAGCGTGGTAGTGGCAGTCCATCATAGCAGCACTGCAAGACTGCGACTAACCATGACTCTCATTATCATGAAGTCTGACAGTGATTTTCTTTAATAGTTGATATACTGTTCAGTGTATAAAATATGCCCATGATCGTTGTTTGTTTTTGTCGGGCCAACAGCCAAAGTGTTTGTACACTTTATGATTTAAAGGGATTAATCAATTATCGCAATTGATTTTCTTTCAATCAGCAATTGGTCAGCTCCTGAGCCCTGGTTGGTTTCTGGGTCACTGGTAAAATAATGAAACTGCCAAATACAAATATTTCCCCCAGCCCCCTCAGGAGGTTAATCCGGCCGTGCTCACAATCAACTGACAGATTGGACGGATTTTTTTTTACCATGTGCAAATAACAAGATAGTTCAAAGATGAAAGCGACCTGCATACTATATATAGTCTCATCCTAAGCAAGCTAATGTTACTGGTTCTTTACGTAAATAACCTCTTTCAGATGTCAAGATGTTGCTGGAGTGTCGAAGCTTTACTCTACCTCAGCAGTTCACTCCCAAATATAAAGAACCAGGAAACCACAACAGCGGAGAGGACATGGCGCGCACATGTAAGTTTCACTCACAGCAAGTTTACCCTCATTTAAAAGTTATTAGTTGCACTAGATTCAGCCTCTTTTCTACATTAATAATGACCAATATGTGATGCCTATATATTCATATATTTCTATCTGTGTGTGTGCATGTATAGACTTGTGGAGGTGCCAGTTTCTGCTCCCACTCGTGTCCCTGGGTCTGGTGGTGTTGGCAGGTCTGATTGGGTTCTGTGCCTGCCTCTGCCAAAGCCTCACCCCCGCCCTCGGCATAGGAATACTTCACCTGCTGGCTGGTAAGACCCGTAACTGGCAAGTTTCACTGTCAGTAAAGTGTTTTAAAGTGTTTAAAGTTAGGCTTGGGAAATCAGTTTGCCCTGCCTAGGCGGAACAGTTGTTCATATTTTTGAAATTGCAATATTCAAATTGCAGTTTGCAGTGACACAGCAAAAAAAAAAAAAAAAGCGTACTAGGATGAGTTTGCATGTGGTTGACAAATCAGAAACCACGAGTATCAAATTTCAACCATGTAAATGTATCACCTTAAGCCCTCTTCTTCTGTGCCATGCAGGTATCTGCACTTTAGCCACAGTGTGCTGCTACCTGGCGGGGATGGACCTTCTCCACAGGGTGTCAATGCTGCCTGATAAGGTGGATGGCTCTCTGGGCTGGTCCCTCTACTTGGCCCTCATTTCCTCGCCACTGCACATGATGGCAGCCGCACTGCTGGTGTGGGCGGCACGTAGCCACAGTCAAAACTACTACCGTATGACAGCCTACCGGGTGGCATAGACTGAGATTCAGCTCTGGATCTCTGCCCTGTGTTATATTCATACCCTACTCTGTTATCAAGATGCATTTTATTATGACCTCAGAGGAGCAGGATGTGGGTTAATCTGTGCATTTGGCCCTCTGATGGATTAAAGTGCATGTACTCTATAGTAATAACCCTTTCTGCTGCATTAAAAGATTTGATTTGTATTTCTCTCGGGGGTGGCGGCATTGGTTTGAAAAGGTCAAACAGAAAGATGTTTATAACACAACACATGCTTGGTTTAGAGTAACTTAACACCAAGCTGAAAAGCATTAGCTGTGTTCCAGTTTCATGTTGTATTCATTCATTCCAGGTCCTGAACATGTAGTACAATACTCACGGAGATGACTGACGTATAGGAATGCAACATCTTTGCTTCGAATCAGGTTTGATCGGCCAAGAAACACTGTCAACATGTTCAAACAAGTGCCCACATTAGCCAAACTTACTTGTAAAGAGACAATTAAGGCGTCTTATTAAACAGTTTCACTGTTGACCTATTTTATTTACTTAGTGGTTCATCCGGTTTTACTGCGCATGAAAAAAGGTTGCACATTTCATGTGTCCTCTTGCAGCTTGTTTCTTGTCCTGTCAGTTTAAATATAGGGATGTTGCTGTGTTCCCAATACTAGAACTATATGCAGATCACATT
This sequence comes from Sciaenops ocellatus, assembly GCA_033000465.1. NCBI lineage: Eukaryota > Metazoa > Chordata > Actinopteri > Sciaenidae > Sciaenops > Sciaenops ocellatus. The sequence goes on along the minus strand of CP136875.1, from coordinate 10,389,165 downwards.
TTTGCAGAGAGAATACAGGAATCCAATCGAGATTACTCAAATTGAAACTGAGGGTCATGTAAGTATTAAGTTTACGGTATGGAACTGGGACACACCTTTCACTGACATCTTATGGTTGACATTTTCAGGTCCATTGCACCTCTGATCACACCCAGCGTCACATTTAGGTGTGGACGCACGCATAAAAACACTTGGCTGTAGTTGTATTGAACTTGGCACACACCCTTTTTCCAAAAAAAACCCAGACAGATGGTTGCTATTGTTTACTCGTCTTTTACTTCTGCTGCTTCGGAACAGTCTAGGAATGATGTGACGATGAGAGAGACGATGACTATTACTGTATTTGTTTTTTTTAATTCAAGTGATTTATTTATTCATGGCCATTGTTAAGGTCAGACTGTGTTTCTTCATAATTTATTTACCCAATGCATTGTTCTCTTTGCTATTTTCAAGCATATATTTCATGTTTTGACTGATTTTATAGGTTTTTGTAGCAAAAAAAAAAATCAAATTTTTTTAATATAGTAGTGTTTTTTCACCATTTCGTGTTATGTTTTTTGCCCTCACATGGTCATATAAATTTGTTTTGTGAATTCAGTTGTTTATTTATGTTATTTATATTCGTTCCTTTATTTTTTATCACCATTTCAACTCAACAGGATTTGAGGGAAACAGTGTTTCTCTGTGAGGCATTATGAATGTAATTTAAAGGCCATATTGGGATAAGCTACAGTATTCCTTTGCACTTAAATTATTGTTGAACATATCCTGTTATTGCTGTAGTGGTCAGTAGTGAATTTCTATTTTTGGATGATGATGATGTCCCAAAAAAAATACAGTATTACCCATGCAATATGTGTCCACCAGTGTGTATATATTAGCACCAATCGCACAGTTTATTAAATTAAAGAATGATGATGCACTGCGTGTGATGAATCAGATTGTATTTTGCATATTCAGCCTTTTAATTCAAGAAATTCTTCTATCCCTGAATCCAGTGTAGCGTAAATATAACAGCAAATGTCACTGTATGACTGCTTTTGTGAATCTACAATGAATGTGTTGTTCATTCTCCAGTTGTGAGCTGAAATAACTGTACACATAAATATTGTGTGACTGTGTGCGAGCGTACTCATGCATATTCCAAGCAACTGCTGTCGTTTCAATAAAAGGAACATTTTTGTAAAATTTAATACAGTCTATCAGTCTCGTCGTGTCACTCCTCTTCCGATGCGAATCCCTGTTCGTTAGCTCGTTGCTCCTGTTCTGCCTGCACCCGGATTTGAGGAAGCATCACACGTCTTTTTCTCGCGAGCGAGAGGGCGATGCCCTTCTCGTAATAAGCACATTCATTGATGAAGAAAGGATAAAGAGGTTCTTTGCCTTTGTATCTCAGTGTTTCACCCGAGAAAGTCTGGAAAAGTGGGTCTTCAGGGTGGAGCAGGCAGAAGTCTCGGTCCTGTGGGGAAGGACATCCAATTAGGTTGATTGTTGTGAGTTTTTAATTTGTAAGGCAATCTTCATACTGTAGTCTCTGAAGCAAAAACTGCTAAATAATTTAAAAAACAGTTTTAAAATATGTTGCAGAGAATTCAGTAAGAAATCAGACATTCAGACATCAGATATTACCAACTCTATATGCTAAAATTAAAGCCCGGCAGGCTATTAGCATAGTTTATCATGCATTTCCCCCCCATATTCCCGAGAAGACACACTCTTATTCTGCCCTTTGACTGGCTACATAACCAACCAAACCAACAAAGGCAACAAACAGAGACAACACAAAGAGTTATTTTGGATTGGAGAAACAAAACTTAGCGTCTCTCTCACTGACTGCTGCCAAAAAAAACAATACTGCTATAATACAGTGACAGACCAGGAACTACATTGTGAATTTAAGAGTAGCAGTTATTTATGGAAAGGGTGGCGCTCATGACAGGTACTATTATCCAATACCTTAAACTCAGTCAAGCTATTCATGTTAACTACTAGTGTTATGACATCTACCTGATGATAGCCTGTCACCCATTTACATTGTTTGCATTGAGTGAAATAAAACACACAAAAAAAACAATCGGGACAAAGACAGGAATTAAAGTAACTGAAGTCACCTTGAAGAAAGACTCTTTCAACATAAAACAAGAAATACTAAAACAGAACCCCAAAAACATGACAAGAAAAAAGAGGATATCATTTATTTTATGCTGTGCACTGACTGAAAGACTCTCTGGGTTATATTAGCAATTAATTGGAATAAATTAATTGGTAGTGCAGGAGTTAAGCACACACAAATTACATATTTCTCTGCATAACCTGCCCTGGGAAATTGTTCCAAAATCATAGTCATGTAAAGTAAGGTAAAAGTTTTATCCAGCGGAGTTTCTTGACGTCTTCAGCTCACAGTGTAACCTTTTAGGTGCTGCAATGGTATGAAAACCATGTGGACATCGTGTGCTTTCATTGTTGCGCTTAGTCAAAAGCCATCTCACAGGAAGAGACCTCACCCTTTGTTGTAAATGAAAATGCCACCACACACAGACTCCCAGTGTTTGTTTAGATAGATACTGAACATGATTCATCATTGAGAGGTCTTAAATACCTTTTAAACAAAGAGGTTGATTATTTTTATTAGGACAAAAGGCTGAACTAAAGATCCAGCCTTGGTACATGGGGCACACGTCCTACCAGGTCACCCAAAAGGCTTTTAGTTATATAATCAAATCTGTCCAGTAATCATTTTGTTAGGTGGTCTTATTATTCCTGGTTCAGGTCCCTGTTTATTCACATTTAACACATGACAAAATGCAAATACATTTCAGACTTTACCTGGAGTTGAGGATGAATAGCTGCTGTGATGTTGCGAGCCTCGCTGTCTCTTGGGTAGTCGATGTTTTTAACCATGGTGTACACGTCCACAAATCCTCCTTCAAAAACAGTGCCTGAAAACAAATTCAGATCAAGCAAAAGACGGCTTATAACAAAGAAACACAAAGTTTGCAAGACTTGCGAGTCATCTTGGAGTTGTGTAGCACCTGAGTTGTAGAACCGGACCCAATCGAGCACGTGCTGCACGCCATATCTCATTGTGGTATAGATGTTTGACCTCACCACACCGTGGGGTTGGGGGCCGATCTCCATGGCTGGAGAAAATGGATTTTTGGACAGAATTACACATTATCAAGTATTCAAATGTTTTGATAAGCTGATGTTAAAAAATAAAAAATAAAAAATAAAAGAAATGTACCAAATCCATGTTTTCCAACTGAATCAAGGGAATATGATTCTTTACTGGAGACATCAAGATGGATGTATCTCATTGGTAAATCTGGCATCTGCCTCTGGAAGTGACGTGTCAGATGTAATTTTAGATTTCTAGCATTGCCAGTTTCAACAATTCTGTAAAATTTCTCAAACATGCATGAATTTTTTTTTTACTTGAGCGTGTAGGAACTGTTGTGCTTGCCTGCAGGTATCTGAATATGTGCAGGCAGATCCAGTCGCAGTCAGAGTACGCAATGAGGCACAGGCCCATGTTGGATGTGGTGTTGTGGAGGTCACAAACAAGATCCACCGCCTCAGGACTTCCTTTAGGACCCAGCAAGGCATTCAGTTCTTTTGATCGAATCATCTCGTAGGGGTCTTTATCTGATACTGGACCACTGAGAGACAGAGAAACAATCAGATCACAACTCATCATCATCACCAGAGGCATTACCATGAGCGTCGTCGCCTTACCTGAGGGAGGCGTGGGTGAAGCAGCGGTTCAGGTCGGTGTTGACGTATCTGCGGCACTGCTGCATGGCCCACGGGTTCGACAGCACCATCATCACTGACACAGGCTTTTCCTCATCATCCTCCTCCTTCATAACGTTCTTCGCTTTGAGCAGCTCTTTCACCAAGTACACCCCAGACAGCTCATTGCCATGGGTACCACCGCACACAGCGACCCGAGACAACCTTGGCAAATGCACCACCTTGTCTACCTCCATCTCACTGAGGGCAGACAGAGATACAGTGAGAAAAGTGCAGGCGTATGCAACAACATATTACTGTATATGCATGCACAGATTGAGTTGCACACACTACTTGATCTGTCTTTTTATTCAGTATTAAAACTCAGTTTCACTCAGTAGGAGGCATCAGTTGTTATCCCCAGTGTTGATGTCACTGGGTACATTGTAGACAACACTGCAACACAAAGCAGAGACATCGATTTATGAAACCTTACCTCGTTTTTCTGGCTTGCTGAAAACTGTAAAGGGGCAGTTCCGGCTTTGAATGTTCTGTACTCTGAAGCAGCACTGAGATTTAAAGTCTTTTTAAAGTCTCTTAACTGAGGAGAGCTCGAGGTAAAACGGGGTGAACTGTCAGCTCCGCCTTCACAGATAAGAGGTGAAATGAATAATGAAACATCATACTGCACATCTTACCCAAGCCGGCACATTTCTCTTCCCTCTCGTTTACCCTCTTCCACCCTCTCCCGGGCTTTCATGCAGTTTTACTGATTCAGCATTCCCATCCCTCCCTCTCTCCACAGGCTGCAGCTGCCTGTTATGCAAACTCCCACCGTCTCCCTGCCACCTCTTGCCCACTGCGCCGCACTGTACTTCACTGTATCACAGGCAGGGTGTGTCCTGAGTGTGACGTGGTGTATTGGTTGCTTCCTTTTCATCCAAACAGCTGTGAGGTCCACCAAACTGGAAGCCCCTCCCCAACTTTCCCCCCCAACTACCCCGTGTCTCTCTCTGCCTCATGTATAGGATGGTAGGTTCCAGTCTGCCTTTCAGAAAATTGGCTGAAAATAGATCTGCTGGCATGACACAGCAGGAGAGGCGCCTGTGGTGTGTAGAGTGAATGAAAAAGCTCTTCTCGCAGAGACAAAGACAAGTGAACCAGCTGCTGATTTGTAGAGAACACTTAATCTTTAACTGAGAATACAGGAAGGCTGGCCGCTAAAGAAAAAAGTTCAAACAGCAGGTTGAATTTCGTCTTAACAAATGGAAACTTCATTATCTTTCTTTACTGTTAAAAGGCCTTTTAACTTTAATATTTAGTATGTTATTTCTTTTATTGGAAGTAAACATTTTACATATTTTTCTGCTATGATGTATAATTGTTTTGTTTTTTTTGCTACAGTACTTGTATGCAGCAAAGGATCGCTGGTTGTAATTGAACTACGGTTGCTGTGGAAGGACTTTTAGCCCTGGTATGTGGGGTACAGGTGAGCTACCGTGGTGCCCCACAGTATAAACAAACATTTTTAATAAAGATGACATAGGATAATGAGAATGTATTAGTTTAGCATGTGTTGATAAACCTGGACAAAACAAAATGTAGTTTCCTGATGGACAGTAAACTGTAGCCGCTGTTAGCTAATGTTAGCAGTTTGTTAGCAAGGCTGCCTGGACTGAAAGCTCAGAGCACCAGTGGGAGTGTTAGTGTTTGTACCACAGGCGTTTTGTACCTCTGGGAAGAAGAGGTTTTCAGGGGGAATGCTAAGAGGGATGTTGCTGGTGTCATGCCATAACCGGAGCTGGGCAAGTGGGAATGCAACCAGAGGAGAAAAGACTGAAGGGGATGTTGACAGAGGACGCTGAGGAGAGAGTGAATGAGCCTGAGGCTGCAAAACAGAGTATAAATCTGGGACTGACTTTTTTTGGTCATTGGCAAGAACTTGGCTGGACTTCTTGCTGTTGGACTAGTGAGTAATGTTAACTGGCTGCTGTGTGTTGTGTTGTTGCACTTCACTTTTGCTGTTAGAAAAGTGTTTGAGTTGCTAGTAATGTAATCGTAACAAATACACGTGTACAGCTATTAATATTTACATCAGTGGTATTGCACGAACACCAGTTTGAACTTTGAACTTCAAGTGGAAACACACAAACTAATGAGAGTTTGTTTTTAATATTTTTTTATTATTTTATCGACAGCATGTCATCCCACCCAAAGCTCCTACTGAACACATGGACAGAGCTGATTTGGCAAATTTTTACCCATGTTATCTAATTAATAACTCATGGAAATGTTGGCGCAAATGAAAGAACTGGATAAAAAGCTACTTGTTTGACATCACAGCATTTGTTTATTAGATAATTTTTTCTTTGTTAATACAAAATACTGAACAATGTCATGTCTCCTCAGTTAAGTATGGAAACTCCCTTTTTTTCTGAAAATGAATTAAGTCCTCTTCCAATAATATGAGAGGAACCAAAATTACAAGAAAAAAAAAACCTACCTTACAGTTATCAATACTATAATATGAATTTCTATACATTTATAAAATCATAGTTATTTGCAATGCTTCTTTGTTTCTTTATTCTTCATTTTTAAGTACACTTACAAACAAAATTATGAAATTCACACACATACAGGCGCACACACACATATCACGTTTTTGGTGTCAAAATATATTTGCATATGTATGAACTCTTGAGCAGATGCACGAGGGCGCGACGTTTCATTTTCATCGCTGAATTGACTTTGAATTGGTTTATTCTCGTTTGTCTGTGTTTTCCTCGCAACACAAAAGTCACACCGGGTGTCCAACACTTTCCACTCTTCACCGCTTTTACTGCCACGTAACTTACCCGCGAAATGTCTATACATCATTACAATCCCGTGAAAATGGGTCATAATTGTTACTGAATAAAACGTGAGACTTTCTCAGCTCTCATCTTTTTAAGAAGAAACCAGCTACACGTGTCAGCGTCATATCCACTCAGGTGCGATGTAAATACAAATGAGAGCAGGTTGCTCATTTCTAAAACAAAACTTTGATCGTCATAATTTCCATCAGGGCTTCGGAAAGGGAAAAAAAGTAACTATAAAATATGACAGTTTGGAGGTTCAACCAGTATTTTGGACAATCACTTCTCTTTTTTTAAGTATTAAACACAGTATACTGCACAGAGGCAGCGTTGTAAAGTAATGGAAGAGCAGATATGCAGTCATACACACAAGCACACTAGAACCTTCACTTCATTACATTAAGACACTAAATCAGAGATAAACAAGAAATATTCGCTAACATCTTGAAGGCCACCAGTCGACATTTTAATGAAATTATTTTTAATCATATTTATATAGAAATGTATATATTAACCAGGTCTTACCCCTTTTTTTTTTAGAGTTATTACCAAAGCACACAATGCTGTGGATGACAATAGGTACACTATCGCACAGGGTGTTATCAGCACGAAAGCTCTTCTGCTCCTGATCTGAGAGACCGAACAGACGTGAGCAGAGAGACTAAAAAAAATGATCTACTGTAGATTTGGAAGCACTGCCCATAACATTTCCTCCCACCTTATGCTCAGCCTGACCTCGAGTCAAAGCAGCACAGACGTTTTTATTCCAGTCAGATGTGTGACAGCAACGACAGGACTCAAGGAGACAGGAACCAACATGGGATGAAGGAGGCCAGAGGAAAAACCCTGCTCCCCCTCTGGATCAGACAGCAGTGACCGTCCTGGAGATCTCTTAGAACAGAGAGCCGCTGGAGGGAGGCAGTCTTCCAAGTCGGGTGGGGTGGGGGGTGGGGGACAAGCTGGCCTTTGCGGTAGCTGTCCACCAGGCGGCTTTGATGGATTAGTCTCTACAGGGCGCTTTGCAGTCAATGCTGAGGTCAAAATATGTCCGGACAGTCCTCCCAGCTCCCACGATCTTTAGCTTCCCAGTAGCCTCCCTTATAGATATGGACCTGCTCACCTGTGATCCGGTCCTCGCAGCGCTCGAACCAAAGTGCCTGGTAGTTCTCGTGGGGTGCACCTGACGGAGAGAAGTGTGTGTTAGCAAAGAAGGTGAAATAAAACAATGTAAGTAGACGATTGAAACAGAAACTAAAGCGGCAAAAAAAAGAGGAGTACTTGCTTTTTAAGGAGGGATCAGTAAGAGAGTCCTCATCGACAGCTTGGAAGAGAAAAGGGGGATCACAGAGATTTTTTTTTACCCCTTGATTCCAGGATTTGCCCAATGAAAGACAGAAAGGAATACAGAAGAAGTAAAGCATCAACACACACTGGACTCTTACCTTCTTCTGATTGGCTGGAGGTGCGTTGGCTGGCAGCTTCTCGCTCTCTCTCCCGCCGGGCGCTACGCTGCTTCTCCTCCAGCCGCTGCTTCTCGGCGTTGGCCTCTTCCCAGCGGCCGTCCTCCATCAGGCGCTGGTCAGGCCGGCGTCGGCTGTCGGTCGGCGCAACGCCGTCCTCGAGCTCGTTTAGGGACAGCGCCAAGGCGGTGAAATAGTACATGGTTTCTGCTCCCTCGCTGTGACGGAGCAAAGACAAAGAACAGCAGCAACATGTGACACACTGCTCTGTTTGTTTTCAGTTTACGCCTCCGAAAAATGGAGTGGTGTATCACAGCTTTAGCTTCCATGGGAAGTTAAGTTGGGGAATTTTGGAAACATTCCAAATTTAGAAACCTCCCATGGGAATTATGGAAATTATGGGAATTAACTCAGAATTGGAGTAATTTAGTAATTGGGTGTAAGCTAGCATCATAAGATCGCCTCATAAATGGTCAATGAAATGATGCTCGCTATAGCTTATTTAGCATCTAACTTATCAGCTAGCTATCTGTTGTATAAATACATTTCTGTGTGCTATTTGCAAGATAAAACTAATTAACATGCACACAAAAGCCTTCGTCATTACTTAAGTACACATCCCAACACAAACAAGAATGTGTTATGTGATCCTGTGGTGTTCAAAGGTAAAGCTAGATAAAGATGAAGTATTTTGTACAGTGAGTCACATTCTGCTGGATCACTGCTGTCTTTAGTGCTCATTCATAATTTAAACACCATACTGTGTGCTGATGCACGCTTTGCCAACATAAACGGTGTAAAGTGAGATGGCACTGCTCCCGAGGACTGGCTCTTATTCATGTACTGAGTGCATGCCGTGCAGTAACGTTACTTACGGGAGCGGGTTTCTCCTCCACACCTCTCTGGCTTTGAGGGTTTGATAGACAGTCTTCTGTTTGCCCTCTGTGCCGTTCTCTCCCCCTCGGCTGCTCTGCATCACTCGGGAAAATTCCATCTTCTCATCCCACGTGCCCGACAGCACGTAGTGGGCCTTGCCATCCTTGTCCATCACCACACCGGTCACCTGAAGAGAGGAAGGGCGTTAACAGGAGTAAAACCTCAGAAGAGGCTGGTGACAGGTGTCAGGTTGAAGGAGAGAAACGCAGTTTAAGAACATGAAAACATGAAAACACACACAGGCACTCTACATGCCACACAGGATGTGATAAAAAGTTTCATGTGATGGTGTTTTCTCACCTTCCTGGCCACATCTCTGGAGAAGTAGCTGTAAGGAGCAAACTTCAAGTGGCAGCGGTCTCCAGTGGTGTGGTTCACTACGTCTATCTCACCCGACTGGCAGACAGAAAGAAAAAGAACGTTTAGAGGAAATCAAACGTTTAAACTTCAATTTAGAGACGGATGTTCCTGACAACTGATTTTGCCATCGATTAAACAGAATTTTAAATGTAGACTAGAAAACTGCATTTCCTGTGGAACTGGTAGTTAGGTGCCAAAAAACCTAGGTGCAAGAATAATAATAATTAAGAATGGAGATGTGAAGAACAATAGTGTGGACGTCGATTCGGCATCAACACTAACAAGTCTCAAAGTAAGAAACGCTCAGAAAACGGGCAAAATTGAGCAAAATGTAAAGAATCTGTACACGCACAAAACAGCACACACACATGCTTCACAAGTTACTGTGGCAAGGTAAACACTCCGGTTCATCCCGTTTGACACGGCGAGAGTTTGTTTCATCGTTCAAATGTTAAAATATGGACAATATCTTCCTGCTGGACAAGGGATAAAATTGAGACGTTGTTCATGTTATTAGGCAAAGAGAGAAATCCCTCTATTGCATGTTTATTGTTGTTGTATTGTTTTCCACTGCTGACTGGATTAACTTAAATAAACATAAATGACAGGAAGTTACAGAAATGTTCTGTCTCTGCCGTGGCAGCTCTGCCTTTAATATCTCTGGTTGTACAAGCCTGATGCAGGACAGAACAACTTGATACATCAGGTGTATATTACACTGGTTTAGCTCAAAAACTGGTATTTTTACCTGGTCATTTCATCTGTATATGATCTTTGCGGGGAATTTCAATATAGTCTGCATAATCTATATAACTTGCTATCTAGTCGAGATAAAAAGCATACAATTGCAGCTTCAGCTCTAATCTAACTATCAGCTCTAATAGTGGCATAAAAGTCTGTTTATTCAAAGCTTTGTTCAAATGTGTCATCTTGCTTTAACTCCGTCAGTCTCACCTGATCGATCCATAGTTTTCCCACAATGATGTTGTGCACTGTGGTGGTGACTTTCTTCCATGTGTAGTGATTGTTTCCCTTCTCAAAGATTGCATGGATTGTGCCTGCAATGAGCGAGGAAGTGAACCAGAAGAAAAACAAATCATGATGATACGTCAAGTCAAGGCGTGACAAACATTCCTGGAGATGTTCTGCTGTCAATGTAACAATTGTTTATAATCGAGAAATGATCACAATGTTCGAATCACACCCTCGACCAATGTCATCAGTCCCAGTTGTCAAGGCTTACCTAAAGGCATAATGGAAAGGTATTTCCCTCTGAACTTGCTGGCAACAGTGATTTCCTGCCTCAGAGTCCAGCCACGATCAGAAATCACATGATGCGCTGCTGCAGGTGGATGGTGACTCACCTGAGAGGTAAAGCATATAATTTAATTTATAATAAGAACATAATCGAGGGTGTAAGTAGTCCTTAAGTTATCTTGCTTTGTATGTTTGAATCCGTCCTAATAGTTATGACTATAACTGTAATAAACTACTGTAAATAACTGTATATTTATTTACAGTATATAGACACAGATACACTGACAGACCTGACACGGATGAAAAAAAACACCATTGTTACACTGAAATGCTTGAAAATCCCCACTACACATCTCAAGTCCAATTACATTACTCATGAAAATCTCTGGATTTGCTGCAATTTATTGGATTATTTATTGGATTGGATATATTTTCCTGTTCTTCGGGAATAGAAACCTTTCAGCCATTCTAATTTTCCAGCATTAAGCCTCCACTCGGTGTCCTAAAATTATCACCACACAATCCTATCCTCCTCTTTTTCCCCCGCACGTTCAGCTCCCATGAAACACGGCAGTAAGTGTTCAAATTGTTACCATATGAGGGAATACAATCATAATGTTTACCCACCAACACTCCTCTGACCCTTTATTCTAATAAAACTGACCTTCTGTTCCTGCTTTGATTAGTTTACACTCATGAATTCTAGTTTCGTGTAACATGACCGTCAAAAAAAAGGAAGCAAAATACTCTCAACATGCTGAGTCAATAGGATTTCTCAAATCACCCTTCCTGACAGTCATTCTGTGTCCAGTTTCACTTCCTTGTTAGAAGCCCTCTCTCTTCTTTTCCCACCCTCTGCTCTCACCTGCTCACAGAGGGAGCGGTAGCCGCTCTCTCTCCGGCGGTCCAGCTCGTACGTCTCTCCCAGCAGAGGGTTGAAGGGCTTGCCCGTGCGGTGGACGGTGGTCGAGTAGGAGGACACGGAGAAGGCGGCCACGTAGCACATTTGCTCGAGTGAGCTCTGGCACTTGGAGGCCTTGTCCAGCAGCTCGTGGTACTCCAGGTCCTCGGACAACCGCTGCAGCATGGAGATGGGCTCGTTGAAGTTCACCTGCAGAGTGTTAAAACATGTCATGGATGACAACAAACATAGACAGTAAACCAATACCAACATATCTGCAATAAACTGTAATCGTCTGTAATGTAGCAAAGGCACAGCATCATGATTTATACAGAATTACATAATAAATTATAATAACCTTTAGTTTTTCATGCATCATGCTTCAAATTTATGCTGAACAACTCATCTGTATCATTTATCTTCACATCCATGTGAGAGCTGGCAAAAACTGAGAAAATCACTGAATACTGTCTAAGGTTCTCTAAATAAATACACACCATGATAGCTGGTATGTGCCAATAGTTCAAAATAACCACAAGATAACACTCACAGAATGTTGTCCAGCCAGTATTGCAGACATGACGACAATCAGTGTTTTGATCAAACCCACATCACTGGAGCATGCCAATGTCAGAGGTGTACAGTGAGCTGGCAAGATGTCAATTTGATGCGCTTGGCTTCTTGAAGACTAAATACATTTTTCTTGGAACCACACAAAGACTTGAAAGATGAGCAGCTACAGAGTTGCAGGTGCAAACTGCCAGAGGCAGATTTACAGCTCATATAAAAGTCTGCGTGTGCTTGGTGCATGTTCTGTGTAATATTATATTTTATATCATATCATAATAACTTTAACTACTCTCATGGAGCCTAAGGAAAAGTGGTGGGGAGCATGCATACAGAGAACAGAGATGTAGAATGTCAGATAAATGGAAAACAGATCACCCGTGCTGATTAACCTGCCTCAGTGAGCACACACATCGCTTCACCAGAAACGTCTCCAAATACACAGAAGGGTGAAGATTCTAGAGATTAGTCACAGACTTCCTGTGAGGCAAACTGGGTGTTTGCGTCTGATACTCACAGGCATCGGGATTTTGGACAGCTCTTTGCCAATACAGTTCTTCATGATACTCCACAGGTTGAGGGAGTAGTTGGGTTTGTCGGGAATGCGTGTCCGTCTCTTCTTCAAGGGCACTAACTCCTGAGAGGGAGACTCCTGGTTCATCGCTAGAGGCTCCTCGTTTAGCTAAAAAGGCAGAAAATTCTATCAGTAAACTTCAGTCTGTTATTTACAGATTCACTGAGTCATGTTTCTGATCTGATTTATTACGATAACATTTTATGGCATGCAAAAACAGTGAACTAGTCCTTTTAGGAGTCATCTCAGAGGCCAGAACGAGACCTACCGACTGATCATCAGGACACATTTCACTGTTGAAACCGCTGATGTTACTGCTTGACCTTCTGTAAGAGATTAAAAACAACAAAGACTTTCTGTAAATATCAAACAGCTAGTGAAAGGAACAAGGAAATAGAGCCTAGGCGGGTTAGACAGACAGTATCAAATGAACTGAACTACGTAAGCTAAACACTAAATACGACATGTAACCGTCACACTTTCACATCATGTGTCTGTGCCATTCAAGGAACTGGTTTAAGTAAATAAACAAAGGGCTCAGAGGAATTTTTTGAAAGTTTTTTTCCCCATGAACGACTGTGTGACTGACTTGTGGAACTGGGGGTCAGCGGGAACAGTGATAAACTCTGGAGCTTCTTCCATGGCATCAAAGAACTCGTTGTCGTCGTCCTCATCGCTGGCCTCACCTTTTCCCGGCCCGGCAGCACCTGAACAAAAAAAAAAAAAAAAAAGTTCTTAAAAATCCTGACAAAGGATAGATCATCTTTGTTATGTTTGCTTATGTCTGCGGCATAAAGTCACATTTCTTTTGTTTTGTTCTTGTGAATTATCACATAACTTTACTTCAGCAGTAAAAGAGATCAACCAAATAGACTAAGGAAACATTCCTCTTTTAATAGTTGGTCCATACCGGTAGATAAAAATGTTGCTGAGGAGTGACCGCCAGTAAACCCTGCTTTGACTGAAGGAGTCACGAGCTAAAAATGTTTGGGAACCACTGAACTAATGGATTCATCGTCTTTTTTTACTGATGAGTTTTTGTCAGATATTAAGCTGAAACTGTTCAAACACCTTTTTGAGTGTTTACTACTGAAACCTGCAGCTGTTAATGACTCATGTCATGAATCATCTCCTTTTGTTCAAGATCAGCAACTGGTAAATGACAGAATGGCGTAACAGAGAAAATAGACTCAGTAAAATAAAGATAAAGGAGTAAAAAGGGCAGATTTTCCAAGGGAGGAAGGGAAGTGGAAAGAGGAATGAGTTGGAAAATAAATCATATCCGAACTGTAAGTGTTGGGAAGTGTCGTGGTCACATCTTACTTTTATTGTCTGCAGTAGCATTGGCCTGTGCGGCCCCTCTGAACGCTCGCTCCAGGTGGTTGTGCTGTTTGGCAAGTTGCTCTAAAGTCTCCTCCAGCCTCACCCGCTGGTCCCGTTCTGCTTGAAGGGCCTTCTGCCACCGCTTGCTGTGAGCCTGAGCCAATGCGAGGAAGTCTTGGCACGCCTGAGGGACAAAACATCAAACATTGAAACACAAGGTCTAGTTATTATGAGCAATTTTGAACAGCCAGCGCAGAGTACAGATTGCATGTAAAGACGTTCTTACTGACACATTACACATCAACGACAAGGCAGACGTGGATACACTAAGAGACACTTACATTAATCATGGCATTAGAGGTGATGCGGAACAGCGTGGCCCTCTCTGTCACCTGACGAATCTTATCCCCAGCCTCTCCGGTCAGACGCAAACTGTCCAGTTCTGATAATGATCTGAAAATAATATTAAAATGAATAAAGTGGATAAACAGTGTACAAGGCCATGAGTGTCAGATTCTTAAAACTCATCAGAATCAGTATTTGTGTAGCAGCCTGTTTAACTTGCAAATGGTTCAATACCACACCTAAAACCTGTGTTTGTGTTTTGCATTATTCATTTCAAACTTAAGATAGAAGAGACATGAAAACTGTTTTCAACTTTGGATCTGAGGATTAAAGAGTGAAGCAAAAAAAAAAAAAAAAAGAGAGAGCAGTAGATTTGTAAAGGCTGACCTCTGGAGGGCAGAGCCGTGCTTTGAGATCAGGTCGTTGCATGTGCTGAGATCTTCCACTTTGCTGCCTAGTGTTCTGAGAGCAGACTGGACTTCTGAGTTCTGTGACCCTCCGCCTTGGCCAGGAGCCACCGGCGGGGACGACGGAGAGAAGTCATCCCCTGAGTCATCTGTTAACAATCAAAGCAACAAAGGAAAAAGCTTAAAAAGAGTTTCAGGAAACCACATCTGCCATTCACGTTGCCTCTCTATGATTAAAAAGATTTAAGAGAAGCTTAATTTAGAGAGTTCACAGAGCAAGAATTCTGAATACTTCTTTCCTCTGCTGTGTGTGTTTGTATGTTTTACCTGACTCAGCCTGCATGCGGGCCGCCTTGGCTTTGGCCAGTTCCAGGGCAGTGATCCAGCGCTGGCGTTCCACCTCACAGCTGGCCTTCAGGTGGTACGTCTGTGCCCCTCCATTGGAGATGACAAAGTTGCAGGCGTCGTCTACAGTGATAGTTGCTGTGGCCAAGTTGATTGTGCCTCTACATGTGTGGCCCATTTCTGCCTGGGTCCTGATGATCAGAGGTGTTTGATTTAACACAAAAATGTAGCTTAACAGAGAAAACAGTACTGCAACAGAGGTAATGTGTCCCCTGCTTAATTTACGGCTAGGTGTAATTAAACAGTAGCTACAACAAATCAACTTGTTTAGGACTTCTCTGGTGACACGATCAAGGATATATCCTTCCTTAATTTGATCTTCCGGGAAAGCGTACCTGTAATATGACAACAGCCCATTGCTCAGGACAAACCACCTCCGCTGATAACCCTTGATGTAATTTGTCCACTTGAACACCCATCCTTTGTATGTGTCGCCAGCAGGAGTGGGAGTGGGGGTCTTGGGCTCCGACATCACAGCCCCCAAAACCAAGAGACAGATTTGAGGAACCTAAAAGAAGACAACAAAAGTTAGGAATATTAGTATCTGCATGACAAGGCTTGTGCTTTCAAACATAGCTGAAATTACTAATCAATTAGTAGAGCGACACAAAATTAATGCGCAGTTCTTCTGGTAATTGATTTATTGTTTCCTAGGGCAAAAATACCACAAATACACAGCTTCAAGCTTCTCAAATGTGCATACGTGACTGGTTTTCTTACACTTCTGTCACATCAAACTGAATATTCTTGGATTTTAGCCTCATTTCATGTGTCAAACGAATAACTGAGAAATAATCAGCAGCCTAACTACTAGTATTTTTGAGTCACTGCCCTACTTAAATATTAATCTATGAAATAGATTAATTTAACGCGACAGTTACATGATGCGTTACTGGTGTTTGATATTGATCTTTCAGTGTGGTGTGACAGGTCAAAGATTAACTACAGAATCAATACAGAGTCACTGCTGACACAATTTTTAGACAAAACTAGTATTTAAGACAGAATTAGATGTGCATGAAGAGTTGTGATAAAAAGACTTTAGACTGATTATTAGTTTTTTATATATTACATAAAAACTACGCATTAATAAATGAAACAGATAGCGTGATTTTAAATCTGTTTCAGATGATCTGAACATGGAGATTCAGCAGAATAATTGCAAAACCAGATAATAACATAAAATTAGAATAAAAGCTCATAATACATTGACGAGCTTGACACCTGACCATAAGCTAACCAGCGTTAGCTCCATGCAGGCTAATGGGAGTCACTGTAATAACAGCTCATTGACAGAACCGGAGCTAAAAAGTAAAGAAAACACCAATTGTCATTATTTTGGTCGAAGTTTACCAGCTGACATGTGCATATTAACGACACGTATGCATGCAAGATCCACCGCTAACCAATCGTTAGCTCACTATCTAGCTTTCAAACTCGTCGACTGGCTGCATGTTTACCTTGACGTGTCCGAAATGTGAGCTCAGGCAACAAGACACCCGGGGAAGAAGTCACGGCTAACTTTGACACCCATACGCTACTGTACCCAGCTAGCTGAGGAGGCTAACTAGCTAGCTAGCTGACCGACACGGGACAGCTAGTGATGAAAACCACTAAACCGAAGACGTCGACGACGACAGCGGATTGACTGTACAATAAGGTGACGCCAACGACGTTCACCAGTGTCTCTCAATAATCGTGTCTACGGTGTTTATTCTCCAGCTGCGTACGCCGACAGGAATCTAAAAGCTAGCTGGCTACATCTAACTAGCCTAACGATGGCTCGTTGGTTACACCCGGTGCGACGCTATTTGGTCTCGTCTAGAAACAGAGAGCTGGCCACAGTGCTTTCCCTGTTCGGTGTGTCAAGCTGACGAATCTCGGACAGTACCTGCATTTTTTATGACAGTATTAACCACATAATAATCTACTTATATTGTTTAGATAGATAGATAGATAGATAGATAGATAGATAGATAGATAGATAGATAGATAATAATTAGGCTGTAAACAGATGAATGAAAGTCACAGTCACAGTCACAGCACTCATTTAGATGCAATTTAAATATATATTCGGTCACATTAACACGTTTTAAATATGATATGATCAGCATATTGACTAATGTTACTCTTACTTTAGTGCATACTCTTATTTTGGTCACGATAATGTTTTGTTTTGAAGGATATAACCGGAAACTCATTTGATTGTGGACTTGTAACCTTGACAACGTTCATTAAATGTGTACTACTAACTAGCTAGCCTTAGCTAACGTTAGCACAGTGCTAAATAGATTGTTGACATCAAGTTTAATTACTTTATTTTTTTAATTACAGTGTACTACGATAATAGCCAACGTTAATGACACTACGTGGTTAAATTGATGTCGTTTGGCTGCCTAACGAAGCAAATTGCGCAAAATATTAAGTAGATTTTTTTTTTGAGTGTTCAAAATTAGCATCTGTAGTGCTACGTGTGCACTAGAAACAGAGCATGGTAGGAGCAAAAGTGCGACTCCGGTGGGACTCGAACCCACAACCTTTGAATCACTTCGTCTAGTGACCTAGAAGTCCAATGCGCTATCCATTGCGCCACGGAGCCACCTGTTGCACGATGAGTACACCATCGTATATAAAGTTTTATTAAAACATATTGGGATAGATTGTCTATAATTCATGGAATATGATTTTATTCGTGTCCATTGTGTTCCCTCGAACAACAACGCCCTTCACCTCAGCGATACGACCGTTAAAATACACATTTATTGAGCAAAAGTCATAAACACGCTGTGTACGATATTAGACACAGGGTGGCGCTGAAGGACCATTTTACACAACATGTTCAACACATTCAGCAGTGTAACGTCTACAAGTTTATATTGTCAGAACAAGTACCAGCGTAAAATAGGTGGCTGACATTAATGAAAATGTACTACTAATACAAAATATGTGGATTTAAATGATTTTCAACGGCCACTGAAACATGTCCAGGGTGGGCGGCGAACCCGAGTTCGCCTTAACTTCGACGATGGCGTAAAAACGTCGTGTAAGTTAAGTCTTTGTTTCAGGTATAAGTACATATCCAGCGTGTTTAATAGTTATTTCACAGTCTTATTTATCCTTGAATGTTATTTACAGCTTGAGTCAAACATATTTTTCCGCTCAAGCCTCTTTGTTAACTGGTTTTGACGTTGAGATACCTGTTTCGCGCATACGCGGCATTATGAAACCCGACACTAACTGTCATGATACTTGTACTTTAACTAATATAATCCACTAAACTAGCTAATATTTAATCTGCCAGTTTAAGGTAGTTGTACACATCCGGTCTCGAACTCGTGAATCTGGATGCAAACGGACGATATCCCTCTTGACTCCTGCGTGTCTTTGACGTATCCTGCCATGAGCGGAAGTGTCTGGGATTCTGCTCAATCCATCGCTCCAAATCAGTCGTTTGTAAAAGGAGACGGGCCGAAAACACGTCTGCATCTCTTCCGACACCATCACCACCACCACCACCACCACCATCAGCCGGGCTCCAGCCAGCCTCCAGCCAGCGTCGCCGCGAAGCACCGTTTAATGTAGATATATACATACACATATATCAGCACGGGACATGCTCTATCGGGTTAGGCTTTTACTGCATCAGACATGCGTAATTACTGACAAAAAGATCTGGGAATAATCCGAACGTGTGTTTAATTCTAATGGACGTATTTTCTTATAGGTCTACGCAATCGACGTGAACGCCTGCCCGGACACAGGAGAGGATTAAGTTACTGTTGACTGGCGGCGGATTATTTTATTGGCCTCCCCCTGTCACGCCCGAGTCTTTGGTGATCCATTTTCCAATTAGGAGAGGTCTCTGTAAACCAGGTATGCTCATTGTACTCGGAAAATGATAGCTTTTGCCATTTCCTTGAATTGTTTCATTGTGGGATGGACGCATTAATACACGTCCTTTGTTGCTCATGCCTGTAGTTGCTCTTTGCGTTCCCCGTAGTGTGTGCAGACAATAGAAACCCTCATGTAAATGCAGTTGTATAGCAATATTGCAGGCAATGTAAAGCACCTTTATTATATAGGAGGACACTATTCAGTAAATACCGATGGATGTGTTACAGTTTGAGGCTCTCTTGTGGAATGTGGGTCAGTTTTATCCTCATGAGCTACTGGAGGGGGAAATGCAGCCTGCATACCTGTTAAAATACAATTTGCTTTGACAACTGTGAAGCATTAGGTAGATGGCATATAGAGTTACTGGCTCCCCTGCTTCTGCCTCAGCAGCTCTGACTGACTGCCCAACCCCCTTCCCCCCTCACAGCCACAGCGTGTTTTGGTTTCAGGCGGATCATGCCCTTTTGTCCACTGAAGCCTGACTGTACTTTTCAGGACAGACTCCCACTATGAAAGAATTCGCCTGCTGGTTTGACAACTCCTCTTCTCTTGCTGACAATCCACGGATGTTGGGAGGAGGAAAGGGGAGGTTTCCCTGAATAAACTGTAAAATAAGTGAATGTAAAATTATTTTAATTAGATGCAGATGCAGAAAGGCAAAAAAAAAAGTCCATTTGTTGAGCTGTTTTTAGAATGGACAAATATAAAACTTATAAAAAGTTGTGATAATAGTAGTACTTTTATATACTTTAAAATAGCACATATATGTGTGTAAAATGTAAAATAAAATGCACATTAAGTACCATAAGAAAGAAATAGACAAAGTTTATGAGGCTTTTTAAATAACTGGCAAACTTTGTCTTCATGCATCAAAAAATAAATAAAATGAATATATTATTAAAGCTGCACATTGAATAAAACACACAATAATGCATGTAATATGGCCTTAATATGTTAAACAAACCAAACAATTGTATTACAAAGTCATCTGCAGCTCATATGTTTGAGTTTGGCATAAGTAGGTCAGTCAAGGGCTGCAACTAATTATTATTTTATCCAAAAAAAATGGCACAATTTCCAAGAACCTAAGGTGAAACACTGCAGTTTAAAGATGATCTAGTCCCAAAATACAGATTAAACTAGTGTTTTTCCATGGTGACTTGTCCAGGGTGTACCCAGCCTTTCGCCCAGTGCCAGCTAGGACAGGCTTCAGCCCCTAGTGGCCTTGATAAGGATAAACAGTTACAGGAAATGGATGGATGGAGAATGTTTGCTTAATAATTAACTTGTATCCTCTCAACTGTTTCCTGCTGAATTTGCCGTCTTTTCATGTTTGTTTGTTATTGTTTTTTTGTCTTTTCTTCTTCCCTCACAGACATGTCTTTCAGACGAGGTGTGGTCAGGCAGAGTAAGTTCCGGCACGTCTTCGCCCAGGCATGGAAAGCCAAGCACTGCATCGACGATGTCAGAGTGTCCCGCGTGACGTGGGACAGTCCCCTCTGTGCAGTCAACCCCAAATTCATCGCCGTTATCATCGAAGCCGGCGGAGGAGGGGCCTTCCTCGTTGTTCCCATCAGCAAGGTTCAACCACCGCTACATCACATTCAGCATCGAATAAACAGTGGATCAATATTTCTGAAAGCCTTTATCTTGTTTTCTATCTTCCACTCTTCTACTAAAAGCAATATGTCAGCAACTCTTGCTACATGCCCGGCTAATGCATATGCAGCACTTTTACACACAGTTATACTCCTGTAATGATTTAAAATTCCTCTAGACAGCTGTCACGGTGTCATGATTTGAACTTTTCGCCCACAGAGCGGCAGAATCGATCAGTCCTGTCCCACCGTGTGCGGCCACGCGGCCCCCGTGCTGGACATCCAGTGGTCTCCCCATGATGACAACATCATTGCAAGTGCCTCAGAGGACTGCACAGTAAAGGTGGGTTAAAAGCTTTTCAAGCTTGTGGTTTGTTGGCTTTCCATCAGGTATCTGTTACATCTGTGTGACGAAAGGTCAACCTGACCACAGTTCTGTAAACTAGATGTCTGACAGCTGCGATCTTTGTTCTGCATTTAAAGGATGTGATCTATTATTGTTGCTATTAGAGAGCTGCTAGTGACTCGCAATGCAAATGCTGCTCAAAGCTACAATAACTCAGTATGGGAAGCCATTGGGGTCATTATTTATTTCCTGTTTTCCCCCTCTGCCAGTCATAATCTGCAGCCGTGTAGGGTGGTGTTCGCAAATGCTGACTGCTGTGAGTGAGAGCCTGAAAGAAATAGTTAGACATTTTTGGCAATGCACTCATTCTCTTTCTTGCCAAGCGTTATAAGAGAGAATCAATACCACCCCCATGTCTGTGCTGGAAATATGAAACTACAGCTATGAAGTGAACAAACACTGGAAGCAGGGTGAAACACCTAGCCCGACTACTCTACCACTATGACAATTTCGACTTACCAGCACCTTTTTAAAGCTCATTAATATATACAGCGTGTTGTGTTTATTTTGCAGGAGTATTGTAACTTGATACTGCTGAAAAAAAATGTGTTATTACAACAGGTCATGTGCTGGAACAGTCAGGCTAGCTGTTTCCCCCTGCTTCCAGTCTTTACACAAAGCTAAGCAAAGCTAACCATCTCCTGGCTGTGGCTTTATATTGAACAGACAGACATGAGAGTGCTTTCCCAAAATGCTGAAATATTCCTTTAAGGTGCTTTTGACGATGGAAAGACTAGAACCAGCCAACGTTGGCTAAATTTACGGCACGGAAATGTATATATCAGTGCGTCATATGGAACACTAGTGGATCTCATGCATCTATATACGTCATTGTAAAAGCATTTACAAACAAATGTCTGCTGTGTCTTAATTGAAGGTGTGGCAGATCCCAGACGAAGGCCTGACAAGTCCAATGACTGAAGCCATTGTGACCCTGGAGGGACACAGTAAAAGAGTGGGGATCCTGGCTTGGCACCCAACTGCCTTTAATATCCTGTTGACTGCAGGTAACTTCATAAATCACATCATTGTTTGCAGAAACATGACAGATCACTTCACTGTGGACTTTAGAGAGCGTGGCACATGAATTAAACTGTACCACCATGCAACAAGACCAGCGCTGTTTTACATGGATTTACATGAAGACACAAATAAGGGTGTGTGCTGGCAGACACCATGTCAAATGAGGTTAATATGTCAAATATAAAGTCACGTGACACATGTCCAGGAGCATTGTTCCATTTTTAGCAAAAACTACTACTTGGCTTTTGTTATCCATTGTGCTAAACATTTCACATTATCCAGAGAAACTGGACATATATCCAACCCGTTTGTAAATAGTGAGAGTTGCAGAACAGCTCTTATCTTACTCTGCTGGTGTTCAGTGACAGCCAGTTCAAATACTACTGCATTATACAAGGAAGGAATTGGATTTCCCCCCTCAGCAATTCATAGCATGTAATGCAACTTTAAGGCAGAACCTGATTAACCTGAAACATAGTTTCATAGATAGTATGTGTGTCTGAAACAGTGCAGGGATAGTAGTAACAAGAAGCAGCGAAAGTAGGCATTGATTTACAGCATAGTGGGAGCTCCTTTCATCTGTTACTACAAGCTCTGTTTATAACTTGTAAGTGCATTACGTCTCTTACGTCCAGCCACAAAATTAGTTTTTTTTTTCAATGGAGTCTGGTGACTTAAAAGAGCAACTTAACAGCTGTTTCCGGTTAAACTAAAATTAGTATCTTTATTGATCATTTCCTGAATGTTGTCACACTTATCATGAACATCTGAGCCTGTCAGCGGCAGAAACAGGTTTTTTTAGTGGACATACTTTGACAGCTCTCTTGCAGCCTGTTTGGTGGCTGTAGCACTCTTGTTGGTCCATTTTCAAAAGCTGTTGTCCCCATTAGTCACAAAAAAATACCAAAGTTTCCCTTTAAATGAATAACTGTACATGATTTATAACAAACAAAGAGGAAATGTAAGATGGTAAAACATGAAGAAATCAAAGAAAGTGACTTACAAAGAGGAGAAAATAATAATAATATAGAAACTTGGTTTCAAATCTCAGGTATTCCTTTTTACCATTATATCTTAATGACTAAGGGAAAAATTCTACTACTTTATTAAGAGTTAAACACTAAAATCTCAGCCAATCACCTTAATCAGAACTGCATGGCTGTGGTTGGATCAGATTTGATTGACAGTGCCAGCAACATAAGTAGATTGCTCAATTCTGATTGGTGTTCAGGAGAACGTGACATCACCTTTTCCCAGCTGAGCTCTGTCCCCTTTAAAGCAGTGACACACATACAGAAATCTCTTTGAGTAACCAAAACGGTTCAAACTTTGTCAGAAATGTTTGTTTTTATTGATGCCCGGCCTGAAGTTAATCGCCTGCAGATGCTGTCAGATGCTGAACTGTATTTGCACGAAGCTGACGCCAGTCACATGTCAAGCCGCCTTCATTTACCAGATCTAAGAGCAGACACAACGAAATACAACCACATTTTTTCAAGTCTGGTTGCTACCCCAGTCACTCCCATGCTCAGACACCTCCACTGGCTTCCTGTTGTTTTCAGAGCTGTGCTAATGTGCATTTTGCATTGCATTTCTCCGCTTGGCACAAAGCTCTTAATGCCCTTCCTCCACACAGTACACATTAGACATGCTCTGTTTATAAACTCAGCATATCTCCCAGATCACATGGCACAGTCTCTTTTATGTTCCTGCATTTATGCACTTAAAGGATTGAATAGCTCATAATAACTCATCATTATGTATGTATTTATGTGTTCATGTCTGCCTTTTTGTTGCATTTTATCCTTCTGTGAAGTTTGTTTTATGAAATGGTTCTAAACAAATGCTTCCTCTCCGATGGACTAACACCACTGCGCTGGATGTTGTGTCTTCCTCTCTCCAGGCTGCGATAATGTGATTTGTGTGTGGAACGTGGGCACAGGGGAGCTCGTGTACCAACTGACTGATGCCCACCCGGACCTGATCTACAGCGTCAGCTGGAACAAGGATGGCAGTGCTGTGTGCACCGTCTGCAAGGACAAGGCTCTGCGTGTCATCGACCCGCGAAGGGGCACAGTCCTCAAGGTTATTTCACATTTTTGCTACGCATGCAGTTGCATACAAAATACAACACTACATCATGCATGAACACATCCTGACAGTACAGTGCTCCTCTGCTGGGTCTTTCCTCATCACGATGTTATGTTGCTTCCACATTAGTCATCACTCTGTGATTGCTCTCGTAGGTGAAAGAGAAGGTCCACGATGGCACCAGGCCAATGAGAGCCGTGTTCCTCTCAGATGGGAAGATCCTTACCACAGGCTTCAGCCGTATGAGTGAGAGACAGCTGGCATTGTGGGATACGGTAAGTCTGATTTTCATACTGAATCATTCTGCAGTGCACAAATGGCATTCAGCATCAATGTAGGAGGTAGTGTACAATTTATTTCAAGTCTGTATTAAAGCAACTGGCAGGTTGCTTGTTCGGTCTTGCCATTAAAAGATCCCTTCTTAATGCACTTTTAATGTAAGTGATGAGGGACAAAATCTACAGCCTTACTTTCTCGAGTTTATCTTAGCTTATCTAAGTTGACAAGAGGCTTCAGTAGTCTGAGTTGGTCAAATCAAGTGGATATCTTCCAAAGTTACAGTCATTTTAGCACAAAGACTCTTTGTGTTTCACCGGACAGCGTTTCTGTGTTGAGCTGAAGTGGCGGGACAGTAACACAAAGACATTTTTGCATGCAATGAGGGCTGTACATTATTCCCCCATCACTTACACTGGAAGAACATTAAGAAGGGATCTTTTATTAATGGCCAGTATGAATAGGAGCAATTTTTGGCGCAAGCAAAACCCGTTTTAAAGCTCACCTGACTATTATTTTAATTTTAAAAATTGTGACCCTCTCTGTTTACCAAGTGTTTTACTCGTCTAACCTTACATACCTGACATACAGTAACCATAATTTATCTGCAATATTTGACAAGTACGTCAGAATATGTACTTCAATTTGCAGAAATAAAAATGTTGGCATTAAATATGAAGGTATAAGGTATAAGATAAGATGAGATAGACTTTATTGATCCCGCACCAGGGAAAGGCTAGGGGCACCTAAGTGTGGTAGGTCAAATGTAAATATTGTATGCTAGCAACTACACGTAGTATTAAATCACTGTTTGTTTTTACAGAAAGATCTCTCTGAGCCAATGGCAGTACAGGAGATGGATACGAGTAATGGGGTTCTTATACCCTATTATGACCCTGACACAAACATGGTCTACCTGTGTGGAAAGGTATGACCTCAGGATTGTGTAGAGAACACGGATTTACTCAACTGGGGAAAATTAGTTTAATTTCTTCTTCATTTGTGGTTCAGTTGTCTTCATTTGCTTCTATCTGTCAGGGGGACTGCACCATCCGGTATTTTGAAGTGACAGACGAATCTCCGTACGTCCACTTCCTCAGCTTGTACAGCAGTAAGGAGCCTCAGAGAGGTGCAGGATTTCTTAGTAAAAGAGGTGTGGATGTCAACAAGTGTGAAATTGCCAGGTAAATATAAAGCTCCACTGTCATCCAAAAACTATTAAAAACGTAAACGAGCCACACTGCTGCTGTAAATACTTATTATCGCACCAAATGTGCATTAATCCGCAGCTGAAAATAGTCCCCAACAAAAACACTCTTTATCCTGTTTAAGTAGGCTAATGCTAAAAACTAGTGCACACCTTTTTTATGAGGTTACTGAGCCTTTATTTGAAATTAAATGATACATTTGATTCTATTTATATTGTCAGGAGAAACTTTTGGGCTTGTGGCTGAGAGCCACAGAGAGCATCATTGAGTAATAAAGTATTTAGAGACTTTTGGTCTTTTCATCTGGTTTGTTGACATGAAGAAAATGTAGAATATGTAAGTGTAACTAATTTTCTGGTCTTTTGTAGGTTCTACAAACTCCATGAAAGGAAAGTGGAACCAATTTCTATGACTGTACCACGAAAGGTAAGCAGTACACAATTTTTAAAAATGTAAAACGTCTATCCATAATTCTATAATAAAAACACTCTTTGTTTCTGCCTCCATCTTGCCTTCCCAGTCAGATCTGTTCCAGGGAGACCTTTACCCGGACACAGCTGGCTCGGAGCCGGCTCTCCTGGCTGATGAATGGATTTCTGGGCAGGATGCACCACCCCTGTTGGTGTCTCTGAGCGGTGGGTACACAGCCCCTCCATCCAAGCACAGAGACACCCTCCGAGGCAAACCCCAGCTCATTTCGCAGGACTCTGGGACTGGGGCTGCCTCGTCCTCAGCAGGCAGTGTAGCAGCTCCCACATCTACATCTACCTCTGCTGCCAAGGACACAGAGGAAGAGGTGCCACAGCCACGAGTATCCACGAAGGAGACAGATGGAAATGCTGAGAGGCCGAAGAGAGAGGTGAGTCGACAGCAAGAGACATGTTGCCCATACTAATGTTTTTCATGCCTAAAGCTGCTTTCTGACTTATTCCTTGTCTCCTTGCTTCTTTCAGGACGATCTGTTGAACGAGTTGCTAGCAGAAATGAAGGCTCTGCGTGCTGTCGTCCTCGCTCAGAGCCAGAGGATCGAGTTGCTGGAGAGGCAGCTGGCTCGGATTGAGGATGGGGACGTATGAACAAGGCGGAGAACCACTACATTCGGAGGGCATTCTTACTAAGTCCATAGACCATAGCCTTACTAGAATCAACAGTACCTTAAGCTGTGTGAGTGGGAGAATGTAGTGAAGGGTAGCGACGAACTGTGAATCACGGTGTCTTACAACAGGTCAACTATTGTTTGATTAATGAAAACCAGACCACAATTTGTTTCTGTGATTGTTTTCCAAACTATGGCTGACAACGGGGTGTCATCTGCATAGAGTGATTTCTGACAGTGAGATAATGTTTTGTTCTTCATATGATGAAGTATTGTAGCAGCTATTTGGTGGTGCATGTAGTGCAGCTTTGAGCTTTGCAAAATTCTTGCGTTAATTTTGAAGGGCTTTGAAGGAGTTGCAATGGTACCATTGCCTCAAATTAATGCACAAAGTAGTGATAAGCATTATATAAAAGCCAATGAAGGTCGACATACTATAGCAAAGCGATTAAGCACCTCCAATATGATTTTTTTTTTCTATGAAGGACTCACAAATGTAACCATTAGGGCTATTTAATCAGGTAGTTAAAGCTGCTAAACTGTGATGTCATATCAGACCCCCAATTGTTAACTCATTGTGTGACTTGTGTATTGTTTTAATACTTCATTATAGGACGCCGTGTGTAAGGTTAACGGTAGGAAAATCTTCTGGTACACAAATCATGACCGTGACAGTGAGAATTATGTGAATAATAGTTGATGAGAGTGTAGTTGAATATTTATGTGTATCGTAATTCTGTCGTCTTTGCAGTCGATGAAAAGGTAACACTTTGTGATTTTGTACCTCATGTTATCAGGAGAGGGCAGCGGCTTTGAAGGTTTCTATAACACCATGATACAAGATGTTTGTCCACATTATCATCAAGATGTAAATACTTACCTTTGCTTTTGTTGACATTGTTGGAAAGTCTGCGGTATCTGGTGCCGAGATCTGAAAAACTGAGATCTGGTCCGGTTATTTTGCAGAGCAACAAACTTAAATACTTTTTATTCATCAAAGAGCAGTGCTGACATCTGAGTGGCCACAGCTGATAGAAATGTTACCTAACACTAGTTGCATTGCAATCTCACTAAAATAAAACACAGATCAGTACTTGAGTATTTGCAACCACAAAAAAATTTACAGTCAGATGTGAAACATTTTCTACAGTTTGCAGTGACATTTGTATTTGTGATAAACGATTGAAAAATTATTCAATTTTTTTTTTTTTTTTTTTTTTTTTTTTCTGTTAACCTCTCCATTAGTCAATGATTGTGTAATAATGGTACATTCCACATCAAGCTTATCCCTTTATCACTTTATTTTCTTATGCACTTAACTCTGAACACTAACTGTAAAACCAGTAGCAGGTTACTTGAGACTACATTGTGAAAACCCAATAAACATTCATTCACCTTTGTATTAAAGGAACGGCTTTTCGTTTACACTAAGAAATGTTGTGATCATGATCATATATTTGTGGTATTTGTTTGAGTAATGTGCATACTGTCTTTGAGTTTGTGTTCTAAGCAACTGCTGCCTACTCCAATTAAATGGCATAGGCACAAACACAAAACACATTGTCTGTGTAAAGGATGCAACACTCTGAAGATTTCTCACATTTTATATTGGCTTTTGTAGAGATTTGTGGTCTGAATTTCTCATACTTTATATTGAATTCTTAAGATGCCTCATAAACTTTTACAGTCCACAAGTGGCTAGTTAAATTCAACAGATGATGGTTCATGCCACCGTGGAAACTACAATGAATTAAAGTTGTCTGTAAATGTCAGAATGGTGTGAAACAGTTTCTTAAAGTAGTTTCACGTTAGCACAGCAGCCTCCGTTATTAGTTGGAACTTCTTGAGTATACTCATTTTTAGTAGGTCATCTAAACAAACTGAGCAACCAAGAAAGAAGGGCAATATATACCATAATAACAGAGCTAAATCTGGCTTGTGTCAGCGACCAGCAGAGAGGCACCTCTTGAGATGAGAAACAGCACACAAAAGCCACTGGGAGTTTGCAAAAAGGCCTGCAACAAACTAGCAGCATGACACAGAAAATCTGTGGTTTGATATGACGAGGAAAAATTGTGCAAAGCACTAGGTCAAGGCACATGAGCCACCATCATGCAGAAAAGTGGCGGTATCATGAATGGTGGTGACGGTGTGTCACCCTGTAGTGCCATCCTTAAGCAGCAGGGACCCAGTTTAGGATTGTAATACAGGACAATCACTCTATCCATCAAGCAACACTGAAACAGCCTCAGAGAAACATCAGAACTCAGATAAATACTTTAATGTTACAGCTGCTAACCATCCAAGCTAACCAAGATGGTTACAGTACATAAATTGAAAGGAGCAAAGAAAAGAATTTCTAGTGTTTTAATTGGGCTTAAAATTTAAAAAAAATTTTGGTTGCACACCAAGCAGTTCCTCATCTGAATAATACAGTGTAAAATTACTGTACAGATTTGGTACTGCTGTCGCTTTTGAATGCAGGGGCTGTGACTGCCTGGCCATCAGAGTGAAAACAGGAAGTGGTGGTCTTGTTTCACATGCACAAGCCGGGTGCTGCTCTTGAACTTGACATGATTTTAAATCTTATAACTGCAGTGTGCAATAATAACCTTAATATTTCTGTCTAAATAAAAGAATTAATCTGGACTGTGGTTTAGTTCTTTAGTTCTTCTTCTGTCTTGGGGCTTGTGTAACACTTTTAGACTCCTTTTTTTCAGTGTAATGTCTAAATTCATTCATAAAGTTCATTTTTGATACAGACCCCGCCATATCAGTATATCAGCAGCCCTTCGTGGTGTTACAACATGTTGACATAAATGACTTCTCAGGGTGGAAATGTGTCACAGGAAATACATCTTCTCTATCTTGTACATTTCTAGTGAGTTCTAGTCAGTAACGAGTATTTATGTTCTTAATTTTATGTTCCTAAAATATATTTGTCGCATAATGTAATCTGCACCTGTGCTGCAAACTCAAAGTCAACTTTGCAGCGGAAAAATTAAAATTTGAATGCCTTCCTCTTTCCATAAATATGTTGCACATGTTCATATCTGTGCTACCCACCACACCCTGCTTGATTTTTTTTTTTTCTTTAATCTGTGTTCTCAACCCCTTCAGCCTCCACCTACCTCAGCTTTCTTCACCACATTTCATGCATCAACCCCTCTCTCGTTTTCACATGCTGTCACACAGTTCAGAAGCACCCTAAATGTCACACAAGTCTCTTACCAGAGTTTGTGTTCTGGCACCATCCCAATTTGGGTAAGTGTTCACCATTTATTTCCTTAATTTTTTAATATTTTGAACAGTTTCTTAACTAGCTGCACACATTTTTATCACTTCTTTATTAATAATAATGTAAATTCTTCATGGTTTGTCTGCTGTTCCATATTAAATTATGTATGTATACACTCCATGTATACATATGATGTTAATATTTAGTTAGTTTAAATACTTGAACGTTTTACCTGTGAAATTGTTGTAAAATTTCAGTATTGCAGGCGTTAATTCACCACCTATGGCAGTTATCCTGATGCATTTAAGCTTTAATTGGATTGGAAAGTGCTTTTATTTCTGTATTTTTATTGTTTTATTAAAAATTACGTTGCAAACTTAATGCCACTTTTTAGTTTGCTTCACCGCGACTGAAAAAGTTTCCTCCCAAGGCGGGCTGACTGATGCTGCTCAATTGTCATTTTGACAGGAAACCAGCGACACTGTGAGCAGTCTGCTAGTTTCCTGTAACTCCACTGCAGACAGTTCACAGTCACACAAGATAAGGGCAATACAGGCTTCCTGTTACATCTCCAGTTTATGTATATATATATTATAACTATGAGCCGGTGGCTACATTTCAGCTGACCTGGATGGCAACCTTCTTATTGCAATTGTGTCAAGATTGGATGTGCAGAAAAAAACATAGTAGTTAACACATAGTAATGGATTTTTTAAGGTGGCATTTCCTGTTGAGTGAGCTGAAATACTCATGCAAAACTGAACTTGATAGTGTATCGGTAGTCATTTTCCTTTCTTTTCTTTTTCTAGATCCTGAATGTAAATTCATCAATGGATCCTCTTCTGATGAAAACTTCACAACTGATTTGAAAGTTTAAGGAGACTGACTCCAAAATTCTGCCTGTAACTGTGACACGAAGCCAGTGGGATTTTTCTACTCAATAGGGAATTTTATAAGGAGGTAAAGTACATTTCTAAATCTAATCTGTCTCAGTACTGTGGGATTTATTGTTTGATAACACTGAGCGGATTTCTGGTGCCCTTGGAAAAGAATAGTGTCAGACAATTTCTAACAGCCTACATAATATTCAGCATGTGTGTCAAACTTTCTTGCTCAGCGTTAGATGAGAAGATTGATGCCTCTCTCTTGTTTGTGTGGTAAATCTTAACAAACTCAGTATCTTGGAGCCTGCAGACAGTGCTAGGCTAGCTGTTTCTCCATTGCTGTGTCACAATTTGGTTACTTCCATGAGTACACTTCTATGTACTACAACATGTACTTTCTAGCATAGTGGACTACTGTCAGCAGGGTCGTGTTGTTTTAATTCCAGTATGGCAATTGCCTAATTACCGATCACAACATTTTACACAACATTTCACAACATTTTTCTATTTCTTATTCTATTTCGTATGATCCATTTTCACAATGCCAGTGGTCTCTAATTTTCTGCTACATAGCCAAAATGGCGACCATTGAGTTCAAGAAGTGTCCAGCGATCCACACCCAACCTTGTTACGGTTATGAGTGCACTATTTTGCCATAACGGACAGTGTGAATGCATTTATGTGCTCAAAATAACAAGTGTAACTATGGAAGTATGCAAATTGAGGCACAGCACCGGATTTCTTTATGCTAAGCTAAGCTAACAGGCTGCTTCAGCTACATAATTCCTCTGCAGACATGGTATGAGAGGCAAGTATAAGCATATTTCCCAAAACCAGTCATAGAAATGAATAATCCCCATGGGTGACCATGCTAACTCAACTTTTCTCTCTCTTCACTTCAGACATGAGTAATCCCGATGGAAATTCAAATCCCACTAAGACTGTGCTGATCCTTTTTTTCTGCCTGATCGGTTTAATTGTATTGCTGATCTTCTTGTACAAGAAGTTGAACAAGGAGGCCGATGGAGAATATACCATCCGGCGCATGGTCTACAAGGAAGGAGGGGTCAGGGACCGGATGAGAGGTGCAGCATTAGCTCTGGAGTCACGTCTCGGAGTCCAGCTGTGGCCTCGCAGTGATACTGATGAGGATGGAGAGGAAATGCAGGAGGTCCAAGACGAGGAAGGACAGGTGGAGGAAGGTGATAGCCAGGAGAGTGACAGCGAGGAAGATGACCAAGAGGAGGACGAGGACGAGGAGGGGCAGTGTAGTGAGTCAAAGGGAAAAGGAGGTGACACTTCAGATGATAACTCAAATTTGGAGGGTTCCGAGACAGAAGAGGAGACTAGGCTAATAGATCAGCCAGAGGCAAAGGGGGAGACGGAGGAGAAAAGGGAGGAAAAGGAGGAGAAAGTAGAAGGTGGGGAAGGCAAAGGTGAAGCAAGTGGAGGGACTGGATTGTTGATAGATCTAAAGCAGTTTTCTGGAAGTGCTATCTGGTCTGAGGAAGGCGAGGGCAGGGAGAGTGATGTGACTGCACTGTAAGAGCACAAGGAAAGCAAACATGAAACATGATGTGATGGTAAAATATATTTTCTGTAAATTTTATTTCCCAACATGAAGGTCTAAATGTTTCAAACTGCCAGTATAAAATAAAACTAGTTATTTTAAACTCCCATACATGACACCATTGCCCTGAATGGTACATGCCTCTCGTCTCAATTGCTCTTCCTGTTGAGGCATCAGGATAATAGGCTAAATATGATCGATGAATGAAGCTGTTATAAATATGCATGATCAGGAGGAGTAAGAGTTTACCTTTTATTATGTAAAACTGTCTCAAACAATGAAGAAATGTATTGTGTTGCTATTGTTAATGGTGTATATTATGGACAGTAGCATATGTTTTTTATTGTTTTAAATGTTTTTTCTACTTCACGTGAAACTGATTTTACTGTGAATGTATTGTATGTCATAAGCTTGAAACAATTAGTTGAGTAAATGTAACTGCAACTGATGGAAGTAAGCAAAGAAATTAAATCGTAATGGTTGTATCTTCTCAAACGTGGACTGATGTGATGTGATAAACCTAATATTTTGGGGGTTTTGGATGAAACATGTCACTTTGGAAGAATTTGATGAGTAATCAAGACAATAAATTGGCAGAATATCATCAATTAAAATAATATTTTAGTGGCAGCTGTAGTCATATTATCATGAACAGAGTCTTTCCATTAAGTGACATTTAGTTCAATATGTTAGTTATATTCTGACCTAATGTTGAAATTAGCAGTAATAATGTGTTCTGTTGAATGTACTTCATAGTATAATATTAAGCTCTGTGTATCTTTGATATAATGCTGATATCTTGAAATAAAACTACAGAAAGGTCACCATAAAACTCAAAATGTTTGACATGCATGTACATATTTGACGTATAAGTTTAATAAATGTTTTGAAAGACAATTCATGAACCGATTTGTCGTCATTTTGAGACGTTGTATAAACATTGTAACAAAGAAAATTAAGAATTTTCACATCAATAGTACCACTAAACTCAATAAGCAGTCACCGTTAGCAACTATAAAACGACCAGTTGGGGTGTGAAGAACCAATGGGGATGTAGCTCAGTGGGAGAGCGCGTGCTTCGCATGTATGAGGTCCCGGGTTCAATCCCCGGCATCTCCAATACTTTTTTTGTTTTTTACGTGTCTTTTTCTAATATCTTTCTTGAAACAACAAAAATATCTGTGTAAGTCATCTGGTGTTAATAATAAATACAAAAAACAAGTAAAACTACTTTTATATTCGCCATACAGTGAACAATAAGCGTTACACATAAGAGGCGTTCGTCATTGGCCAGGCGGAGCTTGTCCTCGAATTTGATTGGCTGTCGGGAGCGCCTTCGAGGCGTGGGCGTGTTCACGCCGTTCACGCACGCGAATGTCAAACATTTCTTTTTCGCCGGCCAAAATTTATTTTCAGTGGTGGGTGAGACTGAGCCACACACGACCGAGACGGTATGGATGAACCGATATGTGAAGCTTGAATAAAACTGGATGAAACATAAGTGCAGTGGCTCATTATCATAAAATTAATTATGTAATCAGAAATCTGGGATTGCATCTGAAGACAGAAGACATTCTCACAGTGACAGATGGATCATTACTAAAGCAGCTGAACTGTTCTACATTTGATTGGACACACTGGATCTCATATAACCCGGTAAATATTTATTATTTTAAGTTATTTGCTTTGATTCGGATCTGATTCCTTCTTGCAGATTTGTTTAAAAAAAATGTATATGTGTATATATGTGTGTGTGCATCCTTGCACTGCACGATCAAAGCCAGTCTGTCACAGTAACCTACTTCAGGAGTGCCGCACCACCGTGAACATCCAAGTTGCATTTTCTCCTCTC
Organism: Sciaenops ocellatus; assembly: GCA_033000465.1. NCBI lineage: Eukaryota > Metazoa > Chordata > Actinopteri > Sciaenidae > Sciaenops > Sciaenops ocellatus. Next base: position 10,354,907 of record CP136875.1, on the reverse strand, counting down.
ACCCTAACTTGATTGTGCCGGAGAAATGATTTCAGTAGACGTCACTCATCTGCATAGGGAGTAAAATGCAACCATCCTGCACGGCTTTTTGCGCCCTGAAACGCTCTGTATCTTCACCGTGCGAGAAAGGGACCCACTAATTGCTGCATAACCGAAACTACAAACATGGAAGGTACAGTTTGCATGTTGTGTCATCCCTTAAATATATATTTATATCCACAGATAGGAGACACATCTGGGTTGCAAACTGTCCAAGATGGATGCAGCGCCGCTGTGCGCAGGGATGCACGGCGGAGCGGCAGCAGGGTATCTTTAAATGCCTATCACCCCCTCGGTTTCATTTATGCCTCCATATTGTCAGCTTTATTTTTTTTCCACCTTTGCAGGAGTAGGATGTTACTAGCATCCGCCGTAGTGGTATGGGAATGGCTGAACGAGCACGGACGCTGGCGGCCCTACAGCCCGGCTGTCTGTCATCACATCGAGGCAGTCATCCGGAGCGACCCGCGGTGTGGTAGTGTTGTCCTCGGCCAGGTGGACTCTCGCCTCTCGCCCTACATCATTGATTTGCATTCCATGCACCAGTTCCGACAAGACACAGGTGAGAAGCAGAGAGGAGAGGGAGAGACACACGGTGGAGGGTGTAACGGTGTAGCCGGGCCTGATGGAGGTGGTGAAGGCCTTTTATATATATATATATATATATATATATATATATATATATATATATATATATATATATATATATATATATATATATATATCTTGTGTGCTTACTTTAATTTTTGCAAGCCTTTATGATGCTTCTGCTCCAGAAGTTGGTGCCCTGGGTGGGAGTGTTTGCCTGTAAAGTGGCTTCTTATTTCTGCAGCAATGACATGATTGAAATTGTTTATTTAAGATCAATGAATCTCCAAAAGCCTCCTGCATTAGGTCACACTTCATCTAGAGGATTAAAGGACATGGAGAGATGCTGTGTGTCTGCTTGTGAAAGGTGTCAGTGGTGAAGTGAGTCATTCTGGCAGGATCTTTGTGTGTTTGCATATGGCACACATAGGCCACAGTAGCAGCTGAAGTGTCCAGTCATAGCCACAGACACAGATTTTTTTCTTTACTGTAGACACTATCATCAACACTGCTGTCTTTTCTAGCAGAATATGAACATTAGAAGTCACCTTTCACATTTCAAAGCTTCGTAAAAGACAGGCAAGCGGAGCGGTGTGAGACAAAGCGAGGAATTGTCAGTAGTCAGAGTCTAACTTTGGCAGAGACCCCAACATTTCACCCTACTCCCTCGACATTGGCTGACAAAAGCTTCTGTGCAGTTTGTTTTCCAAACGCAGCAGAAGCTGAAATGGAGGGGGCAGGCAGGGTGCCCCAGTCTAAATCAGAGACAGGGGAGGAGGGAGGAGGTGGAGGAGGAGAAGGGGGAGAAGGGTGGGGAGGAATTTCAGGAGTCTGAGGTCATTGATAAAACGGGGTTGATGGGGGCAGATTTTATGAATGAACTCCTCTGTTGCCTTGTTAAATGTCTAGGCATACATACTGTATAGCTCGAGAGCCTTTTCTCAGAGGCCTTTAAAGATGTTTCACTGTACCGCACTCAGTTTAACTTGAGGCTAAACTGTAAAGTGCACATGTAAATATAATGCCTCATGATCTCATCTCTCACTTTGAGAACAAACCTCATTCACCCTTGAGAAATCTTTCAACCCCCTTGTGTTTTAGACACAGGATTTGGTGATATTTTACAGTATGAAGACTCTGTAGAGTTTCTCTGGACACCCTGGGAAAGCAAACACAGCCAGCTTTGGGTCGGATCAAGGCTGCCAGCCAATCAGAATTCAGAACAGCGTGTGCTGTTACCAGGGGCAACCTGTTTGCCCAAATTCTTAGCAAGCAAACACAGACATGTTGAATTTGTTAGGGTTGCAATCTACTTGTCCACAGCAAATAGTATCACAGTCAGTCACTTATCTGCCATTGCAGCTTCCTCTTATCACTAAGCATCAAGTCAAGAAACAAAGATCAAGTTACAGTACAGCAGTAAATCTGTCTATTCCTACGTTGTTGTGACCCCCTAATTCCTCCCTCAGGTACCCTTCGACCGGTACGACGTAGCTTCTACGACCCCACCTCAGCACCAGGCCAGGGCTGGTTGTGGGAGTGGGAGAACGACGCTGGCAGTTGGACGGCGTACGACACGGAGGTGGGCATCGCCATCCAGGCGGCACGCGATCGTCAGCAGCCCTGGCTTGATCTGGCGCCGCTGGGTTTCTGCTACCTCATTGACTTCGAAAGCATGACCCAAATCAACGGGCAGACGCAGCGCTGCCGACGCATCCAGCGTCGCTCTGACCTGGCTTACCCGCTGGTGTCCGGGCCCCTGCCCAAATCTCACCACGCCTGGGGGCCCATGTCCATGCCCAGCCACGGAGGACTGCTTGGTGTTGATGTATCTGGAGTAGGAATGGGGATCAGGATGAGCAGCAGCGGGACTGGAAACGGGAGTGCGTACCCCAGTGGGGCACTCCCTGCCTCGGCCATCACCTCTTTGGGACAGCCCTGCGCCTGTCAGCAGTGTATGTTGGTGCTAAGCGTCAAAGCAGGCGCCATGTCGACGGCACACACTCTAGGTCGGAGACCTCCACAGACCAAGCCACCTAGTCCCAAAATCAGCAGTCACCCTGTCCCAGGAGGGTCCTACTCACTAACCCTCCCTCGGCCTCCTTCCCTTTCGCGGTCATTTTCCCCCCACAGGACATCAATAGTTGGGGCGACAGGTGGATACAGTGTAGGTGGTATGGGTGGTCCTGGAGGTATAGGTATAGTTGGGGGTAGTGGTGTTAGTAGTGCCACTCTTGGTTATGGAGGAGGCTTCACCCATTCTCTTTCCCTCCTTGGCTCAGCTACCGCCGCCCTCTCCATCTCCTCCACCCGTCCCCCACCTCCACCTCTCCCCCCTCCTCCACCGCCTCCTCCACCGCCCTCCACCACACTCTCATCTGCCGCCATCTCTCCCCCTCACCCCTCCACCTCGTCCTCCCTGTCTGCTTCCTGTTCCGCCCCTACAGTGCCCGCTCCGGGCCCTCCTCTCATCTCCACGGCCGCCTCCACCTGCACCCCCTCACCTTCTGCCCGAGTCCTGGGTCCAGTGTCTTCATCCGGTGCTGCTGCCTGCGCAGCTCCTCTGCCGCCCCGGTCCAGCCTAGCAGGGCTGAGCCGACCTGCACTGCAGCGTATCGCCATGGCTCAGTCACGTGCCCTTATCGCCTCTGGGTGAGTTGACCGCCATAACTTCACTTTTATAGTCTGAAGCACAGAAGGAGTAAAGTGTGTCATGTGCTCCATCAGTACAAAAAACTAAAGGTGTAGTGCCCAACAACTAACTCAAATGATCAGTGTAATGTAAAAAGGGAGGTGGGTTGCTTGGGGTGTGTCTATTTGTGTTGAATATAACCGCTGTGACACAATTAGGAAATAACTTTTTATTTTGCTGATTAACCGGCTTTATCGAGGCCGGCGCTTACTCACTCTCATTCACTGTCTAAGTCTCTCGATTGAAGCGTAATCGGACACAAACCAAATTTAACTTCTTCGTGTCACTATTTTGCAGCATAAATTGCGAGTCAGACACAGATTTAGAAGCTGGGCACATGAAATAAACAAAGCCAGAACACAATAGGTAGAGCATCAGAGTTTAGTCCATGAATCCACCTGGATAGCCTCAGTTTCAGAGTCATTTCAGGCTGTCTGTGGAGGGATCCCACCTAAATGAATGTAAAAACCTGCGTTTTCGCAAGTAGCACCAGATCTAAAAATCTCGCCACTCTCAACCTCATTTTCTAGCAGCAGCACGCAGCTGTTTTCAGTGCAAAAATCTCTAAAAAAAAAATTCACTGCACACCAACTGCCCAGCACCAAAACATCTGGCAGACAAAGCAAACATAATAACAGACAAAACAAATATCAGAAAAAAGACAAAAAAAAGGGATACTATGAAATTAAAATGTCAGCTGGCTAATTTTCATGGACATTGACTTAACTACATCCCCTATCAATACACTGTATATGAAAGAAAATGAGACCAACTAAACGGGATACGTGAGAAAATCAATTCAGACGAGGAATTTCTCGTTTGTTTGGAGCCCTCATTACACAGTGTCTGACATCAGTGCTCATTAGCATTTATGAGCCTTTAATCTTTGAGACAAAATCCATCTCGGCTCGTTCATTTCCACGGGAAAACAATGAAGAGCATTCACACCAAACAAGCTGAGCTCTCACAAGTGTTTTTACATTCCAGACATTTGTCATGCAACCGCTTAATGATGAATTTACTTCACAAACACACACTGACACACACACACACACACACACTCATACACAGAGTTTTTATATTGTTTTCATGTAACAAATTGGGGGCTCAGGGCCCCGAGAAATCAGAAAAGCCTGGAAATACTTTGTGGTTATATGTGTGTGTGTGTGTGTATAAGCACTTGGACTGGTAACCGTAGCAACCAGTATGAATCAGGGGCAGGTTTACTGAGTTAGCTCGATAGGTTTGCCGATTAAAACCTCGAGCACCATCATCTGGAACAGGCCTGTAACATCTGGGATGTCTCCATTGTTATCAGATGTTTCATATTTTCGTCGGTTGTCTTATTGTACTGGAGGCGCCTCTTTGAATTTGTGCACAATTTCAACAACATAAAAGATCATTCAAAAACACACAAATGTGTAATGTTGCTAACAAAAGTGCAGCTAGTTTTTAACTGGGAATTGGGTTGAATGTTTGGTGGTAGAGGCAACATATATTTGTTACACATGTTGTTTCCATCCTTACTTAAATATGAATTTTAGCTGTAATGTAAGCCAAAAATGAGCATGCTTACATTAAAGCTGATGTTTGTTCGGGGACTAGAGGATGTTTTCATATTGAGCTGCTGAAGAGGTTCACGGTTAGTCTAGTTTTGTTTGTCTGTTAATGGTGTGTTCACACAGATATTACAGAGAAATACATACAAAATCAATGCAAAGATGGAAATGGACGCATCTGAACTCAATTTTAGCAAACAAGCATTTTAAAGATGTTTCGCTTGTCATCTTGCGGGCAGACCTGACAAAGCATTCATTCAGACTGTTTATGAATCGGCATCATGATGTATTTATTTTGCCATCCTTTTGATCTGTTTAAGTCAATTAAATCACAGACACGCAGGCCATGGTCACACATGCACGAATGCAGGTGGGTGACCAAAGCCTGCCACATGTGTTCAGCCACACACTCTTCTTTGAGAGAGGATGCAAATTTACACATGTGGCCTAAGATGTGTATGTAGGAGCAGGACTCCAGGTGAGAATGAACTTTATTGTGAAGGAGGAGACATCTTCTTTGTCATAATTCAACTTTCAAAATGAAGAAAAAAAGTTTTAGTGAATGAGAGAGTAGACGTAAGTGTAGGGTGTTAAGTTAACTTAAGATCTGCAACAGCTTGAGACTAAAGCCTCCCTGTGTGACCATATGGTTTTTTAAGTGTTAAATGTCAGCATCACTGAATGTTAATCACTGGAAGAAGTCACAGTGTCTGGATGTCATAGCCAGAGGGCGTCAGATAGCAAGATGTCTGTGGTCAGTGTTGCGAAGAGGTTCCTTGATGTTTCAGAGAAGACTTAAAGAACGAGAGCCGCTGTCTCTTCATTGTTTTATCATTCCTTTCTGTTCTGCAGCTGTTTGTGGCGCCTTGTTGTGAGCTTGCTACAAATTTTAGGATCTAGATTTCATCATATTCCAATTATAGCCTTTCTTTTTATAACCTCGCAATCATTAAGTCTCACTGAAAGAGATGTTTCTGGGGTGCTCTAGATTTCATTTGTTACGCAGTTGCCTCAAATATAACATGCAGGCACTCTTCAGTTCTTGTGCAGCCTACATTATTCAAATGCATGCACTCACTTTGCCTGTGTTTGATTGCATGTGCGCACAGAATTGGCTGCTTGTACTGTGATTAAACTTTGAAAAACCACCACATGCTGAGGATAATTTCTACACAAGTCAACCCAAGATTGCCCCAACACAGCACCCCGGCTTTCTGAATCCTCGTGTTAGCAATCCAGCTAAGCTTCAGATTAATACCAAATACCACAGGATTAATATTCTTGCTTCAGTAATCTCTGTATTTTGTGTCAGGTGAGCTGTGTGACTGACCCATTCTTTCAACATATCAGGTGAGAGCACCTGCTGCTGTTGTAAAACCGCCAACGTCACAGGTCAGGAGCCTCCCTGATCCCGTTAGCCTGGGTTTCTCTCTGCTGCTCGCCCTTCCTCTCTAGATTTACCAGTTCTTAGCTCAGTCACCACTTAGTGCTCCTGCTGTCACCATCTTATTGCTTTATCCCTGAATTCATAACTGGCACCACAGGAGCACTGGGGCAGTGGAGGGAAACACCTCCTCTGGTACCTTTAAATCCAAAGCATGTGTAGCTAATTAGGCTAACACAATGAGTAATTTAAAAGAAGCGGAGGAGTGGATTATTGACTTTTTGAAGCATTGCCGTGTTTATTTTGGCAAAATAAACCTTTAAAATAATCACGTCCCTCAAATTCAATATCCTCAACGTTGTTTTAAGGCCTCAAAATGCAGCCATCACTCCGTTGTCCTGAGTTTAGCTGCTAAATTCTCTGCTTTGTTCACCAGCTAGTTGCTAACTCTGCAGTTTGGTGTGGACACAGTGGTATATTAGAGTTTGTTTTGTCGCTGCCTGATATGACTGGAAGCAATGCTAATGAGAGCACCAAAACATTTAAAGCTGCAGGCCAGAAAATCAAAACAGTGAGCTGAAAGACATTTAAACGGTCTGTAGAGCTGAGGGGAACTGCAGGTTACATTACACTAAAATATTTGATCCAGTGTTGACTCCAAAATATTTATTTGTGCAGCTTTAAGGCAGCATCTGTGTGGTTTTTGAGACAGTATTTCAACCTTTAATGAATACTCTCCTGGTTGAAAATTGTTATCTAAACCTCCGCAGGTCACAGAGGTGTGACCCACTAAGTAGGCTACTATGCATATTTTAAATAGATTAAAATTTCACACGAACGAATCGAAAACATAGTTCTGCGTATTATGTTGCATTTCTGCTATATACTATAAATAGAGCCCTCTAAATGTGACACACTGGACCTTCAAGATAAGAAGAACTACTCATCCTTCAGAAATAAACTGAGGTGTCACAACAGCAAAAGGAAGTATAAATGAGGAACCTTAAAAACCAAGAACTCTGTACCTATTTTACGAGCGTCTGCTTGCTACAAAATGAAGCGCTGAAAAACAAGAAACACCAATAAGTAACAAAATAAGGTACATGAGTACACGTACATGAATACTGGAATTGATTTTGTATGTAGTCATTGTGTTGTTAGCATTTTGCACAATCATACTATATTATGAATAGAAATATAAAAAAGAACAATATCTTCCAGTCAGATTGGTGAGTTGTTTGTAATATATTTGTTGTTGTTGAGAGGGTTTGCCTGCAGTGAAATGGAGCAGATGGTTTTCAGAAGTGTCACAGATTATCACAGTGACAAGTGTTACCTTTGTTCCACACACCTGTTGTGTGGTCCTTTCTCTTCTCACTGCAGTGAGTTTCAGTGATTTCCAACAAAACCTACACTTTATTTTTGTCCTACTTCCAGGATTTATCTATTATAAAACTCGATTTCGGGTGTGACTTTGTGTATAACTGTGTGTGTATGTCGCCATATGCTGCAGCTTGTGTGTTTCCATCAACCAGCGCTCCAGATGGAGGTTGCTCTAATGCCACTAGATTAGCCCGGATCAAAGAAACGTGACTAGCTGACACTCGTGTTGTTTCCCACCCCTTTCTCTGCTTACCACACCTTCCTTTAATCTGTTTCATCATATTGCTTAAATGTCAATCAGCTTATTCATGCTCCAGTTTGGTCCAGTCAGCCAGCATGGTTCGTTACTTTGTGAATCACGTAAGGCACGTACAGGAAACTAACTAACAGCTTGGACGCTTTGTTTGTTGGTAAATAAACAAATATAGTAACAGAGTAAGCAGATTTTCAGGTGCAGGAATTGTACAGTAACACTTGACTGTAAGTTCGTATGTGTTATTTGGACACGGGGAATCTTCTTAGTAGTGAAAACGCTGCACAAATGCACTTTTTTTACAACATTTTTACCCCAAGAACAAGGTCAGATCTTCTATATACAATTACTGTCAAATCTTCCACAGTGTGAATTTTAATCATTAACTTTTTTTGATAATTTAGGGACATGTTTACATATAAAACTGTAGATATCTTTTAGTGAATTCAGTCACCACTTACAGACATAGGCACAAAAGGCACAAAATCCGTCATCATCTAATGTTACCCGCCCTCTGCTCAGTCAGAAGGAGCAACCTGCTACTCAGTTTGAGCTAGAGACATGATATATGGTGAAATATATAAACACATATGTAAAAGCAGTTCAATGCGCTTTATAATTCGTTAGAGTACTTTATTGATTCCCAAAGGCAAATTCTTGTGTTGGAGCAGCAGTTACAAATATTACAAACACACAATACAGGCACATGAGGTAGATATAATTAAAGTGACTAAACAGTATAAGAAGAATAAACTCTTAAGGAGGAAGAACATATTGTTTTACCATGTAAAAATATACAAACACAATATCACAACAATATCCATTTCGGTTTGAAAGTTATCTCGAGAGAGTTGTAGAAAAACTGTTTTAAAGCAGAAAAAACGCGACAGAGCAGAAGATAAACGACAAAATACAGAACATTTACAGGAGCTGCTGCAACAAGCGGCCAGTAGTGCGGCACAGTGTTGGAAAATACATACAGAATATTGAAAACAAAGTGCGAAATGGTAAAAAAAGCACAATTACACTTTAAATAGTCTTCAGAAATCAAGAGGAAATATTGGAAGGCAAGAATGAAATAACAGTGAGACAGAAAAAGAAAAAACTAATAAAAGAAGACCAAAATATGACGAAAAATATAGTCTAGTTTAATTATATCGGTAAATAATCATATAAATAAATGGGTGAAAGGCTAATATATTGATACAGGTAGTGTATTTGTTCCATTTGAATTATAAAAAGCATCTTGTATCTATTTATTAAACATAAAGAATCAGTGAATCTCAGTCCATGAATGCTTGTGCCACATGTTTCAATCAATGTATTTTAAGCCTCATTTTAAAGCTTGTTAGCAAAGTGTATATTCTCAAATCTATCGGGACTGCAGGCTGTGATGCAAACATCACATTTATAGTCAAAGTGAACACAGTGAGTACAGAGAACAATCTTATTTGATTGATTAAAATCATCCTGTCCAAACTTAAAGTTGGGACTTTAAAATGGTAGATGTGAAATCTTTACAGTGACGACACTGTTAGCAGTCATATGTGCTCGATTCTGTTAACCTTATGGCAACCTGGCAATGTGACGTGATAACCGACAGGTAATCCTCTCCTGTGACGAATCTCTGGCCTACAACCAGAGTTCAGTCAACAGATGGAAGCAGGTGGATTAGCCCTATAAAAGAATGAACGAGACCTGATACTGGCACACAAGCAGAGGAAGAGGGAGGCAGGGGCAGAGACACTGACATACTGCTGTTCGACTACGCAACAAGTGGAAATTATTGCTGGAATATCTCAAGTTGTCTCTGGGTTCTTTGGCACTTTTAAACTGGAAAAATGACAATTATCAAAACAGGCAGACCGTAAGTACACACATCGGACTGGACTGTAGTATTGACTGTTATCATGTGTTTTGTACCTGTGTTTCACCTGTTAATGAGCACAGATATAGTGCAGTGTGGTGGTTAAAGACATTTTAGTCAAATGAAGACATGTATTGCTGTCATGTCAGAAATGTTTTGGGCTCATTTGACATATTTAATGAGTTTTAAATTACAAATAAAAATGAATGGTGCTTCCTTATTTGAATATAGTCTATACATTAGTCTGGCCAATCCATTTTAAGTTAAAAGTACCTTCATTTGTCTTAAAAAAAGAGCATCTTGGGGTGTCGATTAGCTCAGTTGGTAGAGCCTCCACCCCATGTACGAAGCCTTGGCGCAGCAGCCCAGTGTTCGAAGCTGACCTGTGGCCCTTTGCTGCATGTCATTCCCCATCTCTCTCTCTCCCCACATTCCTGTCACTCTTCAGCTGTCTCTATCAAAAATAAAGTTTGAAAAAAGTCCAAAAAAATCTTTAAAAAAAAAAAAAAAAAAAAGAGCATCTTTGCATTCTGTGAGAGTCGGTGCAATCATTTCTGATATTGTTCCTCCTTGTCCTGATAAGTATCATATTAGCTCAACCCAAAGATAGCAAAACAAGTCATTTGCCAAGTGCCTTCTGCTGCCACATGCATCATAATCTCAAGCCCTACATCGCAAGAAGTCCTACCTGCCAAGTATGTCAAGTCGTGATGAGCAAACGTCTGTTTGTTTGTCTGAATGACTCAGCAAAAGCTCCTTAACCTGTTGACATGTGGTGAACTCTAAGCTAGCATATCCCACATCCGGTTGTTTACAGGTGACTCTGCAGATTTGGATGCCATGGTCAGTGACCTGTAGATTAATGTAAATTTGTTTTCTTGTGTTTCAGAGTGCCAACAGTTCCAGTCAAGAACCTGAATGGATCAAGCCCTGTGCACCCTGCACTGGCAGGTAGATTACTTACAAGCTCTTTAAATAAACTGTTACTTGACACTGATTTACTGCCCTACAGACAACACAGCTGGTGACATTTAGCCCCACATTTTACTGGTATTTCAGTTAATCCACTGGCCAGCCATCAGGAGTTATGCAGATAATTCCCTGGATAAAGAGCTCATCATGCAAAGAGTAAACCCTAATACAGTGTCTCACATTCCCCCTCTGCTGGCTGTTTTCAGGCATTACAGGCATCCTGATGAGTGCGGCAGGACTTCCTGTCTGCCTGACCCGCCCTCCCAAGCTGGTGCTTCATCCTCCACCTGTCAGCAAGAGTGACATCAAGCCTGTGCCCGGACTGGGCCACTGCTGTCGCAAGACCACAAAGAAGCAGGCTCGCAAAGGTGCGTTTGATGATGATAAAACTTGTGCTTGTGCTCTTGCTATTTCAGACATATGCAATCAATCCTACCGTGTTTATGTTTGGTCATAAACAGTGTTCTGTCTCATAGGCAAGACCCCTGAGGAGGTGGTGAAGAGGTACCTTCAGAAAGTACGCAATCCCCCAGAGGAGGTGAGCTACCACTTCAGTCAAATAAAACCACAACCAGCAGCTCAAATACAGGCTAGGATGAGAATTTATTACCTGTTTTTGGATGGCATCACTTTGACATTGTCTAAAAACCTTACAATTCTATCTGTGTAACCAATTTTAACATTCAAGTATCACTGCAACTTGTTTATTTTGACACAAGATCAAACACAAAATTTCAAACCTGTCCATATCTGATTGGACAAGCCATAAATCTTACTTGTCCTCCCATCTCAGGACTGCACCATCTGCATGGAGGCTCTTGCCGGACCATCCGGCTACAAAGGCCCCGGCGTGGGTGGCATCTCCCGGGCCGAGTCGGTAGGCCGCCTGGCGCAGTGTGGTCACCAATACCACCTCCAGTGCCTTGTTGCTATGTACAACAACGGCAACAAGGACGGCAGCCTGCAGTGTCCCACCTGCAAGACCATCTACGGAGTCAAGACCGGCAACCAGCCCCCGGGTAAGATGGAGTATCATGTCATCCCCCACTCGCTACCCGGCCACCCAGACTGCAAAACCATCCGGATCATTTATAACATCCCTCCTGGCATCCAGGTAAAGTCTTGCTCATGTTTACACAACACTAGCTTCTGAAATATGAATACAGAAAGTGTTTCTGGCTCTGCAAGCATGATATGATCAACCTTTTTCTTGCTGTTTAGGGCCCAGAGCACCCAAATCCAGGCAAACCCTTCACTGCCCGGGGGTTCCCCAGACATTGCTACCTCCCTGACAGCGAGAAGGGACGCAAGGTAACGGAGAACTCTTCCCTACTATCTACCTTCATGTGAGGTTTCAATCTTACGTGACTGGATTTTGTGATGAAGTGTCATCTTCTCTTTCTTAATCTCTTTGTGCAGGTTCTGAGGCTTCTTCTGGTAGCGTGGGACCGCCGGCTCATTTTCTCCGTGGGTACGTCCAGCACCACCGGCGAGTCCGATACAGTCATCTGGAATGAGGTGCACCACAAGACGGAGTTCGGCTCCAACCTGACGGGCCACGGCTACCCCGACCCCGGCCATTTGGACAACGTCCTCGAGGAGCTCAAGGCTCAGGGCATCACAGAGGAGGAGTGCTTACCCAGAGACTGAGCAGAGACATTGAAGACACTCAAGACACGAGAAACCAGGCTGGAGTCTGTAAACACACGATCCTGGGAAGGGATCCAGAGCTGGACAGACGAATTCATTTTCAAAAATCTGACAACATGAACTTTTACAGAGAACTTTCACCACCTGAGATGGAAAACAACTTCAAAAAACAAAACACTTTACGGGAACGTTACAGAAATTGTTTCAGCAGAACTTGCTGAGAATAAAATTTCTCTCACGACTGCATGAGTCAGTTTCGATATGTGGGAAATCGTTTTTTTCTCCTGATGATCACAGATGTTATTCAGTGAGACATTTGAGACCACTGTGCACATACAAGTCAGTGTTAGATTAAAACAAACAAACAAAAAAAAACATTTATACTGTGAGACTTCATATCAAGAATGTAACTAAGTGAATTTTTCTGAATCGATGAAGTGTTTACCACTACTACTGCTGCTATGTGGAATTGAAAAGAGGTTAACCTGAAGAAAAGAAGTGACGTCTGTACGTTTTTTTTTGAAGTGTTAGTCCACAAGCAGAAGAAAACTTTTCACTGCAGATAAATATTTCAAGTGTATAACTGGATATCTGAGCATGAATATTTGCTGACCTCTAGTGGTACTTTTCCAGAACTACATTCCTTTTTAGGTTTGATTTTTATTAAATTGTATTGTTGTATATTATGAATACTTGATATATTATATGATATTGTTTCCATTCTATCATGTTTTTATATTTTGATTTTACATTTTGTTTTATATGGCGTGTTTCTTTGCATTGTTTTCACGGGTGTGGCGTGACAGACTGAGATGTGGGGTGACGTGAAGATAAGCTGCTGGTGTACCGGAGTTTGCCTGTCACTTAATTTGTCATTTACCAGCCCCTTTCTTTAAAAAAAAATAAATCATTTGCAGTATTTTGTATTTGATATGTTCTCAAACTGACATTCCTTAATTGTTCTGCCCTCAGAGCATGGGTGCATTTAATAGCTTTCTATGTCTTCTTGTATCTGCGTTAATGTTAAGGACTGATAGAGGAAAAGCTACTATGGATTATACCATTCCCCCCCAGGAGGAGTAAATTCCCAAAAAGCTAGGATTGGACCTCCTGCCTGAGCTCAGATTTGCACAGAGCTTTCTACTTAGTATCAAAAAGAACCGGATAGCTTGTATCTACTGTATTTTTGTGTCGGACACACACACACCAGCCTCAAATGCTCTAATCACACAGTTCATCAGTTGTTTTTATCATGTTTAGTTTTTGCCATAAGCAGGTGCAGAAGACTATCCCTTGTTGTGGATCCAGCTTTGGCCAAAGTGGTCCAGTCAGTTTGCATTCGGTCCATTGTGGACCGGTTTATTATGAGGTATGTTAGATGAGATGTACAACAGTATGTGCTGACATACTAATGTAGGCCAACATTAAAAGCATTTATACTTTATGATACTTTATGTATGTACTGTACTGTATGTATGTGTTTTATGTGCACAAATTTGCATTAAACGTTTTTCTAAGGTTCAAAGAGATAGCACAACTGTACTCCTTTATTCAAAAGTCTAATGTTTATCTAAGTCCATAAATGTGACAGCTTTTATTACGTTAAACGTCTACTGTGTGTGGTATCTAATGGTGAAGTTGCAGATTACAACCAACTGTTGTACAAAAGGCCCCATTGAGAGCCAGTATTTGGTTTGTTTAATGCAGGCTACTGTAGAAACATGGTGGTTCGCCTCTAAATCTTACACACTGGACCTTTAAAGTTGGACTATGAAACTGTTGATCAACGACAGACATTGTGGTGGAGTGACAAACATAATGGTAAATGCTAAAACATTATGCAACATTAGCTTAAGTGGAAAAGAGTTGTAAAGTCAACTAACTGTACATGTTTGCTAACAATAGCCACTATAAGGCTGCATTTGTTTGCTTATGAAATCAACTTTTCACTTCTCCCAATATTATCTGAACCCATGAATGCTACATCACTGTGGCAACATACAACTTAGAACAATTTCATTCTGTATGTTTGAATTTTTTTGCCACTAGATGCATCATAAGTCTGTTTTTGAAGATTTCATTTATCGTTTACTGACTTCTCCAAGGACCATGAAATAATTCTTTAAAAGCTTTAAATACAAGTTCAGCAATTAAAACTTTGTTTTTTTTGGCAACAAATCTACACACTATAATCTATAATGATAAAACAAAAGCACACCTAGAGTTCCACTTCACTAAACTATAAATATATGGGTAGTGCCCATATTTTTAATGGTTTAGTTTACTCTATAAGTGCTTATTAAATAAGCAAATAATATATCTTGTTTCTACGTATACTGGTAAGATCATTTGAATTTAGAAATCTATAAAGGTTCCCTTGAAAATAAAACCCTGGTTAACCTTGTTATACAGTTAGATTTTACAATATAGTTAAACGTTAGAGATAAATCACATTACTGACTTCTTCTCTGTCTTCTAGACAGGACACCAGTTTATCTATAGATTAGTCTGGCTCCTGGATTAGTAGTCTGGATTACTTCTACCGTGATGAATGAAAAAATGGACAGAGATAATTAAAAACATTTAGGGTGGACCCCAAAAAGAGGATCTGGTCATGATATTGAAATACACATGGGTTAAGAGAGCAACTGTGATAGTGAAGACACTGAAATAGACTTCCTTTATGACTCGCTTAAGAAAAGAAATGTGAGAAAACACCTAGCCTGTTTAAAAACAGCAATCAGAATCCTGCAAGAATAATATTTTACATTCAGTGAGTCAGTAACGTGACAAATATGAACAAAGACCAGTCACATTTCTTCACTTTCTAAGACACAGGTGTTTTAACTGCAGACTGGAAGCAACAGTTACAGCTACCACAACAAAAAAAAAACAAAAACCTTTCTCCCCAACTTTCATTTCCTTCTCTATTTCTGCAACGGCAGATCTTAACTTTGGTCTTGAATGACAGATGTGATGGATTGGGCAAAGCTGCCAATTTACGTTCTGAAACGCACCGTCTGCCTGTCAGGTTACTCAGGAACAGATGGGTTAAGGGTCTAATCAGGCCAGAACCGAGTTAAGCCGGACTGACAGCAACTAGTGGCACTAATAAAGATGAAGTGAGGATGAACGACTTGTGTTAATGCATTACCATTTCTGTACTTTTCAGGCTGCATAAGTAAATATGGAGAGACAAAGAGAGGAGGCAAAATGCTGCAGAGAAAGAGCAGTTTGGGGTTTTAGTGCCTGTGTATCTGTGCAAATGACAGTGTGGTTTTGGTGCATAAATATGCACAGAGAGGGATGTAGAGAGAAAGGGACGAGCATGAGACAAGGAGGTGAAAAAAAATGCACATAATACGGTAGATTAGGGTGCTTGAGATGGGGGTAGACGGAGATCCGCCCCTTGCTGAGACCCGAAGGGGGGAGGGTTCTCCAACTGGTCTGAGAAATCCTTCCTTCAGGGGTTCATTGTCTTACAACCCAAAGCTATGAATAGAAAGCTGATTACAGCAGTCAATGTTTTGTCTTCCTTTGCAGGGGTGCCTGTGGTTGATCACTACATTTTGTCTGATGTCTCTCCCCCCCTGTTATTTCCTCCTAAAGCTTTAGATAGTCTTTCAGTGAAAGGCTTTTGCTTGCCTTTTAGGTCTAAACTGCAGGCTGGAAGTGCTTTCCTCTCTTCTACATCATGCCAGATAAAGCAAATCCTCCCTCTCCCCGTCTCAAAATGTCTATTATTAAAAGCTTTTAAATGGAGCAGCGTGTTGGCTGACTACCAAATTCAATGTCTTGTTGCTAGGGAAACACATACCCGTGGTCTCGCCTCTCCTTTTTTTTCCCCCCCTCTCTCCAGAGGCTCGTATTTCAAAACTGTCAGCAATCTCATGCGCTCACACTGCTGCCTTTCAACTAAAAGCTTTTTGTGCTGCTGGCAGAGTGGCATGGAGGGGAAAGGAGAGCGGATGGGAGTGGTTAGAAGAGAGGGAGGGAAAATGAAGGGCCTCCCTCACGGTTGCCAAGGCAACTTGATGTCACGGTGACATCACACACCACTAAAAGCTTTTAACCGGATTCCTCTCCTGCCTTAGGCCCCATTTTGAGTCCTCTTTCAGCGAGGCTAGGGGGAAGGGCACAGGCAGGACGGTGTGTGTGCCTTCTTGCATGTATCACTCCCTCACTGCAGATTCAAAACAGCTCTTAGCACAGTAAAAGACTTTCAAATTCAACCTTTAAAGATCCTATTCCTGCAAATACAGCCTTCACAGGCCAAGAGAACCATTTCAAAAATGGCAACAGAGGACGGTTTCAGCTACTTATTGCAAGGCCACAATGAGAAACACAGGCGGGCCCCGAACTGGACTGATGGTGAAATGAAAGCCCTCCTGTATGTGTGGGAGGAACACCACAACGAATTGAAAATGAGCAAGAGGAACGCTAAGGTTTACGAGAAGATGTCCCAGAGGTTTTTCCAGCTGACCGGAGAGCAGCGTTTCAAAGAGGAGATCAAGATGAAAATCACCAACATGTCCTTTCAGTACAGGCAAGTGCTCCAGATCCAAAATGTCCAATCAGAGTTATGACCTCAAATTCCAGCTGTTGCATGACTTTAAACATCTCTCTTTGATCCAACAGGAGAATGAAATCAACCGTCAATGAAAATGGGGAGACACCGGACTGGCCGTATTACAAGCCCATTGAGAAGATCCTCTCCAAGCTGCTGGAGAACGGACGGGTGAACTCCTCGTTGGAGTTTCAGGCCTCTGCTGCAGGTCCTTCCACTTCCACCCAATCTACAGACAACCTGGTGCCCCTGTCAGAGGAGGGGATGATGGGATTCCTGCCAGAGTACACAGGCTCTTCAGATGAGATGGAGATAAAACAAGAGCTGGACTCTTTGAGCTCTGACAGTGAGCACACACAGGGCTCCAGGTAACAGGAAATAGACAACCACAGACACGTGGTTATGAGTGTGCGTATATATGTGTATCACTGAAAAAGCTTGATAAACTTTGAAGGGAGAAATACACCAAACTTTATTAATTAAATAATTAGTAGAAATCACAGAAACTTCTGAGAAAATGAGGAGAAACCACAAGATTTATAACTCAAAATGTGTTCTTCTTGAATCTTTCCATCAACAATTTGGTAATAATTAACTGAATATTATGTAATTTCATAAATATGTGATTTAAAAGTAGCTTAAACACACCAAATTCCACTAAAACCAAAAGCAAAGATGGGTATTACGGCTAATTAGCTAAGCTAGGCTAGTTACCTATTTAGAAGGACTAGTTAAGATGTTTTTAGTCTCCATTACTGCATTTATCTGCTGCCTTTGCTCTCTTGCTTCAGTGTCTGCTGCATAATTTAGTGTTTGGTTTGGTGTTTAGCTGTTTTTTTGTAGGAACTACAAATTTAATCAAGTAAATTTAGTTTTAGCCAAGACTGATTTTGCGATGGTTTTCTTCAGCTATCTTAAACTTCTTGCTTTAGCATTGTAGCTGACTGTTTCAGATGGCAGGACTAACAATGACCTCTTGAACCCCGATGTGATCTCCTATTATTCACCGGTTCATTCTCTGTCCGCCAGCTCTCACCCAACTTCGGCCAGGAAAAGACATGCCAACAAGCACCTGTCCATAAAGAGAAAGAAACTGCGAATAATGCAGTCCATGTTGCAGCAACAGAGGAGGTCGAGTCGGGCCATAGAAGAGACGTGCAGGGAGGTCCGTCGAGCCATACACCAGCAGAACCTCCTCCAGGTCCAGTGTCTGCAGATGCAGGACCGTATGATGAACCTTCTGGAGAAGATGATCCAGCCTCCCTCCGCCACGTCGGCATCGTGGGGTCAGAGTGGGGTTAAAGATTCAGGGAAGCCGTGAAGTGTGAGGGTTATAGTTGTCTGGGAGAAATTATAATCTTGCCTCACCTTTAACCCTGTTGATGCAAAAATCTGAAAGTATATTTAATATGTATTTCAGTTTAATGTTGAACATTGGTGAGGTTTGCTGTGTCACATATGTCAAAGTATAGCTCTAATTAGTGGTATCGAGAGGTATAAATATATGCTGTATGATTTCTGAGGGTGTCATCAGCCTGAATATCATTAATGGAAGATGACCATGTTAACAGTCATAATGACATATGCTGGCACGTTAGCATCTGCCACAAATCTGGCTCCAGTTCGAGTTTTCACAGGAAGGATAATTGTATCAGATCCTCTTGCTTGATAATTTGTCAAGTACCCCCTTAAAATCACTGTGGGAACAACAACAGCCATGCAACAACAGACTTTTCTTGTCACTTCATTTTTCTTCACTGTGCCAAGATAATTACAAGTTAGGAAGGTCTGATGCCAAAACAGGGCAATTCGTAGCATTATGAACCAGGAGTTGAGGCAATAATCCCTTCTGTTATTGAAGTGATAGGAAAAGAGCTGTCAGCGAATGGTGTCATAACCAACACAAGCTGCAGCCCTCGGACATGTTCTTTTTGTGCTCTGTAGCAGTACTCAAGAGGGTACATTTCCTGCTTTCCGCTGATGTAACTGTACAATCTCATTTAGATGCGATAAATAAAAGTCCGTTAACTCGTTCTTCTATTCATATCCAGCAATTTAGGATTGTGTGTCACATGCAGATTGGCACTCTGCCCGCACTCTAATTGGACTTAGTAAGAAAATTAATAACTAACTAAATACAAACTAATAACGTATACAGTGTTTAATCTCGGGTGCCATTGTGCTATTAGGATTACATGTCAAAACACGTTTCCCCTACCTGAGATTTCAATACTTTAATATGTAACAATGTCCTGTTCTTATTTGAATTTCTGCTGAATAAAACAACACACGGTCTAAAATAATTCATTGTCTTTCATTGTTATTGCGGGATAATTATTGAAATGCAAATACACAGAAGGTAAAGGCTGATAAAGCCAAAATCTTAAGGTCTTTGCCTTTCAGCCTATTTTAAGAGGATTTGGAGAAACTGGGGATTAAGTTAGTTCCATCACACTCCATGTTAACTCCATGGAGGTCACCGCTTCATGAAAATGAAAATGCAACACTGTTTGTTTGAGATATGAATAAGAATAAGGTACATTGCTACCTTTTGTGTTCATGTTTATAGATAGATAAATAGAAAATTAAACCTATGCAGAGAAATTATGTTTTTATCTGTGTTAGTATATTATTATTATGATCCCCTCTTTTCTGCAAATATTTGAGCTGCACATGTGGAGTAAAGCCATGTGACAGTGTGAGTGCAACCGTTGCAAACCTTTGACCACACCACAGAGGTATTGTTTACAGACCAAGCAAGTGCTGCTGCTGCTCCAGACAGTGTGGGAGAGACAGACAGGGGGGGAGAACCACATGCACTGTTAGTGGGAGACTGCAGTAAATAGTAAACGCGTACGGGTAAGACTTATGTATTTATATATTTCTGACTATATTGAGAACACCACTGAATGTGTCTGAATGTGTCTAAAAATGTAACATGCTCCTTCGTGACACGTTTTCTGGATGATTATTGTGCTTACAACGTGGTTTCGGTGGCAGACTTTCTACATTTAAACGGCGTTACTTGTATTAAAAAACTAGGCTTTTAAATGTGGCGTAAAATAAAGCCTGTCAACTGTCACCGATGTCAGCCAATGGCGTCACTCCGCTCGTTTGAATATTGAACGTGACAGAGGCGGTGATTGGCTTAGAGCTTGAGGTCACGTGTTGCAGAGACGTTACGCTGTCATGGTTACAATGAAAGACGCTTTGTGATCTCCGTGGTGCTCTCGCGCGATGCCATATGGACTACAACTGAATCACGGCAGGGAAATATAGTTTTAAATAGTAAAAGAAAAGAAATGGACGTGTAGTGTTAAAAATGTAACAGTTTGGACTTATAGCAGCGTGAATGTGAACACCGTGGGAGTTTTTTACCTCAGAGAAAAGGTAATTTTAAAAGTTTGCCGTCGTTTGTGGCGATAGTTTCGGAGCCTAACATCGATTTAACTTTTTTTAAAGTGATTTTTTTTTTTTTTTAAAGAGCCGAAATGGCCACCAGGCTTCGTCAGGTGTTTCCTGTGTTGAAAATGTTGTAACTTGTGTGGTTAGTAGAGCACTGGAACATTTAAAAACAGTGGTTTACCGAAACCAAAGTAGTCTGGTTGTCATTTAAGTGTTGTGTTGGTTGAATAGGGAGCCAGCTGGCACTCTTGTTTTGGGGGAGTGGGTGGAGGGGTGGATGGGAGTAATTTACAAGCTGTGTTGGGACATAAAAGCTCTCTGTGTCTTATCTCTGACAGATAATTGCTAAAATAAGATGGATAGCAACCTTTTACTTGGCTTATAAATTACTTTAGTAGAGCCAGAGAAACAGCCTGACTCTTATTTGTGTTGCAAAGCATTTTGTAATTCTGTTTTCTCAATGAAAAGTTCTGTGATTAACGTCATATGACTGATATATTGTAAAATCTGTAAGAGCTGACACAACTAGTTGATTGACTGGAAATTATTCAGAAACAGTTTTATAGCTTTATTCATTAATAAAAAGAGAGTTTTGAGCAAAAATGCCAAAAAATACAGTTTACAGTCTCTCAAAACTGAAGATTTCCTGCTTTATTTAATCTGCAATTGGCTATAAACTCGATAGATAGATAGATAGATAGATAGATAGATAGATAGATAGATAGATAGATAGAACCACAATAAATTAAACCTGTGCTGAGATTTTTTTACAAATAGAAAAATATCTAAAAAGTAAGAATGAGAAATAAATGTTCGTATACAAATAAGAAATAGAGCTCCAAATATTGTTGTTTGGAAATCATATGTGGAAAACTGAACAGTTTTTGCTATTAACAAGGAGTTTGGCAGATTAATCGAGAATGATAATATAATGCTTCAAATTAGTATTTCACCACATGTCTTGTTCAAAGTTGAAACTGTGCAATCTTATGCATTCATTCTTCTGTTCTTATGTTTTCTATAATTTGATATCCTTCCTATTTTTGCCCACTTTGTGTAACTATAGGATGACAACAACACAATAGTGTTGGCAAGTGTTTCAGTTCCCACGCACTGGATCTCACAGCAACCTCTAACAAAGATGAGGATACAGGGACAGCCCGAGGGCGCGAGGAGGCGCCTGGATTTGAATACAATCGGTGAGCTCAGAGGTGTGGAGGTCATCCGTGGTCGGGCAGGATATGGCTTTACTATTTCGGGACAGAGGCCGTGTCTGTTGAGTGGCATCCTGGAGGGAAGTCCTGCTGACCTGGTGGGACTCAAACAGGGGGATTACATTGTGTCCATCAATGGGACTGATGTGTCTACCGCTTTGCATGAGACTGTGGTGCAGTTGATTGGCAGCTGTAAAGGTCCCTTGAGGATGGTGGTGCACACTGAAGGGCGGATCATGGGGAACCCCATCCTTAATGATGCAAAATTCGGGATTGGCCAGAAAAGTGGTGTTTTCCAAAAGGCAGGTGTCCTCCGCACTATCTCGGACGATTCGAGCAACTCCTCCTTTAACTCCAGTCATGTTATCGCAAGCAAACAGAGGCCAGTGTCAGAGCCTGATATGTCGCAGTGGTCACAACACTGGAGCTCTTTAGCAGAGCAGCCAAAGGAGGAAAATTCCAGAACGGGGGACACAGACTCTGTGTTTACAGACACAGAAGAAGAAGCTAATCCAGACTGGAGTATTTTAAACATGACCATGGTGGTTGGCTACCTGAGCTCCACAGAGCTGATTTTAAACACTACAGAGCCAGAGGAGGACTGTTTAAAAGCCATTCGGGAGCGAATACGTCAGTTGGGAACAGAGCAGGATACCCATACCCTGGTGATGATGAAGATCATGTTTGACTGCGTCCGACTTTGTGACGACACAGGAGCTGTTTTGGCAGCCTTTCCTACTGAGAACCTGGTTTTAGGGGCTGTGTGTGCAGAAGATCCACGCTTCTTTTGCTTGGTCACTACAGCACATATAATCAATGGCCGTGTACCTGAGGACGGTCCTCTGCGGGCCTCCTGCCATGTTTTCTTTGTCGACCCAGAGCTGGGAAACCACGAGGACCACATAGACATTGCCGGACGTTTTGGCTTTGACTGCACTCCAGATCCAGACGCCTTGGGCTGCCTTGAATTCCCTCAGACTCCCCCAGATGTACTACACTTTGTCACCGTCCTCTACAGTGACATGGGAGAGGCTGTGGAGAGGCTTCGAGCCAAACTGGACATGGAGGCTCAGGAGCAAGTCAAGGAGAACGACAGCACTGGCAAACAAGGCAGCGCCAGCAGCAATGGGGACAGTGGAATTGTAAATGGGTCCCCCCCTGAGGAGAGAGCGGACAGGGATTTCCCTCCTGCAATCCAAAACCACCCTGGGGCCCACCTCCCCAGCTGTCCATGGGATTATTCTCCGGCTAAAGACCTCACCCCAATAAATCTTTCCGAGAACGTCCAAAATCTTAATCCAGAGAACAGCGTCAGCATACATTCCCTTTCAGAGTCACTACCTGGCCCTGATTGTCTTACTAGCCTTTACGGAGGTCCCCCACCCAGACTCGAGTTTCAGTTCAAGCCCCCACCACCTCCTTTACCTTTGGAAAAGAAAACAAACTTTAAAGATCATCTCAGAGGTAGCCAAAGGTGGTTCTCAAAGCCAAAGTGGCCAAAAGCCCTAAGTAGTGATCCTGAGCTTCAGGTGACGTCCAACAACAACTGGTCCTCCAGCGTCAGCCTTAGCAACCTGCCTCCCCCCATGAGCCAGATCCCTTCAGACAGGTACCGCTCAGCAGAAGCCATGATGCTCCCTCCTAGAGAGGAATGGACAAAGAGATTTCTTGAACAGAGAGAGAAAGAGCGGAAAGACGGTAGAACCAAAAATGTAAGTATTTTTAAAACTGAAATCTATATCCTTGTTTTTGCTCATATAAATATATGTACTATATCCTTGCAAATTTGTGGCCATGTGTTGATGAGAAATCCTTACACACAAGCAGTCATACATAAGAGCATCTGTTTCTGTACTTCATTCATTCATTAGTTTAACACAGCGACACAGGAAGTATTAAATGGTCACATAGAGTCGAGTTTCCAGACACTGAGGGGGTGTTAGTGAGCCTGTTTTTTTGGTGTGGCACCTAAAATGAAACACAATACCACTTTTTCAACGGTCAATTGGTGCTGAGTGTGAATTGAAACTCAGAAAGCACCTGTTGGAACTCAATGATGTCATTGTCAGAAACGTGCGGGGAGAGAAGGGAACCTGTATTTTTCTCACGCTGCTGTCCTCACTGCCCACAAGATGGCCCTGTGCATCCACTTAGTCCCGGAAATGAGGCTCGCTCAGGAAATCAGTGATGCGTTTGCAGTATCTCTGATTTAGTTTCTCTCAGCAATTAGTCACCATGAGAGTGAAAATGTTTTTTGCTGCACAAGCTACACTTTACAGCTTATGCCTTATGTGTATTGGTTTTAAGTACAGCTACAGAATGTGTAGTTTTTGAACCTCCAATTTGCTGGTGTTTTTAGCCTTACTTAAAATTTGTTTTGCTGTTATAAATAAGTGTTTTGTGTCCTTGTCCCCCAGCTTACATTACATCAGAAAGACGACAATCTCGCACAGGAAGCCGGGCAAATTACAGGGTAGAGCCCATGCCATGCAGCAGTAATTATCTGCAATTCTTGAACTCTTGTTCATTAAACACAGCCTCTCTGATCATAAGAATAGGGGTGGCTAAACTGCATTATTTTTTTCTGAAGTGAGACAGAAAGTCACGTTGTTGTTGTATCTGATCTCTGTTGGACAATCAGCGTTTCTGTCTCTGTACTTTTGAAACAGGGTTTTAGAAGTTAACTTTAGGTTAACTTTATGTGAGGAGTCTGCGTGTTGTTGGAGAGTACTCTGTGTCATGACCCCTTTATATGTAAATACTGATGCTTCAGCAAATTAATCGAAAGTCTGAGATTTCCGGGCTTCATCTGACTTACCTCAAAGTCACTTCTCACTTCGGTAATCGTGTTATACTTTCATTTTTACTCAGACTCTATGAGAAAGTCTATTATCTCTAAGTCTTCAGACTGCACACAAACACGTTATGCAGTCAGTCATTCACACATCTGTGTTTTTGATTTCACTTATTAATCTTATATATTTTTTGTATTCTAAAATGACTCAACTTTTTCAAACTTACTAACTACTAATTATTACAACTTTTACTTTTTAGATGCATTTTCTTGGTGATTTGAAACCAACGATCAAATTTAATGTAATTAATCTGATTTGAATGGAATGAATGAATTTCTGTAACTTGGACCCTGCAGTAATTCATGAAGGGGTATAATAATAACTTTAAGAATAACTTTATATATATATATATATATATATATATATATATATATATATATATATATATATATATATATATATATATATATATATAGCACCTTTTAAAACAGTTTACAAGTGTTTACAAAGTGATTTACAGAGCAGCTGACCCAAAAGAAGGCCACACAAGTCAAATCAAAAGTAAAACATAACAGATGCAATGCAATAAAAGTCTTTAATATGCTGTCAGTTGCATTGGTTTTTGTGTCTTTGATCATCCGTCTCTCCTTTATTCTCACAGGGCTCCAGGTTTTGGGGTATGGGTGTTGTCCGTGCCTCTAAACGGCGCTCTGCCAAACGTCTCAGCCTGGCTCGATCACTGGATGACCTTGAGGTAGGTACTGAGTTTGTTTCTTTTTCATTGGTTTTCCTGACAGACTTCTGTGTGTCTCATTCTGCTGGGCTGCTGTACTCAGACTACGTTTCACTAATGTGGACATTCAGATGAACCATCCCCCGTTCTCATTCTGCTCCACTCTCTGCTCTTTTTTAACATTTCATTTCCGTTGCCTTGAACTCTGCGTTCGCTGCTACACTTGTGGCACGAGAGGGCTCACAAAGTGGTCTTTGTGTGGGCCAGAGCCGCGGTCCTGTTTGTTTGGCCTCGCTAATGAGGACTGCTGCACGACTGAATATCGTGCTCACATTTTCTCGTATTAACGCTGCTCTCTTTAACTCCAGCGGGCTCTGCATGCATGCATTACTCATGCACAGCGATTCGTATTCACAAAACACACGCACACTGCTCCTACATCTCATAATTGCTCTGAAAACACATGAACAGACACAAAAACAAACCAAAAAGTGGCATGCTGTATTGTATATCCACGCTTTAGTCACAGACACACCCGCAGACCACACATTGTACTCAAAGGGGCACACCACAGATCTCCTCAGGATCCCGACACACACTTAACTGTACTGTTGTTGAAACACTCCAGGTTCTGAGCAGGTCGGCCCCAGATGTACAGCCATGGGATTAAAGATGGCTATACAAGGTTACAACAGCTGCAGAGTTCCTGCTTGCATAGCACAACTTTCATGCCTTATCCTCTATCCTTACTGTATGTTTAAACTGCAAGAGTTTGGGTTGCTTTGTTTGGACTAATTCTGGACATTTTGTCTTGTGAGTTACAAACTCTTAAACAAGTTATGAATCATGTATTTTTGTTTCTGTTTCTAAGCTCCAAGTCAGCTTGTGTGCCCCTACCATTTGTTTTTGTTGGTTTGGTGATGTGTTCTTCATTATATAGAGTTGCTATGGTTATGACTTCCCAACAGTTGCTGATTGGGTTGCATCTACCAAGAGTAAAATTACTTCTTTTATTTTGTAGTTTATCATCCGTCCTAACAACTTTATTACTGTTCTCCGTTAAATTTAAAATGTAGAGGAGTTGCTTCAGGCTGCTCTAATCAGCTTTTTATTTTACACTTCTTTTTTTCACATTACAAAATCACACTGGCTGAATAGAAAGCTGCATGCTTTCACACTTGTACCATTGTGTTGAGTTTTCTTTCTTACACCTCCAGTTTACTTTGTTACACAATGCTTTGTGCACCTGTAATACCTGGACTTCAGACCTCTACTCTATCAGGAGCTGCTGTTACACCAACAGGGACAGACAGGCTGATACTGATCTAATATGCTGAAAGTGTAAAAAACACTGGCCTCTTCATATACAAGCATCATGGCTAATATGACATTTTCAAGCTGTGACATGTTGGCTGTTCCAAAAAAACAGACTTTACGCAGCTGGAGTTTGGTTTGGCATTTATATATTATGAAAAATAGAATGCGGTTGTCAGTATAATGACAGTTTGTGTTAGATTTAACAAGACTTATAATGGGATTCTGGGATTACTGAGTTATAAATGTGGATTTTACATTGCATACATTGTGCAGAACTGTCTATTAATTTATGCTTTTGTTCAGCATTCAGCAAGCTGCATAAATGCTTCTTGTTGCACGTACGTATAACCATGTTTTTGATGACAAACGGAAGAATATTTACTTTTCTGTTGCACAAGAAACACCAGTTTTTTATCAAAACACGAGTAGGAATCCATTCCATTCAAACAGTCGAGCGTATTCACTGCTGTGCAAACAGAGGTGTCTGCTGTTTGCTTTGCACAGAGCCGGATCGACTGCAATTGCTGAAGGAGTGAAGAGTGTTCAATTTCCCCATCCAAAACTTTGCAAGTTCATATATAAATATATCAGTCAGTAATAGATAACACAAGAAAACCCATATTTAATAAGAAGATTTCAAAATATATGTAGCGTTCAGGATATTTTACAGTTGAAAAACAAACATGTCAGTGCCTTCTGGTGGATGCTATGTAACTATGAAATAACAACAATAGGTACACTGTAGGTTTCCAATATGTGTATTCTCAATTTGGGTGGTGTTTAATGGCACCTGATTGGAGAATTAGCGTCAACAGCCGTCGCATAACGGTAGAGGATTGACATGCGCATGCATTTGCATTTTCTTTTGCTGATTTTCTTGAAATATGTGCTACTTTCAGATGAAAACCTAGCTATGGTTTCTAAATTGGCTTTGGCCGTCACACACTGATATACCTTTGATTAGCTAAGATCACGGACAATATCCCTCAGGCTCTACTTCCTGTGAAATAACATCCATGAAATCAGAAAATCAGTTCTCATGGCGTATCCGGCTCATAGGTATTCAGACCGCGTCTAATCAAGAACAGCAATTTACCCTGCGCAGTTTGAAGTCATGGTAGGCTTCATACATTCAAAGCAATAACGCCATAGGGAATGGTTTATGGTTGTCAAAGGCAATTAGAGCCTCACCTAGCACTTGAGTCTGAGCTCTTGTTTCAAGGGCTTGAGCTTCACCCTGTGTTCATGGTCCGAGATCAGATGGTGCACTTCTAAAAGCCCCCTGCACAGCAAACCAAAGTCCATCCAATGACATTACCAGTTGTGCAAAAGTTGGTGTTTTTTCCTTTTGTCCGCTTCAGAGAGGATATAGATTAAACAAACAACCTGTAAAACCTATGAATTAAATCACTCTTTGCTTATACATATTCAATATAGTATTGCAAGCACGGACTTGATGGGTTTTAGTGTTTGGCCTCTGCTGTGTTTTCTAACTTGTTGTGAAGGATGTTTTGAGGGAATGTTCTCATGGCAAGTTTTGCAAAGATACGTGATAAGCTCTCAGTCACCGCCTGCATCTGGACTCACAAGGACACTGTGAGACTATTTGGGAGTTCACCATCAGTGCTCGGGGCAGACCCCTGCGGATAACCCCTGTATGTGGCCTCGCTGGATGTTGTGGATGAGCCCAGAACAATTTGGACGCGTGTGGCCATGTTGCTTTTTCCATGGTCGGTGGTGTGCGTCACAGTGGCTAGCACAGGAATGAGCGAATGCTTGTTATTTTTCCTTCACATTACAAAGGCTCTGACACATAGCTTTTGCAACCCACGCAGCAAGTCAGAATAGCACATATATATATAATCCTGTGCTTTTTGATGCGTTTCGATGTGTGTCTTTCTGGTTCACTAGAGGGGGAAACTGCTGCATAATTCTGTGCTTGTGCCAATTCGTTTTCCCTGCATCTTGTGATAAAGATTGTTTGGATGCAAGCTGAGATTTTGTAGTCAGATCTCCTTGTGTTCAGGCATGTCGAAGAATGTGCTTCTTTGTAGCTCTTTGTCTTTTTTCCACACACGTTTGTCAAATCCCTGCCGCAAATGTCCCCACAATCCCACCCCACCGCTCCACCACATCTCTTGCTCATCACAGACTCCTTGTTTCAGATGCTTTGCGCCCACAGATGACAATGTGTTCAACTTTGCAGGGGTGACACCATTACCAGGCTGCTTTACCCAGGCTCTTCTGAGGTGTTGCACGTGAAAACATCTGTATAATGTGAGCAGGGAACACTCAAAAGGTGTCTGCTGGGAAATTCGGGGCACCTCTTTTGCTCCATGAGTGTGAAGTTTCTCCTGTCCTTTTAGGTGTGGAGACATTAGTGGCTCTTGTTTGCACGCCTGCGGGAAATAGATCTATCCTGTGGGCGTAGCAAAAACCAAGAGAAGGCATGAAGACAGGGACGGGGAGGGAGGTGAACAGAGAGGGAAAAGAGGAGGAATTTGCAGCAAAGCAAAGAGAGAGAGTCAGGGAGAGGGAGGGAGAGAAAGGAACCGGCAGCAGAGGAAGAGAGAGGGAGCTTTTGAACTCACAGTAGCTGTCAGGATATCTGGCTCTCCTGCACGCTCTCTCCTCCCCCGTTGAGCTCTGTCTCTCCACACTGCAAACACCGACTCGCACACGCTCCGCGGAGCTCCAGCGGATGGACTCGTTTACACACACCAGGCGTGTGGAGCAGCGCTGAGGACAAGCCAAACACACGCACACAGCGCCATACATGGAGCAAACTTTAACTCTCAACTCTGTAAGTTGAAATTGGAGTCTTTGTTATGTTTTTTTTCTGTCTTCACTTCTTTTCTGTCTGGCGATGCCATCTTCATCTCTCACACTATCACTCCTGCCACCGTTACTTTTCCTTCTTTGGGCTCTTTGTAGCTCCTGTTGTAGCCTTTGAGCGGCATACAGTGGTTAGCTTGTGTGGTCTGTCAGAGGAATGTTTTGACCAGTGCCAGCTGAACTCTCATGTGCTGTATGACACACACTGTGCTGCTGTATACAGCAAAATGTGGTCTAGTGTCTATATCAGGATGCACGCTGACTTTAAATTAGATGTTATACTAAAAGGGTTTTGTGAAGTGACCCGAGATTATTCTCGTAAACTGCACATCAGGGGTTCCCTATGGGCCTATGAATGAAGTGCGCTTTGTTGCACTGCGCTCACCCTGAGAAGTCAAAATCCACTGGTGTGAGTGGAAGAAGTTAGATTCTGTGTCGTCGTCAGATAGACTTAAATTCATTAGCATTGTATTTTTTAGGAGATCATGTCGCAGCTGCGCTTAAGTTTGAACTTGAAATGGTTGCCTGTGGTTTTGCCTTGCCCCTGTTGGCTCTGTACAGGCATGTCCCTGCTCTGATTCACCAACCCTCTTATTCACTTATCTTGCACAAGCTCTGCGAAACCCTTTTTTTGGGGATCTTTGGTGCTGATACAGTATGTCTAAAAGAAACTAACATACACTGTATCCAAGCAACCAGCCTATATGCAATAACAAGTTGAGTTATGAGTATTATTATCATAATAGCTACTAAAATTGGGTGTCATACTTCATTAAATAAATTCTTTCCTCTATTTTCGATGTGACTTGAGAAGACGAGCTGGAATAGTGTGTTCCAGCGCAGGGAGGAGAACACGACGCACTTTTATCTCGCTGACATCACATGGCCAGCTCTGGCGTGTGGGTGGACAGTTGCGCTCACGAAATCTGTCCTTAGGCTAGCATTATAGGATGCAAAGACTAAACAGGCTGACATTTTCTAAATGTCTCCACTATGATTGCTCTCTTCTTCCTCTCTTCTCCCACAAAAGGTTTTCATTGCAAATACATAGACTGCTCTCTCCAAAACCCACTGACTGGAAAAACAGTGCATTAACACAACAAAACTTGAGTAGAAGTTATTTAACTGTCCAGCTGCTCGGAGGATGAATATGCAACAGCCAGTAACCAGATGACCAGATGTGGCTGTGGTTGCTGAGTTTGCTGTTTGACCAAACTGTAACCACGGAAAATACCCGCTGCCTCGCCATCTCTGGATGGAGATGCACTGCAGCTCCACTCTTGGCTGTTGTCACGCTGAGGCTATGACATCATCTATCGACATTCAGGATTATGATATATTTTTTTTAGTCGACCACACAGCTCTTCATCATCCTCTGTTGATTGGCTATAGGAAGAACTAGGACGTCTGTGGATATGAGGCACAACTTCTGGAGGTGATTCATTCCCCACACACTGTTTACCTTCCTCAATTGTACTATTATTAAATTTCTCTGCTTCATTGAAAGGGAATCTACTGCCAAGGGAGTGGAGGTTACTCAACAAGGAACGGCTTGAGAACTGCCAAAGTCTTTTATCATCTTCCTGGTAACAGTTTAGACATGTCTGGGATACAGTGGGCTGCTCTGCTCGTCGTGTTCAACTCTTTACCTCACACCTGTAGCTCAGACAACGCCGTGGAGCGTTTGCTTCACCTCTCCGAGACATTGGGCAAGACAAGCTTGTCTTGTTTGAACTGGAGAGGAATTGCAGGGAGGTTTGGAAAGTGAATGTAGTTGGTATCTTTCTGACCTTGTGTTGGCGCAAAATGATGCAGAACCAGGCCAAGGTCTTGTCTACTTCACACTGTGGAAGTCATAAACATGGATTTTTGGGACGGCCAACTCTTCCCGCGATATTGGCTTGGCGCTCTGCTTTGGCAGTCTAAACACTAACTTTCCCTCGTGAATTATTCCTATAACATCTTCATCCTGTGGTCAACATAAAGAAATAGGATATGTCTGTTTATATGGCCTGGTTATTGCATGACCTCATTGTTTTAGATTTGTGTAAAATGCTGCTTATTGTTCATGCTTTGACCTTCTCCATGTGTCATGGTATTTCTTAAGGCAGTTGATAAAAAGGTTGCCTTGAAATGCAAATTATGTAGTATGAGATATATGTTTAAGCATAAGGTGACCAGCACAGTTCCTGACAGAGATAAATGTTTTTAAGGAAGGATTCAGATATATGTTCAATCTGCAAGTCAAGTATTTCTGCAGTTTTGTGAGCATTGTCATGAACTTGTCACCCTGCCAAATACACACAGAGTCAAAATGCCATCCTATAGCCTTCAGCCTGGAGGGATAAACATAAGCCAAATTTGCCTTCCCTTCTTTCCCAGTCTCAGTCAACCAGCTCAGGTTCCAAGCATGACCAAAAGAATTAGACAGTGGGGCGTAGGGTCAGTAGGACACAGGAAGTAAACAATTATGGCGTTTCCTTGTCATTGGCAACATATGACTATGTACCCTACCAGGAAGCAGATATATCATTGCACAACAAATGCACCCAAGCGCCAAGACTTTTCAAAACACTGTACGCTTAACTCTCGTGTAAGATAGTTTGGTGGAAAACCAACAGGGGGGGGGGGGGGGGGGGACTAACTCACAAGGCTAATTATAGGTGTCAGGTTTCAGGTTGGAAAGTCCATTTCTGGTGTTTTTTATGGAAGAGAAAGAGAGCAGCAGCAGGGTGTGGTGGCATCTTATGTGGTTTACCCACCTCGAGCCCTCCAGGCTCATGTGAGCACAGCCCTTTCTCTATGATAATAAATTGGTGGTGGGAGGGGTCGTGGTCACTGGTTCTAGTTTCCCTCTCTCTGAAGTAATTCTATTTTTGCATTGTCCAACTGCGCCTTATAAATCAAATTTTATTTGTCGCTTGTTTTGTATGTATTTATTCCAACCCGCCCACCTGTGACATGTCAAGATCCCTTTTCCTTGTACTTCAACAAAACAAAGGGATGTTGTCATGCAGCTTTCTGGCTTCAACCTTAAGTAATTGGCAGTGAGTCAGATGCCAAAAGCTGTACAGGTTCAGACAAAGTTAAAATCAGAATTTATATTCTTGTTTCAAGTGGGGAAAGACAAATTCACATATTGGCTCCTGATCCTGTGAGAAGTAGGGCAGCAAAGAGAAAAGGGTAAACATCTCCAGTCAGAGGAATGCTGGTACTCCCTGTCAGCTTTTCTTTTTTTTTTTTTTTATCAGCAACAAGTTGTTGACGCACACTCACGCCGGCAGCACTCCACAAATCATAGTAATGCCACTTTAATCCAGAAAGGAGCAGAGCCGTACCCATCTGCTGTGGCTGACCGGCTGGAGTTTGGGAACAGGCAGTAGATTACTGACGATCAGGGGTATTAAGAGATGAATCGCATTGTGACGATGGCCTTTGTTCGCATGCAAATCATTCATTGCTTTAAACGCATTGAGAACGGCCCATTTGTTAGTTGAGGGGATTACACTTAAAAGACACCTCAGCACAAGTCTGGACACTTATGGCTCAGGCACGAGGGCCAGACACGTATCAGTGTCGCATTTTTAGATTAAATTCTTCAGAGAATGGTTCTGACGTGCTGGAATGTATTGTTGTCTGTTTGTATGGATAACATGACAAGATTTTACCCCTGAATTTGTCCACTGTAGAGATTATCTAACACCTTTTTTTAATGTAAATCCGAGCCTTAAATTCTTAGCTGAATACGTCTGCTGCTCGGGTGAGATAATGAGCTTCTCCAACAGATTTGGAGGATGGTTGGTTCTTTGCACCCGTTTATCTCTGTCTGCTTGTAAAATTCAAAAATACAAACAGATCTGAGGAAATCAATCCCTTGGCTGGAGCGTTATGTTTTGTTTTTGCTACAAATTTATGCTTCTCTAAAGACATTTTACAGTTTAGTTGACACCGTTAGATTTTGTATAAAAGTGAAATCTAGAATGATTTCTGTTGTGTTGATGATTTATTTCCCTAATCACATGCCTTCTACTTTCACCAGTTTTAGTTCGAATCAAATCCATTTACAACCGAGAACATGTGAAACTCAATTAGATCATAAGTGGAGTGGAATTACACGTGTCAAAAGTAGACAACAACAGAGCATGACCATAAGTCACATATTAAGATGTGCTATATTTGCTTCACAGTTTCACAACCCATTGATCTGTAGACATAATACAGATAGGATAGCTACGGGGACGCTAATCGTGTTCACATTGTTTACCATTCTTGGCCCCCTAGCATCGCATAAGCATGCTGACCTCATCAGATCCTTGCTAATGTGATAGAGCGTCTGGCAGATTTGCTCTGACAAACAAGATTTCCAACAGTAAAAACACTGCTTAGCCTCCTCAAATCAAACATTGTGTCTGCGCTATCTTCGCTCAGATATCGTCTGAGGAGTTTTATAAATCTCTACATCAGGCTGTCCCCCCCCTCCTTCTCCTTGCTTGGTTGGGAAAGAAATGTCTCTTCCATCTTATCAGTCACCGCACCCACGCCCTCTCTCCCTCAAAAGGAAGTTGCCTCCATGCAAGGCTCTCTCTTGATGTTATTTTCAGGGAATGGTTTTGTCGTCTGCCGCAGATAACAGGCCTAGATTATTTTCCGTCCTCGGTCAAGATTGCCTGGTGGAGAACTTGACATGCAATTAGCGAGGTCTTGTGACAAGCAGCGCTCATTCTCACTGTAAAGCCTGTCTAGAAATGTTTCACAAATTGATTAAATCAAGTGGCGGTGGCGGCGGCTCAGAGCTCACGTGAAAACTGTTTGCTTTGTAGCAAAAGTTCTTCTTCAGTCAGCAACCTCAAAGCAAGAGACGGGAAAAATGTTTTTTTTCCTGGAGGCATTTTGGTTTGAGAAGTTCCAACATGCTTTGCTCTTGTTTTGCGCTTATAGATGTGCTCTCCTGGCTGCAGTCAACGCTCTGCCTCAGGCGGGGGTCAAAGGGCAGAAGTAGTCCTGTGATTTTGGGACCACAGTTATGGATGACTCAGCTTAGCACCATAGATAGCTTCTAATTACTGCATTGCTGATTTTACTTGCACACAAACGCATGTACAATTCTGCATTATAGCATAAAATATACATAGCACAGTGTTGAATGGACCATTTTGTATCAGCGGGAAGTGATGAACATCAAACTGACTGGATGATGCTGTGTCGACCATTTAAATTCAAGCAAGAGCACATTCCTAGTCGATTAGATTGTAATGAGAACATCGGGTACTTGATACGATAAAATGACTGTAGTTGTA
Organism: Sciaenops ocellatus; assembly: GCA_033000465.1. NCBI lineage: Eukaryota > Metazoa > Chordata > Actinopteri > Sciaenidae > Sciaenops > Sciaenops ocellatus. The sequence goes on along the minus strand of CP136875.1, from coordinate 10,320,357 downwards.
AAATCCTTCCTGGAAAACAGTCAAAATGGACGTGTAGGGTTTGATAAACCTTCAAATGAATAGATCTGTTACTAAAACTGGACTTTTTGGATTGTGTTTCTTTGTTTCACAACCAACAAAGATTTTATTTTATTTTTTTTTAACCTCAGGGGTTTTTCGGTTTCGTTTTTTCATCCAATAATCGTGTTGAAACCTCCTTTATGATGGCAGATTTGGGTATGTGGGCTGTGTCCAGTAATTTTTATAACTTTCTAAAATCCACAATTTGACAGGAAGGTATTCGACTTCTTCTCTTCATCTTCTGTACAACCGAATGCAACATATGAAAGCCAAGGAAATGTGCGTCGTCATTTGTCCGCATTTGTACAATTCACTGCCATCGGTGTGTTTGAAGCATACTGATTCCCTCTCCGTGCGTCCTCTTTGGTGTGTTTACATACATGAACACACACTCCTCCTGAGGGGGTTGAGATGTCATCTGTGATTGGGCTTCCCCTCCGAACCATCAGCACAGCCACGCGCGTATGACAAACATCCAATTTCCAAAGTGATAGACCATGTAGAAATCTAATTAAACAGGAGAAATCTACCATGAAAACCAGGCTGTTAATAAACACTGTATCTCATCCATTATTTACGGCGAAATTAAGTCCAAAGAATGCTAGCTCGTTTGCCACGGGAAAAACCTCAAAAAGAAAGAGCCACCCATGCTTTAAGAATAATAGCTGGGTCCAAAAACAGTCGCTGATTGTAGAGATTTGCCAGAAATGTGGAGGCACAGTGCAGCAGCAGCGGAGACGAGGAGCAATGCCAGAGTAAAAACCAATTTTCTTTTTCTGGTACATGAGCTAAATTGCTCGCAGAAAACACCACTTGATAGAATTATTACAGTTGGGGGGGCGTTAAGAATGGAGCACTGTGACGGCGGATAATGAAGCTCAGAGTTCAACTCGTGGGCTTACCAAACTTTTATTTTGATTAAGCAAAATTCATCTGGTTTCAATTTAAACTGACTGGGTATTTCTTCTGAGGAGAGAGTGCCCCGACTGGAAACAAAAGAGGGGGGAAAGGCCAGTGTGGTTTTGACATGGTGAGTGTGTGTTTGGAATAAAAGAGAGAGAGGAGGGGGGGGGGTTAATTCATCTGATTCCTTCATGCCACTGTGGCAGAGGCTGTATGTATTGTCGGGCGGGTTGCCATGGCAACTACTGCAGAGTAAGGAACTCTTTCTTTCCTCCTTCTTACCCACCTCCTCCTCCTCCTCCTCTTCTCTTTTTCTGTCCAGTACCTTGTCAAATTTCTTCCTCCCTCCCTCCTTCTCTTTCCCTCTCTCCAACTTGTACAGACATGGTTTGCAGAGTTTTTGGGTGGGGAATGTTCAGGTATGCGTTCGCACACACACACACACAATCTGTCTGTGTGCTGCCCGTGGAGCAGACTTTAGGGAACAATGAGTCTCAAAAAGAGACTTTCCTTCAAGAGGACCTGGAACTTCGGCACCGTAAGTAAACTGTGGTTTGCCGAGCGAGCCTCCTCTTCCTCCTCTGTGTGAAGCCGGGAGACTCCTTTTGTTCAGTCAGCTGTTTTTCTCATTAATCTCCCTCTTTGTCGCTGGTCTCGCTCCCTCTCTCTCCCACTCAGAACAGCTGTTTGAAGCGGCGGGGACTCGTGATTGTTTGTTTGCGGGGCGCTTGAATCAGCCATGACTTGTGTAAAAGTTTAGAAGAAGGCTTTTTTTTCTAATCAGACTGTGTCGAACAGGGTGCATCTCAACCCAGTTTTTGTTGGAAGGAACGCGTCTAAACAAGCCCAAAAAATGAAAGAAGTCACTTTTAAAAGGTGTGAAATACACTCTGTGTGAGGTGTTAATGGGTTGCATTAATGTTTGTGTGAATGCGTTTTTTAATTCTTCAACGGATTCAACACCGATGAAAGTTTTGTCGCGGTGGCTCACGTCAGATCATGCACATAAATCTGTCATGGTGTGTTCATCTACGTTCCTTCAGCATGTGGTGTCTCGGGATGCCAGACTGTATGGCGTGAGGGCTGTACCACACAGTAAAGCTGGAAGAGCATTTTCCAACTGGAAAAAACAAAATCCTGCTCTACGTTTGGAGCCCAGGGTACTTCAATTGTGATTTTTGTCCTTTTGGTTTGACAAAAACCTAATGTGGACATCATTCAGAGGGATTCCAGCTGGGAAACGGGATCTCTGCTATTATATATAAAAAATAAAAGGATCAAAGAGGACCTGTGAGGACTGCAGAGCCACCCATGGTGGACCAGCTCGTCAGCAGAGGTGTCAAGAGAGGAAGGGGAGTGTGTGGACAAGAGGTGATGGTGGTGTGGTCGTCACTTTGGCTTCATTGTAGTGGAGTTGAGGGCAAGGAAGCAATAACAAATTGAGAAGCACACAGTGGTGTGTGTGGTCTAACCCCTGCAGCCTCATACATACAAACACACACACACAACTCTCTGTATATTTGGCATATTGGTCAACTTCTACAAGTGTGATGTTACAGAAAAGTGCTTAAATTATTAATTAGTTGATCTACATATTATTAACCAATAATAACTTTAATAAAATTTGCTACTTTTCTCTGTTGTTTTTTTTTTATCATTGTAAAGTGAATATCTTTGTGTTTTGGACTTTTGGTTGCACAGAACACAACAATTTTCTGTCACTTTTTATAGTGCAAACAGTTTATCTATTTTTTGATCAAACAAATCAGTTGACAGTGAAAATAAATGTTCAGAAAACATCAGATAAATTATGTGTCATAGTTGGTCGGACTAGTTTTGGGGATTTTGCAACATTTCCATTCACTTTGATGTTTCAACCTTCTTACACAACGTATGACGTGTTTGTCATCAGCATAATTCTCCTCTGACGGGAGCGTGGTCAGGACACAGGCATTAGTTGTATATTAATTGTAATCCTCCCACTTGTGTCTGTGATATCTATGATTAAGTGGAAGTTACGCTCTTACAAGAGGTGGATGTGTCACTTTCAAAGTGAGACCTGTCCATATAGCTTTGAAAGGCAGGATTAACTCCCAAATTATGGATAGTAGTGAATACACCGAGTCAGTTTCTAAAGCCTGGAGACCTTTTGTTTGTCCAAAACCAAAGTTGACGTCACATTGTGTGATGTCTGTCTTGTACTTTAAAGTGAACCACAGTCACAACACTGTATATATTTAAGGTTTGAGGTTTAGCTGTTTTTAGACCCAAAAAGGACAGACAGATGGAGTGGGTGTTCTCTCTTTTCTCTCTTTCTTCTGTTACGGCTTCACGTTGGTCCTCGTCCTACCCACCCATGATTACTGTATGCATGTTAACCACCACAGAGGGGCTGGCTTTTGGGTGTTGACTATATGGGGTTGGACAGAGCAGCAGCAGAGTTGTAAAAGAGGCTGTGACAGACAATTAGTGGTTTCGTGGTCTGTGTCTGATAGAGCTTTTACATGTGGTCACTCCCAAAATGGAACGAAGCGTCACGTCAGCGCGCATGACCGCGGTCACATCCTTTTGCCTTCAGACGACCAGTAGCATCAAGAAAAATTAAAAAGATCAGCCTCATCCGCAACATGTCTCGGCTTCGAAAACTATTAATTAAATGACAACTCACAACCAATTTTGAAGGGATGCTATGAATAAAATCAGACAGGAAATGAAACCATATCCTTATGTTTCACTTTCAGAAATAGGTTCATCCGGGTGCATCATTTTTTGGGGAATTTTCATCGCTCTGTAATAGTGTGGCTCTACAGTGCACTATTATGCAATTCAACTAAAGCACACACTGTATGTGCTGCTCATGCCAAGGCACCAGCCTGGCAATAAGAACCTTGTTTAGACGTATTATCAGCCTTGAATATTCACACTTTGAAGTGGCAGCTCAGAAAACACTCTTCTGGAAATAGTCTCCCCTTTTCAGATGAATCCTCCAACGCACCGATTCTTCGAGTGTTCTTGGACCGAGCCCGAAGATGCGCCTCTCATATCCTCCCCTGCATTTAAATATATTTGCGATAACAGCCTCGCAGAATTGGCTTTAAAATCTCTCTCTTTATTAGCCTAATCGAAATTATCTAGGTTTCACAGAAGCCCAATGCTGAGGCAGTGATCATTCGAGTAAATATTTATTGATCCCTCATAAGATCGGTCACATGTGGTGTTTAATTTAGCTTTAGTCTTCGGCTATAATTACACCCAATTATGGAAAGTTGTCTCTTGAAATTTCCATGCCCACCAGGAGTGCTTGTGCTGTTTGCCTTTTATTCAGGGACGTCTACACGTGCATAAAGGCCTCATTCCTTAAATTAGCAAGTGAATAGCAGAGCATTACGGCCAGTGATGGCCTCTCAAGTAGCCCTGACCTGATGAGCTCTGATCTTTGTGACTGCACTTAGCAGGAATGCAAACATTCAGGGCTGTGAGGATCATATAAAATGAGGGGTGGGTCCTTGTTGTGGAGGTGTGAACAGCTGTGTGTGGTAGAATCCAGGGGTCCACCTACTTACAAATTAATGGCCTTGTGTAAGGACCCAAGATCCAACCCTTTTCCCCAGTAGCAGACACACACACACACACACTCACAATACAAACCACAAAGACACACACCTCAGAGCGACTGCTGGGATGCCTGAAGACACACTGCTATCAGCTTCAGTCTCTTGTCTCAGCACAGGAGGTCATGAGGGCAGCCTCTCACTCATGTCTCTCTTTGTTCTCTTTCAGTCTGCTGCTTCCTCAGATGGTGGTGAGTACCATTCCTTTATTATTACTTTAAAAAACTATTTTCTAAACGTGATAATTTGATATGAAACACAGAGTGAATACTTAAAACTTAAAAAAGAGTTTGATCTTAAGCCAATTTTTAACTCTCATTTTCGGCTCTATACTCGACACTTTGTAGTTGCTTGATAAAATGTTCTAATAAAAAGTTAGTGAGGATGATGTATTCACTATAGGCCGCCTGCCTTAATAACAAAGGATATTTGTTGAGCGTGTTTTAGTTTACAGTCGAGGCTAGCGTGTGTGTGCTGTCGGTTCCCCGACTTTCATAGCAGTTTTAATAACATTTGCTAACAGGCTGACCGAGGTTGCGGTGGGGAGCGCAGCTCCGCTCCTTTTCACTGTGGCTGTGGATCAGACTTACACGGCTGTTTGCTTTCTAAAGCCATCTCATTAACCGAGCAGCACACAATGTGGTGAACACAGATCCTAAAACCTCAGCCCTAATACATTAAACCATCAAATTTATATGGCAACTCTCAGTGTCACAGAGAAACTGTCATTTTGCGTTATTGCACAGTTGCTCAGATTGTCATATTTGACATAAAGCCTGTACTATTTTAATGCTTAGAAACTAGGATATATTGGAGGTTTTAAAAGGTCATGTAAAGGCCACTGTAGTCATAATCTGAAAGCCCTCACTGTAACGCTGTTAGTGATGTCATGTACTATTTACAGTGCTTTTATTTCACAACGCCACGATCGAACTACACCTATTTGTAAATCCACCCTGCTTCTTGTGCAGGAGTATTGGCAACATGAAGATATGCTGTACCTCACCTGATCTTGCTATGGTTTCTTTTTTAACATTATGTTAATATCAGTTGCCCATGCCAACCAGTTGACTCTCCACAGAATGACAACACGTACGAATCTGTGACAAATCCCATCGAGACCCTTTTGTTTTGTTGTTTTCACTGTGTGCTCTCTGCCTGGTCGGCCCACAGCACTAAAGTGGCCATCTGCTGCCATGATAGCAGGTACTGTGCAGGTCCAGGCCCCCATTTTAGTTCCTGGATCCTCACCCACTCTCTCTCTTTGTGTCGCTTTAATCAGCCATGTCTCCTTTCTTTTATTTTTGGTCCCCTCTGCTTGTCGCCCTCTCTTTGCTCCTCTCCTACCAACTGAGTGACATCTGCTGTTTCTCAGATAGCTGTTTGCTCCCTCTTGAAACTCGTTTTGAACTTTGACTTTGTAATATTCACCAGTTAGAGGTGTAACAAAGGATACAGCAAAGAGCCACAAGCTTTCCTTTTCAAATCCCTTGACATTTACCTTATAATCTAATCCATTTTCTATTTTTTAATAATGTTTGGTGCAGTTTTAGGGCACCTTTTGGCTCCCATTTGTGCTTAGACAACAAGCCCCTTCCTCTTTAACTCCAACAGGATCAAGACTTTTATTAGATTGCTGAGAAATGATTTATCTTCCCCTTTCCCATATGCCATTACCATAAGTCTCTGTAATATTTAATAAAGATTATAGTGAATTTTACGTGTTCTTGATTAGCCCTAGAAAATGAATCCAACATTGTTCCAGCGCAAAAAACTAAAAAAAAATCTCGCCTGGTTTCTTCCTCTTCCTTTTTACATATAAAATCATAGACATGTCTACTTTTGTGGGGCCTTTTGAAGATGCGTACCATTTAAAAATTATGTTTCTTAGAGGAACACCGTCTTTATAAAAGCTCTCCTCATTAGATTAAATTACAGCACTCAGTTTGTCTCCTCAAAGATGTCAGAAGGAAGAAAAACACACAAAAATACTAAAATCTACAGAAATATTTCAAAGGTTAACAGGGCACGCATGAAAATAGCTCTAGCTCTCCCTCTGGCTGGAATTACCCTTTAACACCAGAGCCCTCTAACCTTTGCATTTCGCCCTCTTGTCTTGCAGACTATAGTGGAGTCCAGTTGCAGGGATGCTGCAGCCAGAGCAGCCTGAACAGTAATGGCAGCCTTACAGGAGTAGGCAGCCATCGCGGGATCCCAGAGCAGCGTGTGGCCAGCTGGGCCGCCTGCTTTGAGCATCTCCTCCAGGATCCAGTGGGTGTGCGCTACTTCTCGGTAAGAATCTCAGAAATTGATTGAATCCTGGAGCCAAACTTTAACAAAAGCGCCACTACGAACAACTGATGTGAAACGTAGTGGAGTAAAACAAAGTGGGTGTGCAGTACAGTTGTGATTTTATCGATTCTGCTTATAAATTTGGTTTCTTAGTGAACCAAAAATATTCCCTATATTGTATTTTTACACATTTGTTTTTGTATTTTTTCATTCCTCTACAACGCTGCTGTAAATGCTTTGTCATGTTACACCAACTGTTTTCAAGGTTCAAGTTCAGAATCAGTTCTCAGTGTCCAGCCTTAGTGAGTACACGCATCTCATTTATGTTACCATACCTCCCACATAAAAGATGTGTCTTTGAAATTAGCCCACAACACCTTCAGAAGGCTCAAACATTAAGTTCTGGCGTCCCACAACCACCTCGCTCCTCACCTTCCCTCAACACTGATCAGAGCTGCGCTCGCCTACACTATCCTGCGCCTACACATACACCAGTCCTGTTCACAACATTGCACCCAGTAATTTCTTGTCCTCACTACTGGTCTCAACAACAACAACAGCAGCAGCAGCGGCAGAAAGAGGAAAAAATGATCACCAGAAACTCTCTGCTGCTGTGTGTCTTTACAGGAATTTCTCAAGAAAGAATTCAGTGAGGAGAATATCTTGTTCTGGCAGGCCTGTGAATACTTCAGTCATGTCCCTGCAACTGATAAAAAGCAGGTAAGTCACAGTGCAAAGCTAAAAAATGCACTCAGAGCTTTTGTATGGTGGTAATGTATATCCACTGTGAAGTATGTCCACTGTGAATTACAGTGGAGAGAAAGGTTGGCAGATAAAATCATAGAGTGTGCGATATGTAAACTCTAATCTTAAGTCTTCAGATGCAGTCAGCTGCCAGTCATTCTCATTAAGATTGTTTAAAACATGTTTGATGTGTGCGACTGACATAGGCGACGTCACTTGTGTGTCCTCCGAGGGAGACACAGGAGTAAATAAACAGCTTTGCCTGAAGTTAGCTTTGTTTTGACAAAGTTCACTCACTGCTGATTCCCCCTGTAGGCTTCACAGGATCTTCAATTAAACTCTGTACTTTCCCCTCCTTTTTTGGCCTCTTCAATGTAAATTTCACCGCATATAAACAACAGGATTTGTGCGGTCGTCTACTGTCAGAACTCCAGTCGTTCCAGTCATGTGTTGTCTGTTTATGCTCCTTCCTGACTGTCGAAGTTTGTGGAAACAGTCTTTATGCGCTGTGTGTCCAGTCTTTGTAGGTTTTCAGCTAGTCTCCAGGTTGTTCCAGAAGCTTAATCTTCTGTTTCCCACTGTAAATCGCATTGCTAAAAAATGATTTAATGACATTTGTCTTTGGACCTGTGGTTACAAATAACCGCACATCACAGATTTAACATGAGCCAAAGTGATTTCTCCTTTTGCAAATTGTTTCACTTGAATATTTTTTAGAGGTTTGAAGGGGTAAAACTATCCACTATTTCGTTAGAAAAAGAAAGAATCTTTTGTGAACATCGTTTTTGGTTTTGTTTTCAGTCAATCCGATGCCTTCAGTTTATTTTAAGACCCTTTTATGAGTCCCGGCCTCCAGGTTTGGAACCGCTACTTTAAAACACAGTAAAATAGCCACTATTAACAATATGTGAACATATTAAATAACATATCAATGTCCGTGTCAATACATATTAAATATATAAAGTACATACAAAGACACAATTTTCTGCAGTTCCTGAAAATCTACATCATCAAACCTCTTTTCCTGCAGCTGTCACAGAGAGCTGGGGAGATCTACAACAGCTTCCTGTCCAGCAAGGCCACCATGCCCGTCAACATCGACAGCCAAGCCCAGCTGGCGGATGACGTCCTCACCTCCCCGCGGCCTGACATGTTCAAGACGCAGCAGCTACAGGTACAAACATCAACAGCGGCAGCGATCTCCAGAACTGGATGTTTTCGACTTTTTCTAATTTAAATGATTCAGTTGTTTCGTGTCAACACTGAAGAGCGAGACATGCTCTTTGACAGTTTTATTAGTAGGAGGGATTCTGTGTACAATAGGGGGGTTTGCTCTCATCTAGCCTTCAGTCACTTTGTGCGAGCATATTGGGTTTTTTTTAGTGACCATCTGGGTTTGTTTACGAAAGGGCTCTGAGCCTTTACCAGAGTGATAAACACAAACTGGCATACACCCACAGAAAATCGAGCGCATACTGTACACACAGACGCATAGACATGCAGTCAGAGATCTGTATATTTTCAGCCTGCACGTGATAAAATGTTAACTGTTAAGACACCTGTCATAACATAAGCTGTAACCATATGTTAACACTAGTAGTTTCTTCCCTCTTGTTTCTGTCTGTGTTTCATTTTCTCTCCCTCGCTCCCTTTTTTTTAACCCTACTTTTTTAACCCTGTCTCTTTGTGTATCTCCTCCTCTCCATCACTTTTACTAACTCCTTCTTCTACCGGGACTTTCGCTGCTTGTTTACTCACAAACACCTCCTCTTTTTTTTTTTTTGCACAGATCTTCAACCTGATGAAGTTTGACAGTTACTCTCGATTCCTCAAGTCCCCCCTTTACCAAGAGTGCATGCGTGCTGAAGTGGATGGCCGACCTTTGCCGGACCCCTACCAGATTCCCTGCAGTCCCGCGCCCTCGAAACACAGCGCCAGCTCCGACCGCTCCACCCTTTCCACTCCGAAAAAGGTGCCGCTGCCGCAGACATTTTTAATAGAAGCATGACATTGTTGACATTGCTCACCAGCCCTGTGTGGAAAGCTAAACGTTTTGCCTTTTTTTCCCTGACAAACAGGAGGTCAGAAAGCAACGGCCGGGCAGGTCACTGAACGAAGACAGCAGAGATGAGAGCGCAGACAAGAAACGTGGCATGTTCTTCTCGTGGTCTCGCAACAGGAGCTTCGGGAAGGGCCCAAAGAAGAAGGAAATTGGAGACATTAACCTCGGTGAGAAATTAATGACTTCTGTTTCACCACTTAAATCTTTTGCAATACATAAATTTTCAAAGTGCTGATGTGTCCTTGAACAAGACATCCAATTACTGCCAGTTCCAGAGTTGCCATGAGATACATGTGGGGGAGGCATGTAGAAACACAGCTGCCCTGCAGTGATCAAAGCATTGCACACACACACAACTGGTAGACTGGAAAAAACATACTTGTTGCAACTCTGACATTCTGACACACTGCCAGCCAGTGTTTTAAAGGTGGCGGAATATAAGAATTAGGTTTATATGGTGATTTTGTCTTAATTTAAAGGTTGCAGCTGACATTTTCTCATTTTTTAGCTTAGTTAATTACATGAGTAATGATCATTCCTAAGTGTTTTGTTTGTATATATCCTCCGATATAAAAATATTCAGTCAAAAATCAGGCATAGTTATCGTCTTAGTTTTGGTGCTTTAACATTGAAGCTCTCACTCACTGTAGCTGCACTTAAATTTAACGAACGCCTGCTGTTTACTCGCAGATACCTTGTTCAATGACACATCTTTCTGCCTCCCAAGATTTTGTGGCAATAAACTACAGCCATAAATCAAAAACGTCGTTATTAGTCACGTTATAGCTCGCCACTGCCTTTGTGTCATTTGATGTGAGCGGTGTGGAAATGTCTCTTATCTGCCTGAATTCGTCATCGTCTGTGCTCTTTTGTGCAGACTACTGGGGCAGTAATGGGCGGAGGGAGTCCCAGGGCTCCTTGTCGTCCGGTACCAGTCTGGAGATGGCCACTTCCTGTTCTGCTGGCAAGATCGAGGTAAGATTCCTCTGGACAGATTACCATGGCAACACAGAGCCCAGTGTCTGGTGAAGCTATCATAAAAAGCTAGAGTTGTTTATTTTTTTTATTTTTTACTTGTCAGCCCACTCATTTTTTGTTTGTGGATGGAAAGTGTAGCTACAGCTACAGCTGAAAGATGTACACTCAACACATAAAAGCCAAAACAGAGTCCTCCTTGTTGAATTAAGCCATCGTTTTTTTTTGATCATGTCCGTAGTCTGACAATCGCCACTCAGTATGGGAACGCTCCCCCAAACACTGCAGCGTGATGCTTCCAGACGGTTCCTGCTCTTCCATCACTCTCCGGCCCGGCGCCTCCATAAGGGAAGTCCTCCAAGACCTCTGTCACGGCATCAGCGTCAACATCGCTGCCGTCGACCTCTTTCTGGTGGGAGGGGATAAGGTGAGGGGAGGCAGACGCTGCCAACAAATTACTGACAAATGCTAAGAACATCTGCTGCTAATACACGAGGAAGCAGAGCACCGCCGCGAGCACCTCTCGTATGACTCGACTCAAGCCTCTGTTTATTATAAATCAGACTTTGGTAAATACACCACGACCGCACGAAGCAAACATGCGTTATGTTTTGGGAGTCATTGTTGGAGCTTAACTGAAAAAAGATGAATTCAACCAAAGTGAATTGAAAAGATTAAAGTGAAGAATGCGTCTTTAAGTGAAGATGCTGCAGTGTGTAGTGTTTGTCATGTGTTGCTAATGTTTTTTTTTCCTCACAGCCTTTAGTGTTGGACCAAGACTGCATGACCCTCAGCTCACGAGACTTGAGACTGGAGAAGCGGACTTTGTTTAGGTACGAATGATCGATCAAAAATGTGCGAATTTCCTCAGAATATCAGATTTTCTGTCTATGCTGACATTCATGTGCTCTCTGCTTTTAGATTGGACCTGGTACCCATTAACCGCTCCGTGGGGTTGAAAGCCAAACCTACCAAACCAGTCACAGAGGTCCTGCGTCCCGTGGTGGCCAAATATGGCCTCCACCTCAGCGATCTTGTGGCGAAAATAGTAAGTCGTCCCCCCGGGTGGCTACAATGCCTGAAGCTGTTTGAAGCTCCTGTGTGTCCTGAGAGCAGCCTGTGCAGTGTGTGTGACACTGTCACAGGGTGGAGTATCATGGTTAGGGGAGGGAAGCGACCGCATCCTTTTCCATCTCTACACGGTGGTTAGCGCTCTGACTCAGCCCAGCCTCCGAAGATGGAGCACCAGGGCTATAATTAAGAATGACGACACTCCTCAAACATGCCGACTCTTTACTCCTCCCCTAAACCCTTGCCAGATGATTTATTTTAGTCCTGTGGGTTTCCAGGCATTATAACTGTATTATACAGTAGACCAGAGCTGAAAGATGGTTTATGAATTAAGCTGAGGCTTGTGAACTCAAACAGCCATACACTAAGACGAAAATAAACACATTGAGACTCCTGCACAACAGGTGTTGATGCTATCGTGTCGAACATGATATTGTGCTTTGTTTTTCAGAGCGGAGAAACCAAACCTTTGGACCTGGGTGCCCCCATATCGAGTTTGGATGGCCTGCGAGTTGTGTTGGAGCGGGCGGACCCAGCTTCTGCCAAAGGTAACGCCATCGAACACAATAAATCTAACAAAATGACAAATAATAAGAACCTATCTTTGGATCTCAACCTGTAAACTAATGTGTCCTTACACCAGTTTCCACAAATTTAACTGCCACTTGTAAATCACGTCCACCTCTGTTATTCCACTGATTAACATATTTAAGTGTTGCAGCACGTCTCCCGTGTCTAAAGTGTCCTCACCTATCATCTTGTCTCACTCTCTCCCCTCATAAATTTCTCCACCTGATGAATTTTTCATGTGCATCTCCCATTCTCAAACAGACAAATCCAAGTCTTCCTCCTTAAAAGGCCACCCTCCGACCAGGAGTTTCTCTGCCACGGTGAGTACTCACGACATCTTTATCCCACGCGTCATGTCACTCAAAAGTCCAGGTGTGGTGTTTTGTCCTTTTCTATTGCTGCGCTGCTTCTGCAACATTTGGTTTAATTTGTTAACGGACCACGTTAATCTTTATTAACATTTACTAGCTTTAAAGCTTTAAAGTGGTGTGTATCTCTTGTTTTTTTTTTTTGGGATTCTCTGCCCTAACACTGCCTGTTGCTGACTCACTTGCTCATGTTTCTCCATGCTTGATTTATCACACCATATGTAGGCAGACAGCACCAGCACTTGGTCTAGATACTAGCAAGGTCAGCATAAAGACACAGAGCCAACAGATGGACCGGGCTCACTCACACGCAGGTCCTCCGTAAATCTGGACACCCTGCTCAGTACGGTGCTTGGCAGCTCATGCTTAGGCTCCCCCCCCCCCCCCCCCCCCCCCCCCACTCCCCAATACCATACAACCTCCCCTCCCTCCCCTCCTCCTCTTCCCCATCCCTCCATCTCCTAACAGAGTGCATTGTTATTGTTGCATCTGCAGGGAGATGAGAGGTCAACACCAAAGGACTTTTCTGTGAGACCAGGTGGACCAGACTCAGCACTCCCAGGGGAAAAGAGAAAACAGAAAAAGATTAATATAGATGAAGCTGAAGGTAAATCCCCCTTTTCCTTCTTTCTCTCTCTCTCTTTTTTTTGTGTTGTTGGTGGATTTCTTAGCTTTGCTTTGCCTCGGGACTAACTACTATCTTTGGCAGCTCTGGAGGGTTATTTTCTCTGCCAGGTACAAGGCTGCTGTGCTGCATGTTAAACCTGACTAATCCTTTTTCTTCCAGGCGCTCACCTGTTTGGAAAGTTTAAGTGAAGGAGCTCGTTTGATTTGTTTTGCAGAATTCTTTGAGCTGCTAAGCCGGGCACAGAGCACCCGAGCCAACGACCAGCGTGGACTCCTGAACAAAGACGATCTGGTGCTTCCCGACTTCCTGCGCCTAACTCCGCCCGACCTGGCCTGCTCCACCCCTGACTCGCTGAAACAAACCCGGGAGAACGGCATCTCCTCACGGGGGGCCCTCACCTCTAGCCTTCGCTCAGAGAGCCTGGACTCCTCCCTCAGCTCCAGTGCCAATGGACACTCCGGGACCAGGCGGTGCTTGTTGCCCCCTCCTCGCCACCCGACCTTTGGCACCCACTTGTCCCCAATCTCCCGGCCCTCAGATTCCCGGCCAAGCCTCCGTACCGTGGAGGAGGACGCCCAGGCGGACCTGACCCTCATGGGGGAGGGCGACATCAACAGCCCGAACAGCACCCTGCTGCCTCCGTCACCACCCTCCAAGTCATCCTTCGCGAGCAGCCTGCCTGAAGCCAACTTCACTCCGCCGCCACCCTGCTCCAAATCTCAAGACGCAGGTGGAGAGGGAAAGTCCAGTTCAGGTATTTCTACAGTGTAACAACCCAGTGCTCCGTGTGTTTGCGTGTGTGTCGTACGTGCATGTGTGCCATCCCTCCCCGGTGGTCTAAACCCGACCACCTTCATGATAAAACTCCCTCTACACTGACTCTGATGCACTTTAATGACAAATTGATATTGACTCTTTCTCAGTTTGCCAACTGATTTTGTTTTTTTATTAAACTTAGCAAAGCATGTAAATGTAAATAGTCGATGTGTATATTTTGTTCAGTGAGTAACGTTTACTTGGATGCCACAGATTGTTGGGTTATGACTGGGATTTGTTTAATCCAGCAAAATATTCAGTTTTATTTTGTAGTTTTGGGTGCATGAGAATGCTGGTGTAACCGATAGCAGAGCTTATGAATATTAATAATATATGCATACTGCATACGGATTGATGATCAATATTTGACAGTACTGTAGTCAGTGAATGTTGTGCTGGAGATTATAATTCAGAACAATTGAAAGTGATGAGGTTAGCAGCTGTTTCCTGGCATTGTGGGTTCATCATGTACAATTAGAAAACATCGTAGCAAACCAGACCCATGAAATTATTTTTGCAGTGTCGGATCTGCGGTCATTACAAAACAAATGCTGTATCCCTCTCCATCCCACCACCTTTTAGTTAAGAGCAATTCAACAATGTCAATGTCAGAGAGCTTTTTTTTATTCTTACACAACTCTGTAAGCAGTGAGTCATTTACGGTGTCAGCTCCTGCTGTAGCAATTTGAGCAATGGTGAAAATAATTAGTCATCGGAGGACAAGTGCTCCTTAGCGCTGGTGACATTGTTGAATTGCCTGTCATTCTTTATCTGGGTCATTCACTCCCTCTCTAGGTGCCTGTTGTAGATAATCACTGCCAATAAACTCTGTACCTGTGATTGAGTAGATCTAATAAATGTTAGAATTGGAAATCACTCTCGTCTGTCTTTTTACACGTTTGTTGAGCTCAGTTTCCTCTCCACCGACGCCACCTCTCCTTTCGCCTCCGCCTCCCTTAGCTCTGTCTCATTTTTGTCTTGTGGCTTCCTCCTCCTCCTCTTCCTCCTCCTCTCCATCAAGCTCCCCACTCCTTTGTGTACTTTGTCTGTGTCGCGCTTGTTTCACGGGGGCGTCGCTGCTCCGCTGCGCTGTGATGTGTGTGTTTTCTGCTCCGTGCGGTCTCGTTAAAACGTTGCTTGGTCTACCTGCTTGGTGTTTTGTTTCTTGACGGGGGGTCACCGCTTTGTTGTGTGTAGCTTTGTGACTAGCTTTTGTCAAACTTTGTGTCTTCAAAGCTCGCTGCCGCGTGTGTTGAGTTTGTACAGATCATTATCACCTCCTGCTGATGGATTTCATTTCTTATTTCCCATCTTTACTTGTCATTATTCCCACTCCTGCACTGTGTATGTCTCTGAGATTTTAAAATTAAATCAAGTGGTGAATTGATTGGTGATGGTGTTTTCTCCAGTAGATTTTCAGAGTTGTTGTGTGAGGTCAAAAGCTGTGTTCAGGTAGACGACGCGTTTGGATTCTTGGCTTCAAAGAAAAACCCAGGAAGCCTTCTTTGAAACACTGTGAACTCCACACAGAGAGAGAACGCTCAACATGTTTTCCAGCAACAAAACCAAATGATGAGTATCTTGCACTTGAAGGCACTTTACGTTCACCCCGACCTCACTGCCTTATATTAATAGCGAGGCTTTAATGTAAGGTGATATGTACACAAGATGATGAGGAGGAATCAAAGCCTTTCAGCTCCTCTGCAGGCTCGCTCCTCTTTTCTGGTTGCTAAGTGCATCAGCCTGATTCTTCCCACCACCGGGCGCCATGGTAACCTTATCCACGAGTTGACTGAGCTACAGATAGAAACTGTCACTACTGGTTTTCATCTCTCTCTGCCTCTCTCTTCCTCACAGGAGCTAAAATAGAAACGTAGCTATGATTCGATGTGCCCATATTTTTTGATGCCGCTTGCCATCACGGGAATCCGTGAGGGACCTGCACACATGCAAGTGCAGCAAGCGAGTTAACACGCCTCCACGTTACCACTTTTTTAGAGACTTTATGAAGTTGATTCTGGTTTGGAAAGTCGTGCTCACGGGCTTAATAATAATGTGCTTTAGAGACATACACCCACCAAACAAGCCAGAGTTCATCAGTCCAAACGAGTTAACCATCGGTTCAGTAGCAATTATCCTCTTTTACTGTGCCAGTCTGCTTGATTGCAGATGTCCCCCTCCACTTTATGTATTAACTGTTAAACTGACGCCCCCTGCTGTTCCCGGGGAATAGATATGTAATTGCTGCTGAGGTGGATCAACACAGTTGAGTTTGATTCTAAACACAGGCACATTGTTGCAATAAGTGCTGTGGAAAAGGAAGAGGATGGAGTCCAGCTGCTTACACGAAGATATGAGGATAAAAGAGATTTGGGAACTTCATTGTTTCCTCTGAATTCTGCTGTAAAGACACAATATGATACAAGTTAATTAATGCTTTTGGGGACGCACTGATACTGCTTTTTCTCTTGCACTGAATACCAACACACCCTGACATCACTCTAAGCTAAAGCATCTAAAACAGTGACTTTAAAGCAAGTAAAGTATAGTACCAAGAGTATTTCTGGCCTTTTGGGTAGTTTACCGCGTTTATGTGGAATATAATGTGTAAATAAGCCCCTCATTAGACTGTTAAAATCAAAACCAGAGGGGCTTTGGTCTATATTCACAACCGAGAGCTGCTTCTCTGTGTTACAGCAATCATTTCTTAATTATGGCTCTAATCACTTCTTCCTGTCTGGCAGGCGTTTGGGCTCTGTTGGCTTGGTCGGTAGGGATTGAGATGTCCACTAGGGGGTGATATCACACAGTGTAACTCTATTCATAATGATTGGAGTTCAAAAATGAAGCTTCATAAGCAAAACTGGGAATAATTCTAGAAATGATTAATTCAGCAGTAAAGTTGTTTCCTTTTCCTCTCTGCAGTCAGGGTCAGAGGTCAGTCGCTCAGGTTTTAATTCGGGTCCATATGGAGTGGATTAAAGGATTCCTGGGAGTAAATGGGACATCTATCTAATGACCAGGCTATCTTCAAAAAGTGCTTTGTAATGTAATGACTCAGCAGTACACCTGAGGGACCATATGGTTCAATTTGCCTTCAGGCCTGCTTCACTTTCTTCCTCCTCCTCATGCCTGTGTCAGCTCTCAAAGCTGGTAGCTGCTGACCCCAGGCCAGCCTTATCATCCATCTGGTGGTCAGAGGAGGACGCGTCGCAGATCTTTTGGCAGTCAGCCTCAGTGAGGACTGTAGCTGGGTCCGTTCCAGTCTGGCAGGTCCGTCTCAGCACCCGGCTGCTGCCACGGCTGTGGACAAGGCTCACCACAGGAGGCATGGCCATGTTAAACGGCTGTGTCAAGACATCATTTTTTACACGTCACAGCTGGAGACAGCGAGCATGGGTAAATGATGACTTGCTGAAAAATGAGATGTACAGAAACATTGATCTATGGAATTAAACTGATTACATTGGAGTTATGCAAATCAGGCATATTTGAGTCATTTATTTTAAATAATTTGTGACATATTTAGTATTTTGGTTACAATTGAACCGTCTTCCCTCACTATCAACATCCTGCATTGCCCTGTGACAGACTGGCAACCAGCCAAGGGTGTTTCCCTGCCTTTTGGGTAATGCATGCTGGGATAGGCTGCAACTCTGTAACAGTAATAAGTATAGAAGATAGAGCAGCACTTCCCGAACTTTCTGTCTTAGTTTTTGATAACAGATCAACTAATAAGTAATTTTTAATGCAAGACAAGATAAAACGTGAAGACGTCGCCTTTTGTTTTGGGAGCTTCGGTTTATTTCCAGTTCTACTTCTATTTTCTGAAATTTTTTATTGAATAGATCAAGAAAATTATTGGCAGATTAATCCATAATGAAAATGCAGCCCTACTTTTGACTGTTTATAAAGATGTTAACTCACAATCTCTTGAGAAAAGTTAAATACTTTCAACAGTTATACACATAATGAGTCCGAAATGTCTTTTATCTTCACATTTACCGTCTTTTAAACACATTTTATGACCTGTGGAGGTAAAACTATCCAGTATTTTATAAGAAAAAGACAAACAGAAACTACTTCTAGATGATATAGGATTTTTCCTAAATTGCTAATCATCTCATGGCCTTTAAGATCTATATTATGACCCCATGGGGGGTTCTCTAGTATAGAGAGTGGGGTAGATGGATGGTTGAAAGTACAAATTGTTGTAATTCATCAAAATGCATCATCCAATAGCTCCACATACCAGCATCAACACATCACATCCTGCAGGAAATCCCTGTGACGTAGATTTATGTTTATATTGTTTAGTAATTATATTTAATTTGAATTAATTTCATGTCTTAATTGTCAAAAGTCAGTATCTTGTACTTGAACTTCACACAAGAGCTTGGCAGCTGCTGAGGAGTCCTTGAAGTTGTTTTGTGTTCACCTCGGTGGTTCAAACTGTACTGTAGTCGTGTTGCTGAGAGGTCTGTGTAAGGTCAGCTGTTGGAGCTCACAGGCTGTGTTTACATCTGTACCGAACAGCAGTGAATCACAGTCAGCGGAGTTAAGAGAGTCAATGTGTTGAAGTGCAGTGTTTGAGTCACTCTGGCCTCTGTGTTTAGAGTCTGTGGGGCAACAGGGTTCACATGACAAGTGGGGAGTTTACCAGCCGTCGCAAACTTTGGTTTGTAGCCCCCCACCTTACTCATCATATGTGATTTTTATGTTTATTAATTGTTTGAAATAAAATACAAGTGGTAGTGTTGAAATATATAACATCTGACAACAAGGAAGTTAATTCATACATTTCATAATGGTCCAATTCCATTTGAGCTCTTTCCCAAGATTTGGCAGCGAGTTAAGCAAGCAAGCGAGTTTGAGGCGAAGTGGTTATGTCATCGACTTGACAGCCGCCGTCCAGATTACACAATTTTATAACTGTCAGATTATACAAACAATTTAAGTTGATGCGTTCATCGGAGCGGTGTCGAATTAGAATGTACGTGAACCCAACAGATGGGTGCAGAAGTTTCTATTTCTTAGATCATCTGAAGCCTTTTATAGTCATGTCAAGCATCTGGCCATCATGCAGTATAAAGTGATGTCAGTGCTGAGTCCACATGAGGCAATGAAGCAAGAGCCAAATATGCCTGGGTAGTGTCATTTAAAAAAATGTTTGACAACCATATGTAAATTGAAAGTCATTATTTTGGTTATTTAAAGCTGCAGTTATCATTTTTTTATGTAAGTGATGCATCAGATTACTATGTGAGAAAGTTATCACCCAACTCTGCAGCTTCAGGTCTATGCGGTGTTTTCCAGTTTCAGCATTTTTTTAGCTCGGTGTTTTGGTTTTACCACGCTGCAAACTCTGCTTTCATCAACCCCGTTTTCCCAGCAAGAACAGGCAGCTGCTAGCTTCTTGGGCCAAATGCCTGGCAGCACCAACCGCATAGGATTAGCGACTAGCTGGTGAACATGATGGAGCATCTAGCAGCAAAAAAAAGCCAGATATTTTTCTCAGGAGTTGGTGGAGACCAAAACAGAAGTTGCTTAGTATGTCAGATGGTAAAATGGATGTGTAATAGGTGTTTGGCTTTAAAACCCTAACCCTGAAAACCACCGCCTCCTGGCGGTTCAAGGCCCCCTAGGGGCGTAGCAGTGTAGCACCAAAATGGTAGTGAAGCTGTCATTATTTGAAGGTAGAAAAGTTACATAATGGTGCTTTAAACCTTCCATGTGTGTCTTTTTCTCTCATGCACAGAGGGAAGCACAGACCCGAGCTCCAACACCAAATCACCCACCGATAGAGCCGACGCTGCACAGACGGTTCAGGAGGTGATGGACGTGGAGGGGGTGCACCTAGAGGAGGGGACGCCACTCGAAACATCCCAGGGGGAGGACTCTGAGCTCAGCCTGAGCTTCCAGGGCTACGTCGCCGAGCTGCGGCAGTGCCAGAGCAAGATGAGGAACGCCCAGATGCCCCATAACGGCCGCAACCCACCGGAGGGCAAGGACTGCACGACAGACCTGTACAAGGCCACAGTTGTCTAAAGGGAACCCCCACTGCTGCACTTTTAAAGCCTGAGGCACTGTCCTTTGAAAGGGAATTAGTCAAATGATGGGCTGCATGTACAAAGCTGTCGATTTACACTCCAAAAAAATCAATATTATGGTGATAGATATTGTATATTTGTTATGAACTCTGACGTCTTCTCGTTGATTTTTAGTACTGGTTGTAATTTTGGGACAGTGATATCTTTTTGTTATGGTATAGTTTAATAATGAAGTGCAAAACAATTGTTTTATGAGCCATGTTAGACTGAGGACAACCACGGAAGAAGCCTGAAATTAACTTTTGGGTACCAGTTTCTAATTAGGCAAGAGTTTAGTCCTTATTTTATAATAAACCATGATGAATTAATGACTAAACAATAAGTTACTTTACTAACATTACACAGTACATATGGGATTAACCATAAAATAAGCTATTAAATACAGTTTATAGATGCTTTGTTAAGTTTGACAGAAAGATCTTGCAGTGTTCTCCACTAGCCTTCCACTGAAGAAGACCATGAGATGCAGCTAAAAGGTCCAGAAAAACCTTTTTCTCGTAAATAAATGGCTTATAAACCATTAATTAAGCTATTAATTAAGCTATTTCCACCACACTTTTACACCCTTCTGTGGAGGAAGACCATGATATGGAGCTGAAAGCTCGGCAAACGTTCTCATTAATAACTTCTAACTGATCTTTGATGCATTACCAGTTTCATTTGTTAACCATTAATTAAGCTATTCACTACAATTTACAGTATAGACTTTAATGTTTGACACAAATATGTCTTCTGCCGAGGAAGACCATGATATGCAGCTGAAAGCTCGGCAAACATTCTTATTATTAACTCATAACTGATCTCTGCAGCATTACCCAACGATTTAATTTATTAAGCATTAATTAAGCTATTCACTAAAACGTACAGTATAAAGACTTCTGCTGCTGAGGAAGGCTGTGAGATACAGTTGAAAGCTCTGAAAAATCTAGTGAGTGAACCTTGAGTTTGAACATTTAGTCAAACTACTTGCCGTATTAGAAAGTGGTACCCACGTTTGTCGCACCGTATGCTTGGCAGGACTTTGTATTTAGGATCAAAAGGGAGGGAAATCACAACTTTTTCTTGGATATTTAACTATTTCCTGTTTACATCTTCTTCCTGTGTTTTACAGATAAATACATGACGGTACCTTTATTGCCTGTACTTCCTGCTTCTGTGATTTTTTTGAGGTTGTCCACATGTTGAATGATTAAAAAGCTTTAATGGCTGTAATTCCAACATAACTCACGCTCTTTTCTTTTGTGCACTGTTTACGATCGATTATTTCTGACAGCCGGGAAATCCTCACCATCCAATCTAGTCCACCTTGTAAAAACATTGAAATACTCCTCTGTTGTAGTTTATAACCTGAAGTCTTGCGTAAGACATTCACAGCCCCGAATCCTCCTATAGTTGGCAAGCTAAATGTGTTTGCTAAGTTAGTCAGAATTGTCAATAATTAACTGTATAGTTGTCTTAGTTTAGCAATTTCCTCTTTGGAAATCGACTGTGTTCACCTGGGGATTCATCACAAACGTGGACGTGCTGTTTAGCCGTCCAGCCTCCTCTTTGTATTTTTAGCTCAGCATCTGGAGAGAGATTATTACAGCTGGTGAAAATTAGAGGTTAGATTATGGGAATGGGGAGTCTGTCTTGACAGAGCATGTCACTGCTGGAATGCTGACAACACGCAAGGCCAATAAATGGTTGGTTCACTTTCATACTTGCCTTATTTCAAAGGTACTGTGATTACTGAATTCTTCATTACAACAGTAATTCCTTCCGGATCCGTGATACACTCTCACTTTGTACTTCCTCTTATTTTAAACGCTCAAGATATAACTTATTCAACCTCCTGTGAACGTTTTCATGTCGAGACTGCTTTCATCTTGGCTGTTCTCACAGCAGGCAATACTGTATGTAAGATGGGACTCTTATTTTGAAAGGTGTACACACCTCTACTACTTCAGGCCTCAATGAAGCAATGAACCACAAACCACACCACTTCCTGGTGCAAACTGGATTAAAATTGTATTTTAAAAAGGTCATAATTTGCGACACAACGTTAGTCTGTTGACCTGGGGATTAATGAAGTAAATCATCTTCTTTTAAAGAAACTATCCCAACGTTTTGCTGGAAACTACATTTCCCATAATACATCTTTTTGTCGTATACACTCCTTCCTGGTAAATCCCTGCTTTTCCCCCTGTCTGCACAGTCACAGTAGACTTTGAGCCATAATGAGTTGTCTCCAAGCTCAAGATGAGCTAACCCTGATGACATCACTGTGACATCATCAGGGTTATTTTTCCCACACTGGATAAAGCTAAAAAAAAAAAGTCACGTGTCATTACACAACTGTTTTCACATGCTCTGTAGTAATAGTACTGCCAATGTTTTGTTTAAAGGTTTAGTGTGTCAGATTTAGAGGAATTTATTGGCTAAATATGGAATATACTAGTCAAAATCATAAGCACCTGAAAATAATAAAATAATTTTGTGTTTTCGTTACCTTACGATGAGCACAACACACACACACACACACACACACACACATATATATATATATATATATATATATATATATATATATATATATATATATATATATGCCATGTTTCTACTGTAGCCCATAAAGGACAAACCAAACACAAGCTTGAGATAGCGCCTTTCATGTTTTTTCCACTAATTCCATACCCACTTTAGGTTCTCCCACTAGCTTGGAAGGGGTATGGCGGGGTGAGGGGAGGGGTGTTCAGTTGGTTGCAAACTGTCACAAAATCTTACACACTGAACATTTAAATAAACTGTTTTGGGGAAAATCAAAAGTCTTCAATGGTAAATTAAAGCTTAGCTAAGAGACCAAGTTAGCTAGCATAGTTTAAGCTAAGCTACCCGCTAAAACAGTTACTGCTAAAAAAAACTTTACTACTTGTGGAATTAATTATTAGTTATAGTGAGATTAAAGCCTATTATCAGACTGGACTGGCCCTCTGTTTGAAGCTAATCGCTGGAGCTAGATTAGGAGCTGAATAAAACTGATTCCAGAGTTATAATCTGTCATTATTTTATGACCATAATCCTTATTCATGTCCTTATGTTTCTGATGTAATAAATCATTTGGTTGAAAGAATGATATAAAAATTAACTTTTGTGTCTAATATGGCTGATGATAACCGTTAAAAGTCGTTGGGAGATTTATTTAGACTAATTTATTAAAAAAGCTAGTGTACTTCAACCAGGCAGCACAGCTTAAACACATAAAAAAATGTGATATTATGACAACTTCACACAGGAGTAACGCGTTAACGTTACACGGTGCTTAAGGCAGCATAGGAGGCATCTTGCAGCACCATGTCCCGGCCAACTCTCTCTCTCTCTCTCTCTCTGCCCCTCTCTTCCTCTGGAAAGTTTCCCCTCTCTCCGTAGATAACTTGCAATGACAAACCGTCTGCAGAAAAAAGGTGTCGAGCCGCGATATAGGATGCCTCAGAGATAGTCAAGCCTAATGACGCAACTGGTTTACTCAATACAGCTTGAAATAGTGAAGGACAGGATAATACTTGCAGGGTTTCCCACGTTTCATATGACCAAAAGCAGGCTGAGGACTCAGGAACTGACAGATATAACGTGACAGACCCTCTTCCTACTTGTGGACATAAGCTTCTCCGGACTCCAGGGACCAACAACAAAACTTTCATGATGGCATATATTATGTTACTTTTTCTACCTTGTGTCTTCAGTGCACGGGCGGTAAGTTTTAACCATCCTACTCACCTCCTGTGCGTCTTTTTTTTAATCCACTTTGCGTGCGTAAAAGGCAACAAAAGCTTGAATAACTTCTCCTTCCCTCGGTTCCAGCGCATATTAGTCCCTGGGTATGAAACAGTCACTTCCAATGAGGCATTCAAGGAGAGCCGGAAAGGTAAGTTATACCTGTGTTTAGAGGAGAAAGAGAGAGGGAGGAAGGGGGATGCACATTGAACAGGCAGTGATTGTGATATATTTTAAAAGTTGTTAGTGCAACATAAATCTAAAGCATATGGGAGCTTGTGTTTGTCAGAAACCTGCTGCATGATTTAGCAGGAGTCTTTGTGTGGTGTGGTACACAGGGCTGGTCCTAGGCATTTAGTGGCCCTAAGCAAGATTTTGTTTGTGGCCCCCATAAAACAAATCGCACACACCGCTAATAACTGAATGAACACAAACACACACAATAGAGTTTAACAAATCATTCAACATCAAATCTCTTGCTGTGATTGATAATGTCAAAAGTAAATTATTTATATCTACAGAGGGAGCGGGTCCTCTTCTATGGAGTCTGCCATGTTTCTACAGTAGCCCATAACGGACAAATCATATAACATAAAAATATTGAAAATCATTATGAAGTTTCCGCGTAACCATAGTCACTCACGGTGCCGGAGGGGATGTAGAGACACTGAATTAAGCCGTTTACACTAATACACACAAGTGCATGTTTTTTTTTCACACATGTAGCAGTGTCAGACGTGTTCTGTGACGCAGTCAAAAACTAATTGATAACTGATAACGTTGCGGTAGACATAAGTCCAAGTTAATGTGTTGTCCTGAGCAACCGCATAGCCCGCTTATGCCAGCGACCGGCCCTGAGGGGTACAGGAGGGGAAATGTGCAAGTGTTTTTGAGTTTCTCATCTAATTTCTGTGTCTTCTGCTCATGTGTGTTTTGTACTGTGTTTGCCAGTTCTTACTACAACAGGTAAAGAATGTAAATTCCCATTTCGTCAGGGTGGAAGGATTCATCATCACTGCATCACCTTCTTATCCTCAAGACCGTGGTGAGTCCTCATTAGCCAGTCTGTCTGAATCAACTGTTTTGGTTACACAAACAGTCACTAATGAGTGTGTGTGTGTGTGTGTGTAATCACCATATTACCACACTTTGACAAAGACACAGCTCAACGCTTGACAGATACATGTGCTGCCTCATCACCCACAGTTACACACCTTCTCTACGTCACCATGAAATATTTTTTCACATCACAGGAGGCATGACCTCCACACAAACAAAAACACTGGTATTTTCCATCCTGCACTGCAATCATGGGAGGGAAGGGACACTGATGCAGTGTGTAATCGGGTTGTTTAGTCTCATATAATTACAGCTTGCAGAGATGAGGGATTTATGCAACAGTATCATCAGGAAACATAATTAAACTTTTAATGAGGTAATGAGCTAATTGGCTTTGATAAATTGCATATTGCTGAATCATTGGTGGGCCTCGTAATGATTTGTGTGTGTTATAACCAGCAGTTTGAGACAGAATATAGAAAATTCTTGACTTGAACTGCAACATTTACGACTATATGCAGTTTATGTCAACCACTGCCATATTTTTTTATTGCCTCAGATTGTGACATAGCAACAGAATCTTCGTTTTTATTTGTTTTTTTTATTTTGGAAATAAAAACAAAAACTTGTTTAAGGGCTTGCCAGTCATCATTTATCAATGAGACAGGAAGAGTGGGTGCCAGCAAGTTGGAGCAACATGAATGTAATTATATATGGCCCAACATCTTTTGGTCCACCTACACATAACGTTAATGCAATAAGACCCTACGTGTTTTAGTGATGTGCTCATGAGCTCAGCATCAAGATATGTTTGTTATTATGTACCGCAGCGTCAGTGAGCGCAGCAGAAGTATGCTGATGTTACTTAATGTAGTGGATGATTGACAGAGGTGGGTGGTTAAAAGAGATTTTTCTTTCCTTTAGGGGTCTAAAAAATCCTCTGTCATGGTGTCAGTAATTTGATGTCACATTGCCAGTGTAGTACATTTGATAAACTGTTGAAATGAGTTCAATAGTCGTAGTCGCAAACTGACATATCTCTAGCTTGGCTACTCAACAACATTCCCCGCGATGTTAAAGGGAGAGATGAGCAATAAGTCAATCTCATTGGCACTTGATATGTTCCCACTGTAAATCATACTGCCCAACCCGATTGCAAATATTTCTTCTACTTGTAATCCAGGTGACTTGCCGGTGACTGTACTACATTTCCGTCTCTCCTGTTCTAGGTG
Source organism: Sciaenops ocellatus (assembly GCA_033000465.1). Taxonomy (NCBI): domain Eukaryota; kingdom Metazoa; phylum Chordata; class Actinopteri; family Sciaenidae; genus Sciaenops; species Sciaenops ocellatus. Next base: position 10,294,103 of record CP136875.1, on the reverse strand, counting down.
CTCCCTCACACATAATTTTGATCGGGACCGGAAGTTTGGCTTCTGTGCAACGGAGAAAACTCGGCAAGGGGGTTCGTTTGCGCAACACACAAGTGCATTTAATGACTATTACAGTATTTTATCATCAGAAACACTTCATTTTATTTTAATGTTTATCCTCTAACTTTTTGTTGTTTCAGTTTTCAACATTTGTCAGCCAAATCCATGTCTTAACAGAGGCATCTGCACGCCGATCCCTCAAAAGCACTCGTTTGAGTGCTCCTGTTCTGAGAACTTCACTGGGAGACTCTGTGAGCACAGTATGTAAACTTATTATTACTATAAGTATAATAACTCTGTTTTTCAGTGTTAGAGCAAGTTCTCAGTTACTACTACATTGAATATTAGGGCTTTTAATGAGCTTTTGTCAGATTTTCTTTGACATCATTGTTGATTTTTCTGCCTCAGTTTAATGTTTTCATATCACTGTGCACATTAAGATGCTTACTGTCAGCCACAGAAGGAAACTGAAGTCTCTGCCAGGAAGTAGTTCCTTGAAAACATGTCAAACTCTATCATCGCGTTCATGACGTTTTCAGGAAGTGTTTGCCAGCAGTGATAGCAATTAACGCTCAGTCTTACTCATTCAGCACTAGTTTGACTAAATATTCTTCAACTCAAAGTCTAACTTGTGTCTATATGTGTTATTTCCAAAATAAATGTCATGTGGTAATGAAGCACACAGTTACTAGTTGTTTGAAATTTCACGCTCTACTTCTTCCCTCTCATTCAAGTTTCGCCTTCAGTTTCATGAATGTCAAGGTAAAACGGAAAATGCTGAGTCATGTGTGTCAAAAAGGTTTCACTTTGCATTCAAAGCCGTTCAAAACAATAAAACAAACACAAGAAAAATGGATCCACTCTGAAAGCATGTTGCATAGCTAAGCCATTAAACTCTGCTCTGCACGCTCCATTGAGCTCCTCAATCTCCTCTCACATTTCAACCCCGTCGCCTTTTATGTGTTGTGTCGGCTTTTTTTCAGAAAAGTGCTATGAAACCATACACCTACGCTATTATGACACGGGAGAGTCTTGGGGACGAATTCACCTCCGCAATGTGGAACAGTGCACATGTATGGCAGGGGAAATCAAGTGTGAAAGAGCCCGCTACACAAGTAAGATTTGGGGTCTTGTTTTTGCTTTTGGTGGGATAATGAATGAAGAGTGAAACCTGATAATGGGACATGTTTATAATAAGTTAAACACTATACACTTCCACAAACTGTTGAACTGGTTGTCTTGACTCTACATGTAGCGACTAAGAATTACCTAAATTTGCTGCAGACCCTGTGCATTATTGTTTTTCTTTCAGTTCACAAAACATTCCTGACTTATCAAGCTATAAAAAAATGCTAGTATCAGTTCTCCTCCCAGCCCGAAAAAATGCATTTTTCCTTTGATCACAGCTCCATAGTTACAAGAGTAACCTTTCCATGGAAGAAAAGACAGATTATATGACTCACTGTGACTCAGGAGTGGTGTTTTAGGACACACCCCATGGGTCCGTAAGGTGCTTTCATCTCAATGGGGGGATGTTCATGGGCATTTTGCAGATTCCCTGGTACAAAGGAGAGGGAGGCAGTGCAGTGGTTTCACGCTCCCTGAGCTGAAACAGTTTTTTTGTCATGATGGTAGGGGCTAGTGATCATGGGGGAAAAGAAATCCTTTCAGCTAAATGCACCTGAATATCCTTTGATTTGGCTTTCAGATGATGTTGAACAATATTTTCATTTTGCACTCAGATCAATTTTTTAGATCTTTTGGCTCGTTTGAGCAAAAGTTCTCCCCCCCCCCCGCTGCAGATGTGGCGTCAGTATTGTCTGGCATATTTTACAGATGTTGCAATAGATCTCAAGGGAATACTCAGGGTCACACATACTAAATGTACATACGAGCACAAGACCAGTTTGCACTGCTCTGCAACAACTTCCACTGTTTGAATTGAAGATATATCATTCACATATAGTGTTGTCAACTTGTAAAGGTGAACATGTTGCTTATTTACACAACCAGCAGACCAACTCCTGATGGAAATGTCTGGCTCTTTTCCTGCTAAATTCTCCGCTGTGTTTGCCAGCTAGTTGGCAACTTTGCCCGTGTGCTGCTTAGTGCTGGGCAGGTAGTGTACAGTCGGTTTATCAGTGTTTTTTTTTTTTGGCCAAACACAACTGCAACTGAAAGCAACACTGATGAGAGCAGGGAGAGTGAAACAAAACAGTAGAGGTGCGGGCTGTAAAATGATCATTTTCTGTGGGTTCGTCACAAGCAGTGACATCTTAATGAACACACATTATTTGACTCATCTCAGCTCATTGTTTAGCCGTCCAACTTTCACTCTCGCTGCTCTCGTAGCTTTGTTTTCGGCTGCAGCAGGTGGCTTTCATCAGAAAAAAAACCCCCCTCAATTTAAACAACCTGCTCGGCACCAAACAGCTGACAGACACAGTTAGTGACAAGCTGGTGAACATAGTGCATCATTTAGCAGCTAAAAGGCCAGATATTCCCCTTAGGAGCTGGTGGAGACCAAAAACAGAGCTAAAAGAGGCTTAAATGAAGTTTTGTGGAAATGTGCAGTATGTATGGTATCAAGATGTTTGTCTTTATGTGTCCAGGGTGCCATTCAAACCCTTGTCAGAATGACGGAGCGTGTCGACTGATCATAGCCACCGGGAAGGAAGTGTGTAGCTGCCAACGTGGCCACAGTGGACCGTACTGTAGCATTGGTGAGTAAAGTCAGGACTGTGGTGACAGCTATTCTTTGCCCTCCTGTGTATTTGTCATGTATGCATGTTCATACAATGCATTCGTGTTCATGCATGCGTCCGTGTGTGTGTGTGATAATAGTTTGAATGGTGGCAGGTGAAGACATGAGCGGAGCTGCTAAACATGCACTCAGTTGTTGTAACTGTTGCCGTTAACGCATACAGAGAGACTTGTTCTGACTGATTCCAGTGTGAAGGAAAGAGATCAGCCATCGCACAGATCTGCATCTGTAAATTGCCTGATTGCATTTACGTTGTTTACATACCGGTGTTATTCTGTGGAATGGAGACACGAGTGGAACAAATTTTTTTGTATGCGTGTGTGTGCGTGTGTGTGCGCAGAGCCGGAGACAGAGTGCTATAACAACAGGGGCACGGGTTACAGAGGGGTCGTGGGGACCACGGTGTCCGGCGCTCGGTGTCTGCCGTGGAACTCAGACCTGCTGTACGACGAGCTTCATGTGGGCACGGTGGTTGCGTCACCCCTCAGGGGCCTTGGGGAACATGCCTACTGCAGGTGTGTGTGTGTGTTGATTCCTCCTGGTAATTAGCTCCATGACAAATGAAAGCTACTTTTAGTTACTATGAATAGATTCTAGATTAATATTATGGTTGCTACAGTGCCAGCTGGCTTATCTACAGGGCCAGATTTCCTTCTACTTTCCCATGAATTCAACTTTAAAGCTGCAATATCCAAGTTTTTACTCTGAGCTGGCAAAGCTGTCCTATCCCTTATCTGTCAAGTTCATGTGCCAACACTTGTCACTCATGTGGAAGAGCCTTCAGTCGACTCAGAGGCAACCAGCAACCATAAAAAACCATAAAACCACCACGAGCATTAAAAAAGCACATGGTGAATCCAGCCTGTCTGTGATAAAAAGAGGTCTTATCTCTTCCACATTCACTCTTCTTCCATATCTTACTGCTTTCCTCAGTAGTTGTTGTTGTTATTACCTAGCAGCCACATGGCATGCCTTACAGCAAATGATATGTGCAGCAAAATGTCCCAAATATCAAAGAAACAAGCACACAAGCCCAGACTGTCTGAACGCCTCAGACTCGCATTGATCATGTGCCAGAAAATCTCAGTGTTGCATTATTCCTAATTATTCAAACCATCTGTATTTAAAAGTGAAAAATTCATCAAGTCATTTTCAAAAGTGATGGAGTCCCTTCGAGATGTGTAGTAACTGAGTAATGTGCGGCGTTAGAAACAGCGGTGCCACACCTACACACACTCTGTCCACTGTGTTTCTGTGTGTGTGTGCAGAAACCCAGATGGGGACAAGATGCCGTGGTGCTACACGCTAAATGACAGCGCCATCTCCTGGGAGTACTGTGATGTCCCGCCCTGTGTGATGCGTGTGTGTGAGTAAACGGGGCACAGGAAGGAAGTTTTTTTTTGTCATTGGTTTGAGCTGACGTACGGTGAAATATTGTGTCAAGTCGGGTCAGAAAGTAGGGTGTTAAAGAACATAACTGCATCTGTAATTCATCGCTGAACAGGTGCATTGATGTGCTGTACTTAAATGCCCCGCCACGTGCTTTTCTAGCTTGATTTTGCTTCATCGTCTGCTGTTTATAAATCCATGCCACCCCTGTATTACTAACTCTTCTTTCTATTCTGGCCTTGGTCAAGGTTGACACATTCATTTAGCTGACCTGAATAGATAAAATAGACCTCTGTTCGAACACGATCTCTTCGTTACAATGTATGAAAAGTTAAGACTCTTCATCAAGGCTGCTCGCTGCATCATTCGAAACCTTCACTCTCTCAGCTCTGATTATGCAGCACAGTCGGCAGTGTCATTCAGCAGCTCGAAACCTCATTAAATGCCTCCACTTTTTTTAAATTAGAAAGCCAGTGTTTGTGATAAAAGCAGAAAGCGCGGAGAATACAGCTAATCTCTTCTGAGTCACGCCGCTCTGAAGAGTTGATTTCAGCCAAGTCGACTTGTTCAGTGGCAAAAAAAAAACAAAAAACAAATGAGATAAGAGGAAATAAAGACATGACTCATCCTGAATCAACATGTCACGTCAGGTGGAGGCAAAATGTTTAGGTGATGAGTGGGAAGTTGGCAGAGTTGGTCGTCTGTCATGATGCCAGGCGTATGCACAAGCTTCTTCCTCAGCATAGGACTTTTCAGCGTTAGGTTGCTATCATCCTATAGAACATCTTATTTGTGCTCTTGCAGGGAATAATCATGCAGTTATGCGTGATTGAAAATATTCAGAAGAGATATTTAGAGAAGTGTGTTAGTAGAATATTGTAGCTGTTAGACAGGTTTGTAGTTTATTTTAGCTCTAGGATTTCTTAGAAAGTTGTAGCTTGTACTAACAATCATGCCACTAAGTTTGAAATAAACTTGTCTCCTCATGCAGCTTCTTCGAGGCTATTAAACGTTGTGCATGGCAATAAAAAACCCAAACCCATCAAGCCAGGCAAGAAGCATGTGTGTGGGAAAAAGCACAAGAAGAGGTTATCGTTTGCCAGGGGGCGAATAATGGGTGGGTCCTCAGCTCTGCCAGGCACTCACCCCTGGATGGCGGCCATATACATCGGGCAGTCCGACTTTTGTGCCGGCACCCTGGTCTCCTCCTGCTGGATCGTCTCTGCGGCTCACTGCTTCTTTCGCAAGTATGTCACAGAGCCAAATGTTTTGTAGCCGTTTTGAGTTTGCATACAGAACATAATGTTATTTCTTTGAACAAAATGTTGTCCTTGAGAGCCCTTTTCATACCTTCTATAAAAGCACTCAGTTTGAGTCAGCGGTGTGATCCTTCAGAAAATATTCCTAGTTCAGACGGGAGCGTTATTTTCTCCAAACTGGTTTATGCAGCTTAACTGGGGGTCACAACTTAAAATGTACGTGATTTAAAGACTCTGACCCCTCAGCTTTATGAACACACTATATTTAGACAAGCATCCAGTTCGAGGAAAACCTAAAAACGTCTCATGCACAGATGCTGTTTACATTTCCCAGGCATCTGTTGTCATTGTTGTTGAAAGATCTTCGGCTTAAGCACGAAATCATCAACAGTTTCAGAGCTTTTATATCTTCAGAAAAAAGCCTATTTGAAAAGGAAACAGTACATGATATCTGCAAGGTTGTGTTTCTTTTAAACACGCCGTTATTGCAAAGCTGTTTTTAGTATCACCTTGGATTTGATTAAACTAATTAAAGCGGAACAAGAGTCCACGATGTTCATCACACCCCGCAGCAGAAAAGTGATGAACATAATCAACAACATACCAGAGATTTAGCTATTATTAGAGCGCTACCTGCAGTGGGGATAAAAGTGTTAATATTTGTCCTCAGGAAACAAACCAAGAGATCATTAAATAGGGTCAGAGTTGGAAATGGTTCATCCTCAGGGGAGCATGACACACCAAAGAGGTTTCATGGAAATTTGGTCATTAGTTTTTAATATTTCTGCACATGTGTTGCACAGACAGACAGTATTATGAGTGTTATGAGCGCATACTTTGCAGGACCGTAATAAAAGTGTGTCTTCCCTCAGCCCACTAAGGTCTCAGATTCGCGTAGTGCTCGGCCAGCAGAGATTCAACGTCACCGATCCCAACACCAGGACATTTGGAGTGGAAGAGTACATCTTTCCAAAACAGTTCTCAGTGTTTAATCCAACACTGCATGACATTGGTAATTATTAAATGCACACACACACACACACACACACACACACACACACCAACAGTGACTCACATAAACTAGAAAACCTCCTGTCCCCATTCAGAACTCAAACTTTACTTCAGGCCCCAGTCTGCGAGCACAGCTGTGCGTCACCGAGCAGCTGTGTCCCTGTGCTCCCCCGCATGAAGACATTTCACACACACTCATACACACACACACACACACACACACACTCATACACACACACTGGTATATGGGTGTGGTAGTTTTCATTGACTAACGGAGTCTCCAAGTCTGCCATTTGTTTCGTGATGCCAGCTACAACTTTTATCATCTCTTTGCCTGTTTCATAACATTTTCTGTTTCTGTTCGGCAGTTCTGGTCAAACTGAAGAAGCAGGACGGGCGGTGCGTGAGGAGAACCCCGTTCATCAGACCCATCTGTCTTCCAGAGAAAAGCATGACGTTTCCTGATCACTACTGCTGTACGATTAGCGGCTGGGGACACATGCATGAGAGTGAGTGATGAGGTAGTCATGGTGGTGCTGTGTAATATCAGAGTCATCATAACAGATATCTACACACTCACACACTGGAACAGATTACAGATTGGTACAAACAGTGCAACACCAATAAGTGATTTACTCATTCATAAATTAAACTGTCAGAGCAGAGCCAGTGTTTGTTTACATGTTAGCTTCACTTTGACAAAAGAGTTAGAAATCCAACTAAAGTTCTTCCAAGGCTCTTAGAAACTGCTGGCTTGTTTCAAACTGATTCAGTGAATTGGTTTGAACCATTAAAACTTAAGAAATATCTTAGCTAGTAAAGACTTTAGTGAGCTGTAAATCGGTTGCTAGAAATCATCTGCAGCAGCGTCTAATGAAAGGCAATCCCATATTTAAATGGGAGGTCACTTTAACATCACAAGTTGTAACATAACTTCCGAAAAAAATGAACAGCTAAAGTCAGATGCCAATCATTTGCAAATAAAGGTATTCCTTTCTTTAATAAATTTAAAAAATACTGTATGTGTTTCAGACTTTCTTTTTGTGTCTTGGTGGGGAATCATGACCGCAGTGTTTCTGAAAATCCTGGCCACGGCCTTTTTCAGGTGAACGAGGTTCCACTTTCTTGTAATGTAACGAGTTATTTGTCCTTTATTTGTCAGAGGCTGAGGGTTACTCAAGTCTGCAGGAAGCCGGAGTGAGACTGGTTCCTCAAGAGACTTGTAGGAAGCCGGAGGTTTATGGAAACCACGTCACAGCTGACATGTTTTGCGCGGGGCTCAATGGTTGTGTCGACGCTTGCCAGGTGAGAAAGAGACAGACTCATTAAATCCAAGTTGATGGTCGTGTTCTCCATGGTTATATTGTTTAGATTTTTTCATGAGCACATTAGGTCACACCAGCTTTTTTTTTAAATCCATGACCTTGACTTGAAGTTTATGTGAAGTACTTCCTAAATTCTTAACAACTGTTAAGCTTAATTTAATTTAATTTACTAATGCATTAATCTCACTTCATGAAGGCTAGTTTGAGTTTGCTGGTGTAACCGGCACCTTTTTATTATTATTTTTGTATCACACAGCTCTGGAGTTTTGGAAATTAGAACTGTTCATGAAGTATTCTGGCCACAATAGACTCCTGGAGCCTACCTAGCTGTTGACCTCCTCCCTCGGCTCTGGAAGGGTCGATATCAGAAAGTTGACTCGAGGTATCAGAGTAATGGAGTGGCACTTAAGATGGCAGCAGGGATTCCCCTGAGCGAAGAGCCGGGGGGTGAGGGGAGTTAGTGAGTGTCTGAAACTGCAGTGTCACTCAACCCACATTGTAAAATATTTAAACTCCTTCCTCTTAAATGAAATGTCACAGTTGGTTATTTACCTTATGCATTAGGTTTTTAAGTGTGTGACTCAGCTGTTTGTGTGGCTCCACTTTGATCTGTGCATGTGTGTTTATATGTGTTATGACCGTATCTGTATACTGTACTTTCCTCAGGGCGACTCTGGGGGTCCTCTGGCTTGTGCGAGGAATGATGTCAGCTTCCTGTATGGGATCATCAGCTGGGGAGAGGGCTGCGGTCGCTCTGGAAAACCCGGTGTTTACACCAGAGTGGTGAACTATGTCGACTGGATCAATTCAGTGATCAGACGCAAACCCAAGGCGTCATGATTGGACGTTACCTGGACGTTAACTTTTAATATATGAGATACTGTACTATATTGTATTCTAATTTTTTATGTAATGCTTGTGGAAGTTTATAGGTTATATTTTTTAACTGTGAAACATTTTCTGACTGAATAAACCTTTACTGACTTGAAAAAGACATCTTGGAGGATTTTTACAAAGCAGTCCCAAATTAAGGTGCACTTACTGGCTTTTTTCATCTGGAGTTTGGTCAGTTGTCATGAGGATGGATCTGTTTACATGTTCACAATTCATCCGTAGTACTAGTCGTCATGTATTCTGTGTCCTTAAAGGTGCAATGTGTAAGATTTAGATGGCAGAATATAGCAGGAATTGAATATAATATGTATAACTAATGTCTTCATTAGTATATAATAAGAATCTGTAGGTTTCTGAAGAGCTACTATGAAGCTCAAAATCTGTGGCTCTGGCTGCCGCCATTTTGGTAGTCCTGCCGCCTCCACCTCCAAATTGGCAAACGTAGATCATCAGCAGCCTGTGTGCTCAAATAAAGCGCCACACTCTTAATTCTACATAACTTTAAGCCTTAATATAATTTGAACTGGTGAGTTATATAAATATTCACCCTCGGTACAGTTATCATGAACGGGGAAATTAGCTATAGAGACCAAAACTGTTTTTTGTACCAGACTGTAAACATGTTTATTTCTGCTGTGAAGTTGGACATTTTAACATGGGGACTTATGGAGATTGACTCGTTCTGTAGCCAGCCTCAAGTGGACGTTTGAGAAACTGCAGTTTTTAGCACTTCTGCATTGGCTTCAGTTCACAGCCATGGAGGTTGCCGCTGGAGTCCCAAAACAGACAAACCAAACACTGGCTCTAGATAGTACCTTTCACGTTTTCCGCCATAGTAGTTTCTCCTTCATGCTAGAAAGGATAGGGTGATGGGAGGGGTTGCAATCAGCAACTACTTTGCTAGATGCCGCTAAATCCTACCCACTGCTGCTTTAAAAGATAACCATCAAAGTCCATTCTTGATAGTAAGACTTATACTTACATAGATTATAATCAGACAATTTGAATATTAAGCTGCAGTTCAGTACAGATCTCTTTCCGTACTTGTAATCTGTCACTCAGCGCTTAATTGACACTTCAGTTTCCTTAGTTGTTTCAACTGCAACTCATTTATCTGCTGTTTCAACTTCTGTATTTCAGTATTCCAACTATTTAAAATATGAATATTTAACTTTGGAACTTTGATTTTAGGTTAAATACACACACACAATTAACCATTTGCTGGGCCACTTCCACTATGTTCAGTTTTAAGGTGCATTTTGCGACATAATTAACGTTTTCTGATTACAACAAAGGTGCATCTCTATGTGTGCACATCTCTTAAATAAAGGTTTGTAAGGATGCTTTCAAAACTACAACTTAAAAAGTGGTGTGAAGATCATGTGATTGGGTCTTCCAGTAGTTTTCCCTGCAGCAGCAGGTGGTATAAAACCAACCCAGGTGGCGGCAGCAGCAGGGTCGGTTGGCCGGTGCGCACAGACACACACACACAGAGTGGTCATGCCATTTTCCATGTGCCTTGCTGGGGGGCGAGTTTGCGCCCCACAAGCAGATAGAGAGAGAGAGAGAGAGAGAGAGAGAGAGAGAGAGAGAGAGAGAGAGAGAGAGAGCAGCTATTTTGAAAGTGACCCCTCATTCAGGCAGCGACTCTGCAGCTGTCAGGAACCATGACTGAAGATGACGGATTCTCTTGTCGTGGAGGGATATGCCAGACTCAGAGATGGAAAAAAGGTGTTTAGCTTGACTAAAAATTTGCTGACGGATAATGACAGAGCGCACTTTTCACATGTGCTTTAAAAAGTTTGTCTCTACTTTTGTTGTCTTCCACAGTGGAAAACTAGGTGGCTCGTACTTCGCAAGCCGTCGCCTGTAGCAGGTAAAAACAAAACAAACACACAGTCACACAATTACACTTTACCTCCTTTGCTATGACTAATATGTGGAGCTTTTGCGCAGTGGCTAAACAAATAAATGCGCATGTTTTGCGCTGCGTCACAGTGGAGTAAGTTGGACACATCAGGTGCTGTGAGTGTGCCAGTTTAATGGACCCTCTTGTCTTGTTTATATGTTTGGTTTGTGGTCGTATATCCAGAACTTTGGCCTCACCTGTGGCCTGAGTCAAAAAGATTTCAAACTTGTCATGTAAAGTTCAGGAAGAGTTTCATCCTTTTAAAAACAGTTGGCAAAACTCTGCATGAGAAATTCAATTTAATGTGTAGGGGAAAAAAAGAAAGATGGACTAAATATAATTTGAGCAAGGTTACACAAAGTCTTTGAGAATAAGAAGAACTTACCTTTTGTGAAGACATGAGGACAAATTCAAAGGCAAAAAGTACAAAAAAGTGACATTAAAAGTGCAAATGTTTGCCTTTAGTTCTGCTGTAAAATCAGGGTTAAGAGTCATTCATGCCACTTAAATTGTGCATTCATGTGTTTCTTTGTTGCAGTTTTTTTGGCTTTGAGTGCTCGGATGTTCAATATTTCTGCGTAACCTTGCTGCACAAATTTTATTTTAACATTCTCACATCTTGTCTCCACAGTTTTAGAAAATATTTCTGATTTTACAAGCTCAAAGTTTTATTAACCCATCCTCAAAGTTAATGTGACTGATAGTCGGAGCCCTGCTGTATTTTTAGATGAAACCACGAATGTGCTCTTAGTTAATTTGTACTTTCAGGTTGAATTTATTAATTTTTTTTCCTGTAATTTATGAACCAAAGTGATGAAATGGCTCTATTGCAATACGCTGAAGCATTCTTCGGATATCTGGTGCTGGACAGCTTAAAATGCCCCACAGGTTAGACTGGAGGTTCAATGTTGTTACTCTTTAGATCTTCGATGTCAGTGTTATCACAGCTGTCTGTGCTCATGCCTCAGTTATGTGGATTAAGAGGTGTGTGTGTGAAGGACACACACACACAGACACACAGAGGCTTGTTTTGTCAGTTGACACTGATTGTTTGAAGGTGCCAAAAGACTAGAAGACACTACGACAGCTACTGTGCGTCAGAATACATCTTATTAGTGTTTGACAGTGTAAATAATTATATATTTTAATACTTTTCTATTACGTTTAAACTGTTACTGCAGTTTAAGTTCAGACTACATGAAATATGTGTTCTTTTGTTGTCTCATGACTCTCTGACTCCTCCAGACTGCCTCGTGCTGCTGGTATTTAAAGACAAGTCCGACAAAGCTCAGGGCAACAAGGAGAGAGCCAGTGTCACCTTGGAGGAGATCTGTGGTCTGGAAGCAGGACAGTGGTATGAAGGCGTGGCTTTTACTCTGGCCATCCTCTGCCTGAACCAGGTCGCTCTACTGGGCTTCGACAGCAAGGAGGCCCTGCAGGCGTGGGACGCCCGCCTGCAGTACAGCCTGGGAGAAGGTGAGAAGATCTGCCTGCGCTTTTTCTGGTGCTCAAAAGTCCTCAAAATTTTCAAAATTCTAGAATAAAACCACATTTGATCTCACTGTGCTGTGGTCAGAGGAGACCTCAACAAACAGATGAGTCCATCCATCACGCTGGCAGGTTTCAAGAATATTCAACAGCCTAAGGTTTGATTTTGAGGTCAGCAGTTCAGGAATATATCCAGAGGTCTGATTTATGAAAGACTCACTGCACCATTTTGTAAAATCTGCAGCAGCTTCTCGACTGATTTATTTAAGCAAGGGAAATACACAATGCCGAATGTCCAGCTGGGATAAATAATTGACCTCCTAAATCAAAGTTAGGCAGACAAGAGCATAATTAGGAATATTTCAAAGCTGGATAAACAACATATCAGCTTGATATGTGGGCTTAGGCTTTCTAAAATGCTTTTGGCTTTTTAGGCTTCTCGAATTAATAAAAACACCTCATCCATATTTAAAATATCAGAAGCTATATTAAAAGTGATAAAAACAAACCCAGCTCTAGGAACCATACATATCAATAATATATCATTATATCATTAAATGGCTTTACCTTGAAGGAAATTGTAAATAATGTAGGAAAATATTTCACTTTATTTGTATTCTAACCTCTGGGTGTGTACCTGTGTAATGTACATATTTCTTGTCTCAAACTGTCGTATTGTTACCGCATGTTTTAATGATCAGACATTAGTAGGTCTGGGGCAAAGAACTGTGGTGTTTTTATAAACTATCAAAAATGTCATCATCCTGTCAAATGTTTCTGCTTCATCTTCCCCACCCAAAACACATCACTTTGCCAGTGTTGTAGTCAAGACCAGCTAAATTGAGACCAAGTCAAGACCAAGACCAGAGTGTATCAAGGCCGAGACAAGACCAAGACTTTGAGGGGTTGGGACCAAGTCAAGCCCAAACAGTAGTATTTAGCATACTTAGTTAGATAACATGTAGCTAATATTCGCCATATCTCTTTGAGTGAGGCACGTGCCTCGCAGCCTTCTCAGTCATTGTACTGCGGGATTTACAGACTGCTGTGTGTTTTCTTTTGGACGCTGTTGCAGATTTCCTCTTTGAAGTTTAGGAAGTCACTCTCTAGGAGTGTGGGCAGTGACGGCTAACAGCCGTTAACAGCAGCAAAAGTTGATGCCATTTGAAGCAGGAAGTAGAAGTAGGAAGTAGTTCATATTCTTTTTTTTTTTTAATGACCTGATCTATAAAATACTATAATACTAGTTTAATTTGTTGGAAGAACTTTGCAGCTGGCTTGGGTCTTGTTGTTAAACCTCGACGTGACCTCTCTTTAGTTTTCTGTGCCATGCAGGTGTTTGCTCTATAGTTACAGACTGTAGAACAACTTTTTAGTATAAAAGTATTTTCAGTTAATTATGAAACTGTGGCAGGACAAACTCAACATTATTAAGTCATCTTTGTCTGAGGCCGAGACAAGACAGAGTAAAAATGCAGTAGATTCTGAGATCTTGAGCACTACAACACTGCAGTTTGCATCATGATGAGGGGGAATGGTAAAGATCTTTTAGCAGATGCAGACCGTCGGGGATGGTCACAAAACTTTTTTAAAGTCTATTTCTGTTCATATCTACATGCTCTTTGAGTTTCTGACATCAAAGAATTACATTTTGATTTATAGTCAAGCATGTATTATCTGCTGTGAGCATCTATTATGCAAGTTATGTAAGTGATAAACAGATAGGAGCTATTTATAGCGTTAGACTCTCGCAGAGTCACTAACGACTGCGTGTGTGTGAGTGTTATTAATGTTTGGAAGTAGATGGTGCTAACGACTAATTGCATCGTTATTTTCTCCAATCTGGCATGCATGTGAAAATATTTGCTCGTACCTGTGTCTGTGCAGGCTTGCATGTGTGTTTCAAGAGAGCTAGATAAAAGTGTGTGTTGTCCTTGTGTGTGTTTGTGTCTCTCAATGCTTAATGCCACAGAGTGGAGTGTGTCCAAGCCCGCAGAAATGTCACCTGCCAGCCTGTGGGCCACAGCGCGCAGAGCTTTTGTTGTTGTTGTGTGTGTATGTGTGTGTGTGTGGGTGTGTGTGTGTGTGTGTGTGTGTGTGTGCGCGTGTGACACCGTATGAATCTTTCTTAACCTGAGTGATGACGTGACGCAGCTGGCCGACATTTCCTCATCATCATCGCCTCCATCAATCTGACTTGGCGAAGTTTGTTCAGCGCAGCAAAAGTTTTGCAAGGGAACGCCACGAGTTTCACAAACTCACGGAAAGAAACACACACACAGCGGCTCATATATCCATTTTTCCTCATTTGTTTCTTATTAACAACAATACATAGACTCGGTTACACAGATGTTTTATGACAGGATTTGACTGATTGCATTGGGCTTCAGATCTGAGCCTGCTGTATTCAGAGCTCAGCTTGCTCATTTCATTCTGTGTGTGCATCTGTTTCTCCTTTTTTATTGGTGAATGAAGTAATTATTGTGTAAAGACACTGTGTTTTCTATCCTCTGTAAAGCCTAACAAAAGCTATTTTCAACCTGGACTCTATTCTATTTTACGTTGATGGATTCAGACCAAATTTTGACAGACAGTTTGTTTCCTGCCAAGCTGCTTAACTCTTCGGCGTGCAGTGAAGCCTATAACTCCAAAACATGTCTATCAACGTAACGACACTCAATCCAATATAATGTTGACATTTTAAGCAATATTTGGATAAGAAGATTGATACCACTCTCATGTCTGTGCAGTAAATACAAAGCAACCAACAGCAGCCAATTAGCTTAGCTTAGCATTAAGTTAGCCTAGCTCTGTCCAAAGGTAAGAAAGCCCAATAATGAACACGTGATATTGTTTAATCACTATAAAAAGCAACGACTAAAGACAGTACATTGTGTATTTGTAACGGTTATGTGCCCAATTATTTCTTGGCCGGCCACAGTGACTTCCTGGAGTCTCACTGTGATGTTGCCAGGCTAGCTGTTTCCACCTGTTTTGAGTCATTATGCTAAGCTAGATAAACTGGCTGTCGGTGCAGCTCCACACAGATGTACAGTGTGGTATTGATCCTCTCATTTAACTCTCAGCAAGAGAGCAAATAAATCTTATTTCCTCTGGTAGAGGACCCGTTTTGGCAGTTTTTTCTGTCGTTGAAACCCTGAATAAAACAGCTTACTGGGCAATATGTATGCATATAGATACATATATACATACATTTAAGAATATGTATATGTATGGGTTCATTCGTATGTGTGCCTAATATGTTTTGTTTATGTAAAACATGTATACGTGTGAGATGTGAAGATAGACTTCTATCAAAGATATCACAGAAAAAATCTTTTCACTCCTTTCTTATACAGTTTTGATGCTACACTGACCGTTATTTTTGCATGCATTTTTTTATTCCTGCAGACCTCATTACAGTGAATTTTAATACATTGCAAAAGACGTGCTTTGGGTACTGCTTAGGCAGACTTCACTGGCCTGGTAGGTCAGTGTAGGAGTGCCACATGCAGAACAGTGCAAGTCCCTCCGCATCTGAAAACCACTGAGAACCGCTGGATTATGTTTGTAGTTTTAGGTTCCTCTCGTTGGCCTTTCTTGATTGCTCTGCTGGTTTGCTTAGTTCACAGATTTAGTGTTGGAGTCTTACCAGGGACCAAGTTGGAGAGCGGACCTGCAACTCTTCATTTGTGCAACAACTTGCTGGCTCTCGCCCGGGACGTCCCTCCTGTTATTATCGGCCACTGGAACCTTCCAGACCTGCGCAGATATGGGCCTGTACCTAATGGATTTGTGTTCGAGGGAGGAACAAGATGTGGTTACTGTAAGTTTATTGCTCTTTATGTTATTTTAATGGTACATTAGGATGTGTTGTAGTTTAGGTTAATTAGCCATTTAGCTATTATGTGGCCCAATAAACGTATATTTTGTGTTTGGCACTTGGTTCTGTAAGGCATCAAAGGTAATTGGGTACGAGGCTGAAATGGCACACTTTGGAAAACTCTTTGAGACTAATGAGAGTCAGACATTTAGTAAATTTAGTTAAGTGATTCAGTACCACAAATAACAGTGAGTGGCTGACAGAATTGGAGGTTTAGAAACAGAACATCAACCACAAAATGGAGGCAAAAAAATAAAGATCAAAGTAACAAAATATAAGAAAAGAGTTTAAAAAAATCAAGTCAGACAAGTTCTGACTTGATCATGTCAGACAAGTTCTGAGAAAAGACAGACTCTGTAGCCACATTAAACACCATCTTGTGACAATAATGACTCTTGATTAAAATGTGTTGCATCATTACAAGCTAATGGCTCATTAAATGGCTGTTTGAGTCATGTTTTGCTTATGTCTTTCTGAAACAGACCAAATAATCACTGGCTGTGATTTAAGATGATTCATTTGTAACTTTTATTCAACACTGAGAGATTACAGTGACTCTCCCAGTACAATTATGTGCAACTGTCAATTACATACATGCTTTGCAGCTCCTTTCAACATACTTTTGTGTGTCATTTTTGTCTGAGGCTGCTTTTCATGGATTCACTTAATGCTGCAGTCTACAATTATGTTTCAGACTAGTGTTTCCCAAACCCTTTTACCCCCACAGCCTTATGAGATGGGTTCAAGTGCTCTTGGTGGATCTGTGGCTGCACAGCTTTCCAAGTGATCCTGAAATTGATGGTGTTTAGTCTTGGTCTCTTTGGTCTAGTTGGCATTCATGCAACTACCACATGGAGTGTCAGAAGCTTGGCCTTTCAACCATTTATTCATTACTTAGAAGGACATTTCTGCTTTCTTACTAACTAGTTTTCATGCACTCTTAATCCTAACACATGGTGGGTGTTAAGGTGTAACACATAATTCAGGTCAGTTGGGAAACTGAGGCGTATCCTGTGCAGTCATGTGTATCATAGGTATTAGTTTGTTGCCTACTGTGACATTAAATATACTTAGCATTGAAGTGTGGATCGAAGCTGCTCCACAATCTGTCCAGGTAGCCCTTGGCAGCTACAGAAGTACCCCCTTGGGTAGGTGTACCTTGGCAGGGAGTCCCATGATATTACCCCTGTGCTTACTCAATTGTTAGGTGTTGAAGTACTTGACTCCATCCACCACCAACTGAGCCTGGCCTTGAAGCAACATTGCATAGAAATTGGTATTTGTGAACATGAGTATTTGTTATGATTACATTACTTATGATCACAAACTTTGCTAACATAGCCAAATATCAAGCAAGTTCAACAACACAAGACATAGCAGCCAGCTAATACTAGTTAGTAGTCCAACAGCAAGAAGCACAGCTCGGCGTCTGTCTTTCAGCCTTTCATTTCACCAAGCTCTCCTCAGCGACTAAAAGTCAGTCCCAAATTTACTGTTATCCGATGCTTCTGGCTCTATGACTCTCATTTTCTCTCTTGGCTTTCCTCCGTCAACGTTCCCTTCGGTCTTTTTGCCTCTGTTATTATGTTCATAGAGACTGTTGAGCCTTGTTACATTTCTCACTTCCCCAGCTCTGGTTCTGGCACGACACCAGCTCTGCTCCCCATCAGCATTTGCCCTCAATCTGGACCTCTTCCCATAGGTCCAAAAGGCCTGTGGTACAAACACTAACACTCCCCCGGTGCTCTGAGCTCACAGTCCAGGTAGTCTGGCTAAAAGACTGAGCTAACGTTAAATAATAGCAGCTATAGTTGGCAGCAGTTTACTTTACTGTCCATCAGGAAACTCCGTAAATCAGAGAGTTGAGGCGCAGAATCGGAGCGAAACCAGAAAACATTTTCTCCATAAAATATGACCCAGTTTCACTAAAATCAGTGAAATAGTTGGTGGTGTGTGACTTAGTGCTGTAAAGTGTTACGTACTTCTTGTGGGTGATCGTAGCTGGAGCACAGTGCAGAAACAGGCATACGGGGTATGACAGAGACACCTTTCACCTGATTATACGTCAGTGAATCATCATGATGATTTAAAATCTGTTATTTTATGGCAGAAGTTACAAAAATGTTACATAATGTTGCTTTAATGCCCAACAGTTAGTGTCTGACCTCACTAATGCTCATGTGGCTAGGTGGGAGCCAATCCCTGGTTTTAAGCAGCAAATTCATGCCATTGGTGTTGGTGTTGGGAGTTTAACATGGGTGTAATGTTGATGTGTAATGTGTTTTGGTGTCCACATAGTTGGTTGTAATGTGACTGCAATTCAATCCAAATATTACTAATAAAATTGAAATAGTTGGCTGTTATTGGTAATTCGATTGACAGAGATGAGTAATAGCAAGCATATGATGTAAATGGCAGTAAACTATTTTTCACACACACTCACATACACAAAAAAACAGCTGCTTCATGACGTCAAGAAATCTGCTGGAGGAAAATTACTCAGTGTGTGCGGGATCACCCCTGCCGTGCCTAAAATTCAACGCCATGCGTCACACCAGAGGAGATGTTTTTGAGAAACAAGTTACCCCAAAGCTCAGTTACAACAGTCCTTAGCTGTGTGTGTCCCCGTGAAAAAGTAAACCACACTTTACATCTTCAAATAGACACGAAACCATTAAAGTAGAGGCGAGTGTATGTCAACACCTGGAAGGGACAGAGAAGACACGAGGGGAACGCCAGAGACATCAGAGAGTTGCGGACACACGATGACCTCGCTGGAAACATGACACTTAATGAATGTGACGTGTGATTTATTTAGTTCCTTTGAATCTTTAGAAGCGGATCTCATAATATGAAAATGGTTGGATGTCACTTAACACTTTCATGTGCAAAAAAAAAGAGCCAAAAAAATAAGAAGAAATGCGCACGAACACTATATGAATGTGCGTCTGAATGTTTGTGTGTGCTGAAGGCCGTGCATTCTTGTGACATGTAATCTCTCAGCACAGTTTATCCACAGCGCAGGGGAGAAGCGGTGTAACGGTGTTGGTCTTCTCACTTCTGGTTGAAACAGCTGTAGAAGTGTGAGCTGCATTTGTCCGACCTTTTGTTCGTGTTCTGCTTGATAGTTTGTCTTCAAGGTTTCTAGTTTTCCAGTAGCATATGCAAGCCAAAAGCGTGATAGACAGGCGAAGTGTTCGGATTATTTGGATTGGTACTTTATTCATCCAGTCGTTAAAAACAGTTAAAATCTTAAGTAGAGACTGAACTAACACAAAAACTAGATTACCAGACTAGATTAACAATTAATAATCTAATAAATTTGAAGATCATCATGTTAAATATTGAATATCTTTTGAATTTGGACTGTCCGCTAGACAGAACAGGCAATTTGAAGACTTCTAACTCTTGGAAATGGACTAATTTCTGACATTTTGTGGATGAAATGATTCATTTATTAATTACATTAACATAAATTCATGGAAAATAAAAATGTAATGTAATAGTTGCACCCATACTTGATTTACTGTTTGATTTCTTGACTGATCAGAATAACAGGTTTCCTCAAACACAAGAGTTTAAAGCTGCACTACTTCATATTTTTATATTAACATAATTTTCAACAACCTTCAACTCATTGTTTTGGCTTGTGACTGCCAACTTCACTCTTTCGGTTCATTTGCACTGATCTCATAAATCTTTATGTCCAGATGCAACAGACAGCTGTTTTCAGTGAATTAGCTCTAAAAAAATGCACCCTCGCAGCTCCAAATAGCAGACAGACAAAGTTGGCGACTAGCTGGTGAACATTGTGGAGCATTTAAAAGCTCATGGGCCAAATATTTTCCTCAGGAGTTGGTGGAGACCAAAAATGGAGCTAAAAGACGAGTAAATATTTGACAAACACAAGTCCAAATAAATGTTTGTGATGCTGGTTGTGTGAAAGGAAGAAGTTTTGAAGTTTCTAGGTTGTTGTTCTGCTTTAAATAATTTAACAACACTCTTAACATTGCTTAGAGTGTAGCTGAGTTTTATATTTTGGGTGAACTACACTAGACGTTGTTAAAATGTGTGTGGATATATGCTAATTTCACTATTAAGGCAGAGATTCATGTGTTGTGGAAGGTTCATATCTGTGTCTCTGAGGGAAGCTGGCACTGTTTCCATAGATATTTCTGAGTTTGTCTCTCTTGTGAATAGAAAGAACAGTACAGTTGCCCAAAAACAAACTATCTTTTAATGTTTGGATGACACTTGCTGCTATGAGAATAAAAAATGCCAGTCTTGGCTCCAGTTAATTTACACTTCCCACATACCGAACACGATTTAATAAGTTGTTACTTGGTTTGGATGCTGTGTTTTATCACTTTTTAGAGAAGAGACAAGAAGGGTCCACTTCAGTTTTATTGTTACTAAACTAAACTGTAACCCTGACACCTGTTTGGCAGTGCACCTGATTTTCAGGCACCTGCTATTAGAAGAATGTGAACTCGTGGTATGTGTTGTCCTCAAAAAAGAAAAATATTTGAAGAAATTAAATCACACCACTGAGTCTAAACTGAGTAGTTTCTGTGCCAGAGGAAAGTATAAGCGATGCTACTTTATCAAATCCATATCATGACAGCACTAAGCACGTCATACATCTTCAATTTTGACTGGTGCAGACGTTCGAGCAGACTTTGCTGCTGACCTTTGACTGCTCACAGCCAGGGGAGTGCTGGTAATGTTATTGAACACTGCCTTGACATGGGTGGTCTCAGGGCCAGCGTGACACAATGACCCTTAATTGGTAAGGTCTTTTAATGGACAGCCATTTGTATTGTCAGAGGGAGGTCAAGAGTCCTCTGTGGAGCAGGACCTGTTAACCTTTATATCATTATATCTGTGTTAATGACATACAAGATTGATGGTAAAGACAAACTGGAAGCAGTAAAGAGAAAATTCGATTTTTTTTGTGACTTAATATGAAATCAATAAGAGCAGCCTTGTATTTTTTTTTTTTTTTTTTTAACAAAACACACGCAGGGTATCAAACTGTAAAGTCAGTTGTTTTATGTCGTTTTTGGTAGAAAAACACGTTTGTATTTCTCAGAGAAAGACACCATAAAAAGATTGTTTTGGTACAGAGAGAAAGCGCAGTCGACTACAACTATTTTTTTTTGAGTAACCATTTGTCGTTTTTATCATAGCAGGGATAGCAGTGTTAACACTTTGGTCCAGACTGAAATATCTTAACAACGGGTTGGATTGTCACAAAATTCAGTACAGATATCCACATAGCCCTGATCATGAATCCCAATGATTTGCTGCTAATCCTTTGACCTTTCCTGCAGTGTCACCATGAGGTTTGTGTTTTAGTTTTTGTGTGAACAGAACAGATGAGATTATTGACTTTTGATTGATTATGCTAATAAAAAAGCCAATGGTAGGAGGGTTCCTCTCGAGCCAGCATTTTGGAATATTTTTTTTTTTTTTACCTACAGCCATAAACTTGGTCTTCAAAAGGTATGAGTCCTGAGGAATGAGGAATATTTTTATTCTGCGATCAGCTGGCCCACTTACTGACAGAAAGGCTTAACGTAAAGACACGACCAGAAATCTGCCAAAGCAGGAGGGAGTGGTGATCCCTCCTGCTGAGTCCATCTCGTAGATTTAGACTGAGTTTCTCATACTTGAAGCTATTTTTCTCCTGGAATTCACATGTCTGTCTCCTTTTCCCAGCACTGCCTTACACGTGTGTGGTTTTGAGTAAAGTTTCTCAACAACTATTTTGTATTGGTTGCCATGAAATCTGGTACTTTTTATTTAGAGCTACCATCAGGTCGGATTATATTTTGGGTCTGCAAAGCTAATGATATTCCTATCAGCCTCAGCTGTGCTTAGTGCTAATTAGTAAATATAAGCATGCTAACACAGTAAACTAAGATAGTAATCATGGTAAACATCTGCTAAAAACATAACCATCAGACCATCAAAGCACAGCTGCGTTGTGCAGCCTCACAGAGCCACTAGCATGGCTTTAGACTCTCAGTCTTTCTTAAGACATGAGGTTTCTTTAGATTTTGCTGCTTTTCTTTGACTTTCGTTTTTTGGTTTTGTTGATGACATTCTCTTGGGCTTTAGAAAATTGGTAGTGGAAATTTCTGTGCTGCAAAAACATAACGTGACACTAATAAAGTCTGCTTTCTACAGGGGCCGGTGTTTTTCTGCTCGCATCTGCTGAGAGCGAGCAGATCAGCTTTCTATTCGACTGCATCGTCAGAGGCATCTCCCCCACCAGAGGCCCTTTTGGACTGCGGCCAGTTTTGCCAGGTCAGTACCAGAGGTGTTTAAAAGTGCTCAGCTGAAAGGGACTGGAAAAACCAAGCAGACGTAAGAGGAAAGTGTAAGGATTATTATTTAAAGTAGATAGATCTCTATGCGATGCTTATTTGGATCATTAATAGCAGCGCTGTTGTCAAGGAGTATGTGCAAACACTTAAGTCAACACTGGCCATTGAAGTGTAGCAAACTATGCGTGGTCCCCTCCTGTGCCTCCAGGGATTTATCATAGCTGTTAGGTGTGCTGCCTTCCTGGAATCCATCCATTTTTGGCAGAATGAGTCAGAGGATTCCTCTGTGGATGGATGTGCTTTGATGTAGCTAAACTGATGTGACTGACAGCTGTTTTTTTAATATAATTGGATAATCCTCTGAAGCAATTTATAATTTTAGTCATACGTCTTTATCCCTGACTTAAGTGTACTGTGGTTAAAGTAAAACTTAGGGTCACCTTAAACATCAGTAGGAGGATAACTACTGTAATAACTTATTATGGCAGCAAATTCAGTTGCAGTCTATGTATAGTTGAGGGTGTAGAGCTACTGGTAGGTGAGCTGAAGGATGGGCGGAGATCCAAATAGCCATTAGATTTTTTTTTCTTTACTATTATTACAGCAGGGTTGTCTGGCAACATTGCAATTTGTCAAATATGTCAAGCACACTGGTTAAATAACAGATGTACTATTGTGAAAATCATGATAGCCATCTGGGAGTATTTGAAAACTAAAGTATAACAAGTTTTCCAAAGAGTAAATTGGGTGGAATATTGCAATACTTACACAACAGTGAGGTATAATGAGCGCGTGTCATCCTGAAACTCCTCTGCGCTCCTCTTCTTCTGCCACTCATTGTGAAAACCTGACAGCGTGTGCTAAGTTTCTTTTCTCAAAAAAAGTTTATTTTCCGGTGCATAACTTTATTCACCAGTATTTTTTAATGTAATTTCAGTGCTGAAAATGGATTAAAAGAAAGTTTATTAATCCTTAGTAATTTCTCATGAGGATTTGCTGCTCTTCTTTGTCATATGCGCTGGGAAACTAATAATATAAATAAAATATTTGGGTTTTGGACTGTTGGTTGGACAAAACAAGAAATTTGAAGACATCAGTGTTGTCTCTGGGAAAATTCTTACAAAATTAATGATAAAAGATGTTTGTTTCAGCTTTATATGATATAAAAATGTTCCTCTTCAAATTTTAGATGATTCCAACTCTCAAATTTAAAGCTGCTATAATCAGGTCACCTGTGAGTGTTTTAGCGTCTTTCAGCTTGTTGTTTTGGTTTTCTGGTCTGCAATTTTACAGTTTCGATTCACGGTCACCACTCTCATCAGCTGTGTTTTTTGGCCTCAGGAGCAGTTGTTTTCAGTTAGAGAGACTGGTATTTTCCTCAGGTGTTGCTTGGCAAGCTAAAAGAAGAGTGAGTGTTTGACTTACCCCCAAATTCCACCGGGCACAGATGCACTGTGTTCCGGTTACCACAGCGATACACCGCCGTTGCGTGGAGGACGGACCAAAAAAGGGACAGAGACGTGCCCGGTGGAGTTTCAGTGTTACATTTGTCAGGTGGACACAAACACGATTGTACCTGATTGATTATGTCACTATAAGGTGTTAATATGTCTGTGGTTTTACAGCTCGTTTCTGCTGACCCCAAGTGGCCAAAAAATGTTATTGCAGGTTTGAATTTAAAATGAACTGTAACTTTTTTTACATTGCCTCCAGAAATGTTGTTCTGGTGGTTCACAGCGTACTTTAATATCTTTAAACTGTCCAAAAAAAAAATTGTTATCTATGTGATTTATCCTTCACATTTGAATGCTAGATTTAATATTAAGCTGTTAAAACATTATCTGCTCTCCCGCTGTCCACTTTAACACCTTCAATTTTCCACACTAGCAGTTTTAAAAAGAATTTCTCACCCGGTGTGCAACTTAACAGGAAATGTGGACTGGGCAGCTGTGAGGGCTCGCGGATATTCTGGTTTTCACACATCTTGCCGCCCAATCACAGGTTGAGCTCATACTCCTATTATTGTGGTGTGTAGTAGAATAAATAGCAGGGAGGATGTCGGAGGGAGAGCAAGGGGTCAAAGTCACAGTTCACACAAGTAGAGCAGCCAAAGCCTCCTAATCACTCCGGGCATGTATGTAACCTCATCCACAGGATTCCACTGCTGCCTCCCCCCCCCCCTTTCATTTCATACTCGGTCACCCACCGCTCCACTCTCCCCTCCCCTCCCCTATCATTTTATACTCTATCTTATTCCTATCTGCAGCGCTTAATTGTGTCTCTCGTTCTCACTTGCGGTTCACCTCTCAGTCCTTGTGCATGTTTCTGTCCTACGCAGCTCCCGACTTAAATGTCTCCGCCTCTGTTTTGATTAATTGCTGTTCTGTTCCCAGGCTCACTTATCTGTTTGTCACCCTTGCGTGCCGTACAGTTTCCACCTCTCTGCCTTTGACTCTGTTGCTCTTTGTTTAGTCTCTAGGAAACCCTTGAGGGACATTTAAGACTTACATTATTAGAACGTTCACCTAGAAAAATTTCAGACATAAGTCATTAAGTAGTTGCAGATTATAGGGAAAGACCACAATGGCTGCTTCAGGATAAAATGGAAAATTTAGTTACCAGGTTTTACCGATGTATAAACATTAGTCATTTGTTTTATGGCAAGAGTTATGTGAGGGGACCAGACCCACTTTTATGTATGGATGGTAAATAATTAATAGGAATCAATAGTAGTTGTTTTTTTGGGGGATTTGTACAGATTAAGAAAACTAGATTTAGGCAGGTTTTGTTCCCTTTGGGCAGAGCCAAGCTACCTGTTATCCTGTTTCCAGTCTTGCTAAGCTAAGCTAAGCGACTGCTGGCTGTAGCTTCATATTTATTTGTATAAATTAAGATTTCATTACTGTTGGTTATTGCAGTCTTTCACCACTAACTACGTATATGTATTTTTGTTGTGCAATAAGTCAGCTTATTTATTTTTGATTCAATTTGATGGAGACATTTTTGAAGCCTGTTTACAGCTCGCTGCCATCTCTGACCAAATTAGGATTTTGTGGCTACTGTGACTGTCAGAAGAGGAGGAGGAGGAGGCGTTTAGTGGAGCTCAGCTGGGATGAGCAAGCCGCAAAAATACAGCGTGTGATAGGCTGCGACACCTGTTAGTCAAGCACGTATTACCCGAGACACGCTCCTTTTTTGATCCCATTTGGCTGCGCTCCTTGCGGTCGTGCTGCCGTGCCGCTCGTTACATAGCAGCGCTGGCAGCGATACCTGCTTAAACGGAGTGCAGATGGCATATGAGGTGGCAGGTATGATGTGAATCTCTGTCAGCTGATAATCAAACAGCAGCAGGTAGCGGAGAAGCTGTGCTAAACTTTATGTTTTTTTCACAGCTTGTACGTGTGGGCAGAGGCAGTACAATACCTTATTTGGGTACATCCGTGTTAAGCCACGTGAAATTGATGTTATTTACGATGCTGCTGGTACATTTGGTGCACAAACAGACACATTTTAGAAGAATGACAAAATATCTAGTGATAATGAGAAAGCAAAACAAATATGGAGCATTTCTTTTGACATATTTTGCACAAACATTTCAAATCTTACCAATTCTGATGGTGAGTTTACTTCTAAACTAGATTGCAGCAGGCAGGTTTCCTTATGGCAAATATAATGAGGTTCCTCCCTTCTTGCTGCATTGTTGCACATCTGTTTTTCAGCTGGGAACCCAAAAAACTGTTTTTTGTTTGTATGAAGTGCTGCTAGAGGTAGAAGTTCAAAAGGAAGGAGCTGGGAATATGTGCCTCTTTTGAAGTTTGTACGAGCTTATTGTCTGCTAGTTAGTGTAGGATTTCAAACAGATATTCATATAATCAACCTGTAACTATATGAGTTTGTCCCAGTATGTTCTCGAGGATACTGTTGTACAATGTAATTCGATACTCCACATGTAGGATGAACCATTTGCAGTGTTCTGGTACATTTACCACATTACTGTTGCAGGCTCGGGTAGATAAAACAAATCGATCCGGCGTTAGGCTTGACCTTGGATGGCCCAAGGTACATTAGATCCTTGAACAGCAGCAGCAACACTCTTTAGCCACCAGCGTACCAACAGAACCACGTGGCAGCGCTATTAATAAACCCTTTAGTGTTGCTCAAATACTGCAAGGTGTTCCCCTGTGTGACCCTTTTTTGTGCTCACCCAAATCCCTGAGACACTTGCAGACCGAATAATAGAACACTCATGCTGAAGGGTATCGTTGTTCTTTTCTCTAACATCTTGTGGCTGACATTTCATTTTCACGATGCCACAGAAACATGAGTGAGACCCTCGTGGTTCAAAGTGTCTCTTCTTGTTTCTCTGGAATAGCTGGATGTGTTTTTCACAGCTTTGCCTGTGTCACCGCCGTACAAAACGTTCTCCCGCGTCACATCTGATCCAGTGTCTCAGTGACAGCAGCAAGACTCACTAAACTTACCTTGTCGTCACTCGTTAGTTTGATGACAATAATATATGCTTCGGATGCTCTCTCTCTCGCTCTCTAACAGACCCCAGTGCCAGTCAGACGAATTCGGAGGAGAGGTTGAACCACGAGGCCCAGGAGCTGGAAAAACGACTGAGCATGCTCTCTCACAGGAGCAGCACAGGTAGAGCCACGTTACTGTAACGCCACACTTAGATTCAAAGAAGTTTGTGACTCTGAATGTGCATATTTTATTCCATAATCATCCCAAAGCATTCATTCTTTTTCTGCAGGGATCCCTCCTCCCCACTAAAGTGTATAAATGATACATTGGCTTTTAATAATGCTGTACTTGTTTCTCACACAGGTGATTTATTGTTCCTATTATGTGGTGAATATCAGGGAGAAAAGTGGCTGAGGAAAAACAGCCATAATGATATTATGATGCTTTAATAATGCTTTATTGATTAAAGCAATCTTTTCCCCATTAAAGCTGCTGATTAAATTTATTAAAGTTTTTATTAATGTTGTCTCTCTGGGCAGTCTCGTCCTCGTACTGCCCGTCCGCTGGGGGAGACGACCGCAGCATATCCGGGTCCTCCGACACGTCGGACACCAGCCATTCGGACTGCAGCATCGGCAGCCGGCTGGCCATTTGGACTGAACCAGCCTCCGGCACGTCTGAAAATGTCGGCCACGTTGGCGCTAAAGCAACGTTACAGAGCAGCATCGAGAAGGTTTCCGTCAGCCAGGGAGGTGGGAACCGGCCTGTTGCCAATCCACCACGGCAGCTTCAGGAGATCGGCCGCCAGAGCTCGTCTGACAGCGGCATCGCCACCGGCAGCCATTCCTCTTATTCTGGAAGTTTCTCCTCCTACACAGGCAGCCTGGATATCACCCCCGGGGAGGACTTTGGGTCTGTTTTCAGCTTGCCTCCCCACTTGGCTCAAGATCTGAGCCCTTGTACTTGCCTCACTGTCCCAGGACATGAATACCAGACACCAACATCAGTTAGGTATCTCTATGACACTCCCAGGAGTCTGTTACAGGAGGAAGGAGGGGATGTCAAAGACAATGAAGCCTCCACCTCAACTAAGGACACTCCTGCCTCTTCAGGCCTCACAACAGACTCAGCAAAGGGCGATAAAAGCAGCGCTGTGACCTGTGAGGGTCACTTGGAAACTACTGAAAGACAGTCAGTGAGTGAACACTTACAAAGTCCCTCAGAGGAAAGTAAGAAAACCAAGGTGGCACCCTCTAGTGAACACCCGGACTCCTGTCAAACCTGCAGCTCCAAGACCATCGTGACCATTTGCTCAGTGTGCGGTGGATTTAAGGTGAGTAGAAAAATGTATTTGTGTCACTAAAATCTTGCTGTTTTTAAATATTTTGTGTATTTTTTACCCGTTTGCCAGAAACCGTCATCATCTCAGATACAAGTGTAGTTCTCTTCTCGCTGGCAGCTTGTGTGAACAGGCCTTATCATCACTCCATCATCTGTTCTGTAGCCCGCTGCCAACATGACCTCTGTGGTATCATGCAGGCTGACGGTGATGTCGCTCCGCATTTGGTGTCAAAACAACAAACAGTCCCGTGTCCCATCTGTCTAGCAAGTTAGCATTTCAGCAGCCAACCGAGGTTGACGCTGTCATTGTATCCAGCAGATTTAGAGCTTATGAGTTGTGAGTGACATGCAGTTTTCCCCTCTTTACACTTCTCCCTCTTTTTTATTGCTTAACTTAAAACTGTTGTCTTGTACAT
The DNA here is from genome assembly GCA_033000465.1 of Sciaenops ocellatus. Lineage (NCBI taxonomy): Eukaryota > Metazoa > Chordata > Actinopteri > Sciaenidae > Sciaenops > Sciaenops ocellatus. Next base: position 10,265,583 of record CP136875.1, on the reverse strand, counting down.
GTAATATCACCCGAGTTTACTTGTAGCTTTTATACCGAAGATAAAAATGAAGCTTCAGAGGTGTCGCTCTTCTAGTAAAACCTTCTCAGCATGAACTATGAGGCTCAGTGGTCTCCTAAGTGATGAAGCTTTTCTTCTTCTTGGCTTGGTGATCACGGAGCTGGTGCTGATTTCTTTTTCAGAGTTTAATTCAGTGTTTTAGGACTATAACAAACGACTGTTTGGTCCATAAAATGTCAGAAAATAGTTAAAAATACCCATCGTGGAGCGCCGGTTAGCTCAGTTGGTAGAGTGTGCGCCCCATGTACGAAGGCTCAGTCCTTGCAGCAGCGGCCCAGGGTTAGAATCCGATCCGTGGCCCTTCGCTGCGAGTCGTCCCCCTCTCTCAATCCCTGATTTCCTGTTAAAGCTGGAAAAAGCCCCAAAAATATCTCTAAAAATCACCATCATAATGTACCAAAGCAAAGTTTAGATGTATATTTTTTTTAACGCTTTATTAGTTTTCCACAAGACAAACTACAACAGTATAGATCAATAGAAACATAGAAAAAGAAAGAATAGAAAAGGCTTATGTAAAGATGAAGTAAATAAAAAATAAGTATATAAAAAACGCAAAAGTTCATCCCATCATCTGGTAAAGGAAGGCGTTCCAGGCCTCCATCCTGCATCCAACGTACATCTAAAAAGATTTACCCTTTTTCCTCATGTCCTTCTTTTGGAGAACAACCTAGAAATGTAGTTAATTGTATTATTAAAATATCTTCCATCACACATATTTGAACTCTGCCAACTGTAAAGCATACCATGAAAGTTGAAGGAAATAATCCACATTTATGTTGCAAGAAGCAGAAAATGTTTTCATTTAGGTCATTGTTAATCATTTTCAGTCATTTATACTTAATGCCTGTGATAACATTATCAAATATCTCATCTCATATCATTATCAAATATAAATTACATTTGTAGTGCTTTAACAGGCTGAGCTTGAGTTCTGATCACTTTTTATTGAATACTCTAAACACACAGCTCCACCTGCTGGTAGTGCATTTACTTAAGAATGCAAACATTCATTACCTGAATAAAATGTTCTCTTTCTCTTTGTTTCACTTGAGTCAGTCTTCAGTGAACTAAATTAAACATGAGCGTTATTGGCCTGAAGCTGATGGATCAGGCATGAGCGAGCAGTGTGGGAGGGCATTCATCACCCTCAGCGTGAGCAACACAATCCAGCCCTCTCTAGTGATTATTGGCTCACAGTTAAAGGAACAAACCAGAACTCCTTCAACAAATGTTATTTTACATTTTTATAATATATTTATTAATTATTATGATTGCATGAAGATACATTTTCATCATAATTAATAATAACTTTATTTATAAAACTACTAATAACACTAATACTAAGCTGATTTCTCCATTGCTGTTCGAAAAACTACTAAAAATGCAACAAACAAAGTAGGAAAAAAAAGAAATATAATCATAAAAAAATAAAGTATAAATCCGTTTTTACATCTTCAGTGAGAACGGTCGGTTATAGTCCATATAAATACAATCTAATAAGCTAGTTTACATTAAGAATGTCATTTCCGTCTGTTTCATCTCACAGGGGACGTCGCACATCCCTGCAAGTGCTTCAGTGATACCTGCCATGCCAGGTAAGTGTAACCAGTTGAAATATTGTATGCACACTGCATGCATCCATACCCGCGTGCATAAACAGAGTTGACGCATGTTTGAGAAAAAGCATTCATGGTTTGCAGTAGCAGCCGCAGCTCACTGATCTGATTTGGGACGGAAAACAAAGAGTTGTTTTTGTCTCCAGAACATCATATTTTCAATCCAGCAGATCAAAGTGTTGACAAATCACCGTGCAGACCGAGCACCGCCACTGATTACAATATTGCAGTGAAGAAAATTCTGGAGAAAGCATGTGTCTCTCCTGGCTCTGGAAGCATCCACAGCTCAGAGAAGCCAACAGTGAGGACGAGCGAGGATTCAACACTGCCAAAAAAAGGAAGAGAGAAATTAGCCAGTCTCCTGGCTGATCTGTTAGGCTTTCCAGGCGGAGATCGGCAGTCAGAGGCTAAGACTAACAGACTGAACTTGTATGAGTCAATGAGCCCTAGATTTGGAAATGAGCTTAAATCAAATGGCACCTGTGTATCATCACAAGATTCACAGCAAGACAAAAGAGATGTCATTTATGAAAACTGCTTCAAGTGTCAAGGAGAGCACTGCCACCCTCCTCCGCGGGTCGCACCTGCTGAAATGTACCGTAACAGGAACATTTCCACGTTGCAAACGTTTCCAACTGGGCTGCGCCTGAGGAAAAGCCAAGAACATGAAGTTGCTGCTAATGAGGAACTGCTCTATCAAGCTCGCAGTGATGGATCACTGAGTGTGGATGGGCAGTGTCAGTATGTGGAGACGAATGGTTGGACGGTGACCAGTGAAGGTAAGAGGCCTCTTCAAAGCTTCTACGATTCCTTTGGTGTCCTTTTTCCTCTTCGGTGCTTTTGAAATGGATCTTTTCTTTGTTTCCGCCCTGTTGTTCTTTATCATCAATAAAAAAAAAACACACTTTCCTCCTGGTTTCTTTTCTTTAATCAGCTGTTTTCTCTCTGCACTCTGTGATTTTTCCTTTTGTTGTGTTGCTTTGGTGAGCTTTTTGAAGGCTGTGTAAAGTAGAGAGGATTACTGTGAGGGTTATACATTCAGAAAAGATGACAGCCTCTACTAGAGACCGACTGATAGTATATGTCATTTATAGAGTGAGAATTATATAGGGAATTATAGAGGGATAAATCTGCCAGCTGATATAAGCTTAATGGAGATATACCTGTCTTTATGTTGTCTAATAAGTAACAAGAAATTGTAACAGAGAAGTGCCAAAGAAATGTTCAACGTATTTTACAACCAGAGCTGCTGTCACATTGTTTGTGAGGGTATAAAATGTCACAGTAGTTTTAAAAATCCACTATTAGTTGGACTATAATATCACCAGCATAAAGTATCAGTGATAAGAGTGTAACAGATTTTAGGTAAATGACACTAAACTGTCTGCTGCATGTTGAAACTTTTTAACAGCATGTGATGTCTTTCCTTTGCACGTTATCTGTTCAGCTCTCATTCTCAGCACCAGGGATGTTATTTCCTCATGTGTAATAGTTTGTGGTGTTGTGAGATGATTGATCAATCCGGTGTTATTTTCTTTGTATCACTGGATCTGCAGGAATTCATGCTTTTATACCCAGAGAGCTCACTGTCTGCTTTGATTCACAAAATGGATTAAGAAAGCACAATGTGGGATTATTTTCTGCCCTTGGCTGTTGGTGTGAAATAAATTGCAGTTTAGTTTCTTATATTTAAAACACACTATGTTTTTCTCTTCCACCAGACAAAAGGCTTAATAGTAAAGAGGAGAGACGCAGAGCTGATCCTGCTTATGAGATCATGGAGAGCCGGGCGATGGAGAGGAACTCAGAGGTAGGCCAATCCAAAAACTCTCTAATCCGCTTTATGCTATCAACCGCTTACACATTTGGACTTTTTAGCTCATTGAGTCTGGCTAAATATTTTTTGGGGGAACATTTGATAACATGGGAATACCTAATGATGGGGATTTTAAAGAATGAAGCTCACAGACGTTTTTAAAAGGAGCTTGAGTGATATCTGAAATTGAACAAAGAAAAGAAATGTTCAATCAGCATTTTGCAGCTTTCAACTTCTTTTCCAGTTAATTGGAATAAGTTGTTGAAAATGTTGGGATTGTCTCTGAGATGTTCTCAGTGTGAGGAAGTGAAATTATTGTATTACAGTACTGCACGTAATGCATGTGCAACCCAAATCAGGTACTGCGGCTAAAATGCAAAGTTTCAGCCCTGGTTGAGCAAGAAAGAGCGTGGAGGAGCGCTAATAGAGAGAAAGTCAGTGAATCAGAGAAATAAAGTTATTTTCTGATTGTTTCATAGCTGTTGTATTCATCACAAATGATCGCATCTACCTTCCCCCAACCACACATATACACAGTGCTGCACAGCTCTGCAGTGAGTCGCTGCAATGCCAAATTTTGGCTGAATATGCATAACTTTATGCCAGGAGGTAATTAGCTTAGCTTTGCTTAGCACAAAAACAAGAAGCGGGGGAAACCGCTATGTATCTTCATTGTTTCATTCAATTTGTTTACATATAGAAATGTAATAAGGACAATATGTGGTTCTAGAGGGAGTTGTGTGATGTGACCGTAACTCTAAAAACTTTCATCATTTGTGCACCTGTTAAACAACATTTAGCAGGTCAGTTATTGACTTTAGAGGTTTAGCCAGGCTAGCAGTTTCCTCCTGTTTCCAGTCTTTATGCTAAGCTAAGCTAATCACCTTCAGGATCCAGCTCCACACTTGACACACGAACATGGCAGTGGTATAATCTCCTCATCTAATTTATGGGAAGAAAGCGTAGAGTATATGTATATCCCAAAGGAATGAACATTATATGGGAGACAGATAATTTAAATTCTGTTATGAGTAAGCTAAAATAGATAATTTGATTCAGTTTATTTTCCAGCCTTACATCAAAGGGCTGGATGCTATTGAATGTGACCCCTGGAGCACACTGATGGGGAACATGATAAACAATGCAAGTAGTTATCAAGTGAGGTATCCAGCTGTTCAAAAATGCACCAATATAATCAGCTGATGCCCCAGATAGCCGCTTTCATGTACTATCCTCATTCATTCTCAGCATTATGATGGTCCCATCAAGGAATCCCCCTTTGTGTGCACCGCGGCCTCTCAGTGAGACTGAAAGCAATGTGGCTGCACTCCACCGCCAATTTTCACACCACAATAGCCGTGCTTACAGTGCCTGTCTGGAATCAGAGATTATGTGGCAGCAATTTAAAAGGCATGGTTATCCCTTCCATAAAGATGAGGCAGGCATTGCAGACTGTGGTTCCACGTGTAAAACGTAGCCTTGAGCTCTCGGAAATATTTATAGACGGACGCTGATATTCAGGATTTACTGACGTGTCCACAGAGCTGCTAAGTACAAAGTCATAGTCACATTTCTTATGTAATAAACTTAAAGGTGCCATATGTAATTGCATGTATGAATCACTTTTTATTGCCAGTTTGTGAACACATTGTAAGGTAATCTCTAATAAATAAATTAGTAAGTGAATAAGTAAATCTATAATAGCCTGTGGGCTGATTTTATATGTACAGGTTTTGGGGACAAATATGTGACGTGTATGGATGTTCCCTAGTGCCTTTCTCTCCGTTTCCCTACAGTGTGCAGCACTAGCTAACATTAGTTTAGATATTCTGTCCGCTGAAATGAACACTGAATGCTGGAAAATAAATGACATGTTCACATGTTTAAAATAACATTACTGTCATGTTGTGAAAAGGTGTCATTACAATGGTTTTCTGAATGTTTTATATAGAACCTTTAATCAGCGGTTGCTTAATGTCTGTGTGTCTTACAGGCTGAAGAAAAAAGCAAGTACGAGTTAATGGGCAGCTGTGGTCAGCAGAGGTTCCTTCAAGAGACTGAAGGTGAGTGAGGCTGACATCACGACATCGAGTGATGAACATAACCAGGTTGTTATGCAGATTACTGAGCCTGTAGCTGCACAAATGGACTCATCTTCTTTTGAGTGCTCTGAACATTTTCAGCTGTGCATTACCCGGACTTCTTACAATAACCAGCACCCACTTACATATAGTGAATAAAATGGATGAGTCATACACCTGAATCAACATAGCTACAAACACATCACTGGCTGCTTGGTGAATTAAAATGAATGAATAAATACAATTAGGCTCATTAAGTGTCTGACATAGCACAATGTCATGATGTATAACAGCCACAAGGTTGACGTTAGGACACATAGAATACACAACACATAATGTTGACTTGACTTTATTCAGGGTAACGAACTGTGACGTTGACAGGAAGTATCCAGATATTATCTGTATGCAGCACTGTGCTGTACTTTTTAAACAGTTGAAACCAGATTTTACTGAATAGTTTTTGACATTTGATTAACAAAACTAAGCATTCATTTCTTGAGCTTAAACCCTTACTTTTGAGAAGTTTTTATATTTTTATATTTTCCTACCATTTAAAATGATCTCTTTGCATTGCAGCTAAGTTTTGTTAAAGTTCAGTACTGGAAATAGATGTAAAGGCCTACTTATATTCTGGATCTGGAAGTGTTTCTTTTATTCTCTATTCTTTTATTTCTATCATTCATCAGAAAGATTTTTTTTTTTACCCCATTGGGGCAGAAGAATATTTTACAATTCTGGAAATACCCTCAAAATACACCCACAGGCAGCCCTTTATTTCATAATAATCCTAATAATTATTTCCTAGGAGGTTTTCTGGAAGAAATTATGTAATGTGACACTAATTAATGGAAATTGAGATGGAGTTCAATTTGTACATAGTAATTAATTATTAATTTGTTTGATTATTGTTGTACCCTTTATTCAGAAATTATTCAAAAGTTATAATTAAATAACCAACTCATAAAATAATTACATTTATTATTTATTATAAAGAATGTGGTAGTTTCTTGTCGTCCTGTTTTTGTTGTTACTGTTTGACTGCTTACATTGGCATGCTACTTTGTATGTATTTCTACAACACAACAGAATCAGGAGTGTGGCTTGAATATAATGACAGTACATGAGAGGGGCAAATTAGGGCTGAACAGGCATCATTAGAAACTGCATTCATTTTTATGAGTTGTGATGACAATGACCTCACATATAAGCTTGTAAAACAAACACTAGTATGACTCATTTGTGTTGTCATTAATGTCATTCAGAATAATGTACTCTGTTCGGCGTCCTCTCCTTTTTATTGTGCAGTGGAGGACTCACTGAAGTGTGAATATTTATTTCTTCATCTGCACTTTATGTAACGCCTAAAACTCAAGTTACGCAAGAACCAATTGTGTGGAGAAAAAACACAGATATGTAACCAAACAGAGAGTGCAGGGATGCGTGACAGGATACCTGCCCCCGATGGTGAGGTGAGGGGACAGTTGTCAGGGGACGTTTGGCCACTTAAGCATCCCACACTCAGAGACATGCCCTCAGCCTAATGCACACCTGCTCTAGTAAGTCCCAGCAGCTGTCACAGTGTGGCACCAAACCCATCAGTCATGTTCATGTACCTACACACACACACGGCTCGGCTCCCATGTAATCTTTCCCATCATCCTGCCTCAGCAAGCAGTTAATGGAGGGGGGCGTCCAGGAGGCGGCTCGACGGCAGCTGAAATTAGTACAGAAATTTTCATGTTATGTAATAGTAGTTTGGTAAACACTCCATCATAAAACAGCTTTAGCTCCTGGTTTCATAAAACAGCGCAGTTAGCTGTGACGGATCATGCTACATTGACATCAGTTCAGGCTATTCTAGTGTGCAAGCATTGAGGTCGTTGGTGGGACATTCACCTGTAGCACTACTAGTTGAGGCGCCTATAGACTGTGCAATAACAACAGATTTAAGGTTCATTGTATGTCTCTTTGTGCAAAATGGGTCTAAATAAAATATTGGTTGCAGTCTGTGAGTCTGTACAATATCAGTGTGTTTACCCAGTGGCAATCTCTGTGGTTGTAAACTGATGTGGAAGTGCCAAAAACTGCAGTTCCATGAACGGCCACTTGAGGCTGGCTACAGAACGAGGCAATCTCCATAAGTCCCCATGTTAAAATGTCCAACTTCACAGCAGAAATAAACATGTTTACAGCCTGGTACAAAACACTGTTTTGGTCTCTATAGCTAATTTCCCTGCTCAAGACAACTGTACTGAGGCTGAATTTCTATATAACTCATCTGTTTAAATTATATTAAGGCTTACAGTTATGCAGAATTAAGAGTGTGGTCGCTTTGATTGGCAGGTGGGTGACGTTAGTGGTGGCTAATTCGAGCATCCAGGCTTCATTCAGCCCACCTCAGGTCCACCAACGGTGCAGGTCTTTGCCCATTTTTAGATTAGCCCAGAGGCGGCAGAGACAGGATTGCTAAAACGGCGCCGGTCTGAGCCACCACATTCTGAGTTTGACATAAAGGGTGATGTCACAGATACGACGCCCATTTTTCCATACCGTCTATGGTATAGCGCTACTACAGTACCACATGGCACTTAGAATGTTGTATTTTCCAGCATATTGTTCCATTTGGTCGGTTTCTAAATGTATCTCATAGCAGCAGTCACATTGTCGTATTGACTGTTGACTGTTGGCAGACGTGTCTTTCAGTGCAATCAACACTCAGTTGTCAGTTTATCAGGTACATCTAGCTAAAACTAATGCAGTCTAATATCACAGTCCTGCTGTAAGTTGATCATTTTGTCCACCACGTTTATTTCAGTGAGGGTAGGCAAAGTTACACCTCTCTTAAACTTCAACAATCCAGCAAACTGCAGCCACCAAAATGATCAACTTACTAGTCTCATGTTTAAAAAAATCTGTTCTGGTATTTCCATTTCAGGTTTGCTCTGAACACGTTACATAAAGATTACCTTTTAAAAAGTCATCACTCCATTGGGTTTAGTCAGACATCTTTTCACTTCCACCTTGTCACTGTCAGTCTGCCTGATAGACTAACATGTTGAAAGGTGGAAAACTAGCTTGAACAGGCCTCTCACCCTGAAGACACAGTTGTCATTAGAGCCGTGTTCTCCCCTTAAAAGCAGTTGACTTTGTCAGTTCGGGTCACCAGGCTCAGCCAGGTATTGCCTCTAATATCGCCCCTAGAGGCTTCACAAAGTGTATTACGGACAAGTCCCTCAGCCTCAGAACTGTGGGCAAAACCCGCTGTTGTAATGACAGCCATTACGAAACACCACACTACTGTGAGGGGCTGCTTGGTGTCTGATCAATTAGGTATCAGCCCTCTTAGACGTTGCCAAAGGCTGCACCCACTGAGACTCTGCTGGCGTCTAATGGCTCCTCGCTGATTGTAAGAGTTTCCCCTGAGGTTGATGCCTCTGAGCTGTGAGTAAGGGCCACTGCCTGCTGCCATTTGGGAAGAGTCAGTAGAAGGTGAAATCTTTTTTGTCCACAGCCTATGAACAAAATTTACAGCACAGTATTTTATGCAGCATTTAATAGTTTTACAATATGACTAAGACGCACGTACCTTCAGGGATAAATTGATATTTTATTTAACCTTAAAGGTGTATCATAACTACAGTCCTCATTAGTGTTTCAGCCTTGTGTTGTACTGCTGCTGTTGCACAACAGCAAATAAAGTTGATCTAGATATTCTCTTTCATCTTCAAACATTAGTAGTCTTGTAATAACTGACACAAACTAAGGTTGACAGATTCTTACGGGCGTAGATCTGCGGTTTTTATGTCACTGCACTTGTGTTTGTTTTGTTGTAAAGTGCTCAGTAAAAGGCTGAGCTCTTTATGTTTATTGGATTGTTGTATCGGTTAACAAGTCGTAGTTTTTGCTGCTGCAAGGTGCTTGATGTGATTTACACGAGCGTGGGGAGCAGTGTAACCTCACACCCATGAATAAGTGAATGTATGAAATCAGGTTAAGAGGAAGGTTTGTATTAGAGGACCAATAATGGATTTACCGATAATCGATAAGAAGCTTGATTTATTGTTCTGGTTCTAGTTTGTCCATAAATAGGACAAGTAGTAGTTTGGTGATTTGTAGCTGTAGTGGCAAGAGAGATTATCGATTTATCGTCATTTATTTAGCCAAAATGTCAAAGAAATCAGAGAATTTACTGCTTTTATTTGTCATACACAGTTTAGTAGCAAACTATTTTGGGCACTTTTGGTTCTTGGAAACTGTGATGGGCACTTTAAAACATCGGAGGAGCTCAGTGCTGTAATATGATGACGATGACAAATGGGATGAATATGTTTCCCGCAGTGTAAATTTTGTTATCTGTCCAGAGTCTTAAGTGTATCCCAAATCAATAGACATACATGACAACAAACGTGTGTTTGAAATGTACACCTGCATGCATGCAAGTATGTACTGCCCATACACATGTGGTTTAAACTGAACACTCATCAACAGTCAAATTAATCTTTGACAGCACGTGACCATGCTGTTTTTTTACTACTGAAGAGTACATCTTGCTCATCTTTATTCACAGTGGAGAATGTAAGGATTCAACTTATGCAGATCTCTCAGATATCCTTGAGTGTACTCTCGCCTGTTTTTGAAGGTTGTAGCTATCTTTACTGGAATTACAGATACAAGCATTATAAAGAAAAGAAAAAAACACTGGATGAGACGTGTCAAAGAGCTAAAATATGTGCATATTTTATACGGTTGTTCTGAAACTGTGTCAATAAGACATTGAGCTGAGCAGCATTCGACCAGCCTGCAATGAACTCGACTCTGCACCTCTTTATCCAGGGTGGCTTTCAGGTTTATGACAGGTAAACCATTAATCAAGCACAATAAATTACACAGACAATGCACTTTAGGCAATACTGTGGCTATAATTTGTGTGTTTGACAGGAAAAGCTATTCAGTCGAATTGGGCTGAGGCGACATTTCTTGTTAGTTTTACTTGACACCTTTTTTTTTTTTCCTGCTGACTGCACTGTTTGATCAGCTGTACAGATTCTTGAAGCATTAGCTGTTGCCCAGAATATAATAACTGCTCCTGTTCAGCAGCAGTTAACTTTAACTGTAGTGAAACTGCCATAAAAGAGCTTATTTTTAGTTTATTTACAGAGCAATTGCGCAAATGCACACAGTTTTTAACAGTCGTTTACTGAAATCTTTGACAGAAATCTGCCAAAGATTTGTACCACTGTTGGCGTTGCTAATATTGGAAAAACCAATCAGCTTAAATGAATATTGCGTTGTTTACAAAGTTATATTTTTGAAAATATTACATCAGACATTTTGTACGTCGATCAGATTTACAGTTATCAATGTAAGGTTGCAAATGTATTTTTGCCTACATGTGGATGCTCCTGTTTTTACTTGAAAAGTATTTTTTAAAGCATTAAACATGAAATTTGGGTCAGTAAACACACCACAATGTTTCACACGTTTGAATACGGAGCTGTGATGGTGGAATAAAAAGGGCAACAAGTTAGTTTTACTGCCTTGTAACAGAAAATGACCGTAATGTATCTCATAATTCATCTCTGGGGCCTATCTGCTAATTATACAAAGTAGCCTCTGGGGTAAAAAAAAAAAAAGAAGGCAATTCACTGGGAATACACTTTGTGCCAGTGTAGCTGCTGATCCCATAATCTGCTGCTGTGCTATTACTGTTGAAAACAATATTGTCACTTTATTGCAGATGTCTGGATTTGGATGAATCTAATTAACATTAAGGCTGTTGCCTCAAGAGTTACGAACCCCAGAGGAGGAAATCTTTTGAGCTTTTGATTAAGGTTATAATGACAAAGTGTTAAAATAACAGCAGCCTTATCCTTGATTTCCTCATTATCTTTTAATTAAGGTCACCAACCCTGTTTTAAATAAGTGTCACAGTAAGGCTGGTTTTATTTCATCTTTTTTGTATTAATCAACAAATCCGACAAAAAACAACAATGAGTTTATCCTTCTGTGTAGCCACACCCTGGTAGAGCTTATCCCTCTGTGCAAGAGAATGCCATTGTTGTATAAAAACGATTAAAAATGTATAAAAAGAGCCAGACTATTGCATTAAAGTGATTTTTTTTTTCATTCAAAATACTGTGAAATAACTGACAATCCAATCATCTAATGTTCACTGCAATCATCTAATAACATTTTAAACACATAAAAGAGCCCTGCGCTTGCATTTGGATGACAGTGGAGTTGGGCAGTGGGATGGAGAAACAGTAAAAGCTATCAGGCTGTGACAGACTAATTTTGTTAGCAGGATGAAATTACTTGTTTGTTTCATAAAAAAATACACAAACAAAACTCTACCTGAGCTTAATCAACACATCGCTCCTCTTCTATTAACAGGGCCAGTGTTCGTTTTCCCTCCAGAGGCGGCGGTGCCGCCGCTTCCTGAAAGGCCTCGCAGCGAAGGCGTGACGTATGTGAATATTCCTGTTAGTCCCACATCCAAGAAGCAGCTCAACTACATGGAGCTGGAGCTGCAGGAGCCAGGTCCTGGTACCAGAGGGACCGTCGCACATCTCCCACCTCAGAGTAAGAGAGAGACATAATCTTTAATACGTTAAAGAGCTTATACACAAGCAATTAATATATAAAGCAATCGGGGTGAGTTTCATATCACCACAACTGAAACTTTACTATGCTTTTTTTTACCGTATTTGGACAGCAGCCGTGTTGAAGGGTTCAGGGTGGGAAACTCCACCTGTGGAGGAAAATCTAGTGTTACCGTGCAACAAGAAGCATCAGAAAAACACTTCAAACTATATACTACCTAATGAACTGAGACCTTTTTCACAGCAGCCATTTTGACATGAAATAGTAGGTAAAGAGGTGTATCCAGTCATACTAATTAACGTTCTTAATTGACCATTCGGGTCAGGGTGCTGCTGTGGTGCATGTCGGCTCACTGGAACTGGTTCTGCTGCGATGAATGGAACAGAATGGAACCAACTCCCTGTTGGAAGATTGCTGCAAATTGGTATCAGTTCAGTCTATTTAGCTGATGAGGTTGCTCCACACCTTCCAGTTAGTATAGCTGCCATTAGGCTAAAGGTTTCTGTCAGTTCTAAGTGTGTTGAATTTACGCTCACATTTAGAAGTCACAGATTTAGAAGCTGGTTACATTAAATAAACAAAGCCAGAACACAACAGGTAGAGTCTCAGAGTTGAGTCCATGAATAGTCTCAGTTTCAGTGACATTTTAGGCAGACACCCCTCCGGCCTGCACCGCCGCAGCCAAAAAAGAATACCCACATTGCCAGATCCTGTCTGAATGTGCCCTAACAGTGTGAAATGATTGGCAGGGAAGAATATGGCGTGTACCTGTGTCACATGCGTTCTTGTGCATGACAAACACAATTGGGAACACTGCTCCATAGCTCTGCTTGCGGTCAAAGACTTGCCGTAAAGATTATTGAAACTGTAAATTAAATCTGACATCGGTTGTCTGGTTAGTTTCTGATTTAAACCCAAATATTACTGTTTTTATAAAAAGGCAACCTTGAAGTCTGACTAATCTGACAATTCTTCGTAGAAACCATGTTTAAGATATGTATCAGTACAATATGTATTGTATTGGTATGTGAGTGTAGAAAAGAAATTCACCCCTAGAAGGTAGTTGCAATATTTAAGTAAGGGGAGTAGACACGCAAAACTACTTTCTATTAATGCAGTGCCCCACGGTATAAATCTGTGCAGAGCACTGGCCAAATGGACACACATAACAATCACCATAAATTAGAAAATCCTGAATGCCTTATATTGCATATTCAGATCCACATTAGAAATTCATGAAAGATTCATGAGAATTTCCAATGAGGATCTTTAATAGATTAGATGTAAGCAGATTTTTAATGCCAAAGGTTTGAATTTGAAAAAAAAATCCACATACTGAATTGATTAAAATGACCACAGTGTTGGTCATATATTCTTATTTTGTTTCTCGCTGTGGACGAGGATTTCTCATTTACAAAACTGCTTTTTCACAATGCTGCACGGATCAGAACAGAACAAATAATACATTTTCTGTTCAAATCCCACATACAGATATGACTTATAAATAAACCAGGGTATCAATATCAAGCAGGGATGAAAAGTCGCTCTCGACACGTGATTGTTCTGTAATTCTATTTAACGTTGGGAGCGATTCCTGTAACTCTGCCAAACGATTGAGCCGATTTCCTCTTGTCTCACTAAAATACAGCTGTGTCCTTGTCATCGGAGACGCAGTAGTGAGCTGTAATTGACAGACAAGTCGACTATTAGCATTGTTGCCCTGAGGAAAACGAGAGCCGCACAGGCTCTGATACAAGAGGGGAGGTTAATATCTGATATCAGCAATACAGTTTATATCTCAGCGTGAGGCTTCATTAATCTGTCACCTGGGAGGAGGGGTGTCCCATCTCACCACTGAAAGGGGTTCACAGGGCATTCAGATCACAGCTGTGAATTCACTGCTTCAACTGAGATCCTCCTCCAGGAACTATTTCCTCAACTTTATGTGACTGTACAACACATACACTGATGTGCGTTTGTAGAATATTCATGCAGATTCTGCTTTTGCGATTAAACCTTGACATCTTGCCGAGCTGATTTTCACACAGGGAAAGGCACCAAATTATGTCAACGCTGGTGACATGCATATGGAAGATAGTACAAGAGAGGAATTTTTAAGGCGTCAGCCGAATCATTTGCATAATCTTCTGCTTTGTGTGGTGACACTCGGTTGCGTACCTCAAACAATCAAGTTGGCAGCGAGGGCAAAGGTCCACCTCGCTCTCAACTGTTCATTTTTGTTTGGATGTTTTCATCAGATGTCGAATTTTTCTTTTTTTTTTTCAAAATGATTCAGCAATGTTTTTTTTAATCTTAATCATAATCTGCAACTAATGATTTTATTTTGTCCAAAGTAAATTGTTCCCTGAACCCAAGGTGACATCTTCAAATGTCTCGTTTTGTTTTGTTTATAGTCCAAAGATATTCAGTATATTATTAAAGAAGACAAATATTCACATATGCAAAGTTAAATCAGTGAGTTTTTGCCTAAAAATGACAAACAACTACCTAATTATCAAAATGGTTTCCACCTAAAACAATAATTCAACATTTTGGGAACTGGACTTATTCACCTCCTTCATGAGGATTTGATGAGAAGATCGATATCTCTCACTCATATATATGCTCAATATGAGGCTACAGCCAGTTATCTTAGCTTAGCATAAGGACTGGAAACATTGAAACAATTAGCCTGGCTCTGTAACTAACCCGTCTACCAGCATCTCTAACATTCGCTAACATGTTAAAATGTTTATCCGTAGAGAAAGAACTGAAGTGTAAAAATGACAAGTTGTAACGTTCAGAACAAAAAATATTCCAGCACTTAAACCCCTCGTACAGTGTTTTTACACTTTGGTTTCAGTTTTAAACAAACCACATACGGCACGCTAATAAGTTAACGTTAGCGGTGCTTGTAGGAGGATTCTCTTACATTCGGACAGAACCATGTTAGCTGTTTTCAATCTTTATGCTAAGCTGAGCTAACCAGCTGCTAGTTAAACATAAGATTTACGCATTCAACTCTCTGCAAGAAAGCAAATAATAACATTTCCCAAGATGTCAAACTATTCCTGTCGATCCACTCATCATTTCAGCTCTATTTTGGCTAGCTTTGTTGCAGCCAAAAGAAAAAGTGTGTAACACTAGATTTTCAAGTTAGTACTTCGAGTTAAAAGAACGTTTGTTTTTGTGTCTCGACAGGAAAGAGCTCCACCAAGTATGCCCAGATTGACATCACCGCTACAGAGACGGCCCACAAAGTCGGCACGCAGCATGCTCTGGGTCGGCAGGAGGGCCTGCATACTCTGGAGCTGAGAAGAAAGGGGACGCCACATTGACTTCTTCACTATTGAACTGCTGATTTCAGCAGGATATCTTGGCCCAAAACCAGCGTACCACATGAAACTGTAAAGTTTGCAAGAAACATGGCTCTGATGGGTTTTTTCTGTTCCCAAAAGAGATTGTCCTCAGAGGTTTACTGCGGGATTTCTTTCTCTGCTCGGTTCCGTCTTTTGAATACAGATTTTTTTTTTTTTGGAAGTTGCTTTATTCAGTAGTCTGCCAAATGTCAATTTCCTCTCAGATTCAGACTTACTTCTGTAATCTCAAAGCAACTTGAAGACGGAGCCTCTTAAGAAAGAGTTGGCACAGGATCAGGAGCAGCATTTCAGCATTCTTGGTCTCCTTTCTGGACTCTGGTATCTCATTAAATGGCATTATGTCAGGGCCGGGGCCTCAGGCTAACTTGGAGGAGGATGTGCCAGTTTTGAGCTGAGTCACTGGCCCCAATAAACCCCCCAGAGCAGAGGCATTTCACAGCTCATTCAGACCATCCCTAATAACATGCAATATGCTGTTTTTATCCTTGTTTGGGGGAGCGAGGCAGGGTGGCTGCAGGAGAGGAAGCAGAGGATGGTGTTTATTCTCACAAGGAGTTCACACTCATTTATTCCTCAGCGATAACCAGTAATCAGTAATTCCACATGTAGTTGCATGAAACTCTTTTTAGTATATTCATATTTGGGGAAACTTTCCATCCAGTCTTACTCGGAATGCTGCAAATTTCAGGCTCACTAAAAGACGAGATTTATGTTTGTATAAGTACGAGTGAGATCATTAATAGTCTCCGTAATACTTCCATATTGTGCATGGTGGAGTGTGACTAATGGATACGTGTTTATCACAGGAACAGAATCTCATCGCTGCTATTGTTTTCTTTTTCTCCCGCTTCACCGTACATATGGATTTACTGCGAACAAGTCTTCATAATTAATGCAAAGCAGAGAAGCCGGTGAAAATCACTAGATTTTCTTAATCACTCAGCAACATCAAACGTGTCCAGGACTGTGTGGTTCCTCATGGCCTCATTTTTCAAAATGTATTTGAAAAGAAGTTTGAAGTTTGTTTTTTTTTTTTTTTTATGAGAACTCAGTGAGGTGGTTAAAATCTTTTTGTCATTGTTCCTAAATATGTGTGTGCCCATAGGCATTTTCCCTGAAACCATAATTCTGAAAAACATAGTTTAGTGTTTTATTATAGTCAGTATATTGTTTTTGTCTCATACTCTTATTTTGATATCTGTAAATACATTTTCTTTCTATTTTAGGTGATGTGGATTGTTAAATATACATGAAGACATAATGTATGTACAGTAAAGATGTATTAAAAGAGTTCAAGGACAGTGCCTAAGGCGCTATTTTTGTCTTGTAATACTATTTTTCTTGTAAATTATTTATAACTTTAACGACTGCTTTGATGTGTGTGTTTCTAGAACAACAGTAGGTCATGTATGGGACTTTTTCCTCCCCATGTACAGTTGTAAACCCGTTTGGTACGATATCATATAAAGCAGCCTTACAACTAATGTGTTCGTTTTCATTCAACGCTATGATCTTAATGTAGACTGATCTACACACAGTATGAAGGCAATTAGCATTAATCACAAGTTATGGACTGGAATGGTTATAGAAATATATAAAAACTAATTTAAATTGATTAGATGTGCATTTAAGTGATACATTATAAAACTCAAAGTAAAATATAAATTAATGTGCTAATTAAAATGTCTGCTTCCTTACTCCATATTTAATTATATTAATTTAATTTAATTAAAAACCTAAGGCTTTTAAATTCAATATTTTGTTATCACTTTTACTTATACATCTGCCTGATCTTACACAATCTTTGGTGGTCATATTAGACATCTGTTGGTATTCGACAACCGTATTTTCAAACCAAAATATTCAAAAAGACTTTTTGTGTCACCTATGAGTTGTAGTTGTAGTACTCGAGATCAGTCTTGGCTCAGTCTCAGACAAAGAGGGGAGAGAGGATTTTAGTTCCAGACAGGTCAAAACCACCTATGGGCATATTGCCTGATTCATTTGTTAACTCTCTGGGAGGAGACATCAGCCAAATCTTCCCCAAAGTAGCAACCATCTATTGATTAATAAACAATTTTCAAATATTGCTCTATGATGGAGCTAGATTTGTTTACATCATTTGTGCCTCCGCTGCATATGGACGGTGTCACAGGACCAGTTGGCCAGCAGAGACTTGTTTTGTATCAGCAGTCCGAACATCTTTGCAGGACGAGATCTGGGAACCCCAGTGTGGCAGTGTGAGAGCTTTGGAGGAGAAACACAGTGAGGTTTGCACATTATTTTCACAGTGTGTTACAAATCAGTCTGTAAAAGATCCAAATAAAAAGCTTTCACACAGAGAGACTATTAATACGGATTGCTCCTGTTCCACATATTTTTTAAGATGGTGATAGTCTGCCAGCTCTCAGAGTGACGCGACTCAGATTGGCTTGTTTCACAGTCACTCACAGTGGATATTAACCTCAATGACCTGGAACGAAACCATGCAGTGCAGTGAAGTGTTTCTTGGAAACTCATTTACTCATTAAATTTATCCAAGGAGAGCAGAGAAGAAAAGCATGATTGGCTGTCTCTGTGGTCAAATATTGATATAAATAAGTTAATGTTAATATCATAGAGAAACAGGCAGCAGCAGTTAAATGAGCTATGCAAATCCACTGACAGCTTGTGTGTAATTGCTCTGCCTCTTTTTAATGAAAGAAACAGCAGTTTAGTTCTTGTGGGCAGCGTTTTAATCTGTCTTAATCTCCTACTGTGCCCACCAACGGTGAATACACACCACAGGTCTAATTCAGGACCACCATCTGTCCTGCAGAACTGCAGACACAGATATAACTTACTTAAGACTTGACGTCCCGGTGACTGGCCATGAAATTTGAAAGCAAAAGTATTCGAGTCTTGATCTGGTACGATGCGAGAACACTCTTACTTGCAAGGCCACATGCAACCTAAAACATTATGGCTCTGCATTCAAGGGAACTGGTCTCAGCTACGTAACAAACAGTTGACATATCTTTCAATAGAAAATGTTCAAATGCTGTGTCATTTCACTGGTAAATAGATTTGGATTTGACCTTAAGGACTCAAGACTTGTTTAGAGTTCTTGATGTCTTGAGACTTTCTTTGACAAGACTTGAGGCTCATTCTTGAGACTTGAGTGTCGACTTGCTTTGACAAATCTTGAGATTTCAGTGCCAACTTGTTGGTTATATCGAGTCTCAGGTCAAGTGTTGTCAAACCTTGAGACTTGACCTAAGGTTTGACCTGACAAGATTGAAAACTGACTTGGGACTGGAGCCTAGACTGGAGATGTGCATTGACCCGTTGCTTCAACAATACTTGAGACTTGCTTTGACAAGAACTGAGATTTATTTTGACAAAAATTGATGTTTTAACTGAACCTAGAGAGCCTTGAGATGTACTTTGACAATTAAAGAGACTCTCTTTGACGAGCCCTGAGACTTGACTTGAAACTTACTTTTACAGAACTTGAGACCTTCCTTAGACTTGATTTTCCCTATATGTTGTACAACTGTACCACTGTGTAGATCTATGTGTACACTAGGTTGAAAGAACAAAGGCTGTAGAGGCAGTTTATATAAGTCCAGGGCCATTCAGTTCTTTTCTTTGTACTGGTTCAATTATCTGAAATCGCCTCTAAGAAAATTACATCTCGGAATAAATAATTGCTACTTGCAAATCAAACTGTCTGCTGTCTTTTGTCAATCTTATACTTACGTGTCAGAAAACAAATTCAAACAACTCAATCTGTTTAATTATACATGCAAGGTCTTTTTTCCCCCTCAGTGTGTGTACTTCATCACTGATCTCGCTGCTGCTTTTATAGGACTTTATAGAAATAAAGACTAAATTTCATAAATTATGCAGCAACCGTGAAGAATCGTTATTCTCAGGCAACAGCACTTTAAGGTAAGGTTCCTTCCTGCCACAAAGTGAATTAATAATTCTTCAAGAACATTGAATAACATTACTTCCATCTGGACTAAGATGGAAGTAATTCTTGTGCTTTCTTAGTGAGTCCACCTTGCAGCATTTGATGTCTAATGACCTTAACAGCCTTTTACTTCACTCCTACACAAACTATAGGAGGACGGGGAAGAGCACCTGTCGATATATGAGCCATAAGCAAGCTTTTTTTATTTGCACTATGTACAGTCAATTGCTGTATGCATTTACATTTGAACTGTTGAACTGTCTATACTGTTTACAGCTTTTTCATATTTGCTACATTCACACCAGTTACACTGTTTTCTTTTATTTTATATTTCTATATTTACACTGTTTATATCTTTTTATATTTGCCAAACTTTAATATATCTTACTATATATATTTATATTATATGTTTATTGCTTGTTTGGAAACGAAATTTCAAGTCTCTGTATGTCTTACATATATGGTAGTGTTGACAATAAAGTTGAACTTTAGCAGGTGATTTATTTTATGTATTTTCTAGAAAAACTAAAGTCAAAGTAACTGCTGTGAAACTTAAAGCGAATAAGCACTAATCAGTATTTTTATAATACCTATAAGAGTGCAAGTAGCAGAGTGCCACACTGCACCAGGTGTGTCTGGACCAAAGTCCAAAATACCAGCGATGTAGAAAGTTGCTGGTCACTTGCAGCCACTACAGTTAAGAGGAGTGAGTAGTCAGAGTCAATGACAATCTAAAACAGAGCAGTCAATAAAGTATTTTTTCCCCCAGAAATTGTGAATCATTGCAAACCACGAAAGGTCCTTAAACATGCAGTCATAAATGTGCACAAATATAAAACAAATATTATGATGGGCCCAGCAGTATGCGAGATTATATTTTATAACTTTTTACGTAGACGCCCTCAAACTGCAGCAAAGATGGTGGAGCACCTTGAGCTACGACGTCACATGCCAACTTAAACACAATTCACTCAACTGAAGTAATATCAATTCTAACATAATTACAACAACACCTGTTACCGAACAACTTTCCACCTCTTCATCATGTGCTATATTGGCCAAGAAGGTTAATTTAATTCATCCACCGTGTTATCACAAAACCATTAATTTCACTGTTCGGACAAGCATTGTTTCCCACCGAATATCGATCTGCTAATCGTCCTTTCTCACTACATGATATTGTTATTCATGTCATTCTTTTCCTCTCGTTTCAATCAATTCTCATCCTGTGCAGTGCAAAGAAATAAATTCAATTACAGCAGCACATGTTCTTCAGGTGGTGTCTGGCACAGCAACAGAGAGCATAAAGGACACCGAAATTACTCATTTGTAGGGTAAATGTCTTTGCTTGCCTTGAGATACACTGTGCGGATGAATGTCAGATCAGACTCTGTATGTCATAGTATGTCAATATTAATCTTAATATTGTTCACTAAGGTGAGACTGGGTCCTTGTGACTCATGAACAGAGTCATAAAGTAGTATTCAGATTTGAAGCGGCTCACATGTATGCAACATCACAAGTGCTAAGTCTGGCTTCACAAAGTGTTGAACAACAGCCTCCTAACTCGCGCTCTGATGCTAGAACCTACAACCTCATGGCTTCTAAGTAAATGTTATGCTTCCACAAATAGCAGCTGATTGGTTTAAATGTCGGAAGTGATTTGTTGCAAATGGTCAAAGCCTGCAGGGTTTAGTAGCATTTCCAAACGGCAACCCAATAAACTCCAGCCACTGACCTTTTTGCTCTGGTCATTGGTTCCTGGTCATTGGCCTTGTTCAGCCCAACTCAATTACTGTCCCTAATGTCTCACACAAACACACAAAGAGCCTCTTGCAGTCAGTGCCCACAAGGCATTTCAAGAGGAAACGCCTTAATCTTGTTTTTGTTTTTTTTCCTATGCAGCTTTTATTCTCTTTAGGCTGCAGCTGGTTTTCTTATGCCTGATGCTTTCATGTTTTCTTTATTATTAACTTTCAAATGTGCTCATATGCCGATAAAAGTCTATTAGAACTTGCAAATACAATTTAATAACGTGCCATTCAGCATGATTTAAGGACAGCAACGGATATAAACGTCATCATTATCTCTACACAAACTCACTACTGAAACTGAAAGAGCATTCACAGACACACACACACACTAAACTGTACATTAGTGATGGTACATTAGCTCTCTTAATATGTTCATACACAACCTGATGAGTGTTTTTTGGACTTCTTGAGCGTGCCTTCAGTTTGAAATCCACTTGTTTCCTTTTCCATACCGTCTGAACAATAAATGTTTGCCTAAAAATTCGTGTATAAATTAATTTTGGATTCTACCTAAGCTAAAGACTGACTGACCCCCTCTTGTCGACACAAACTTTTGCAATACTTTTTGAAAGTGGAAATGACTGGAAAGGAAATTATCACACTATTTGTGAAGATTTTCTTGGGGCTAAATGTTCTCCACTGGTCCTGATAGCATCACAAAAAAAGGACATTTGGACGTAATCACGCCAGCCAACAAATTCAATCTCTCATTATCTGTTAGGATGCTCCAGGCTGCGTTTCTAATCTGTAGTTATGATTCACTCACTTACAGCTTTGGGTGAGATGATCATGGTACCAAATATTGATTGGACCATCTCAGCTCAGGCGAGTAACACAATTGAGTTTTTAAAAATCCATCATTTAGCTGAAAGATATGATGTGAAATGAACTAACAGCTGCTACACATGTTAGAATATATATATATATATATATATATATATATATATATATATATATATATATATATATATATATATATATATATATATATATATATATATATTTCAGTGAAATCACTCTGTGTCTGACCTCTTTGTTTCTCTGTGACACATTAGGTGAGCTGTATTGCTGTAGTAAGCCGTGTTCGGGTGCGAGTTACATAATGCACCAAATGGGGACAGCGCTTTATCTGTTATCGGTTAGCAACAATGAATGTCCAGCCAAACACAAACACTTCAGCTTGATAATTTGATGCTCGTCTGCTGACTGTTACTGAGAGGAGAAAAAAAACAACAAAATGTGTCAAGTGGCTCAGAGAACAAATGCAGCAACAACAATCCACTTAGTGACATCATTACATCACTAGCACTAGCAAATTATCCATTTATTCAGCTTTGTGTTGTCTATACCATCTATTGATTTCCAATTGTCCTTTGTTCAGACAAAAGGAAGTGCTGATGGCTAAAGATGGTGATCCTGCTCCTGAACTGTCAGAGGATGGTGAATGTACAGAATATTTCACTCTAATTCCTTCCAGTTTCTTACCTCCCCACACTTTACCAGCACCTCAACCTAACATTATTTAAAACTATGCTCGGTAAACTTTGCTGTCTGTGTTTTGCAGGATGTCAGAAATGTATAAAAGGCTGCTTTAAAATGCAGAGCAATTATCCCAGTGAGGCTGTGATAATTTGTGTGCTACAAATGATGTTTTTTCCCCCCATTTAAATGGGATGTGCAGCGGCGCCTGTAGTCAAATCAGAATGAGTAACATCAGATTCCTTCTTGCTTTTCCAGCCCCGTGGCTTTGCTTTATGTGTTGATTGCCATTTCTTTGGATGCTCCGTTTTATTTCAATTGCTTCCCCTCATTAGAATAAACACTCATTTTAATAGGAATTTCAAAAGCATTTTCAAGAGGCTTTGATGCAGTAATTAGCAGTTAAACAGTCCACACGTTATAGAAAACCTAGTTTTTAAATGTGTATGTCATCTCATACCTTGTGGATGTTAATGCACACTGCCTCCTACACCCCTACCTATGTAACCCTGAAGCCTTCAAGTCAAGGTCAGAGATGTACTTTTTTTTTGTGAATAAATAAAATCATGTAAATTCATGGTCCAAAGCTCATACTTGGACTTTGTCAACTGCATATGCATTCCTATATACTGTAATTTATTGTCCTGACAGCGCTAGATATAAAAACATGACAGACTGTGCTGCTAAGTGTCATTTTTTTAATAGGGAAATCAATTTTCATACTCTTAAATATGGTAATGTTATTATAATTACATTATATTTATTCCAAATTAAGTCCCATTTATCACACTGCAAGTGAAACTTAATGCACTTAATGCATTTTGTGCTAAAAAATGGGGCAGATGGCACTTAGCGCCCTCTGAAGCAGGACCCTGACATCCTGAAAGGAGGAGGTCTGCAGAGTGTGATCTGTGGGATTTAGCAACAACAGGAGAGCAGGGGCCTTGATGCTGTGTTACATTATGTCTGACACATACTGACAGAGTGTGACCTGCTCAGGAAAACACACTATTATCTGTCTGGTTGGCTGAATGGTGAAATCATCCCTTCTTTTTGCTCTGATGTGGGCTTCATAGCGTCAGTGGTATATAAATGTTCTCTTTGCATTAGAGTTACTTAATTAATGCTACTCCACAGCAGAGAGTTTGACAGGGTTAAAAGTTGAGAAAGAAAAAAAATCAGCTTCATTTGTCTGGGGATTGCTCCAGGTTAACGTCTTCAGCCTTCCTGCTGGGCTCAAGGGGAACCAAGCACATCTGTGCAGAGCAGAAAATACGGTCTTTGATTAGCTCTTCAAGGCAAAATCAAGACACTCAAAAGTGTGTACACACAAGGTTGATATTGTGGTAATAAGTCACAAGGTTTCAGGGGTGTAAGCTGTGAATATAGATAACCATCACTCAGCAGAATGTTGGTAAGATTGTCTCTATATAGTCAGTACCTGTGACTTTGACTCATGTACAGATACTGTAATACTCTTGTACAAATCTGACAATGTCATGCTGATACTTCTAATCCCGGAAGGAAGCTCTAATGTGCAGAGCGTCTGTTCAAAATATGACACGAGTTAAGCACACTACTGTTCTCTATCCAGGTAGACTTCATAAAGCTGAACCAGATGTGGATTATTTCACATTTTCATCTCACGTTTTTCCTCGCAACTTTGTCACTATAGTTTTTCCAAGATGTGTGGTGTTAATCTTCTTCAATGTCTGTAATTCAAAGAATATCTCGGGGAAATAGTATTCACTTTCTTTGTAAGAGTTACACGAGAAGATTGATAGCACTCTTTAATGTCTGAAAGGCAAATATGAAGTTACAATCCTCAGACCAAAGAGGTGCCCATTTGCAGATTTTTTTTTTACTTTTAGAAAGAGTCAGGCTCGGCATTTCTCTGTTTCTGGTCTTTATGCTCAGCTAAGCTAATGTTTTTCCAGCTCTATTGGCATATTACATTGTACATTAGTTCATAACGCTTAATTGCCTAATAAATGTCTGTGGCGTCATTGAAAACCTTGCAGAAGACGCAGTCAAACACTTTCTAATTAACTCCACTCAGTTCAGTTAGTTAGTTTATAAATAATAAATGAGTCTATGGTGTAAACAACTGAATAATGAAGTGACTAAGGCAGAAAAGTTGAGCAGAGGTCATTTAAACATCCAGCAACACTCACTACAAAACATCAGACGTCTGTGTTTAATTTTAGGCGAATTGTCAGTCTGCTCCTTTTATAACTGAAAGTTCATCACCTGAAGGAGATGAATGGCTTTTCTTTGACACGGTATTAAAGGAGTAATAAAAATATCAATACAATAATATAATACTGATGATGATGGATATTTAACATTTTCTTATAATAATTTCTGTTTCCTCTTTTTTCTTTCAGTAAAAAAATACAAACAGTGACTGAAATAAACAGAATGAAGCATCAGTAAACACACAGGCTTAACTCCTACGGATTTTTCTGCCTCTTCCTTTGTGTTTTTTTATTCAAAAACAATGATGCGTCATGTTTCAGATATGTCCATCCTTTTGTCTCATCTGTCTGTTCTCAGAATCGACAGCTGTCTGTATTTTTTCTGCACAGAGTGTTTGTTTCTAGTGTTTGTTTTATAGCGTTAGTTGCTACTCTGGGGACACCGAGATACTGTTTTAGAGAAATTAGAAAACACTGGATTTAAAGGCTGCCAGGAAGCGTTTAGCAGTGTAAACTCACTCAGCAAACCTCACTCTTGCTGCTGGATGTTGTGTCCCTTTCTTCCCATAATAGGTTATTATGTTGTTGGGCTATATAAAGAAATATACCGTCTCTTCTGCACACTTAATTTGCTCTGGCCATTCAACAGTTACTTTAGATGTTCAGCTGAGGTGAAGTCACATCGCGCTCACGCATCTGTTAAACATAAATGTAGGAAAAACAGTAGACAGCGTACACCCATCATTACTGTCACACAATTATGGGTCCATTGTTTTAACCCTAGCATGACGCATCGGGAACTCTGAGCTGATTTATTCAAACTGCAGTGTATTAAAAGCCACTTAAATCTCTCATCTTTCCTCCCTTTTCTCTTCACTTGAACACAAAAGAGAGGATGAGTGGGAGTTGTCGCAGCGTGCCACCTCAAACAAACAGATTTGAATGATGGACCTACGCAATGAGCTGGCACCCCCTAACAGTTTGTAATGAAGGCTCTCATGGATAATTGTGACAAATATATTGATACATGGTTTCACAAAGGGTTATTGACATAGCACGTTGATAAAAGACAATGGGTGTACACTTACAGTAGGAATATTGATGTGGTGTGATAGTAAAGGGGAAACCACATATTCCACATTGATCAGCTTTCACTGCAGGCTCAGAGCAGTTGATACTTGAGAGATATAGTAATTGTGTAAATATGTAAAATATGTAAATATGTCATTGTAAACAAAGTGTACTATCTGTTTTACAGAGAGAGATGAGAAAATCTATACCACTCATATTATATATAAATGAACAACAGTTGGGGTACATGTACTGTAAAACTTTCAATAGATCCTTTCAGTAGCTTCAGTTACTGATAATTTAACTTAATTCGTCATAATTTATTATGACAGAATACGCCTGTCTGAGGGTTTGAGGCTTTGACATGAATCAGGAAGGAAATTTCTTAACTTTTCCTTCATCCCCCCAAGCACAGACTTAAAGTCGTAATGGTGAAATGTATACAATAAAAAGTACATCTCCAGATTTTTTCATAATAATTTCACAGTGAACTGTATCTATTTTAATAATCGTCAAATCGAGGCAGTTTTCTGGCAGTAAACAAGCTAGCAAATTAGCTTACCCGAATACACGGCGAATAAGCGTGTTTCATCAAACTATTTCTCTTCACTGTAAGACTATTTTTTATATTTTCTTGCGGGAACAGAGCAGCAGCAAATGGTTTTCTAAGACCAGCAGCTACAATTAGGAAGCTCGACTCGGACGGTGGTTCGGTTACACTCTCCGGGAAAATAGCCTGAGCTATGAAAAGTGCATCGTCAAGGAAATAATGCTGCACAGAGAGTAGGGGAAAGATAAAGTCATTATAAAGCAATTACCAGACTTAGCAGTGTAATTAAGACACCAGGCTTTAGGACTAGTATTCACTGCTTTTGCAATCAACAATACAGTACCTGAATAACAATACCAGCTCCCAGGCACGTGTATATGAATGCAGGAGGGAGGGAGTCCAGTAAAACATTGATACAAAGACCACCCCATTATGACTGCAAAGTTTGGTGGCTGTTTTCCAACGTGCTTATAAAATGAGAAATCAGATAACCACAGGCTTCCTGGCTGTCCTGATAGAGGCTTGATAATGGATTGAAGAGGGGGACAGAATCAATACGGCTGTCCCCACTCTGGGCCAGGAAACCATCACCAGAGAGCAGAATGTACTCCTCTAATCTACGAGGGATGACCTGGCTTGTACGGGCCTCTCAGTAACCTTAATGTTCACGGATCCAAGCAATCTGTCAACAGCAATCAGGGGCCATTTGCAACAGTGGACGGTAATTCTTTTTCCATTTTTGCAAAATGTTGAGATCAGGGGTTGCATCAATAATCTGCGCTACTCTGAAATTGGAGTCCTTGAATAGATTTGTTGGACATTTTGTACATGTTTATCCTCATTGTTCAATATTGTACCATCTCTCACTGCAGAGATTGTTTTACCTCAGCGTCTTAGGGCAAGCAGGGTTGTGATCAAGAGGCAAAGATAGTGGAATATTTGTTATTAGCCCATGAAAGATCGTTTATATCGCTCATAGAAATCTTAATTCATATATTCATACACACATACACAAGAAAAATAATTAAATTAGATACATATATAAATATAATGACTCAAACTTGCTGTTTTAGAAAAGAAAAATATTAATTAACTGATCAAAGAAAAGTTACAAACTAAATAAATTGATAAACTGTCACGTAGAAAGTAAAAACTGAAACATCAATTCTCTCTGGATGCACTGATTTGATGATTTGTTTTTGTTTTTAATAAATAATAAAATATAAAAGAAAGTCTTGAGGTTATAATTTACTTATAAAGTTGGGCTAGGCACTCTGATTCAGTCTAAACTAATTATCAGTTAACGCTGTCTCAACAGTAATTAGATCTTTGGGTTATTTACAAAAATACAAATTACATTCTGACTTTTATTTCAAAATGATGTTATTTAGTAATTAGCTAATTATGATAAAATAAATGTGCATGCAGTCGTTAAATTGGAGTCAGACGTGTTTTCTTACTGAATTCTACTTTTCCAGTACAGAATAACTATTATTAAATACTTTTTCACACTTATTACTATCTTTTGTGACACAACTCAAGGTGAACGTTCTCCAAGACGACCAAATTCAGAGTTTAACTGAATAAGACGATAAAAATGAACAAAAGAGAGAACATCAGTGTCCCAATGAACACCTACACGACCATAAGACAAGGAGACACCAATTACTAACTCTAGTGTCAGGGTGATTTAATATTGTTAAAGTTTGCTAAAGTTCAACCAACTAAAACTACTTGGTGAAGTGAAAGATCATGGCCATAGTCACAAAAATAAGATTGTTGTCATGGATAAAAGAAACGTTAAGAGAGATGTGACATGAGCTTCCAGTCTTACACTCTGCTCCATCAAAGCTTTTGCGGTCGTGTAATGACATTATGCCACTTCTACTTTTGTTTCTGAGAGCAAACAGTCATTATTCACACAGGCAATATAGGAAAACTTAAAAATAAACCATTCAGAGTGTGTTTAACAAAATGCACCAAACACAAATAAAACTAAAAATAAAACTATTACATTCACCCCACAAGAAATGATTAATAGTTCAGTGCTTGGAGATGCCCATGTGCGGAGGTTACATATGATGCATCCTTTGTTTGTCCTTTGTACAGCAAGTAGTGAAACCATGAAACAGCAGGAGAGCTTTCAAGGCAACAGTCACCATGGCTGTCAGGAGGGGTGCCTGGGGAAAGGCGCAGATGTACCACCTCTTCAGAGAGTGACCTTTGACCTTATTTTAACCCAACTCTGTGTCTCAAGAGTCCTTGAAGCAAACATAAAAGCAGCACAGTCGAGACAAGGAACATACTGAAGATGGGTTTGTCGTCGAAGGATTTGGTTATGCTTTGAGTTTTGGACAATTTCTGGGATCTAAGTTATTAATTTGGAGTCATTAAAAACATTGAGTATATGCAAAACTAAATATTTCAGTTATGAGGGATATACTGTGCACAATGAAGAGAATCTCAGAGAGTTCTGGTTGTGGACGCTTGCAAACACAACAGTCAAAAACTTTTGATGTTTTTAATCTTCAGAGGAAGACAGAGGCAAAGATGGCAACGCCATCCAAAGCCACCAAAGAGCAGATGGACACTTGTCCCTTCTGCAAGAGAGCAAGAAAAGCTCTTGACTGTTGATCCTCAGGCTTAGTGCTGTGACTTATCTTTGCTCAGACATGGTTTAGCACTTCAGTCTAACTGCTGTTTGGACTGGGGAGGGTTCAGAGAATCATGGGAGGAAAAAAAAACAAAAAACACATGAACCTCAATCGGCAGCTCTCAGAGGGTGAAGGAGCTGCAACAAACAGAGTTTGAGGTATTGAGAGAGTGGCTGATTTTAAAAGAGAATTGCTGGATAGAATTCCTTTATTTGTTTCCACATTGTGTGCATAAGAACACTTTTCCATTTTCAGCCAAGTTGTTTTAAACTATCAGTTACTTTTATTGAATAAACCCCTGCCTCGATTCATTCAGGTTAAAATTATAATCCTTATACAATCCTTAAAATCAGGGCCAGTCCTAAACATAGATTTGAGATAGAGGTGGACAAACTGACATCATGACTGTTACTTCTTTGAGGGTTGGTAAGTAGCTTCTTCTACAAACAGTAACAATGTGTGAAAAGTAAATGAGAAAAACAAGGACTGTGTCCCACAGGATCATTTTGTGCAGCAAAAAGCTAGATATTATTAAACTAGAAAGTCAGCTGAGAGTTGGTAAAGAGGAAAAGAGTTCTTATCAGAACTATTTCGCTTTTACATGTATATACTGAACATTTACTGAAAAATTCAATAGCAGTTAATCTTCTGACACTTTGGCAGCTAAATTAAGTCATTAACCAATGATACTGTCTGATGGACAAAAGCTAGGATAAATATCAAGATAACATACTTAATTATATATCTTCATGAGTGCCTTTGAGACTTCCTTTTGTGAATTTGTTCGGGGAGCATGAGAACGTGTTGGCAGCCCTGTATAATATTAAACAAACATGAAGAATTTTGTTACAATACTAGATCATTTTGTTTAAAACTTCCTTTTGAGATTCACGAGAAAGTTTCACCTGAGCTGGAACCTTAGTAATTCGCTGTCACACCTGAGCTGTAACCATAGTAACTCATTGTTACACCTGAGCTGTAACTATAGTAAGTCACTGTCACACCTGAGCTGTAACCATAGTAACTCACTGTCACTGAGAGCTGCTGAATGAAGCCGTTTTCACATATACAGTATACTGTGGATAATGTTAAGCAACACTGAGCAACAGTAGCAGTTGTGGGTCTAAATAAATGCATAGAGAGTTCAGGACAGCACCCAGCTCTGCTCAAGACACTCATGAAATCAAACTCACTTTTAATACTGGGCAAAAAACATTCAGTGTGCTAACATTCTGTAATGACCTCTTAAGTTGTAGTTTTCATTGTTCGTGGCAGAGTCTGCCCCTGCCTTTACATACGTGAGAAATTCACAGGAAATGATGCATGTGATCTTAAATTTTATTTTATTGATCAACCTAAATGTTACTTTCAGCCTCTTACAGCAGTATCACTATCCACCATACTTACTATAGACTGGCACCTACTAAACACATAACACAATCATAGTCAGCACAGTTATCACAGTGACTTCCGTGTGGTCATTGCAACATGTTTTGTGGTCGAGCACGGATGGACAGATGTGAAACCTCCAGGACCACTACTTTATCAGTGGCATTATGAACTCATGTTGCCTGAGCTAGCTTCGTCAGTAGCCTCTGTTACATCATTTTTGATGAGCCACATCGTCAAAGCCCTCCAGTGTCAAAGAAAATGTTGCTCTGCACTAAACCTGACTGTACCGTCATGTTCGCGCGTGACAGTATAAAAACAAAGTTTTTCATCATCGTGTCTGTATTTATTCATAGTAGCAGTGAGACAAGAGTGCTGTCACGAAGCCGTTAAAAAAACAAGACACAAAAAAACAAACAAAACCCCCACACAACCCATTTTTACTTCCAGTAAACTGTGAATAAAATATGCAACACTCTTCCATAACTCCTCTAGCAACCTTTTTAGAGAAAAACGTTGATATTTTGACACCAGATCGTGTTAAAGACAAATAGTATTAGGAATAAGAGGAATGTAAGTCCTGAATTGAATGAAATTCATGAATTAGACAGAGTGTAATATGGTCCCGGATCGCTAAAGACCTGAGGTATGTTTTTAAGGTTTAAGCAGTAGTTTATCACATTTTAGACCCCAAATCAACCGTGACTAAAACAACTTTGCAACTTTGATTTAAAATTTTAAAATACAGGAGGGAACTCGTTTATTTTCTTCAGTTGAGCAGAAACAGCTCAAGGTACTCATATTTTGTGAGGTTAATAAGTGGCGAGACATAACAGTACATTATTCACTTGTGTTTTATTTGCATTCTTGCTTGCAATTACAGCTCATCCTCCACAATACCTGGAAGCACTTGACCTGACTTGGATGGAAAATATGCTAAAAGGCAATGAGAATCTATTTTCTTTCCAAAACAAAAAAAAAAGCAATCTGGAGCAGCGAAGTGAAAACAAAATGTCTTTCTGAAAGTGTGCAGAGGCAGAGAAGGAGGCTCATGATCCCACAGCAATCCATCTTGTCTAAAAGTCTAAAAGGCTTTAGCAAAAAAAAACAAAGTTCAAGCAAATTACCATTTTCTCATGGACTGAATACTTACTTCTGTTTACAGAACATGGCAGAAATGGAATATAATATGCATAATTACGTTTTCATTAGTGTATAATGTCCTGAAAATAAGAGTCATTTTTACTTTAGAACAAGACTTTTGTATCGACAGAAAGCTTGGTCCTCTTCCAACAGACAAACATCGTAGTTTCTCCTTTACACTTGGAAGCAGAGGGTGAGATGAGGGGGTTGCAGTCGGCAAAGACACAGCTAAATGCCTCTAAATCCTACACACCAAGTGTGTATGTTCTTATGAAAGTTTCCATTGAAAAAACACATTAGGTTATGTACAATAATTATGAATTTGTTTTAAAGGAATTGTCCTCATGTGCCGTGTTCACAACGATACAAATATTAGCTGACATTTCAGGGAGTCAACAGCTATCTTCATTTCTGAGCCTGGCCTTTCCATGGCTTGACATTTATCCTGCACTTGATTGGTTGAAGGAGAGGAAGTACTCTAACCTCTTATGCACTCCATACCTATCCCTTGTTCTCCTTGTCTCTTTCAATTAAGGGCTCTGCCCTCAGGGTTGCCTGGAAAATGCTTCAAGGCTTTTAAGCGTCTTGCGTGGCTTCAAAAAGGGCACAAATTTAGAATTCATGGCATTTCTGCTTGCATGAAAAGGCTTCAACACGCAATTACATGTTGTTTGAGCAAATCAAGCAACACTGTTCACATGGACTCACACAATGTGTGCAACAGAAAATGTTAATGTAGAAAAAAAAATCATCTTGAAACTTTTCTTGCTCATCACTGTGATGTCTGGTTTTAATTAAATTCAGAGATGAAATGCATTCTGTGCACAATGTGTCCTATGATTCATAACAAGCCTAATCAACTAATAATCAACTGAGTGTGTCTCTCTTATCAGGCCCGAGGCACGTGGAATAAATTTGTTATCGAGGAGTTGTCATGACAAGATGGACTTGGAAAAGGAGTGAGCCCATTTCTAACATCATACCATGAAACATCAAATGTCAGGATGTCTATTTTAAAAACATGCTAAAATCCAGCCTTATTAAATTTAATACTATTCAAGGAGTTTGTTTTTTCTTCTTCCAAAGTAATATGATTCAGGATATATAATTGACTTGGCAATGAAGATGAATGCTGTTTTACTTTAAATGTCAAATAGATCATTGCATTTGGAAGTATTTTTGAATAAGCATACAGTATGTCTGACAGTCCCGCCCTGAGAGGATGATGTTCGCCAACATACATACATGTGAGTATAACACACTGTAAACATGAACACTATTAGCCTGGTAGCTTCATTTCACTGAACATGAACACATGTGATGATAAATGTGCCCTGAATGTCAAAGTAGTTGACAAGAATGACTCAAAATTTGCCTGTACCCAACTCTGAAGTTGCACATCCAGATAGAAACTGTTTCCAATCCTTCATAACACTCGCGTGACTACAAAACAATGTGCAATTGAGCTATTATATTTTGTCAGATGACTAAAATACAGTGTTTTTTTTAGCCATGCTAGGTACATGGCTCAGTGGCACTGTGTCAGTCGGTTGCTCCATTTTGATCCAGACAGAAATATCTCAACAACTGTTGGATTAATTGACAAGTTTTTACAGAGATTCATGGTTCCCAAAGGATGAATCCTACTGATGTAAGCCATCCCCTGGATTCAATATGGGGTCAATGTTTTTAGTTTACAATAAAATATTTCATCTTCTAGACGGACTAGCATGAAATTTGGCATGGACAATCATGTTCTCCTCGGGATAAATAGTAGTTACTTTTCTGTAGCAAGCTGAATAATCTTGTTCATTCCACCACCATCAAGTCAAATTCCTTATTACTTCAAAAATACCTGCAAATCTCATGAGATTTCCATCATCTACCGCTTTATTTTGTGTGAATCACTTATTGTTAGCATGCTAATATGCTAAACCAAGATGGGGGACATGGTAAACATTACCCTATGCCTGCTAAATATCTGCTAAACACAAGTAGTTGTCAATGTGAGCATGTTAGCATGGGGACGTTAGCTCGAAGCACTGCTCCGCTTAAGCAGCCTACACACAGAGGACTTTGTCTGATTGAATTATAAATCATCATTTTGTTGATATAAATCAATTCCACTTGGTGGGTGATAATAAAGGATTCTGTGCATATTGCTTTCCTTGTTGTAGAAAGTATCTATAAATAAAAACTTGAGTACTACAGACTAATTCATTTTATTTGCAACATGAATACTGACTTGACTTTGTTGATTTCTCATCCCTTAATGGATGTTGATTTGATTACTAATAAATATGATTCATGAGAGGTCTTGGCAGCCTTAATCATAAAATTATTTGCCTCTTGGAATCAATTAAGAGATCTTTAAACCCAATACAGTAAATTTTCAATGACGCAACAGCAGTCAAACTCTAATTTAGCTGAAGTCTGCTCACTCCAAAGGAGCGACGTTTCTAATTCAGGCACCAGGCAACTGAATCAAAGATCTATTAACCTTCACTTTCTGAGTGTTTTATTACGATCTGAATGAGTTATTGTTGCGAGTGGAATTCAATTTGTGAAGCAACTCGGTTGCCTTTCAAGAAATGGTGATGGGGAGCACGTCCGCCCGCATATGTGTCTTTTCTCTGCTCGCTGAAGTGATCCAAGCAAGCGGCTTATGACGAGTTAGCAGATAGAGATGTGGAGACATCAGAGGGAGGGCAGTGATTCATTATTTCATTTTCACGCAGTGCCAGACATTATTTGCACAGATGTTCAGAGGACCCACTGATGTATGGCATTGCTGAGCTGCTCACAGCTCAATGAACTGATAAGTGACGCTACAAAGCAGTCAGCCTTGTTTGCATTACCCTCTGTTCCTGCACACAGTGAAAGAATAATGTCAGGGTACGATGCTGACCACCCCCCCACTCACAGGCTGTAAAAGGAGACAAGAGTTAGAGTGTAATTCATTTTGATGCTTTAAAGACATCACTCTTATAAAGTATGTTGCTTCAAGATTACATCAGTGTTGTAACGTGTGTAAGTAACACTTGAAAGCTTCACTGGCATTTCTTTGAGGTTATTAGGTTGAAATTCTTTAAATATTATCTAAGATAATATGCATGGTATTTTAAGTATAGTCGAGTATGAATTTAATCCTAACCTTAAACCTTGACAGTTTCACAAAGATGGTTCATTTTTGGGTCATTTCTTTTCTCAAAGTTGTTGTTTTTTTTTTGCTGATACAGAACATCTAGTGACAAAACTCATCCTCTGAAAGTGTGGAGTAGAGTATTTCAAACCAGCACAGTCAGTCCATTATCACAGACGAGCGTATAAATATTAATCTGGATCAAACACGAAATCTTCAGTCAGACATGGGAGAGGAGACGAGTCTGTGGTGGAGGGAGGAGCTAACATCCATCAGCACAGCAGTGTGCACAGTCTGCTAATAAGTGTGTTTTGTTTTTGCTGCATGGCCTGCTGGAGCAGGTCAGCAGTATCAAACAGGCATCAGTTTACAATAACGTGACTAAGTATTAAGGACTGAGAAATACATTGATGTGCTTTTCATATGCAGCACATTCTCATAATAATCTGTTCATCATCCGACAAGAAGTACTCACTTATATTAAAGACAATGTAGCCGAGGCTATACCCCATTTATTCTGAACCTTATGAGGCTTAAAATTATGATTTCTAGTTGTTCTGAGGCTTCTCTGTGTCATCTAGTTATTATTTACATTTCACTTTGTTCAGTATCACTTTTAATTGAAGCTGTAACTGTCACCTGAGCTAATTATGTGGCTTGTAACTCAGAAACCCGAGTGTTAACAGAGACAAGTGATGACTGCTTCATGATACTGGTAATGTAGTCAGTTTTAAATTACATATTTTGTTCGACCAACAGTAATAAAATCACTAAAATGTTGAATTAAAAACTATATAAAATGGATAAAAGCATCAAATTCTCACATTTTGTTTAACAGGAAACAGATGTGATTAATTAATTGCAGTTTATTTTAGCAGCTGCAGACAACACATTACTAAATCAGTTCTTTACACTTCTTCTTTTGTGTCTCTCTTACTAGAGATTCATCAACATGTAAAGCAATCTGCTGTGCTTAGTTACGGTTGCTAAGCTATGATTGGGTAACTGCTGTTTGAGGGATTTAGTGGATGGTACATTATGCTAAAAATTACAACAAAACAGAAACCCATATTTTTTGACTGAATGGGGAAACTATAGATTTTCTCCACATATAAGTCAAACTAAATTCAGACAGATTTACTCCTCAGACAACAACACCATCACCACTACAACCTGTTGAAAACCATCTGACCACATGCTAAACTGCACTCGCTCTACCTTAATCCCATCTTTGTTACGCTTTCTTTACTTCACATGTAGATGATCTGTGAATTATATAATGGGCGTCTGATTATGTTTAAATCCCATTTTATGCCCAGTGGATTTAGATGATGAAGTGCTTTGATGTTGAAACCATTGATGATGTTAAGTCCACGTTTCACGTCATGTGTACAGTAGTTAGACTTAAAATTTAACGTTTAATATCCGCCTGCAGGAATGTAAAAGAGTACATAAGTTGAGCTAAATCCCATTCAGTTTAACATCTATTTTATTCATGGATTGCCAAATACAGAGTGTATTTTGAACTTTCTACTCATTAATCATTTCCCAGCCTGTCACGGTGTACTGATGGGAAGATACGGACAGGTATGATTGATCATAAAATTTAGCACTTAATGACAAATGTCAAAACCTTCAGTTTACACATATTTTTCATTGCACAGAAGAGATTTCTCAGATTAGATTAAAAAAATCCAGAGCTCCTGATAGTTCCCTCACGGCCCTGATAAGGAAAAGCAGTCATGGAAAATGAATGGATCGATAAACCAACTTTACTTGCTAGTAATAGATTACAAGTAACTCACACAAGTAAAACATTTTATTTTTTTTTAAGGAATGAGTATTTTATTGTTTCTACTCTACTTCTTTATTCAAATATATTTTGAGCCAGTAATCAACTTTTTACTTCGTTACATTTGCCATTTAGCGTTCACCTTGTTTTCCTTGTTACAGCTCTAAATGCATTGATTGAGTGAAGAGGGGGTGGGGGGTACTCAAGGAGCACCTCTGCTGCAGACACCAAGTTGCCAGCTGCATGGCAGAATAATAAGCACCACCTGTCCTTTGACAATGATGTGATGATGATGGAGCAAAACCCAGAGCAGGCAGCTTTCCAGCGATATGAAGTGCTTGCTGTAGCTCCTAAAAGAGATCTCTCCTCTTCCAACCTCCACAAGCACATCAAAGTAAGTTACACATACTGCAGATGAAAATGTAGATAGCCAACGTTTCTTTAAAGTCCATGTAAAGGCAATTCTGAGATTTCTTTCAAAACACATTAAATATGTTGGAAAATAGTTGCTGGAAACACGTGAAAAGACTTTGAACGATATATTACTGAAATGTGGAGTTAGAGGTTAAAACAGTTTTTCACCAGTTTTCAGTCCAGGATTTTGTGGGCGGTCCTTAAAGGGTGGCTCGATGACACGCTGAGGCCACCCTGAGCATACCCCTGCACCCCTAGCAGAGAGATAGAGATTAATTCATCTCGCTCAGAGTGTTTCAAAGTCAGTCATGTCATTTTCTGAACTCATCTGACACGTTTCAGTCGCTTCAAAATGGCTGCTTGACTGCTCCCATGAGTGGGCGTGGCTTCAGCACATTCAGCGGACACGCCCCCACAGTCCTGGAGCTGAGAATTCATTTTTACCCGATTTTGACACCTAATTTCATAAACTTGTCGATATTTTTAAACATTCAAATTTGGCTGGGTGGTTAATAACACTTTCTTCTTTGGTCAGAACACATTTACTCTGACTTTACACGGACTTTAAACATCTTGTTTTTTAGTTTTTATGCCTGCCATTTAGTTCCTGGTAGTGTACACTAGCTGAAATCAGCTCCCTGCTGCAGCTGAAAATTTCGTCAATAATTATTTGTGTATTTGTTAATACAAGCAACCCCTTTATGTACACATAATTAGATACATTGGGCATATAATAGATTTATTCCTGCAGCTTTTATGTTTTGAGTAACAAAGAGAACTACACTACATACAGAAGCAATAATAGCTCAATAATAAGTGAAATGACTTGTAGAGTGTATTTCATATTCTGCAGTGAATCCACATTGCCCTTCTCTTTCTCTAAACAAAGCCTATTCAATGAGTACGTTTTATCCTCTGCCCTGCTCGCATGCTGAGCACAGCTTAAGATGAGTGACGTGAACGTTTCAGAAGGTCATGACGGCAAAACAGATGCAGCATATGGCGCTTGTCTATCTAAGATAAAAAATAATAAACACAAATCTGTACCTGATCTATTATTCATTGTGTGTTGCTCATAATTCTTTTGGAAAATATAGACGTAGGTGTGAAAGCACAAGCTCCTCACTTTAGCTTGCAGTTGCTTACATGCTGCTTTGATGTAACAATAGTTATGCAGAGATAATACAATGCTTCATTAATCCCCAAGGAAGAAATTATTATGATAATGGTATAATTTATTGATCTTTAAAAATAGAAAATCTCCACAAGAGTCTCGCTCGAGGACACTTATAAGCAGAGCAGACACTTTAAAAATGAAATAAAAGTGATTAATAATATCACATTCTGAAGGTCAGTGAAGAATTAGTGTTGTCTCTAATAAGGAACATGTGATATAGGGCAAATTACTGGAGAAGATACACAAAGTGTACATGAACACTGATGCCCCAAGGGGCCCCTGAAGCTCGGTGTCATGACTCACACTTCTGCGAAAAGGACAATTTGTATCTCTTTGATTAAATTAGAAAAACCATGCATAATACACAGATAATCACGGCCAGCTTAATCTGTTGAATAACTGCCATAGAAGACAACAAAAATTAGAAAAGACTAAAGAACACTGCATAAAATTAGCAACGCTAAACCAGCTTGAACTGATCTCCTTCAAACACAATGGGAAGAAATGGAGAGCATAAACAGCTATTAGCTGATGTGCATTTAAACAAGAAACTCATTGACGTTTCATTTGCATGCTTGTCTTTTAACAAGTGTGGTTGAAATTTATCATAACAAAGAGAGCTGTCACACACACACACACACACACACACACACACACAGGTTGAATTAAATGTCACATGCATGTCCAGGGCCTGATTAAACGTTTTGTGTACACAAATGAAAGTTAAAACAACACTGACTCATTTATGAATCCTGCTATGTAAATTTCCTAAGCAAACAGATTTCAGAGATTTACATGATGATGAACAGTGAGGCTCAATGTCACACTCAAATATTGATTTGTTTCCTCACTGTAATACTCTACAGCTGTCACAGGGGTAAAATATCAAAGTTTAACTTGACAGAGATTAACTAAATAAGACGTAAACAAACTTTGCAGACTGTGTATTGTAATGACTCTTGCCTAATCTGGGGACATACATGTGTGGTGGATGAGTTATTGTTTTTCCCATGTGTCCCTGAAGGTATCACCAGCCAGATTTGGAACACCTGGGTAAGTGCTCTTACTGGATAAAGCCCTCAGCCTGGCTTTGCTTTTACTCTCTCTCACCTAGACTCATCCTGGTCCAGCGCCAGCACATTTTTGCCTTCATTTCTACCTACAACACCCACACATCACACCACTCACACCTACACCAGTGATACTACTGACCCATACAATCCATGTTTGCAGTTATATTTGTTTAATATACTGTAATAATAACATGAATTAACATTAATTGGTTCAAACTCAAAGATTTATTTCTTTGAATGCTTTTAAATCTATATTGAAAGACCTAGAGACTAAACATTGGGGTATTTTTGTTTTAACTAATGTTGTTCAATTCATGGTTTGTTTTGTACTTTTATTATTTTTCTTGATTGCTATATGTTGTAATAATGTCTGTGTGTCTTGCATCTGTTTTATTTTGACTTGTTCTTAGTGAGTGCTGCTGCCTGTCTTGGCCAGGACTCCTTTGAAAAAGAGGTTTTTAATCTCATAGGGTTAAATAAAAGTTAAATAAATAAATAAATTTACCGTCATCCGTTGCGTCCACTTCCACCCTTGTCAGGGTTTTTGCACAAAAAGAAAAAAAACTACATCGAACCTCTAAAACCAATAAATTGTTAAATGACAGAATCTAATTTACTACTATTATTTATGCTTTTGTCCTATTGGCACGTTTATGGATGATGTCATGGTTACGGTAATGTCCATCACCATTTATTCAGTCAAGTACAAGGACACTGACAGCCAAGTGAAGATGAAATATTAATCTTGATTGTGAAATACTATCTCACGTGCTTTACATTTTAGTACAGGGCAACAATATTTTATCCTTTGAAACATTTACACATCATAAATATTAAATGGCTTCTGATCTACGCTTCAGAGGTTCAGATCAAATAAATCAATCACACCTGTCATTGGAGGTATGTGACATGGATGTTCTCCTATCATGGTGCAGGTAATTTTGTAGTGATATCAATATGTACCGTGTGAAGTCTTTTGAAATTTAATTAAGAAACTGTTGGTAGATCAAATTAGAGCTGAAACAATCAAAAAAAAAAAGGATAAATGCCATTTCAAAACAGTTGGGATACTGTGTCAAACGTAAATTAAAAACAAAATGCAATGACATGCAAATCCATTTCAAGTTGCACCATGCAAAGAGAAAGTTAAAAGCGGAAAGAGTCCGCGATTCAGATTTTGTTTTTGGAGATCATGGACGTTGTGTCCTCTGGTTCAACTTTTTTTGGAATCGGAGGTTGTACTATATTCCTGGTTTGAACCTCGGCTGGGGAGTTTGCATGTTCTCCCCGTGTCTGCGTGGGTTCTCTCCGGGTACTCCGGCTTCCTTCCACAGTCTAAAAACATGCATTCAGCAGGTTAATTGCTGACTCTAAATTGTCCGTAGGTGTGAATGTGAGTGTGTATGGTTGTTTGCCTCTATGTGCCCTGTGATAAACTGGCGACTTGTCCAGGGTGTACCCCACCTCTCGACCAAAGTCAGCTGGGATAGGCTCCAGTCCCTCTTGACCCTGATGAGGATAAGTGGTTACAGATTATGGGTGGATGGTTGTACTATAGGGTACAATATCATATTGCCTAAAAGACAATGAGCCAAAAGAGTACCTTCAAACTAACTGAGTCTGTATACAAGATTTTTTTCTGTGAAATAAAGTCTTGAACTTGGATCCTAATAACCAGCTCAAAAGACCGTACTGTACTGTGTTTTTTAGGTCTGACACGAGTGTAGTTATGCTGAGGGGAAATACACATCAGCTTCTTTTGTGTGTGAAAAAAAAAAAATCAAGGTATCAGTGTCAACCTTGGGTGCATGATGGATGAGTGCTTGACGTGCTCTCCTTCCATTAAGTTATCAATCAATCAATAAGCCTTCATG
The DNA here is from genome assembly GCA_033000465.1 of Sciaenops ocellatus. NCBI lineage: Eukaryota > Metazoa > Chordata > Actinopteri > Sciaenidae > Sciaenops > Sciaenops ocellatus. Next base: position 10,224,299 of record CP136875.1, on the reverse strand, counting down.
GCTGACATTGTTCGAGGGAGACCTAGCTGAGATAGACTGCTACCTCTTTTATGTCAGACATCAATGAATGAAGATTGCACTGCTAATGAGGAGGGTGCTGCTCATTTTATTTAATCGTGGAGCTCTGCCAGAGTCACATGATGGAAAATTGGGAGCTATTCATGTATTCATTCTATTAAACAAATGAAAGGCAGAAAAAGTCTCTCAAAAGCTGCTTTGTGAAGGATCTTAATGAAGCAGGGAGCCAGCTGAAATGTCTTGGTAGTGTGCATAAATTATGTGAGTGGTCTACTCTAACATTACATTTGCAAAATTCTGGTTGTGCGAGTTATTCTGTAATTCTTTGCAATATTTCTGCTCAATGTAGTGGACAAAACTGAGCTGCTCTGGGAAATCCAGGTCCCTTACAAGATCTCTCCATTATTATTGATCAAAGCAAAGTAACACCTGCTGCACTGCATTTACCAAACCCTCCATTTTTGTCCTGTAGCTCCTCGCAATCTTCTCTATTTTTGCTCAGCTCATCCAGAAAGATGCACTTTTCCTAAAATCTTTGTATCACCACACTCTTGGCTGTTTGCATCAAGTTCAAAGCCCAGAGCATAAGACTGTCACACCACCAGATGCTCCACTCTGGCAGACTGTCAAAGCTGTGCAGGTCAAACTCTTCCAACTTTAATCAGACCTGCAAAGATACATGGCCTGATAAACCTGTTAAATTTGCCAAGTGACCACCCGATCTTTTAACTTTTGTGTCTTCATGGATGAACCCTGTCATCTTTAAGTTGACTGTAGCAGATAACAGATGGCCTTTTGTTATTGAATAATTCACTGGTTGTTTTCCTGATTAATCAATCAATCATTCGGTCGTCATCAACACTCAATTTATGATAATGCAAGACCAAGAAAGTCAGAAAGTAGCTAGTCAGAGTAGATTGAGTGACTGTTCAGTTCAATCAACTAATCGTCCCAGCTCCACATTCATTCAGGGGAAGCTTTTATCAAAGTCATGTAAGAGAAGACAGGGATCAAACCGACATGTTTTTGGGATGTTAATCTGAGTTGACACAACCTTGTTTAAGAATAACATAGCAGTGATCACAAAGCTAAATACATCCCAATATTATATTAGGTTATAAATAAAGTAAAATAAACTTGGAACAAGTGTGAGACTGGACCCTCAGGAGGTATAACCTCATTTCCAAAAAACAAGACAAAAACAGAGTCTGGTTAAAAGAAGAGGTGATGCAACAGGGTTGTAAACATGACTCTGTCTCAATTTATTTGAAATGTGTTGCTGACATCAAATTAAAAATGGGCATATCATTTTCCAAAAACAATAAAAACGTTGTGGGGTTTCAATGTTTTGCACATCAACTCAGTTTGCAACCATTTACATGCCACCATTTTTGGAAAGCACCAGTGCATTTCTGATTCATCAGCATTTGGCACTACCCTTATTAAACACCCATCACAATACAGAGCAATGCTGAATACCCTGCAATGATGCATTAAATCGCCCACCGCTTATTAGTTTTATTGGCTGCCTTGGGTAGTCGGCTCGTTGATCATTATGACTGGTTCATTACTGAAGCACTGTACTCATGGTCAAGCTCTTAATTATTGATGCTTTTTGTGAACTAGAATGATATTTGACAACAGAGATGATGAAGTAAAAGTCTTATTCCTCCTATTGTGGTGTGTTTTTTTGCTTGTTTTGTTTTTGTTTGTTTTTTTGCTGGGGGAAATACGTGAACTTATATATGTATGGGGTTTATTATGTGCATTAAATTATTTGTTTTTTTTACCAGTTAATTTTTTAAAGGCATTTTGTTTAGTGTTTTTTTGAACATGCCACAAAAATACAGGGAGAAATAATGCAGGGAAAGATGAAAAGCAGATTAGGTATTACAATAGGATATATTTACAGATAATGATATGAAATATGACCATTGGAGTTGCACCTTAAGTCAAAAAGGACAGTCATATCTTTTCAGGGGCTCCATGAAACACATAAGTTTCAATAATTTATAGTTCTGTATCACACGTGACAAAATATAAAATAAATCTGTGTAAAGGTTGTAATTTGGCTCCAGTTATGTGGACTTGGACGATCTGTCTATTGGCTGTCCAAGAATATCTGAGTTTTATCAAAAACTGGATGATTAATAGTGTCAAAACATACTGGCAAGAGAGGTGAGGAGCACCAGTCACAGATGGGCTCTATACAATAGGACATTACTTAAAAGAAATTCAATAAAGCACAAGTCATAATAGTTACAACTTCTTTTAAAAAGGCCCTGAAAACTTTTTTTCCCCAAACAGCTTCTCATTGCAGGTGATGCCTCTTCAATAGTTGTGGTTATTTCACTTCAGAGATTTGTGTTTTTGTCAGTGTTCTTCTCACTGGTTTGAAGTTTAGAAAAATAAATGTCACGTACGTCTATGTACTAATCAGGATTTAGCATTTGAATCAAAAACCTGATGACAGTTGGTGGGTTGTTTGCTCATGTTGTCAGTCAAGTTGGATGAAATCAAACCCACACAGTCCTGAAGAAGCTTTTGAGTGTAAAACTGTGTAAATAAATAATGACTAACTAATGTTTAATTTTAAATTTAGTCACGATAACGATAAAGTTTTCGGAGGCTCTAACTTTTGAGTGATCATTTTGTGTTGTCTATTAAACACCTCTATCCAAGGAAACTACAGGAAGTAAGTGTTGATACCAGAGTCAACAATTTTAAATGTGTACTGTTTTTTTGGCATTTCTGATGGGCATAAATTCATACATCTTGACCCCATTTTGAAACACATGCTAATAACATACTGCGGCAGTAACATTTTAAATCCTCGTGACTCCTGCTCACTGCCTAAGAATCGTGTTTCTGTTGCAATCCTGACAACACAATGTAATCGCACTCCCGTCCTGCAGGTGTGACAGGATTTCTGATCCGTCGTCAGTCACTATGCTCGGTATTAAAGCAGAGTTTGGAGCGGCTCCAGGACTAACAGATGCTTCGCAGTGACAGGCCTTCAAAATGTGGAAGTGTTGACAGTCGGTGCTGCAGCTGCCCCTCAAAATGACATGAATTTGACCTGACTCGACCTGCACGCTGTCTCTTTTGTCACTTACAATTGCAGTTTGTTGATGTTCCTCAAGACACATTTCATTATTGGTGATATTCTGTGCATCTCTGTGTGTGTATATACCCGCTGTATGTGTACATACAACTATCCTGTCCCATAAAAGCCCTGCTGGAGAAGACTCCTACATTACTCTGTGCTGCTTGAAATTCAATGAAGAAGAGTTGTAGGGCACTTAATGTGAACGACGACTGTGTGTGGGGTCAACAGCTAATTGAATCAGTAAATTTTCAGCAGTGGATGTAACATCCCACAAGGCAGACTAAGAGGGTTTTGTCAGTAGCTAGGAGCCATATTTCTTAAACGCTAATGCAGCTGTGTGAATACTGATTATGAGCTACAAAAACAGATTTAAATATTGACACTTGACAGAATACATTTAACTGTTTTGGACAAACACTAACTAAAAACTAAACAGCCATGTCCAGAACGGCGTTTGTTCCTTTAAATGCAAATGAGCCACTGCTCACCTCACCCCCAGCTTCCATGGGATGTGGCGATGATGCTGACGTGAGTATGCCTTCATGCTACCATGACAATGGTGAGCTTAAACTCTGGGACACAAATGAGGGTCACCCGAACTAGTTCGAGAATCGGGGATACAACAGGATGTTTCTGAATGTTTAGTTATTACCTTTATGTAATGAGTTATTTATTTTTGTATGTTTGAACGTTGGTCAACGCCAACTATGGTGGATGTACTGCAGTCGTGTTAATGATTCTAAAAAGCTCTCGTGCAGAAAAATGTCCCCTGTGACTGTTAACACTATTATATATTATATCTTATCATCATTTAATAATTACTACTTTTTCTTTAAATTATGGATTAATCTGCTGATCATTTTCTCCATTAATCGACTGATTGTTTGAACTGTAAAAATTTTGAAAAAAGTAAGAAAAGTGTCACAATTAGTCAGAGCCACAACAATCATCAAGGTATCTGTCAACTAATTTTATGTTCCAACACAGCTTCCTATAGTTCTGTCACACAGTTTATCTGAACTCTATGAAGCCTCATGCAGAAGAAGTATTTTGTATTCATGGTATCTCGTGGGCACAAGTTAATAACATTTAGATCTCTTTGTCTGGGGATTTGATAATTATTGAGAACACTGCCCAACTCCTCAGCTTCACCAGTAGAGTAACGACCTTCATGAGGATCATTATCCTGAGACGATTGTAATGTTCTACCAACTAAAGGCAACAACTGACAAACAGGGACATTAAACGCCTCTAAACAAATCGAGGGAGTAAGTTATTGGTATGACTGATCAACGGACTGCCTCTAGTTATAATCACTCAGTTGTACTGACTGTACAGCAACAAATGACAATACGTGTCAGCAATATTCATCGTTATAGGAACATTTTAGCTTTGTGCAGGATCCCTAATATTACTCGCTCTCATTTTAAAAGTGAAGGGCTCAATTTACACATCCAGCTGAGCACCGCAACTGAAGGAAAATGTGTCTTGTGTTGTGACTGAAACAAGAAAGCTCAGACAATGAACTAAACATCTGAGATTTGGTATTAAAAAGGAGGTAACTGTCAGCAACAATAATGAGCTCGAAGGAAGAACTGCCAAAATCACTTAAATCTAAATTTAATACAGCTCCAGATGAGCCAAAAAGGTCATTTTCATCTTTCAAAGTCAAAGCTGTGGGCCTTCCCTCAGTCAAAGCTTGAGAGCTTGGGAGAAGGCTCCCCCTCATCCCCTCTTAGTTTATTTGATTAGATTTGCTTAATTCCTGGATGGCTGTGGGATTAAAGGTCTGTAAGCCATTTATTTATGGCGTGACTGTGGGAATATGGAAAAAACACAGTACTGCTCCCCAAAACTGCTGTATCTCTTTAACTGGAAGGGGAGATCCATCTCCCCAAAGGAGTCCACAGAGCTGATTTATACAGCACTGAAAATATGCTTTACGGCAGTTACCTTTGCATTATATAAACATTGGTAAGTACATTAGCCAGATAGTAATAGTAGCAGTAGCTGTTGCAGAGACCATCAGCGACAGTGTAGAGGGTGATGCAACAAACCTAACATCAGTCCTGCTACAACAAGCTTCTTCTATATGAACTCCTTTTGATAACTTATGTAATAACTAAATAAATAAATTAAATAACATAAATAAATTCACTGAGCCTCCGCTGGAACAGTTTGAATCATCTGCGTCAGAGGTTTCCAAAGTGGGAGGCTCCAGACACATTAACATTGTCAAACTCGTTGTGTACCAACGCCAAATATGTAAATTAAATAAATAATGCATTTCTGAATTATTACCTGCAAAATAATGTCTAATTAGGGTCATTACACGTGCTCCACATAATGATCAGGCAACAAAAGGGTTCATGCTGAGCTTTCACTGAGCCATCTCTCCCCCCACGCAGATCCTCGTCATGCCTCACTTGTGCCTCACTTGTGCTCACTCCTCAGCAGCGCCCTGCAGAGACCGTTTGTTCATTCAATTCTCCTTGACTGACTGCTCGGCCCTGACGTCCAGTTAATGCTGACAACCCTTGTTGTAAACACACCGCTGCCACTACAACCCTTATTTTCCCTACGAGGAGCAAGTTCAACTTTTTGCAACGTTGCATATGCATCCAGCATGTTGATGCACCTGGTTCCCATAAAGGCGGAGCACAGTCAGATAGTCATGGTGAAGAGAGTCTTCTGCGTCTCCTATATTTCATGTCAAATCATGTCTACACTGAACTTGTTTTAGTTTAGTTAACACTGAAAGTAACATCTGTTTGTTTACAGAAAACTCTACATGGCACCTTTAAGTTGACAGTTTTGCAAATGATTGTGTTCATATGAGACAGATAACTAGTAAGACAGATATAAGAAATGTTTAAATACACTGTAATGTTGCAAAACGGTGCAGCACTATCTGAAGCAAAGATTAAAGATCAAGTTATCTTGAACTGGTTCTGCAGTGTCAACGAATTCACAATGATGAACACCCATTAGTCATGGTAACATCTGGTCGACAAGATTGTGAAATCTGACTATAAAAACGACATATAAAAGTTCAAAAAGAAGAAGAACAAAGCAAAAGCTTTCTACTTAATGTGTTGCGCAAAGCAAACAGGAATTCAAATTGCACTCTGGCACATGTTTGAGCCAGTAAAAAAGAGCACACAATGATGCAATTATCAAATGAAAAAATTGAAATGTAGAGAACAAAGAGCAAAAGGTAATTTGATGAAATACTTAAAATCAATTTCATTTCTAAACCAGCCTTTCATTTCAATTAACTGCAGTGCAGCTCAGTTCAGTGTGAAGTGATTGTTCCATGTTGGACTTAATATCAATTTGGAATTCAGGTTTTATTATTTCACCTTTTCTGTGTACAAAGAAGCCAAAAATAAATATCAAATATCAAATGATGCAAGAAATGTGGTGCAGATCTCAAAAAGATTTACACTTCAAAATAAAAGCGCTTGGATCAACTGGTTTATATCTATGTGTAATGTTCTCCTGTCTCTCTGGGCTGTGGTTAATGAGCAGGCTATAATTTCTATTCTATAAATCATCTTCATTAATCAACATGGCAAGATAATAACACACTCAACTTCACTCTCTGAGCTCATATTAGACTCCTGACTCTACTGTTATGGTCAAGTGCTCACCATAAAACAATAGCCAGTAGGAAATAAAATTATCTTGAAGCAAGGGGGAGATAAACAAATACGCAATGATAATAATACATTCTGCATAATTTACTAGAGCATTAATTACACAACATAAATGGGTAAGATAAACTTGATGCAGCAGAATCAGAGATGTCATTTTTTAAATTGCTTCCTTCCTTGTCAAAACCCGCCTACATTACCCACAGTGCATGTGGGTGTGTTATGCTTGTAGTGGCCATGTGACTGTGAAGTGAAGCCTACGGGAGGTGCCAAAAACTGCAGTTCCTCAAACGTCCACTTGAGGCTGGCTACAGAACATGTCAATCTCCATAAGTCCCCATATTAAAATGTCCAGCTTCACAGCAGAAATAAATAAGCCTTACCGGCTTAAAGATATCCATAATTAACAGCATGGCCACTTTGATTGACAGGTAGGTGCTGTTACAGGTGGTTTATTTGAGCACCCAGGCATCATTCTTCCTGCCTCAGGTCCCCCGATGATCCACGTCTTTGCTGATTTTTAGATTAGCCAGGAGGCGGAAGAGGCAAGACAACCAACATGGCAGCAGCCAGTGCTACAGATCTTTAGCTTCAGAGCTTAGACTCTTTGGAAACCTCTGGGTTAGGTTGGGATAGGTTTCCTAACTGGCGCTGCCTCAAATGATCAATGAACATCATTTGAAGCAATTTATAACATTTCATAAGGCTCCATTTGGAGGTCCTACTCCGCATAATAAAACCTGCTGTTTGCCTCTAAGGAATAATAATTATAGTAATAAAAACAAGATGACACACGTGCAGTAACAAAGGTTGCAGGTTTGTAGATATTGCATCATGATTCAAAACGTACCCTGCACATCTCTGTCCAGTTAAATGGACAGGACACAGAAATTACACCTCAGATCCAAGACACAAGAGACTTGTTAATAAATCTAAAAAAAGCACACGAGCAGACCTTTCCTTGAGACCAACAAGAGCAGAGCAAACACATCATTACCCATTCACCACTACCTGATCACCCTCCTCTGCTCTCGCATAGAAATTGTAAAAAAGTGTTGTCAAGTTTGTTTGTTTTGTCTCGGTTGGCATATCACAAGGACATGAAATATACATTGTCAAGAGGTTTCGATCAATAATTGAGAAATACACATCACAACACAAGCTATCTGGTGCAATATTCATACAGATGTTGACATGATTGAGTACAATCGTACTGTGGAAGACTGGACTTTTCTGTACTCGTTTGACAGCTCTGTAATAAACCTTGACGGTGAACCTGGTCTGCTTCCAGACTGCAGTGGTATGGAAGCTAGTGGGAGCTGTACAAGGGAGGAGACGGAGGCAGGTTTGTGACTGGGAGGTCACTGGTTCAACACTGTGGATAAACTATGAAGGATGAGGTAAGACAGTGAGTCATACTCTCACCTCTCTCTGCAGCAGATACTGCTCATGTCTGTACACCTCTTTCAGGGTGGAAGAAAAATGTCCCACTTGACCTGCTCCTCAATTATAAATAAACAATAAAGCTAACAAACATTACAGTACGGAGAAAGAAAAGTGAAAGATTTATCCCAAAATCTCTTGCTCCACAGTATTTTTATGTTTCATTCAAGTGTTTACACTTTATTTTACATACTTTATCTGTATTTATTATTTATGTATTTCTGTATTCCTTTATTTTTTCTGGTATGTTTACTTGTTCGTTCAGTTGCATTGTGCCGCTTTTATATTATAAGGTAACCAAAGAATAATACTCATAATTAAAGATTATGCACACAAACACAGAAACAAGGACTACAACACCCATTCCAAAACTGAATACAGTTCAAGGAGATAGATATTTAAGATATTTAAGATTTTCAAAATGATAAACTTTATTGTTGTATAACTTTTGTTGCCCTTGTCCCAACTTTTTTGGAACGTATTGCAGGGATTCAATTCAGAATTAGTGTATATATATAAAAAACAAAACAAGGCATCATACATTTTGTAAGACGTCAAGTAAGCCTTGAATTTCTTCACTTGCTTGTGAGACTTGAAGCTGGATATGTGAACATTCAATAACAGACTGAAAAGATGAGCACTCTACAGTGAAAGATCAATCATTTGTGTGTTGTTACAGGTATTTTTCAGTTAAGTGTGAATCAGGGTTAACAAGTAATGGAGCAGAAGAAAAACTAAAACATCTTCAACTTTTATGGTGATGATATGATCTAATAGATCTATTAGGTCTGTATAGGATAACTTGATATCGTAGAAGAAGAAATTTGATAACATGTAGCCTAAAGCAAACAGACCAAACTGACCCCAAATATCAAAATATTTCATCATTTGCTGCCAGCACTTATTATGTGGATATATTCTGTTCAACATGTTGAACCAGAATACTTTAAAAAATACTTTTCTCACGTTACTGCATTAAAAGCTAACCAAACGTACATTTCTGGAGGATTTTCAAGGATCACAGTTAATGCGTCCTGGATAACCTTGGATAAAAATGTCTTTACTTATAATGTTTGATATTGGTACAATATGTGTTCATCTGTTTATATCGAGCTGGGACATTTAAGACAAGCTGAAAAATAAGCAAACTATCTTAATCTTTGCTTTACATAACAACAATGAGCCTGATACCCTGCTATCTACTGGCAAATTCCTCTCAGCTTACCAATTTTTTATAATTTGTTGTAGAAACTTTGCGTGCTTGACCTCGTGTTTTAATATGTTTTTAAGCACAAATACCATTTTGAAGATTTCTGTTATGAAATAGGTGCAAAAAGTAACAAAAAGCGAGAAATTCTCAACCTCAACCTCTGTGGCTCGTGACTCTTGAAAACAAAAGAAGTGGCTTCTTGACTTCAATCACAGCACAGTGCAGAGCTCTGTGCTGTGCTGCAGCTATGAAATTTATGATTAGCAGAGCCTCCTTTGCTTTTTCATTGTTTTATTAAAGAAAAACAACAGAAAAAGATTTACTTGATGATAAATATTGCACAACAGAAATGTTTTGCTCCTGTGCAATAAAATCAGCTCCCCCCTGAGGGGCACTACCTTGATTATAGCACTAACAGAGACTGCACTGTCTGGTGTTTGAGTCCAACCCAAACCAGTTCATATGTATATATATGTGTGTATGTTTGAGTGTGTGCATGAGAAAAATGAGCAGAAAATGTGTATGAAGGGAGAGAAATGCAGCAGACTGTTGAAAATCCAATCTATCTCCTCAACTTCAAAACCAAACCGATTTCTCTAAACTCACCTCCATCCACTTTCACATGACTCCTTCACTCTATCTTCTAGAAAACAGCTGCCACATAAACACACACACACTACTCCAAAAATCAAATCCTGCTCAGGGTCCAAGGTTTTTGTTCACATATTTCAGTTTTGTATGTCAGATAGCCTGACAGCCTCTTTGATTCATAGTTACGGTCTTTAGTAGCTTGCAGTGTCAAAGACTTTACTGTGAGTGCAGTAATACTGACCTCCAGTGAGTTGAGAGTTAGTAAAAAATAAAGAAATAAATGTGCCAAGATACTAAAAACACCGACTGCGCATTAATTTTCTCTCACAGTGACTCAGAAAATTTGGAAAGCTATCAGTTTTTGTTTCAGTTTAACAAAAATAAAATTATATTTTCAGATAATTTGAGCTTCAATGTAGTCTTGTCCTTGGCCTTATCATGTTCCAACAATATGAAAATAATGATCTGTGCCGGGGGCGGGGCAGCAGTGGGTGAGAGAACAACACACGGGGCATCATTATGAGCGAGAGCGCACAATGCAGAAGGAGGAGAGCTGCGCCTGGACGGCACTCAACTCCTGACAAACAGGAGACGCGTGACGAGACTATAATAGGATGCATAGAAGATTAATATTTTATCATTTTTTAAGTTAGTTATCTTGAGATACACATGATCAACAGGCTACAAACAGCCTCCAAAGACTACCAAGAATCTTTCATGCGCGCGTAACCACGTCGTCAGATTTGTCCATTGGCTGCGGAGCTGCGCGTTTTTGATGGACTCTTCAGTCATTAGAGGGCTGAATGTGAATCCATCCCAACATCCGACCAGCCCAGGATATATATAAAGGCGCACACGGTCAGGATGGATTCGTTTAACGCCAGCGGAATGGACGCGTTCACGGTGATCCATCTGAATTCCTCCTGGAGTCGGGACAGTGGATATTCTTTGGCAGCGATTGCCAGCATTGCTGCCCTTGTAAGTTTTCTCATTCTGTTCACCGTTGTTGGAAATATTCTGGTGGTTATTGCGGTGTTGACGAGCAGGGCGCTGAAAGCCCCACAGAACCTCTTTCTGGTGTCTCTGGCCACCGCGGACATCCTGGTCGCCACTTTGGTGATGCCGTTTTCTCTGGCGAATGAACTTATGGGCTACTGGTATTTTGGAAAAGTTTGGTGCGGTATTTATCTGGCTTTGGATGTTTTGTTCTGCACTTCGTCTATTGTCCATCTGTGCGCAATAAGCCTGGACCGGTACTGGTCCGTTACGCAGGCTGTAGAGTACAACCTGAAGCGGACTCCTAAACGCGTCAAGTGCATCATCTTAATCGTGTGGCTTATATCTGCTTTCATCTCTTCTCCACCTCTCATATCTATAGACAGCAACAATGAGAACAGCTCTATGCCTCAGTGCGTTCTGAACGATGACACTTGGTACATCCTCTCCTCCAGCATCGCGTCCTTCTTCGCTCCGTGCTTAATCATGATCCTGGTGTACATCAGAATATACCAGGTGGCCAAAACCAGAACCAGAACCATGTCGGGAAAAAATGCCAGGCCAGATGGTGCTACACAAACTGAGAATGGATTGAGCAAAGCCACCTCCCCTTTCCATGGCGAGAAAGAGAACGGTCACTGTCAGTGCCCGCCTACGCCCAGCCAACGCACCGTCACCATCGGGCAGCAGACTGAGGATGCAGACATGGAGGAGAGCTCCTCCTCAGAGGGCAAAGGTCACAAACTCCAGCAGCAACAGGACTCTCAGAGAGCCAAGAGGACCAGCCAAAAAAAACCCTCCCTCTCCAAACACTCCACTCGCATCTCCAGAGTCAGTAACAAATCCATAGACCTCTTCACCTCCAGGAGGAAACGTCGCCGGAGCTCCTTGGCCAGGAAAAAGGTCTCACAAGCCAGGGAAAAGAGGTTTACATTCGTCCTGGCTGTGGTCATGGGGGTGTTTGTTGTGTGCTGGTTCCCCTTTTTTTTCAGCTACAGCCTGTACGGTGTGTGCAGGGACTCCTGTAAGATCCCAGACCCGCTCTTTAAATTCTTCTTCTGGATTGGCTACTGTAACAGCTCCCTCAACCCTGCCATCTACACCATCTTCAACCGGGACTTCAGACGCGCCTTCCAGAAGATCCTCTGCAAGTCGTGGAAAAAGTCCTTTTAGAGCTTACACAGAACTGCTGCACCACCGAGACAATCTTAAAAGTAAAAAAAAACAAACTTTTTTGTCCATTACTGGCATCCATCGCTCACTGTCTCATTGTCCTGTTGTAATTGAGTCATGGCAGTGCAAACCCTCAGCCTCCTACTGGGCGTCTCTACAATGTTCAGTATACAGCGTGTTTCCATTACAGGCTTTTTACAGGCTTTCCCAGCCTGTTAAGTGGATGCCACTGTTATTTTTTCCTACATGAGTGTGCTGTAATGGTTTGTAGTGCATCATCATCATTGATCAAGCTCTTCATACATCCACAAAACATACACATATGGATGGATTTATCTGCTAGTGAGCCTCAGGGCCAAAGTGACCTCCTGGTCCCTCTTTAACCCTGTTTTGTTCCACCCACTCTGGGCAATTCTTCTCCGCTCTTTGTGCTAGCATGCTACTTAGCCACAGATCTGCTGTGTGGAAATTTGATTTCATATTAATTTAGGAATTTGCAACAAGCATGAAACTGAGATAATGAAGGTTTTAAAACTTGATTTGGACACAGGGGTTCATTCTGAGAACAGAGCTTGCGTTAGATTAGAAGATTGATACCACCATCATGCCTGTACAGAAAATATATAACTGGACCAAGCAGCTAATTAGCTTAGCTTAGCATAAAGACTGGAAACAGAGGGAAACCACTAGCCTGACTCTCTCCATGGGTAACAAACCCTCCCTCATTGCACCCCTAAAGCTCACTTTATATCTTGTTTGTTCAATGCGTATAATTACAGAAGCTTTAAAACAATTAGCTGATTTTGAGGTGCTTAGATGCTGGTCTTGGCCGGGACAAGTTGCAGGTAATGGTCCTGTAAACGTGCAAATTATCGTTTTAACACGTCAGACTTTTGCAAAAATTAAACAAACATGATGTAATGGGTTCATCTGTGAGCTTTATAGGTGCTGGTAGGTGGATTTTGTTAGCGGACACTGCTGGCTGCTGGCTCCAACTAAACTAGTCACTTGTACAGACATGAGTGGTATGGATCAACTCATGTAACTTTCAGCAAGAAAGCAGATTACCCAAAATGTCAAACTATTCCTTTAAGATTAAGTGATGAAGCAGAGTCCATTAAGGCCCTCATCATGTCAGTGATTTGCGTTAGTTCTGCATATTTGTGAAAAGGTTTAAATTCAATTTGCACAAACCAGTTCACGCACAGTAAGCCTGGAGCTCTGGAGTTCTGAGGTCTTGGGGCACTTAATCCTGCACTAAGAGCAGTGGTTTCCAGCTCTTTTCACTTGTTTCCCCAGAAGATTAATCTCCCTTTACGTGTGATCCCTCGTCACATGTTAAATTTTAATGTCTACGAGTAAGTAGCAGTTTAACCACAGCAATTTTCCTGTCTCAAATTATGTAATTTTGATCATTTTTGGAAGCCTAAAAGGATAAAAACTGTTGATTATTTTGCAACAAAAGGGAATTATTGGAGAGAAGTCCTCTCAGATTTATCTTTGAGCCTCTTTCGGGGGTCCTGACCCTCAGGTAGGACACCACTGACTTTGTTTTAAAATGTATTTTGTCTGCTTGCCATGATGATGTTGGCCATGTCAGCTATTACAGCTTTTATTTTGAGCATCTCTGGTATAAATGGACTCTAAAGCGGTAAGAGTGAAGGGATAACAGATCAGTGTTCCTAAAGTACCTGGACGCTTCGGGTGTATCCATGCCACCACGGCGTCATCATGGCAAAGCACAACAGCAGACTGAATCACTTCAGGCTCTGATCTCTGACCGGACGTTAAAGATTCGAGACGGCACTGAGAAGGGCTGACGCTCCAGGCTATAAGCTATATTATTTTTATGACGTGCAAAGGAGGTCATTATTTTCACAGTGGCCATAAACTCCTGAGTGTTAAGGAACAAATGCAATCACGTTGCATTTATTTTTGAAAAGAAACTACCTCTCTGTTTGTGTAGTGTGATTTTTTTGTTTTTTTATTGCTGTTTTTGGATTTATGTTTTGCAAAGTGCAGTGCACATCTTTCCTCCGCTTAAGCTGTCTGCTGTCGTGCAAAAATAAAAGATGAAGAAGTCCTATGTGAACTTTTGGTGTGATTTCGCAATATGGAGCCCCTCTAATGGCCATGCACATGTGGATCGAATGCTTAAGTAGCAACCCCAGAGTTATCAAATGCTGTTTTTAATGGAAAGACAGAAGCAGAGACCAAGTACTCTAACAGCTTAGAAGGCGATCTGGTGATGTGTGACTTTAATTCACTGACAGATGTTGACAACTCCAGAACAAACAAGTACAGCTGTTTCTGTAAGATGAGTTACCTTTCATCAATTTAAATTGGTTAATTAAACCCAAAATCAGCAGTTTACTTTTTGGCTGAAAGAGAAATTCCCCATTTAAGCCAGTGAGATCCAACGTTTGGTCTCTCTGTGTTATGCAGGCTCGGTTATGTGTCTTAAATTGGTGGAATAATTGAACAATCACAGGCAGATATAACTCTTAACTGCTCCTTGTGTCTCTCTATCAGGGGACGTCATGGTGACACGATGTTACAGGCTAATTTAAGTCGACTCATTTTTAAGTCCAAACAATATTACACTCTCAGCAGTGTGAGTTCAGATCGATGAGGATGCCATGATGGGGTTCAGTCCTGCTGATGGACCGTGCTCAAGTCTCTTTCAGGGTGTTAGTGACCTTTCAGCACAACAGGTTTGATGTTGGGACTGGCTGCCTCATAATCTAATATTCTCCAGAGCCCCTGTGGGCAGGACTGAGGTGAAACTGAATTCCCCACACCAAACTCTTGTTGTTTTTCATCCTACTTTTCTGCTGTGACAGAGTGTTTGCAGCCATTTGTAACCAGTTATGGGTGCATCTGCTGCTGTTCCAACGGCTGTTCGTAGCCATCAGAGATTTACGTTCCCAAAAAGAAACAAGAAGAACACAGTATCCCTGTCTGTTCAATTGTTTGAACAAAGAAAATAAACAGGTAAAAGGGCTGATGGAAAACAGCAGGCAAATATCTCTGTCACCAGTCTGTGTATATTGCATTTAAACTGCTCCAACAGCCAAAACACTGTCAAAAGTGTAACTTCATGTTCAAATCGTTCTAAGTCTTGTACAGTTTTTAATCGTAAGGTCAAAGAATGATGAATCAGATTAACGGTGTTGTTCTCCCAATGTTCTTTCGCAGATATATAGGTTTGGTCAGGACGCTGCCTTCTTCACCAGGACAGATAAAATGTATGTGGCTGCACATTAACCTGTGAGCTTCTCAGCAGTCAGAAAACAAAGTGGTATAATAAGGTCTGTGATCGATTGCAGCGATTCAATGATAACTTTGCTCGGTGCTGAGATTTTATGGCTTTTACAAAAATTCTCCAGTCTGCACTTTGTTTGAAAAGATGGCACTGAGAGACCAATTCATGAAAATTGAATGTGTTCTTTTTTTTCTGGCTTGAAATCAAGGTGAAGGTGTCACCAGGGAAACAGTTTTCTATTTAGATTAAAGAAAGGATGGTCGCACAGTTTCACCTGAAACAAACTATGTTTTAAAAGGCATTTCACATGATAAACAGAAAGTAAGCAACAGAACACCGAACGACTCAACTAATTCAACACAAAAAAAACAGCCGTGCAATACTGTCTTTGCCGTAAGAGTTGTTCCACTGATGGCCACTGGAAACTCAAAAAACTTCCTCATAATTGTGAATAAACCCTCAGGAATAATACTGGACTCTACAGTGATTTTAATGTAGTGACCACAGTTGTAACTGCGGGTTGTATCTAATTCTTTTTGCAGCACACTGCAGAAGTAATGGCTGTGAAACAAATGTAACTAACTATATAAGTCCAATTATCGCTCTCCTGAGGGGAACACATGGCCCTGTAGTTACTAAATGCTCCACACAAGCTAACTTTGTCACTAACTTCATCTGCTGTTTGGTTGGTACAGCTACTAAAGTAGGTTTATCAGAGTTTTTTCACCGTTTACAGCTGCTTCTGTAAATGAGGATGAGAGCGGTGAGAGTGAACCTGGTTGCGTGGTGTAAAAGCAAAACAATGAGCTGAAAGATGCTAAAAAGCCCCAAAGAGCTAAGGGGAACTGCAGAAACAGATAATAA
This sequence comes from Sciaenops ocellatus, assembly GCA_033000465.1. Taxonomy (NCBI): domain Eukaryota; kingdom Metazoa; phylum Chordata; class Actinopteri; family Sciaenidae; genus Sciaenops; species Sciaenops ocellatus. Next base: position 10,207,974 of record CP136875.1, on the reverse strand, counting down.
GCACTACGAACAACACTCGTCAAATTACACATTGATCCATTGCGATTCTAAAAGTTTAGATTGGTGCAGCTCAAATTTATTTTACCTCTAATTAGTGATGCGCAATGAGCGAATAAATCCACATAATTATAGCTCCACTAAGTCATGGATATAAAAGCACTGCCAAACTCAAATATTCTGAAAAAAGTCACACTGACTTGCAAAGAGATTTAAACTTTCCAAAACTAAGCTCTGTGACAAATCTGAAAATTTTTCCATTACAAGGATGTTAGGGCTTGAAGAGAGGTACGTTTGCATTTTGGTTGGCGTCTCAAACTATCTAACTATCTCAGTCAGTGTTGCCACTCACTCATCCAGCACCTCAGGCTCTATCATGTAGTCAAAATGCTAAAACCCAACAGCAGTCTTAAAAAAAAGTCCTTTGAGAGGACTTTGGTATGGATACAACATCTTTGCCACCATTAACAGGCATCACATCCATGTACATCTGTCCAATAGAGGTAAAAAAAACAGTTTGATCTCCGTCTCCTCCAGTCTGCATGTCGAAGTGTCCTTGGGCAAGATACTGAACCCCACATTGCTCCCGAAGGCTGCGCCATCAGTGTGTGAATGCATATGAATGGTTAGCTCCTAAAAACTGATGAGCATGGCAGCCAATGCCATCAGTGTATGAATGTGTGTGAATGGGCGAATGAGATATGTACTGTAAAAGCGCTTTAAGTGGTCGAATGACTAGAAAGGCGCTACATAAGTACAGTCCATTTACCATTTTACCATAATTGCATACTATATATGTGCTATATATGGGAAGAATGACTCTCTTATAACTAGTATGAACAATAGGGGCATTTCCTCTGAGTGAAAGCTTTGAGTGTTACAGCAGCTGTTCTCAGGCAGATGTCACCATCACCTTTTGTCTGGAGAGTAGAGAGAGTTCAGGCAGTGTATTTTAAGTTTATAGTCAAGAGCTTCCACAGGATCATCAGTGTGCATATATGCTTTATTAGATGGCAGTTTAACAGGAAATATACCCTAAATATACATTTAAAACCAATCAAGAGGTCTAGTCTGACTCATTAGTGTATAAAGTTTTAGTTCCTTTTAGAAACACTGAAAATGACCTCCTTGTTAGAGATTTAACACTACATTTACAGTCTCCTGCTCCTCACGCCATCATTAAACCTGACATATTTTATAGAAGTGTGGTGGCTATGACACTGCCACACCTGACTGGCTTCAATTTTCTACCAGACATCAGACCCTGGCAGTGAGGAAATATGAGCTGGCTATCATGAGATTGCACAGCAATCCCATCCCAAAAGAGCTATTTTTGGTGGCTGAGCCCTTCAAACAGAAAAGTTTTGTCTAAATTTATGTGTTTACCTTCGAAAAAAAATATATCCCTATAGGACTGTTTTCACTGTTTGAATCATGGATGCATAAACCAAGACCAAGACCTGATCAAGAGACAATATGAAGACTCGAGAGACCATTATGTGGGGAAGTGGACAGTTTTTAACCATAAAAAAATGATAAAACACATTTTATAGTATAATAAAAATGAGTCCTTCCACCTTTTAAAGTGTTAACAATGCATTGTTAGTCTTCTAACATTACAATATTACCTGTTGCTTAGCTTATTATTCAACATTTGATTAGTATTTGATATAATGCAGTCCAGTTTGCTGAACCAGCAAAGCGTTACGACACCTAAATCTACATTCCAATGTGTGATGAATTACCCCATCTGTTGACTTCAGCCAATCATACATCACAGTGTAGCCGTCGCACATAATGATGGAGAGCAGCTCAGATGCTGTTCTCGCAGCTTAGCTCACAGTTCGCTGCCTGAGCAGAGAGCCGGCTGGACGTCCTGTCGAATGGCTCAGATATGTATGAATGACTCAGCTAACAGACTGAACATCTGCCTCACAATGTTTGAGTCACACCCCTCTGCAACAAACGAAATTTAGTTAGTGCATTAGTCTATTTCAAAAACTTACAACTGAGAAGGAGCACATCCTAAATGCATGGTTTACACACCAAAACAACAACAAAAATGCACTTTTGTACTACTCCTATTTAGTCTCTCACTAGCTTCACATATGTCATATATATTCTTTTTTCAGCACTCAGACGGTATAAATATGGATGTAGGATCCGTGATGTCACCCACATGTTTCTGGAGAGCCATACGTAAAGCTCAGAGAGTCTGCAATAGGAGTGAGTAGTGTGTTTTTTAGGGACTATTTTCAGCCTTGGAGCGATACACACACTCTCAAGTTATTTATTTGATGTCATGTCAAGTTAAGTCATCAAAACAGTGACTCGTGTCCAAGTCACAATGACTGAAGTCCACATGTCTGGTTTTTTTTTTTTTTTTCAAAGATATTTTTTTGGCCTTTTTGAGCTGTATTTGACAGAGACAGTTTGAAGAGTGACAGGAAATGTGGGGAGAGAGAGATGGGGAATGACATGCGGGAAAGAGCCACAGGTCGGATTCGAACCCTGGGCCACCACGGCAAGGACTGAGCCTTTGTACATGGGGCAGATGCTCTACCGACTGCGCTAAACTGCACCCCGCATGTCTGGTTTTTAATGGTTTTTGGACAACAATGAGGTTTTACCAGCTTTACCAGGCTTCAACTACACAGGCAGTATTTTTAGTTTGTTAGTTTTAGGGTTTGTTGGCAGCAAGAAACACTCAAGTTTTTCAGCCAAATCCTTTAATGAACTGAAGACAGGATGCACCATACTGATTACATAATGCCATCTGTTGTGGAGACCTGGGTTGAATCACAGACATGTGCATTTGACCGTCTAATCAGTCACAAAAAAACATAAAGCCAGGAAGATGTGGAAGTGATTCTAGTCTGATCATTATGTGCAAACTGATTATAAAAGCAGCATATAAACAGGACTTTAAATGGTAGTTTGAGTGAACCTATCGCCAGGAGTGGAGCAAGTATTCAGATGTAAAACTAGAAATATCACAGGGCAAAAATGCTGTTTACTGTTTCATTTACTGTTGGGTAGTTTAATCTATAACAATGCTTCATAATTTATGAACTCTGTAAAATTTTAGTGTAAAATCTTAAATCTAAGTAAAATCTATCTGACAATGTTTTAGCCCCTCGGGCAACTGCCATTGCGTATGGGCTTCTGGCGTAGTGGTAAAAAAAAGTACAATAATTGTTGAAATGTAGAGTAGAATAAGTTTTAAGCGACATGAAATGAAAATAGATGATCATGAATCCATCAATCATGATACAAAAGCCTCAAATTAACACTGGTTAAGTTTGGTAGATGTGTTCCCATTAACTTGTTGAACTCTAGAGTCAAAGCTACCTTACCTAATAAAGAGTTTTTTATCTTTACATTTAGGTTGCCCTGTTTTTATTATCTTCTCTTCATAGGGAACAACTTTCAGTGAGATACAGAAGAACAGACAGACACTTAAATACCCTGTAAGTCACTTTTATTGTTTTGTTTGCTCGAGTGAGCTCATCCAGCCTCGGGGAAGGCATAAAGGCAAACAGAGTGGCTGAGGTCGACTCTTCTGCATCGCAAAGTCGAATGCAAACCCAGTCACAGCTGTTCATATCCAATCATATAGAGTTATTTTTCCATGGAAACAGTGTCCAACAACGTGTCACGGCCTTTTTGTCAAATCCAATTCACAACTATAATTATGGCCTGGAACTCAAAGCCTGAGGCACAGTGTGAATTTGGTGATAATTACTTATGCAGCGGGTGAGAGGGCACAGGAAAAGAGATGTCATGTATTACCTCATAATGCTGCTGTTTTATGTGCAAAAGATAGTACTTTTACATTGGAGAACAACATCCATAACACATTTGGACCTTTAGCCCAAAAGCAATGACAGAACAACACAAATCCAAAGCCCATTGCTGCACTACAGAACTAATTTATATATAATATGTACTATTTCAAGGATGTGCACAAGGTTGGGCTAAATGCCCAAGCACCAACCCATTTGCCCTCTTTGGCTGAGCTGCCTGTCTATGTTTTATTTTTGCTGTGATGGCTGCATTAATAAAAGTAGCCAATAATTGCTGAAGTTAGATTTAATTAAATCACCATATTATCCAAACTTTTCTAACTTTTAGACCAGACATTGTTTGTTGCTGCTACTTGATGCTGTAGGTAGTGTAAAGCTGCCTACATGATAAGAGATTTGCTTTTAGCTCAATGCAAGGCGCAGACCATAGTTATTACAGAGCATACTGTGATGAGCAAAAACACGAATTTCTATGTAAGAACATGATGTGATTTACTGTCGCTAAGCTAACATTTTCTGATCACAGACTGCCAGAAACAGCTAAGTTAACTTTAGCCTTTAGCAAACGATTGAGATTGTGGTATGTTTTTAATGTTGTGTCATAGCGTTGAGTTCAGGGAAGCTCTCAACCTTCCCTACTTGCTGTGTCGTTCCTATGCTACATCACATACAGCTCTAATCTCATTGGTTGCACTTTGAATCAGCAGCACCCGAAGGTAAAATCTGAAATAATTTGAACTCTGTAGTAATTTCAAGCCCCATGCACCACCAAGGATAGCTCTTCACCTAGTTGCATAACTGCTGTCCTCCTATAGGAAAACAATAGCATAACCCCTTCTTGTTGGTGAAAATAACGCTGACGTGAGCAGTGAGTGACAACCAAAACAATGAGCTGAAAGACACTACAAAGCTCCTACAGACACACAGTCACGTGATGCATAAAAACAGATTATAGCAGCTTTAATTTACATGAATCTAAGAAGTAAGAACCTCCAACAAGATGAAGGTCACTGACTGGGCAAGGATAATAATGTATTATTAAGATTGGGAAAGAAGATAGATGTAATCGGTTCCACCTGTACTGTTAGCTGCAGTAGACGTCCTGCCTGACCATCAAAGCAAACATCCCGTATCTGCCACAAGGTCTCATGATGATTCTGTATCTGTTGTAAACTGTACTCTAACTGTATAGCCAGTCCATTAGATGTGTGACACGTGAAGGATTTTACACAAGTCTTCTCTCCTGCACCACACAGTCTGTTAAATTTGGATGAAATGAGTGACAGACTATGAAATAGATTATGTGTAGAGTTGTGTGAGGATGACACACACATACCGCTGTACAACAGTGCAATTTGAATTATATGATAGTCCCACCAAGATCAAGTGAGAAGATTAATTGGGGGGTTATGCTAGAAGAGGGCCGAAGAGCCTGCATCCATTACTCTACAACTACTACAATCTTACCTGCTATAATCCCTCAAAATGACTGACTTTCTACCATGAATAATCTACCGTCAGTTATACCCTCTCATAAAACACTAAACTAATTTCACAAAATTCTAAGAAGCTCTTTCACGTGGCCCAAAGCTTTAAAACATAAACTTGGAAGAGTTTGAAGGCGTTTAAAAGAAAAGAACATCCGTAAGCATAAAGTCCCGCCCCACAGGATCTATTATGTTTACAGCAAAACAAAAATGATAAAGAAGGTTATGTGACTGCATCCATTAAAACGGATTACAAATTCAGATAATGAAGACTTTATTGCTGGTGGAGCCTAGTTTCAAGCATTTGGTATAATTTGGGATAATTAACTTTGGGTTGGTTTGTGGGTGTGTTGATGTACTTCTAAATAAATGATGCCACTTGACATGTGTCCTGAAAGGTATTTTTTTTAAAGATAGCTACTCCACTAACAGTAAGTATCAGTTACTGTTTGATATACAGAGTCGAGAAGTCTGAGACCACTAGTCAAGATACTTCTAATTTACATTTGTTTCTTGTGTTATACTATTTTTTTTTATGACAAGGGATATCAGCTCAACAATTTGAGTGAAAATTTGAATCTTGTACATGAATTTCAGAATATCTTTGTAGTTGGTTTGTCCCACTTTTGCTTTGATGACAGCATGCACTCGACAATGGTCCAAAGAGCCTCTTCTGATGTCACATAATGCTGCTCGGTCTTCAAGTGTTCCCATTAATGTTCAACATTGGTGACTATGGAGAAAAGTCCATGACAGTCAGGACTCTTCGGTCCTCTTTGCAGTCAACAGTCATGTTGTAACACGGGGCGCTAAGCTTGATGTATCGATCTTCTGATGGAGTGGTCACTTTTGGTCTGCCTGATCATGCTTTGGATACAAATGATCCAGTTTCTGCAGACGTGTTAGAGTTCACGCACTACACCCTTAGAAACCTGTAGTCTGGCAATGATTTGGCGCTGAGAGAGTGCCTCTTTGCTCAGAATAACAATTTCATTTCTGAAACTTTTACTTGCTTTCTGAATCCTCAAACTTTCTCATTATTTATGTCCTATGTTGTCTCAGATTTGAAGCATCTGTAAATAAGTCTCAATTGCATCTGTAGTATCAGTCAAGTTATGGCTCAGTAAAACGATCAGCTCCCACCAGACACCCTACGCTGAATCAGGATTGTACTCATGTGTCAAAGCAAGACTCATTTAAGAGACAACCTCTTGAGAGTTTAGTGATGCTCACCATTCTTTTCTCCCAAGGACACTAGGGGCTTAAAAGAGTACTCCACTAAAATAGCATCCTATTACATTGTGAGGCAGACAATTGAAACAAAAAAATGATGCAGCTCCCTCTGGAGCCCCGAAAGGCTTCATACAACTTTTAAACATATGCAGTAGCACTCTCAAAGTAAACTTTAACTGAACAGCCAAACCTAAAACTGGCTCTGATGTTGTTTGCATTTTTGTGCATTTCATGGCCACTGTTGTGTTAGTATGTGTTCCCATTAGCATGTGTTAGTATGCTAACATTTTCTGATAAAAACACAGCTGAGGATGATGGTGATGTCATTTGTCGTTTTACAGCTATTTGGTCATAAACCGAAGTACTGGAGCCTGGATGATGGCGCTAAAGGAAAAGTGAGAGATCACCAAAGAGATCACAATCTATCCTGAGGGGGACATAAATGTGTGTATCAAATGTCAGGGAAATCCATCTAAACACTTCTGGATCAGGTTTTGCTGCTAGAATTGAAGTCATCAGGATTCATCCTCTGCACCATGAATGTCTGCACAAAGCTTCATAGCAATCCATCTCATAGCTGTGGTGGACTGACAGACCAACGCTGCCATACCTAGAGCCATGTTAAAACTCTTCCATACAGTGTATTACAGCTTATTTCATCTCGCTCGTTTGACGACTTGTATCAAGTCGTAACTAATTGATAGCAAAGACACGAAGCACCACCAACCATTCACCGTCACTGAATTTGCCCTTGAATTGAAGTGACCTTCAAAAGGACCAAACTTAACTATTTATTAAGTATAGTCTGATGTCCCAGTCCACCTGTAAACTTATCAGAGGATAATAACATTACACCTGAACTAAAACTACAAGACCGTACAGTATACCACCGAGGACACCATCTCAGGGAATTTGGGGATTTTAATAACCTGAAGAGAAAAATGGGACACAGCACAAGATGACAATATTTAAAAATGCACTTTAACTTTGCCTCCCTAAAGTAGCTCCTTTTAAAAGCGTTACAAGATCGTGACATGACTTCTTTTTCATGTGAGCAAAAGCTTGGCGAGATGAGCCGTGACGGCCTCCATCACAGACGTATGCTCACGTTTATATGTTCCCCCTCTTGTTCCCCCTTTCTCTCTGTCACCCACACACACACAGAGTGAAGTCTTATCCTGCCCCGGCTGACTAAGTCTAACTGTGGCTGGCACAGTGTTTGTTGTTTGATCACTGGATTTGTTTCAGCAGCTGCAGGCCTGCTGATTTAGCTTTGGAGTCTTACTTTCTGACAGCAGGAGGACAGCGAGCCCAAGAAACAAAACGGGTGAGCAGCCTATTAAAGACTGATGACTTTCCTGTGGTCTCACTCAATCCAAACTTGGACAAAGAAAATGTGTTTACTCGAGTCATTGGTTTTAATTTTGTCATAACAACATTCAGATAGGGGCAAATAAACTGCAAATGAGTTTAGAAGAGAAGATTGGTCTGAATTCGGCTGGGAATACAGAGGAATCATTGATGTAGTTTTGCCTATTCACTGCTTTCTGCGTTAATGGGTGCTCAGCTCGGGGCAGATCTGGGAGTCTCGTTTAATGGAGTGCCTCGTGCCTCATCCAGCACCACACAGGCGTCTGAGTGTTCATCTTCCATTAAGAATTATTGCTACAGAAACAACTGCTCCACCCCAAATTGAATGTCATGTCGTAAATTACAAGCCAGGCCATCAGGGAAATCAGAAAAGCCTCACATGATGTTACTAATTTCTGGGTTGAGGGCTGAAATCACAACAAACCCACTGAAAACTTAAAATTCACTAAACATAGACGAGTGATTGTAAACAGCACAATATGTTTTGCTCAATTTACACGATTAACCACCTTGATAATAAGATTACACTTTTGATTCATCTATGAGACAGTAAACACTCTTTATTTATGGTGATCTGTGCGATTTAACAGAGGTTCTCATTTGCCAGTCAAAAATAAATTTATGTAGCCTGATTAGAAACAGGACAGCTGGTCAGTAGTAACTTTATGTAAATCAGCAATTCTGGATGCTTTGGCCTGATGTACGCCTGGATAACATTCGCGCCCTCGACCCCTGAGCGCCTTCACTATCAACGTCTCTGATTGGCACAGTTGTGATTACTGCAATTACAGTGGTTTTCTGTCTAACAAGATTACTGTCTGACTAAAATAAATGTTGCTGCAGAGCTCTGGTTCATGCACAGGACTTTTCTTTACTAGCAACAATTTTAAATTTTAGCTCACTCTGACTTACTAGAGGTCAGCGCAATGACAACCAAAGATGTCCATTTTTGCAAAGAGTTTGAGTGTTAAGTATTGCTACTAAAATATGCAGTATTCTGTTTGAGGCTGACAGTTCATTCTTGATATTGGCAGCAGTTGACAAAATCTCAACTCAAGGGCAACTTACTAGATCCTTGTGGAGCTTGTTGCCATGGGTTCGGTTCAAGAAGGATCAGAAAACTTCAAGACTCTGTCATATGGTAATAATAATAATAATAATAATAATAATAATAATAATAATAATAATAATAATAAAGTAATTTTATGTAACTGCTGCTTTCCGGGTCTTTAGCTGATGGTAGTTTGATCTTTAAGGGCTGAGGACAGAAAGATTATATCAACTGGAAACCTGACTAAACTCAGCAATTAAGCAAAACAGTTATAGCTTATTGTCTGAGGGACTACATGTGAACAGGTAGCAAATACTACAGCAACTACTACCACTTGTACTCACTTTAATAACAAGCAGGTAAAACTCTGGAGTGAAATGTCATACAGCGAGGACAAGTGAGTATATTTGTACCTTTATTGCACTCTCCTACTTTGTACTGCAACTGCTGCACAACAAAGAAGTTCTCAAGCAAATGTTGCATCGATTTAATCGCATCTTTGACACTGTGTCGATACAGTCGCACCTTAACTACCTCTGCTCTTAAAATGTTCAATGTCCAGAGGGTATCAATTTGTACATTTTAACCAAAAAAAAGGGGCTTTCAGACTGTGAAGAATGATAACTAATCAATACTCTTGGTTTGCAAAGAGCCTTGAGCTCCCCAAAATTGATGGGCAAAAAGGTAAAGGTGTGAAGCTGGCTCACTCAAAAGCTTTCACGTTTTGAGTGGAACGCTGCCAATATTTTATCGGCGCATTATTGCCAGTGTTGAGTCTTTCATGCTGCCGTTTCTTGCTGAAGTAAAGGAGAAGAAAGCTAAAGAAAAAATATATGAAAACTAAATAAGCTCACAAAGACGGACAGCAACACTGTGGAGGTCCCCTGACAATGTAGTAAAGCTAAAGGTGAAGAAGACCATCATGCACAACTCTTACCGATGTCCAGCTGTATTAGAATGATTTAGATTCACATTTAAAACCTGCTGGTATCTGCCTTTCTTAAAGGTCGGGTCACTTTGTGGTTAAGAATGGTTGTACTGCATGTATCATGTCATTAATTATACTTATGGTCATATTACAGTCTTTGCTATTCAAATGTCCCATAGGGATTAATTAAGTCTAACCGGAACTAACCACTATTCCTATTGAACTGTATTCTATCTCTCCATAAATCACACTGTATCTGTTATAATTCTATCTGCAGCATTTCCTTATTTCCTTCACACTGCAGCAGGAGGCAGCTGTGATAACAATTGTATTTCTGAATCTCTGAATCTCAGTTTGGGGACTTTTAAATAGCTGTCAGTCAGAGGGTTCCCGCTGCGTCTTTTTCATTGCATACCTCTCAAGCCTTTGTGGTTCCAGTCCCAAGATTTCGTGCGCATCCTTGCTGCCTTGTGAGTTCCTGTGTAATCATACTGTGAACTCCACCTGCACACTGCGGGGAATCACAGAATGAATAGCCAACTGTCCATGTCTGTGACATCTGTGTTTATGGCAGCAGGCCTTTGATGTCTGAGACCCAATTTCTATACAAATTCTGTCGAAGCCGAGGTGAAATGGCACTTCAGCTGAGAGATAATGAGATTAAAAACATCCATGTCTTGATATTCTTGTGATAAATGTGTTGTAAGATTTGATTAAAACAGGCTGAATAATACCTTCTGTATTCTATAATGTCTTTATGCACCTTGAATTTGTGCATCTGAGCACCGAAAATGTGACACAGATACGCCTTATCGCGAGCAAGAGAGAAAGCTCCATCAGGTAATAATTATATCAGTTGTTTTCCATTCTCCGGAACCGCTTCTTTAAATAAATTTGAAGGAATAATCACAACATCAATTGCAATTTATATGAGGCCTCCCGTGAAGAAAGCAACAAATCCCCAAGCATGAGCGTACATATGGAAGGCATTGGCCATGTTGTTAAAGGATGCATGAAAGTAAGAGTGAAAACCCCCGAAGCCATCCAGTCATTCGGTGTTCCACAGCTCCTTAATTACTTGGAAGGCTGAAACTTAGCAGACGGAGTGGGCGAGACAAATGAGTCCCTTAATCATGACCTACAAAGCTCTGTTTATCAGCAGGAGAACCATGTAGACGTGTCATGTGATGGTGCCATTGAAACTGACCCAGAATATCTGACAGTATGGTAAAATTAGCAGCACAGTTAGAAGTGGAAGAAATGGAGCTTTTATGTGTTGAATTTACTTCCCATACTGATCGACTGAGCCTCCAGGAGTCTGAACACATGCCGGTCACGAAGACTCATTTTTTCTTAATGTGTTTTTGTGTTCGTTGGTGCCGTGATAGTGACGCAACTTGTCCACGATGTTTTACTGTCGTCGGCGTAAATAAGGATTTATCAAGTCCTGAGATATGACTTCCGTCTCTAGTAACAATTGGGAGAGCGACACAGTTGTTTTAACGTGTCAGCAGCTGCGAGATGATGGCAGTCAGGCAGAGAAACAGATGTTTTGGAAAATGAGCTTATTAAAAATCATTTTTGTGACTCAGCTTGCGCTTTTTGGGGACAGGTGGAAACGAATGCAGCTTTTCAACAGTGGTGATATGCGTCTGTCATAACCAACAACTCTGTCAGGAAGAGATCAAACTTCACAGCTCCTCACAGAATGCACAGATTAATTAATTTCTTCTCTGTCAGTGTGAGATCATGGGCAAAAAAGATGCTACAAATATGCATTCGGATAGGGCTGACTTGGGAGTGAATTTTCTGATATGCAAATGGAATCTAAATATGATTATGAAACTTTATTGATTTGGCAACTTGGTTAGTTGGACAAACTCACATTAAAGAGAACACATGAAAAGCGGTGCTTCAAACGACTTCAACAGCATCAGTAACATCACGCTTTTTCTCCTAGCAGTGATCATTCTCTTTGCTGAAAGTATTTGTAAGATGCTTCATAAATAACTTAAGTCTCACTCTGAGGTAAGAGTGAGTTAAGCCAAACTTTAAAACGCAACTCCGAGGAGACAGTCTGAGATGTTAAAAATACAGGTCCAGTTGCTGGAGCGAACAAAAACTGTGACTGCATGTTGAAATGTTTAAACCATGAATGAGTAACATTGTGAGCACACAATTCACCCTCAGGTATCGTGTCTAGTATAGAAAATCGATGGACTTCAAGTACACACTGTTTAAACTCGCAGACTGGCTATGGATGCAGCATCAACTGTTGCTGTAGAAGTTGTGTAAGTCTCATAATGTGGAATTTTGGTCAGAAGGCAAATGAATCAGCAGGAACTCATTTATAACCTCTAACAGCATCTCCAGTGAACTACTCCAGTAGATTAGAAACTATTACAGCAGAATAATGCCTATAAAAACTGACAAGAGCCATAAACAGAAGAGAAAATGGCAGCTATTGTATTACATACTGAGTGAGACATGGTGGAAATTCCCCATTAAAGCGTGCAACAATCAAAGGCGTCCTGTTGCTCGGCAGCTTTGATAATACAGTTACTGCTGGTTAAATATCAATTTGATGCAATATACACATAGAGATCGCTTATTTTTACCATACTTCTTTCATTTTCAGAGGATCTGAGAGGAAAATCTGATTCAGCGAGTGCACAGGTCTGCTGCTTGTTCCTCTACTTTATCGCTCCCTCTCAGCTGGAATGAATTGTCTTAATTAGACTGATCAATGCGGCTGTTAACGGCAACATAGTGTTGCCGTTATCATCGATGTCATCAGGTGATTGCGCCTGGTCTCTGAGTCAATACAGTGAATGTCAGTTCGCTGCTCTGGCTGCAAGCTAATTCCCCCTTAAGACGGCAGTAAAACAGGAGGTTTGTCTCGTTTCACATCACATCAGAATCAAGAAATGAGAGGCTGCAGCTTTAACAACTCTGGATGATTAATTAAAGAGATTGTCGATCAGCAGCAAAATTTAATGTCATGACTCTCTAGGCCTTTTGATTCTCTCTGGAAGGTAACTTGGTTGTCTACATGCAGTCTTTCAAAAGGTGTGAGGAAAGTGCATTTCACTTTTAAGAGCTTTGTTGCTGTTCAGTGCAGGAAAGCCCATTGTCAGGGATTTTATATCGCTCGCATCCTCTGGAGAGCAGCTATTATTTCTGCAACTGTCTCAGCTGTGGCTGTTATCTCTGAAAATCCTCACTCCTCACTGAGTGTTTCCTGCAAAGGTCAACTAAAGGAGGACTGTGTTAGTTTAACTGATAGAAGGTACAGCATCTCGATTAGAAGCAAGAACATATTTCCCATAAATTTAGACACCTACTGTTCCTTTTGTGATGCTCAGAGATTTGGAGGATTTAAGTCTTTATCCATGATGTCACAGTTTCACACACGCGCGCACACACACAGTCAGTCTTAGCATAGAGTGGGCACTGGTAAATAATTCAGCAGGGATAAGAACAAGTCAAGGTCTCGGTGGGGATCAACTGATTAAGACCTGACAGCTAAAAAAATCCGTTCACTGTTGTGCATTAAGCTGAACTATCACTGGTAAAGGTGCAGATTTTAATTGCAAATATGGTCTCAATATCATCTAAAAATGATAATCAGTGATAAGTCTTACCCAACAGGAAAAAAATGGAAATTGTGCAAACAAACCTTCAGAAGTCATATAGCCTGAATATTTTAGATCTGATTCTCAATAACTGTGGCTACTCTGTACTCAATGCCAAACATTTTTCAGAACCACAGAGATTGATTTTTAGTGAAGATTATAAAACTTCTGGGCTGAATTTTGGGTAAGTGCAAATAAAATAACACAGAAGACAAGACAGTATGGAATAAGACGCTGGTCAGTCGATGTTACAGTACAAGAATAGGGCTAACGATATTCTACATTTGCTCCCCCAAGCCCAATTGTTCCTGTTCAAGACAGAAAACATTTTAAAAATGGTAATGATCCTTTATGTCATCCAGTGCAACAGCTCAACAGTGGAAGTCTATGACACAGGAATAGGTACAGATGCGTGGATGTGTGTCAGTAAGGTGTCATTTCACCGCAAGCCTCCAGGTTCAGTGTTTTTTGTCCGAAGTAGAAACTTATAAATAACCACTAGAGCTTCCTGAAAGGATCTCAAGAATCTTCTCACTGGCTATCAAAACTCTTCGAGTACCCTAGAACCTCATCAGTAACCACTAAAACTTTTGAAACAACCCATTGGACCCCCAAAAGAACTTTGAGAACCATCTCAGTAACCATTACAACCTCCTCAATGACCACTGGCAACTACAAGATCCCTTGAACCTGCAGGATCTCAAGAACCTCCTTAAATGGCCGCTAAAACATTTTTTTGATTATAAGAATAATGTACAAACATATCAGTGAAATGAAAGTAAAATCCAACATATGATGTGTTTTTCCTTTAATTTGTCATGTATCTGTATACCAGGTTTTGGATACAACACACAGTTGTTTTTGGTCATCTCAGTGGTGTTTTATAAATGTACATGTCATAAGACACACATTAAGATATTTCCAGGAAATCTAGAATGAAGTTCAACAGAAGGGAAATTAAATTAACGACATAGATGATACGCATCAAGCCATTAGTATCCGTCTTTCAAAATAAAAAAAGCAAGACCATCTCGCACAAACAGTGTACATGCAAAGAATAAACTCATTAAATAGAAAATGTTTCGTCTAAAAGGATAAGAAATAATAGACTGGAGTACAATGCAGACACACTGAACTTCACACACTAAAGATTACTCATAACACTGTAGTACCAGGAAACGATTTCAACAGACACATTTATCACAATCACAGATTCTCATTATTTATTTTCCTGCTATTGAGTGTGACTGTGTTGTTATGCATACTAACACAAATGCGCTGCAGTCACAGATGCTGCTCGCCGAGAGGAGTGGACTTTTGTGGGATTAGTGAACGCCTGTGATTACGTTTTAGCTCTGTGACAGGTACGCTGGCCACCTGCGGCCTCCCTGCACTGTCAGAGTCAGGTGGAAGGGGAACGCGCATCACCAGCTGACAGACCCACGCTCTCTATTAGCAGGGGAAAGTTAGGAGAGAGAGCTGCAGCACCATCTGGGAGGCTGATAAGGAGGTAAAGGGCACTGTGGTATTGAACTTGCTGAAGATCAAGGGTGGAGGAACGGCTGTGATGTATTGTGACAAGTCTCCAATCTACCTGTACAGTATGCAAATACACAAGCACAAGTGATTATGAAGAATGTGAGGTGTTTACTGTGCATGTCTGTTCGTCTAAAAATAGGAAGATACTTCAGGAAAAAGAGTGTCAGCTTTTATGAACTTATACAAATAATATATCATCACACAATTAACTAACTGTGCTGTGTATTGATAAATCCATGGAACCGTCCGTGGTGCTGAAGTAGCAAATGGATTAGTTATTTTCTTAGGGTGCTTTCACACCAGGATAGTCTGGAGAGACTCCGTTCGATTGGGTGGACACCATAGACGCCTCTCTTTGGTTCGTTGGATAGTCCGTTTGCATTTCCCACTCTAAGAGAACCACACCAGCGTTCACTTGCAAGCGAACCCAGTCCCACGTTTTGTTTGGTCCACACCAGAGTTCGGATGAGCTTTCACACCTGCCCAAAGGAACCCTCAGTACATTTGTCATGAACAGGGAAATTAGCTAAAGAAACAATGACCGTTTTTTTGTATCAAGCTGTTTATTTCTCCTGTGCATTTTAATATGGGGGCTTATGGAGCCTGACTCTTTTTGTAGCTGGCCTCAAGTGACCGTTCAAGGAACTGCAGTTTTTGGCACTTGTATGTTGGATTCACTTCACAGCCACAGAGGTAGCCACTTGGTAATCCTAGAAGACTAGAATAACTTCCTCATTAAAATTCTATGTTTGGTATGAACTCCATCAGCACTTTCTGTATCAGTCCTGTATTCAGAGAGGTGCTGAGTGCACATTTATCAAGGTTGGCAACTCTGCTGAGCCTGTTGTGCGCTTACTGCATGAGTGTCTTGTTAAATATGATGTTTTGCGCTGGAGAATTGAATGATTTTCTACTGCGTGGTGGTGCCTGGTCTGCTCATAGAAAGAGAGCTGGAGGCAATGAAAATGACCGGGTCTGACTGGACTCACAGGAACTTCCCATGCCACCAGCACACTGACTTTTAAAAATCCTGTTGATATGAAAGCCCAGCAAGACTAATTTGCATTATGATGGAAGTGTTTTTCTCTTACAAGAGATAGCCTTGTGCAATTATTTATTTTTTTTCTTTATGCTTCTCTCTGCTCAAGATCCTCGTGACAGGCGATATTCTCTGTCTAAGCTTCTCTGAAAGACTAATTTCATTTGATAGGCTGTGGAGAGAAAAGGCATGCTGTGTGCATGCGAAGGAGCCCTCCGTCTTCTTGTAATGAATTAAGCTGTACATTATGCACAGGGGCCTAGACACAGCGTTAGCCTCAGATGTGCTCGCTGTCTCTTCAGCCAGCCATGCATAATTACCAGAGACTGGGGCTCGTCTTAATTTTCAATCATGGCAGGTATTAATTCCACTGGGCAAAGTGAAGGTCCATTTACTATCCACATTTCAGTGGCAGCTCAGGGCCTTTGGTGCTGGCTGTTCGCTTGATCCCGTTTTGGTGCTTCTGAGTAATGTATAACTCTCACAGGTTCATGTTAAACTGTGGACAACATTGACCTGACCTAAAATGATGGATGATTCAGAAATCACTAAATTCCAATAAATCTGTCCCTTAATATATTAGTTTAAAGATTAATAACGCGGCCGGACTGTCAATTAGAAAATCCCAATCTAGTGAGGGAGGTGTGCTGAAGAGTCGGTATGGAGGACTTTACCACAGGTTTGTTGATTACATTAGACTTTACCATTGCAGAAACCTCCAAAGACATTGTGACTTCAAGTTTCTTGCTCGAAACCACATCACATAATCACAGTCAGTAAACAGCGGAGCCCACTAGGCTCTTACTGCCAGAGACGGATGTCGCTTTCCCAGGGGAAGTGTGCTGAAGAGTCGGTAGCAGAGTTGAGAGTAAGGGTAAGACAGCAAGTTGCCAAAAAAAACTATCGCATAACTGTTGAGTTAAAGTGTGGGATGTTTCTGTTTCTCTCACGATCCCAACTTTCCTCAACGTGCTCAAAAGTGCTGAAATTTTAAATTCTTTGACAACATGCACAAACCTCCATCTCATGATGAAGGCTGTGTGATGGAACTGAAAGCTCCAGAACAGCTACCAACTAGACTGTGGTGAAATTATTTCAATATTCTTGAGTAGTTTGTGGTGCTTTGAAAGTGGAATAAATTATGACACAACGTTATTAACGTTATTATATGTAATGAGAGATTATTGACATTTTATGACATTTCTTTTTCAGTTTTACCTTGCTATAAGCAAAAGATGGTCAGAAGACAAAAAACAAAACATATCCTTTCAAAAAAATCCTTTTAGTCTAGTTCGTTATCACAGCTCTGCAACACAAAGCACATCTTCAAGGAGTCTAATTTCAAAGCAGGTCTGTTTGATCTACATTCAATCACAGAACAAAATGTAGCAGTAAAGAACAAACACAGGATATCCAAATGAAGTCCATTAAATCAGCTGCATATTACCCTAAAGAGCAATCACGATATGAGAAAGTCCGTGATGTGGTGACATATATTATTTGAAGATGAAGATGCGTCTCAGCCCTCCAATGCCAAATATCTTAGACTTCACAAGGACATGATGACATCTGCTCAGAGACATAATAATCTCAGGTAACAGACGAAAATGTAATTTTGTTCTGTTGCAGCTCACACAATTTTCTGGATAGATGAGGCTTTCCTATTTTCCTCAAGTAAATTATCTATTAATGAGCTTCCCATTGATTTGCTTTTGGCTGGTACTGGGGCTTTATATCCTCTGTGCGTTGCGCATACTAACTGTGCCTACTGTAGCAGACAGGGTGATAGATTTCAACATGCTGTATTACAGTGTTCAACACTCAGACTCGAGGTGGAAAGTAAGAAAAGAAACTGCTATAAAAGAAAATGTGATGGTTGTTATTAAAATTTATGTGGCTGATTATGATTAATTTACTTGATTAAATTGAAATGACTGAATAAATAACATTTTGGGGGATTTATTATTCAGACTCAGGATTTTTAAAGTCTGTACTTCAGTACATTTTAATGTGCATTTCTGTTTGGAGCACTTTCATTTTTAATCTTAATCTTAATAATTAAATACTGTGCATAAATAAATAATCCAAACACTGATCTGTGTCTACAATCAATATACTGTACGTAGTTATTACTTTGCATTGATCATTTCTTCCCACGGCCCTCCAGACCACCGATAAAGTTCAGTGCATGTGATTTGGTTTCAGTTTAAGGAATTTGCACCACTAAAGAACAATATCAGCGAAGGATGATAAAGGAGCCCCGTCTGTGTCAAAATGTAGTTTGGACACATTCATATTGCTCTCACATGATGCATATTCCTAAATAAAGTTGTGTTTACATCAAAACCTTAAAGGCCAGTTAGTGTTACTCCAGTTCTGTTTGCTCTCTGTGTATCAGGATGTACAAAGAAGCTGCTATATGTAAACTGTTGTGTTCATTGTACTGTACTAGAATACCAAACCTGCTGTACCAGACAGGGTTTCAAAATACAGGATTTTCTTCAGTGGGTGTAGTGCCAATGTTAAGGATGCCAACTTTTCGTGACCATTATTATTACAAAGTTTGAAGGCCATGCATGGAAATATATTTGTCCCAGGAGAAACAACAAACGTGGAGGACACCTGGAGATGGCCAAGAAAAACAAGAGTGTTGCCAGGTATTATAATACAGAGAGAGCTGTGGGTACCGTATGGGGATTGGGGATCTTCAAGAGGTCTACTAAACTGCCACCAACCTACAGCTTGACTTAGGGCACCAACATGAGGCTATATTAAATATTAAAATAACAGATTCATGGTGATACAAGGGTTTTATGTTACTGTCAAAAGTCAAGTTGCAATGACGAGCAATAATAGTATATATTATATTGTCCCTGGAATATCTGGAGTATCCTAGTAACCCTCATTTCTACATTTGGGAGGATGATTATTATTTTATTTAAACTAAAACTGCAATAGGAAACATGACGACAACAAGCTGCAAATCATGATGATAACGAGAGCTGATTGAACTAAATCAAACTGAAGCAGTAATTGAGATATTAAGAACTGATTGACTAAAGTGTAACGCTGCCATCTAGTGACTGAAGAATGGTGTTACAAACATGAAATCAGCACATTATCCGGGAGTCAGAGATGTAATTGTGATGAGTTTCTCTTTCATATTTGATCTTAGGACACATTTAAAACTTATTTCAAATGTGTGGTAACTCAAAAAAAGAGTGTATGGTTAGTATGTTCCTCACAGGGGACGTAATTATGAATACAAAAGATTTATTTTGTCATTTTGCAAGTCTCACTTGAATCTTCACAATAGACGCCACCAAGAAAAATGTACTCAAGAGATACATATTATGTATATATTATTATACTGTGGCTCTCCCTGTGATCAAATACAAAATATAATGATAAATGCTACAATTTTCCAGTAATACACTTATTGATTCACAGAAACCGAGCTTTGCTGCCCTCAGCTGGCTGCCACTGTACTGGACAATCCACTGAGCTTTGTTTTCTGAACATATATTCATTTTAGAAGTTTGCATATGGTGTCTATGCGCCTCCTTTGACTCACGTTTTGTTTGTATTAATGATTTTCAGCTGTATTCTTAATGCAAAAAAAGTAAAAAATAAAAGAATCAAACTGAACTTTCAAATCACTCAAAGCTGAAACAGTGACATCTTTTCTCTGTCAGGATTTTTCTGTTTGTCTTCATCGCAATAAGTGATACAAACCAGAATAACATTAATCACGAAAACAGGCAGCAGATGAAAGTGCCTTCTTCTCTTTTTTTCCACACACTGAACTCAAACAGATTACAATAAGATGAGTTTTAGGCCTCCCAGCCTTGAAAACAGCTTCAGGCACTATAGTGACCTCCTTCACTAACTCCCTCTGAAACAACTTCAAATTAGCTCGTTTCTTTCATGCCACACCATCCAAATTATTAGCACACATGCTGCAGCAGTGGTGAGACTTTTAAACTTAAAAGGTACGTGTTGGACATTTCAAGAAAATGTAAAATCTATTTGTTGGTTCGTTTTGTTTTAATAAGAAACACATGGGCAGTAAAAAAAAAACAAAAAACTTTAATGCTTTAAATGTGATGAACTTTACAACTTAGTCTGTTTACTGTAAGTGTGTCACATCACTCCTCTGCTAATAGTTAGATATGATTAATTAATTCCCAGGATTTGATACAATTATATTGGGTGTCAGAGAGGGTGAGCATTTCTACAGAAATCTAACTCAGATGTTGAGAGGATGATGAACTACAGAAGGTACCTTTTTTCTTAAGTTATAAGTGTGTGACTGACTTTACACAACCAAGCCTCAAAAGTTCAGCCACAGACTTCAAAGTTTTACACATAACCTCGACAAATCTCAGAATTATTCATTTTGGTGCTTTAAAGAACTTTTTTTCTGCTTTATAATCTTTCAAGTTCTTTGCTTCTTTAAGTCACTTTTTGCAGCAACCTGAACAGGTTTTGATTTTTTTTAAAAACAACAACAACAACATTTTCTAATATTCTACAACTACTTTTTAGAGATAGCAATTAGTTGCATTTAAAATGAAACATTCAGTTATTAAATATTGCATTTTCACTGAACTGGGACAAATGCCATTTACACTAAATCCTGGGAAGAACTTCATAATAAATATTTATTTGAAGAACTAATAGATAAAAGGTTCCTCTATGGCATCACCCTGAAGAACAACTTCATAAATGAAACCTTTATTTATAAGGGTGTAGTGAACAGTCTGCAAAAACGCATGTTTGTTTCAAAATAATATTTCTTCTTGCTGCTTAATAGTAAAACGTTCAAACTCATTGATGGATACAGCTGATGTTTATATAGTCGAATAAACAAACCGTCGTTTCATGCACCGTCCTGTCTCCCCTTCAGCTGACCGGGTCTGTTAATTTATACATTAATTTACGGTGTGTGTCTCTGAAGGGTAACGTGCAGGACGTGCGTTTATTCACAGATAAACAAATTAAAGGCTATTCCATCAGAAAAGTGTCTAAATAACGATGATCACTGGTTTAAAGTTTTCCAGCTCAGCCAATCAGAGCCGAGCGGAAACGCGGTCTGAAACTCATCAGCGTGAAGAAGTTCATCAACGTTTATCGAAAGTACTGACGTCTCAGTGGGCTGCAATATAACTTCAGGTCAGCTTCAATGTTAGTTTGAACAGCCGCAAAAGAAAAGTTTGTTAAAGAGACTATGAGGGAAACTAAATTGTATTTACTCAAGTACAAATCTGAGGTATTTCACTTTACTCAATTATTTTAATTTTATGCAACGTTATACTTCGACTCGACTGCATTTCAGAGAGAAATATTGTATCATTTTACTCCACTAATCAAACACGTTCACTTACGTTATAGATCAAGATTTCACAAACAAAAATCTATATTTAGAAACTATGATGCTGCAGATTAAACAGCATATGAAGTAAAATGTGCTTCACCTCCTGTAACATTAAAATACTTACACGTGTGAAACCATCAGAATAATATTTAAACTCTCTAAAGGGTAAACAAGTGCGTTACATTAATACTTTAAGTAGCCTACATGCTGTTAATACGTCTGTACTTTAACGTCAGTGAAGAGTTTTCTTTTACAGAGCGATTCTGCCTTTACTTAAATGAAAGATACAAAAAGTAGTTCCTCCGCCACCAGTTCAAGATCAGAGTTTATGTTGAATTATGGGCTCTATCCCTAAAAACGTAAAAGTTGTTTTTAATAAAATGATATTGTAAAGAATACTAGCCTAAAAATAATAATAAATAAAAGAAATCGCTCCATATTTTCTCAATTGACTCCATGTTTTAATGTCAGTGTTCATCGACCAAAGCAGCTGCAACAGTTTTGGTCTTATAAAAAAGAAAACTCAAACAGCAGGCTGAGAATCAGCTTTCTCTCCACAAACGCTAATTAATTTAATTTGTTAAAAATAATTGCACATATGAATCATCTTTTTGTACAAATATTTCATCACTTTTAAATTTGTCAGTTTCAACTATTTCACACTCGGAGTTTCAGACGAGGCCTTTAACGTGACTGCGAGTGTGTACCAATTACAAATTAAAAAAAGAAGAAGGAGAGGATGTTTTTACTGACCACAGCCATTAAAAATAAATCCCTGTCACTTTGTCAGATCAGAGTCCGGGTTGCGGGTTGGACTCCCGCGGCAGCAGCACTAAGTATACGCAGAGGACTTGCGTGACAAGAGGAGGGAAAACAAGACTTTGTGTGGAAATCTGTCCCGCAGGCAAACATTAAAGTGGACTCTTTCATCTTTGCTGCCGCTCCTGGTTTTTCTTGCCCTGCCCCTTTGCATTTATGTTTAATCATATCAGATGGTCCTCAGACTCCGCGGAGACTTAACATAGATCGACCCCAATTTGAGTGAAAGCGAAGAAGTGGACCAATAGGAGGGATTTAAAACCTCCATGTGTCCTGGAGGCCTAAATATGAAAACATACAAATATGCATTATACATTTTGGCCTTTTAAATACAGTTTAATTAACAGTTATAGTAGCACAATCTCTTTTTAAAAGTAAATATTGAAAATGAAACCATCAGAGTAACTTTCCTCATTACGGGAGCAGTAGTAAGAGGAGGAAGCCCACAGGCAGGGCTGCTCTAATAGCCCCTGTACTCCCAGCTATCCTTCAGGGGCATGATTTATTGAAAAATATGGACCCTGTGTATAAGCTAATATGACAGAAGTGCTTTGACCTCGGGGGGCAGTGCACTCTCCACAGTCAGCTCCAACCTTGAGTGTTGCACCGCTTCTTTCTCACGCGATTCCTCTATTTGAGGGTCTTCAGCTCCATAACTCTATTTATTTTTTTGCTCTGCAGATATATTTGAGTTTGCATTTAAAAAAAACAAGATGTCCAGGGTCAGATAGAGTGCGAACAGTTCACCATTTAGGAGAAAGAAAACAGAAAAAGGCTCAATTTTCAGGTTTTCATTTAAATATGACTTAGTTGAAATTATGCCAAGAATCAGGTGCTATATGTCAACACTTGACCCCAGTTCCTGGTATAGCTAAAGACATTAGTGGCATTAGAGGGAGGCTGATGTTTTCTCATTGATCTGATGTCCCATAAGCCTTGGTATTTGTAGTGGGCCTGTAATCCATCAGAAGTGCTCTTTCGTTCCCACCCCACACACCCAGAGGGATAAAACATGTTTCCTGTGGAGGTATACTGTACCTGCTGGCGGCTGCACTTATCTCATGTGATTAACCTTGATCACTTTAACGTGCATGGGAAAGAGCCAGTGAATCCTTAGGTGTTCTAGAAATGTGCTTTTTCTGAAGATTAAGACACTAAAACGTTCATTAAAATGCTCCAAAACCTTATTTTGTCCTTTTAAAATGTGTTATAATGAGTATTTTTCTGAAGGTTTCTAGCTTTTAAGGAGAAATGTTCGCTCTTACACAAAGAGAGGGGTGGGGATGTGCAGCATTAGGCCATAATGTGGTTAAAATATCAAGCCTTTCACTCCTTTGTGCTGAACTGACAAGGTGGCTCTAACAGGGGTTAATTTGCCGTTCAGGGGTTAAACAAACGGGCATTAATAGTTTATTCCAGCAACAACTCAAATGTGTTTTCTTTGGAGGCTCGAGAGATAAAATCCAAACTAAAAAAACACAAGGTTATTATTTTTGTTAACTGGCTTTTGTGTGAGGCTGCAGAGGCGTTTTGCAATAAACCAAACAGCTCCCAGAATGCCTTTTGGTTTGTCCCAATGAATTTGGGCTCTGGGTGCAGTAAAGTGAGGGCTAATAGGGATTAAGCAGGAGAAGTATGTGTCAGTTTCGATGCTTGTAATCTGGAGTGTTCTTTTTGGAGTCTCTGAGCAGGTATAAAACGCAGATTAAGAAGCATTTCTGATAAGTGACAGCAGGAGCCTGGAGGTCTGTTTTCACGCGGGGTCCCAACACTGACCCATTTGACACGAACTGCCGGGGAAACAGCGTGTTTAAAATCTCATCCGATGGGAATAAATCCAGCGTTTTGAATGAGAAAAATCAAAAAGGGATTGCTGGTGAAATAAAAACAACAACAAAGATGGCGAGCAGGAGTTGCAGGAGCCATGAATCAGACAGATTCGTCAATAGCTCCACACTCGATGTGGCATAAAGGGGCCTTCTGGTTGACTGCCTCTGTTCAGGCCGACCTAAGATGTCTAGACCTTACTGACCTCATATACACTATTGCGTTATAGGGCATGGCTTTAACCGCAACAGCTTGCATCACCCACAGTGGCCCATTATGGAGCCAGTAATGATGTGAAGGATTCCCCAGCAGACTATCATTAATACAGAGACTCTTATACTGCAGGAAGAATCATGATACTGGATTTGATCCATGACGGTTTTGTTATGGATGAGCTGTTGTGAGAAAGTCAAAGTAATCAGAAGACAATGAGGAGATGTTATATGTTGTGCATATTGTGATTTTTAAATGCTAATGTTTCATTAATAACATTATCTTGTTCAAAGTGTAAGAAACAGTTAAACAGACAGTGGCGGGAAAAAAATAAGTACTTAACTAGTGTACTTTGAGGTATTTTACATGAGTACTTTTTACATTACTACATTTTATTCTACTTTAAACTTTCACTTATATATTTCAGAGGGAAATGTTGCACTTTTATAGTTTTGCACATTAAGATTTCACATATAAAGCAAATATTTAGCTCATAGAACGTACTTTTTTAACTAACAAAGTATACAATTGTGAAAATGCTGCTTACATGAATATAATCCTTTAATATATAATAATATATTCACTTTTATTTTTAATACTTTAAGTGAATTTTGCACTTATTGTAGTATTGAAAGTATTGAAAATCTTCTGTAATTCTGTAAAAAACTGAAGTAAAACTGTAAATTGAGGCATTTTACATCGTGGTATTTCTACTTTCACTCAAGTAAAGGATCTACTTTCTTCTTCCACGTGAGTAAAATGGTAAAATGCATCATTTTCTTTTTAATTAAATTGAATTTGTTTGTTTTTTTTGTCTATTTCTACATAATAAATATGAGAAAAAGAGTTCTTATCGTTGGTGTTCATGCAGCAGGAAATGTAGAGGTTAAGCTCCTCATTGCATCATATCTACCTTGTAAAGCTACAGTGCCATCATTAATTAAGAGATCTTGAACATGCCTCTCTGCAATGCTTCACGATGAGGCCAGACAGGAAAGGAAGTGTTAGGTTATTGTAGCTTGAGCTAATTTTCTAGCTTGCTTCAAACCGACACAAAAACATGTCTGTCTGAATTATTGTTGGGTGCAGATTTTTGGGTGGAAAAATAACAGCAGAAAGAAACATTTCTGATCTTTTTTTAAAAACACTGACACCTTGTTTGAGTTCTTCAACCACCTCGTGCAATCATCTGTAAAATGAGGCCCTCCACAATTTTTCAGAGCCTGCAAAATAGTTCCAGAGTAATCGGATGTGAGGTCATTTCAAGCTGTTGCCTTTGATAAAATGTTTTTCTCTGCTACGAACTACTGACCATTGAGTATGTAATGACACAATATGCTTCCACTTCATATACTTCCACTGAAGCCAGTTACAAAGACCACAGTGAAATTACCGTGCAGACAAAGGACATTCACTCCAGACCCAGAGCTGCAAAAACAATACTGTACTTCATCAAAAACTAATTAAACCACCAGATATCGAATCATTTTTAGATTATTTCCAACCAGCATTCAAATAAAAAGGAGTCATCATCATGGCTAGAAATCACATATGGAGAATCTTAAACCAGCGGGTCCCAACCTCGGGGTCAGGACCCCTCTGAGGGATAAATCA
Organism: Sciaenops ocellatus; assembly: GCA_033000465.1. Taxonomy (NCBI): domain Eukaryota; kingdom Metazoa; phylum Chordata; class Actinopteri; family Sciaenidae; genus Sciaenops; species Sciaenops ocellatus. The sequence goes on along the minus strand of CP136875.1, from coordinate 10,182,038 downwards.
TGGGGAGTCATGTGAAAACAGGAAATAAAAATACACAGAAGTCTATTTAGTTTTCTCTGAATTTTTTCTACTGATTTTCTTTTTAAATATTAGACATCTGCTCACAGACAACCTGTGACGACTGGTTGCAAATAGAAGCAGCTTCATCTTAAAGGCCCTCAAACTTATTTTCTTTATTAGCTAAGTGATGGCATGAACAGATCATTTCATGCTAAAGTCAGAAAAGTTTTGGTTATTTCATCAACTCATGCACTTTTTTTTTATTTTTTCTGTCTGCTTTTCTCTCTGGTTTGAAGTGGGCAGGACTTCATTTAGAAGAGAAAAAAAGGGGTTCGTCACATATTCCCATGCACCAATCAGGATGCAACAACATTTGAAGAAGAATCTGATGACAGCTGGTTGGTTGTTTCGTCACTGTCAATCAAATCTGATAAAAGAAACACATCCATACTGTCCTGATGGAGGAGATCAGCTGATATTTTAATTATTAATTGCTTAAAAAATAATATCTAAAGATTTAGTTATAGATATCTAATATTACAGAGAAATACTTCACATTTTTTAGTGTTTACGAGTTTTAAAGGCTCATAAACCAAAAGGTTTAGAAACCACATCATCAACCTTTCTGTAATTGAAAAGATACTATGTGTTTTTTATCCTGTGTGTAAAATGTATTTAACAAAAGAATTCCTGGGTATGTATTTATATATTTAAACTGCTGTCGTGTTTTTATTTGGGCCAAATTCTTCTTTCAACTTGAAAACAAAAAAACAGTGAGAACAAACACCAGATCAGGATCAAATTAACAGTTTAAGCCACTTATATAATAATAATATAATATTCTGTAACCCTTCTCACGAATTACAGATATTAGTTAGGACCACATGTGCAGCAGGCTGAGAGAATGATAAATGCACAAAATAATGTGTTTAATTACCTTTGCATGTCTTAAATTGTTCAGTTCTCTTCCGATTTGTGAATTTATGTAAAAATGTCTGTGGAGGTGTTACACCCCGACCACAATCCAGAGTATTAGGTTGATAGGCTATTACTGGCAAAGAGGCTTTAATAAAGTCAATTTAGTGGCACAATGGAAACAATTGTGAGCAATTCTTGTGAGAAAACAAACGTTTTGTTGTTCTCTGCCTCTCTTTACTGATGGCTGCTCAACTGTGCAGGGATTTCATACATCGACTTCCTTTTTCAGGATTCTTGAATATTTCAGGCAGTTTTTGCGTGACGTTTTCTTTGAAAAAGACAGTTAAATACTTTTTTTTTTAAGATTTGGATACAATAAGGTTTGATCAACATGTAGTCTGAAAATCTGCAGCCTGGAATGTTCTGAGGATTTGTTCAAGGCTACTTACAGATGAAAGCAAGCTTTTCACAGTGTTTCAATCCTATTACAACTCCAAACGCAGTGCTGTTTTACTCCCCTATTCGCAGCTTAGAGGCTGACTAAACATTTCCACCTTCAGCATTAATTAACTCGTGTTAAGCTGGAACACACAGTCAGTCCATCTACGGATAGTTAGGTAGGTATGCTGGGGGCTCTTAAAAAATAATACATTTGTTTATCATCATCACCATTAAGCTACACTTGAGTGTTCATATTAGGCTTTGGAGAGATTTCTTAACCCTGGGTGAAATGCCTCCATCTCAGCCTGTTAATCAGTGTTTTGAAGCCTGTGGTGGGGTTACACTTCACAGATTGGTCCTTTAAGCCTGCTAGAGGAAAGAATAACATGTTCCCAGCTCCACAAGCAAGATTATGCTAAAATTATTGATGCCTGTAATTTATTTTTTAAACTACAATGTGTATTTAGTTATTTTTAATGGATAGTGCCTTTGTTCAAGTGATGAACTTTACACTTTAAAGGCCCCCTTCACACAAAAATGTAAAAATGTGTTTCACTTGTGGGATGTTTGAACTTCACTGTGCAGACTGAGTTTGACACGAGAAGAAGTTTTCACATTTATCTGGGGATGAGGGAAAGTTCCTCTGCACTCACCTTAAGTCTGATGCAGACTTGTACACAAGCGAAATTTGTGACATCATGTCGGGCTTGGAGCCAATCGTGGTTGTCGTGCACACAGATATATTTAAAAAAATAAATAAATAAAAATAAATTTTGTAGAAACAAATTCATTTGTATTTGTAGGTTTTGAAACATCTTCAGGGGTTCTTTAAACAATGTGATTTATAACGATAATAAAAACAAGTAAATATGCAGATATTAGACCACACTGTCGATCTACAGACTTTTAGACAGGTCTAACTAATTTTAAAATTAAAAATGTTAATAAAACCATGAAATAAGAAATTAAATCAGCTTTGCACTTGATATAGAGTCAATAGGAAAGCTTTTAAATAAACAGCTGTAAAGGGTTAAAATGCGACTGGTCCTCATGATGCATAATGTATAGATTAAAAATATCCAAGAATCATTGTTAATTTACTCGGACATTAAAAACTGGTCTTCTTTTACCCGATTAGTAATCTTCAGCTATGTTTCTTTTGTAATAATAACAATATAGGATAAACAATAGGAATATTTGTATACAAACCAAACTTTTATTTCAGCTTCATGCTTTGGTTCTTTGTAAAATATATGTTCAGACTCTTTTACATCATTTTCATGCTTGATTGTCAATCGAAAATTAATTATTGATGTGTTTTCTTTTTCTCACCTCGATATGTTTTCAGTATGATCGAAAATCTTGTCAGAGTACGAAGAAAGATTATTAAATTAAGCGTAAGACATATGTGCAAATTGATTATTTCTGATATGAATTATTGTCTTGGCTTTTAAAATGTATTTACAGTGTGTATAGTAAATATAAATTGTGCATGGACAGATGTAACCAATAGGCGGTACTGTGCCATTCTCCATGAAGCTCTCTCCATCTCCAGCCCTGAGGACAACACTGTGTCTCTGCTCTGGTTTGCTCCCTAGTTGACCTAAATACAGCATCTCTACGCTCCCTCAAGGCAGACGATCACACAGCCTACAAGAGAGGCTCTGAACAGCGAGACAGTCTAGAGATTTTTTTTTTCCAGGAGTAATTCTTCGTCTCTTCAACACGAAATTTCTGTCTGGATCTCTTACAGCTGAGACTTGAGCTCTCTTTGCTCTCGTGGGCTGCGCCGGGATGGTTTACGCGGAGCAGAAGACACTCCTGGCTGGAAACGACACATTCCCGGGAATGATTGTATAATATCCAAATCTGGGATTTTCTTTTACATAAAAAAGGTGAAAATCGGCCGTGAGGAAGGACAGTAAAAAGTCAAAATGCTTGACAACAAAGCGCAGAGATCGAAGCCACAGTCGAGAGGTTCGTCTTTTTATATTGAGAATTTGCTGGGGACTACAAACAGAGGGGCTTCCGCAGAGGAGCGGGTGGGGAGCCCGAGCTTCAGAGTTACCGTCCACAGGCCGGTGATCTGTCCGGGACTAGAAACAAAACGTGTGGAGGACAGAGAAGTGCTGACCTGGAGCGGGACATCACCAAACACACCGTACCACACCTCGAGAAGTGAGTGAATGTGCCATTGTTTCTCGTAATCTGTCAATAAAGAGAACACTAATGAATTATTGGGCTGAATCATGATTTAGTGCCTGTCGGGATCGCGAGAATAATTATGCTAAATGTACAGACCAATAAACTGTAATAACAAATGTCACACTCGGACAATTAAAACCTCAATCCGTGCGTAAAAGTGGAAATGGCACCTTATGGGCTGCTGCACGTCTGTCCATTCTTCCGTGCGTAAAACAAAACAATTATCAGCCTAGTGAGAGCCATCAGTATTTGGCATCCACACCACAATGTGATGCTTCAAATAGACCCGCAGCGGAGAGCTGATGCTTCTTTGTAATCTTAAAGGACAGGTGAAAAATGTCAGATATTGTGAGCGTCTGAACCACGTGCAGGATTTATTTATTTAATTTTTTCCCCCGTAGGTCCTCCGTACAAGGATGAACACACAGACCCCGAACAGACGAGCGACCGGGATTCTCCAACTTTAATAAGAGGGCGGGCGGAGGAGAGCGAGGAGCCGGAGGAGAGGGGGGAGGATAGACTGACGGATGACAGGGAGGAGGACGACGCGCACTCCTCCTGCTTCTCTCGGGAAGACAGCTGTGATACAGGTGAGGTCAAAGTCAGAATAAATTCACACTGCGGTCTGTGGCCTGCACAACAGGGCATTCGTCACCACGCATGCGCTTTCCCCGCTGAAACGTTTCCTCCGGAATAATAGCTGGCCTCATGCAAAATGTCAAATGTAGCTGTTTGTTCAGAACTTTTGGGGTTGGTTACTTTGATTCATGAACATGTTTCTTGACAGAGAGCATATATGTGCTATATATTAAGTTTCAGGGGAGTAGCTAAGAGTTCCTGGGTCCACTTCACCTGTAAGAACTTAAGTTTTTAGTTTTTAAAACTTAGTTTTTAAATTAAATATTATGTCCTAATGTTATATTATTTTGTGAAGTTCCTATTCAACAATAGGAGTATCAGCCAACATTATTTACATTTAATATTACAGTTAAGCGCGTACATACGGAGGGTGAACAGTGTCTTTTTGTTGTTTTGTTGTGTAGACCAATAAAAAAATGGAGTGCATGAATATCTCTGTGAAGACCAGAGAATAAAGGGACAATAGTGGATTGGCTAATAACAACAACAACAAAGTCATGAGTACGTACAGCCTGTTATTGCAGCTACCATCAACCAAATTAGGTTTTGGTGTTAACGTGTCAACAAATGCTTTACAGACTCGCAGGGACTGATAAATATAATCATTTGACAAACTTTATGTTGTTGTATTGATCTATCATGAGATGATCTCAGAGATTTTTTGACACCACGTTGTCGATCTGATAATAGTTCTGGTTGGACCAAGATATTGTAGGTAAATACGTTGATTTTTCAGGTATTTAGTTCCCTGGATTGGCTAAAGTCAGGCGTTACTATTGACTTATTTTATTAATAAATCATTTCTCTGTTGACTTTCCAGTTAAAAAACTTTAACCACAATATATACTGTTATTATGATAAGATTTTATCATCTACCTCCCATTAAAGTTACCCTGTTTCAGTTATACCTTGTAAAACCTTCTTGCGTCTTCCTCTTAGGTGACATGAAAGTGGCGCGAAAGAAGAAGACCCGCACCGTCTTCAGCCGGAGTCAAGTGTTCCAGCTCGAGTCCACTTTTGACCTGAAGCGATACCTGAGCAGCTCGGAGCGAGCCGGGCTTGCCGCCTCGCTGCAACTCACCGAGACCCAGGTGAAGATCTGGTTCCAGAACCGCAGGAACAAATGGAAGAGGCAGATCACTGCGGACATGGAGGTCAACAGCGCCGCCGTCAACTACGCTGCCCAGAGGGTCGTCAGGGTTCCTGTGTTGTATCACGAGAGCGTCACCACGCCGGTGACGCTGACCAGCCTGCCTTCGGTGACGCCACCATTGGTCGGCTTCTCCAGTTCTATCAGCTACCCATTGACTTCCCACTTCACCCATCCGGTGTCGTTCATAACACCACAGATGACTGGACTGGTGTGACTTTAAGGGCCGAGAACTTGTGACTGTTTTAACGCCAGTTAATCAAATAAAGATGCTGCAATAATATTCATTTTAGTTCAGTCAAAGATCCTGTAAAGTCAGATAATAATAAAGTCGATTCATCCTGTGTTTAACTGGTTCTTTTAGAAGCAACTGATTAAAAGGTGGATCACTCATGTAGTAGGTCACAATGATCTTTGAATGGCTTCTTTAAAATCCTGTAAACAAGTCATTTTAACATTCAGTGCTAGCTGTCGTGACTTAAGGATGTTTTTGGCTCTTTAAGCTGCCCACAATCAATCCTGTCCACAGGCCATCATGGAGGACAAGTCACGCCAACTCACAAGGGTATAGATGCTCGGCGCATATGGGATCAAATAAGGGTGCATAAGATTTTGAGCTTGTGAAACAAAGCCTTTGTAAAGCTATGAAAACAACTCTGCGAGAGAATGTGAATGTGAACTCAACACAAAGAAAACAGATGTTTGTGAACAGATTCAAACTGTGAAACTCTGAGAGTTCCCACAATGTGCGAAGTTACAGATGAACCACACATCCAAGTTACAACTATGAACTCTGCTTTTGGAGCCAAAAGTGTTTGTTTTTTTTTTTAATCTGGTGGTTAGTTCAGCTTTTGATAAGTGTAATCTCAGCACAAAACACGTTAAATATCCTTTCTGACAGGCTGGTGTACAACCACACATTTTGAAACAATATTTCACAACCCTCACAATCTTTTTGACCTTCATTTGAGCCCATACACATCGTAAACTTGGAATATTATGCAACATATCCTGGGTCAAGTCTAGAAAATGTATATACTTGATCACATGTGAAAAGGCATTAGGTGTATGTGTGACTGTTTTGATTGGCTGTGAGGTTATTGGCTATATTCTTTAACACATTTCTTTTTTATTTAAGAGGATTTTAATACTTTTGTACACTGATATGTTCACGTGTGAATAAAATATAAGCACACATTGTTTTGTGGCGTCTCACTTGTGAGTCAACTTTAGTGTTTACTGCATTTGCAAGAAATTTAGCTTGTATGTGCATGTTAATGAGTTTCATGGAGTAAATCAGTGACTTAAGGTTTGTGGACAAATTCAGATGTTGGATTAAAGATAAATGAAAGTTTACAGGATACATATTGTGCTGTGGAGAAAGTCAAACAATGATTTTAAGCATTATTTAGGTCATAATTCTCATGACCTCAGTAGTTAGCGAGTTGTCAGACTGTCATTGTGGCATAAAAAATCGCTATAATTCAGTCTCATAAGCCAGTTTGGATATGAAGCAATCCCACAGTGTTGCTGACTCCAACCCCAAAGTTCAAGAAAGTTGAAAGGAACTCAGTTTTATGGCGCATCGAGTGAGCACGCATTAATTTCGATGACAGAAAAAAAAAAAGTGTTTAAAGCTACAATATGGCAGCCAGACGTAAATCTGTATCCCGCCCTCATCTGCCCCACAACCTCACCAATCAAAAGCTGCTAAACCGCAGTCTTCCGGGTCGTTGAAGAACGTCGCACCGGCTCCTCTGTGAGCTAGTAGCAGCCGAGGAGCAATGGTGCTCGGATGCGTCCGCAGGCGCGTCGGTGTTTCGGGTTTCACGGTGGAGCGGATGAAATGCCGGGGAATATGAGCAAAGAGGACGCCCCGAGTCGGAGCGCTTCTTTGACGTTCACCATAGACAACATCCTCAACCTGAAGCAGCGGGACGGCGGCGATTTAGACGGGTCGAAGGAGCAGAGGGACGGTGGGTGTAAGAAGGATTTTCAAGCGCGGTGTGATGCGGTGTGGGACGTCCGGAGGAGACACTGCAGCGGATCAGACGAGACAGGTAACTGGGAATTTAATAAAAAATACAGATAAACCAGTAAAGATACTAAAGACGTGTCTCTATAAAGTACTTTATTCAGGATTCATACTTTTTAGAAGGAATAGACTCAGTTTGAGTTGTTTAGAGTCTGAATTGTGCGTAAAAGATAGAAGTAGACTTTTTGCGGATTAAACGTCTATTTATTAATCAGGTTACAACAATAATGCAGCTTTTCAGCACGTGTTTGCACGCAGGAAAAAGTGTGTTAGTTTGCCTTTTACCGCTGCATCAAAGCTCGTATTGTCGCTTCATTCACAGCGCAAACGAAGCCCAGAGTCCATCGTGCGGACCGCGGAGAGAACACCCCGCCGCTGACCGCAGGCTCCTGTCCCGGGGCGCAAAGTGCGCACACCGCCGAGGACGCGTCCGAGCAACAGCTGCAGCAGCAGCAACAACAACAGAACACCGTGGACACTAAAGCCATGGTCAAGAAGAAAACGCGCACCATCTTCTCCAAGAGACAGATATTTCAACTGGAGGCAACTTTTGACATGAAGAGGTATCTGAGCAGCTCGGAGAGAGCGTGCCTCGCCAGTTCCCTGCAGCTCACCGAGACTCAGGTGAAAATCTGGTTTCAGAACCGCCGCAACAAGCTGAAGAGACAGTTATCCACGGACATAGAGGGGCCGCTGGCCGCGGAGCACCTCTCTGAGGCAGGAAAAAACGTGCAATTACCGACTTTTTACAAAGACAACAGCCTGCTGGGTGGATGTTTGTTACCCATGCCTTTCCCTGTGGTGTACCCGACTGCGAACGCTACGCCTTACATCTACTTCTCCAACACTAGCAAATATTTTGGCCTGTTTGACGCAGATGGATGAGTTTCTCTGTTTGGGATGACAGTGTGTGTGTGTGTGTGGACAGTCGGACACGCAGGCAGCTTCACAGGCCTGTCACCTTTTTTTCTTTTTTTTCTTTTTTTTTTTCTTTTTTTAACTTTAGAAAAAAATCAACTTTGATGTCAACATATCAACTAATCCAAGACATGCATGTGACACTTTCTGTCCTTCTCCAAATAGCTTTTATTATTATTATTATTATTATTATTATTATTATTATTATTATTATTATTATATTAGGTTTATAATGCTGATACTGAATAGAAAGTTTATAGTCAGAAAAATGTGCATGCATTATTAAAGTTCAGCAATGTCTGAATGAATGTACATTCATGTTTTTCCTCTGAGTGATGCTGCATCAACTTGTAACCCTGCAATGTCTCTTGTTTTTAAATGAGTTTCTGTGGCGCAACACTTCATTTGTATTTATGCAGCATTATTATTATTATTGTTATTATTATTATTTAAACACTTAGCGTTTGTTTCCACTTGACCTTTCATATGACAGACTCTGAAACTGTGAACACAGTTAGTATATCATGACTATGACGAATTTTGCAATAAAAAGTGTAATATTTGCAATTTTACCAAAAGTGTTTGGCTCAAATTATGTTCAGACGAAAGACGTTCAAGCTAAATTTGATCATTGTGCTTCACTGTGTTCTTAATTTATTTTATTTTTTTATTGTGCATTTGGTCCCACATAAAAAAATTAGAAGTTTGTGTTATTTTAGAAAGTGTAGAAAATTCTTTAATCATAACAAAAACTTAAACTTATGCTCAGATAGAGGTAAATTAGGTAAGCTGGAGGAAAAAAAAAAAAAAAGACTGAAGATGGGCTCCATGTTAGTATTATCATTATTAGTAGTAGTAGCCTCAACCAATTTCACAGAGAACTCTTAAAAAGTTTCTGATATCTTCTCTAAATTCAGTGATCCTCAGTTTCTTTAAAGTGTTTCATTTTCACTCTTCTACAAACTGAACAGAAACTTTGCTGCCTGTCTGAAAAGTTTTTAAACATCAAATATTTGCAAACTCAAAAGGTTTGTGGATCATTTATCTCTTCAAGCTGCATTTAGACGTTCAAGTTTGTGAATATATACTCTCAGGCTTTTCCTGCTCCGTCTGTCAAAGGTTTAACACTTGGCTTCATACGTAACTTTGTACAGATTGATTCAGTGAGTGTCAGAAAACATTCTGAAATTAATTTCATTATTTAATTATTATCGACTTTTAATATGCTAGAGACTGCTGTTAACATTAATAAAAAATGTAAATAATGGAGCAAAACTTGTCTTAAATAATTAATTCTCTTATCCTAAATTTAAAAATAAATAAATAATAAACATACAGTAAATACAGTTTGGATATTTTTAAGAATTTCTGCAGTCAGAGGTATGACTTTATACAAAAAGACAAAATCAACATGTACTATAATTTATTATTAGCCGCTGGTGGCAAAACAGCCTGATTTAAGTTCAACATCTTTGAAGGCAGAAGAGGGAAATTTTCAGTGAACTGTAGTTTAAATTAGGACATAAAAGAAATCCTGTCTAATGTTAATGTTATTCTTTAGTGCATCAAAGAAAACACTGGCAGAGAAACAAAAGTTCCTCTCACATTAAGAGTTACTGTTTTTAAGTGTGTATTTAAACATACAGACAACAAATTGAAATAAAACATCTGAACTTTACTGCCTCGTAGTGGAGAAATTATTATAAAGGATCATGACATAAAATTAAGAAGTGTAAAAAGTGTGTAGATATGCATGTTTAGTTGTCAGAGACAAGACTGGCAGCTTGTAAATATTAAATTTAACATAAGGATGACAAAAAGTATTTTATAATTTTTTAAAAATTGATTTTGGGGGCCTTTTATACTGTGCAAAAAGTTTAATTAGTTACTTGTTTCAAACAATGATGTTACTGCATAAACACACACTGAGCATTTTCTGTTGATTTACACATCATCAGCTTTGTTTGCATGATGTACATTTTCACACCTCACAAGCAGACCTGAGACAAGACTCTCTGCTAAAAGCACCTTAAACAAGACCAAAAGTAAGTTATTGAAAAGTCATTACATTGTGACATATGCAAATAAGGCACATTTTAAATTGTAAAACGTCCACCCATATACTGAAGATCTGCTTGAATCATATTTAGTCACAGGTCTGTAGGTGATGAACACAGTCAGAAGTTCCCCCTCTATCTGTTTTTCTTTCCCGTTAGAGCGCATGAGTGTGCATGAGTGTGTCTCTGAGTAACGCATCTCTGCAGAAAGAGCGAGAGAAATAAGAGAAATGTGTATTTAGGTGGACTTGCATCAGTGCTTCTGGAGAGATTTTTCCTAAAGGGCCCAGCAAGCTGCACTTACACACCGTTTCTGGGTCACTTCCCCCTTCAGTGCTGGAGCCTCTCACTGCTTTCTCCCTGTCACAGCCATTCAAGGCCCCGTCACTGTTAACCTGTTCACTCAACCACTTAGTCTGCCTGCAAATCTGTTGTTTTCTCTACTAAATTCCTGTCTACCTTTGCTGTGCATGTTGAGTTGTACTGTATCTCATTATTCCCACAAAGGACGGCGATGAAGGAAATGAGTTGTTGCTCTGAGGTCAAGTTTAAAGACAATTTTTATGACTAAAATGTTAAAAATGAAGAGAGGAAAGTAATAAAAAAAAACCCACACATATATATGCTACTGATACATTTTTAAAATAATTAAAATTATCCTCTATTCTTTAAAAACATTAGAAGTCAATCTTTTAAAATCTATGAACGAGTAAAAATGGATAAACAGAAACATTTAAAACTGAATCCTTCTCTGTTTAATGTATTTTGTACTTGTGTATTTCAACAAAATACTTTAAACTCACTTTCATTTAACTGAGTGCAACTTTGTAAGTTCATAAATATCTAATTATTTGCATAATTATTAGCAGCACTATTCTGGTACCAGCTGTAAACTATTGCAGACCCTCCAAGCCTTTAATGCTGCACAGTTGAATTGGACTGTTGCGTATTTAAAATGTCAATAATCCAACCCGGACAGCAATTACCCCATTACATTAATTCATTTATATTTAGAGCATAAAGACTGGAGACAGCGTACGCTGAATAAGTGAGAATATGATTTTTAGTAAAAGTAAAAGAGACTGGTGTAGAATAATCAGTCAATGTAAAAATAATGTTATGAGTGTAAATTGTGAGATGTATTTGTATTTATATAGTGGCAAAATAAAATCTCATAGAACATGCAGGTTTTGTCAACATATGCGGCATGAATTCATGTTTTCAGGACAAACATCTGATCACACACATCTGTCCACAAAAGTTCAGTTAGTTACCAGTTTATTTTAGCAGAATATTAAATCTGTCATAAACATGTGCCTGAAAATAGTTTTGTACCTGTAATCTTTGCTTTGTGAGCTTGCACATTTACGTTTCTGCAGGTAAACTTGTGCACAAACTTTTTCACACAAACAGTACATACACTTACACAGACCTGAATATGGATAAGGGTTGTATTTCTAAGATGTAAACTCTATTTTGCAAGTTTGTTCCATAACATTTGTTTTTTGGATTAAAGGCTTGATCTGTAATGTTTTTATTATATACATTTAAAGAACATTCCTGTAAATAATTAAATAGTTTAAGTCCTGAATGGGAAAACACCATTTTGTGCATTTCTCATCTGATCATAAGTCAAAATAGAAATTTATTTGAATTTTGTTTTTGCAAACATTAAATTATGTAATTCTAATAATTATTCATAAATCCTAATAATTCAGATTTCTTGTGTGAATTCTGTGATTTGTGGTAATGGGACACTTTGTTTATCACAAATTGTGCTTTTAATATAAAAAATAAAAATCTGTAGACTAAAGTCGTGGTTACACATCGAGCAGTTCTAGTTCAAATTAGTGAAAGTCTGCAGAGAATGAACGCAAGTCAGTATAAATGTCCTCACAAGTGTGGTAGTCCAGGTTCATGCGCTGAAGTGCCCGCTTGGCATGTCTTGGAGTGTGTCTGAGATGAGTGTGGGTGGATGTGGGTGGGTGGGGGGGGGCGGTCGGGTGGGGTTTACAGTCGCCAGACTTCCTGACTCTCCTGCTGTCGGACACTTGTGAGCGCAGCGTTGGCTCTTTGTCTCCCAGCACTCTGCTCTGCAACCACAAGGTTCAAGTGACCCCACCGGCTGCCTGCAGTCTGCCCCGGGCCGGGCTGCAACGGCAAGCCCCCCTCTCCACCCTCCACCCTCCACCCTCCTCCCACCCCTACACAGCCTCATCTGTCAGAGGCGAAGAAAAATCCATTAAAATCTCAACCTGATCAAAAAGACGCCCAAAGCCAAGACTCCATATGCACTCATTTAGGGCTATCGATGACTGGCGAGCATCGTGGGGTAGTTTAATACATGCGATTGACTTACTGCCAACAGTGGCAACAAAGACTGTTTTTCTACAAAGAAATAGAGCTGCGAGTTTGGCTGAGTTTTTCCGGGCTGATGTGCTCCTCAAGGCCATCCAGAGCTGTCAGCACGTTTCTCCAGTTTGACCATCAGTAACCCACACAGCACATGGTTCCCATTCTGGGTTAAATGTATGAATGCTGAGCGCTATTGTTTGAAATGATTGATCCCCCAATTGCAAGTGATAATGTGGTCCCACTGAATGATTGTGGTGGGAGTTTCTTTCATGCCATTAGCATGCAAATACGGAGATGTGACCCGACTGCTATAGCTTCGTGTTTTTTTTACCGTGTTTGAACGCCCCTGTGAAGTCATTTTAAATCACGCCCAAAATACAGAGAGACTACATGGAGAACTGTGTTTGTATATTAGTACTACTTGGTCTTATGTGAACTCCACATGCGCATGTGTGTGTAAAAGATCATCTTGTCTTTCCCTCAAAGGAGGCTGACATGTTGTCATATCTCATTTCATCTCCTTAACACAGAGTGCCGCCTTTGATTGAGATTTCCATATCAAATCATTCACCGCTGGCCTTGTTCGTAACTAGACCCGAACGTCTGAATAGTTGTTTAATAACCCAGATAAGGAGCTGTTAATCTATGTTCACACTACTTGGCACTCTGCAGCGAGGCGCCAAAAGCGGCCTGTTTTGCCGCGAGCTTTCTTTGTGCATTCTCAGATGGGATTTATAATTACTACCAATTACCGTTCGAAGTGCCTCGAGGTAGGCTGGATCTGGAACAGCCACTAACTGTGAAGACTGAGTTTAATTTTCCTAACGTGACGCATTAGAGCTGAGCTGTAGGTTCTGTAAAATACTACAACTGTTTGTTTGTTTTTAGATAGTAAACAGTAGAGAGTTGGCAAGAAACATGAGACAGTGAATCAGTATTAAACGCCAATATGATATTGTCAGTGTATAAAAACTGTTGTAGAGATGTATGAGCAAACAAATATTTGATACTGAATCCTCAAACTGAGTGCAGCGAATCATCTGTGTCAGTAAAATGTAGTATTGCAGCTCCTCTCTGAGAGCACCAGTGTCACTTTAGCTGCATTATACAGTTATTTCTGGCCACTTTCGGGAAGCAGAAACACAACATAGATACATTATCAGCTTAGAAATTTCTTGGCATTGAATTCAAATGATGAATTTGAGTCCAATATTCAAGTTTTAGCTCTGTTTTTGGTCTCCACCAACTCCTGAGGGAAATAACTGTCTCTTAAGTTGCTAAATGCTCCACTATGTTCACCGGCTAGTTGCTATGTCCATCTGAGGGCAAGTGCTGGTAGCGTACATAGTTATCGAGACTCTAAGACTGAACCAAAACACTAAAGTCGTGGGCTGTAAAACCAAAACAATGAGCTGAAAGACGCTAAAACAGCTGAGGGGGTTTCTCGGTGGGTTTATTACAAGTGATTTCTTTCACTCATTGTCTTTTGACTCATTATCATATAAAAGCATTGATTAGTTGCCTTAGTTTTTATACTGAACGAAACATTTACAACCAGCATCGGGCTCAAATTACACGACCGTAATGAAGATGATTAGAAGCAGCACCCCAACTATCCCAGTATTTTACTACTGAACTTAAGTCTGCAAAGTAATTTGTAATCACAATTTGTTGGTTTTATGGACAGGATAAAGTATAACTGCCAAAAAGATTGTGTCCTTCAGTATTTTCACATCAAGGGTGTGACTTACTTATTGTAATTACTTCAAGGTTAATGACAGCATAGACACCAAAATATGTCCAGGAAACAACCTAAAATCACATTTGAATTCTGAGACAACATCTGATTGAGAATGAACAACATGCAACACAAGCTGGAATCACACCCATTGAGGTCTCATATGATCCACCAGGAACTCATAAAACAATCTGATTTCTATCCATAATTTCTTTCTCCTACCAAAACAAACTGTTCAGTTGTGTCATGTGTATCCTACAGAGAAACTCAATGTGTTTCAAATGTGTGTTCGCCTCAAAACAATTCGACTGGTTTTAGCAAACAATGAGCAGAAAACACAGAACAAAGAGCGACTTTCTCCAAACCAAAAGCTTTCTCACTGATACAAACACAACAGAAAGTGAATTAATTGATGGAAAACATGACACACATTAGACGACACCCACAAGTATTCGTTACACTGCTGGCACAATGTGAGAAAAAACCTCAAAACAGTTGTTTTTCTAGTCAGCCTTTTACTTATTTTTATTGTCAGTAGAGGTTCATGTTAACAGAAGACAGTAGGCACAACATTCATGACTTATATTTGTTTGGGTTTTAAAGGCTTGTCAGATTTTTTAAAGCACTTTTGTTGCAGTTGAATTATTTTAGATTTACAATGATTAATGAATTCTGTAAAATATTAAATCTGTGTACCTGTTTGAAACTATTATCTACATGCCAATAAAGATTATGGTTTTCTTTCATCATATTACCACTTTATAAATGGCTTGTAAAGAGTAGCTAATGCTTTTATTAAAGCTAATAAATGTACCAGTGCTAAGAACTGTTGGTTAATTATAAACCATTAAAAAAAAAAACTTTTGACTGGTGTTTATTCTCATAAATGTTGTACAGTAAATAAACACTAATGGTTTAAAGTATGGAGTCATGAATGTCAAATCATTAATAAAGGGTTTTACAATAGACACGTCTGCTGTTGTTGCTAATAATTGGAGCTCTTCTCCAGAAGGTAAGCGGTCAAACAGACCACTGGACGGATCCTTCCTCATGAACCAAGAATCATGGGATGAACACGAAACACAAAAGTTCTTATTGTATTGGCTTATAACTGATGCGTAAAGATTTATTAACCATTAATGAAGACAATTACAACCCATAAACCTTCAGTAATAGTTGCATTATTACAAAGTGGTACCATTTTCCCACATTTCCATTCTAAAGTCTCCTCATCACATCTCTGCAAACAGTGGTGTACACAGGCTGGTCTAAGAGGGTGGTTTGTTCAAAGGACTCAGTGACGCTGCACTTTACAACATAAACAACACCCCATTCATTATGACTGGTAACTTGATAGCGACCAGGGGGATCTGGACCCTCCCGCCAGGCTTTCAGAGGGCTTATTGATCCATTAATTTCGTCGACTTTAGTGGGCTGCAGTGACAGAGTGCCTCTGTAAATTGAATGGGGGCTGAGGGATTACAATGACAGTATCTGATGAAAAGGTCCTGCATGAGTGGCGACGACATAAATAAAGCCAAAGGTCATCCATCTTCCTCTCGCAGGAGCCGGTCTACTGTGTCAAGTAGTCTCTCATCTCATCCCCAAAGGCCCCCTAGCGGCAAATATGCCACAGCAGTGAAGAGCGGCCAAATGTCAGCATATGCTCTTCACACTTTAGATATTCTAGAGTCACCGAGGGGAGGATGAAGGCACCTATGGGATCCTATTTGCATTTATGCTTTTATTTCTTAATAAATTAGGGCATTAGGGCTCACTTTGAAAACTTCTGTTATTACTGTGATTAGTACTAATTGAACCAGGCTGATTTTCCCAATGAATGTTACTCCATTTCATATCAGAGCTGTGGTCATATGTCAGGTTTTTGCAACTTCTTACTACGTGTGACTTTCAGTTTTTGGTGGAAATTAGGTGTGCAAATAGTCTATTAGGGTGATGAAAACCTGAGCCAGCTACATTCACTGAATGAAGACCATGAGATATGTTTGAAAGCTCCAACAGTACTATATGTGGAGCCTTGACTTTCTTTCTTTTTTTTTTTTTTTTTTGGGCTACATCTACATGGTCGGTTCCCAAAAGTTCATAAATAAACGTCCACGCTAAAACTGTTTATTCTAATTTTTCGGGGTTCCTCAGCTCTGGTCTGTCACATCCTCTTGTAATCATATAACCATTTTCTCTTGATGAGGTTGAAAGAAAATTGTTGTATTTGATCAAGATAAAATGAACAGTGTGTAACCATTATTATTATCATTTCACAACTTTGGTATCACATTCTCAGAGCCTGGGGAGTTGCACTACTAGACTCACATTTTCACACCTATTTGCACAACAAACAAATCATGCCTATGATTGAAGGTATTTTTAAATCAGACTTCCTTAATTTCTTTATTTGAAATGCATAAACTAAAATTAAACAAGTTTTTTTCCCTATAGACTGTTCTTCTGCCATTGTATCACATTATTTTTTCTTTTGAGAATCAATAACATCTAATTTAATCTCATCTCGTCTCATGTAGGACTCAGTCTTCCTGTGAAGGAAGGTGAAGTCTGACATGATCAATATCACACCAGCATGACATTTTTCAGTAACAGATGTAGCCGAGTGTTTGAAAAAACGACGTCTCCGGGGACAGAAGACCATATTGAGCCCTATGTTTGCTGTTGTCTCCCTCTGTGTACGACAACAACAGGTCATTTCATTGTGGCCTCTGAGATGAAAAGCCCTGACCTTCGAGGGCACCGGTCTGGCCAGCTTAAAACCACACATCATCTGATCCAGGATCAGATGTCTGAACTAAATTATGAGCAGTGATAAGGCCTTGCAGTGCCATACAGAGTGACTAAAGTTATGAAAATCGTTTAATGAGTAGAATATGGGGGAACTTCATTGCCCCAGATGACAGAATCTACCCGACCTATCAAGCTGTCCCTGTCTTTAAGATCAGAGTACATGCTCTGTTACAAAAGACACACCGAAATCAATAGTACAAGTTGGAGGAAACAGATACTTGAGACTAATGGACACTGGGAATTGCAGCTGATGGGCGCAAAGGGCTGAAATTCATATTGATACGGACATCACAGGCCAGTGGGCTCCAAGGGGGCGAGAGGAGGTCACAGGTTGCTTTGACAGCCTACCCCCTCTTAATGGAAGCCTATCGACTGAATTGGGAAGGAGCTGTGACTAACACGTAACCGGGAGGCACAGAGTCTGCGTTTGTCTGCACCAGAATAAATGTGTCTGTATGGGCGCGTGTACATGTGCACCTCTTATGTGTGTGAATGCAGATATATCAGTTTCTTAGCAGTCCTGAGGGATTCATACTCTGATCAATAGCAGGTTATTAGTTGCTCAATAATACCTTTTCTCTGCTCGGGATCAGGATGGTGTTGAGATTTGAAAATGACAATCACGTTGTTAATTTGCGCTCCAATATTACATAATTTGGAAAATGCTGCTCGTGTCTTGTGTTTGATGCTGTTTAATGTTTCTGGGCGTGATCTGCAGACTCCAGTACAGTTAATGTCATAGAGGAAGGAAGCTTTCTAATTACACAAAAGAGACCAGTGTGAGCTTCAATGCAAGTCCCTAAACGTTTAAACATATTGCACAAGTTTGAGGTGAACAAAGTGTATTATTGGTCAAATATCAACCTTAAAAAAACTAAATTTGAGCTTAAAAGTTAGAAAACTACTACTTGTTTGTAACACTGAATCACAGTGATATGTGGTGCATCTTATATAACAAAATATGGTACTGAAACGGATGAAGTGCCATGAAAACAACAGCCAGAAGTTGCCCAAGATTGGAACATCAACGTGTATAAGTGAGCGATACAGAAACCTAAACCTTTTAGACTCTTTTTAAATCGGTGGTTCCCAACTTATTTTGGCTTGTGACCCCTTAAAATGAAGCGGTGCTTTCTTGCCACCCCGTCACAGGTTGCTTATGTCTATGAGTTGCAAGCATTTACACCGTAAAGAATGATTTCCCCCCTCAAAACCTGCAAAAACTAAAAATTATGCAAGAAAAAACAAAAAAAGAGAGAACATATGAACAAAAATGTATTTTTTTTTCTTCTTGTACGTATTACTCATCTCATGAGCCCTCAGACTGATCGCATCACTGCTTAGTGGAGTCCTGCCACTGTTTTAGAGTACTGCAGCTCATGGCCACATTGAGCACAAAGTTAATGGATAGACACTGAATGAGAAACTACGACACACTACATCAGTGATTTTACTAAACTTCCAGTCAATACACTAGATTTCTCATTCTTAAAAAACAGTTCACACCCATACTAAAGGCTAAAAAGGAAAACTTGCTTCAGTTTGCAGTAAATAACAACTTTTTCCATGTGATGTCCACGTATACATGAAAATAAGTGCTGACTTTATATGAGATTATAGTGTGAAAGTGACAGTTAATTGATAGCTGGTGTATTTCCTGCTGATTTACCCTCCTCTTCCGGGCAATTGGCAACAGGACGGTAACCTGACCCACATCTCTCACCACAAAAATGTCATAATCTGCGCTCTAACCATTTCGCCTCCTTCTGAATTGGTGGCATGTGCTCTCAGCTCGGGCTCCCCCGGAGGGCTGAACAGCTGTGCGCATCGCTCAGCTCATCCAGTGTGACAGCCCGGAATCACAAGTGCAACAGCCCAGTCATGGGAATTTATCAACGGTAAACACACATATCACTGAGCAATCAGCAGCTGAGTGGAATACAAGTCGAGCTGTGGTCGATGCAGTGAAAAGGACAACTACTCCCCTAATAGGGATCAGTGGATTGTGGGCGGATAGCCTGAATGGCAGCCTGCCAGGTAGATTGCACCTGCGGCTCTTAAACAGGCTGTGTCATCACTACAGCTCAACCATTACACATGACTGCAGTACCAAGAGTACCATTAACTCACAGCTGCTGAGAAACCTTTACACTCAACACCACAAAAGCAGTCTGCGTGAACTAACAGCTTAATATATATTCATTCAGAAATTTTATATCAAAACAAGCAGAGCTTGTCCTGCAGTCACAGATATTTGGATTTCATCAGCATTTACAAGTTGCTGCCATCTTGGCAGTCACTGGTGCAAAAACACACCCACCACAAATTAATCTGACATCCTGAGAATCTGACCTTTAATTTCTAGCCTTACTTTCTTTTTAAGTAAACAACTTAATAACTTAAAGCCTCATAGTGTAACTCTTCTACCAGAAAATAATAGTAAGTCATTTTGATGCTACACTGACTTGTAATTAGGTGAGTGGCGTTCGTGTCATTCCCACTCTGCACCCTGTACGTGTGTTCTCGCGCTATGTAACTGCTGTTAGTAACTGTAGCTGCTGTTAGCTAATGTTAGCCCAGTTTGTTAGCCATGCTGCCCAGACTAAAGCTAAGAGTACTGGGGGAGTTTTAGTGTTTGTACCAGAGACGTTTTGGACCACTGGGAGGAGGAAGTTTTCAGGGCCAGGGTGCAGGGAAATGCTGATGGGGAGCGGAGCCCTCGTACCAAAACCCAGAGCTGGGCAAGCAGGCAATGCAACCGGGCTCATCAGCCTCTATGGACATAATAGAGACGAAAAGGCCACAGAGGTCATCATAGAGGAAACTAAGAAAGAGAAAGTGACATGCATGAAGCATGAAGCCTGACAAGAGTAAATCTGGGACTGACTTTTAGTCGTTGGCGAGAGCTTCGACCAACCAAAATACCAATTTATGTAAGTCATGTAATGATGAACATAAACCATATTTGTTAATGTTAATGTCCACACTTCACCACACATTCAACTCATCCCTTATTATCAAACTATGTATCCTGTAAAAAAATTTTTAAAAAACTTAGTGCGTACTGTTTAGTCCTTCTACATCTTGACTGGCCAACTGAAGTTTAGTAACTTTTATCTCAATTATGTGTGGCACAAAAATCCAGTGATTCTGTCGACTGATATAACTCTAACCTGTTCGCCCGCTGAAACCATGAAGTCAAACACAAATGTATCACACTGTTTGACACTAATTGCGACATGATGCTACAATATGGTCGTTCTCAGGGTGAAGAATGAATCAACAGTTTTCCACTCCACTTGCCCTCTAAGCGCTGGTCACATCAGAGTTAAACAGCGATGCTGCCTCGGTGCCAGAGCTCTGACCCGTTCACCAGCTCTTTGGCCCTCGCTGCGATCCCAAATGAAACACAATTTGTAACAGTCCAGCTATTTCTGTTTGAGCCAGTCATCTGAAACAAATTCGGTGGCTCGGAGTGATGTGCAGTTACAGATGGTGCAACACTGTTAACTGTTCTGTTAATTACTGAACGATGGACACTCAGCTACCATGCCTTGAGCAGAAAGCACCAATCATCTACAAAATGCCAATAAGTCGGGATGCCTCTTATGTTTTTAAGACACTGATGCTGATGATGAAGGCTTGAAGATCATCTCCACAGTACATGGATCCAGCCTGACAGCAGCCTGAGGTTTAACTCTCCTCAACATTATGATCTGACGCTCAAAAGACTCCCATACAACCTATCGTCTGCCATCCAAGACACTATTAACATGGCTGTCGACATGATTCACCAGCTGAGATGAATGACGTGCAGCAGAGGTCACAATCCACAGCCACTTCAGACTGTCAACAAATATCTGAGTCAATTCAGCTGCACAAAGAGACACTGAATCTCATGTACGTTCTTTAAAAGACTTCACTTGATGTCTGAATCTATTATCGACAAATACTCAGAGAATCGCACCATGGGGAGTTAATATTGTACAAGAACTGATAATAGTGTATTGATAAAAAAAACATAAAAGATAGCGTGGCTAGAGGTTTAGTTTACAACATAAATAACTACTTGGTTCAGCAACATCTTGTGCAAACAGATATGAAGGGCGTAGTAGATTATAAAGTAATACAGGTCAAAGCAACACCGCTAAACATCCACCCCGCTGAGAGATTTTGATGCTGACCTTCTAGAGATGTTAAAAGAGGCACTCAAGTGAGTTGGCATCACACTTTATGTTGAGGTGACTTGAGGGGACAGATCGAGCAGCATAGGCTGAGATATGCTGCTTTTTAGTCTGAAAGGATCAAATTCCAACAACACCGGATCCTTTATTGCAAACTCTACAATATGTTATTGAGGAATTCAGTTAGAAATATGTGTCCAAGCCTAATGGTACAATCATCATATGTTTCTGCTCCATTAAATTCCCGAAAAAAGGATTTGACGTCACGTTTCTGACGCAGGTAAGAGATAGATCTGTCCGTCGTTCAGGCTTCAGGTAAATGAAGAAAAAATTCTAGACTAGGATGTGTGCATTTTGCATCACTAATGATCTCCTCCAGAGTCAGATAAGACTTATTAGTACTCAGTAAAATGTGCATTACCCCTTTATTGGCTAGGAATTTAGTTCCACTACTCTAGCTACTAAAACTGCTAAATGCTAAAGAGTCTGAGTCAAAGTTTTGCTCGCAGGCTTTTCTACTTTCACTTTCTATGTTCCAACCTTCTGTATATTTTTTATACTATATCATCAGTGGACTTAAAGTTCTGCTATAATCTCCTCTTAGAGATAAAAGTTGGGAAGTATAAAGCCAAAAGGTGATTTCCTGGGTTATTCTGTCTACAGTACATGGTGCCTCTAAAAACAGATGACTAGCGAATTACTTGATAGCATCGGTTTGTTCTGAATCAAACAACACTTCATAAATATGTGTGCTTACTTGCCTTCAGATCCCCCGACGTCCAAAAGAGGCAACTCAGAGAGACGGATGCTTTCAGCCATGTATTATTCACCACTTTAATTCCACGACCCTACAAAAGAGAGAAAACAGAAGAGTTTGTGTTTATTTTATTCATCTCTTAAATCCACAAATAGATAGCTGCAAAATGTTCCTCGTAAAAGATTTATGACCAGGCATCAAATTGGGAACCATCGCGAGTGTTGCCCTGAAAGGGTTATGACCAATATTTTCATCAGAGGTCCCAGAAGATTGATACCACAACTCATGTCAGTACGTTATGTACAGAACTCGAGTCAGGAGGTGATAAGCCTAGCTTAGCGTAAACACTGGAGGCAGGGGGAAACTGCTAGCCTAATGCTCCAAGTTTTAAAACACTCCACCAACAGTAAAAACGACAAGCCATACATGGGAAGTTACATGCTGCAGCTATTCCTCGGCTAACAGCTAGCCTGATAACCACCTTGACATTTGTCTTTGTTTTGTCCTAACCAATCAACAGCGAGTTACCTGACCATCCAACCTACATCAGTTTTAGTTACCACTTAGTGACTTGCAACTTCTACCGCAGCGTTCGATTAAAAATGTTCACAATGTTATTTCTGATTTTATCTACAGTTATTTCAGTCACACACTATTTTTCATTACTGTAGCTTCTATTACCTCCAGTCGGCAGTTGGCAGAACAACACATCTATTTGAATCGCTGAACTAATATATGGACTATGATTCAGAGGTCTGGAAACAGTCAAGAAAACAACAGAGCAACTTCCAGGAGTCCTTCACAAAGACTAGCAGCTTCCCCCTTTTCTTCAAGTCTCACAGACACGTGACATATGACACAGACACACTTTTCATCTCACTCTGGGAAGAAAATGTCCCAAAATGTTAAAGTATTTCTTTAATTGGTTCCATAATAAAACAAACAAACAAACAAACAAAAACATGTTGCATCATGGGAGCTCTTTGCGTGATCAAAAGACAGTTTCAGTTTCCCACATCCTGCTGCGGATTGTTTTTTCCCTCTCAGGACATTTAACACTCCGACGTGGAGAACAAGCAAATAAATAAATAAAAGATGAGCAGGTCAAAACCCTATTTCAGACTCAACTGTGTTCAAATTCACCAACACTGAGAGATTTTTAAACCCATCCTGCAGACCGAAGCACTCTACCAAAATTCTTTGAGATTTAGAGGGAAGTGGCTGAACAGATTGTTATGTCACCATTAGGGAGCTGTAATAAAGTCATATTTCTTTTACATTTTGCATGACTGGAGGGCCTTCCACTCTCGCCTGTCTGCTCCTCTCACATCAGCCTCCCTTAAGTGGAGCAGTTCTGGGCTGCAGGTTTTGCCTCGCTGCTGCCAGAGAGTGTCTGTGCCAGATAGCGTTGCATGATTACACTTAGCAGCGCACAATTTTGCAGACAGCATTATAGCAGGAGAATAAAATATCTTAGGCCTCATTAAACGCCCACACATTTGGAAATTAGTTAAACCAGTTATTTATCATCGGGGGGAGGGGAGATCAGAATTAAGTCTTTTGTAAAGCTACAGGGAGATGGACTGCTTCATGAATATGTCGCGTGGAATCAGTGAATGGGCGAATTGAGCTTTAAAACGGTGTAAACTGATTATAAAAAAATAAATATTGGTGCTTTTATAGTTCTCCTGAATAACTGCAAGCTGAAAAATGCAGCACACCCTATGGGTCTCCATTCTTGATTGCTCCCTGGTGCCGAAGTCATGAGCATTGCTTGCATGTGTCATAATTTTTGAGCAAAACCGGAAATGATTCTGATACTGATCAACTGTGACAATCAAGTGCATAAAATTCATTGTGTTTCCTCTGAGCTGTAAAACACTAAAGCTGTTCTGACAGATTTATTTATTTATTTATTTTTGTGCCAGGAGCCGAAGCAAACACAACAATAATGTTCTCTGCTGTATATGTGAATGCGCTATGAAAGAGCACGCTGTCATGTTAATGCGGTTCATATTTTCGAGTGGTATCCTGAATATGTGGCCCAAAGTTTGCTCGGCTGTTCATGAATATTTGACCAGTTGATAAATTAATAAAAAAAACTGCTATTATAAATTATAATGCAGCAGCCATGGTTATATGGAAAATGCTCTCTCTGTCTGCTGCTGGAGGCTAAAAATGATTATCTGTATCTGACAATAAATGAGTGAAAATTAAGAGAAGATTAGTAAAGAGTTCCGTCTTCCATAGTTAAAAATTTCTATCACAATTTAATTTTATTTCTCACACTTGCTCTGGACAAGTCTATGAGCAAAGTCCAGAAAAGTAAAATCTTCCAATGGAGGAAAAAAAGATTTATTTATATAATTTTCCACAATGTTTCCCACATAAAAGTTAAAATATTGTTCTTGGTGCTCCAAGTTGTAAGACCCAACAAGCCTTGGTTTGCCATCTTTGCAGGATTTTTGCCTGATTTTTAGCGGACAATAATAATAAACAGTGTTTAAAAGGAGCAAACTTTGAGCAAATTTCTACTGATGACAAACATATACCTACTGCAGCTATTTATCACCTTGAGTAGCTGTGCTTAGCTCTATTATTATAAAAACAATAATGCCACTGACTTGTCATGCCGGTACACATGTTTGTCCATCGTTCATGAAAAGGTTAATCAGGTTGTCTAAAGCTATGTAAAACTGGTCAGAAATGACACAAGTTCTTACAATAGACAACCCTGCAAATACAGTGAGAATGCCAACTGTCCATTGTTCTTGTACCCAACTTAACGTGGACTGCGGCCACCAGCTGACACTGTCTACATGCAGTGAGATTTGCACCAAAAAAGGAGGAGGAAAAGCAGAGCTGAGTTGAGATCCTGGATGGAGAAGTGTGTACGACTGTAGCTATAGCATACAGAGGGAACTGGAGGTGAGTGAACCGAAGCCAACTTCAGGTAAAGCTCTTTATTTAACGGTGTGTCTCCCTCGGGCGACACACAAGTGATATGATCAGCCGCAAATGTCAAACATGTCATGTCAAACATGGCAGCAACTGGATTTTAGGACTTAAGATTACAATCTTTACATATCACACGACTGTCAACACTAGCTGTCGCAGACTGCAGCAGGCCTGGTCCAACTTGGTCCAGTCGTCACACCAAAATTATATTCATAATCAGCTCAACAGCCATAATATGTGCAACCCCCTGTAAGAAGCTTAGTATTTCAGATCTGAATAAAAGTTCATGAAAACAAAGAAAGAACTTGCAGCGTTAAGCTCCTCTGTGGGCTTCAAAAAAATCAGCACCTTATTTCAGCCACATGTAAACAAGTACAAATCGACCAGTAAGACTTTGCGGTTTCTGGTCCTGAACTTCAACAATCTTCATCTCTTTGTTACAGACTCCTTAACGACTCTAGTTAGTGATGAAAAATGAATAGTGTTTGGAGTGTCAGGCCTGTATTTCCCACTCTGTGATCCCAAACGAACTTGTTGAAGGATTAGATTACCAGCCTTTCTCAAGTGGGCATAGCTGCTGCTTGGCTCTTCCTTGTGCCTCTCTGGGTTTGATTTGAGCCAAAAGAGCCACAGGATACAACTTCCAAGGCATTAGTATTCTCAGCAGTCACCCAGAAAATTTCAGATCATGCTAGTTCGAAGTGACAGGGTGCTTAAACTACAGTACATGGGGGTGAGAAACAGCCGCCTCGTGCTAACTACAAACACATTATGTAAGGAACAATGATGGGTTCGTGGTCTTTCATCTGCAGCAGTCTGTTTCTTACAATATTTCCCAACACTATAGTGTTACATCTCCTGGGTATAAACATGCTAATGCCTTTTAAGCACTAGGAGTTTATGATGTGGTTCTGTGCGAGTGGGATAATGTGATGCAATTGGTGTTTAATTAATTGTCTGAGTGTTTTTGTTGCATGCAAAGCAAAGACAATTAAACCTCGAGCGTTCTCCCAACTTAACCTGGCTGGTTTTCCTGATGTGCTCGGTCCATTGTGCCCGTTTCTCCACACGTTTCCATCGAAATTTGTGTTTATCATTCTGGTACGGAGGAAAAATGCTGGATTGTTTGTATTTCTTTAAACCAATCACCAATCATCTTTGGGGAGGCGAGCCCTGGCATTAAAATGGCTAATTCCCCGAAAAAGACAATGTAACAGCTGCTAGCTTGTTTACATTCATACCATTACCATTAGTGTTTAGGTGGCTAGCTCAGAGGTTGTTGTCTCTTGTAGCGGAGGGGATTTTGAAAATGGTTACAATGGCAGACTCAACATCCAGTGAATCAGACTATTGTTTCACTAGAAGTAAAAATAATAAGTAAAATGTCTGTTTTTTGTTTGACAGTGACAAAGCAATCCCAAACAGTAAGTCAATACTTGTTGAAAGACCATGTGGTACAGTTGAAAGCTTGGGAAAAGGCTAGTAAGTGGACCATTGGTTTGTCAAACTACTGCTTCGTCTAGACTGAATTTCCATGTTTCGATTTCAGGAGAATGAAAATGCAACAATAAAGAGACAATAAGACAATAAAGCATTTTTAATTTTCTAGTATATCATGGTACTTTCTGTAAGTAAGCCGTGACTTCATTTACTATTTTCTGGAGTTTTGGAGGCTCAGCTAATGTTTTGTTTTACTTTTTCCATCATAGTTTCAGGCTGTCTTCTGTCATTGTACCAAGCTTTTAAAAAGTTTCCAGACTTTTTTAAAGACTTTGCGTCTTCTTACGCCTGCTGATAGACACAACAACAAGATGGTTTTCCGTTGATCTGTTGTTTGGACTCTTGTATGCCTTTTTGTGTGAAGCCATACCCACTGCTGGTATCTTATTACTTCCCTCATAACCCTCTCCACAAAGTTTCATGTAAATCCATTCATAAGACTTTGAAACATCCTGTTTACAGGCAGAGTTGGTCGAAAAACAGAGCCCCTGACTGACTCCAAATGCTGAGAGTAATTTGGTGTAATTGCACCATGGGTGAAACCTTTGAAGACCCAGTTTGTGTTGTGACTGAAACAATGATGATTAGAGCCTGCTCACTTGTCAATTGCAATTAGGAGAGCAGCCACATTTAAAAAGCAGATCTTTCTATCACGTAAAACTTGGTATACCATATTAAATAATAGAGTTTAAAATACAAACAGCATCACATTTAACTAATAACACGTTCATATAAGGTTGATTTGCATGTTTCAGATAGCTGGAATGACCTTAAAGTCTGACTAAGAGGGTGATAAACTACACAAATGGGACAAAAGTATATATTTACATTCTAGCTGCAGGGAAAACGCTTTAAAAAACGGTTTCGGTGACAAACAATATATGGCGTGAGCTAACTTGAGACTTGAAAGGCTAATGCTCACACCACATGATATAGATTACCTTTAGAGAAATCTGGGCGCCTATTAACACCGCTGTTTGATCTCAATGGCACAAATTGATCCAAGGTGAAGAAATTGTTGCGTAATTATGATTGATGATGACAAGAAGGGGAAATGATTTGTGCCTTTAAATTCTCAGTGAGAAACTTGTTCCTCAGGTCGAAAACTCCACAGTAGGAGCTTTAGGAAGCTGTAATGAAATGTGAAGATTCAGCTGATGAGTGGTTCAAAGTACGAGATTAGAAGATCTGCAATGCGTTACGCTCGGAAGACAGAGTTTTTTTATTATTTAGGTCACTGTTACTGTAGTATTTTTATAAAAAGCAGTGAGTCAGGGGTTAACTTTCATTTTACAAAGCATTTCTAATACTTGAATCAAAGTTTCTTTTTTTTGTGCACACTAAAGTCCGACTGATATTGGACTTCTGAGGGCAAAACAGATATGTACATGTGAGTCACAATCCAGGAAATCTAGCAATATACTGTATGATATTTGTTTTCTATCATACGCAAACATTATTGATAAAGATCCTTGACAATCAGTTTTTTAAAGTTCACTTTGAAGGTTCATTAGTGACCTTAAAAATAGACATTTGACAAAAAATTACCTACTAATTTTTCTGTGCTAAGAGTGTGTATACTTTCAAATGATCTAATTTAAAAGAATTTAAAGAAATGTGAACAAGATACAGCCGTGCTAGCAGCTCTGTGAGGCTGCACACAGGGGATTTAACCTGGTCACAATGCTGATTTTTATCAAGTATAATGTTGAGAGTACAGTAGAGTTGAGGCTGAGGGAAATGTCATTGATTTTGCAGGTATTTGGTCATAAATATAAACACAAGTATTGGACATTTCACTAAAAGCAAAAATCGTCTCTAAAGATCTCTAAAGTCATCTGTCTGTTCAATAGTTCATGGCAATAAATCCAAAAGTTGTTGAGATATTTCGTTTTAGACCAAATTAGAGGGCTGCTAAAATAAACTCAAATATTTCAAGCATTTCTGAGCTGCAGTATCTTGTTACTGATGTGCAAATACCAATATATTTTTATATGATAAGCTGATAGTAACATCAGCTAATGTATGGGTCAGGCTCACAACACACAGTGGATAATTTAAGCTGCATAAAGGGACTGGTTACACTGTTTGTGCAGGAAATTGACAATATGGAGCACATTACATCCCACACACACATCTGAAACACATTAATACACAAGTACATTTAGGTTTATGGCCAAAGCCCAAGGCCAAACATTAGTGTGGACAAGAGCACATTTCATAAAGGATGCTGCCTGTTATATACATCTGCATTAAACTTCTAAACCTCTGGTAGCTCTGCGATCAGCCCTTCAATTGTCATATCAGGAAAAAGGAAGAAATTCAGACCAAAAAAAAAAAAACAATCTATTTATGTTTTTGTGTCACATTTGTCTTTATGCTGCTACCTGACTGTCTCAGGAGGAGTATAATGTCAGCATCCTGAATCAGTGACACATTTATGAACTGAAAAAACACGTTTGAGACAAATAAAAATCCATGATTTCTATTCATACTTCTCCGCAGAGACCCAAGCCTGCAACATTTTCCTCCAACAGCCTCAATTGAGCAGGAAGGATTTGTATATAATGGCAGGGCATCTGTGACTCAGTGTCTAGAATAACTCTCTAAATAAAGAATAAAAGCAATCTGCTCTCATTTCACTCAATGTACCTTTTCCTTCCCTGTTGCCAAGGGAATGACCAAATGCATTTTATATGCAAGCGTTCACGCTTCACTGCCTCCTGAGCACAGAACAGAATCGTGGTCCACTTTAAAGATGTTAATTTTACATTTTTAATGAGTGGCTGATGGCTTAAGTAAGTGAATACCACTTACGAGGGAAGATGTAAAGATGGAAATCCTCCCTCCCTACACCTCCAGTTTCTCGTCCTGGTTAAAACGATCTCTCCTGCTGAGAGGAGGATGGAGAAAACTCAGAAATACACAGTTATATTCAAAATTTTTAATGTTTTATGCCCATAAATTAAAGGTCCAGTGTGTAAGATTTTGCAGTATCTATTAGCAGGAATGGATAGTAATGTTTTCATCAGCGTATAATCACCTGAAAATAAGAACTGTTGTGTTTTTGTTGCCTCAAAATGAGCCCTTTATATCTACAGTGAGAGCGGGTCCTCTTCTACAGAGTCCACCATGTTGAACCGCGATTTTTCTACAATAGCCCAAAACAGAAAAACAAACACTGATCTAGATATGTCCTTTTGCTTTTAAGGTGAATTTCGAAGTCAGCGTTTTCCCCCCTACATGCTTGGAAGAAGAGGGTGAGGTGTGAGTATTCATTTGGTTGCTATCTGCAACTTCACTGCTACAGTAGGTGCCACTGAATCCTTCACACTGGACCTTTAAAAACAACCAGTGTGAAGGATTTTGTGGCATCTCATGATGTAGTTGCAACCCCCTCAGCTTAAATTTCTCCTTACTAGCACGTAGCATAAACTACAGTGTCCGTGAAAAGTCATATCTAGAGTCAGTGATTAGTTTGTCCGTCCTAGGCTGTAGAAACATGGCGGACTCCGTGGAAGAGGACCCACAGCGTCTGGAGATATAAAAGACAACAAAAACATAATATTTCTAAAAGTAGAGCCGATATTTTTTATGTTGCACACTTTACACATCATGTGGTAACTGGCTCCAGAGGAATCCAGTCAAGGAGATTCCTCGATTTCATGGCTGATTAGCCTGATGCAGGATTATCTCTTGTTATTTTAAGGCAGATAATACAAGATTATGACTTAATGGGATGTGTGAAATCAGCTGGAAGACACCAAGGGGGCCTCTCTCAAAGAAATATCTGCAAAATGAAGTTCATGCTAGTCAAATTATGAATTAGTGAGGGTGAAATACTTGACCAAAACCCTTTATCCAAAGGGAGTATTTGACACATAAATCATCGATGTACCACACATTAAGCGTTCAGTTTCACAGCTAGAGAAAATTACACAGCTCTTGAGCTTGAGGCCATCTACAGTTTTTGTTTTTTGTGCACATCCCACTTCCCAAGCTAGCTTCCAAATGTGGGTAAGAGAGCTTTCAGCATGTCTCAGATGTGAGCTAAGCGGTTTATAGCACAAACTCTGCCCTTTTTTTCTTCTTTTTTTTTTTTTAAAGTAATTAGCTTGTGCTCAATGCTGTCATATCCATAAGTGCAGCTGCTTTTGAAAAAACAGGGCAAGAAAACAAGAGGCCAGGCCTCCCCAGGGTCAGTGCCCACCACAGCCTGGATTATGGCACCAAAGGAATCCTGGGAAGCGTGTATTGATTTGGCCTGACACTTGCTGCCACATTTAGCTTAGACGCTGCTGACTCGTAAAAGGCTTCAAGCAGTTATCTGCCATATTCTCTACTATCTTTAAAGAGCACTGAGAAATTACCTCATGACATAGAAGATTTATCATCACATAATTAGCTCGGTGCACCTAACGGCAGATCTCTTTTGACTACTAATACGAGCTTAAAGTTCATGTGCAGAGGACTATGCTTAATTAACTTGTTAGCATGAGCGCGCTTTATAAACTACATTTGTTTTACAAATTGTGTGGCTTCTGTTACGGTACAAAGAACATTGATACATTAGTTTGGAAATATAAATCAGATTATAATCTTTCTCTAAATTTAACCATATTTGCTGCCGGTGCTTATACATAACCATGAACAGGTTTAATAATGTTGTAGCTGCTACAAGCAGAGTTTGTCACATTAGATTGAATATTTTGGCAGAAAGTAAATTAAAGTTGCATGAATTTGAACTCTTTGGAGAAATAGGTTTTGATCATGTGATAACAACTGAGAAAACTTATATGTCTGTGTATCCAAAAGGTTTATTATTGTATTGCGTTTGCAGAGGATCTGTTGTTAGCATCTCCAAACATAAAGCATTTACACTATAGAGGAAGATTAGAAGTAACAAATATCCATCCATCTAGAGCCTGAAGTACTATATATATATATATATATATATATATATATATATATATATATATATATATATATATATATATATATATATATATATATATATATATATATACAGTAATGTAATATGACTGAAATTGTCAGGTTGAGACTGTATGTTCAACATGGAGCCATTTCTTTAGCCCTGCACTCTTATATCTGTAATATTCAGTGAAATTTTGTCCAGTGTCATGAGCAAATTTGACTCCTCATATGCCCAGTGTTCACATTTCTACGTCTCATCACCCCGTGTTGCCACTCTGCATGATTCTGGGCAACTACTATGCGCAAAGAGCAACTCTTCGCAAATATTCAACTGGAATCATCCAACACTTTACCCTTTGGAGAACCCATTGGCTTTAAGTGGCCAAATGCCATCTTGTTTTATTTATGTTATGGCACTTCTGCACCCTTTAGTGTGGTGCTCTCTTCGAGCAATAAGTCCTCTTTCCTCGTCACCCCAGATCTGATTTCTCTTTTCTTTTTTTTTTTAAATCGCAACATTTTCCATTTAATTTAATTCTCTGAGTAACAGTTGTAACATCATACGGCGTCTTCTCCTTCTGCATCTCTGTCAGCTGCAAATGCAGCTGTGGGACCAGGCTGAATGAAATGGGCAAAGACAGCTTCACAATCGCCAGGGGTGTTATTCCAAGATCAGGCTGGAATCAGAAGTTTTGTCGGTTTCAGTTAACCAGGGCGCTGCTAAATGGCTTAAGCCAAGCATCAGTGCACCCAGCGAAGGCTCTGAGATATTGCTGCATGACAGCTAAAGTAGCTGGGTGCTCAACGGACATGTACCCAGCCTAAAGAGCCCTCGGGCTTTCTCTTCTTCATGACTGACTTTTAAGTGTTTTATCCCTGGGACACAGCGATAATGTGCATTAAGATCAAGAACACTTATTTCAATTGTGCTTTATGTTTTATTCTGGCCTTAAATTCGGCTGTGTCTAGACTGTGCGGAGCTGAGAATAGCTCTGGAGGATTCCCTACTGTGAGAAGAGAGTTGACTTCAAGTATGCTAACATTAGTCTTCACTTTGATTGTTTTTTTTACTAAGTTAAAAAGGTCACACGCAATAAAAAATGTTTTTACTTTAATAAATATATGTTAACAGCATGAATATACTCTAAATTATAGAGAGGGATCATTCCAAAATGTCTTGATACAATATCTATTTGTAAATACATCAAAACAACTGTGATATATTGCAGGTATGTGTTTTAAAGTAAAGTAAAGTAACACAATGGAGCACTACTGCACAGGAAAAAGCTGTATCAAGGGTGCCTACACATACAATACTTGTTAGAATCAATTCATTGTTAGCTTCGGTCTTTTCATGGGATGTGTTGAATATAAGAAAATATTGAATATCACCAAACATATCCTTGAAGACAAAACAATGTCGCCTAGAAGACAAGAAACAAGCTGTTGATCCTGAACGACCACTTGACGTGACGAGATTACAGTTATAAATGATACTATTTGAATATAGAAAAAAAACATTGCTAAGACCACTGACGCCACCAACAGGTTTCTGAAGAGCCGTTTGAAGCTTAGAGTTTGGTGGCTCTGGCCGCCACCATTTTGGCAGTCCTGCCTCTTCCACCTGCCAGGTAATTTAATAATCAGCAAAGACGTGGATCATCGGTGGACCAGAGGCGAGCTGAATGACGCCTAGGTGCTCAAACAAGCCATCTGTAACAGCACCCATCGTGTTAATTATGCATAACTTTAAGCCTTAATATTAAACGGGTGAGTTGTATAAGAATTCAGACTCAGTACAGTTGTCATGAACAGAGAAATTAGTTATAGAGACCAAAACTGTTTTTTGTTCAAGGCTGTAAACATGTTTATTTCTGCTGTGAAGTTGGACATTTTAACATGGGGACTTATGGAGATTGACTCATTCTGTAGCCAGCCTCAAGTGGACGTTTGAGGAACTGCAGTTTTTGACACTTCACATAAGGCTTCACTTCACAGCCACGGAGGTTGCCGCTTGGCTAAAACTATTCTATACAAGTTTTTATGTGGAAACCATGAAAAGGTTGTCTTGTGAGTTTAGGATCAGTGCACTCTGGGAACACCTGGTTTTGTAATGTCATAACAACTAAAATGTACATGACATACTGTACGAAAAACCATGAGTGAAAACTATTCAGGCTATATGACTGACACGTACTGTATTCTTACAGGCTGTGGTAACTCAGTTGCTAAAGAAACAGACTCATGGAGGTTGCTGGTTCAAATTCCACACTGGTAAAATGATTTCACTCCATATAGTGCACCATATACAGCTTACTGTCCAAGTAGTTTCCATGGCAAGTAGCAGTTGTGCCATACTACCCTGCTCTCTACCAATTCTACACTAATTGTACACAGTGTGTACTATACACTAATCTTAATAGTATACTGTTTTTGCAGTTTGCATACAGGAAATCAACATAGTTTCAGTCAGACATCAAACTATTTAAAAAAAAAAACAATCCATGAAAGATGTTCTACTTATTTTCCAATTTATTTACATTTTTTGCAGTTGTGAGAAGTTCCTCCATTTACCTTGTGCTTACCCTGTCCATTGCATTGTGAGTACATACAGTAGCGTACAACAACAAGTTGTACAGTTGATTTTGTTACTCAAACCTACACAGATTTTACATTAGAGCTAGGACACAGCAGCAATGATGATGATGATGATGATACAGTCCTACAGAGATGTTTTGCTTTATTAAAAAAATAAAATGAACAACACACAGTCTGGATCATTGATATGAAATATCAGCTATCACACTTTAATGTTCACCAAAAATGCCATCCGCAACCAAGCCCTCACACACTCCTGCACTCAGACACTAACCGTGACCGCACAGGTGACGTCAATTCAAGTCCACGAGGGTTCGAAGAGGAAAAATGTGTGAAGCTGTGCTGAAAACTGCTTTTGAAAAATGACAATACACTCCTAACAAATCTTTGAGACAATGCATTAATAAGAAAAACACACAACAACTTCCAAGGTAATTTCAAAGTCTGAGTTCAAGCCCCCCTTTGCCCAGAAGAGGCACAGAATACCAGTATGAAAGTGGTAATCCAACACCTGATAATGTGCCAAAATATTCCTACACTCTGACACAACGAATTTAACTCCATGTAGGAAAGTCTATTTATTAATATTCATTCACTGGAAAAGCTCCAGGTACTGTCAGTACCTGAACACACCCTCAAACTTGATCAATCACACAGGCTGGGAATCGTCTCACACGTGATTTCAAATCTCACCACAGCAACACATTTTTTGATGCTTACTCCTAGAAAACACTGACAGAAATAATCTGTTTTGTTTTGTCTCCACTTGATTCACTGCAGCTTTACAGCAAACCAAACTTAAGTTATCTGTACTGAGCAACTCCACACACAACTGCAGACCCGTGTACTTGCTAGCAGGCTAAAAGTCCAGCCTAATGATACTGCAATATGACCAAGCTGCTCAAATTATAAAGACCCCACGATCTTACCTGTGATGTTAGGAGGCATGTACAGGCAGTCCCAAAGTAAAGCATGTTTTCTTGGATGAAAGAGGTTTGAAGACTGTGTAACTTCCTGGAAAGCTGTTACTACTTCCTGGAAGTGTCATGCCCAGGTGGGCGTAAACAGGAAGTGCAACCAGACAAGGCATCAAATCAAAATGCTTTTTCAAAACACCTGTCTAACCCTCCTATCAAATAAAAAAAAACTCAATTTTAACTGAAGCCATGTACAGATTAATGTCATGTCCTGACTTAAAGTCTTTTTTTAAACAAAATACAGAACATTAAATTGAGTAAAAATGGATCTTTTACACAAAAATCTGTTGAATATGGTTAAATCTAATATATTAAGGTCCTCTCTGTATTACACCCCAGGCTCAGAGGGAAGTACAGACAAACCATTTTTAGAATGTCCTGAAATTCAACTTTGAAAAAAAGTAAATGCAAATATCACACAAAAACACACAAAAACAATGCTTCTGTCGCATTTGTATTCATATTTGTTTTGTTTTTTTATTCACAGTAACTTCTAAATAAATGTACGTTAAAACTGTTTCCTGCTAAAATCTTTCTAAATTCAGACATAAACATTTCTTACAGTCAAGCAAGTCATCACTTCTTTTGTTCACCTGCATTATTCATTTTTTATTTATGTTTGTCCAGAATCAGTCGCTCTAATGTTTCAGTGGCTGTCAGAGGGCATCTCTTGTGGCGTTTCTATTCACTCTGGGAGAATTAGATGAGACGAGGTGGTGAATTCAGACCTGGCAATAAATCATTGTATGGGCTCAGATTAACCACAACTAATAAATCATCTTGTCTAGTTTGAATACAATCCTCTGACCACAGTTACAGCAAGCTAGAGACAAAGTGTGACGCAACAGATCTTTGTGTAAAGTAGTAAACATCTATATGTTGGTGCAATTTTAGGCACGTTTTTGCAAGTCAGTTTAAAACTTTGCAAATGAGGCATGGTCTTCATTACAACTCCAGTAATGCATGGTAAAGAAGAGCAGATGGTGTCTAAATGACATGGAGGAACTAACTTGCATCAAAGGCCCCAGAGGCCCTTAATTGATTGATTTTGGCTACATGCAATCTGTTTGACGACAACTAGAGAGGCCAAAAATTGCTGTGAAACATTTCTTTCCATGTTGACTATTGTATGGTTATTTATTAATTATTAATTTCAGTTATCCATTAAGTTTAGTTCAGTTACCTGCAGAGCTTTAATTACTTTTGAGCCATGCTAGCAACATGGCCCTATGGATGGCAGTGTCAGTCCGTCCACCACTTTGCTCCAGACTTAAATATCTCAACAACTATTACATGGATTAACTTGGTACGGACATTCACTCCCCCCTCATGATGAATTTTAGTAACTTTGGTGATCCTCTGACCTCTCATTGACTGCCACCGCCAGGTCAACACTTTAAATGTGTCCAGTACTTCTGTTTATGAAAAAATACCTGCAAAACTAGAGTGACATCAGCCTCAGCTGCACGATGTTTTGTTTTGTGTTGATTAGGAAATGTTAGCATGCTAACAAGCAATGTTAGCAATAAATCAACCTATAGTTATTGGAACAGAGGTTGTGTCGCACACAAATAAATGTTATATCTTCTGTGCAACAACTAACAAAATGATTTGATAAAGTCTGTTGTTAAAAAACATGATCAATCTTTGAAAATCACATATTCTGTGCTGCTCTGCCAGTCAAGGGCCTACTGTATGACTTGCCATCTCCATACAGGTCTCCTCTTTGATCCCTCACTATAACAGAGTATCAGAGCGTTGCAAGAATATACCAAAACAAATGAACACAATCAAACTCTGAAGGAACGTGTCAACAAACACGACTCCTCATCTGAGTCTGCAGGTCAGATTAGAGCCTGTGTGGCCTTGTTGTACGGCGACCTCTGACCGTCACGCCGAAGGAGAAACCCTAAATATGCCAACACAAAACGGCAACAAAGAAACTCTCAAATCCTCAACGTCCCACTGAAGTTCATAAACATAAGTATAATCAACCCGGACGCAGCCTCATATTTTCAAAAGGAAGTGACTTTTCAGAGACGAGCAGCTGTATTTTCTATTGTTATATTCTGTTGTGGTTAGAGATCCCAGCACTATTAAAGTGGAATCACCTTAACCCAGTTGGACCTGCTTCTGTCATAGCTGAGGGGTTTTCTACAAGAACGATTGGCGGGGTTTTGTATACACACACGCTCGACTGATCACATTATCTTTGCTTCACGTGTTCCCCCTCGAGTTTGTTCAGGGTCTGTAACAAAGAAAGTAGCTTATTATCACCCACCAGAGGAGTTGTCTGCACATGTACGATTTGGTAATTGCTGCCGTTTAACAAGCAGACTGAATTGGACTTGACATTGAGCCATTATTAGGAAATGAAATGCTGTTTTTGCAATTATGGGAGTTTGGCAGGGCCCAGTGAATCTCCTCTGGAAGGAGTGTAAAAACAGAATATAGTCACATCCACAAAGATACATAAATACTGTGTGATGTCTGAGAGTATACACCGTTTTCACTTGGTGTGCAATAAACCTGCAGAGCTGAAATGTTGTTTCTCAAATCAGACTCATTGCTGCTACTTTGTTTGTCAGACTTTGCAAGAAGGTGTGACCTTGACCTTAAAGCAGAACAAATGGGATTTAGTTCATCCAAGTGCATCCAAAAACAAGTTTTACGAGTGCTACTTCAAATAACTGAAATTAAAATCAGACAAAGTCAGACAGAAGAGCTGACACGCCTGAAAGAAGATAATTTTTAACTCAAAGTCTTAAAATAGTCTAGAGACTGAATACTAGTAAAATATACTTTATTTGTGCAGACTGTTCATCAAGTTACAGCTTTGCATTTAAAGTGCTATTGTAATACTTTTCTAGTTTACTGTTTGAAAGGAGTGACGTCTGATTTTCTCATCTTTTTCCATCTTTGCTTTCCCATTTAATCAGTTCATAACTATTCAGATTTATCTTG
Source organism: Sciaenops ocellatus (assembly GCA_033000465.1). Classification (NCBI taxonomy): domain Eukaryota; kingdom Metazoa; phylum Chordata; class Actinopteri; family Sciaenidae; genus Sciaenops; species Sciaenops ocellatus. The sequence goes on along the minus strand of CP136875.1, from coordinate 10,143,895 downwards.
CGACCTCTTGAGGGGGTCCTGACTGACTAAAATTCCTTTAATATTCATTTTTATAATTCACTCACAGTGCCGATAAGAGAGATGTAGTGAGTAATTGGGGCAGAAGTGACATATTTTACAACAAAGGCTGAAAGACGATGCTGGTTGATGTCATGTGCTGCCCTTTTGTTTATTTATAAGCTTCTTAATTAGCATTTTAGATGATTTTGAATTCATGAAGGAAGTGTTTTAACCTCTAAGCCACAAAACAATCAGCATAATGCCCGTTTACAGTAAAACTACCACTCGTTTATGGAAATGAAAGCATTGAAGCCCATTAGTATTATTTTATTTTAGAACTTATTCTTTTCTTTTATACAGTATGTTGTCCTCCCTGTTTTCTCTATCACAGTCTTTTATTTCTTTTCTTCTTCTAGAGAACTTTGTAACTTCTGTTAGTGCTATATAAATAAAGTTTGACTGCTTGTTCGACTCAACTTATGTTAAATCATTGCACTCACATGCACACATTTTGTTTACAAGTATTAGAAATAATGACAATATTCAAACCTGACAGGTTTATACATTTAGGTCTATATCTCGAGTGTCTACGTAAGCATATACTAAAAATTGTTAACCAGAAATAAATGTAATAAAAGTAACCCCCTGCTGTGATTCTGGCACTCAGTGGCACTATATATTCACACGGTGGACAGAGTGTTCATTAATAGTCATAGTTACAAACTGATCTTGAGTAGGGGCATAAGCATATTAAAGCTCCTTTGAGAACAGAGAGCAGCTTCGCTGAACTCAAATGAGACGTCATTTACCTACTTGCCAGCAGCATGATGCTAATACAGCATGGCAGCTCAGGGCAGCTCTATGCTACTTTCTCAGCCTCACCAAGTAATTGGTGACCCAACACCCCACCTGACATGGGCGGCTCGAGGAAAAGCAAACAGGGTCAATCCTACATGGTCTGTACGTTCGCTAAAAAAACATGTGACAAGTAAAACCAGTCACTCCCTCATACTGTACATACAGAGAGAGGCGCACGTCCTGTTTGACATCATTCTGTGCATTCTGTGGCATTAACGTCCAGTTTCATCTTAGGTAAGTTAATTAGTGGAGCAATGGAGCGTTTTCTTCCAGTTTTTCTGAGCTACGTGACAAATACACTTACTTTACCTGCACCTAAACTATGAATATGAAGACCTATCTTGATGCCAGTAGAATGCTCACAACTCATTATGTATTAGTTTGATTCCTGAGAGTGTTTTTACACAGAGGTAAGTGGTAATAGCTTCCAAATCCCTGCATGTTCCTCCCATGTAATCACTGTATTTACATTTGAGACTTCGGAACAGATGAAAATGAGTCAGCTCCAAGTATCTGTTACTTAAATATAACCTGTAAGCACTGAATCAATGTGCATGTATAGTAGCAAAACAAGGAAACGTTTGGCATCCAGCAAACAAAAGCAACAAAAGAAAACATTATAAAGTAACCCTCAAAGTGGATAAAGTGGGCAGTGTCAACTAGCGGGGGGTGCCATCTGGACAAAAAATTATCACAGTCACGACACACGATCTAACTGAGATCTTTCTTTCTGAGACTGTAGTCAGACTTGAAAATGAATTTCTCCATTAAAACACGATATTGCATTAAAGGTCCAGTGTGTAACATTTAACAGAAACTGAATATCATATTCATAACTATGTTTTTATTTGTCTACAATCATCTGAAGGTCTGAATTGTTATGTTTATGTTTAATACCTACAGAGGGAGCGGGTCCTCTTCTACTGAGTCCGCCATTTTGAACCACCATGTTTCTACAGCAGCCCAGAAGAGACAAACCAAACTCTGACTCCACTTTGGACCTTTTGCATTTTTCACAAGTTTTGCAGCCACTGTAGTTTCTCCTTCAAGCTTGAACCAAGAGGGAGAGGTGACGGATTTTCAGTTGGTTGCAATCTGAAACCTCACCACTAGATACCACTAAAGTCTAAACACTGGACCTTTAAAGATACTACACAGGTTTCAAATGAGTTTAATTTGAAGCTGTAAAGTAGTTGGCAACATCACTCTATTGGTTTGTTAACATAGCGCAGATCCAGTCAATGAGGTTGTGTGAAGTTTGGAAACAGAAGTCAGAGGACATTCATTTCTATGAATACCCTGAAAAGTAGATTGCGGACACCGTAGATCTCGATCTAAAATCATCTGATTGCCCAACTCTAATGTCAACTGATTCATGACTGTTAGATGATAGGAGGCTCATAGAGTTCAACCTTACAACAACAGACACAACTGTTGTGCAATTAGCCCAAAACTGTGCAAATTAAGCTCTCATTATCTTCTCAGAGTCTACTCTGATTACTCCATTACTACACAAAGAATATTATTAGGTAGATCATCCTCCTCGTCATGACAATACCAATTTCTAGGCACTGCAAATGCCTGTGTCTATAATGAATTCCAGTATTTGAAACAACATTGTTGATGCCATCTGACAATCTACTGAAAGGTTATGTGACAATGTGCAGTATTTTCCAGATCGACTCTATAGATGGAGGTCCCTCTTCTGCTGCTCGCCTGACCGAGTTTGGTGCCAAATCATGTGTTTGTGTTTTGTAAATCCCCTGAGACGCCTGGTGTTTCTTTTCTTTTTTTTTACTTACTTGTCATGGGTCAACTAGTTCACTAAGCAGACTTTTCTCTATGATTCTCTAATAGTATTCTTCGACCTTTATGCGCAGATAATTTGCTTTTCCCAGGGTTCTTTCGTGACCTTACATAAAAATGCTTAAGAGCTGTTTTGTTTATAAGATTTGGGACTTCACTGGACCCCAGGGCTGGCAATGCTCTTGCTTGCTTTACTCCATTTTGTACTACTTTTCACTGTGGCGTGTACATTTCGTGCTTTATTGAGGTGAATTTGTGTTTTGTGGTGGTTGTATTTTAGCTAAATTTGGACAGATTTGCTTCTATTCTTTATTCTTTGAAGCATTTCCTCTAGTTTGGTTGCAGCACAATGCATCTTTTCACCTTATTGGTCAGGTTTGCATTGCTGTTCAACTGCTTGTTTCAACTTCACAACACTTTTTGTCATGAAATAGCCGTGACTTGGTACTTAGCTTCCTAACATAAGAATTTAATAGACTGTTTCTACTGTCAATCATGCATTATATCCCGTTGTTTATTTAGTTAATTCCTTCCTTGTCTGTTATTGTATGGATGGTATGATCTTGACCTTTGAACTGCAGGAAGTACTTAAGGCACAGATTAATCCCCCCATAAAACAAACAGTTGTTAAAATACACAAACAGAAATTAGGTGTACAGAACATCCTTTCTGCTCAGGTGTGTAATGATATACTGACAAAAGTTTGATTGATTGTCCTGGATTAATCCAGTCTTCAAGGGATTAATGTGGAGCACAGGATGAGAATTTTAAAAGTCTGTATTTTAGATCGGTGGTTCCCAACCTGGCGGTTGAGACCTTTCCAAGAAGTCACAAGATAAAGCTGACGGGTCACAAGACGATTAATAGGACAAGAAGACAAAACTAGAAGACGTTAATTCTGTTACACAAAATTTGAGATTTGTTCTTCTCCAATTTTTGCTTGCTTTTGTGCAACAATTTAACTCTTCAAAAAATCAGAGGATAATCACTCTTTGGTGGGATTTCTCGCAGCTAATTAAAATATGACTCCAAGTAGACAATTCTTTATTTTCAGAGCTCATAAGTTGAAGATTTTTAAATACTTTCTAAAAATATATTCTCATAAAGGTTTTAGGAACTAGGTAAAAAGTTACTTATTGATTTCACTTTCATGCACTGTGTTATTTGTTGTAATAAATCCAAGTTCAAATTAAGACGTGTGACCTACATTTTACAGGTTCAGGTTATAATCACTGGAATTAAGTCATTTATAGTAAACCTACAACTGAAAGCAGAGCCTTTGAGTCAAAAACTCTGACTCAGCATAATGCTCAAGACACAACTGAGCAACTATTTATGCTTATCATACAAATTATACACTGTGTGGTAGAAGAACCAGACTCTACGGTTTGTAGACCAGAAGTTGATTCAGCCTGCCCTCTAGTGGCCAGATGGTTTAATTACCTCCTAAAAATCTAATAATTAATCCAGCCTAAACAAGAAATTATATGAGCACTCTTGTTTTAAATGTGTGTTTTAAATGTTGTTCTTGTTTGGAAGTTGCTATAAAGACAAACTAGTAACAAACAAGAGAATACATATATAATTTTGGTTTATTTCGAAAAGGGACAGTGCAAATCATAGATACACATGGAAGGAAAAATACCAAATCAGCCAAATCAAAACCACAATGAAGGGTATTTATTTCTGCTTTGAAATTTGTCTTCAACAAACTTCATTTCATCATGGTCATTAACTGAAAAGCTTGAAAGAAGCTTACATTATAATTTCAACTTTGGGCCAAACAGAGCGCATGTAGGTTAGAGCGTGTAAGCCAACATGAAGGCCAGCAAGCTAGCTTTGACACATTTCCGTGGTGTATAAATGTAGCACATTCGTTACATGAGAGCTCAGCTGGCGTGTGTATGCTAAATTAAAGCTCTAATAGTGTTTAAGCAGCCAGGTTGGTGCAGGTCCTCCCGGCAGGACAAAATAGTTCCACCACCAGGGCTTCTCCTCTCTCACCTCTTGGTTCTGTGTCACATCAGCCATCAGGGTGTAGCGCTCGTACTGATTATAAGGGTCAAAGCGGTCGTAGCTGTCTATGGACGAGATGGTGTCATCCTGCACTTGCACTTCAGGGTCTGGAGCGGCTTTCACCAGCACAAAGTCCACCCGGCCTGCTTTATTCATGTGAGGAGGGAGGTGGATTTTCTTCATAGCTTTGGTGTAGCCCGGGGCCGTGGCGCTTACGATGTGGATGCCAGGTGTGAGGAGGCGCCAGTATTCTCCGTTTTCAACTGAGGAACGAGAAGGAGGCGGAACGTTTGGACTTAATTTACATGCTTACTGTATATCTCTGAGTAGGAGTGCATTTTTTCAAGGGGCACTCCTATACACCAATTTTACACATGGAGATTAGATCAGTCATCACGTTCCTACATCGTGTTGCAACATGGGGGTGTGGAATCTGAAACACACGGATGTATACCAGGCAAGGAGTCTAATGCAACATTCATGTTATGGAGGAGGGAAAGACTTGAATGGACAACTCATGTGAGTGCATTGACAGTAACTTTCTAATCATTAAATGTGTGATTAATTCCCTTAAATGACAAGTGGGCGAAGTGAGACATCTGTTTGTTTGGTTTTCAGGTACTTCCAGTTACAAATGTTAAAGTTTCTTAGTTGTAATTACAATTTTGATGTTGACATGAATGCTATTTACAAGTCAGAAAGTGGTCATGGCAGGAACTCATGGAAATTGTGTTTTTAGTTGACCAATACTGGACTTAAAGTAACAATATTTCAGCCTTTGCTGCATCAATTTTGACGATTACTTCATGCTCTATTTCTCACAAGTCCCCAAACTTTGTGGAGATGTGATACTGAATCGATACGAAATCCCCCTTAACACAACAAAATGTGTCATGTTGGCTCATGTAAGGTAAGTAAAAACAGGAATTCATGTGTAAAGAACTTTGTTACCAGCTGATATTTATTACCTGTGGTCACGTCATGCCGTATTCCTCTCACTGATATCCGAACACCTTTGATTCCATTTCCCTCCTCATCTTTGACGATGCCTTTGATGCCTCGATGGGCCTGAAGAACAACAAGACAAGTCGCTTCCAAAGAATAACTTCAAATGCATCAAAAACAATCTTGCACAACCCCCTTGCAGCCATATTAGGGATGCGGAGATCGGATGCAGTGGATATATTTATGTTAAGAAGTGTTTTTGAGGTGGTACTGGATCAGCCAAACACCACAACATCAACAAAAACAGCCAAACAAACAGCCAAAATTGTTCTTACTGCTTCCATATAGGTGATTAAAGCATCGTGGTTATCATGCCAGGCGATAAACAATTCCTCTTCAGGAGGGAACTTATCACAGCCCAGCTCCACGGTCACCTCAAAACAGTTGGTGTGAAGATAGTTGAAGTCTTGCATGCCTGTCCAGAAGACAAAAAAACAGAACAGCTTTACCCAGAAATCCACGAGAAGCCGTGCTGACCTTTCCCCTACACCTTTCAGAGGTTCCTCCTCACTGCTTCTGGTCTTACAGTGACCTCTAGTGGCTACAGCTGACATTTCATTATTATTTTCAGAGTCAGAAGTCGACACTGTAAGACTGCTACAGAGGAATAATGTTCACTTTTTTAACTCACTGCCTGAAATGCTGGACCACTGTGCTCCATTAATGATTCCTCCCTGACTGTTAGAGCGAGATGATCCACACTGGGCGCTTTCAATGGGCATTGATTCGTGGGCATTCGCATATGTTCTTGCAAGAAGCTTGAATACCTATGGAATACATCAGAATAATATAGTCTTTTTCTCTTACATATTACAGATTAAATATGTTTAAAAATTGAGAATGCAGTGATATTTTCCTGTTTTAGAGGTGATGTGTTTCAAGGAGCCCGTTCACCTGATCGTCCGGTGTCGGGGAGAACATGCTGCGCTCCAGCGGGTGTTTGGACAGATCGTATGGGTAAGACACCACCAGGTCTCCACCGTGAAAGTTAGCGGAGAGCACAAATGGGATGGAGCGGATCCACTTCATGACAGCGTAAGTCTCAGGTGCGACCTGTATTGCAGCATTAAGACTTATTCGGACCAAGAAATGAAACAAGTTTACTCGATTTAACGTGATTCATCAGCAATGTCATCCATAAGGCTATAAAAATATCATTCAGTCATACATGACATGTATGGATAAAGATTCATACTGTACCTTACCAAACCAGTAATAGTCTGGGATTGGGATGTGGTCGGTGCGGGCGCCCTTTTGTCTGCGTCTGCTGTAAACGATGGTCGTCAAATCTGGGAAGTTTCTGTTCAGGTCGACGTTCTGAGCATTGTTCCTGCCAATGTTCGAAGAGTCATATCGACGACCCTGAACACATTTGTGTTTCAGAAAATTAGACAATGATATTTGTTATGGGCCTTTTACCCATAATGTAATCAATGTATATATATATATATATATATATATATATCAAACAGCAGTAAGAAACACGATGTGCAAGCTTTTTTAATTTTAGATGACCATGGCTGCAACTATCATTTATAGTTGACATAACAGTCCAAATATTAAATTTACATCACATTTAAGAAGCTGGAAACAGCAAATGTTTTGCATTTTTGCAATGAGTCTGAAAATTAATTTATCTCTACATTGATAGATACTCTACGCTAAAAACAAAGCTTGAAATGCTCTGCACTCATGTTACAAGGTATTTAAATATCTTAAACAGTAATAAACAGTCACAACAGTTGAGCAACGTGTGTGGATTATTAGTATGTTTTGTATGTTTTTAATGAATGTAACTGTGGAGAACTGACCTCCTCCTCATCATCGCCCATACTGTCCTGGACTCCAACAACAGCCACCTCATATCCATCAGGGTTCATGGAGGGCAGAATATGGATGCGGGTTGTGTTGACAAGTTTCTGGATGCGCTCATTCCCCTGCAGATACTCTGAGCACAGGTACTGAGCCAAGTAGATCAGCAGCTGCCGGCCCAGGACTTCATTTCCATGCATGTTGCCGATGTACTTTATCTCAGGTTCGACTACAGAAGGTCACAATTACAGTTACAGGTCTAACAAAAGGATTCAGATCATCTACACAGACTTTGTTTTACTTACGCAGTTCATGTTCACCAGGGTTGTCTGAGAACTCGATCACGAGCAGCTCCCTGCCCTCCATACTGCGGCCGATGCTGTAAGTTGTTGCTATGTCGGAGCATCGTTCCTCAACTTTCTTTAAGGTCGCGGCCATCTGAGCGTTGGAGTGATAGCTGAACTGTATCGTGGTAGCGGGTTCCTCAGGAGGAGGGATTTCCATGCTGTCAACGACTTCTTCATTCTGGTCTGCTGTAAAGAAAAACACAGCATGACCTATCAGTTTTGATCAATGTGCTTTTAGATCTGACTGGCCACATTTTGGATCTATCAAGCAAAAGTGCTTTTCTCCATTCTTGTAGAGTTGCCAGGCTATATATAGGACGTTTGAAGAGTCTGCTACGTAGAGCAGAAACCGAAAACAGAGCGTGGAAAGTTCATGTAACACCAAATGCCCGATGAGCTGAATGTGTTTATTTCAGCTGACACATAAACTGATGTCTGCCCTTATTTTTGTCTTCACACTTACAGAAACCAATAATAGCTCCAAAACCACACGGAGCACATTAAAGCTTCATGCTGACAAATTCAAGTGACCTAGACTGTATGTGAAAACTCTCACTACTAATTTAAATGCATGACTTGTGCGGTGTAAAGCTGTCAGAGGTTCAGTCTTCTTCAGGTATAACTGACCCTTTCCCATTTTACTCTAACAAAACTCCTCTTCATCTCTTTTTTGATTTATTCATAGATCTCCAAACCATGTTAAAGCAGCATCAATGGATTTTTTTTGGCAACAGAATCTGTATGGACCCAAGATGTTAAAAACCAAGTAAGGCAAAAACAATGCAAATATTTAAAACCCAAATTACATCAGTATGTACTAACACAGGGCTTTCTAATAGATGACTGAAGTTTCATTATTTTTTTTATCTATTTTCATTAGTTATTCATTTAAATGATTCCAGTCTACAAAATGTCTGTTCAGTAGTGAAAAATGGTCATTGCAACATCCCAGAAAACCCACGGTGACACGTTTAAAATGCTAGTTTTGTCCGATATTCAGTTTACTATCAACTTAAATTAAAAAATGACGACCACAATCAAAATGCATGTCGATAATTAAATATTAATGGACTGATTGTTTCTGACAAATTGATATTGAATAAAATGCTGTAAGGTTGCAACAGTATTTTACGTCACATTAAATGACCCATGTGTTATAGCCACGCTGTTATCTTGTCATCCAAATGGCAACACTCCCATAAAATGAAACAAAAAGTGCACCTGCTTTTCACTAACATGCCTTTTACTGCATACATATGCATGTTATAGCTGTGGCAGTTACTGTGTGAAGAGCTTGAGGTCACGTGATCTCAAAACAGGAACGTCAGTTTGAAATTAATATGAATGTGGGAATAATTACACGCCTCCAACCTGCTGCCAGACATCTGAACTGAATTCTTCAAATGTTTTGCACAATAAAAAGTGAGACACTGCTGCAGGAGTGAAGGTTAAGACAATGTTGTTAATTTCACTGGGTGTATGACCATGTGCACATTTTACTGTACTCAAATCTGAAAAAATTATGCTCAAATCGATTCCTTCTGTCCTGCATGAATTCCTGCTGTTAATAGCCTCACATGGCTCACACATGATTTCAGTTGTGAGTGTCAGCAGAGTGTCTCTTTTTATCTTTAGAAACTTCACGAATTCACAACAGTTGTTAGAAAATGGTGACAGACATGGTGTTTGTCCTCCTGTGGTCCACTGTTTATAGGGCTAGTTTGCAAATGAGAATAGCCGCAGGACCCAGTATAAAAGAGGATTTATGTGGGGAAATAAGACGTTCCAGTTGGATGTTATTTTGAGGTGAGGTACATGAACACGTATGCAAACCAGATGCATGGGGAAAAAATGCTCTATTGAAACTCAAAGGACTATAATTGTGTTTCTCTTGCAGGTAAAAACAGAATTTTAACATATTAGCAAGATTATATTTCGTCATAAGGTCAGGTGAGGTCACTTTGTACTTAATTCTCACCTTTGAGGCCTTCCAGTGGGTCATAACATCCCTCTTGGTCACTGACAAAGAAGCGATCACAGTCCAGGAAGTAAGGCCAAGCCATCTCTATGGCATCAAAAGCGTGGCTGCATCTTTTACGCACCGCCTCGCAAGTGGCCCAACAGGGCTTCAGCACCTTCTGCTTCTCACAGCGTGGCGCCAACACGGAGCAGCCAAGCATGCGGATCTCGGGGTTGCACTCTCCCCCGAGAAGAGACTCAACCACGCTTATGAGGAGATACTCGGCGCCCGCCTCTGCATCTTCACGGGTCTTGTGGCCGAGGATGTTTGGGAACATGGTCTGAGTGTAGGGCATGTCATCGCAGTAGGAGAGTGACACATCTGTGCATTTGGCTGAGGTAAAAAAAGAAACTCGGATAAGTTAGGCACAGATTGATCAGCAGGATACAGCAGGGTACAGTTATTCACACCAACAGCCAATACGGATCTAATTTATCAGTCTTGTTTCGAGGAGGGATCGAGACATGTGTCACACACTTAATCATGAGCCTCACTGTGGCTGTCTTCAATCATGGAGCCCCAAATATTTCTATTATCTCTGGAAATTAGAATTTGAATATTTCATAGTGCCATTGATCATCTAAAAATACACATGATGGTCTTATGGCTTTCGGGCTAGATTCTATTAAGACTACACCCAGTGTGACTTATGATCTCATCCTTTTTGTCTTTGAAAACACTGACTCAATTCAAACCCACAGGGGTGTAACTGTGCAAACACTTGACCCGTCAGGGAGGTTTTAAAGCCTGATCTCTCTCTCTCCGGTCTGAAAAATTAGTGTCTCAAAACGTCAAGGAAAAGCTATAATTAATGAGTTTAACAGTCCAGAGAGGTGATCAGCCAGTAGAACATGCTGGATGACAAACAGCTCATGCAGGCACTTACGTTTTTCTTCCACTGTTGGCTTGCACAGCCCTGCAAGACACATCAGTGTCATTAGCTGACATTGTGGCAGACACTAGATGGCAGAGTGGTTTCTGTAAAAGCCTCAATGTGGCCTACAAAATATTCTGCTTGGTCGACCTTCTGGTCTTGCTTCAGCAGCTTTCTAAAATGCCTGTCTGTCTACATAGTACCATTAAGACGTGAGAGGTCCCACATTTTTATAGGATTAAACATCTTAATAATGAAGTTTAAAAAGCATGCTTTCATCTGGAATATTAATAAAATACGACAAGCTACAGGCCAACATCATCATATTCACTATCATTCTGTGGATTCAAGTTTATAAAAGTTACACAAGAGTGTTTTAATGCATGAAAGTCAACTTCTGGCTCTAGAAAACTACACATTAAAATATGTCATGTCCAATTCATGCAGCAGGTTCGGGTGCAAGTATGATAATAAAGTACATAAAGCTGAAAAACTTTACCTCGGATCCCTGGATCACACCGCCGAGGAGAGCACGAAACAAGAGCAAACAACTGCAGCAGGATCAACAACATGATGCTCATTTTCCGACGTTTATACTCCGTTTCGATGTGGCACCTCACACACGCGCAGACACAGGGTGTGTGTGTGTGTGTCAATTTCCCTACTCTGCAGAAATTCACTCTCAACTTCCCTCAAAGCGACTTTATTAGATGTATTACGGTCAACTATCAAGTTACAGAGGAAATGGCTCTGAGGTGAAGTAGGGACATGATTATGTGCATGTAGATTTTTGCAAATGAGGTGCTCATGTATTATTATATTTAAGGTAAATTGACGAGCCAGCATCCTGTTTTTTGTCCACTTTTGAGTTTCGCTGTTGACTTCTTGTTCCAGGAAAATTCTGGATTAAAATCAATTAAAGAGCAAGAGTCACGTTGGCTTTACTTATTTAATATTCTCACGTCCCCTCAGTCACATGACCTTGTTTGGCCAATAGCAGAACAGGTCCTTAATTGGCACATTAAGCAATGATTTGCAACTTGACTTTAAAGGGACCAAATACTTAATTGTCTTAACTATGAAAATTATGTGAATCATGATTTTCATATTTTTTTATTTAATTTTTCTGTTTGTAACTGTCTTACAAATGGGCTGTCTTGCTCACTTGTTTACATGCTTACTTACATATTTTATGTATCACAGAATGTTTTTTATGTGAAAATGGCAGCCAAGGAAGCTGCTAGAGCTGAAACAGTTGTGGTGAACTATAGGGAGGAAGCTTAAGTGCAACTGAGGGGCTGGGAGTTGCAGCCTTCCCCCTAGCTGTGATAGGCTAAGACACATCAATCAAACAAACTTGAGCTTTAAGCCTTAATCTCCACAACAGAACAACAATTTTCAAAATTACTAGTAGTGAGAGCAAATTCTTTGATTGTCAAGTGCAGACTTGATATGCTTCAAGGCTGATGGTGGCCACCTGATTACTTGTTCACATACAGAAAAAAAAACACACCGAACATTTTGTCACGGCTATACCCACATTTTCTAAGTGAGCCTATTTTACTCATTCGGCTAATTATAGGGTCTCCTCTCCTTCAAACTGAACTGATCTGAATTAGCATAATGGGAAGCATGATGATTCATCATGCAGGCAGGCAGGCAGGCGGGCACAGGACCCCTGGGTTCAAGACTGGATCTTGAGCGTGAGCTCGGCCCTCTGGCTCTAATGAGTGGAGTGAGTTGAGGGTGAGAGCAAGTGTAAAGTAAAACTACTACTAATCCTTCAGCTAAATCAGGAATATGAATTATGCAGATTATTGTGCAGCCCAGAATAAGAGTAAATGGACATGAAGCCTTCTGTGAGACACGACACCCGAGACATTAGCGCATAGAGAAATGATTACAGAGAGTGATTTAAACTGATGCAGGTTTCTATATTAAAACAAAGAAAATGAATAATAAGAGAATTCTTGAAGATGATCATAAACCCAAAAGACGAGGCTGAATGATTCTGGTTTATAACCAGCTGATAATGATGGACCAACACCTGTGCACATTTGCATTTAAAATGGGTAGAGTGTATTATATTAGCACTAAAAAAGGTTTAAGGAAAAGAGGGTGAAACTACAGTGTACAGTTTTTAAAACCATTCAGTCTGCACAGGTGAGGAACCAGAAGCTATTGGTACATCGAGAAATATACAATACCAAGCAGTTTAAATATACAAGAAATAATTAGCTTTTTAGTCACACCAGCATCGTAACTCTAATGATGGTCAACCACTTACCTCCAAATGGAAATATCTCAATAACTATTGGATAGATCACAAATTTTGTGGTGCTTTATAGTGAGTTTCAGCTCAGTGTTTTGCTGTCCAGCCAAATTATAACTAATATAATATAACACATTTTTTTATTCACTCTCACTGCTCTTGTAACATTATTTTTGGTGGCAGCAGGCAGCTCTAAAATCCCACCATACACTACCGGCCCAGCGCCAAACCAAGTGCACCAAGCAGACAGCTACAGTTAGCACTTAGCTGGTGATGATGAACAACTATACCTGCCAAACATCAGAGTGTTAATGTTAGTTTAAATATGCTAGCAAGCTAAAATACAGCCTCATAAAACCACTAGTATGCAAAAATGCAGATCAGGTGCAAGACGTCTGGCTCCAAAAGTCCTTCATTCTGTTTTTTTGTCTGGTGCAAGTACTACTTTTTTCTTTACACCTATTTCTAATGTTGTTTCCAGAATTAGATTGTTTTTGTAAGACATCCGCCTCCTCAACAGCAAATGTAAACTGTGTGTAAAGGTCTGAGGTGTTTACCATCGACCTGCAAACTGGGTCATGTGGGTCTCTGAGGTAAACTATCTTTATATTCTGCTTGGGCTTAATTACAAGTTTACACTGAATCAGAAGAGTCACATAAAAAATATACAAACTTTACACTCACTCAGCTAACTGAGGTACTGTCCTTTTAAACTTGAGCAGCTATAACAACTATTTCCATGTGAGCAGTTTTAATCACCAGTTTCACTTTCTGATGATTAGGGTTAAATAGACACATTGTGTTAATATAGCAAAGCTCTGGCTCCAATACAACCTTGAGCTGCTATTAGCATGAATTTCATTGAATTTAGCCACATAAAAAGCTACATAAAAATGGAGATTCCTTCACGCTGCTTAATGCTGCAAATAATTACTGTTGGTCTGTTTCTATGCATCAGATTAAGCCTGAATCATTACCGAGTCCGAATAAATCAGAATCACTAATCGGCAAAAATGATCTTTGACTCGTCTCTTTAATTACACTTTGCAATAATGATACTGCAACAGAGATTGGCTCGTGTGACACCGCAGTCATTTTTTATCCCGTATATCATCTAGGATATAATTAGGGCCCCAAGGCAGATGGAAGCAAAACAATGTGATGCAGAAACAGCGTGTAGCTGGGAGTGAACAAAGAACAAAAAGAGTTTTATTCCTTTCAAGTGTACCTGTATCCATCAATTCATATATTGAATATTGCCTATAGTTTTTTCTATAATCCTCATCGATCATTTGAATAAAAGAATAAAAGTCCCACTATTTTCCATTTAGTGTCCAGGACCTTTAACTGCACTGCTTGAATCCAATTTCCAAAACGTACAAATTAAATCAAAGGGCATTATCTAGATTCAATGACGTTACTGTGAAAACATTAATATTTTTAATAGCTTTATAACTGACAGCTTTTATTGCACAGATTCCACTAATAGCTAATCACACTGCCAAAGAACAGCAACTGGCTCACAAGAGGAAAAATACATGTGCATAAAGTACATCAAAAGAAACAGATTTTTAATAATAAAGCAGCTATTCTGGTTTTAAGTACTGAACAGCTGAAAAAGTCACAAATTCAAATCTGGCACAAACACAAAACGGTGTGTTTAAAGCACTTTGAAAGCCTTCCTATGCTACATCACGTTGCTCCCCCTTTATGTAGACAAAATGTTGTTCCTGTACAGTGCAAAATATATAATAACATCATGTAAATATCCATAGAAACATTTTCTCCAGTCAACTGGCAAAACAAAGCACAGTTGTACAAATGCATTTCAGTTAAAAGTGGGCTATCTCTAGTACATTCAGTTACAAACACACTTTAAAGGATAAGTCAGGTGATAGTCTATGTTTTTCTTATTGTCAACAAATCCCATGAAAAAAGATGAAATGCAGTAAAAAAAATTGATTGTGCTAAGTGTTTGTGTGTGCAGTCACAGATCTCAATCTTCAAATAAACTCAATCACATCATCCATTCCTCCTGGACTTGTGAGCACGCGGGTTTAATTCACAAGAGAGTTGGATTTAATTAAATGAACCAAGTGTGAAAAACTAAGACGCTTTGCAGACTAAGTGGTGTAGGAACTTGGAGCATGGTAAAACTGCCACTACACAAATGAACTGCCTACTTACATGGGTTATTCCTTGTTTGTTTTCCTAAAACACACATCATTGAGCCACACTTTGGGGCTGGGGGATGTGTTTCTTCCTTACAATGAACCAGGGCACTGTAGTTTATTGTCAAACAAACATACCACCATAAATCCTCACCAGTGCACCAAATGTGTAGTAATCCACACCTGAAAATAGACCCTCAAAAATGCAATTTCTCCTGTTTGAGTAATGTTTACTAAAAACTACAATGTCCAGCTCTTTAAAGTCTGTGTAAAGTAAGAGAGACCAAAGAAGAACGTGTTGTTAACCACCCAGCCAAATTTGAATGACTAAAAATATCGACAAGTTTATGAAATTAGGTGTCAAAATCAGGTAAAAATGAGCAGGACTCTCAGCTCCAGGACTGTGGAGGCATGTCCGCTGAATGTGCTGAAGCCACGCCCATTCATGAGATCAGTCAAGCAGCCATTTTGAAGCGACTGAAACGTGTCAGATGAGTTCAGAAAATGACTCTGAGTGAGATGAATTAATCTCTATCTCTCTGCTCGGGGTGCAGGGGTTTGCTCAGGGTGGCCTCAGCGTGTCATCGAGCCACCCTTTAAGGACCGCCCACAAAAATCCTGGACTGAAAACTGGTGAAAAACTGTTTTAACCTCTAACTCCACATTTCAGTAATATATCGCTCAAAGTCTTTTCACGTTTTCAGCAACTATTTTCCAACATATACATATTATTATATTCCAACATGTATTTTGAGAGAAATCTCAGAATTGCCTTTACACAGACTTTAAGAAAACTATTTAATCTTTTTTTTTTTAAATGAAAGTGTATATCCATGACCTGTTTTTTTTTTTAAAGATTTACATCTTTGTGTAGCCTGGCCACCTTGTAGTTTAGATGGATACCATACAGCTGCCCATATATAAAGACAAAAATTACAAAAATAATTAGGAACAAGTGGTCTTGGGGCTGAGTGGGGAAGCCTAAAAAGTAAAATATTGTGAGACATGACAGTCCAAAAACTATTATTATAAGATACATTATAAGATATTATAAGTAATATACTGTTAGTTTTGAAAAATATAGAATATCACCCGCCTTATCGTTTAATATCATAGTGTAAATGTTATTTGCCTTTGGCTCCTGTAACTATAGTAGCTCTGAGAGAATTAGACAAAGTGCATCAATATTCAGTGACTGACATGACACTGGAAAGTAGTCTAACATGGTCAATACAGAACATGGCAATAATGTGCAGCAGTTGTTTCTCCACACCTAAGAGTACATCCATTCTCTGAAGGTACATTATCCAGAAGAAGGAACAACATGTTTTTTTTTCCTTCACATCTTCACTCCAAGGCCTATCGACCATTAGCTTCGAGCTCTGTCCTTGCATTTTGTGGCAGTAGAAAGGTCACTACATGTGGGTTTGTCCGAATCATTATAAAGTGGTTGGTACAGTACAAAAGACCACTTTATACATGTCTCTCAAAGAGAAGAAGAGGCCTGTTTCCAGCAGTGTGGACCTTCACTTTGAGATGAATCTGAACCCATGACTTATTCGATGAAATTGATTTGTCTGATCTGTGTGTGGTATTGTGTGTTTGGCCATTGCCGATGAATCACAGATCTCTTGTTTACCGTCTGTGGCCGACGTCTTCCACACCGTCCCCGTCGTTCTCTATCTGCCTTCCCCTTCACCCATTCGTCCTCCCCCTCATCACTGTCTTTTCATTCTTCTCCACCCACTATCTTCCTTGTGTTTGCTCTCTCCTCGCCCCCCCACCCACAATCTGTCCCCTCTATCTGCTCTCTTTTCCCTTCCGAACAATATCCTGTCCTCTCTGTCTCTCTCCTCATTCTTTTCCTCCGCCCACCTTCTTCCAAGAGGCAACCTTTATTTTTGGCTTGGTAGTGTGTATCTGTCATGTCCGCGCATTTGCCATTAGCTGATCCTCTGGAGACAGTAGTCGTTCTCTGTGTCTAAAGAGCTGTTATGGCCAGACGAGGGGTACAGGTCACGGCGGAGGAGCCTGTTGACAACAGTAACCAGGACTTTCTTGTATTGTTGACGTAGGAGTGAGTAGGCGAAGGGGTCAGACGCAGCCTTGCTGTATGTCAGGCACTTACTGATGATTCCCCAGTGGCGGTTGATGTCCACGAAGGGTAGAAGCTCGGCCAACCTGAAGGTTCGGCAGCAGAAACATGAGAAGTATATATTTTTTTTAAAAGGTGTCATGATCATTCATAAAAGTCGTTTTCTCTATGAGGTGCTTCTTTGAGATGACATTTTTAATCTTACATACACAAAATAAATAGATATGACTTGTTTCCTGTGGCTCTTTCACATCATTTGCAGTGTTTAAACCAATTCAACACTTCACATGCTCATTAACGGCAACGTTATGTAACAAAAATGTCATGGAAGCATGAGGTTACCACAGAGGGCGAAGAATATTACACTTTTACCGCCTGTAAATGATGTATATAAACGCTCATTTACTGATATGTAGGAGCAGAAATTATTATAATTAGATGGTTTAGTTTCAACAGTCACTCAGGCTACTTCCAGTGGGTAAGCCTGGTCAGGAGGTTGCTCCAATTACTCAGACACTTTTTCCCTGACTTCCCTCCTCTCCCACATATGTGCACACGCCACAAATGTCAAGCTGATGGATCATCAGCACCACATCCGGCTGACAACAGGTTTTTTCGTGGGCCCCTGAAGCATTTCCTCTCTTTTCTCTGGGAGCCACCATTTGTCGCCTGTACTGTATCTATTGTCCTACAGTGTATTGTGCATGCGTTTCTGTGGAAGCAGCACGGCAAGCCATCTGTTTACAGGGTGTTACAGAAGACTAATGAGCCGTCTCATGTTCCACAGAAATGATAATAATAATTAAAATCATTAGGTGAAAATGAGCAGTGTGTGTGCTGTGCGAAGTGGACGTGCACTTCATGTGTCAATAATGTTGTGACAGATCTGCATCTTACTGGTCTGTAGAGGACAACAATGAGTCTGGGTGCAGAAATAAGGTCATTAGATCCAGCCTGTGTTTTACATTATTAGGCTACTCACGAGGAACCACAATGTTTAAGTGGGGTCATTTATCTTTTAAGTTGTTTTACAGGAGTTTTGCAGTAAATCCAATAATTTATGGATTATCATCAATTGGACTTACCTTGTAATTACATAAGGAGCAAAGCAGATGATGAATGAGCCGATGAAGATGCTGATCTTCTTTGTGGCTCTCTGCTTTCTCCTCTTTTGCTCAGCCAAACATCTTTGTTTCACACTGAAAACAGCAAAATACTTTCTTCAAAATAGTTACAAGACTTATAGATGGATTGTAAATTAAAAGAGCTATGAGAAAACATGTTTATATGAGGCATTCGGTGAACTACCTTGGGTGAATGTCGACCAGGAGGAAAAGAGTCTGCATGGTGATAATGTCAATCCTCTTGCAGTGAAACCTGGCGACTTTCAGCACCTTCAGGTAGGTGAAACACAGGATGAGCAGGGAGAGCATGAAACTAGTGGCGTGGAAAACGACAGTAAAGATTGTAAACTTAATCCTGTCGCTGCCTCCCTGGCTCGGCTGTAATGTGCAGGACGCGTAAACGTCGCTGTAGTCGACCCAGGAGAAGAGGAGCGCCGTCAGGGAGAAGGTGAAGGAGTGGAGCCAGGAGTAGCACACCATGATCAGCGCGTCCTTGTAGCGCATTTTAGTGGAGTAGCTGAGCGGGAAGACCACCGCTATCCAGCGGTCTATACTGAGAGCTGCCATGCTTAACATGGTGTTTGCGGTGAGAAAAGTCTCCAGAAAGCTCACCGTGTGGCAAATGCAATCCCCAAAAGGCTGCTGGTTCCTGATAATCCCCACCAAAGTGGCCGGCATGTTTAAAACAGTGATGAGTATGTTGCAGAAGGACAGGTTCATGGTGAAAACACCGGGCACCTGTCGGCGTATCTCGGTGCTGTGGACGAAACATAGCAGCACCAACAAGTTTGACAACAGCGAGACGACCGCGACCACGATGATGAACAAAGCGAAGATAATTTCAGCAAAGTCCATGTCTCACTCCGGAAAGTGCCCTCTCGGGTTACCTGCGCCTGCTGTTGTTGATAATAAGCACTTAAAATCAACCATGGTCACCCGTCGTTCATCTCTCCGGCAGCAGCTCCCCAAAATCATGTCAATTAAATCCCCGCGTGTCCGCGCGCCGCCGTCCTCTCCCAACTTCCACGAGCGCTGTCCAGCGTGCTGAACCGAGCAGCCAACATCTCTCCCTTTCCTCAAACTTGTCGATTATTTCCCATTAACATCCGACACGTGCTGGAGAGAAAGGCTTCGCAAAGTGGAGCAGTGCGCGCTTGGCACGTCTCTGAAGCGGCGTCACTCCGTCAGATGCAGGTCTGGTCTGGAGACTGAGGAGAGAAAGCAGCGTGCCTGTTGAGGTGAATGGTGAATGATCGTTCTTTACATGTCAAGTGAAGAATCACAGCCAGAGACGTGGGAACAACTCGTCCTATGCACATAAAACATTCATCTTATCCCCTACATGTTGGATGATTTCTACTTGTTTCCTTGAGCAAACTTGCGCGCAAACACAAATCAATCATCCCCCATAAGTTATGCACGTGCGGATTTACTATGTCGCCCGCATTGATCAAGCTTTAGTTAAAAAAAAAAAAAAATCAATGTGGATCTGGAGGCAAAGGGTGCAGAGAAATCCAGGGATGTGCTCCTGGATGATTCTGCCGTGACCAAATGGCACCAGGTGCACACGCGCCCCGGAGAGGCACGGGGGCAAATAGATCCTTTTCCTGAAATGAATTATTTATAGCCCCGTGGCTACTGTAGATTCACTGCGTCTATCATAATTTGTGTCTGGTATGCAAAGAAATATACATCAGGACCTCCGTTTAGAGACAATGAGCTGAAATGTTTTGATGTTTCATATTTGGCCAACCTGATTTTGTGGCACTGAAATGTAGATGAATTACAAACAGCAGAAATGATGTCTTATTTTTTTAGTTACTACTCAGGGGGAGGACACTAGACGGTGACAATTAAAACAACTTATTTTTTGTCATTTAATTATTCATTTTGTTGGGCAATCAAACAACTCAATCAACAAACATCCATCTATTCCCTGCTGGGCACATAAAGTCTAAAATCAGTTGGAAAAAGAGAGGCAGCACATTGTTAAAGATTAATTGCACCACAGGGTGCCACTTTTTTTTTAATAACACACCCTTTATAAATGGTTTACAAGCTCTGACTGGTGGTTTATTAATAATTAATTCATTGTTTACTAATATTTTATAGATCAAGCCATTAGTAAGAAGAGGTTTGTGAATGCTCACTTCATAAATATTAATCTATTAATAAATGCTCATAGATTTCTCCCAACATGTCAGCACTTAAATATGGTACTAAGTTATTAATAAACATTTTTTAGAATAATCCATCCAGTCTGCAGTTGTGAACGTTAATAATATGTTAATAAAGGGGATAATTAAGTGTATTAACCACTACTAAAGACACTAGTTACTACTTATAAACCCGTTGTAAAGATGTTCACTTGTTTTCTCACACAAGTTTCTCTTTTTTATGTGTAACTGTGTCCAAATACCTACTCGAGGCCTCGTGGAATAAAGAAAAGAAAAATGACTGCTCTATAAAAACAAAATAGCTCCTCACTGTTTATTTAATTGATGGTATAAAACTCATTAAAACGCACAGTAAAATGTTACCCAATCCAAATTGAAGCTACATACTGTAACCGGCAACAGAAGTGCACTTCAGAAATGTTTGTGTTCGTTACTGAGTCATGCCCAATTCTGGAGAAGCTTGTGTAGACAGTGACTCACTGGGGTCAGACACAGCCTGCAGGGGTTTTGTGTCTTTTTTTTCACTTTCATTCGCTTCATACTCCCACTTGTTATGAGGCTTGTGCCTGAATCCCCCGTACCCTCCAATTAAGTGCACTGTTTTATTTATTTAGGAGTGATACAGGATCAGAGGATTCACTTTACTCGGACCTGTCTTGCTCGTAGCAGTGGTAGTTAAGTGTTTAAAGTGATTAGGTGAGTCATTATTAAATGTAGTTTCGGGGAAAACCTGAGGCGAACCATCTGTGAAGTGGCTGCCTCTTAAAAGCATCACAATCACCGCATCTGATGAAAGTCTTGTATTCCAGCTGTAATGAGGCTACAAGCGCCACACTGATGGTGTGTATGTGCAGCAGTCAGAAAGTCAGAGAGACAAAGCAGCAGTGGGTGATGTCAGGCGCCTACAAACAAGTGATCAAATGCCTGGGAGAAAGCTACAGCTGGGCTCCTGGGGGAAAAGTGCAAAGCTATTTATAGGCCTGATGGGGTGTCACCTCCAATATAACTCTCAGCACCGGTGTATTACCTAACCAAGGCATCAGAGCGAAGCGCTGAACACGCCTTTAGAACCACAAATGAGATTGCTTTTAGAGGATGCTTTTATGTGCGCTGAGTAATCAGCCACTGCAGTTTTAGGGATCCTCTAAAATGTCTCAAAGATCAGCAGCTGTTTAACAAATTCATTCAAACACTGCAAGGTATTTGCTGAATATGAGACCAGCCAACTCTGTGTTTTTGTCTCTACAGCCAACTCTAAACTGAATCTAGTTTATATGGTAACAAAACCAGAAATAATTTAGCTTTAACTAAACATAAAGTGCAGCTGAGGCTGACGGGAATGTCAGTAGGTTTGCAAGTATTTTGTGATAAACCAAAGTATTGTTTTATTTGTCTCTGGATCCCTTGTGGGAGTCCGACCCCCTGGCTGGGAACCACTATCTTAGTCCATAGACAAATATTTTGATATACGAATTGATTGCAAGTCAGCAACAAAGAAAGATGCCAAACATTCTCTGGTTTTAGCTTCTCAAATGTGAGGATTTGCTTCCCTTTATGACAGGATATCTTTGGGGTTTGGACAAAACAAGCTATTTGATATCTTGTTATTCTCTTTTTACTCTTTTCTGACTGAAGAAGTAATTGATTACTAGTGAAAATGATCAACTGGTTATAAAAATAAGTACAAGTTGCAGTCCTACATCCAACTGAAGGCAAAGACAGGCTCAGTTTGTGAAATGAAACTGAATCATGGGGAGTGTACGGTGCTCAAACAGAGCAACACAATGAGTTTCATGTTTTTGCAGAGAGAGCAAGACTGAAAAAGAGCACACTGACTGGATCTTTGTGGGCACCTCACGACCACAGACTATAACAAAGACGGCTCTGAAAGCTTTCAATTTTTCAATTCCAACCATGATCTTACGCAACAGCGTCTGACCTTCATACAAACCAACATCCTGATCACCTTCAGGCAGCATGAGACGCGCCTTGGATGTCAGATAAAGTGTGATCTCGGTACAGGAACAAAATCCCACCCCCCACAGCCCTCCAGGTACCTGGAATGTCACTCTGAGCTTGTACCTGCACAGCGCCTTTTTAAATTCACTGCCTTTGCAGTGTCCCGAGAGCACCGAGTACCACCTGAGGCCAGAAAGAAGGAGGAGAAGGAGGAGGAGGAGGAGTAGGAGGAGGAGGAGGAGGAGGAGAGGATCTCAGGTCATGCATTAGGTAACTTGGTGATTGGTATGTCTTGTCTCTGAGTCACAGCACAAGATACAGTAACACGATGCCTTTGGACGGCTTCATG
Source organism: Sciaenops ocellatus (assembly GCA_033000465.1). Classification (NCBI taxonomy): domain Eukaryota; kingdom Metazoa; phylum Chordata; class Actinopteri; family Sciaenidae; genus Sciaenops; species Sciaenops ocellatus. The sequence goes on along the minus strand of CP136875.1, from coordinate 10,121,010 downwards.
GAATAAAGACTCTCAAGCAGTGCACAGATCCATACTTTAACATATTTAACCACTAAATCATTCATACATTAGATCAATTATTTTACATAATTTAGCCTATTTACTGTTAACTGTATGTTCTTTTTGTTACTGCATATTCCAAAATATGCTGATGGATTTTTAGGTTGATGTCCCATCATAAAGTTACTTAGATAAACCATCTACGTGAGCATTTAATCACCTTTATTTAACCAAACTTCTTCCTTTTATTTAAAGAAAAAAGAATCTAAGATGCACTTGTAAAAATTAAACTATATTTGTGATGTGTTATAATCAACATCTTCAGTACCACAGACGAGTAACAAAGTCATATATTGACAAAACTAGTATGTATGCATTGTTGGTCTTTTATGGGATATGTGGGCAATAAGAAGTATATAAAATAACACCAGCTTTATACTATATATATATATTGTTGAAATTTACCACAGATACTTGAACATGACTAAGTGATATTTTCCAGAACAGTTCCTGCTTGCAAGTGCATCACAATGTTTGGGTAAAAATAGCTAAAATAATGATGAATGAAAAAGTAATTAAATGTGGTGGGTTATCTAATTAAAGTACATTTCAGATCACTGCAAGAAATTAATTTAACGACTAGATGACTGTAAGGTAGAATGTCAATTTAAAATCTATCTGTAATGCTCTGGTAAATGAACTAAAACATGAAAAACACTCATATGATCCGAATTCAGCACTTTGTCAGCTCGTCTCCCTGCTCAGTTGCCTCCAGTATGCAGATAAAAAGCGTAGTCAGTCTGCAGGTTTGCAAACATGAGGTCGCTTTATATTCACAGTGAAAATAATTTAATTAAATTAAAGTTAAATGTTGTCCCTTTTCTGCAAAGATAACCAGAATTTTAATTTTGTGCAAACTACAGCAGCAACTTCAAATGTTATGCAGACGTCTAGTCTTCAAAAACTACTCATGATATTAAAGACACTGTTACATCTGTGTCTAGATCCTGACATAAATCAGTTTATAGACTGAGGTTCTAGTTTCTACTGAGTCTTTACAGAAGTGTACAAAAGGTGATCAGGTATTTGCAATCAGCACCACCTTTTAAAACACTTCTTAACTAAATTTTAGTCAGAATTTCAAGCACTGCCCTTTTTCTCTACATTTTGGAAGTGGTTCTTATGAAGGTGCCTTGTTTCAACATTTGTTTTGTATGTAAATGTGCTTAAAGAAGAGCTGCTACTCTTCTGTGCTTATAATAGACTAACACAGGTCTCTTGTAACTAAAAAAAAAGCAGTATATTCGAGGGTTATTTATAGTTGGAAAATGCAGCATGATATAATTCATCTACTTTCATGGACCTAATTATTTGTTCATGTTGACCATATGTCAGCTCGTATTGAGTCAGTGTAAGGACGGAGATACAAATAAAGGCTAGAAACGAGGTCAGAAGTCATTCACCTTTAAAGCTTGCAGTACTCGACTCATACTGCAATGATCCATCATGTACAGATCAATATTTGATCTCAAGGTTAGTGATACCTTGAAAAAACAGTCTTCAGCAGTAACCAATCTATCTTATGAACAAGCCCACCAAACATAGCACAGCTCCCACCGTACACATCATAATATAGGACATCATCTAGACATTTCCTGCATACTGCCTCAGCTAACATTTGTTCTACATTTTGTTTTTATTGCAGCTATATTTTACCCTCGCCAGAGCAGCCTGCTGGGAAGTAACCAGTGAGGATAAAAACACGTGGGCCTGTTGTGAATGACAGCTCAGGATTTTGTTTACAGGGTTAGTAGTGGTGTGACAGATGGGCCTCCTCCACACTTCTCAGTGTATGACAACATACCTGAAACACCAGATAGAAAAAAACTGAGCTCAAACATCTGCCATTTACAGTGTGTGTGTATGTGTGTTATATCATATGTTACACAATTAGAAATGACTGAAATATTGAAATATATTAAAAGCTATTGATCTATTCATATTCAAGGAGATGAATTAAGTTGTTCCTCCTGTTCTTCTTCTTATTAATAGTAGTAGTTTTAATATTTAATATTCTTCTTATTTATTGATTTTACATTTTTGATGTTTTGATTACAACTCAAGTTTTAATGGTACCAAACCAGTCCATATATAAGTGTTGCATGATTATTTGTAGATGGGAGATATGACTTTTCTTACTGATAATTGTAATATTATCAAAACAACCCCATATAAACATCTTTATATGTCAGCCTCTGTATACTTTAAAAACCTGTTTCATATTTCAAAATAATAACTATTGTACATGGATCAAGTGCAAACAAGCTCCTTACAGTGACATGTACAGGTTATTAATCATTATAAAGCAAGAGTTAGTGTATATGATGCATCTACGGTGGCCCATTCACTCCCATTGTTTTTATAACTGAACAACAGCACAAACTCCACTCAAATTTCAGAATGTTCAGAATCATACACTGATAAACTGTATATGAGCTCATTATCATGGCATGTAAAGTTTGAGTTATGACTCATATAATGCATTAAAGTCTATGGAGGTCCATTCACTCCCATTGTATTCATAAAACACCACCTGTAAACAGTACAGACCTCATTCAAACTCCAAAATGTCCAGTGTTGCATGCTAACTGCACATAAGTTCCTTATAGTGACATGTACTGATTACTGTATACAGATTATTGTACACAATAATGCATCACGATCTATGGTGGCCCATTCACTTGCATTGTTTTTATAACTGTATACACTCCATTCAAATTCAATTGCACACCCATGGAGTGTGTTTAAGCTTACTGGGAGGACAGTTTGTGAGTTATATATTATAATGCATTAAAGCCTTCATTATCTCTAATTGCATAACTCAGTGAGTCCTCATCTCATGATTTTAAAGTAATTAAAAATCATGCAAATTAGCGTTAATACATACAGTAATCACATGGATTTTCTCTAAGGATAGCATTTTTTCCCAGTGTTGTTCCTCACACAATCAAGATATAATGAGTCTGATTGATTGATTGATTGATTGATTGATTGATTGATTGATTGATTGATTGATTGGTTTTGATTTAATCACAGCCTCACATTATTAATGTTATGAAGTCCACAGAAAGTGCTCATAAATATACAATAGGCCTATCTCCTGTGAAAAGAAATTAAACAAAAAAACAATTGGCTACAAAAGTCGTTTTAGCACTTGTGTTTCATTGTGTTTTCCCAAACATCTAAAATGATATGTTATTGAAAACTGAGGCTCAGCACTGCAGGTTGGCAAACAAAAGGAGCATGAAACAGCTTTCATGAGTACTGTGCAGCTGCCACAGGTAAAGCAGGAAGACTTGTGATGAGTCATGTTCCCATAGCAACACCCCAGTCTGGGAAGTTATCGCACCATCTCTGGCAGCACATGCTCTCAAAGTGGATGTATATATCATTTACATGGGGGTTGTTATTGCTATCCATGGAGATTATGAAGCCTCCATTATCTGCTGCTTTTTTTAACCACACATCAAAAGAATCACATGGAAATTATCTACTTTTTATAGCTTCTATGCAACCCAAGGAATATTTTAAAGGCATTAAAAGGGCTTAAATGCTGGCCATGACACGTGTGCATGAGCTCGCAGTGAAATTCCTCATGCTCCTTCTCCATTCCTCCCATAACCGAATGGTCCCACCCAGCCTTACCATCTGATGGCCCCCTGTTTTATCGAACCCGAGCAAACAGAATGGTTTGGTCCGCCGCAGGTGTCCAAAGCTCTGTCAAACCCTTTGCTTTGTACACAATGAGCCCTCTTTTATCTGGACACCTAAAGGAGTGGATGGAGAGATAGCAGGGGTGAGGAAGAGGCATAAATAGATTGCTTTGACCCAATGAGGAGAGAGCACATAAAGCCACATTTGAAAGGACTCCTTTAGTGTTTTATTAATGACCCAGTGGGCTATGTCCTGCCTATTTATTGATTTCTTCATCAAGCATTTCATACAGCAAAGACAAAGACTCTTTATGAAGCTTTGAAATATATTACACAAGCGTCCTGGATGCCTTTGCAAGAGATATGAGGAAGAACAGTGTATCAAACTGCTGACTACAATATTTGTGTTGGATTTAAAGAGCATTCATTTGATTCGGACCACAGGGTCATTGTTATTGCAGAGGGTTCATGACCACAGGAAAACGAAGCAGGAAAACTCTCTTTGTTGGCAGCGCTTGCTCTTGCAGACAGAGGAGTGCACGAGCAGACTGTAACCTGACTCTGAGTGGAACAGATTGACAGTGAGCCACTAAGCACATTGAGCAGACACACTGCATTCATTATCATTAGGCGACAGGAGCGCTTTGAAGCCAGCCGGGGCTCCAGCGGGCAGACAGAGCAGGCCAGCAGCCACGTGATGGAGCATTATGGCTTCTGGAGCACAACTATGAAAGGAGCCTCATAAAACGAGCAGGCGCGCTGATGAAGAAAATGCTACTTAACAAGCCTTTTACAGGGAGGATGTAATGAACAGCCCGGCCCTGTAGAGATGATGTTGTGCAGAGATCACAAATGCTTTATAAGAGCCACTGAAAGCTTTGACTCGATGTTAATAGCGTTGCTACATTACTAAAGTAAACAATGGGCTTCTATTGAAGTTGATGTATTAGTTTGTTATCCTAAGAGTATTTGTTAAGAATAATATATAAAAGGTCCAGTATGTAAGATTTGGCATTTATTGGCAGGATTGGAATACAATATTCATGAGTATGTTTTCATTAGTGTATAATCACCTAAAAATAAGAATCATTGTGTTTTTTATTCAGTTGTCATCATGTGACCTGTTTTCACATGGCCAAGTCCCATGCGTCATTTGATGAAAACCAAATAACTAAGCCAAACTCATCAAACACTCTCAGGATTGTCAGTCTTGTGAATATATTCTTTAATCAAATCCTGATTTAAATAATTATTCATCTAATTTCAGCAGATTTCTTGTGTTACGCTAACTCTCTTATTTGGTTAAATAAGCTCTGGAAAAAGTTAGCAAATGAATCTTTGTTAAAGAGATAAATTTAGCCGAAAGTCTGATTTTCTGTCGAGGATACATTTTACTGCAGTTTCTTGAACCCTAAAGATATATTATACTCAAATAAAAGTAGCAGTAAAATAAAGTGTATCATGGAAATGAGCTCAAAAGGCACCAAACAGAGCAGCTGTAAGGTTGGCACATGCACCTGCACTGGGTACAGAGAGTACTGTGTAGTGTACAGTACAACTTATTATATTCTGTCCAATAATGAGCCCATCGCTGGCATCCTTTACAAAACCCCACAGTTTATTAACCCTCCGTAATTACACTGTACCATTATACCATTACAGTGTGACACAGATGGATTTTATGGTGTGTATTTTACTAAATGGATAAATGTTGGTTGTTATTAATTTCTGCTGAAAACTGCATGACTCCAACTGGATACACTACTATTGGAAGGCTTTTATAAGTTCACTGTGTGAAACCAAACACATAAGTGGTGTAAATCAGTGTCAAATCAGGTATAAAATTAAGATTTTCTCAAACTATAATTTCACAAAGTGCCCATTAGAATTAAGAATTGTGTCATTCCCTTATTCATGAATGCAAATTATTGACGTGCATGCTAACATCTGTCCTGCATGCTCGATTGGATTTGGGGATATATAAGTAGCTTCAAGTGGTAGCATTAGTATGAGCTGCAGCAGTTTTGTATACAGCTGTATTGTCTCTTTCTTAATTTCAGATAAGTAATAATAATAATAATAACAATAAATGACTGTGGGGACGTCTTCGGCACCAAGAACAGCCAAAGCTGTTTTTACTGTTACAGGCTCGTAACTGAGTTTCAAATGTACACTGATCACTGAGGTATCTTATCCTGCAATGAGTGTAGTTGCATGGTAATAAAGTTTGCATTTGTCAGTACTGTGCTGCTTCATTCTTCGTGTGTGGCAGCCCTGTGGTCAGTTGTTGCATTTCCAGAGAGCCACTATGCTACAAGTCACATTTGAGTAAAGAAAACATCTGTCAGTTGTTTATAATATCCCCATGCGTGTAAGTTGCATTCATGCACGTATCAAGGGCAACCCCCTTCTACTGAAAATATGTACAACTACACATGGCTAACACTCAGTTCACTCCAAGAATAAGCTTTGTCATCATTTTCCATTAACGTTTGGTGGTTTTAAAGTTTGTGGAACTGAACAGTCATGGTAGCGTGAGCTTGGGTTGGTACATCTTCCTGCTGTGAATATATTATGAGATCTATAATTTCACCCGCTGTCCTCCTGTGCACCCAGCTCTCTACCATAGTAAATACACACAGTCTAAGCATTGACTCAGTCCTCTGTAGCGCTTCCTGTTTTTATCTCTCTCCCTGCACAAACACACAGAACCAAAGCTGAATCCTCAGTGGGTACCTCTGCTCTTACTCATCCTCGTCTAGTCTTTACTGCGAACCGTCGGCCTTAAGGACAAGACTTCCCCCAGAGCAGATTGTATCCATAAACATCTGCTTCAACCATCCTTTAAGGCATTTTCCAAGCTTGGATGCTCTTAAAGGTGTGGACCGCAGTGTAGTCACTCATGCTAAATAAGTTGCATGAGTCACGGAGGGCCAAGCGGGAAAGTAGTCACAACACACCTTGCTCTGGGTCAGGACAGCCACCTTACTCTTTCTGACACAGCAGAGGCACACAGTCATTGGATATTTATAAGGATTTAAAAGCAGCGTAGTGGCAGCTTGGATCTGTAAATTAGGTGTACATCAGGATTAGACAGTGGAAACATGAAGGTGACAGAAGTCACTGGTTTGCGTTGCACAAAGGAATTGTCTTCCCATTCCACAAAAACTATCGCCAAGCATCGGTGAGCGAGCTTCACGGCTCAGTTGCCAGAAGTACAAGACACTGCTTGTACTGAGCAGCTCCCAAGTGTGTGTGTCTGCGTGTGTGCGTGTGTGTGTGTGTGTGTGTGTGTGTGTTCTTTCCTTGCACTACAACTACTCCCACTGGCTGTGCCCATAAATAAGAATGTGTTTTTGGTGAACCTGAAGGTGAAAAGATGATAATCAGTGAAATTTAATTAGCACTCCCTGCCTGTCTACATCTAATGCGAACTGTTTTTTATTATTAGCTGTACTTTTTATGCCTTTATTTGGACAGTGACAGCTAAAGACAGAAAGGAAACTTGGGAAGAGGGGATGACACACAGCAAAAGACTGCAGGACTTGGAATTAAACCCAGGCTGCAGTAAGACTTAGTCTTAACCCATGCGTGCTAAGAGGTGAGCAACCAGCGGGCTGTAAGCAAAAAGTGTTTTAACCCCCAAAGGCAAATCTTGTGCTTCAGATACATGGGCCAGATGTGGCCATCAAAGTGGCTGGGGGGGTCTGGCACCGTGTAGCTCCTCGAGCACCTCCTCTTTTTGCATTCTTCATATAGGATGGAAATAAAGTAACGTTGGTTCAGCACGTCGATCAAAGGTTTGTAGGTATAAAGCAGAAAGCCCTCCACAATAAGGATGTGAGTCTCCTCCTCCTTCCTATGGTCAGACTTTGGGACGATCTCACTATCCAGGGTATTAAATAACACCATGAGACTTCTCAAACTTCACAGTTCTCCAGCCATGCATAGATCGTATTCATCATGGCGTCCATGTCCAGAGCAGTAATGACATCGTACTGCTTAAAGCCATCTTCAACAACTTCAATCTGATCTTGGGGCTTGAAGAAGTCATCCTGATATACCACACAACAGTCGGGCAGGTTCTTGATCAGTCTGTTGGTGATGGTGGTTTTCCCTCCATTGGTTACGCATGTTGACTGTCCTGCTTTTTCTGCCTCCCAATTAATGTAAAAATTGGCAAAAACGTGGATCATCGGTGAACCTCAGGTGGACTGAATAAAGCCTGGTTGCTCAAACAAGCCATCTGTACCAGCACTTACCTGTCAACCAAAGCGGCCACGCTGTTAATTATGTATAACTTAAAGCTTTAATATAATTTGGGTGGGTGAGTTAAAAAGAAATCAAACTCGTTTCAACCTGTTTCCAGAGAGTTTCTGGGGTCACTGAGTGGAGCAGCAGCATGGCAGTACATTACTCTGTATCAGTCACAAAAAGTGCTTTAAACAAAGACATGACAAATTAAGGTCTACCGCTTGGACCTTTTCATGGGGGGGTCATCATTAATTCAGATACATTTTGTACAAATCAGTATGATTTAAGTGATTTAGCAGCTGTGAGCAGCCAATTAATCAATGTCTTGGCAACACACCAGCTTCAAAATTTCACAGCAGGATTGAATATGCCACACTGGCAGAATGATGATGTGATTATTTTTTTAGCATGGTCCATGCAGTATTAACATGTGTTACATAACCCCTAATCAGAGAAGTAAAGTGAGGCTTTGAGAAACCTCCACACCGGCGAGCAATTTCTCGTTAATCTTTAATTAAGCATAAGGTGCAGCGTTGATTCATCCTTTCTCGACGAGTGCTATTTTAAGCCGGCGTCGCCCACTCTTGCCCTCTCTGGGGAGGCAGAGAGAGTCTTTAAAAGCAGAGAAGAGGCTACCAAACATTCCTGTCGAAGCGCGATTAGATTGAGGAAAGCCATTTTAAAGCGGATGCTTGTTTTGATTGTGGACATGCAGGCTGGTTTACATAATGCAAGTGTCTGCTCTAAGTGGCTTTTGGTGTTTGATATCACGTTAAAGATTTATATATTCAAACTAATCCAAACAGAATAACAAAACAGGAAGTTCTTCTGATGTTGTGTTTTGGTAGTTATTATTTTGTTGTTGCTTAGCCATGTTTAATATCAAACATTTTAGGTCCATAGAACCAAAGTGTCTTGCAGAGTGTAAAGATAAAGCAGCATCTACATACTTCAACATGTGCTGACCTGATTTAAATGTATAGTTAATTGGAAACAATCATGGCATTAAAAAAAGTGTAAACTACTTTAATAATGAAACTTGTTTAAAATCTGCACACATACCAGTAGAGTAGAAGCCAAATATGAAGCATCGTCACAGACAAGTAAAGGAACAGTTTGACATTTTGGGAAATACACGTATTCACTGACTTGTCAAGAGTTAGAGCTAAAGCTAGCTTAGCAAAAGAGCGGAGACAGCTAGCCTTACTTTGTTTACAAATACGCTTGGCATCTATTTAAAGTAAAGTACTTAAACAGAAAAGTTTGTGGTTTTATGAGATATTATGCACTGTCACTGTAACAAAAATGGATCCATCAAGCAACTGACAACATGCTCTGGGAAGTGAGCTGCACTGTTGTTAGCCAGTACGAACATTACATTCTGTTTGTGTGTAAATTAAACAAAAGAGACTGAAACTGCTGCTCTATGCTTATTTTTGAACATTGGACAGAGCCAGATTAACTGTTTACCCCCTTTTTTTAGTGTTTAAACTATGCTGAAGCTAAGCTAAGCTAATCGCCTCCTGGCTCAAGCTCCAGATTCAACATTTACTCTTAAGAACTGTAAAGTTTTATGGTACTTGTACGTTACTTGAGTATTTAATGCTACTTTATATTTCTACTCCACTACATTTCTGGGGTGAGTGGTCAACATTTCCCAACATGTTAAACTACTCCGTTAAAAGGTGGATATTGTTTCATACATGTTCTGATTTTATTGTACTGTAGCACAAACAGGACCTTTTGGCAAACAAAATATAAATCAAATGTATGCTCCAGTGGCTATATTTAATTAAACAAACAGCTCAGTGGCAGTCATGTCTGTGTTTTGACACTGTTTGCCCTCCTCTGTGCAGCCACATTCATCTGTTGAACTGTTTAACTTACTGGCTGCCAGCGGTGCCCACCACCAAGCAAACACACACATACACTGTATTTGGAGAGGCCGTGCTTGATGAAAGGTAAACACTGTAATTTTTTTTATTCTTCATGCTCAATTTATGTCCATGTATCATGCACCAGTACAGTTTGTGTTCAGTCAGGTGTGCGACCATAATTTGACAACAGACTTCTGGGTAATGCAGTGTTGGTGGCTTTTTCTGGATGATATCAGACAGTAAATGTAGCTGTCAAAGCAGAGTAATCCAATAGCCTGAGCTGCTTTTGTGCCATCTGGGTCACCTCGGCCCGTCACCCATGGTAACGACACCCCTTCTCAGGTCTGCCTCTATGGTAACCCCCATTTTCACTTCACATCAGAGCCGCTGAGCTGCTCTTATGTTGGTCAGATGCATTTTCTTTTTTCACTTTAGCGTGTTTTGCGAGGGCGAGTGGTTTACCTCGTGGGAACTGGATGCTCACAGCACTTTAACATGATGACCAGCCAAAGATGTGATGTCACACTAAGAGCAAAGGGGCCAGATTTTTATGTAACATTGCATCATGTAGACACAGAAACTAAAACTTAATGTACTCGTGTCCTATAAGAATGACGCAATACGGTTACGGCTAATCCCCGAAAACATCTTGAATGAAATGTGATTAATTGCCAAGTGATTAAGTGATTGTGCAGCAAGATGCTGATTAATTGCCTCAGCTTGTTCCCATAGAAGAAGACACATTTTAATTATGGTCGTTAATCCAAAAGAATATTTTGTGTGTTTTATCACCTCACCTTCAGATGTTTAGATGTGGTCTAAGGCCACAAATACCTTTACTTTCCTTATCACCTACTCAGTGTTAGGCTCCTTATGACCAAGTTATTGCAGTTTCACTGGTTCAAGTCTGGCCAGTGACCTCAGTATTCTCAATTTCTCTCTTCCCACTCGATTTCTGTCTGTCTTACTTAAACTATTAAAGGCAAAAAAAAAAAAAAATCCCCCAAGAGTGCAGGCACTGAGTACAGATTTTGTCTCTTAACAAAGAATTGTATTTTTAGGTAGATAATGTGACTTAGTTGGTTGTATTTTGAGAAGAAAAAAACAGTATGGAGCACGTTTGTGTCATTTATTCTCAAAACAGAGCTGATTTTTTTTTTTTTTATCATTATGTTTTATCAAATGTATTGCTGAGAAATGGTTTTCCATTCAAACAAAAACAATTTAAATTACATATCATCTTTGAAAAGTACAAGAGCTTAGGAGATTTTGTGTTTTTTATAGATTTTACAATAAATGTCATAATGTACGACTGATTTTTCTCTTTTGGGGGGGTTAGGCTGTAGCTGAAAATTCATTTGTATCCCTTTTTGTTTGTATAGTTTAGTTTGTTTTTACTATTTCCTCATTTCTTAGGAGGTATTTGTCCTGTCATGTTTCAGATCAGAGAGTGGACCCAGATGCAGACATAAGGTTAGGTGAATGCAAAAAGAGAAAAACAAATAGTTCAAAAATCCAAGACCAAAAGTCCAATAAAGAGGATCCAGAACAGAGAACACGAAGGGGCAGGAAAGACAGGACAAAGGGACAAAACTCAGCAGGACCTCACAATGACACAAAGGGAACACACAAAGTAAATGGACAAGGCACAGGTGAAACCAGTCAGGGTGGAACAGGATCAGAACTGGCGGGAAAACACAACAAAGGCAGGAAGAAGATAAAGATACACATGACACAATGGGGAGAGAGAGGCAATAGCTACAAAATAAGACAGGAAACACAAAACCATGACATGTCTTTGTGTGTGTAATTTATTGGCTCATTTGTTTATAATAAATAAATAATAATAAATATTTCGTCCCAGTTTTTATTAAACCCTTCACATTCATCACCAGCACTGCCTGCCCTAAGCATCTAGCATCACCTCTCACACTCTAAAGGGTCTAAAATGTGAATTTGTAACAGTTATTTTGGGCCAAAAACCTGGAAATACAGGCTCAGTGGGTGTGCGACAAGATGATAACATTCTGTGTGAGAGCAGCAGCAAGTCACTAAAGCATCATCTCCGATGCTGTTGATGCAACAGTGAAGTCAAAACCAAAAGAGAAATCATTAGTCCGGCCTCCAATGCCGTGCAGGCAGTTTGTGTGTTGTGGATATGGGTTCCCTGGGTCACAAAATGTTTGTTTAACTTAGAGAAAGTTGGAAATAATTCCCTGTGCCATGAAACAAAAATCATATTTTGGGATGTAAACACATAAAAGGAAAAACAGATTTGAGAAAAGTGAGTTTGGAGCTCCTTACAGATGAAAATTTGTCAACATGTAACCTTATCACTCAGCATTTTTATATTCCCCAGACTCCACAGTTGCTGAGATTGAAACAGGCGGTAATTTTATAGTACAAGAAAAAGGAAAATCTATATTTTGATCTGATGAGCAGTCAGGGAAGGACCAGGAGAGCAGGAATTCACACTCTGTGCGGCAGGCATCACATTTTGTGCAGAACATAGTATTAGATCAACATCTCATCAGATATTAATTCAGTGGATTGGCTCCCAAGTGGCAATTTCCAAAAAAATATATATTTTGATGCTGTGAATCAGTCTGTGAGTAGAAGTTGTGGTTCTGCTGCAAAAGATGTCTCTTGGATTGAGTTTAATAAATGAGAAAAATTAGAGATTTATACATGCAGGAAAGTATAAACTGTGCTCTAATTTTAACTCTGTGTAAATCTGAGTGAATTGGATGGACGCCACGGCACGGCCCATGATTTTATCGTGTATTTCCAGCTCTGAGTTGAGAAAAGGCGCCATCCACGCTTGGCAGCTCTCCACTAGTGATTGCACGACACTAAAACTTTTTGAATTTCAAACGTGTGATGTCAAATTGACACCTTTCCAAACAAACCTTTCCCCAAATCTCACTCTTCTCTGTCTCGGCGGGGGGACTGTTCATGCAATAAGGGAGCACCAGATATGACAGCTGAACAGCCTAACACCCTTATCTCTGAGCGTCACCCAGGTCTGAGTAGGTGATGAGGAAGGTCAAGGCAGTGGCTGTTGGATGGGGAGGTGAAGTGGGTGAAAATGGGACCCCTGTAGGTACACTATGACACGTTGTGAGTAGCAAGCACACAAAAACCACAGGAAGCATGTTATCTGCTGTGGCCATCCGTTTGTCAGCTTTGAGATATCGATCCTGGACTTGAAACCTCAAGCAGGAAAGGATTTAAGACATTTGGTGGACTTTTCTGAAAATCCACACAGGAGCTCTCCTTTTCAAGAACAAAGTTCTCAGGAACATTTACGTGCTTTTATAAAAAAATCAGATTTTTTAATATACTTTTTGTTAGTACTTCCTTTATCTTTATCAAACCAAAATGCAATGCATCATATCAGAATATTTGGGGCAGGTAACCCAATTTGTATCTCCATCAGATACAAAAGAAATAAGTTAAAGTGAGAGTAGTAGGACGTAGTCAGAAAATGGCTGCCCACCAATGAGCTTGGACCTGCTCGAGGTTTCTACCTCTTAAAAGGAAGTATTTCCTTGCCACCACCGCCAAGTGCATGCTCATGGTGGGAACTGTTAAGTCTTTGTAAATAATACTATAAAAAGTACAGTAGACGTGCTCTACATGTAAAGTGTCATGACATAACTTCTGTTATGATTTGGCGCTTTATAAATAAAATGAAATTGAACTGAATAGTTCTCACTATTACACATTGATTTAACATAGTTTGACCATTTGATTCATATTTTTTATGCTAACAACAAACATTAGCTTTAGCACCTTTAGGACTAACGCGACTGAAGATCAAAATTCACCTGCAGGTCCCCGTGAATCTTCTAGATTTAAAGATTGTCGGTGTGGACAAATGGGCCCAAATGCCTCCTGAACATTGTGAGATTAGTTTCTTCATACAGGAAGCATCTTGGAGATGTCAAATAAAGGCTTCTCCAACTCCAAGTATTATGTGTCATTCCACTTTCTTGAACAGAACTTTTTATACGGATTGAAAATGTGTTATAATTTCTGTAGTTTTAATGAGTTAACACCAATGTTTGGTTTAAATTTCATGTGAATAGCTGCATTGGAAACATCCATCCATCCATCCATTTTCTGTAATCGCGTGTCCTTATCAGGGTCACAGGGGTTGGAGCCAATCCCGCTCGGCATTGGGCGAGAGGCGGGGTACACCCTGGACAAGTCGTCAGTTCACCACAGGGCTGCTTTGGAAATATGAAGAACATATTGACATGTTGAATACTTCCCCCGACCATATATCCTTATCTTGCTGTTCCTGAAATTCAAGCACAAATAAATTCACCAAATATTGCCACAAAATTTTGTCCTGAAACAACCCCCCTCTCTCTCTCTCTCTCTCCAGAAAACTCACAAATAAAATAAAACTGAGAAGAAAAAGAAGATTATCTAAGGCAGCGACAGTCAAACAAAAGAACTCATCGCAGTGACAGCTGTCAGCGTTGCAGTCCTACATGGTTCACTTTGCTGAGAGAGTTCTGTACATCCAAAATAGTGTCTTAGAGACGCTACATTACATCGAGCCCCATGGTGCCACAATGAATAAGGCATGAGGGGAACACAGGGAAAGTTGTTGGCTTAGGCAAAGAGATGCAGCCACTTCTTGCTGACCTAGATTTCAAGCATTTCAGGGGAGTAATTTTAACTGTCTGCTAATGTGTTCCCATCTGTCCTTTCTTTGGCTTTCAGCTTCTCTAATACACATGTACATGTACAGACATGTATATATTGTTCAGAAAATGGTTTTCTTCCTTTATGTGAGGCACCGTTGGCAGAATAAATAACTGGAGCCTGTGCATGTTTAGTATCAGATAGTGTAAGAGAGATCCACTTTTAAAGGGTGTTTACATAGTTCACATAGTTTTCCACTGGAACAGCAGCAGGATCCTGGTATTTGGAAACACAGGACTCCATGATGTGCTGTGCAGCTTCTATGTCAAGTCTCACATGTCAGTTTTACAAATAAAGAGGTAATACTATCCAACATTTCACAAGGAAAAAGCAAAGATTTGTAAATGTCAGAAACAACCGCACTTTTGCCACTTTTTTGTCTCATAATCAGGATATTTTTTTTTTTTTTTTGTATGATGAAGGCTGTGTGATATTGTTAAAAGCTGCAGTACAAAGCTGCTAACTGGACCTTGATTTGGGACTGTTTTGTCTACTATTTCAAACATCAACAATGAACTTTCACGCTTCGCGTTTCACCTCTGAGCGAGGATGAGAAGCCCTAAAAGTGCCGTGGATGAAATCAAACATCATGAGGAAGTGATGTGGTTGAAAGCTCGGGAAAAAACGAAGAGACAGACCTGGATTTAGAGATTTAGGACTTTTTTGTCTGTCTCAGTGCTTTGAAGTAGCTGGAACTTGAATGTATCACTTAAAATTAGCAACTTAAAACTAGAGTTGTTTATTTTATCATATAGTTTTTTCCACCTTCACACGTGGAGCTTGTTCTTAGGGCTAACTATTCTTAACAAACCTTTAGTCCAACAGTTTTACAGAACATCTATTGGATCTATTACAGCTGTACATTTACAGACTGAAGAGTGTCTAGTAAATAAGTTGATTGGTCAAAATGTATTTTTTTTATTTATTTTTTTTTATTTAACCTTTATTTAACCAGAAAAGGTCCCATTGAGATTAAAAATCTCCTTTTCCTGGCCAAGACAGACAACAGCACAAACTAAGAACAAGTAATTTAAAACAGATACAAAACAAAACAGACAGTATTACAGCACAAAACAACCCCAAAAAAAAAAAAAAAAATACAAGCCATGAATCCGACAATATCAGTTTCAGCAAAGACGCCCAAACAATTCTGTCTCCAGGTTGTTCAAAATGGATTTAAAAGCATTCAAAGAAATCAGATCTTTGGGTTTTATAATGTTCTGTAATGCATTCAAGTCTGAGGGCACAGACAGCGCAAAAGATGTTTCGATGTCTCAACAAAATTTGGGTGTAACTTTTTAGGTATCATGGTTACATAATCATTGTCTCAACAGCATTAATGTGAAACAGTTTTTAACTAGACGTTTAGACATCTTCTGATCAGCAAATTATCCATGTGTTGTTCTCCTGTTTGCATCAGTTGTTGTTCTTGGCACGATGATGCATTCTTCAGATGGGTGAGCAGCAAACCTCCTATGATGTGTTTTCAAGAGGGCTGTGAGATTAATTCAGCGTGGGCAGGGTGTGGGGACGAATGGTGGTGGTGGAGGGGGTTGATTTTGCTTGCTCTGGCTCTCCTCTGGTCTCCAGGGAAGTGGTGCGAGGTGGATGTAAACAGAGTCATAATGATGGCCTATTGGACAGCAGTCAGAAAGGGCTGAGGTCAAAAGGTCATGACAAGAACGTGAAGTTGGCGATCGGGGCAGGTGAACGCCTCCGCCTCCTGGCCACGTCACACTCCTGGGCAGTTAAATGTAGGGCAGCAGGTCGATTGGATCGGATGATCTTTACGGACCCGGTGAAGCAGGAGTATTTTCATGAATTGATTTCTTCCTGGAAGCATGACGTGGGGTGGAGGGCGAGAGGGAGGAATGATTTAAACAGGTCATTAAAACCCACGCATAGCTGTGCACATTATGACTGAGTACTGCCTGTCAAAACACAACCACACTCACTTTCAGCTCCATTATAGTTTATGCCCATCATCACTGAAGCATCATTTATGTCTAAACTGCCTTTCATCTGTGGTAAATTATCTATTAGCACTCAAAATTATCCAGAAAACTATTAAGATGCTGGCATTTCCTTCCAGTGTTGAACATGTGGTCAGACTGAGTAAATACAGACAGTACGTCTTCATCAATATTCAGTGACACAGACATTGAGCTTCAGGGGATATGGGGGCATCCAGTCTGCTAACATGTAACTAACCGTAGGATGTCCCTCTCAACCGCAGTATGGATTTATTTAACCAAGGAATGGATTCGCATGCACTGAATCTATTCTTTGGTTTTCCTGTTCAGAGGATAAACAGGAAGACCAAGGGATGGATTGAGGGCACACAGCTGCAGCGACAGGAGTCAATGCTCATTTGGTATGCTGTTGTTTTAAAGAGTCAGTTCATCTAAATTATGAGCTACCAAAGTCCAAGTCCAAGACAGAATTATGGGATTTTAAGTCAAAAGAATAATTTTGTCATTTTAAATTATGACATAGAAAGGAGGTACCAAGTGGCAATCTCCATGACTGTGAAGAGAAGCCAATGCGGAAATGCGCTATTTGCCACCTCAGGTGCACTAATGATCCACGTCTTTGCCGATTTCTAGATTAGCCGTGAGGCAGAAAAGGCAGGACTACCAACATGGCAGTGGCTAGCACCGTATATTTTAAGCTTAGAGGGGTGACGTCAAACATACGCTGTCCATTCTTTATACTGTCAGTGGGGGTTCAAAGCATAAATTATGACAAATTATGAAATAAATGCCAAAACTATGAAATAAAGTAAGTTCAAATTTGTAAAAAAATACATATATATTACAACATTCCTAGACAAAGTCAGTAAATCAAAATATTGTATTCATTAAATCAAATTACTTTTGATAATTACAGTTCTATAAGATATAGAACTCAGAAAATAAAGAAAATAATCTGGATGAATTGATTAACTTTGGCATAAAGAGATATTCTATCATTAAAACCAACACACAGCACACTGTTAAGCAACCCGTGATATACAAATATAGGTAAAATTATATTCCAAGTCTTCTTTGTCACTTTTCCGTCTTCCTCTGTATGTGACTGAACTGAATAGATTCGCATTGTCCTTTATGGCATGAATGCTCTGATTGTTGTCGCTCACATAAACAAACAAACCCAGAGGAGGCACTTCCCATCACCTCGCTGCCGTCCCTGTGTGGGCCTTAGTGTCTTTGACATTTGAGCCACAGGGTGATGGCACACTGTGTTAGAGAGACACAGCAGTGAGCACCCGTCCAGAGGGGACGACACGCAGTTCACCCCTTAACTCCTGGCAACAAATAATTCATACTGCTAACATTTACTTTGTTCAAATGCCGTCTGGTTTTTATCCACCGCCCCACTTGTGAACCTCAAAGTACCTGTCTGAGGTGAATCAACTGTCTAAGTGAAGTATACAGAAGCTTTTAAAGTTTTGCTGCAGCATAGTGAAAAGTGGAAAAATACCCAGAGTGCTTGACAAACCCCTCACCTCACAAATAAATACAAAGTTATAGCATGAAATACACTTTAATATACAGTAAGTATACAATTTTCTGAGCATTACAAGAGTCCACTTGTAAATAAATAAAAAGAAAGACAAAATAATCCTGTTAAATTCAATTTCAACAGAGAGTATAATCCGGAGGTGTCAGCGAGCGAACCCGAAGCTTCACCAGGAAACATCACAGGATATTGTGAAATTTCAATACCTCAATTCCCAGAAGTCATTTAACATTGCATCAATAAAACTCGCACTGCTTGGACCTGAACTTCCTTCTCTTTGTGGCTGCAGGCCTGAACGTCGGGACTTTCCCAGCAGTTAATTAGAAAAGCAGTTACTCAAATAAAAAAAATAAACTCAAAATAAATCAATTAATCACAAGGCATCATTTTTTATCTTCTTCCGAGGTTTGGTTGAGGGTCGGAGGTCATCAGGTCCGTGGGCGAAAGCACAGTGTTCAGCCTGCAGGGGGCAACGCTGAGGGTGGTGGTCGTAAAACCAACAGGGACGAGTTTTCAGGGCACCGGGCGCAACGGGCTTCCTCTTGGTATCCGCCCTGGAGGACTTCTTGTCTCGCCAGTCTCTTATGTGCACCCTCCCTCCTTCCACTAGAAGAAAGGGAACAACAGGAAGACACAAGTCCTCTTCAGAATAAAGTTAGCTTTCCAAAAGTTACAAATAATTAATGAAAGTTGCTAAAGAGTAGCGCAGTGGAGGCGCCACCAATATCTTAAAGTTAAAATGTAAAAAGTAGATGGCCATAAAAACTTAAAAGGGGAAGTCGACTACAACTCCCAAGGTGCATTTCAGTAACAAATGAATGGATGTGTTTTGATACATTTTTGATTGATTTTTTAAATTCTGTTGCGAGCATTTCAAACATTTATCAGAAAGGTGATGAAACATTCAGCAGTTTAAAAAGTTCACTTTAGGATCTTTGGCTGGTTCTTGTTTCTATGTGGAGAACACATTAAAGAAGACTTTCACAAAGGGAATCTGAAGTTGAGGTTTGACTTGTTAAAAATGAGAAGTAGAAGCAGGTATTAGCAAAATGTGACTTTATGGCTTTGGCAACTGAGAAAAGTGAATATTGGTAATTATTAAGATTATTTTTTTATTATATTTAACCCCCTTTTTCAAAATTCTTGTGTTTTTTTATCTTAAGTCCTTAAAGTGTTTCTGTTTTTCATTTATTCTTGTGTCTAGTCTACTGTCACTGGCACTAATTTAATAACAACAGTGGAAATCAATACAGAATAGAGGTCCAACTACCTCTAAAGACTTGGTGGTTGTTCTTGAGCAGCGTCTGAAGACCTCCACACTCCTTCTTCAGGAGCTGCAGGGTTTCCTGCTCCAACAGGCCAGCGACCTCGCTCACAGAGAGGCTGCCTGAAGAGGAGGGAGGCGGGGAAGGAAAGGATGAAAGACAAGAGCAAAGAACAGAGTGACAAAGGAGCAGGAGGAGGTCCATCGATGTTAACATTCATCAATATATTAACACGTTGCTTCAGGCATGCACAGAAATAATTTTTATCTGCCATTACAGAGCAAGACAGGAGCATCCGATACAGCTGATTGGACCTGAGTCGGTGTCACCACTGAGGCAGAGCCGTGACTGCGGTCTGACATTGTCTCAGTGAAAATGTTCCAGGAGTGAAGGGGTGATAAATGCTATATACAGAACATTTTACTTCAGTCACTGTCTTTCAGTGTTAGTCAGGGCTGTGAAGTGTGCTCAATTAAAAGCTGCTCCAACAAGCTGTCAGAGCAACCAGCATGCATTTCACCGCTGCATCTCCTGGCCGCTTGAGAGCGTGAGTCATTGTCATCACTCCCCCACCGGGACAATAATTTTAGATACCAAAGAGCAAAAAAAAAAAAAGGAGACAGGGGGATATTGAAATACACAAAGTCCTATGCTCCAAGTTTAGTGAATAGTAAACAGATAAATGGCGTACCCCTTTGTTCACAGCAACCCGCCTTTGGGCTCAGATTCATCAGATTTTCTATATTTCTGGCTTTGCCCTTTTTCCCCCAGAAGAGAATTCAATCAGGGCTGACCTTTGGTTTGTATAAATGACAATCCTCCTCCTCTTCCTCCTCATATTGGAGAGGGACACACCAAAGGATTTCTAATGCTCCTTTGTGCCTTTTCATAAACAATATTTGACCTAAATCTGCAGACTTCTTTATGCAATCTTCTATGATGGAGATTGCATAAAGATGTCTGCAGCTTTTACACCAAACCTCCGGTGGCACTTCAGGCAATCCCTGTCGGCTTAGAGATGATTGAATATGAGAGAATTTCACTGTGAAATATATTGGCTCTGGCCTCTGATCCATGCTCAGTTGGTAAATTCAATTTTACAGTAAATCTACATCTGGATTTAGAGCTATGACGGTTTTTGGTTTTGTTTTTTTACGCCACTGAAATTCATGAGAAAACATATTGTCCACTCTAATACATCCTAAATTTAGATGGTCAAATTGCTGAGTTAATCCTTAAAATATGCAACACACATCCCACATTCACAGACACTCGCACGGCCAAACACAGCTCTGTGCTGCAGAGTGTGAAACTGGGCAGACTGCCGTCCTACAGCCCAGACGCCAGGGAGCTCCAGGCCTTAATATAATATCAATACACTGTTTAGAGCTGCCCTTTACCGCCTACATTGTTAATGGGGATTAATGGGAGAAGGTCGGTATTGACAGAGTAGACTCTGCTTGGACTAAGACCAACTTACACGATTATTAATGGCTTGACTTGGCATACAGTTAGATTTTTTTTTTTTTAAGGTTGAACGTCCCTTGTGCAAAACATTAAGATGGCCACCGATTGATTGCTTGTAGTGGATGATTGTTTTTTGCTGCTAAGGCCAATTCTGAATCAGGCTGAGTGGAGAAAATGAGCTCTAAAAATTGCTGAGTGGTGACTAAACCATGTGAAAGGATCATTTTCAGCTACAAAGACCACAGCTGTAACAAAGGACTGCTCGTGTTTTTATGTTATTGTCTATCAAAATCTGAAAATTATCTAAAACCGTTAACTGTCTTTACCTAACCTGAGAGTCAGGACCCTCCCGAAGAGTCACAAGTTGGGAAAGAAGACAAAAAAAAACATATTTCTGTGTGCCTGATATCTGAGTCTTTAACAATAGTAATAATAATAATAATAATAATAATAATAATAATAATAATAATACTCATTAGCTGAGAGAAGTGTCAAAATCTACTGGCTGTGAATAATAAATACATAATACATTTTAAATCACCAACATAATCATAATATTATGTCTGCTATTTTCATTATTGTGTGCCACTTAAAATGTCAGGAACTAGTGAAAATGCCAATTGCAGTATTCCAAAGTTCAAGTTGACATATTAAAATGGTTTATTTTGTCAAACCAGCGATCTAAAATCCAAATTTATTCACTGAAGACTGAGGTCAGCAGCAAATATTCAAGTTTGAGTAGCTGGAAAAAGAGAATCTTTTGCCATTTTTTCCTTATATGTTGACCTACCAATCAATAAATCCACTAATCGATGCAGCTCTAATATTATGATGGTGTAATCATATTCACAGGTGATCAGGCTGCACGTGTCGAGGACGATCACTCTGCAAACTTACTGCTGGCTCTTCTGGAGGATTGTGAGCCTAAACTGGCAAAAAAGTGTGATGGGAGGCGCCCACCCGTTAATAACAGGCTGCACCCACTCTCACCCACTCCCTTTTTCATGCAAGCTGTTTCTGTGCAGCGCATACACACAGAAACAATACAAAGATTTAGAGATGCTATGTAATTTTTTTTTGACTAACTGCACCTGTCAAATGAACCAGATTTCACTGACTGGAGGTTCAGAGTTGAACGTTTGATGCAAAGCTACACGCTGACTTTCGTTCTCAGCATGATTACATAACTACATGAGTCCTGTCAGCAGTACAGCAGTACAGCATGCATGAATTAATAACTCAAAGCTAAAGTGGCCGGCTTCACACATTCACACATTTCACACATTAACTATTCGAAAACGCCAGTGAGATAATATACAGAATTTTAACTTCAGGCCACAGATATTATTCTGCATAACAGCAGTAAGGCTGTTTGAACATTTTTCACACTGATTTCAAGAAAGAGTGAATAATAAAAGGTATATAAGATAACATTTTGATTTCTATCAGGAAATACCTCTATACAAGGAAGCAAAGTTCGATACCCAGACCTAGACCAAGCGATAACCTCCATGGCAGTGAAGTGGAGCCAAAATCTGCAGTTCCTCAAACGTCTACTTGAGGCTGGCTCCAGAAGTGAGTCAGTCTCCATAAGTCCCCATGTTAAAATGTCCAACTTCACAGCAGAAATAAACATGTTTACAGCCTGGTACAAAAAACAGTTTTGGTCTCTATAGCTAATTTCCCCGTTCATGACAACTGTACTGAGGGTGAATTTTTATAGAACTCACCTGTTCAAATTATATTAAGGCTTAAAGTTTTGTTTTTTTTTTTAAAGATATTTTTTGGCCTTTTTCAAGCTTTATTTTTGACAGAGACAGCTGAAGTGTGACAGGAATGTGGAGAGAGAGAGATGGGGAACGACATGCAGCAAAGGGCCGCAGGTCGGATTCGAACCCTGGGCCGCTGCTGAGCCTTCGTACATGGGGTGGATGCTCTACCAATTGAGCTAATCGACGCCCCAAGGCTTAAAGTTTTGTGTAATTGACATTGCGGCTGCTTTGATTGACAGGTAAGTGCCATTACAGATGGCTTATTTGAGCAACCAGGTATCATTCAGCCCACCTCAGGTCCACCCACGATTCACGTCTTTGTCAATTTTTACATTAACCGGGAGGCGGCAGAGGCAGGATTGCCAAAATGGCAACAGCCAGAGCCACGACACTCTGAGCATCACATACAGCTCTGTGGGTGATGTCACAGATATGACGTCCATATTTACACTGTCCCTATAATGCCCTAGATACAGCACTTTACACATGCACACATCTAAAAATGTCCAGCTCTCTAAATCTTAGTCATTGATGTTTGTATAACTATATATTTCACTTCCACAGGTGGGGAAGCATACCACACATTTGTTTGGACACCGAAAGCTCCATTAAAGGATCAGATTTACTGGCATCTTGCGATGTAGTTGCGGATTGCAACCCCCTCCATTAAGAAACAAGAAACTAGGTCATAAAAAACGTGAATTCAGAGCCAGCGTTTGGTTTGTCTGATTTTGGCTACTGTAGAAACACGATGGACAGAGCGTCTGTAGAGATAAAAGGTTCATTCTAAGGTCACCAAAACATAACAATTCTTATTTTCAGGTAATTATACACTGATGAAAATATAGTTATGAATATTATATTCCATAATCTGTAAAGAGAGCCCTCTAAATACTCAAACCTTTAAGGTGACAAGCTTTCTTTTGTATGCATCTTTGTTTCTGAGCTAAATGTGTCTCTTTGTACCTGCAAAGAGAGATTAAAAGGAGCTCAGGAGTAACTGATAAATATGTTGAGCTAAATATGGACTAACATTAAAGCCAGGAGGCTATATAACCAAAATATTACTTAAGTATCACTTTAAATATAAAAAAAACCTAACACATTAAAATATCAATAATCTTCACACCCTTTGAAGATGCATTAAAAATGAAGAGAAACTGAAGCTCAAAGCCCTTTCAATGACTCTGAAGCCCTCCAGGATCTATTCAATATTAGCTGGCTCACCCTGAATTTACCCTTTGTTCTTACACAGCAGATAACTGGTAGGAATACCTCAATACAAATGCATACTCATGCATAAATCATAGATGGTGGTGCATTATTCATCCAGTCATCTCTATACAGAGTCACAGACTCCCTTTATTCGCTCTCCCTCATATTTTCTACCTCTAATTTCAGCACTGACATCCTGACAGAGAATTTTCTGTTTTAATCATAGTAGTCCTCATCTCCTTATCTCATTCATATTGTGCGTGTCTGTGTGGCAGCGGGTGTGCAGAGGCGTTGACAAAGGTGACGCGTGGGCGGCGTGTGAGTGAAATAGTGTGTGTCTATGTGTGTGATGCCGTGTGCGTATGTTGCACTCTCTGTAGCGTGCGGTGCAGGAAGCGGCTCGCAAAGGGTGAGACACAGAGTTCAAAGTGGCTTCGCTCTGTGTCACGAGGGCCCCGCCAACTGATGCCGGGAGGGGACAGGGTGCTGACGAGGGAGGTGCAGGGTTAGATAGGATGATGGAGGGGGGGATCAGACGAGAGGTTCAGAAGCTATGGAAGCTGCCAACGTGCCACGAAGCACCTAGAAATGTATTTTTAAAGTTACTGACGAGAAATGTGAGAAGTGATTCATCCGTGTTGTTTTGGAGGTAAGTTCAGGTTACATCTATAGCTGTCCTACAAAGGCAAACAGCAACTATATATTTAGTCTAAAAGAAATAGTTTGACATCTTTAGGAACGTGCTTATTCGCTTTCTAAGCAAAGAGATAAATACAAGCCTTAAATACAAGGCTACAGCCAGCAGCCGGTTAGCTTAGCTTAGCATAAAGACTAGTAATGGAATGTTGCTGACTCTGTTCGAAGGTCACAAAATCTTCTTACAAGCACCTCTAAAGCTCAATAATTAATAACAAACACCACATAAAAAAAAAAAATGTGTCAGGCTAGCAGTTTCCCCCCGTTTCTAGTCTTTTTGCTAAGCTAAGCTAACTGGCTGTTGGCTGATTTTGCCATTTGTTTTGCCGTATAAAAAATATTATGCCACATAAATGGATAAAAATGTACAAAAACATGATAAAAAAAAAAGAGATAAAAAGCAAATCAGACCACTGTGCTGACTCAAGGAACCGCCGTTACTGCACACTTTTCCACACAGGCAGCCAACAGATAACTCAAGCTAGAAGCTCTATATCAAGTGGAAGCTAGCTGGAAAATTTAATTAAATTTACATATTCAGTAATATATATTACTATATACAGACCTTAGCAGAGTAATTGAGTTCATGATTACACATAAATGAGGCAGCAGCTAAAACACTTAGCTAAACACCTGCTAAAGCTAACATAACAGGCTAAGCAGATCTCAGTAGCTACCATTATAAATATAAATGGTAGGAAGACAGACGCCTAGTGAAACAGATTTACCTCTAAGCTATGGGCTGTAAATATAAAAGACGACATATTTGTTTGTTAACCAAAGCTTATTTTGGATTACCAGTGTGATGATAAGATGCTGTACTAACTTAATCATTTGGCCAAAACCAATTTGACAAATTTTTAGTCAAATGTAAGTATGAATAAACATTTTGTTCAAAAATAAATGTACAAGAAGGCTAAAGTGGATCCTGAATTTCTCATCGTAGAGTAGTATCAGCATTTTTGAACTATAATGTTGGCTCTAAGGTAGTGACTTTTTGGGGGGTTGGTAAATTTATCAGTCTAAAAGGCATAAAGCGAAGGCAGTACAAAATTTGTATCCATGTTAAGCAGTTTGCAAGCCAGCTTGAAAACTCATCACTGCTTCTGTAACTAATCTCTTCCTTACAACGCACAAGCAATGAATTCAGAATTTAACCCCTAAAATGCACCATAATACGAGTTGATCAGTGAGCTTCACAGATTTTGTGCAATACTGTGGACTTAATCTGAACCTGTTCATCTCTTCTTTATCAGCTCATGTCAAAAGAGGCTTGTGTGATTTGTTTGTTTGTCTCGGGTGTTTTGTGGCTGTTGGCGGTTTACCTCCTCGGTTCCAGTCACTGGAGGAACCCCCGTCGTCATCTTCAGTCATTCCCAGAAGAACATTAGCAACCTGCAGGACAACGCCGTCAACAAAGTCCCGCGGGAGAGCAGCGCAGTTTCGAACCGTTTCAACCCTCTCTCTGGGCTGGAACCCGGCTCCCCAGCTGCTCCCGGGGGTCCTGTCAGTGTCTTTGTTCCCATGGAAACAGTCCACGTCATTTCTGACATCTGACCCTTGAACTGTGACCCCAGAGCTAGCCTGGCGGCTCTCGACGTAATAAGCTCTTCGCTGCTCAGCGTCGGCCTCGTCAGGTAGCTGGTAGTTTCTTGACTTCCCCACCAGACACACCTGCGGAAAGAGGAGCTGAATGTCAGGACGACTCCCATGGATAACACTGTAAAAACCAGAAAATCAAAAGTAGAAAATGACAGTACAAATCCTTAATATGTGCCTTTGGGTATTTATTTATGGGAAAGACAAAAATCAGAAACATAAATAGAAACCAGCGTGCTGTCTTGACTTTTTAACCACCCACTGACTCCATCACTAGGTAGTCTTTTTACACACTGCCAGCACCTTGAAAAGTTACAAGAGTGTGAACGTGCACTATATTTATCACCAGATTAGACTCGTCTTTTCTGTTAGTGTGATCATTTTCAAAAAGAAAGCCCGTGCTAAAAATAATCCAGGTATAGAGCAATTAAAACTAATTACACGGTGTCTTCTACCTTCGAAGCAGCCTGACAGTCAAACACTGTAATAAATCCTTAAAAACAACGTCCAAATTATTTTCAACAGAGTAATAATCAAAATAAAGAATTATTTAGGTGTTAAAGGAGAGGTTATCTTAAGTCTCAAAAAAATAATAACCCTAAAGGTGTCATCAAAGATATCTTGATAAAAATTCAGTGTTACAAACTGCGATTGTGGAGTTTAAAGGTCCATTATGATCAGAACATTTTACACTGTTGTTTTCCCTTCATGCCTGGAACGGGGGGGTGAGACGAGCTGTATTCAGTTGTTTGCAATCTGCAACTTCACAACTAGACGCCACTAAATCCTTTACCTTTAGAAGATAGGTCTAATGACAACATCCAGCTGCGTTAAAAGAAGTGTAGGGTACAAACACAGAGTTCTTGGGGCATGACCAAGCGGCAACCTCTGGGGAAATGAAGCCAATGTGGAAGTGCTGAAAACTGTAATTCCTCGAGTGGTTGTGGCGTAACAAGCAGTACATCCAACATGGCAGCGGCCAGTGCCACATATTTTAGACCCATACAATTTTTTAATTCTGTCGCTCCCAACTGTACAGAACTGCTATACTAAATTTTTGGGGAGTTATCTGATAGTTGACAGCAGTAGAGGCGGACAGGAAACACATGGAGAGAGATGACAACAACAGCAACAGAGGTCCTCAACCAGAATCAGTGGGATCACAAGTACGGCTGGATTTAAAGGACTTCTTTCTATTTTCTCATTTACGGATCAAGGACGAGACAAATTCTGTGTAAAATACAGGAAGTCAAACACACAGTTCTGAATCTGAACTACGTGAGCCTACCCGTTTGGTGGACGGTATTCTCAGGCAGTCCTCTTCAGTGTTGAAGCCACTGAATTGGCTGACCTCAGTGATGAAGTCGATGTACTCCTTATACTGAGACTTCTTACACTGGCGTCTCTGGTATTTTCCATAGAAGTCGAAGAAACAGCAGGGCAGGACGAAGTACCGGCAGGAGTAAGAAGACCTGCAGTGAGAGGAGGAGGCAAACTCTTACTCAGTGCTTTGAAACTGTAAAGTTTGTGTTGATACTTTTCTATCCTTTAAGTTAACTTCAACAGACAGGAAACAACATTTCACTGACAGATCATCATCTGTGGTCACATTAGATTTCTCACACTGAGGCTCGCCATCGCCATCAGGTGGACGCCTTGGAAAACACACACTTGTGAACTTCACATACACACACACACACACACACACATATTCACACATCCTCCCTCTGCCAATAATGTTGTTCCCAATTGGAGAGATCAGCTGGCACTTGAGCTGCTGAGTGAGATTGTGTCCGCTGATGACTCGCCTGGCTGCTATAACGGGGATCCACGGTGTGAGCTCGTCTGAGTGGTTCCCAATCAGCCAGTCCGTACCCGGGAATAAGAAGCTCTCGCTGGGAGTAATTGCCTTTTCCTGAAATAGAAAAGACCCAAAAAGCACAAGAGCTCCTTAGAGCAGGGAAGATGCACGTCTGCATGATTTGATTCGGAATCACTTTATGGAAATTGTCTCAAAAAAGGGAAAACTTTTTCATCTTCTCAGACTTTTAATACAACACAAAAGACACGTCAATGTGATATGTATGAAAACTCATCAAGACAGCTCGGAAATATATAAAAAAACCTTTTATATTTTGCTAATTTCAACAGACAGGCCTGTCACCAACACCACACATGATGTAAGGTGAGAGCACCGAGGTCTGTGAGGTTCAAAGAGGGCCTTCAAAAGAAGGTTCAGGACTGAGTACAGCACCCCTGGGGGGGCCCAGAAAGATTGGTCTGCCACATCCGTGCCGCATAAATCAATCAATAATAGATGACCTGAAATGGAAGCAGTCAGCAGCTTGTTGTCAAATGAATGAGTGCAGCCAGGAGGCAGACAGGAAGCTGCAGAGTTTTCAGAGGCGGCTTTCCCT
The DNA here is from genome assembly GCA_033000465.1 of Sciaenops ocellatus. NCBI lineage: Eukaryota > Metazoa > Chordata > Actinopteri > Sciaenidae > Sciaenops > Sciaenops ocellatus. Next base: position 10,092,494 of record CP136875.1, on the reverse strand, counting down.
GAGAATATGGACGTATGTTGTTTACATGAATACGTCTGAATTCAGCGTTAGTCCTCTGAGCAGTATTACTGTTTTTATTTTGTAGCTTGTAGCAAACATTACACACAACAAGAGTCTCTTAAGTATAACACTGCCTGTTCCAGAGCCAGTGTAAAAACATCAATGTTTTATTACTGTTAAATCTTTAAAATAAAATTCTGAATTTTGCACCATGCTTTTTGCAAATGACTCACAGTTTAATGTTCATTTTAGGGCTGCAACAGACAGTTAAATCTGATGGATACTTAGTCAGATAATAATATTAAATAACAATAATTGTAAATACCTCAGTTAAATTAATCAATTAATCATTTAGCTTCCCAGAGCCCATGGTGAGGTTTTGTTTTGTCCAGTAGAACAGCTCTAAACCCCAAGATAATGATTGCTGTGCACAAAAGCAGGAAACTGACTGACTAAATGTTAATGCACTCCTTTTGATAACATCTTTTGGATTACTACATTTACATAATAAATATCTTGCACACTTAAATATTCTGCATACTGTAAACTTTGCACACTACCTGATGAATACTTCATTTTCGCACACATTTCTGCGCAAAACTGTACACCTTCTTTTCATTTTAAAATCATTGTGCATATAGTTATATCTTATCTACTATGTGATTATTATCTTCCTCATGTTTTTTACTTTTTATGGACCAAACACCAAGGCGTGTGAAAGCCTGACAATAAACCAGTTTCAGACTTTAACCAACAAATGTTGGCACAAATACTGTGTATTTAAATGTATTTTGAGTATTTAAGGATTACTTGTTAATGGTCAAACAACAATTTATATTTATTTATTCATAAATGCATCTATTTATTTAAAATTGAATGTCTTATTTTTATAAGAAACTCAATTTTAATGCTCAGTGTTTGACACTTCAAAGTTCAATCTTGGTTTTAAAAACAGCAGTTAACAAAACAATCGCACCTCTAGGTCCATTAGCAGTTGTTCCAGAGCTTTCCATCATATCACATGATCTTCATCAGCAGATAGTGTTTTCACAATTATTATGGCAAGCGTCAACGGCAATTAAATGGACCTTGACGTCAGATTATTTTGTCAGCAACCTGATTTATGTTTTGTAAGTAAAATGTGTGTCTGTCTCTAACAGCAGAATCTGTATTTAAACCTGTTTAAACGTGAAGCATTAAAGCAGTGAGGGGGCTGAAAAGACACCTACATCATGATTCTATGTAAAAAGATAATAACACCAATTAAAAAAACCTGAATATGGCGACAATTAATCCGCCTTCTTCGTGCTCAGCCCACTCACCTCTAGCAGAGTCTGGGGACCGTACATGTCCCAGATCTTCCTCTTCCGAACGTCGATGCCCTTTCCAGGATGCTGCAACACAAGACGGCGTGACGGTCAGCGGCTAATCGTTCTTGGCCACATTCACTGTGTGTAATTTCAATTACACCTGTTCGACTTTGTGATTAACCATTAAGGAGACGTGCTACTGGAGATTGAATATATTCAGAGACGTGAATCCCCTCACCTTGGCTCAAACCTGCTCCATGTCATTGATTTAGCTGCCAGGGAAGATTTGGCTAATTGAAAGACCTCTGCTTTGAGGGGCTTTAGCAAGAGGCGGTTTATCTGGATTTTAGAGTGGTCAGATCAACAAAAGGTAAATTCAATAGCAATTTATTATAAATCTCTGATTCCTTCCTAATTAAATAAAAACTGGTGAAAAAATCAGATCAGAGTGCTATTTTTAGCCACTTAGCACGGTCCACCACTTCAGTCCAGACGAGAGCGGCAACATCTGTTCAGTGAATCAACGAGATGATTGAAAGAAAATTAATCAGCAACTATTCTGATGGTCGATTCATTGTTTGTCATTTTTCATGTGATCATTTACAAACAAGATGTGAAGCTGTCAGGCTTATTTGCAGCTCTATTCCAGACTGAAATTAGTACTAATGGATGGATTGCCATGAAATTTAGCACATTTACGTTGACCTCAGGATGAATTTTAATAACTTTGGTGCGCCATCATCAGGTCAAAATTTTATTTTGTATAATATATTCATGATTATTTTGTTTATTCTAATAATTTTGTTAAATTCAGTTCAAAGAAATTCAATTCTTCACAATGTAGTTTTTTGTTGTTGTTTTGTTTTGGGGTTTTTTAGCTAAGTAGCTGCAAACACAAGTCTGTTTGGTCGTTCATAACACAGTAACATTCAGGCTTTTGACTGTCCTCAGTTCAGATTTAGATTTTAAGACATTTCAAACTGTTCCAAGCACCAGATATATATTTATTTATATAAAATCATACCTATATAACCACTGTTTATAAGGTTTATATGTTTATCAAGTCAGTGCTGACCCAGAAGGACAAGCGACCACTTTGTGGAAACTAATGAATCTGAATAAAGAATTAAGTAACCTCCTATCTATCTCCATCTACATGCTGCTTCTTTTCAGTGGCTTTTGTGGTCTTTTTGGTTGCTTTTAAACAGGAAGTGACATACTGTATATCATTAGTGATTCAGTGTTAACGATTCCTACATTCAGAAACTAATCTAGGCAGGCCAACATTCACGTAGCACCAAACGTACCCCTTCGTTGGTCAGTATGTGAACAAGCAGGCCGTTTCCACAGCCCAGGTCCACAAAGGACTGTCTGGCAGTTAGATTTTTCTCTGCTCGCTCCTCGGCCCACAGCACCTGCAGAACAGCGACAGAGTCTCAATAGTACTGTGCGTTCGTGTTAGTAAAACTCAATTTACACCTGCCTCTGGCATGACATATGAATTGTTTCCCTGGGTCAAAGTCATGTTTCACACTCGAAATTGATTGGCCCAGTTTTGGTTGCAAGACCTGACAACGTGTGACAGATAAAAATGAGTTTCACCTACACCTGTTTGTACACTTGTGACATGTGAGGCATGAGGACGATTCTTCAAGACCCAGTTCAAGTGTCACTGATCAATAAAACAACATTAACGACCAGGTTTGAACTCACAAGGAGATATGTAGCAATGGCAACATCCTCATAGACAAACTTCTCAGGATCTGTAACCTCAGGCCAAACCTAGAGAGAAAGACAAACTGAATATTAACATCATTAAATCAGTAGAAAAGTTAAAATACAAATCACACCGAGTCGACTTTACCTTGACCATGGCCTTGTATTTCTCCTTCAGCTGCTGGTACATGAGGCTGTACTTCTCCACCGGCAGCAGAGACAAGGTGCTCTTGAACTCGCTGCTCTTGCACTCGGTGGCCCAGCGCACCAGTTTAGGCAGCAGATCAGTGGACAGCCAGGGCAACTTCGGATACGCCACGCCATCAGAGAACCACGCATCTGGAGTCAACGCATGCAGCTCCAAGACCCTGCAGATGAAGCCAGAGTCATCTAGATGTTGTTTTATGTGTATTATAATCTAAATTTATAAATTCTAATCTGAAAACCATAAAGACATTGTATCATCATGATACACTGTACCAACCAGGCAAAGGGGGCAACTGCTGCCAGCATTCCAGGCTTACTGTAACTGATTTGTGATAATTTTAAATGAGAATTTGTTTGAGAATATGTGGATATTATATATATATATATATATATATATATATATATATATATATATATATATATATATATATATAATATCCATTAGCAATCTTTGATTTTTGTCCCTGTGAAGGCACAAAGTGCTTTGAGACCAACGCTAACACTGAGGGCATCATTCAGTGGTAGATGTTATTCTTTGTTTGTATTTATTTAACACTGTATTTATGTGAGAAGAAAGTGTCTAAAAGTCCACATATCCACATTGATATAATAATCAGGGTCATTTTTCTTCGTCTCGAAGGCTGCATTGCAATGAATATTTTTGTTCTAAGTGAAATTAACAATGAACATTGTAGTTTTTTAGTTCCTATTCAATATTTCTAAATGTCAGACACTGAATGCTTCCATCCTGATAAATGTTGGTGGACTGTAAAAATAGAGGACAACGAGAGAAATAAGTCAAATGCTTCCATACTCAAAGAAGTCTAATACTGTATAATGTTGACAATAAACCAAACAAAGAAACATAATCATCTTATTTAAACTCTATGGGGGTTTACACAGGGTAATGCATATGTCCTGAGGTCACTGTAGGGGCAGTGTTAAATTTTAGATTGTTATGAGGACACTGACTTCCTTTTTGAGACACAGAGCTGCTGTACGTTTGTGTTTTGGAAAGCAGGCTGCGTTCTGATCATTACTATGGTAACAGAGGATACAGATACATGCAGGTACATCACAGAGAAGCTTTTACAGAGTCACTCACCATTCCTCACCGTCCTGATGGAGGAGCTGAATCTGATATATGTTTCCTCTCTTCAGACACACTCGCCCCTCTGAATCCTCTTCGAATGGAAGAAAGGTCACACGTTGTCTGCCAAAGTCTTAAAAGGACAAGCATAGTTTTTAAAGAAGATACTATAAGAGAACAGTTTGTCAGAGCCTCTCATTCAGGTCCACTCTTACCTTTGAGTATAAGCTCTCTGTGCAGGTTTGTCCCATAACAGTTCACTTTAGGGATGATTGTTCTGACACTAGAGGTCCAGGGTTTGTCCTGTGTGTGTGTGTGTGCAGGTGAAACATCTCTGCTGAGGAAGGAGAACACCTCATGAGAGAGTTCAGGCTCATCCAGCAGGAACTGCACAGCCTCTCTGCCCTCATGTTCGCCTTCTGTCTCCTTCACTCCGCACAGACGCTTGTTCACGACATGAGGTTTCTTTACCCACACGTCCACGGCTGACCAGAAGCCTTCGGGAAGAGTTTTACATTCTCCTGGGAACTTTAAATCAAATAGTTTGGGCATAATTGAGTGTCAAACACGACCACGACCCATGTGTTTACATACGGGGAATGGACTTCCGGCGACTTTTATTTTGTAGATACGGGAAACTTTAAGATAAAACTCGCAAGTAAAAATTAGTTCGTATAATTTAATAAATTATATCCTGACATAATAAATAAAATTTTGAGCTTTATTATCAAAATTACCTCATAAAAGTGAATAAAAATGTGTCGCTATGTGATGACGTGTACACAGTAGACTAATATCCATCATACAGCAGAGGGCGCTGTTGCCATGGAAACAGAAACGATGTCCATGGGTGTTCACGTTGTTGTTGTCACGTTTATAAACATTTAATCATTATTTTAACCATATTACCAACATCATACCCTGACTATTACCATTACTATGTAATATTAATGTTACTTTTAGGATGATTAGTTACATTAACAAAGTTAATAATTATTAATAAAGTTAATAATTAAGTTACATGTTAACTCATGTCTCCTTTACATTATTCACACTGTCCATGATTGTATATGTTATACATACTTAGTATACACAAAAACAAATGTAGCCTATATAAAGGAGACGATGGAGATGGTCAGCTTGAGGAGGGAGACGCCTCAGAACACACTGCTGAACATCCAGGGATTGGATATTAAGATGGTGAGAGCATACAGATACCTGGGTGTTTACTTAACAATAAGCTGGACTGGTCTGACAACACAGACGTCCTGTACAAAAAAGGTCAAAGAAGGTTAAAAACTTTCTATGACACTGTGGTGACAGCTGAATTACTCCTGCATCTCCATTATGATACATAATGTTTACACGCACAAAAAACTTGTATTTATACGATAAAATATGGAATAAAACACTAACCTCAACCGTAATCGTAACCGTAAAATAGTACTGATATCCTGTTACCGAAATAGTAGAAAAGTTATATTGTATTATTAATAATTCTTTTTGGGGGGGTAACAGTAAGAACAGTAAAGATAGTCATATTTCATGGCAAACCCTTTATTTATACAGAATAAAGTAGTATTTTATATTAGAGACTGTTAATTGTAAAAACTTTATTTTATACGACATTCATACAGCATTTTCATGTCAATTATATGGCAAAACAGCATTACTTTTGATGAAAAAAACTTTGTTTTTATATGGTAAAATATGGGCTATAACAGACAACTTTAATGTGAAATCAACAGTACTAATACTGTAATATTAGAAAAAGTTATACCATATTTATTATGATAAAATTCTGATAACCACAGCTGTCAGTTTTTTACCATAGAAACAAAAGGATTTTTGTTGTTTGTTTGTTTTACAGATCTCAAAAACTTGTCTGAATCATACAAAAGTAAATAGTGTTGTTAAGTTCTAAAATATATGTGACCAAAACATCACAACTAAAACTAGTGATTTTACCCCCATAACAGTCTCAGTATCAGCTTTCAAATTTTCACATCCTCTCCCCAAATTCTGTAAATCTTGACCTATTTGGCAAATAATGTGAACAGATGGATCAAATTACTGAAGAGCCTTTCTCATGTGAGCAGAAAATCTGTTTAAACTATCATATTTCTCTGTGTTCATTCTCAGTATTGCCTCTGCTCAACTCAGACAACTAATACTGCATTTTCCCAGCATTGATTTACAGGCCAAATTCTCCTCAAGACAGTCAGAGCTTCCCGCACAGTAAACTCATCCACCTTAAGACAGGATAAAGAGCGTAAACACCAATCCCACACACGTCTTGTTAGATCTGGATAATGAACTGCTTATCATATCCTGGAAATGACAGGTTGTCTGAATACCTGCCCGGTGGGTTAAAGGTGACTTACGTAAATTGTGTAATTGTTTATTCATTACCTGGTCATCTTTTGTTTTACAGTATAACGTATGAGATTCTTATAAACTACTGCTAAAAAAAAACAACTTTATTCATAAATAGGTCACTTTCCAATTGGAAGTGCATGAATAAGTGTAAAGAGATCTCTGCAGCTCCTGTTTGCAGCGTCCTTTGAATGTCTGCTCCACTGAAATCTATTGTGTGTGTGTGCTGAGTAATTCAGGCAGGCGAGGGAGGAGTGACTATGGGAGATATCGTACCAGGAAGTGCAAAGTGTAGGCTTCACTCTGTAGCCTGGTTTGCATTCAAATGATCAGCCACGTGGGAGGTTAAAAAAAAAAAATCCTGCCAAACTTGCTTGGCAACAGCAGGTATGGAGGAGAGAAAGACAGAGAAAACCATTTGTTTCCTCATTTGACTCATAGCTAATGGCAAGTTTCGTTTGAGTACAGACAAACATGGTCAATAGGGAGAATTGATCATCTTATTTACAGCATAATTTATGTCTCAGCCATGACTAAGAGGAAATAACTAAATGAAAACATTAGTCATGGTGGCAGTTAAAAAGTCCTCTGTCCAATTAGAGAAAATGACACAACGTATTGTAACAAATAGCTGTAGGTTCAGTATGTTTCACTAATGCAATCTAACACTTCCGAAATGATGCAACCAGATTTATTTGAAACTGGTATACAGAATTCAACTTTATGGTAATTTTAGAGGATAACATTTGTGAAACTGTTTTTTTTTTTTATGATTATAGCCTATTTTTTTATTTGTACGAATAGTGTAAAAAAATTAAATCAACAACATTACAATACAGCCTCCACAATGATCATACTGTTATGTTATATATAGTTTCAGTTTGACACTAACAGAAACTATACATAACCTTTATAGAGGAGAATTTATTGCAGAACTAAAGCTAAGACTTTATTAGGTACACCTAACTAAAACATTCTTAGCCTGGTGTATGAATAAACTAGTATTAGTTAGTAGATGTGCTCAATAAACTAGCATTAATGTAAATAACTATAAAGTAGTATTAAGCTTTAGTTAGGTACACAGGTGTACCCTATAGCATTTAGTTTCATTTAGATACACTAGGTGTACCTTTTTCCTGTCAGCGTCAATGGGTGTACCCTATAAATTAGCATTTACTTTTAGATAGGTATGCTAGGCGTACCCTTTAAACTAGCATTTAACTTCAGTTAGGTATACTAGATGTACCCTATAAACTAACATTTAGCTTCAGTTAGGTATACTAGATGTACCCTATAAACTAGCATTTAGCTTCAGTTAGGTATACTAGATGTACCCTATAAACTAGCATTTAGCTTTACAATAGAGCTGAGATCAGCTGGCTACTAATTAAAACTAACACAGGTGTATTTAATACAACTTAATTCCCTCTAAGTCCATGACAATGCAAAAATGAAAACAATGTACTCTATGTCCGGTTCATTGACAATGCAAAGAAGCTCTGGTTAAACCACATTATTATTTCCAATTGATGACCTACATTTGTTGTTTTGAGCTGATGACTTGTGTCATTCGTAATGTTATTACCTGTACAGGTAATTCCCTATTGTCTGTGTGTGTTTGCTAGAAGGACAGGTGAAAAAAAATAAAGTCAGGTAGGGGTGTGGTCAAATGAGAAACTGGAAAGAGGCGGAGAAAAGAGCCGAAAACACGCAGGTAGTTAGATCTTAGAGCCGCTTAAAGTGTCTCACCGGCACATGTAACATCAAATATAACTTAGACGACATCTTTGTTGATAGTCTTTGTCGAATCTATCAGATTGAGGATTAATTTAGGATTCAAAGCGGAGTTGTGATTTGTGGAGAAGCTCCTCCGTCGACGTCGCTGCAGGTTTCAATGCCAACATGGATCACTTATCTCGGGGCATGTGTGGTTAAGAAGTAGCTGTCAACTACCGGAAAACTTAGTTATTTTGATTAACGGTGAGTATCACAGCTTATATCCTGTGTGTGATCGGGTTTATAGGGACGCTGCAGTCTGTGTAAAACTAATTTTATGAGGTTTAAATAAGATCTTAATGAGAAAATAACCAAATGTATCCTTAAAAACACTGACAAAACTGCTCATTAAACCGTGTTTAAAGCGTATTTTACCTTAATTTTGTATATATAATGTCCCTTTATAGAATAATTAAGAGTAAATATTAATGGCAGATATCTCAAATAGCCATTTTTTGTCTCTTTACAAGTACTTAATTACAATTAAGTTACTTTAACTTTACTTTGGGTTAAATCTAATGCTACTTTATTCGATTACAGAGGGAAATATTGTATTTTTCACTTTAACTTTTTCATTTTTAGTTGAAGTTTCTTGTCAGATTCGAGTTTTTTTTACACAAAAATATACATAAAAAATTTGAATGAAAGTGTTTTGTAGACTTTTACTGTAACATGAAAATGCTGCTTCAGTAAACCCCAAATGATCCAATAATATGACTTATAATAACACTAAGAGGAGCTGCTGCATGAGTACATTTGCTGATAATAGTTGCAGGATGTATTTTATATGGTAGTTTTGCTACTTTGACTGAAGTAAAAGAGTGAATACTCCACCTTCACTACAGCTCTTGGCTGTCTGCACTTGTAAAAATGCATCATCAAGTATCTTGGGTATTTATTAGCAAGGCACACCCTTCACTTCTTTGATAACAGAGTGGTAACATTAGTGTGATCTAATGCTATAGTTGTAGAGGATTTGCTCTGCTTATGAAGCCAATGAATGAGTGAGCTTGTCAAGTGTGTGACCGTGGCTCGGCCGCAGGAAGCAGACGTCACCAGTGTAAACAAAATGCTCTGCGACAGAGGTGTACCTGCACTGGATAAACAACACTGTTGCAGTTTTAGATAAGAGATAAAAGTCAAGCCTGTTTAACAAGCTCCATTAAGTTATCAACTAAAATAGTTTGACATTGAGGCAGAGAGGATTATTCAGTAGCTGTGTGGGTTAAAGATTCATCACTCTGTACATAGAGGAATGATCACAGAGATGTCTTTGTTTACCAGTGTTTGTCTCTGTGTGTTTTTATTCCCTCCGAATTTTTACATGATCTGGCAAGAAGTTGCTTCACACACACTGAAGGTGGAAATTAATTAGGATTTGGGTGTAGTCCTTGGAAATGAATGCAAGCCCGGGCTAGTATTCTCTTGCCAGGTTTCTGCAGCATCAGTTGGCTGTAAGAACGAGCAGGGTAATCACTGAAGACAATGTAACTGTGCTAGTTGTTTAGCGTTCATTTTTTTTCCCAGGGTAGCTGACAGGAGAATGATCCCTGACTCATACATGCTGCTGCTGGGCTTGGTGTGCTGATAAGCGTTTGATTTATGGCTGGACAATCTTGTAGCCAACAAACGGAAGAATTTGCTGCGTTTTAACTTTTCATTTAGGAGTTACGCAACCTTTATCTATCATCCCTCATCACTCATGGCCGAGGACGCTGTAGTCAACCTTAAAGATGTTGGAGAAATGCAAATTAGAAAGCAGACGTCACAATCATGCTGTCAACACAAAGCATACTGAGTGAACAGGATCCTGTCAGACTGGTGCCCCTAAATAACGACAAGATAATGTTTCCACCTCTCGGTTTGTCACATCGCTTCAGGACACCCTGCAGGATCTTCTAAAGTTCAAAATGAGTCACGACCCAGTGAACAGCACTGATACTGGGCCTACTTGCTTCTCTCTCTCTCTCTCTCTCTCTCTCTCTCTCTCTCTCTCTCTCTCTCTCTCTCTCTCTCTCTCTCCCTCTCTTTGCTTCTTCTGTCGTCTTTCACCGATTCCCTCATCTGATTTCACTCTCATTTGAGCAGCTAAAAGTCTGCTTCACGCTGAAAGGTGTACTCTTCTGCCACCATTTTGCGATAGCAAACATGATCAGCAGACAGTCAATTACCTACCAGAATAAGATTCCTTCTCTCAGCACACCTACAAACAACTCGTTAAAAGTTGGCACACATATTCATTTAATAGAACTTATTATAGGCTGCACTAAACTCCTCTCCAAATTGTCACAGATGTAGAACCTGTGAGGGGGACTTGCCATTTTCACACAGCTAAAAGCCCCGAACAATCCCCCTGTGGTGTTTCTACACCAAGGGATTTTTTTGTTAGGTCTCCATGGTAACCTAACAAGGCCTGAGTGGGAGCAAAGTTGCCGTTAAACAGGCTCTTTAATGAGGTGATGAGGACTCAGATAGAGCACTGGTTCATTATCGTGTCTTTGGGTTTTGTCTTCGGTCCCCGAACTGGAAAACATGTTCAAGCGCTTTAGTTTAGTTTTAATGACCAAAAACAAAAGATTTAATAAGATTTAATGTAACTGTCACTGTTATAAAGGTGCGTCGGCCGGGTCATGGTGATGGACCAGGACACTCAGTGGCTGTACCAACTCCTGGCGGAGGTCCAGTTGGAGAAGTTCTACCTGCGTGTCAGAGATGGCCTCAATATCACGCGCATCGAGCACTTTGCCTACGTCAAGGAGTCCGACCTGGAGCAGATAGGAATCAGCAAACCTGGTGAGCCTGATTGTCTCCTTTGATCATTCATGCTGGGTCGAAATCAATACATATCTGTCCTCTCAGACAGGAAGGATTACTGCTTTGGATCAGCAGCGGATGGTTGACTCATCACAAGACAAAGACGGGTTCTGTTTACCCACTGTAGTGTGTTTAATCCTTGATGGAGTCATGGTCCATTTGCATGAACTAATGTTTAAATCTTATCACATCCACCTAGATGTTTAATCCAAATATTGTACTCACAAATCAAAGTAATCGTACTTGAAATTTGACAAATTCAGCAGCAGGTCTGCCCACTGCCAACAAAAAGATAAAAACGCAAACTTTCCCCACTCATCTTCCTCCGTCTCAGCCAAAAGCAAGACTTAAAAACTTAACTCTTGAGGTTTCATTTCCTCTCATGTCTCCTTTTAATATTTTTATTTTGATCCGTTTGGTCTGTACAATGTCAGAAAATAGTCAAAACTTGTCTGTGTGGTAGACAAGTGAGGTTTTGTCTGATCAACAGTGAAAAATAATATTAAAGCATGAAATTTTCAAGATAAAAAAAAGAAAAATCAGCAAAGCTTCACATCTGAGACATTTTCACAGATAATTTACTTAATCAAAAGTAAAAATTGTGTTCAAATGAACAATATGAAGACTGACTCAACGTGCTACCCAACTCCTGATACAGGCTGTGGTCATCTTCCAACTCGATTGCTGTAACGCCCTGCTGGCGGGCCTCCCAGCCTGCACAGTGAAACCCTTTCAGTTTATCCAGAACGCAGCAAAGTGCATCGAGCTCTACTGGCAACCGGTAGCAGGCGGCATTAAATTCAAATCGCTGAAGCTCGCCTACAAAGTAGTCTCTGGTTCTGCACCCACTTACTTGAATGTCCTCATACAGACATATGTTACCTCCTCCAATGAACGACGCCTGGCTCTGCCACCCGTTTGCTCAAGGCAGTCCAAACTTTTCTCGTCTGTTGTTCCCCGTTGGTGGAACCTCCCACCAGATCAGGGGTGTCCCTCTCTACCTTCAAAAACCTCCTGAAGACCCAGCTCTTCAGAGAGTACCCCCTCTCCGAGCACTACCAACAACTGGACATGCTAAATCCATCCCCCTCTATAACTGTCACTTTATTCTATGCGAGTAGTATTTATTGCTGCACTAACATGTCCTTGTCACACTGTACCTTAATTGTTTCCCTTTTTGGCTTTGGATAAAAGTGTCAGGGATTTTAAAATCAAACACTCATGTTGGATTTCATTTTGTTTTCTTCCAGCACAAAGAAGATTATGGGAGGCTCTGAAACGCCTCAAGACAAAATCGCGGTCATGGATCCCCAAGGTCTGAAACATGCACTTACATTAACTTTGTCACACAGTTCATATCTATTGTGTGTGTGAACTACACAGGCATTTTTATTAATTTATTGTTGCACGCAGGTGTTAAGCGGTCGAGGTCCAGATGGGGGGGAGCAGTGGAGCGGAAGCAACCCGTCACCGGGTCAGGACAGCGGTGGCCGAGCTCTTCCTAGTTTGATCCAGGACAGTGAGCTGATCCTGGGGGAGAAGTTGGGCTCGGGGTCCTTTGGGGTGGTGAAGAAGGGAGAGTGGCACACACCCACTGGGAGAGTGGTAAGAGAGAGATTTACTGTATATCCTGTACTATTTAATGATGTCAGTATAGTTGTATGTGCAGGACAAATATAATGTTTGTAATGTATATTTATATAAACAACAGATCAAATGTGTATGTGAGAGGGGTTACCCATAGTGACCAACCCACCGATTATCCTCCAACCTTGCACGTCCTGTCGGCTCAACAGAGCAATTTAGCCTCTTTCAGCTAATTGTTTTGGTTTTACTGCCCACAACGTTGCTGTCACCGCATCCATCAGCATATTTTCCTGCCACAGCATGCCTCTGTTTTCTGAAATATATAAGCTCTGAAAGCCCAAAGTGTAGGACCTAATCTGTGCCAAATACCAGACAGAAAAAGTTAGCAACTATCTGGTGAACATAGTGGAGCATTTAGCAGCTAAAGAGCCAAATATTTCCCTTTGGAGATGGAGGAGACCAGTAACACAAACCCCTACGTATACTAATGTTTCTCCGTTCCTGTTGAATATATAAATATATATAAAAATATATATATATAAAGATATATATAAAAAATAAGTTAGTGCAGGTTTAAAATTATTATAGGTTTTCTTCAGTGTCTACCACATGTATTCACATCTATTTATTTGGCAGTGAAGTCAGCGTTGATGTAGACTGATCTGGACCGTGTCCCTTTTTTTTTTTTTCTTACTTTAGTTGCCTGTAGCTGTGAAGTCACTAAGGACCAGCATGTCCAGGCACACGGAGACACTGACGGACTTCCTCCAAGAAGTGACCACCATGCAGTCATTAGACCACCCAAACATCATCCGACTGTATGGTGTGGTGCTCACACAGCCCCTCAAGATGGTAAGATGTTAATTGGGGATGATATATAAATCTGTTCAAGCTAAGATGTGTTTAGGAGCTTGAATACACAATGATCTGTTTTTTCCGTCCTCTAGGTAACAGAGCTGGCCCCCTTGGGCTCACTGTACGACACCCTGCGCTCACGTCAGTATGAGTACCCTCTGGTCCGCCTCTGGCTTTTTGCTACGCAGATCGTGGCTGGTATGGATTACCTCGAGACCAGGAGATTCATCCATAGGGACCTGGCTGCAAGAAACGTGCTGCTGGCATCCAGGGAGACAGTAAAGATCGGGGACTTTGGCCTGATGAGAGGACTGAGCCAAGATGCCGACCACTACGTCATGTCAGCACACAGAAGGATCCCGTTTGCATGGTGAGGGCTGCTGGGAGAATTCAAAGGTGGAGGAGGAAGAAGTATTTATAATCCTCACTAATTCTCACTCCTTCGATTTCTCCCTCAGGTGTGCTCCAGAGAGTCTTCGTGTCGGCTCCTTCTCCCATTCGTCAGACGTGTGGATGTTTGGTGTCACCCTGTGGGAGATGTTCACCTACTGTGAGGAGCCCTGGTTCGGCTTGTCAGGCAGACAGGTACACGCTTGTCAGCTACATGTGAACATTCACACTGTGCTCATGGTATTTGTGCTCATGTCAGTCAGCGTGTTTGTCTTCACGTTTTGGAATGTGTCCTCGCCCTCATGTGGTTTGCTTTTGTGGCTCTGTGACTCAGAGTTTTAATATCCCTGACGTTTACTCTCTTCGATCTAGATTTTATGGCGCGTTGAGCGGGAGGGTGAGCGTCTGGAGAAACCGCCGGATTGCCCACAAGAACTGTACGCAGTCATGAGGAAGTGCTGGGCCTGCAATCCTGCTGATAGACCCACCTTCGCCCAGCTCACCGCAATAGTAGCAGAGGTGTGCAACATTGATTGATTGTTACTTCAAATGCTGCAGAAATTAGAGATTTCTTCACTAAAAAATATTTTTTCCTCACTTCTGTCTTTTATTTGCAGGCTAAACCAATGGAGGTGCAAGCAACGAGAGACTTTGCCGAACCCAGAAAACTTGCACTTGGAGCCAACGACCTTGTGACTGTCATAGACCATGGGTGGGTGAGAAAAAGGAGGGTGGGACTGAAAAGACTAAAGGAAAAACTTTGACCAGCACAATGGGCCTTTGTTAAGGTGAAACAGGGTTTAAATCGGCCTGCTCTCAAAAGCGCATTCCATCCGTGATCTCATGAGTCCTCGAACACGTTTTTACTTTGTTTGTTTGAACAAATCCAGCAGCGATGACGCTATCTTCACTGTATTTTCTTTACATAATACATCCGTCTGTAGATGGTATTTGTTGGGTAATGTCACTTTCTTGTTACACATTTGTAATCTAGAAAACAGCAGATTTGCATTAAGCAACAAAAATACATCTAAATCCATAAAAATCCACATAAAATAGATACTTTAGTCTTTGTGAATAAGCATCTACTGGCAATTAAACTGATTTAATACATGCTTCGAAAACCCCTGAATGAAATTAAAGTCACAAATTATTGAATGCAGTAAAATTCACAAAAAAATCCTGCTGTGATACAGACTCATCTGTGGCTCAAAGATTTCTATGCCAGCCGTTTATATTTTTCATTTTAGTAATGAAATGAAACATAATACATTATAGTCTCTTAATCTTGGCCTTTTGTTAACAATATGCATAATCAAACCTAAAGGATGTTTCTTATTTACCCTTTTCTGCTCTTAAGAGACAGTAAAACACTAAAGATTCCAGAAATAAATAAGTCTGTTAGCACTTCTAACTACTTACCTGTGTCCTGTCAGTAAACGGACAGTTTCTATAAGTTAAAGCGAGACAATGTAACTTTCTTTTTTTTTTTTTTTTTTTTTTTTAAAGATATTTTTTGGCCTTTTTGAGCTTCATTTGACAGAGACAGCTTTAAGAGTGACAAGAAATGTGGGGAGAGAGAGATGGGGAATGCAGGAAAGAGCCACAGGTCGGATTTGAACCCTGGGCCGCCGCGGCAAAGACTGAGCCTTTGTACATGGGGCGGATGCTCTACCGACTTTCAAGAGATTACAAAGCACATTCTTCCTTTTAAATTAATTAACTTTTAATTAAAAGTTAAATTCATAAGCAATTAACCGGGTGGGGCGAGTGTATAAAGTTGTTTGGAGTGTCGGTTCATCTCCTGGGTACTGCTGAGGTGCCCTTGAGCAAGGCAAAGGACCACTAACTGTTCCCAGGGCGCCATTATGCTGCTGTTCAGTAAAAGTTAGATATAACTAGTCTGACCTTAATCATTGGTAGCTCTTTGTTTTCTAACTCTTCCTTCTCTCTCTCTCTCTCTGTGCAGTCTCGAGCTTTGTGAGTGGAGAGGCCAGAACCAGAGGACGCTGACGGTGGGCTGGTTCCCTGCGAGCCTCACTGCGCCAACACTCCCTCCGGGTGTCATCGCCGCCACGATTGCCGGTACCTCACCGCCCAACCCTCCTCCTAGCTCCACTCTCATCTCAGCCCCGGTAAAGGGCAGCCTGCAACACACCGGGCACGGAGACATCAAACCTGACCGATGCTGGGGGACACCTGAGAGCCTGGAAGAGTCAGTAACATCATTTCTCTCTGTCTTATTGATGGTTAAATATCAAGGAAATATGATAAATCTGGAGATAAAACAAAACCTCACATTTAATCGTTGTTGTCAGCTGTCAGACTCTAAATATGAAGCTGAACTGAAAGTATACTGACACAAAGGATTGTAGGTATGGCCAGTTATCTGCAGGGAAGCAAATAAGTGTGAGATAAACTGAAAATTGCATGGCAGTAAAATGCCTCAGGGATCACACTTTACCGTCCGAGCTAAATTCCAGGTAATAAAGAAGTCAGGCTGTCTCACAGTGGCTCGTTTTTATTCACTTAAAGACACAGTGACTTGAATTACCTGAAGCTAAAAATACACTGTCGAACTGAAGAAACAGGCCCAGAGATACAGTTACAGATCATCTCTAGTGGCTGATTTTATGATCTTTTTTTATGCTATTTTTCAAAAGACAAGTCTCCCTTTTGTTTTATTCTGCCTAGAAATCCATCTAAACTGTCATCTCTCTGAGTTTCATTGCAGAATGCTAACCGCAGTGCAGCCCTGAACTTTAACCTGCTGTCAGTCGATATAGTTCTTGAACCGAAGCTGTCACGTGTGTTTGTGTGTCTAATGTGTTTGTTCTTCTGACCCGTGCAGCAGCGGCAGCTGGAGGCCGAGCCCCGCCAGAGAAAAGGAGGGCTCCAATCTGCAGAAAATGGCAGGTATGAAGTGAAAATAAAACCAGCAAGTAAAGCTACAAGGTCTACTTTATATATTATCGTTTTATTATAATGTGCTTTGCCCTTTCCTGGTCTGAAGGCTTTACATCTTGTGCTACTCAAGTGGAATTGAAATTCTCATTGTTGAATGATTTATTTATTTATCCTTTATTTATACAACCTCAGGTCTTCCTCAGGAGATTTTTCTCATGTTATCGCCCATTACTACACATTGCATAAAAACATCTCCAAATTTATCGTGTAATCCTGAGGGTTATGCGCCATTTTTTGCCACGTTAAGGCCTTAAAAAGTTTTTTTTACATACAGCTAAACAAAGCTTTTTGTCCCTTATTATATTTCAAAATACTTTATGTTTGTTCCACTATTAATTAGACATGACCTAGGAAGGATTCATCCAGGAAGTAACTCTTCATATTCATTCATTCATTCCAATTGGCTCATTTACTCACAGTCGACCTGTCTGCCCTCTAGTGGCTATATTAGGTTACTGTAGCAGTGCCTACATAGACTCTGTAAGTGTTTCCTCTCATTTCACTTGACTGTAATATGACCTGTTCATTGTGCATTAAAATACCTCTCCGTGTGTCTTCAGGTATATCCCGAAGCCTGGAGTCAGTTGTGAGTGGACATCGGCCTCGGGCTCAAACTGTAGGGGTGATCAGAGTAGATCAGCAGGGCAGACTTCTGCCCCCTATGATAGTAGCTCATGGTATGGCATCTAAGCAGGACCCACGCCGGTTCAGCGAGGCCAGCATCATCCCGCCTCCACGACCGCCACCCCCCAACCTGAAACATTTGAACTTGAAATCCCAAAGGAGGCCGCCCCACCCGGGTCCAGGAACCTTCTGGCCTTCGCAGTTGGTCCTGGCCCCTTCGGGGCAGACGCAACCTCAGCCTCAACCTCAACCCCAACACCAGCCCCTGCAGGCCTTCGGAGGCTCCAACCTGGTTAAAATGTCCCAGATGGCACGTTCGACCCCGCAGCTGGACGATTACACGGACAGCAGAGAGAGAGATCGAGAGAGGGAGCGAAACAGAGATCGAGAGAAGTCACCTCATGTGCAGAACACGAGAGACAGCCTCATCTCACAGGTAAGTGACTCATTTATTATTGTCTTCTTTTTCTGCAGGAAAACTTGCTCAGTGTACTAAAATACAAAACTTCATCGCTCTCCTGTTCTCAGGTGATGGAGGCAGTTCATGGAGTGACCATTGAAGAAGTTCATGTTGCACTTCAACGCAATGACTGGAACCCAGTACGAACTGAGCAACAACTCAAGGTGAGACCATTAAAAATGACTGTCATCAATAAATGTGAAGAAAAACACTTCACAAGTGATCAGCATAGGACATAAAACCGCATTAAAAAGGATTCAAAAGAAACACAAAGCAATAAAAAAAGCCTAACAAATGACCTTTAAAATATAATAAATAATGATAAATAAAATAAAAGACAAAGATACACTTAAAAGAAATATAAAACCAAAGAACAGACAAAAGAATAAACCAGAGAATACAAAATATTACAGTGAAATTAGAGATATAACTTAATAAAATTACGTTACTAGCCTCAACTCATAGTATTCATCAATAGTAATTGTAACTAACAACTATGTACAATGTAAACAAAGGCTAGTCTTGCATTATGAGCATTATGTTATGGTACCATATATAGTTTTAAAACATTTTATTATTTTAAATTATATTGTGCTCACGTGCTTCAAAGATTTTGTAATCAAATTACCACAAAGTAAAGTGATATACAGAAAACCAGGTAGAGTAGCCACAGGAGTTACTACGAACATAACTGTAGCCTGCTGTGTGTGTGCTGGACTTCATTTGCACTAACAGGTTAATCCTGTATCAGCATTTTTCTTGTGCGTGACGTTAAAGGTGCACCAGGTAGTTAAGCATGACACAACATCTGTTTCCACCGATGTTATCTAAGGTCTTCACGTGGCGGAGATCAAGTCAAGGTTGAAACTCGTCTTCATTTAGATAAATAAAGCAAATCTAAACTGTGTCAAGAAGTTTGAATCGGATGTGTTTTTCTCTAAAAAATTAGGCCCTTTGTAGCTTTAATCATGAATGAAGTGAACACAGAAGCATGTTGTACTTCAGGATTTCACACCAGGTGTTTTGCATTTGAATACTGATGTAAAACTCCAGCTCTGGGCTGTGTACAAAGGTGCAACTTGCATAAGAAAATAGCCTGCAGCTTTCTGACCTTTCACTATCACATTTCTGACGTCTCTAAAGTGTTTGTGGATTTATGTATTTGTATTTTGATTGCTGCTCCTGATCCCAGTCCTCTTCTTTCGTGTCTTCTCAGTTGGAGCAGCTGTACTCGCTGAGCCTCTGCTCCAAAGAGGACTGTGTGAGGGTCCTCTCCAGGTATCAGTGGAACCTGCAGATGGCCAGCCGCTACCTGATCCGATGGTCGCGAGACGGCTCCGCCGAGAGGGAGCGGCCTCCAGCTAACGCAGAGAGACGAGTCTGAAGGAATATTCTGGCTGATTTTGAACACGTGGATGGTTGACTTTCTTTTATAGCATCATCTTGCTTCACGTTAACACTCTGACAGTGGAAGACACAATACACTGTGATGGGAACTGATGAGAGGTCCAGTGTGTGTGAAAGAAAAAATGAAGAATGAAGATGATCAAATGTACAAAAGGAGAACTGTTTTGAAACACAGGAATTTAGCAAAAAGGCTAAATGTGTCTGTTTTTTTTATTACATTTAACAAGACTCCAACACACACGTTTTTACTTTTGCAAATAGTTTTTGTAGCTTCATGAATTTGTATATACTTTATTAGAAATGATTGTTTTGTTGAATAAAATTGATGATATCTGGTCTCAATGGTGAGTTTCCATGTGATAATATGAGTGCTTTATTCCGTTGGTTCAATGCTTTTCAGGATTTTAAAAGCCATTGTGCAGTGTAACGGACACATGTCGTATGATTGTGCCAAAGTACAAAGTACTGTTTACAGGTCGTGTGTGGAAAAAAGTTGAATAAGCCTTTTGTGTCGGCGTCAGCTGGGGCTGAACGTTTGGGGCGTTTTTAACATTTTTCATGCTTGTATTATGCACCTTAGCACCTAATTTAACATTCAAAGTACATGTCATAATCAATGAAAATTGAAAAAATGTGCTTACTTTCCAGATTAATGAAGAACTGTGATGTTAAATATATTAGTTAGTAGTTAAATAACACAAATAACTCGTCTAAATTATGTATGGCATTATAAAATAAGCTAAAATAAAAAAATATGTATAATTTATCTGTAACTTTGAAACATATATCATGGCAGTGACCTGTCTTTACTAGCTGTTGCATTTGGCAGAATTCACTCCAATGTACCGGCATGAGTAGCATTATCATTGACTCTCTGACGCACAAACAAGTGAACACCACGTAGCTGTTTCACTAGCAACGACCACACCTACAACTTGAAGATATTATTTATAGACAGAATGTAAAGATAATGAATGAAGCTTGGATTCTTCAGATGCTGTGCGTGATGGGGAAGTTTCAGTGGCGAGTCTGCCCTAACACCCGGGCGTGATGGACCTCCTTATGATCCTACAGAGATTAGGAGGAAGAAATAAGAGAAAGAAAATGTAGGGGTATCTGAGAGGCAACATGAATATTCTCATAACTCTGTGAATAAATGGTGATTGTTGGAACAGGGGAAAGACAAAGCATGTTTTGTTTCATGTCCAGTTTGAAGTGTTGATGATGATGATGTTACAATGATATGCAATATAACTGCTATTTCTGGTTAAACAAATAGGATCTAACTCTGTAGTGACTATAGGGATCCTTTCCATCATGCTGTCAGACACTAATGACAATCTGAGGCTATTGTTATGACAAAAACAAACACTTCTAGTGGACGTACATTAGAGGTGCACAATTGTCCATTGTCTGTAGCTGCCTGCTGCAGTGCTATCGTTCAATACTGGACCAATTTCAAGGTTGCAGGTGAAAAAATACTAAAGTTACCCTTTAAAATAATATCTTCAAAAGGATGTTGTGTCTTAAAATGTATTACTTTATTTCAATTGAAGGAGCAAAACTTTTGCCTTTAATATAGGAGAATCTATTGAGAGACCTATAATCATAACTCTGTTTTCATTAGTGTATGATCACCTAAAAATAAGAATTATGTTTTTGTTAGCTTTGAATGAGCCTTTCATATCTACAGACATGCATTGTGATGTTTCTACACTGGCTCTGGATAGGCTATTTGCATTTTTCACGTGTTTTGCAGCTACTGTAGTTTCTCCTACGTGTCAGACAGGGGACGGCTACTCAGTTGGTTGCAATCTGCAGCCTCACCACTAGGTGCCATTAAATCCTACACACTGGACCTTTAAGAAAGAGGTTGTGGACTCAGCCCAGTCACTCAAAGTGTGGAAATACAATATTCTGTTAGGTGTGTCAAGTTTACCTTACACGTCAAACTTGTCAGTTGTATTGTCAGTTGTAACTTAAGATAATGTACAGTGTGTACATAGACATAGTTACTCAGGTAAATATTTACCGCATGCAGAATTTCAGTTGTCAACTTGTACGACCAGTTGGTGTAGCAGTCAGTGACTTGCTTTTTCCCATATAATAAGAATTATAGGAGATTATAGGAGAACAATTAAGTTCTGTTTTTTTTCCTCAGAAGGGCTGAGGCATGGATGGACATGTGTGGACGTGTTCCCAAAAATACAATGCCTGTACTTCCTCCGTGTTCCCAGGAGGTGGAGGAGTTTGATATTCAGTACGTGACCAGGAAAGAGAGGTTTTGTGTCCTTTTGTTGGATCTGATACAAAGTTTCTGTTATCTCTGTGGCGCTCGACCCTTTTCTGGCATGCCATCCTTCACAGTAATCAAGGGAGCAACTAATAAAAGTCGAATTTTAGTAAAATATAGGTCAGCACGATAGCATCAGCAAACTTTTGTTTGTTTATTCTCCCTACATGAATTCATTGAACTTTGTGTCACTGCATATTTTTCCCCGGTCATGGATAAAGGACACTGACACTGACTCCAATAAAGTTTATATTGTGTTGACAAAGTTACCCAGTAACTAAAACAGAGCAGAGTTTTGACTTGTGCTATATTTTGTTCCAGAGAATGAGAGACTGGATTTCCCTCTAAAGCTAACATCATTTTTTCCAAGTGAAATCATTGAGGCTAAACGCTTTCCGAGGGCCTTCCCCAGAACTTTCCTGGACAATCACAGAGGCAGAAAAAAAAACACACGACAACAACACTTTAACAATGCCTTCATATGGTATTTATTTCTTAACTACAAGATATGTTTTGATTCTGTAAAAAATGTAATTCACAATCACAAGATACAAGAGTAATAAACAAAACAGATGTGACTGAATGAACATAAAACCCACTGAACAAATAACTGCATTACATGTACTGTATATTTTTTGCCTACTTTATATATTTATATACACATTTACTGACAGTGTAATAGAGCGCTGCATTAGAGAGCACTAGTGGCAACCAAGCCTCACAGAAGGCACACCCATGTTATCTCACAAGAACAAAAATGATTACTATGAATGATTATTAAGTGCAGAACATAGATCAACAGCAACAGGCAACATTTGCAGACATTAACCTGACAAGCACAGCTCAAAAAGACCAAAAGTCACATGAAAAGTTCACATTTAGGTCTCCTTCTGATGCAAAAGCTACAAAAAGTTCCTGTGTTTTCCTAAAGCTGTTACTGGTAGGGGTTTCCCAACCTCTCCGCGGTCAGATTATTCCTCGTTAACCACGACTTCTGCTTTTTATTTCCTTTTCTACCCCCCCTCCCCTTTTTAACCTACATTCTCTCTCTCCTATATCATTACACTGGCACTTGTTCAACGCAGTGGCATCTGGAGAAAATGGAGGGTGAGGTTTGGCTGTGGCGTCACTCTCCATGGCAACCACTAAAACCACAGAGGGAGCATGAGCACACATTAGCACATGTAGCACGCACCACAGTGTTGTTAGACTGTGTATGCTGGGCTTTAAGACAAAGTGGGATTCAATGAAGACAAAGGCAACTGAGAGGTAGAAAGAGAGAGACAGAGAGAGAGAGAGCACTTTGGTAAATACTGAGTCGACTCCTGTTCACAACTTTAAAAGGACATAAGCATCCTAACGCTTCCCATGAGCAAACCAATGACCCTGTTTACTGTGGCTAATATTATGTTTTATATAAAGCTTTTATTACTTTATAAGATTAATTACAGACATGCTTGGAGCTCTGTTAGACTCCACTTGGGCACAGCTAAATGCTAACGCTAAATGCTAAGCAGACAGCTGTTAAGCAGGTATAATGTTTAATATGTTAACCATCACCATAGCTTGCTAACATTTGCTAAGTATCACTAAAAGTGCAGCTGAGGTTGATGAATGCCATTAGACTTGCTGGTATTTGGTCATAAAGCAAAGTATTGGACATATTAAACTCTTGTCCTGAAGATAGCGCTAAATGCTAAAGACGCTAAAGTCTGTATGATTCACCTGCTGGGCACCTGTAACTAGATTTCATGTTAATTCATCCAATATTTGTTGAAATGCTTCATTCTGCCATACGCTAGCCAAAAAAAAAAGAGGCAATGAATACAGCCACTATATCCACAACAGCATAGCACTTACACTAGATTTACTTTCTAAAACACGACTTATCAGCGCAATTATAGTACATAAACATCGGGGTAAATATGAAATGTTAATGCCAGTTTAGCATAAAGCACATTCAAATAGGCATGTTGATTTCCACTCTCATTTCTGTGACATGAAGGGCAAGGTCGACTTTCTTTGGCAGGGATTAAATCTCAGCTGGAGGTACATTCACTCGTGTAAAATAAATAAAGACTCGATGGAGTGTGAGGGACATTGGCAACCAGACAGCCAGTATTACTCACTGGGTTTGGATAGACTTTAAAAAACAATCCTTGGCGGACATCTGGAATCAAAGAGTTCATTAGCTCATATTGGTCTGTGTGTATAAAACGATGGCACCATGTTGGCTGGAATCTGATCAAGGGTGGATTATAAAAAACAAAAAGAACTGGAAAAACAAACATAAATGTATAACTGGAGAAAGTCCTTGCTCTCACGCTGCTGGTATCCTCTCTTTTTTTCCTCTGTTATGAAAACACAGTGCTGCGTTGGTTGGCCTCCCCAACCTTCTCGAAGAACATGAAATCCTGCAAAGTGACGACAAAAAGGAGAATAAGTTCATCTGATCAGACCACAGCAACAAGTAAACCGGGTGTAATTCAAAGAATATGATCTTACAATGAGGAAGCAGGCTCCCATGAGCACAGCTTTCATCTTCACGTCCATGTCCAGCGGGAACTGGATGCCAAAGTTGTCCGTGTCTGTGAAGACTTCCTTCAACAGGCCGCTCCACTGCTTGCTGATTCGACCAATGGGCTTGCTACTGTCTTTGCCCTTCAGCTGCATAGCAACAAGAACAAAGTTTTATCAAGTATACTGTACTGTGAAGTTATCGTGTTAGAGAGGAGAGAAAGAGGGACTCTAATTCCTTTAGTGGAGAGCAGGAAACAGTCAATCAAGATGTTGAGCATTTCCAAAAAAAAAAACGTTTGACATTTTTTGCAAAGGGCTTATTTGCTTTCCTGCCAAGAGTTAGATCAGAAGCGTGAAAGCACTCTTGTGTCTGCAGAATAAATACAAAGCTACATCCAGGAGGTGGTTAGCTTAGCTTAGCATAGTGGCTTGAAACAGGTGCAAACAGCTAGCCTGGCTCTGTTCAGTGGTACCAAAATCTGTCTACTGACACTTTCAAAGCTCAGTAGTTAACACATTATACTTTATACACATTATATATTTACTTAATTAAATCAGAGCTGTGATTTCCTGGAGTCTTGCCTTTAAGGTGAGGTTGCCAGGTAACCAACGGAGACGTAATCTCCCGTTAAAAAAAAAAAAAAAAAAAAAACACAAGATACTGTTTTTACATTTTGTTTTTGTACAGATTAAAGCTTTAGCTCTAAGCTAATTGACATAGATCACTAATATTTTTGCCATGCTGTCATGGCTGGAAAGCTCAATTTCAGTTTAGATAAACTAAATGGATTTATAACAAGAATTTCTTGGCTGGTTGAACCACACAAATTTTAACAAAGGAGTTGAGTTTCACCCACAGACACAACAATCCTCTTGGCCTCACCTCAAAGTTGACGTCCCCACAGCAGTTGCAGGCAAAGCAGGGCCCCTCCAGTTTCATCACGGTCTCCTTGTTTGCTCCCTGGATGGAAAATCGTGGCAGGAAAGGGTGCCAGTCCTGCTTGACGTAGCCAATAGTGGTGCCCGGCGGTGCCTGGACCTCCATCTGTATGGAAATATGATCCATAATTAGAAATTTGTGCAAGAGAGCTTTAAATCTGAACTCTTCCCTTGACGCTGATGGATATAAATAAAACATCATGGGGTAAGCATGTGACATGGGACAGCAGGAATGATAAGTGAGTCTCTCTCATAACAAAGGTAATACATCTCACATGGCTCCTGTCTGGCCAGAACACAGAACTGCAGTATGTGAGAGTGCAGCAGTTTGGGTTCAGGCCAGTGGGAACATACTGTAGCCTGATTACCAACGATGTGATCAAACAGAGACAGAGACAGAAAGGTCTCAGAGGTGGAGGAATGGCAGAGGATTGTGGTAGTCTGGGAGATAGTTTGGACAAAGGACCATTCATGGTCCTAACAAAACCCGGCCTGAGCAGGCCGGAGCAGAAAGACATTGGAGTGCCACTCAGAAACTCATGAGTAACAGGGAGAGGAGGACAGACAGAAGACTCTAAATATGAGGCACCAAGAGCTGCAGATTTTTATTAATTTCTCCCTTTTAAATATAAGACAGGAAATAAGCTGCTTACTTCCTACATTTGAGATAACAACAACAACAACAACAACAACAACAACAACATCTTTGCAGACACAATGAACCCGTTACTCTAGATAAACCATAACAGTTTCAGTAGGAAGTTGTTCTAGTAATGCTGCTTGTCCAGAGTAACCAGGATGTTGTTTCTAGGAAGGAAGACATGTTGCTGCTGCATGTCTAAGAATCTGGACAAATAAAAGCAAGACTCTCTCCAGGTTAAGGCTGCAGATATTGCATACTCCAGTTATTCCCAACAAATCCAATGAAAACTCCAAAATCAACAATGTGTTAAGTCTGTCTTTTAGTACTTTCTGACTTCCCAAAACTGTCAAACAAACCAAAAAAAAAAAAGTTAACAGATATACTTTGCTCAGTAATTTCCTAAACAGCTATAAGCACTGTAGTTTTTACAAAATGTTACTTGAACAGGACTAAATGATGCATTCTACTCTCTTAATTATTATTATATATTTTATATATCGTTGTATTTCTTTCTTTCTTTCTTTCTTTCTTTCTTTCTTTCTTTCTTTCTTTCTTTCTTTCTGCCTGTCTCCTGGCCATTTGGTTGCAGATAAGCTATGAACGTACCTGGAGCTCTTCATTTTATTTTCGTAACTTTGTTGTATTGTCCGTACATGTCAGTATGTTTGCGGACTGCGTTGTAGCTTCTTTTGTGCACTGGATGTATTGTTGGTTCAAAGGAAACAATAAAAAGTATGATTAGAAAGGAACTATTTTCAGCTGTGGATTAATACATGTTTGTGAGTAGTGAGTATTTACAGGACACGTATATGGAATTGACCTAAACAGAGCTCGTGTTATCCTACATCTTTATTACTTTATTTTTCCACTGTCGTCCTGCTGTCAGAACTTTTATTGCTGCTTCACCTTTTTTTTTTTTTGCTTCGGTTGTTTTTATTGTTTCCTGTTTCTTTGTTTTTTTGCTTACTTTACTTCCAAATTAACTCCCCGAAAAGTGATTATTGTTGTTGTTACATCTTGGCTGTTAAAGCTACATTATTAAATCAGCTGTTTTATCAAGTAATAGTTTATATTCCTCCATCAGAAACCCTTCAGACAATCAGTACAGTTAAATATTAACAACATTATCAATGGTTAACTTGGCATACTTAGGGCAAACACTATAACACGCACACATCTGAGCATTTATCTCTTAGTGAAGTGAGGGATTTGTCACTGAATGAACAATGAAATTGGTGCAATATTGACATTTCTTTGTGTGTTAAATAAATATAATATGAGCCTATTACAACTAAATGATTCACTGACATCCACCCACCAACACATACAGACCTCTTGCAGGCAGCAGGGACACCAGCAGGACACGCAGCGGAAAGGCCTTATGAGACGGATGACCTCCCTGTCCATGTTGTCCTTGATCTTCATGTCGAAGCTGCGAAGCGAGCCGCAGCAGTTCCTGGTGCAGCAGTCGTTCTTCTCTTTGGCCTTGTAGATCTTTTGGCCCAGACTGTTCTTTATCTCGTACTGGTTGTTGGTCTCAAACCCAATGAATGCTGGGAGAGGTTGGAAGGAGACGAGGAGGAAGGAAAATGGGTGGAAATGGTGAAACGTAGATAAGCAAAGAATTCCAAGGACAGGATTATGATTTATATTGATAGGTTGTACCAAGAATAGAGAAACTGCTTACAAAGTGCAAATATGTGTAAATATGACTGGATCTTACCTTCTAGGAGTTCCACTTTTTGGTGGATTAGGATCTGGTCAATCTGAAACCAGAGAAAGCAACGTGAGGAACCAGAATAAACATCTTCAATCCTCAAGTCTGAAAGTCTTACTTCTCTTAAAACCAGGGCAAAAGCTGCTAACAACTTGTTTGCAATTCAAAGCAATTTCCTTTATGACTTTTCATTAAATAAAATGAGGAACTTAGGTTGTGCAAAAGCAGTTCACACATTTCAGTGATTCCGCTACATTAGAACAAACCAACTTACAGTCGCTTTTTATGTATTGCCAAACTCTATGAGTCAATAAGTCATGCCGGTCAGCTGAAGGAGTGGTGTGTGTAATAATAATCCATCTAACTTCAAGATAAAGACAGCCTTCAAACAGGTGGAACAGCATGTGATATCTCTTCACAACACCTTGATGACTTTGCTTTCTTCTTAAGAAATTTCAAGGTTGCCGCTCTTTTTCAGATTTCTCCGCCCTACCTGGGTGAGGTACTCAAGCCCTGGGGGGACCCCAACTGCAACCTCAGCCTGAGCCGGAACCGGGGCCGGGGAGATGGCTCCCGGATGGCCGCCATATTCCTGTCCTGGAACTGGGCCTGGACCCACCGCACCGGGTTGATACATGACAGGATTCGGGCCTGGATTGTAGCCCATGTTGAAGCCTGGTGGAGGAGCTTGACTGGGGTCTCCATACCCGCCTGGAGCAGAGGGATAAGGGGCTACAGAGTGGCCGCCGGGTTGAGGCATGGGGTACGGTGCCTGGTTGGGAGGGTAACCTGGACAAAAGACATTAATATTAGTTCATCATCTTCTCCAGGTTTATTCTTTTACTTTCAAACACAACATAAACTCAGGAAACTATGAATGACAAACATTTAAAAAACACATTATCTCAATGTCTTCTCTGAGAAATGGTGATCACATGTCAATTTCTCACCTTCCAATAAGACAATGAATGCAACAAAAGGCATTTAGGTTATCATTGCACTACACTGACTCAGAGGAAGTCATGATATCTTTGTGACTGGCTGACGGCAGCTGGTCTGTGCTCGTAAGTATGTGAGAGAGCATGTGTGTTTACTGTGGATCAGCCTGCCATTAGCCATTAAGCTACTTATTAGCCAAGCCACAGCTCAGACTTAGAGCAATCATGAAGAGCAAAGTGAGTCTTGATATATTTGTGGTTTGCAATTGTTTTTTCGTCATATTTCCATGACAAATACTCTCTGAAGAACTTTGTTTTATAAAGAAGAGCTCTACACACAATTATCTTATCGTGCTATGCTTCTATGTCGATGACACCCTGATTTACCTCTCTCTCAAATCCTGAAATCAGGCAGATGTAACTCTTTTCAAAATATCAAATCACTAGTTGGCGCATTATTTCCTTCAGTTAAATGACGACAAACTGGCCCCCCACATCTCACCACTGTCACCACCCAAAACCTCACTGTCCTACCCACATCAGACCACACGCTATAAACTTGTCACATTCTGTCAGGGACAGTTTCTCAGGCACTTCCTACCACTGCACTCATCTAGAAAGAGTCAGTTATGCACTAATATATATAGACTACAGACTATATAGACTATAGACTACTGTAACTCACTCTACAAGACATTTCCATTTGCAACCAATTCAAAAACGCTGCAGTCCGGTTACTAACAAGGTCCATGAAAAGAGGCCACACATTACCTCTTTTCTTGCATCTCTACAGGCTGTACTCACTTTAAAAATCCTTCGAAGTGTCTATAAACCTCTCCCAACCTGTATCTCAGAAGTTCTCAGCTCTTTCTGCACCACCAGATCACTCAGATCGTCCCACCGTGGCACGTTGAGCTTTGCCCCTGGGGACAGGGCGTTTTCAGTCGTGGCTACCGGAGGGAGCGTCATTAAATCAAGGCTGAATCTGTTGATGCATTCAATATACACCTTAGGGGGCAGTTTTGGTCTCCATTTGTGTTTGCATATTTTATTTTATTTTTTAATCTGTGTTTATCTTGAAACTTTATTTGGGCATGAATTCACAACAGCTGCAGCTTATCTGACTGGAGCAAACCACATTAATCAGTAACGTTTTCAACTGGCATCTTTGAGCTTTGGTGCTGCTTGAGCTAAGTCTTCATTCAAACACGATAATCTACGTTTGTTTCTGCTTGTTTTTCTGTTTGAAGAGCGCCAGTAATCGACTTCTCCCGCCATCCTGATGTTTAGACAAGAGTCTGTGACTGTATCTGCTAATAAGTGACGCTAATTGGAGGCTGTGTGTTTGGTTCAATTGGAGAGGAGACATTCAAACACAGTTTAAAAGAGCCACAAATAACATGGAGGAAATAAATCTCAAAGAAGTGGGTGTGACAGGGAAGTGAATGAGGTTGTCTGTGTTTAATAAAGTGGAATGCTGACAGTCATGTGTTCACTTACTAACAGATGTCTGTAATGTCGTGTCACCACAGCATTTCACTTAAAGAGACAAAGATTTTTCCACAAGTTTCATGATAATAACAACTTTCTTCTTCTTCTTCTTCTGTCTCTTTATGAACCAGAGGTATCAACCACATCCCTCATTATGGTACTGCTGTTGTTGCTGACTTTCCCAGAAGAGGTAACAACAGAGGCTTAGATATGGTTCATTTCTTTTGTATTATTTGAATGTTAACAGGATTCTTTAAACGCTCAAAAAGGGGAAGCAGGTGTGCTTCTTCTGTTTTATATCCTGTCTTAGAGTCTGAACTACAATATTTCCACACAACTCACTGATTTTTCTCAGGTAAAATGTGGAGAGACACATGGTTTATTTGCTGTTTGCTAGTTGTCTGAGTTTAAATGAAATGTACAAAAACATATGCTGTGTTTGTTCTTGTGTTAGTGCACTTCTTGATTCGTGATTGTCCTGACTTTTATCCTCATCCGTAATTAAATACTAAAACTAGTCAATTGATTGACTACAAATTTGATAATCAATCATTCTTTTAAAGCATTTTTCAAGCAATTTTTCAAATTATCTACTTTGCTGTTACTTTATATTATTTCAAATCACCTAAGTTTGTGATTTGAAATACAGTTTTAACAAAACAAGTGCTATGTTGTGTTTCATTCAACATAATCATGACTTGCCACCCTTCGTTCACCAAAGCTCATCTCTTTAACATCACCTCCAATACTTTAATCACTGGTTCAACTTTAAAATTCTACTTATAGTCTTCAGGGCACATAATGATTTGACTCCTGACTTTATGTCAAGGTTTAATAACTGTACCGAGAACAAGATGTAGATCTAATTTGTTATTTGGGCTATTTTCTGATGACCTACGATGTGTCACAACTTTCAAAAAACAAACTAAGTGTGTTTGTGATGGGTTAGTGTATGAGGGCCTATGTGTGTGGGTGGGTAGGAGGGTGTTTGTGGTTTTAGATTCGCTTCCAGTATTGTATCCTGTACATGTGACTTGTTGCTACATGCATTTAAATGTAAAGCTCATTAAGTTTGCAATAAAATAAACTTTGCTACTGATGAACAAGGTGAGATAAAAACATCCTCGCCTCGTTCATCAGTAGCAAAGTGTTGACAGTGCGATATTTGTCTTAAAGCTGACCAAGTTGGTTTTTGTTAAGCAAATCGGTTAAACAGTTTCAGAGGTCACTGGGCTGTTGAGGTTGTGAACGTGCTGGCATACAGTTTAAAGATGACTTACAAAGCAACTAATGCCACTTTTGTCTTTCTTACGAGAGCTTAAGGTCAAAAAGAGAACCTGAGTGATGTACTCTGTGAACTTTGTTGCACCACTACTTTCACATTCCTTTCCCCACTCACAGGAAACAAAACACAAAAATTTAAACCGTCGTCCTCGCTGGAAAGCTGCCCACACGTACACAGATATACACGCACATACAAGGGAAGCATTCACCTCTAAATAAACTACTCTTTTCCATCCAGGAAGTTGGAGGTCGGGAACGAGTATGCTAGACCAACGGCCAAAAATCGAGCGCATTTTCACGTAAGTTTTTTATGCAAACATTCAGGGAATGTCTTTTAGATTTCTCTCCACCTAGGAGAGGATCGAATTTCCACAGGGCACTGAAGGAATCTGTGGGGGTGGGATAAGGTCTTGATTCATTACACAATGATGCTCAGTGACCAGGAAAGTCTGATGGAAACTTTCACAATGGCAAAATATTACTCAACGGAAGAAGCTATTAAGAAAGAAAGGGAAAGCTCTAAGGTCATTATATTATGTTGTTATTAAAGCTCCAATCACAGCTCCTAATCTAATCTAAAACTAAACTTTATGATTATGAAAGAAGTGTTGTTGTTTTCACACTTTCATACCTGCTGAGCAACTTACCAGGAGCGGACATGGCGCTGGAGCTGGCTTGAACTTTTTTTTGGGCACAGAGTCAAAGGAGGTCACACTTCCCGGTCCACTCCCAGGGTCTCTATGGGAAACTGAAAGAATGAAAGGGAGAGAGGGAAGAGAGGGGGCGTGATGAAAACCAGAACAAAAGGGAGGGGAGACGGTGGTTTAACTAAGGAGAAAGTGACCATAACAAAAAAAAAAAAAAAGAGTCCATCACCACATTTAACCCCACGATCATGAGTTGAGTGATTTCTGCTATGCTGTGATCATGCGTCCACTTCACATCACACCTCATAGGATTAATAATTATAAGTTTACAGGCACCATACTGTAGTTCACAAGCCTAGTTTGTCCTCTATCAAGAAAAAAACATGTGACTCTTTTGTTTTTGGTGTTTGAGAGCTGAGATGCATGAAAATAAAAGGTGTGGCATGTTTCAACAGAGGAGGGAGGGCTCATTTATTTTTCCACTGGGTCCCACTCTTCCTGGGACAGGCCCTCATGTCTTTTTAGATAAAGTTGAAGCCCGTACAAATCTCTCATATGGTCATCATTTGTCTAAAAAACAAACATTTCCCAGCATAATCTTCCTAAATGACACAACCCTCCTCTCTCTACCTCAAACACTCAGTGGTAAAAGCCAGATAAACCCCTCTAATCCTCACCACAAGGGTTAAAGAAACATGTGAATAAGGTAGAAGTCTCACCTCTTTGGTTGCTGGTTTCTCCTCTTGAATTTGAAAACTGACGGTGAAAGTGGAACAGGAAAATTAAAAAGTCACATCCACGGAGCCCTGGAGCTTATTTCTTTAACACCGTCTTCCCCTCAGTCTGTTCCTCGTTGCTGCGCTGTTGCTTGCTGCCACTCCTCCTTCACATCATATAATTTGTATTCTCCTCCCCTTTTATACGACCTGGCGCAGACACACATCGGGACAAATGCAAATGTGCATATTGTGGATTATCATCAACATGAATACTGCTCTCTTTTTTTGCATGTTCTAGCGCCAGCTACAACAACAAACAACATATTGGGTACTTGTGTCATCGAAGTGGAAACATGTTATCAGTGCCTGCAGCTGCAGGGAGGAGGGGCTAGTCTGTTAAACGCGGTGTTAGCAACGACCACCAGAGGGCGCCAACACTTCATGCTCAGTCCAGTCAACTGGAAAACTACATTAGGTAGTCCAGTGTGTCAGATATAAGAGGATTTATTGGCAGAACATGGAAGAAATTCAATATTATTAGTGTATAATCACCTGAAAATAAGATTTTGTGTGGTTGTCACTGCCAAGCAGAAACTTTCGTAGCTGTGAAGTGAAGCTGAAGTGCCAAAAAACGTCCACTTGAGGCTGGCTACAGAACGAGTCAACCTCCATAAGCCCCCATGTTAAAATGTCCAACTTCACAGCAGAAATAAACACGTTTGTTTGCATGTCTATAGCTAATTTCCTCATTCATGACAACTGTACTGAGTCTGAATTTCTATATAACTCACCTGTTCAAATTATATTAAAGCTTAAAGTTATGAATAATTAACAGCGTGTCCGCTTTGACTGACAGTTGGGTGCCATTACAGGTGGTTTGTTTGCACAACGATGATCCATGTCTTTGCTCATTTTTGGGTTACTCGAAGGACGTGATGCCAAGTTATTAATGTTACCTTAGCTGATATTGAGAAGTAAGGAATTCTTACATTAAAGAATAAAATGATGCATCGCAACGCATCGTTAACTGAGATAACAAGTCAGCTATTTTGCTTCATTCTCATCTCTATGGAGAGTTGCACATGCGTAGTACGGATCGGGCAGGAGGTGCCGTCTTCGTCCACAGAGTTCGCCATGTTTCCACAGCAGTCCAGAAGAGGTTCAAGAGAGAGCATTTCCATTTTTTGTGAGTTTCACAGCAGCCTTCACCTTTTGACGGGGAGGGTGAGGTGAGGGGTTATTCATTTGGTTGTAATCTGCAAATGCACCGCTAGATGCCACTAAATCATACACACTGGACCTTTAAATACAACACAACAGTGATAAGACGTATTTATGTCCTTTACATGCCCTAATGTAAAAATACTTCATTACAAGTAAAAGTTCTGCATTTTTTCTAAAGTATTATCAACAAAATGTGCTAAAAAGTATCAGAAGTAATAATTGTCATTATGCAAAACAATATATATACTGCTATATATATAAAGAGAAGTAAAAGCTACAGTATTTCCCTCTCAAATGTAGTCAAGTAGATACAGATATAATATATACGTATGTAGTGACATAAAATGGGAATAAAAGTTTGTGTTAGCACAAATAGTACCTGAAAAGTACCTGAAAACTGTAGCTACTTAGTAGATAAGTAGTAGCAGTAACTAGTAGTTGAAGTTAGTTAACTGTGCTAAAAATTAATTTACCAACTTAACCAAGATAAATTAACCACATATAACCCGCTAAATAAAACAGATTAGCGAAAGTCAACAAAACTGAATTACTAGCCGAAAGCTAAATTAGCTAACAGACGTCCCACCATCTTTTGAACATTATAACTATACTGTAAAATAAAGTGCACTGATCAATAGTTTCATATTAACAGTGAGTTAAATGTGTTAAATGTAACTAAAACCAACAAACAGTTGTCATAAATCTACATAACCTGCCCAGCACAAAGTTAGCGACTAGCTAGCATGAAGTCAAATGTCTATCAGCTAATTAGCTTAAAGACCTGAACTCTTTTTCTCAGATGTTGGTGGAGAAAACAAAGCTAATGTTGCTCTGTTGTCGCTACATCTCAATTCCTGTATTTCCATCCTTCTTCCATGTCTTTGGTATGTGTAATAGGCAGCTAACGTGTTTGCTAATAACGTTACCGTGTCCGTGTCAGCCCGGAGTTCAAGATCGATTTTGCAGCTTTAAATAAATCAAAGCATAAATGTACTTACTTAAAACTTAATATAAAGGGAAAATCATGAAAGGAAAAAAATATTATTCATAATAAATTAATTAAAAGTCACTTTTGTTTTACAGAGGACACAATGACACACACAGTGGTGGACTGAATATTGTATTAAGATCTTTAACTTAAGTAAAACTTGTAACACTTGGCAAAAACAAACAAACAAAACAGTGGTATGGTGTCAAAAACAAACAAATAAACAAAAAAAATGTGGTATGATGTCAAAAACAGACAATCAAACAAACAAACAAACAAACAAACAAAAACAGTGGTATGATGTCAGAAGCAAACAAACAGAATAGTGGTATAACAGCATTACCACCAGCTAAAGGTGGATAACTTTGCTTTTCCTCTTGCAAATGTGGTTAAATTTTGTTACACTTTGATGTAAAGCTGGCTCATGTTTCTACAAACAGTACAAACACAAACGGCTGAACTTTCTTTTCATTTTAATCTTTTCTAAAGTTGCTCCCCTCTTTGTGGACGGAGCAGTCTCTGCTGAGTCTATATTTGGCACCTGCTCCAGTGCCTGGTACTTATAGGGCACTGGACCAGGGCGGGGTATGAGAGAAGTCATTTAGCACACACACACACACACCGAACACATTAAGCCGTGGATCAGTGGATCATGTCCGTGCACGGAGAGAGATTAGTTTATCAATTAGAGAAGAGAAGAAGAGAGAGAATAGATACTTTATTAATCCCTCAAAGGGGAAATTCTTTTTTCACTCAGTTTATTTTACATGCATTTTTAACCCCAAACAAACATACAAGGGCTCATAGACATGCAATGTGGAGAGAGAGATGGTGGAGTGATGGGCAGCCCCCCTGAGGAGCGCCCTGCGAGCAGTGCCTTGCTCAAGGGCACTTTGGCAGTGCCCAGGAGGTGACCTGGCACCCCTCCAGCTACCAGTCCACCTTCCATATTTTGGTCCATGCTGGACTTGAACCGGCCACCCTCCAGTTCCCAAGCCAAGTCTCTATGGACTGAGTTACTGCCGCCCCCCATTACAGACACACACTTAACACAGCACACTTAAATCAACTTTATTATATTATATATTATATTTCATTTGATTTAAGCAAACTTGTTCCAGCAGGTTGTTCTGGGATCCATTAAACATCTACCTGATCCCAATCCTAACCTAAACTAACCCTCTCACAAAAGTGACGGCGAACACAATGTCCCCATTTTTTAAGGATTCTCCGCAAGTTTACATCTTCAGGAGGAAATTTGGTCATGTATTGAAATAAAAGAACACAGACACACAGTCACACACCCAGCCAGAGGCCCCTAATGAGGCCTGTCCCTGATAATGGAGGTAATCAGTGCAGCCTATCTGGCCTCTGCCCTTGCTGACACGCTTCCAGGCTTGCCTCGGTTTATTTATACACGGCTGATCTATCAGCACCAGCTCTATGTTTGGTGGGCCTCAGTGTCCCAAAATAGAAATAATTAGGACAGGGCGGGAAAGGAGGAAAAGTGAAAACGTGTCTGAATGTGCATACTCTCCGAGCAGACATCCCCCTCCCCATCCTCTGCCAATCTCTCCATCCATCCCCGCTGTACTGTCTCCTCTCTGTTTTGTTTTGTGTAGACGGAGGCAGCAGGCAGGCGGGCCGGCGGAGCGGCGGGCGGGCAGGCAGGCGGGCGGGTGGCTGGGTGGTTGGGTGGATGGAGGAGGAGGGGTGCAGACTGTTGTGTGTGGTCTGGATTGGGTGGCCATCCGCTGGTGAAGTCAGGCGAAGCAGAGTGATCAAGTTTTCCAGATTACCACACACACTGGAGTCCTGATGCTATCACTCTTCTCCCTGTCGCTGTGCTTCTTTTGGGGACATTCAAACACAAACACACTGAATTAGTGCAGATATGGATATTAGATTAATTGATTAGTTGATTGGCTTTATATTATTTATCTAGTATAAATGCCAAATAGTTGTTTGCTTTCTTTATTTTGTTGTTGTTCAGTAGTGTAGTAGCTCTGATAACTTTTTGGTGACATTATACGTCATTATTTGGACATTTTGTAGATTCATTAGTTAATCAAAAAGACATTTCTTCAAGGTTATAGATTAAAGTGATAATTTAATAAGGATGAGTTCAGTTATTTTCTGTTTTCTTTCATTTAAAAACGAAAAAACAAAACATGTACTGCCAAATTTAAACAACAGTCTTTGTTATGTTATTGAACACTAAAAGTCTTGTATTCTTAAAAGAAGTAACAAAGTTTCAACATGTTTAATAAAAATCAACTTATTTCAAGGATTTTGTAGAAATGAGTCTTAGTATCTTGAAAGACAACAATTTTTATAACAGATTTTTACCTTGTGAACTCATGATAAGATAGCAATGATGTTAAAAACAAGCAGTAGTCATTTGGTTTTTCTCATGTTATTGAGCCCTAAAAGTTTAATATTCTTAAGACAAGTGAAGATTGTGCCAATTTATTATCATTATTTCAATGCGTTTCCAATAAAAATCAACGTATTTCAAGGATTTTATAGTAATCAGTGTTAGTATCTTGAAAGACAACAATTTAGGGCAACTCCCTGCATTAGAATGATGAAAACTGACCCTTGACTTCTAGTGAATTGTCAACAATTTGTAAATCATTACATCATTAATCATTTTCATTTATATGGAAAAAAATCATGGAAATTAAACAGACGTTATAAAAGATACAGGACTGTATGTAAGGCTCAAACCGTATTAATTAAACACAAACAATAAAAAGATGAGGAAAATAAAGATATAGAAATAAAGTGAAAAGGAGAAGTATGTTAAGTCTAACACTTAAAAATAGGAGCACAACTTAGATAAGCTGTACCAGGAGTACTTAGTCCACCTTTATCTTTCCTTTTAGTCTTCCTTAAGTTCAACAAAACCTCTCCCGTTCCCTCACCACTTACTCTACTCTCACTCAGTTATTGAGCAAACTCAAAGAAAAAGGACAGAAAGTATACTCATAGTAATCAGAATCAGAAATACTTTAATAATCCCAAGGGGAAATTATTTAGTAAGTGCACGTTCAGATGTAATATGAGGCCAAATCACATTGTATTGTGAGAGCCTGTCCTTTATTATACGCCAACCGGCCTCTTCATTAGACTGAAGTTTCTAATATTATGGCTCTCTCATATAAATATTAGTAACACCTCTCAATATAATGCAGTCCAGTTTAACACTACTGCAAACTACGACCTCAATAATAAACATAAAGTTAAATTAACACCTCTCTGACAGTGTCAACAAAAACTGAAACATTATATGTTTTATAAAAGTAGAATTTATGGCAGAGTTGTTGTATTGGATCATACTGGATGTGTGTGTGTTCCTAATAAAGTGGCCTGTAGGTGTATATCTTATTCTTTCCAGATGTAATGTGCCGGTTAGATCACGTAACTACTTGTTAGAGGTAGGGACTGTTTTGTCTTTCCATGACATAAGGAGTAACATTTTGCTGTGATGATGTAGTAAGAGAGGAATTGTTGTTGATTTTTGAGGAGTTTCCTTAACGCTTCAGAGAATAATGAAATAATTATAATAATTTCGGAAGAGTTCAGACCAAAATAAAGCAATTTTGGGGCATGCTGCGAAGCTGTGATTACAATTTGATATGTTTTAGCAGATTTTCACCCCTGTTTTGTGAAAACAAGACACGTTACATGATTAGATGTACATTTTAGTGTCCAAATGAATAAATGAATGAATAAAACAATAAATAAATTAAGCTAAATTAGTGATTAGGTCTTTGTTTCACATGTATGAAGAGTTTTATCCAATGTAATGCATAACAGAGGAACCAGGTTCATTTCAATGAACATTAATTGAGTATTTTAGATGTAATTTTGCACATATTAACCATCTTATGAAACATATCAGTAATAGGAAAAGTTCATATTATTCTGAAGCAAATTACAGAATAAATATATTAGAGACCTTTTTAAACTCAGATGAACCAAACCAGCTGAAACCAGCCTGAGAGTGATGTATCACCCCAGGGCAAGCCTGTAAACAGCAAGCCACCCAACAATGACCTTATCTCGCTGCCATCTTCCTTCGTATCGGCCGCGGGGGGAAAATGGAACGAGGGCGTGGGACAATGTGCATGTGTATGTATGTCCGTGTGTCAGGGCATGTTGTCAGCACTGAAAATCTCTTAAAGAGTCGCTGTAGAGGTTCGACAGTGATGTTGACAATGCCAGGCGGCAGATGTAATTGGCATGTCTGAGGTCACACAGTCACACACACACACACACAGTCGCTTAGCCTAAACAGCCCTCGATGCCAGTCCCATAATATAAACCCACCCTAGACGCAGGTCTACAAATACCATGCACACTGGTCAGCAGCTCAGACCAGCCATCATCAGCTTTGAGATCAGAACTCCAGAGAGAAAGCACAAGATTTAAGGTAAGCCTGTTTCTTTTAAAAGTCAATTACAAGTTGAAATTGTGTGATTGTTTCTGACTCTGTCTGTCTCACTGTGTTCAGATGCTCTGCTCCAGGTGTGTGCTACCTTTCCTGGCTCTTTACATGATGCTGGAGGAGATATCTGCTGCTGTACTGCCGAGTAGACTCAGAAACGAAAGGGTAGGCCTTGAAACGCACAAACTCTTTCTCATCTTTTGGACAAATCAAATACCTGCAGCCGTTTAATCCCGCTCCATAATCTGATTATCGTCCTCAGGAAGTCAGCTGGCTGGACCAGGAGCTTTTCCCCCGCCTGTCCGAGCACTCCGACCAGAGGGACCTGTCTGTGGGTGACGCTGGGGAGATGGGCAGAGATGTGGACGTTCATCACTCTCATTCAGAGACCATCCTGGCCCCAACAGAACACCTTACTATCCAACGCCAGAACCAGAACCAGTACCAGTACAACCGTAAAGCCAATGAAAAGAGGTAATAAAACATTTTATTATGTGGTCTGAATGGCCTGTGTGACTGGTGAATGACTGAAAATGTCATTAACGCAAGATCTGAATAACTCTAAACTTATTTTATGTCAAACATCATTGAAATCAATGTTACTCTTTCATGTAATTAAGAATATATTTTTAATTCTGTTAAACATAACTATTTAATTTAAAGACGTGGCTGTTGTTTTTGTGTACTTTAAGTGTATTTGTGTATTAAATAAGTGCAGATGTCTTAAAAGTAAAGTACAAACTATATATTTTGTCGCTGTATATCACAGAAATGAAGTGTTTTGGACTGAGGTTGTCTTTTTCCTTCATTACTGCGTCTACAGGAGGAAGGTCGCTCCTCTGGACTCCATTGGCGGCTTTCAAATGTCCAGTTTCCGAAACCGAAAGGTGAGTTACAAAAAAAAAAATGCTTTGTGAAATCTGTCTGAGTAAAGATAAATTACAGGCTGGACTGAGAGACACTTACTACTCACAAAAAGTTAGGAATATTTGACTTTCGCGTGAAATTTATGGAAAATGTAAAAAGTTCATGCTACAGTGATATTATATCATGAAAGTAGGACATTTAAGTAGAAGCATGCAATGGTAATATCTCCATTTCAAACAATTTATTGAAACAAAAGTCATCCTCATTCATCCGAAAGCCGAATATCCCTAACTTTTTGTGAGTAGTGTATATATAAAAGCATACATATAAGTCTGAGGCAGTAAAGTAATGGTATAATTTTATTGAGCAACATCAGTCACATCTATCACTGCTTAAATCTGACAGTTTCACTAACAGTCTTGAATGCCCTGGTCTCCAGTTTTCTACTTGCATGACTTGCTCTGTAGAGTCTGATAATACAGTGTAACAATGGTTTAGCATCAATAACGCCAAAAGGTTTTATAACTGATCATTTGTTTGTGTTACAGGATGAACCGGACGTCCACTGGGAAGAATACAGGGACTGAAGTGCAGCTACACCAGATGATTTTCACAATGCCGATCCATGTGTGAACTCTATTTGTTTATTATTTAACTCGCTGCCATACTAACAAGTGAGATGCCTGTCGACTCACTCCCTCTAGTGGTAGAAGACAAACATGACAAACGCTGTTGTGTGCAAACATCAGAAATAAAATGTTAAAATGTTTTTATGTGATTTTAATACAAATTAAAAATGCAACCTTACCTTTATGTTCCCAAAGACTTTTATTTTTCAAGCTACAATTAAAGAAAACAATATCAGACTGCAGAAAATATAGATTTTGCTTGGGTATTTTCTCTCTTCACTTTCACATATGTACAGTTGTCAAAGAACAGGATATGTACACAGAATTGAAGTTGTTGAGAGAGTGCAACTGCTACTGGAGACTTAACAAGACACTCCCACCAACGAAAAGAAAAAAAGCACATGGTAAAACCGAACAACATAAACAAAATGCCACAACCTATGCGGCATCAACTTATCCTCTGTACACTACAACTTTGTTCTCGATGTGAGACAATCTTACGTCCATTCTCTGATGCGGGGCGCATTTCTCTAAATCCCGCTTCTCAGAAAGCTAAGAAATAAAACAATTACATGAAAATGAAAAAAAACAACCCAAAAACAAATATTTTACAACCATTCATAAACAAGCCTCGGAGCCACTTTGATATCGTAAAGCACTGCCAAACCATTCGTCTTATAGCAACGTTACCCCCTCGTTATAAGATGAGTTTTTAAACATGAAAAACAGGAAAGAAAAAAAACACACATGAAACAAAAACATCAACAGCTTTTCAATGTAAATGTTGTTCATGGTAAATGGCCATCAATGATTAACAAGCCAGACAGGGAGAAACATTAAGCGCTCAATCATGAATGTACACAGCTACATGCTAAGTACAGTTTTAAATCAGCCGTAGCTCATATTCCAAATACCGCCCGTATATGCAGTAAGAAACGGTATTCAGCTTTATATATTTTTTTTTTAAAAAGTGCACTGCCAAAAGAATTGTCCGTGTGCAATTTGAAATGTAGCAATTTAGATGCAATTCCAGATGCATAAAAAGTAAATGTTAACAGATTGCATGAACTCAAAGATCACTTATTCTAAAAGAGTGAGATCTCTACATTTTTAAAGTTCAGTGATCGTCACTGACAACCAAAAAAAAAGAAAAAAAGCCAAAAAAATAAAAGTCGCCAAAATACGATCCAAAAATAAAAAAAATGAGCTGCCCACCTCATCACATGACAGGAGTGACATTTTCCATCTAGTAGGCCAGAAATTTTGCCGATGTGTAAAACTTTGCATTGATTTAAAGTCGAGAGGAAACACGCTATCGAACTGAAAATCCTCGAGACGCTAAAGGAACCGATTTGTCGACATCCTCAGGAAATAATTTACAATTCAAAAAACAAAACAAAAAAAACGCGTCTTTCGGTGAAACATGACGCATGACAATGTGTGTAAAAAAATGTATGTGCGCACCACCAGCACAGTATACAACAAGAAAGCCAATTAATAAATGAATTAATTAGTAAGAAAACGATTCTCCGCCGTCACTGTTGCCGTCTGTCCAGTTCTTCACAGTAGCCAAAAAAAGAAAAAAAAAAGAAGAAGAGAGAAAGCAAACAAAAAAAAAAGTGAGGGATAAATAAGAATGGTTGTGATTGTCAAAAGAAATCCTACAAAGTGACAATACAGTTGCCATCCAGGTGATAATTTAGGCTGTTTTGGCTGTAGGCATCAAAGAAAACAAGCGTCAGAGGACAGCAAAAACAGGGTGGGTGCTCCACCTCCGCGCCCCTCCCGTCCTCTTCGTCTCTTTAAGGGTCTTTTTTGTGTCCCGACCGCCGCACGTCCCTGCACTTATGGCAGTAAAAGATGTCGGGAACGTTGGACTTCTTGATCTTCGCACACGACAAGTGCACCCAAATGCCGCACTGGTTGCACTCGATCATCGGCCGTCCCGCGAATGGCTTCCCACAGTAACAGGTGATCAAGTCCCATGAATCATCCCCTGTGTTGATAAAGAGAACAGACAGTTATAGGATGTTACAGCTGGTAATAAGCAGTTCATTGATAGAGCTTGGTATTTAAAAAAAGGTGAAATATGTAAGAATTGGCCACCAGCAGGGAATGCTGTCTGGGAGCGGCACCAGAACCGGACCCAGGAGAGTAGGCAATGGAACCAGGCTCAGCAGCAACAGCAGCTGGACAAGGATGGAAAACAACTTCTGAGACTAAACGGAGGCCAGTTTGACAACAGGAAACACAGCGCTGAGTTGATTTACAGCAACTCTGAGCAGGACTCCCGACCACAGGGACACAACAAGACATGGCGGGTTCAGGTGGGGACAAGAGAGGTGAAGCGGGAGAGGAGCGAGAGGGAGTTCAAGTACCAGTCAGTGCCACCTCAAGGGGCCTGAACGAGAATTATGGCAGGGCGTGACCTGGATACACCCGAGGCAAGGCTAGCTGGTTAACAAACTGTTGTCTCTTGAACATTTTGAACTAAAATTCTTACATATTGCACCTTTAAACATCTCCTTATTAGATGCAGACAGAAACTGTGACGTTTAAGTTCTGTGGAAGGACAGAAGTCATACCTGACTCCACCATAATGTCTTCATCGGCGATCCAGGTCTCACCCTCACTGGAGCTCATCTCTGCTTCCCTGATGGACTCGTCTGCCTGCATCTTCCCCAGGCCCTGCATACTCGGGGTGGAGCCCCCGTGCGCCGTCAGCTCATCTCTGATGGGTCGTACCTCTGTGTGCGTATGCCGTGCCTCAGAGTCTGTCTCGCTTTGAGCGGTCGAGCTTTTGAGCTTCTTAGCTTTGGGCTGTTTTGAGTTTTTGCTGCGTTTGATGCGGGCTCTTTTCTCACCTTCGCTGCTGCCACTATCTGCCGCCGTCATGGCAGAACCCAGTGACAACTTTTTCAGTTTTTTGTCCTTCTTGCGCTCCGCCTTAGTGCTGGCCTGGCTCTCGTACAAGGAGTCTTTAAGGCGCATCTTGTCCAGCAGAGTGCTATCAGAGTGCATGCGGCGGATATTTTTGCCCTTATTCGCTCGAGCTTTGCGGACAAACGTATGGATGGTGTGGATGTCGGAGCTCCCGTCCGCCCAAGTATTGCCCGTGGAGCTGCTGCCTCCACCACCTCCGTCTGCTGACAACCCTGAACTGTGTGCAGAGCTGGAAGATGTTGGGGACCATGAACTTTCCTACACACAAACAACACAACAAAAACAAAACAAAAAAAAAAAAGTTGGCTTTCCTTCACAAATTGAGCAATAACAGT
The DNA here is from genome assembly GCA_033000465.1 of Sciaenops ocellatus. Lineage (NCBI taxonomy): Eukaryota > Metazoa > Chordata > Actinopteri > Sciaenidae > Sciaenops > Sciaenops ocellatus. Next base: position 10,048,285 of record CP136875.1, on the reverse strand, counting down.
CATAACTCCTATCCACAGTGACATTCATGGCAGCTTACCTCTTTTGGACTGGGGATGTAGCCAGCATACGCCAGGACGAAACTGCAGAACTTGTTGAAGTCCTCTACAGTCCTCTTTTTCCTCTCTGGGGCCTAAAGAAAACACAGGATTTGTGTTAATAAAAAGGTGAATCCAAACAACAGAACGTTACTCGCACTCTTGAGTATTCAAAGTTACATTACAGAGTACTCACCAGAGGTTCCGTTTTGCACGTCAACAGTGAATCTGGAGGGAGGACAGATCAACAAAATTCAGTAAACCAGCCTTGATTAACAAAAACACTGAAGCACACAGTTGTGTGTGTGTGCGTGTGTGTGTGTGTGTGCGTTGAGACACATGTGGACTAACGGTAGCATTAGCCTGCTAACACGGCTCAATAACTTTAAGCTCAGCGTGCTCATCACTAAATATCCCTCATTTAAAGAGCCGTGTTTGTTGTGGTGTTGTTAAATTGACCGACAAAGCTCACTGATTAACCGTTTAAGCGGAAAACAAACAAGTCAGTCATCGGATGATAACGCGAGCTTTGACTGCCAACAACCGCAACCGGTGTCACTCGGTCACTATCTGAACTTTGCACAAAAGTCTGGATATGTTGGCATCAGCCGTGAATAACTGCTCATCGGTTGAATATCGATTAGAAAACAGATAGTTGCTCCGGTGAAGCTTCGGTTTGTTGGCTGCCGAGCTTTAAACTCTGTATTGTCTCGGATGCTAACGTTGCCTGCTAACGTTAGCTGACGTTTAGAGGAGAAGCTAACAACACGTTACGCCGTTTGCAGCGATAACAACAAACACTGCATCCACTAATCTACTGTCTTTAATACACGATATATTTAACGAGCTGCATTTAAACTCAAAAATACTAACGGATAACTTTGATTCGCGTTAACCTGCGCTAACAATCAGCCGCTCGCTGAGCTAATCGCGCTAGCCTTCTTCAAATGGAAGTGGGTGGCTCGTTAGCCGAGTTAGCTCGGTGTTAGCAAGGTGCAAGGTGTTAAAAATCGGCACTGAAGTTTGAGCACATGTTTAAAAAGTGTTTTCAGTGCTCGATAAATAAGCCAATTCAACTTAAAACTGGCCAAGTTGGAGGGTGGTTAGTGAGGCGGTAGGGCAACGTAAGCCATCCAAGCTATTAGCTATGAAGCTACATCGGCGCGTTAACGTTAACTAGCGAGCTAACTTTACTGTACATTAAATATGTCAACATTAGGTTAACAAAACATGGAATATTTTCACTTTAACTCAACTTCCCGACGACTAAAGACAAGTTCGTTAATAGCAAGTGAGTATACGCAACCAAACGTAACATGAACGTTGTACATAAGTTACGTTAGGCTAGCCAGCGTAATGTCCGCAGATCACCGCGGACAGATTTTAACAGATTAACATCACACAAGAACCGTTTGTTTAATGTCTCCACGTTGATATTGATTAATTAAACATACCTTGGTGCTCGGACATTATGTCAAGCATTGTCGCCTCACCGACAAGGCCTCGATCCAAGAAACAGAAGCAGCAGGGCGAGCTAGCCGGAGTAGCGGCCGTCGCGCTGTGCTTTCCCCCGGCGTGGCTGCACCTTACCGCCGGACAACTTTAGCAGCAAGCAGCAGCAGCAAGCCAAGGGCGCGGAAGACCGAAGAGACTCTTCCTTAAAAAAGAACCACTCCACGGTGGGTTAAAGTTGTAATATTCCCTCGCTGGGGATCGGGGGATCCGCTACAACAGCTAACGAAGCAAATCGCCTCTGAACAGTGTCGCCACACTAAAACGTTATTAGCCCGACAAAATACTAATTCCTCTGTCGCTTAACGTCCTGCACTTATAGCTGCTTTTTCTCCGTCACTGCTTTTATATAACCCTCGGTATGAAGATAAGGCAGCTATATAAAAACGCTAATAAATGTAGATCCATAATGGAAACTTCTCCGATGAAGTTTTTTTCCCCGTTTCTTCGCTGTATGCACACAAAACCACTGGAGTTTTGACTTTATTCCGCACGGTCCTTCTCCGTGCGCGGCAGAAACCTCTTGAGGGTGCCAGCGCAATGTTTCCCGTGGGGCATGCTGGGTAACGTAGTTATTTCACCCAGACACACAAGCGCCAATCGTGAACAGCCTGACTACATTACCCATATGTGAGTACTATCGGAGAAACGGGAACTCTGGGATATGAAGTTTTCAACTGAGTAACGTTACAGTCCAAACATGCTACCGAGCGGAACATGCTGGACTTGAAGCGGGCAAAGGCAGCTTTATTTTCTGTGAAATATAAGTTACTGCGACATTAGATGCTCGCCATTTTGAACGTTGAGAGACGTCGTTGTTCTCACTTAATTTACTGAGTTGTCCGTTGTTTTAAATTATGATGTTAACGTTTAAATAGGTGGTAAATGAGAAGCATGCTAACTAGCTAAAGCTACCTGGACCTTCTACATCATTTATACTACCATGTTGACTGAATTATTACAAGGCACTGATGCTGGAGGGTTTCTTATAATACAAGGTAAATACTTTAAATGATATATAACTTAAAATATCTACCAATAACAGCTGTTATGTATGTGAAGCTTACAGTAAAGTAATGTAATTTATGTATCTGTAGATTATGCTAGTTATTCTGGTCGACACCTCCTGAAGAGTTTCATCAATGCTGCATTAAACAGGTATTTAAAGTAATGTGTATCATGTGTCATTTTTTTAATGTTGCTGAAACAATCATTAAAAATGTGTCTGTGTTTTGTATGTACAGGGAGGAAGCTGTCCATGTTCTTGGCTTTGAGGTCAGTGAAGAAGAGCTGAAAGATGGTTTGAAAGGATCATCCATTCAGAGGTAATGTACTGTTAATCAACACCTGTTCTGATATCGGTTAATAGTACAACCTACCTTCAAATCACTGACAAAAACACACCTCTTCACGCTTAGTCCAGCTTAGTCGAATGTGTTTTTAGTGTACGCTGGTCTAATGAAATGATGGCCACGAATCATGCAGATGTCTTCTTCTCTCTCTGGTCATCAGATACCATGAAAACTGTAAAGAAATAAATTATATAAACAGTTTCAGGCTAGTGTGCTTGTGTCTGTTGCTCAACAGGCTCGGAAATAATCTCAGATGAAATTACTGAAGCATATTACATTGTTCATATTAAAACACATAAACCTTCACATCTTACAGTATGTAACCAACTGAAATATAACTACCATGTGCGCCTCTCGGATGACGTGGAATAAACTTTCCTCTGTCTGTATCTATGCTCTCTCTTCTACCCAAAATGCCACAGATACTCGCTCAATGAAACTCTGATCGTGTGACCAATTACTCTCTGTATTAAACAATACAACGTTACAAAAGAGGCTCTAAATGTTTAACTTAACATTTTAAAGTAGTACATTTTAATGTTTAATATTAACCTTTTAACAAACTTAGTCTTATATCAAACAAAATGCATTGTCCAAATTTCAAAACAGTGTAAGCATCTGTTTTTTTAATGTTTTATCTTTGTAAATTGAACTTTTCTGAGTTTTAAATAAAATATTTGCATATCTTTAATTGTCAAAACTTGTTATGGATATTTTTTTTTTTTTTTTACATTGACTATTATAATCTGTTTTCAGGCTACACTTTCACAATGCTTATACAGACCCGCTGGGCTGGACTGATAACCCAGCTTTCACAGTTCACCAGTTCTGTTTGGAGGATGTTACACATCTGGTCAAGCAAACGTCGCAGTCCAAACCAGCTACCTTAGTGATCGATTCCCTCTCGTGGATTTTGAGACACGTCAGTCCTCCTGCTGTCTGCAAGACTCTTCAGCAACTTAGAAAAGGTGATCTCATTGTCTGGAATCTTATTGTCTGTATGTCAGCGTGATATCACAAGCTTGTTGTAGTGGTGTTGAATGGAGGAAGGTGTGACATCCAAGCTGTAGGAGTCATGGTCAAGTTTTTATCTTTTAACTTTACTCTAAGATAAGATAAGTCAAGCGCGATTAAATATTTATATTGTCAAACTATCTTGGTTGAAGTGTTTTAGAGTACAGTGGAAACATGCAGTAATTCCTCTGTTTAAGAGTCTTTTTCTGTGTTTTCATTAGGGGGAGCTGTGAGAGCTATTATTGGTCTGCTCCATGCAGATATGCATCAGAGGGGTACTGTGGGAAGTGTATGCCACTTGGCTACTTCTGTTATCACTGTAGCACCCGGGATGAAGGGAGACGAAGCTGTGGCGAAGATAACAAAGCGCTCAAAATCGGGGAAAGTTATGCAAGATGTAAGTTTCCTTTGGGGTGACTTTTGTGCTCTTACACAGTTTAAAAAATAGTGATAACTTTGGGTTGTTTTGTCCTTAGGAGGAGGTTTTTAGCTTCAAAGAGGATTTCACAGTCATAGTACAGAGCAGGCCCAGCCAACTTGGACTCAAACAGACTGAAACAGAGGAACGGGAGGTACAATATAACACATGCTTAAAGAAATAACATCAGTTACAGATAACTGCTGGGCTCAAATACAGCAAGACTGAAAGTGTTATTTTTGTGTTTCTATAGGCGGACCCAACAGCCAACTTGACCTTCAACCTCCGATTATCAGATACAGAGCGCGAAGCCAAGGAGAAACTTGCACTTCCTTTTGTCTTCAGCAAAGAGAAGTAAGAAACTTTCTCAAGCTCGTCATGTTTTTCAACCTTTTTTTTCCAGTAATTACATTCCATATATTTTACTCAAACAACCTTCAACGGTGATGTCTTTTCCTCTTATAGAAAAACAGCTCTGCTCCACTCAGGCCCAGGTTCAGGACGAATTTTGTACGAGCCTGACGCCAACGACGACTATGACCAAGAAGACCCTGATGATGATCTCGACGTGTAGGGTTAGGGCACAGAAGATCCATGTTTTATGTCCTTATGACATTAAAGACACTGAGTCGTTGTCACTAAAGATTCAACGCTTTATCATCTTCTCATGGAGCTTTAAAGATGTAAAATAATACACCAGATGTCTTTAAAAAATCTGTATCATGTTTATTAAATGGTTCCATTGAAGAGTTTTTCCAAATATTATTAATCATCTTTATTTTATAAATAAAAATTTGTTTTTGTTTCTCATTGAATAAAATTTTGTTTTTATCCGACTGTTAGTTTATACCACACTTTGTTTATTCACGACACTGAATATTACAGATGTAATATAAAATCTCATATCTAGCCATTGCACTAAGGCGAGTAACCTTTAACTCTTATCCCAACTTGGGTGTCACAAGATGATTAAAGTGGTTAGAAAGAAAAAATATTACACAGAATAATGTTTCTGGCTTTTGACTTTTTGTTTTTTTCGTCTAAAACACTGAATATTTTGTTTCTATTTCCAGAGGCTATAAAAATCTTACAGTATAAACTAAACACTCTGAGAGGCATTATATCAGCACTCTAAAGTTATTTCAGATCTAATATTCATGCATTAATTGTCAATCATGCTGTTACATTTAGATTTCTTAATGGGTTTCCGGAGAAACATCTCTGCATACTGGGCGCCACGGTGGTGCAGTGGTTAGCATAGTCGCCTCACAGCAAGAAGGTTCCTGTGTGGAGTTTGCATGTCCCGTCCAGGTACTCCCACAATCCAAAGACATGCACTTAACAAGTTAATTGGTGACTCTAAATTGCCTGTAGGTGTGAATGTGAGCGTGAATAGTTTGTCTCTATGTGCCCTGTGATGAGCTGGCGGCTTGTACAGGGTGGGATAGGCTCCAGCCCACCGTGACCCTGATGAGGATGAAGCGGTTACAGATAATGGATGAATGGATGTATTACAAAGCTCATTGAACTGCTTCTATATGTTTATATGTTTCACCATATATCATGTCTCTAACTCAAATTTTAAATTGATGAGTATCAGGTTGCCCTTTCTGACTTGTACTCTGTTAGTGGTGAATCAATTCACTGTAACATTTCTACAGTGTATTTTTTTATGTAAACATGTCCCTAAATCAGGGGTCTTCAACCAGGGGTCTGTGACCCCTAGGGGGTCCACAGGGGTACTGCAGGGGGTCCGCCAATTTTTGTCATAATAATTGACAAATTTCACCAAAATAATTTGTGAGAATTAAAAAATATAACAAAAACGAGTAAACTGCAAGCATTAATAAGCTACTTTTGACAAAAAATATTACTATTTATACATTATTTATAAATTATATAGTTTTATCAATCATAAACACACATAGGCTAATAACCCAGTATACAAATAGGTTAATATAGTAATATAATAAAAAGTGAATAAAGTAAATATGAAAGTTATTATAGGCCAGGCTTAAAATGTGACCTATTTTTAAAAAATGATACATGTGGGGGGTCCCTGTTCTGTTCTTGGTCCTTGGGCTGCATAAGGTTGAAGACCCCCGCTTTAAATGATCAAAAAAAGTCAGTGATTAAAATTCACACTGTGGAACATTTGTCAGTAATCATATATATGTGGATGGATCTCTACATGCTAGTTTGCATGGCAGTGTCAGAGGAGAGTTTATTCGTTTCCTAATAAGCAATTAATTAGATGTGGCAAACTGACAGTTGGCAAATCCATGTGTGAAAGCTGTCAAATATTATAATACATGCAGTGCCTGCAAGAAGTCAGTGTGAAAATGATATCAAAAGTTCATGTATATACACAGACTGTATGATAAGGTTATCAGAAACTTAGTGTTGTTAAAGGCACACACAGAGTGGTTGAAAATGTGAAAAAACGAACTAAAACTGACTCATTTTAACACACTTTTTTAGCCTCGTGCTCGTCCACGTCTGTTTATTTTCTTTCCACGTGGACGTGCTGCGCGCGCCCTTAGGATTCCTCGCGGAAGTGACGGCAAGGCGGCGATGGCGGCTCGCAGTTTCATTCCGGATTTCCACTGGACTACAAACTGATTTTAACCGGGCCGGTTAGACTTTGGGGGAAGTTTTGTAACGCTGTCTTTCTTCGGACGCCGCACAGAGTCAAGTCGCGTTGATCCGGTGCCTGACATCGAGCGTCCCCGCAGCTTTTTTGGGGTATTTTTGTCTCTAGGTTCAAGGTGGTCACCCTGTCGAGCTAGCGGTAGCTCGGCGGCTAACGTTAGTTGGTAGCTCCTGAGCTAGCTTGTCAACGAGCTGCGTGCTAAGGTCCACACAGCAGCAGCAGCAGCACGACGTCTTTTGACCACGTCAACGTTTGTCTTTAACAGTTACAATGAAAATGCACCCTATTTAATGTTAATTGTGCCACAAGTGTGCAGAGCGAGGTACTCACACGTTTGCTTGGCCTCTTGTTAATTTGAATTGCTAGTTTGGCGGCTGTGGCTAAAGACGAATTTTGACTTAGCAGAGAGCTAAACTTCCCTCAGTAATTGGCTCCAAACAACTTAGCTGCTACAAAAAAAAACAAGCGTGAGAGTTGAAGTTTGAGTTGCTGTGTGTGTGGAGGGGGTCTTTGCGTGCTCGTCAACATGCTGAAGACCCGGCAGTGTTTACTTGGCATCCGCACATTTCTCGGCGTAACGTCGAGAATATGGGGCTTCATCATGTACATCCTCAGGAAGCACCTACGAACGGTGAGAAGGGTTTGTAACATCATCAACAACAACAACATTTCATCCTGTTGTGTTTCTTTGACAAGTTGGGCAACATCTTTTGAACGTTGCCATGGTCTCCATGTGGCTTTCCAGACCACCTCCACCTGTAGGGATGCTCATTACCGGTGCCTCACCTGTGCTGTGCATCCATCAGTATGATAGCCTGTAAATATGTGTATATCATCCAGCTTAAAGATGACTATGAGTGTCTAAAACTTAACTTTAAAGTAAGTATTAAATAGCACTGGCGACACATGAGGTGCGGAAAGTGCCGTGCAGGATGTAAATGAATGAAAAGATGATGAAAACTTGTTTCCAGAGCCCAAGATGGGGTCTTAAACTAGTTTGTCTTCACCCAAACTAAATTATATTCAGTTAACACACAGAAAAAAAACAGCACATCCTTGCTTTAGTAGGCGTAACCGTTCCAGCTCTTAAATAATGTATCTGCATGTCTTTGTGTCATGAGATGAACGGCTACAGCGCAAAGAGGAAACCTCCCTCATCCCAGCACTAAATTCAAGGAGCAGCCAGCCTGCAGGTCACCTTCAATTGCTTATGAATGCCTCCACAATAAACATGGCATTTAACGCGACAGATGCCACCTGCTTGTAACTTAGACACACACACACACACACACACAGGTGTCGTGGAGTCTTTAATAGACATGCATATGTGGTGTAACATGAGTGGACTTCGACTCTAGCTCCGTATCAAGCCGACAAAGCTTGGAGGAGTGCCCCGCTATGTGTTGTAATCATCTTGGTGTTTTCGAGGTTTGTCTGCAGTTTTATTGTGTGGCAGTAACACTTGCAGGGTTGTCAACAGGCCCCTGCGAGTGAGTAGTCCAGTCCATGTTATGGCTAAAGTGAGAGGGATTATATCAGCACAGAGAGCGTACTGTTCTCTCTTTCTCTCTCTCTCCCTCCCTCTTGTTTCTCTCAGTTTCACACACAGTTTAGCGCTGCTGTTTGCTTTTTGTGATGCACCGAACAATGTCATGATCCGGCGGCCGCTTGTGTTGCAAGCGGCATAATGTAGGTGATCCTATAGATGGCCGTCAGGTGAACCATGACAGGTGGTTTGATGGAAAATATTTGAGGTGACGGTGTGGCCCAGTTTGTTAATCATAACTCAGTTTATGAATCGACTAATCCCCTTCAGTCATCTGTAAATAAGGTAAGACTGAAGGTGTTTACATTTGAGAAGACCACAATGCATAAAGTGACCTCCATTCAGAAATTTGGATCAATAAAAGCTCTTTTGGATTATAACTATTGGGAGCGTGCCATAATCCTGTGCACGTTACTCTGTGTCGAAAGATGACAAGATGATTGTTTATTAATTTTACCGACTGCTTCTGACTGATACATCTCCTGTATCAGACGGTAACGGGGTGGTTTCAGTGTCGAAATGATACACGACCCAACACAGAACTACTGAGTTAATCCACAGAAAATGAATCTGTTAATCAATTATTCATTAATGTCATTTTTTAAAGAGAAAGTGCTCCAAATTGTCTGGTTTTATTCGTAAGGCCTGGTTTTCTTACTCCTATGGTGGTGAACTTGTACTAGGTCGGACAAGACGAGCTTAAATCATTAATTCATTGACCAAAAAAGTAACTGACAGTAATTGATAATGTAAAAAGTTGGTTTTAGCCCACGTTTATATTTAGGTTGAAGTTTACTTGAGTGCAGTTGCCAGTATCCTGGTCAAAGCTACACAAATCGCTTATTTTCTTCATTAAATTAGAGTTTTGCTGCTGTTGGTCAGGTGAAACAGAGCAACGTTATTTGAAATGTTAGCTCTGATCTGTAGGCAAGTGTCTCAGTCTAAGTTTGCAGGCCTGGGGTCCAGATGGACGCTCTTGGAGGTGCACAGATCCGAGTCGATGGTGAACCCCCCCCCCCTTCCCGTGGTGCCCAGCAGCTGCTGGCACCAATAGGCTTCCCCCAAGCTTAGTCTGCCAGGCAGCAGCAGTAGGAGGGGACACAGAGGGAGGCCCTGTCCAAGGCTTAGGTACCAAGCAGCCCAGGCTCAGTCAAAGTCACCCTGCAAGTCTCCCTTTCTGTGTGTGCCCCGTGCTCCGCTGACACCCATGGACAGCTGGGGGGGATAAAAATAGCCCTGTGAAGAAAAGTGCAGAGCCCCTGGGCAAGAGCGGCACTGGAAAGGATCCTCTCTGTGGTCAGTGACCAGAGCAGAGCGAGGAGGTTAGAGAGGAGCAGTCATGGGGTGGACGCAGCTGAGTTTGTTTCAGTATGGTGTCCTCCGCTGCTTAAACTCTAAAAGAAGAGAGCCCAAGAATGTGTTGTCCAAGTGCTCAAATATAAGTTTCTCATCCTCAGTGCAGCTACATTTCAACCGTGATGCTTTTTTCAAATTGGATTATGTATTGCAAAAATTACGATGACGTAACGTCATTTTTCTTCAAGCCCCAACAGATTCCCAAAACTCTGATGCCGGCCCTTTGTGTAACATCACATAAAATGTGGTTTCTTTGGAAATGATACAGTGCAGTAGGAAATGAAAAGATAGGAGCCTGCAGTGTACTTTTGTTTCTTTCAAGAATATAGTTCCCCCTTTCTTTCATCTAAAATCACAGTAAAGATTTGAAAGCTATCTGTGATGCATTTGACTCATGGTGTTTGGTTTGTCCTGATCTGATAAGTCTTTTTGTTCCCTTGCAGATAATCCAGTATCAGACGGTGCGATACGACACTTTGCCTCTGTCGCCCATCTCCAGAAACAGACTCAGTGAGTACACGATCGTCTTCATGATACGACCGCTCACCTACATTTTCAGGGAATGTAAAACTTATCGGGGGAAAAACAAAGTTTGGCAAAATACTGCTCTTTTAGCCCGACACTACACAGGAGCGGAGGCGCTATCGCAACATATTTGTAATGTGGAAATTTAAGTAGAAGTTAAACCAGTCTGTCAAGTCTGAAGTGATTCTGCAGAAAAGAAAAGTTATCAGCAACTTCACACACAGCTTGACCCCGTTCTCAGGACCTTCTTCACCTCAGAAAAATGAACATTTTTGTTATTTTTGGACAAACATGACTCCGATAATGTGAGGATACACTTTGTGGGTCATAGCTGTTATGTGTTTATTTAGGTGAGGCGGGCTAGACAGCCTCAGCACTTGTACCTATCGATAAAGCAAAAGCAGACACCACCAAAACCACAGCTAATCAATAGCTGCTAATGTAAAATACCGATGATGGCAGCACCAATAGTGCATAATTTAAAAAAACATTATGAATTACACTGCACACTTTACAAATAAAGACTCGGCATACAAACCTGACACCAGAATGCTAAAATTAAATGACTGCCTAATTTGGTTGTAGATGGTCAGCCGCTGTGCTCCGTAAAAAGCATTTTGAATAAAACAGCAAATTATAGTAGCAGATAAATGTCGGAGTCAGGACAGGAAGTCATGCCGCCGTGATGGGTGGATTCTGACAGTGACGAGACGTGCTTGTGGTGTGGAAGTGGAGAGGAAATGCTACATGCTACATGCTACAGAGCAAGCACAGACTGGTGTGTGCGCGTGCGTGTGTGTGTGCTCTGAATGAGCTTCCCTTCTGCCCGTAGAGAGCTCATTCAAAAGCACACTCTTGACTCGGAGCGAGTATTCCATTTCAGTTCCACTTGACTCGCCTCTCACTCACTACAGTGACCTCAAGCTGGAGGTCCAGGTCCAGTCTCCAGTGGAACGACTGATTGCTTTTATTCAGCTGTAAATAGCTGCTGTTTCCGCTGGTATTGGCAACATTATGGACATAATTATAGTAACCGTCTCTGCTGTGGTCTTCAGATCTGTGTGGCACATTGCAATCTCGTACCTAACTTACCAAAGGGGTGGCATCCACATCTCCTCGAAGTCCTTAAAGTCATAAAATCTAAGAGCAGCCTTCTCTTGAAGGCAGCGTATTAGAGTGCATGTTATGGTGCCACTATCTGGAATGTTCCAGTGTTACCTAAGCCCATAGTATCCAGTAATATAACTACTAGTAGTATGGGCACATGGGTGACTGATCTCAGTCGGCTTCTTGTAGTGACCAGATTTCTTCAAGTCCTGTAAACGAGAAACCAAGTTTTCTGTGACCAGGCTAAGACGTTTCTCCAGCGAGATTTGACCTGGTGGAAGCCGATTTTTGATCATGTGTGCACGTGTTAATGAGCATTTTACATGTGCGTTTGGGCATGACAAAGGCTCGAGACAGCAAGAATCACAGCAGGAATGAAAAAGATCATTACACATGAAATGAATCAAAGAGCAGTGTCTTATTTTGTGACTAATACGCTTAAATAAGCAGGTCATGGTTTCAGAATGAAGTTCAGTAGGGGAGAAATCTGTTTATAGACAAGCTGCATGTATATGCAGATTTGACAGCAACCAACATGCTGTGCAACTTCCTGTGTAACCTAATTTCTCCTAGTAACCTGTGTTGTGTTGTGAGCGCGTAAACGTACTGAATAAAGTAACACAAGTGTCTGTGTTGTATGATAAACTCCAGATGCAGTAAAGAGGAAGATTCTGGTTCTGGACCTGGACGAGACGCTGATCCACTCTCACCATGACGGGGTCCTCAGACCCACAGTGAGACCTGGCACGCCGCCAGACTTCATCCTCAAAGTACGAACACTCAGACACTTTCATGTGTGTTCGAACACATACGCGTTCAAGCCTAAACGCTGTCTTATCTACGTGAACTTTTCTTTCTCTGCGCAGGTCGTCATTGACAAGCATCCAGTCAGATTCTTCGTACATAAAAGGCCACATGTTGACTTCTTTTTGGAAGTGGTGAGTGTCGGTGAGGCCAGTAAAGCACACTGTGTACTGTGAAACATCATTGCTCTGGTCACCTTTTATCCAGTCTGTCTTTGCCGTCACTCTGCATTGTACTGCACTCTCACCCTACCCGAGGCCATAAATCTATATTTGTTCTGGATAATGATCCTTCGTGACTTACTGTAACTTCTGTACTTAATACTATTGTGTGCTCTATACTGTTTGTGTGCACAGGTGAGCCAGTGGTATGAGCTGGTGGTTTTTACAGCCAGTATGGAGATCTATGGCTCAGCAGTGGCAGACAAGCTGGACAACAACAGGAACATCCTGAAACGCAGATACTACAGACAGGTACTGCTCAACAATATGTATTAAAGCTGAGGCTGTGTAGCCTCTCTGGACTTTGAAGTCTCTGACGTGTCATTGACTTTTGTGTTTTTTGTTTCTTTCAGCATTGTACATTGGATCTAGGTAGTTATATTAAAGACCTGTCTGTAGTACACGATGACCTGTCCAGTATTGTCATCCTGGACAACTCGCCTGGTGCTTATCGTAGCCATCCAGGTAAGAACCTCATGAAGGGACTCACTGTTTCTCTGTCCCTTTTTAACCCTCACGCTTCAGTTTAATTTACAACCCTCTTAAGTCATTAAGGACAAAAATGTCCACTTCCAAAAAGCTGTGATAAAAACTTCATAAATTCATATTTTTTCTGCATAAATCTCTGAAAGGTCCCGTGTGTAGAATTTAGTTGAATCTAGTGGTGTAATTGCTGCATTGCAAACCCCTCACCTCACCCTCGCCTTCCTAGAGTAGAGGAGAAACGACACATGAAAGGCCTGTCTAGAGTCAGTATTGAGTTTTTCTGTTCTGAGCTACTGTGGAAACATTGTGTTTCAACATGAAAGAGGACCTGTTCCCACTGTAGATATAAAGTAAAAAAGTAACAAAAAATCAAAAGATTATTTTACATATACACATAGTTATGAATATTGTATTTCACGTCTGCCATATTCTTAAAATAAAGGCCCCGAATCTTACACACTGATCCTTTAAACAGTGTTCATGTATTGCACCGCACAAACGTCGGTGGTTAGCGGTGGTTACAGAACCTTTGGGGGGCTCATGAGCAGAAGAAAACCCCGTTGTGAATTTGAGGTTGAATAGCTCTTTTTTCCAGAGACAAACACAGGTGTAACTAAACCGCTCATTGAGTGTTGACTCAGTAACTGCCCCAGCAAAGCCTCGTTAAGTCTATTAGTTCCACCTGTGCTTTTTCTGCAGCGCCCAGTCGACGTGAAAAACATGAAGACTCATCAGGAATCATTCAGAGTCACGTGGAAATGATAGGAAAAATTATTTTCTACTTCCAAAAGGCAGCTGATTGACATGGATGTGACTGTCTCAATTTTTTGTAATATAAAATGATGCATTTAAACAGTCAAGTTCTGCTTTCTTAATATTTGAACAGTTTTGCTCATACAGTACAGCACATCAGTAGAACAGTCATGAAAATATCACACAGGACCTTTGTCTATTAATAGTAGTTTTTATCGTGTATGTAAAGGTTGAGGTGTATATTTAGCTGCTTGTATTCTTTGTACATAAATATTTTTAATATACAAGCACAAAGGCCAAATGAGTTCTCCACGTATACACATCAGCCTTGTGATGGGGCAGAAAGAGGACAAATAACCGAGCGGCTTATTCTCACTACAAAGCCTGTATTGTAAATGATGTAACAGTACATTAAGTCTGCAGCTCACTGAGTGGCCTCTTTAACAGAGCAGCATAAAATCACAACCATGTCCGTTTCTCTGACACGACTGACTGACTGTTTTTCTGCCCTCCAGACAATGCAATACCCATCAAGTCCTGGTTCAGCGACCCTAGTGACACAGCACTTCTTAACTTGCTGCCTATGCTGGATGCACTAAGGTAAAAAGGCATAATAAAGCTGGCATGAAAGCAAATAGACAATGTAAACATTTAAATGGGAGTGTGGCCATTTAAGAGGTGCAAGCTAATGGCTGCAGCTGGCGTACATGTTTTTAGGTAACAACATAGACAGTACTTCAATAAAGTTGTTAACAAAGGTTGTTGCTTGTAACATTTTCCATTTATATGAACTGATTTAATAATTAAAGATGACCTTAACCTTACCTGTCTGTCATGCTGCAACCACAATATACTTGATTATCTTGAATGAATAAATTAAACTTTAATTGCCCCTAGGAACCTTGCACAAGGAGCACGCATGACTGCGCATAATGTGTTATAAAAAATAATATAAGCATCAAACAGGGCAGATTTTGTGCTTCAACGTGTTCTTTGGGATTTTTTGTTAAATGCTCTTATTTGTTTTCTTTTACAAGAGTAAGATGAGAGGATTGATAAAACTCTGCATTGAGAACCATGATGGAGTTAGCCTGGCTCAGCATAAACACTTGAACCAGAGGGAAAAACCTAGCTTGGCTTTTCTGCACCAGCACCTCTGATACAGTGTCTACACAGGAGGTGTAGCAGAGCGACAGCAGCTTCAGTCTTTCACCTGTGTCTACAGATGCATTCAGGGACAGTATTGAGTGTCGGTCACCTGTGTTTCGCCAGCGCTCCGGAGCCCAACACACAATCACTGAAGCTACGCACGTAAAACAGAAGAAAATAGACTTGACGTGTAAAAATATGCCTCTTGTTGCGTTAACACGCACAGTGTGAGTAAAACACAAGCTGTTACATGACCTGTGTGACAGCTGCTTTGATTAAAATAGAGTATCTGTTCTGTCACACATTCACACGAGACAGATGACTCAAAAAAGAAACAGAATTCTCATTAATGCTAACACACTCATTTGTTTCATACATGAATGTAAATTCAACAATTGGCAGATTTTGGGGGAAATGACAATCAGCAGACGGACAGTGAATGCATTCATCACTAGGTCTTGTTGTGACGGTGTGGTTGCTGGGTTTGGTTTTATTGTGCCTGTGCAGAAATGAAAAACAAACACTTTCTTTAGCAACCCTGTTTGGCAACCATGTAAGACGGAGCAACTTCTGTGCTAACGGACAGACAGAACATATAGTTCTGTTTATTTATCGACTTAGCAAATGAGATACAACTTTGGAAAAGGCCATGCTAGCTGTTCAGCCTGCTTCTAATTTTTATGTTGAGCTAAACACATCTGACTCCAGCTTCATACTTAAAGCACAAAGCTGCGATTGATATCAGTCTTCCTCTCGAAAAGAAAGCAAATATACACATTTAATGTTAAACTAGGCCTTTAGTAGCTAAGAGAGTGAATGTCAATGTCAAAGAGATTAATTGCCTCTCTTTCACGTCCCAGGTTCACTGCTGATGTTCGCTCCGTCCTCAGTCGAAACCTCCACCAGCACCGGCTCTGGTGATTGGCTGAATCGAGAGGGGGCGAGGCTTGTTGACCATCCTCTTCCTCTCTGCCGGCTTCCTTCCTGCCCTCCGTTCCCACACAGACGACCCACCAGCCCTCTCTGAGCTTTCTCTGTACGTGTCCTGAGGAGACGAGGGTTGGGGTGAACGCCTAACACGGGATGAACAGTACGGGATCACCAGAGCCCAAAAACTACTGAGGAGGGAGGTGGAGCCAGCTTGTTTTTTGTTTTGTTTTTTCTTCTTCTTGATTCTTTATTTGTATTTTTTTTTTTCCAAAACAAAATGGAGCCTCTCTGCCTTATCGCTCCTGATACTGACTGTGTGCGTATGAAGGTGAGCTTGTGTACGTGAGTCGGAGTATGCTTGCTGAGTTCGTTAGTCCCTTTTTAAACTTTTTTGACAATTGGGAGGGGGGGGGAGGGGGAAAAGAGGAGGATCAGCAACGCAACAAAGACAATTCTACATTATTATTTCTTCTTCTTGTCCGCCATTGCACTTCAGCAGACAACTCATCAGTTTCACCGTCTTAAACTCTCGGAGCAACTGAGTAGGGGAAAATAGAAAAAAAATGGCCCTTTTTAGATTGACCTCAAACCCTGACAGTGATTCATTCATTCTTTTTTTTTTTTTCTTCCCTGAACAAGAGTGGATCAACTTAAATGGTGTAATTGATGGACCTTTGCTTGCGACATACCATCCACAGGCATTTTTCTGGACAAATAGCCGAGCAGCCTGACATTTCCTTCTCTTCTTCTTGTTTTTTTTTTTTTTTTTCCAGCCATAACCGTCACTCTTTCCCCAAATCTCCTCATGGGACTCGGTGATAAAGACAACTGAAAAGTTGTGAGAAAAAAAGAATGGCTTGTAAACGATATGTGGACTGCCGTGCCGCCTTTCCATATCTGATTGTTTCTCTATTATAATATATGATAATATGACTTCTGCATACCATGACATTTGGCTCTCCCCCTTTGCCATTCAACGCCATCCTGATTTCATCTAATAGGACTTGCACTTAATTTTTTTTCCCCGTTTCTGTTTTTGTTGCAGTTGGTTTTGTATTTGATTCAAATTTGCAGCCTTTCCCCTTTTTTCTTTTTTTTTTCTTCAGTTTTTACCCGCTCCGCTTACTGTATGGGTTCAACTATTAGACCCTCCGTCTTTAAATGCCTTCTGAACAATGTCAGTCTTGTCAAGGCTCACAGCGGCTTCTTATTGGCTCTGTCTCCAGGTCTGTGTTACTAATAAAACACTTGTCAGTATCGACCAATTACTATCCAGCTTGTTTTCTTTTAACGCAACTTACCGTAACATTTTGCACCTCGTCAACTGACAAACCGTCGCTCAGGTGAGAAATGGATTCAGAGTTTCTGCTTGAAGTCTTCTTTTTCTTTATTTTGTCTCTTTTTTGCTGATAATCTGCTGCCATCATGTGGCGAGACAGGAAATCACTTTAGTCCACTTAGTATTCCTGCCCTGCTGGAGAGATGCGAAACTTAATTTTGGTTCAACATCAGAATAGAAATCATCTGAGGGTATCTGCATCGAGGCCCTCTTCGCCTACAAATGAAGACGACTGATCACGTTCCCGCTTGATATGACACATCTTGTAATTGTTGTGTGTATATGTTGATGTACACTCAGCTGCCGGTTTATGAGGTACACCTGTAATTACATGTGTTGATTCAACTGTATGATCATGTAGGAGGCTGTAGTTCTGTTGTGTGATGAGGTGGCTGTAATACACAGTAACAAAGGACATGATGAATACAGCATGAGTTCAAGCCGGTGGATGTGTTGTAAACAGAGTCTGGAGGTCTTTGCAGGTGTATGCAGATGGACGTGTCTGCCCCGTGTGTGAATAATCAGATCAATCTGGGAGAGATGTAAATATATTAATTATTAACTGATAGGTTGCCTACCGTTACAGTATGTGGTGACAGTGATCAGGTCCCAGGTTCAGCCACGAGGGGAGCGGGACCTATGTGCCAAAGTCTTGTTTGTTTTTTGTTTTGTATCATGTTATACTGACAGATGTCTCTGATATTTTATCCTTACATTTAATATGTAAATAACAGACACACCTCTGTGTATCATGCAGTACAGGTCAACAAACTGCAGCCTCCAAAATGATCACACAGTTGAATCGACACCTGTAAAACAGTTCAAACAAAAGCTGCTCATTATAACCTTTGTTAGCTTAGCTAACCTTAAACTAGGTGTACCTAATAATAAACTGGCAACACTGTATATTTTTTTAACAGTGCTACTTTTATCAGTTTGTAAGTATTCATTTGTTACGCTGAGTTTTGTCAGCCCTCTCCAGTCATAGCGTACAGGTAAGTTTCTGAACTCTGCTCCCAGGTCATTGCACATTTCCATGTACTGATCAGTCTGTTTCTTCAACACTGAAATATTAGTTTAGTCATTGTAGTGCAGAGGCAGACGGCTGTACTGTGACTGGCTATACATTAACCGTTGTTTCCCAACACCTCTACCTCATCCTGATGGTGGTTTAAAAGTAAAACTGAAAGTTTGAAGCAAACATCAAACATGCATCTGTTGTTTAGTGTAAGAGTTCCAACCAGCCACCATGTTAAATTTAACCTCCTATGTTGCGCTTGTCAACATTTCCTTGGAAACAGGACTTCAAGGAAAGATAGCCATGTCTTGGATAGCTGGAAATGAGATGGAGTGAAGACACCTGACAGTTGTGGCTAAGATGGGAAGAGTGAGGCAGGACTGAGCTTCTGAGTAGGCCTTGTGGGAGAGTTGTTCATTGGGGATCACAGCATGGTTTTGCGGTGGAAGGGGTAGGCGTTACTTCAGATTTGTGACGATGAAAAGCTTTTGTGAAAGAAATCATTTGTCATAAAGGAAGAACAGTTCAAGCCTGAGCTCTCCTTTTGTTACGAGAAAATGCTTATTTTATACTCAGATGTCAAAAGCTGACATCTGCCATTTATTGTTTGCATCTGTAATAAAATCCAGTACAGTACAGTAATACACAAGTTTTTTTGGAAAGAGCCAGGACCTGGAAAATCCTGTCCACAAGTGACTCAGCAAATTACATCCTGCGCTAGAGCAGAGTCAAACCTACAGTCCCTTCCACGCCCTGACATGGAAATGATAAGATGAACCTGTACATAATTTGAAAACCTTGAACCTGTGATCAAAAGGGTACAAGTTAACCTGATTATTATTATAATTGGGGGACAAAGAAACAAAAAGTATCACCTAAAATTAAAAGTTACCATTCTGGTTTGAAGTGAAAGGGTTGTTTCACTTTCAGACCGGTCTCCATTGTCAAAGAGGAGTGTGCAAACACATGTCTGCAGTCTGATGATCACCTTACACCGAGCAAACCACCATGCGACTATGAAGCACCGAGGAGAGTTCAGATGTCACATGAGCAAGCCGAGTGAGTCAGAGCTGCTGTGGTTTAGTTGTGCAATAGACATGTTGGCAACATTTCCAATGAGGGTTTCAAGGAATAAATGGCAACGTGTGACTCTAAGACTAGTAAATCTACGATAAAGTATTTATTTTATTTTAATATCTGACTATACAAGTGCTTTAGAAGTTAAATTAAGTAACTGATTTGGGCTATGAGCAGCTGTTCTATTGGAAATTCCCCAAACTACTACAGTTATCATCTTGAAACCATCATTACACCATAAAAAATGGACTACTTTCCAGGATCTAATTAAATAAAGTGCGCTGTATTGATAAGAAAGGGGATTTATATCATCTGGGAGAGGTGGAAAAATAACCCAGAACTTCAGGATGTGTTAATAAGGGTCCATCATCATATTAATTTGACCATACAAAGAGGTAATCTGTTTATTATTTTGCTTTATTCTGTTGCATAAATAAGGTTCAAGGGGAGAATAATGACCTCACTGATCACTTATTATTTATCAGATGTTGTGGCAACAGTGGAAATTTGCAAAACCGCATGACAATTTAGTCATTTTTTAAGCTCTGTGCTCGGTTAATGTGTGAATGCGCAACAACTCGTAATATTACCGCGTGTCTGCTGAATGATTATGAATTCAGATTTAGCGTATTGTTGGTCTGTAAAGCTAAAAATTACAGTGAAACGTCGCGTGTTTGTGTTTGAGTTTGCTCTGTGCGGAGCTGCTAACTGCTGGGCCGCGGTCATATGACAAGGACAGCTGCCTCTTCACCGCCCTGCCCTACGTCTTTACGCGCAGCGGTCGATCAAAATAAAATAGTCCCGCTGAAAATTGCATCAAACCACTTTCAAAAAAATATTAATTTCAAAGGAAGATGTTTGAATTGAACAAACACGCATTATCGATTTATAATTAAGGTAAACGCGGTTTAGGATAAGGGGGGAGTCTACCTGCGAACTAGCCTCCCCGCTACGTCATATTGTTATTGTATCCCTCCGCCGACAGTCGCACTAGGAAAACAGCTGTGGCGAGCTAAGAGCTAGTTAGCACCGTTTGTTTTTGTCGTGTGTGTCAGCGATCTGAGCCGTTCCTTGAGCGAAAAACAACTTGAAAAAAAACCCATACGATCCTCGGAGTGACCGACTTGTTGTCTGTCATCTCTTTTAACGATGAAGTTTCAGTACAAAGAGGAGCACCCTTTTGAGAAAAGGCGGTCTGAAGGCGAGAAAATAAGGAAGAAGTATCCGGATAGGGTACCAGTAAGTATGCTAACCACCGTTAGCTCCTCCGTCTGTGTTGTTAGGGCAGCTACGTTGCTGACAACCAATCGTAACGCTAGATAATTGTTTGTGACACTTGGTGTAGGCGCTTAAAATCCATTCATAATTATGTATTTGAGCTGTAGCTGCACTTTATCGTCTTTATTTAAAATCCACAGCTGACTGCCACGTTAGTAAACACCAGCTAGCGCAGAAAGCTAACGTTAGAGGTTAAGCGCATTGAACAGGCCAGCCACTGATATCTTGGTCTAATCCTTCCGGGTGTGTGCTTATTTTAACCAAATATCACTAAAACCATCTTTAAAATAAAGTAATATAACGCCACAGATGTTGTAACCGTGGTGATTATTTCATATGAAGACTGATAATGGTCTGAACGGGGGGATCTGGGTGTGTTGAAACGCCGATAGCAGCGCACCTTAAAATAGTTTGCTTGTGTCAACAAACGAGATACTTGTTTACGTCGCTCTGCCTCTTCTGACATATATTAGATTGGATCGTATAGTAGAGTCCACGGCCTTTGGCCGTTTGCCACCCAGACATGACCTAACAGGACTGACAGGGTCAAAAATGTCCATGTATCCTGTATTATGTGTAATGCCTTTTCATTTTTCAGCTGCCTTTCAGTCATGGATTGTGACAAACTCGTGATGAAGCATTTGTTTCCACTCTTTAGTCATCTGCTCAATTATTTCTCAATCAATCAAACTCTCATTTGGTCTTTAATATGTCAGGAAAAAAGCCCCTCACAAGGTCCCAGAGCTCAGGGCGTCTTGTTTTGTCTGATCAATAGTTCAAAATCCAAAGATATTCATTTTACCGTCAAAGAAGACATGAAAACAAGCAGATATTCTCATTTGAGAAGCTGGAACCACTAAATTTTTTGCCTAATTATAGTTTAAAAACAGCTTCTGATTAATTTATGTTCACTGTTTAAGCTCTACTATAACACGCTACTGTCTGGTGTGTGGGTAGGTAGTATTTAAGTCCTATTTTTAGACTCAAGAGAAGAAACTACTAAATCCTAAGTCTCCTTTGTAAACATATAAATGTATTAGTTAGACTTTTTACTTAAAAGAGCCTCCCTCTACATTTTTAATGTCGTACTAATGTCTTTTTTTGTCGTTTATATCTTTTAGATATTTTTCTTAGATATCTTTTTAACTTGTATATATTTTTATATTTTATATTTCATGTATATTGCTGTTTGCGCCATGGATATGAGGGAAACACCATTTCAATTCTCTGTATGTCCTGTACATATGGCAGCATTGACAATAAAGTTGACTTGACTTGACTTGAGATTTTCATAAACTAAATATCTACAGATGAAACACCACATCTGGGGTGAAATATATTTAAGTCCTCGCTTGACTGACTGCTTTGTGCATTCTCAGATCCCTTTTCTGAGAAAGGTGAAACGCTCTATCAAAGTACTTCTCACTCGATACACACACCCTTTTGTTCAGTGGAAAATGTCATTGTTAGCTTTCGACATGTTCTTTTCTCTTTTTTATCAGGTAATTGTGGAGAAAGCCCCCAAAGCCAGAATAGGAGATCTGGACAAGAAGAAATACCTTGTCCCCTCCGACCTGACAGGTAAACATTGCGTTAGGTGCTAAATTGCGCTATCGCGTTACAGCCACATCTCAGATTTTTTTTTTTTTTTTTTTTTTTTTTTAAACAATTTCATCTGCTCTCTTTCATCAGTGGGCCAGTTTTACTTCCTCATCCGGAAAAGAATCCACTTGCGAGCTGAGGATGCCCTCTTCTTCTTTGTAAACAACGTCATTCCACCCACCTCAGCTACCATGGGACTGTTGTACCAGGCAAGAATCGTACTCACTTCTCCCCCACTGCTCTCGTATTGCGTCTTGATCAGCGCAATGTGTCGACTTTTTACTAAAAAAGAGCCTCCCTCTACATTTTTAATGTCGTACTAACGTTTTTTTTGTCTTACCGTCTTCCTCAGGAGCACCATGAAGAGGACTTTTTCCTCTACATTGCCTACAGTGATGAGAGTGTGTATGGGAGCAGCCAAAGGGAAATCTGATCCCACTTACCACCCCCGCCCCCCCCTCCTCCAACCACTACCACCACCTTTCTGAGACCTCCACCATTCATTCATTTAAATATTAAATCCAGCTCAGCAGCCTAGAGTTCCCAGAGTAAATATGTCAAATGCACTTTCACCACCCATACATTACCTCTCCTCTCCCATCCATTACGTCTTTATTATTCTGCAGTCTGAATTGTATTTGCCTCCACTTTTCTTTTCAGTAGCGACTTGGGTTAAGTGGTCTCGCGGCCGGTTATTTTTCTAGAGTCATAATTGATCATAGTTTAATGAAAACAGTGAGAAAGAATAACAAAATAATGTTAGACCGTAATCATAGTTACCCCAGGCTTAAGGGAAAAAAGGCGTAGTAAGTGAGTTCAAATCAGCTCTTATTGACAATGAAGAGAGTTAAGGGTTGTCTGCTTTTGTTGGTTTTCGGGAAATAAAGCGTGTTTTGAGTTTAAAGGTAGGAAATTAATAGCGTCTACCAGTTGAAGGCAGGTTATTTTCTGTCTCTGGCGGAGTAAAGGCTAACTGTTTTGCAGCAGTTCTTTTTCCTAGAAAAAAACTGAAGTGACTAGGTAATTTTTACAAAAAGAAAATTCACCAGGTACTGAAGTCTGCGAATGAGAATTGAGTGTGCTGCCCCTCATCTGACAATAACAAAGGAGTATAATAGAATTCAGACTTAACAATCATCCCCTGCTTTCAGTGGTAAGACTATTATGTTGACTGCTACTATGATTATTGTTGTTGTTATTGTTCATTTTAGATGGCTTAATTTCTAAAGGTATTGTAAAGCTGAGTGCAATTTTCTCTTTTTTTTTAAGTTTGTCTCCTTTTTTTAAAAAAAAAAAAGATTTGAACTCTGTATACAGCTGCATTACTGGCTCTTTCTCTCCACTCATGACCATACATGATAAAATGTGATGAAAATCTATACGCGCGTCTTTGTCTTTATTTAATATCTGAGGTCATGTTTCGTTCAGGATCACAAACAAATGTATTATTGTTTTTATTTTTATTACTGTAAGAGCTCTCAGCCTCAGTGCAAATTTGTGGTATGGACTGCAAACTAACCAGATAGACGCAGCAGTTAAATGAAGTCAGTTTTATTTATGTAACACAAAATCACATCTGGCTCAGAGGACGTTACAACGTGTACAACACACAACACCCTGAATTTGTGACAGTTTGTTCTTCTATTTTCGTGGGTTACCTAATCATACCAGCCACTGTGGCTGTTCAGATAACGTTTCTTTCCAAGTTGTGGGAGGCTGCTCGCATTTTTTGTTTCTTTTGCAAGAAGCCGATTAAACTCAACGGAATATCTGCTGTTTAATGTTATTTCAAGCATTGCAAAAACAATTCACGGAAGGGGGAAAAACAATTGAGGCAATCAGGCACAAGATATGCTGTCGGGGAAAATAGGTTCGTCAAGCATATTGTTTTTGTAGTTAATCTCATAGATGGATTTGAGAAAACAACATGATTGATAAGACCACTACAAAAGATATTATAATAATAAACTTTATTTATATAGTATCTTTAAAAACACAGTTACAAAGTGCTTTCCAATTAATTAACATGTAGATGTATATGTAAAAATATGTGGACATGTAAGTTGGGGTACGGCTACATGAGATGAGAGATTTGAGATTTGAAAACCTATAACATGTCCATGCACAGTATAAGCGTCACAATATAAATAAAAAGGGGCATTTGCAGTGCAGGTTTGCTTATTTAGACAGGGGAATCTGATATATGGCTCAGTGACAGTATAAAGAATCTGTCAATTTGTCAAAAGTTGCTTTTTATTGCATATTAATTCTTGCAGTTTATTCATCATTTTTGTTTTTTTTAATTCTCACAAATTATTTTGGTGAAAATTGTCAATTATTATGACAAAAATTGGCGGACCCCCTGCAGTGCCTCTGCGGACCCCCTAGTTGCCACGGACCCCTGGTTGAAGACCCCTGTTCTAGTATAAAGAGCTGGCCAATACAGTAGAAACTACCATTCCCATAATGCAGTTCGCAGGGGAAAAAGTCGGACTTGGCACCGGAAGCTCAACATAATCACCCGGGCCGACAAACCTTCAGTGTGTGTTTATATTTTGGACAGAAGTTTTCATCAACTGCTCCAGACACTCACCTCAAATTAACACACCCGCGAGTCGGATAGCTTCTTATTAAACGACCCACAAAGAAATAAAAGTAAGATTTCTGTTACACCGCCACAGTAACGTCAGAAAAGATGACATGTACATGCGTAACGTTTGTGCTAAAGTGCCGAGCTAACTCCAGTTAACGTTTGCTCTCGTGAATGTTTAAAAATAAAACGGTTGCCGCTGGTTTGCATGTTTAAGCTCCACGTTTTTTAAAGTATTAAACTATAACGCAGCAGTTTATGTGTCGTACTTAAAATATATTGTCAGTTAACAGCAGCTAAAGCTGACAATGCTAACTTAGCAGCTAGGTTAGCCGCATAGCAGCTAGGCCTTGGACCGCTACAGCTGTGCTTGTTGAGATGTGGAGGTGCATATGTGGGCACATTTCTGTCCTTATTTCACAACTGTTAAAAAATTATATCCACACCAGCTGGCCCCTCCACTGCCTGTCACCATGCCCGCCCTGCTGGAGAGACCCAAGCTGTCCAACGCGATGGCTAGAGCCCTCCACAAACACATCATGAGGGAGAGGGAGCGCAAGAGACAAGGTGCGCACTCACTGTCTGTATGTCTGTCTGTCTGTCTGTCTGTCCGTCTGTCTGTCTATATGTATGTATGTCTGTCTGTCTGTCTGTCTATATGTATGTATGTATGTATGTCTATATGTCTGTCTGTCTGTCTGTCTATATGTATGTATGTATGTATGTCTGTCTGTCTGTCTATATGTATGTATGTATGTCTGTCTGTCTATATGTATGTATGTATGTATGTATGTCTGTCTGTCTATATGTATGTATGTATGTATGTATGTATGTCTGTCTGTCTATATGTCTGTCTGTCTGTCTGTCTGTCTATATGTATGTATGTATGTCTGTCTGTCTATATGTATGTATGTATGTATGTATGTCTGTCTGTCTATATGTATGTATGTATGTATGTATGTATGTCTGTCTGTCTATATGTCTGTCTGTCTGTCTGTCTGTCTGTCTATATGTATGTATGTATGTCTGTCTGTCTGTCTGTCTGTCTGTCTATATGTATGTATGTCTGTCTGTCTGTCTGTCTGTCTATATGTATGTATGTATGTCTGTCTGTCTGTCTGTCTATATGTATGTATGTATGTCTGTCTGTCTGTCTGTCTGTCTATATGTATGTCTGTCTGTCTGTCTGTCTGTCTATATGTATGTATGTATGTCTGTCTGTCTGTCTGTCTGTCTGTCTATATGTATGTATGTCTGTCTGTCTGTCTGTCTGTCTGTCTATATGTATGTATGTATGTCTGTCTGTCTGTCTGTCTATATGTATGTATGTATGTATGTCTGTCTGTCTGTCTGTCTATATGTATGTATGTCTGTCTGTCTGTCTGTCTGTCTGTCTGTCTATATGTATGTATGTATGTATGTCTGTCTGTCTGTCTGTCTATATGTATGTATGTATGTATGTATGTCTGTCTGTCTGTCTGTCTGTCTATATGTATGTATGTATGTATGTATGTCTGTCTGTCTGTCTGTCTGTCTATATGTATGTATGTATGTCTGTCTGTCTGTCTGTCTGTCTGTCTATATGTATGTATGTATGTATGTATGTCTGTCTGTATGTCTGTCTGTCTGTCTATATGTATGTATGTATGTCTGTCTGTCTGTCTATATGTATGTATGTATGTCTGTCTGTATGTCTATATGTATGTATGTATGTCTGTCTGTCTGTCTGTCTGTCTATATGTATGTATGTATGTATGTATGTATGTCTGTCTGTCTGTCTGTCTGTCTGTCTGTCTGTCTGTCTGTCTGTCTGTCTATATGTATGTATGTCTGTCTGTCTATATGTATGTATGTATGTCTGTCTGTCTGTCTGTCTGTCTATATGTATGTATGTATGTATGTCTGTCTGTCTGTCTGTCTATATGTATGTATGTATGTATGTCTGTCTGTCTGTCTGTCTGTCTATATGTATGTATGTATGTCTGTCTGTCTGTCTGTCTATATGTATGTATGTATGTATGTATGTCTGTCTGTATGTCTGTCTGTCTATATGTATGTCTGTCTGTCTGTCTGTCTGTCTGTCTATATGTATGTCTGTCTGTCTGTCTATATGTATGTCTGTCTGTCTGTCTATATGTATGTCTGTCTGTCTGTCTATATGTATGTATGTCTGTATGTCTGTCTGTCTATATGTATGTCTGTCTGTCTGTCAGTTTTAAAATGAACTAACTAACGACTGTTACCCCTGGACAGAGGTACAAGTGAGTCCACATTTGCCATTTAATCTATTTAATGTAAAACAATAACGATCCAATTTACGAATATAAACATATCATATCATACCTGTGTGTATATATACATATATTTATACATGTATACATATTATATACTGTAGTTATGTATGTATGCATACCTTGCACAGGCTAAATATATGACATCTATCTATCTATCTATCTATCTATCTATCTATCTATCTATCTATCTATCTATCTATCTATCTATCAGTTTATATATCTAGTCATTATGCTGCTATATATATATGCAGCTTTCTCTATCCACCCAGCAGTACTATGATTATTACAGACTGTGTGATATATCTTATTGATATCTGTCTATGCAAAGCAACTCTTAAACTTAAAAGATTCACTTTTGGATGCTGTGAATGAAACCAACAAATCAAGCAGACAGTATTTTCTTTTTAAATCGACATAAACGATCTTAAATGATAGTTATTAAAATGAAATTGGTGGACTAGACTCGAGAAACCCCTTTCAGTATCGTGCTTTATAATATTTAACTGAATAGAAGGCAGAATGATCACAATTCACTTTAACACCTGAGTTGATTTTATTTCTAATAACACTAGTTTTTATACAATGTATTGTTTGTTTGTTATTATACGTAAGAGATTTGACTGTTTTCCATCACTGAACTATATGAACATCATCTTTCAGAGGAGGAAGAGGTGGACAAAATGATGGAGCAGAAGATGAAGGAGGAGGAAGAGAGGAAGAGGACAAAAGAAATAGAGGAGAGGATGTCTTTGGAGGAAACCAAAGAACAGGTTAGAAAAATACGCTTTCAGCTCCCTATGGCTCTGCCATCTTACCTTGGGTTAGGACGAATAATAAAATATATGGCAGCTATGCTATGATTCTCAACCCTAATGTGAACTATAGGTAATGAAGATGGGGGAAAAGCTTCAGGGACTCCAAGAAGAGAAACACCAGCTTTTCTTACAGCTCAAAAAAGTCCTTCACGAAGAGGAAAAGAGGCGCAGAAAGGAGCAGAGGTAGTGAGTCTGCATTTGTTTTCTAATTCACTACATCAAGGTACGTCAAAATTTGGTTTTATTTAAATGTTTTTGGGGTTCAGTTGCATTTCTGTGCCTCGTGTTCATCACAGTGATATCACAACATTGACATCAGCCAGCTATCAGTCCAGCCTGCCCATGCACGCAGGGCAGCACCTCCTCAGCATTCAAGGTAAGACACATCTGGATTATCTGAAAGATTCTCAACCTCCTTTTGACATTATTAGTATTAATCATATGATCCGTCTCTTTGCCTCTATCAGGCAGTCCAGTCAGCCACAGTCGACCCGGTGCGTTGCTTGGAGAACGTAGCAAACAGCTGTTCCCGGCTGCTGTGATTCCGGTGAGTACAGGGGGCGTTTCTCTTAAAAAAAACTCAAGAGATACATCTCCATACGTCATATACGCTCCATACGTCCTGATTTTTCCATCCTTCTCCTCTCGTAGACACGTCACTACCAGACGGCAGGGTTCAGCTCGGGCTCAGCAGAGCACGGGCAGTTCAGCGGGGCCCAGGGCGTCCATGAGCCCTATGGGGTGGCTCAGGCCCAGCATCCCTCCACCTATGCCCCTGGACCATCGGTGCCTGTCAGTTTCGCGAGCAGCTCTCAGATCAGAGGTCAAGAACGTGTCTTGTTCAGTTCTCCGTGCACTTTGTGGCATACTCGCATCAATAATGTGTTGTGCTGTAATAAGTTGTATGCGCTCTCCCACAGGTGCGTCTGCCTTTCAGGCCATGCAGTACCTCCCCCACCAGCAGCCGGGCTACCCCGTCCACAGTCATTTCACCTCCCAGCCTGGTCAGTTCTCTTGTCTCCACAGCCGTTTCATTGCTATAACTTGAATGGAGGCTGTGCATTAGATGTAAGTTGGTGTTTGATTATAAATGTCATCTCTTTATCTCATGCAGGATACATTCCTGGAGCAGGGATACCCCTCCAGAAGCAGCTGGAACATGCCAACCAACAGTCAGGCTTTACCGATGCCGTAAGAGCATTTGAATCTCACAATACAAACTTCATTTATGAGCTTTATAAGACACTAAATCAGCTGTTTTAAGTGCTGGATAATGTATTCTAATCACTGTTTTTGTTCTTGATGTTCTCACAGGGTGCTTTAAGGCCTATGCATCCACCAGCCATGCATCCTTCTGCTCCAGGATTGCTGCCTACACCATCGATGGCGGTCCAGATTCCCACTGCAAAGGTGAATTCCCAAAACACACACACACACACACACACACACACACACACACACACAAACGTTGCAAATAGCGGAGCAAAGTGTTTGGTTCCTGTACTGAGCCTGTGATGGTGTGTGAACATATTATATATATTTTTCAAGCTGCAGAGCAACAAAGCCTTTCTTCTGGCGCCACCATGAGGCCTCACTTAAAGGGTAACTTTGGTAACTTTCAACTTGGACCCTTTTCCACCCGTGTTTTTGTGTCAAAGTGTTGAACTTGGTGCAGCATTGAGTGAAACAGGCTACAATAAAATAAAATACCCTGCAGAAAATTTCCTGTGAATTTCACTTGATCCAGTCAGTGAAATCTCCTCTGTGGTCATAGGATCACAGCTAGAGCTACGCAATTAATCGAAAATTAATCGTGATCATAATTTTGGTTTCCCATAATTACATTTTTCATTTTGGCCCCCGAGTCACAGCGCCTACAGGAACACCTCCAGTCTCCAGAGCTTTGCAGCCTTCGAGCAGCTGGTTCACCTCCTCTTCCTGTTACCTGTCACTCTCTCTTTCTCTGTCTTCATCGGCTCAGTACGAGCGACCATTGAAGTCAAAGTCCGCTAAAAATCAGCTAAATATTCAGTCGCGATATTGAAGATCTTTTACGTACGTAACACTAAGCCACACTCTCTGTAACTACAACACAACTCTTCCTGGCCGGTGCATTTCTACACTTATGTTTCCGCTGTTGACTTCCTGCAACAAGTCACCTCTTTTTATGGACGTATTTGTGACAGGGCACAATTATCCCCGTAAGAATTATGATGTAGCTCAGTTGGCAGCTGCAACGCTGTCACACGATACTGAACCAAACTAAAACTTCTTGTCCCTGTTAGTCACAAAAACATGAGAATATAAGGTCCAGGTTGGAAGATACCAAAGTTACCTTTTAATCGCAGAATTACTTATTTTTCCTCCACCTGATGCATTAACACTCACTGGCCTGCTGTCATGATAGCCGTGTCACTTAAACGTTGTGTATCTTGAGGGCAGGGATGCCTAAACCCGCAGTACAGTACAGCTCAGAAGTTTAAATTATTTATGTTTGACCCGGTTACAGCTGACCTTTGCCTCAGATTGGGATTATGATGTGCACTCAATTTACTGTAAAAATATATACTAAAAGTTGTTTAAATGAGAGAACAGTTTCATCACCAAACACTGGCAGTTGTGACTCCATCGTATTGTTCCATGTTTCCATCACCAGTCCCCGTTCCAGAGCTCTCCCCAGGGTGCTCCTCGCCACAGCTTCCTCCCTCACAGCCAGCCCGGGCAGAGGTTCTACCACCACGGCAAGTAACTCACAGCCGCCTTCATCATCGTCGTCGTCGTCGAGATTTCACAGCTTTGTTCAAGATTCTGGAGAACCTTTTGGACGAGGAACCGATCTTCAAAATACAGTCATTAGGCAGGATTGTGCCATATGATTCATTTCCTGTATACTATCCTGTTTTGAGCTTTGTTTTGATCCGTTTTTTTTTTTTTTACTTCAAATGTTAATTTGTAAAATAGATTATTTTACCTACACTGTAAAGCCATTCTGGAGGTGCTTCAATGTTAATAACATGTACAAAGCAAAACTGCATGAAACAGAGCTTATTCCTTGTATACTAACATTCACAAACACGTCATCAGTGGACTGTTTAAGGTCTCTGCTCTTCAAAAACTGGCATAAAAACAGTAAATATTCAGTTAGAATACACGAGGTTACACACTACTATAGCTCAAACATTGATTCTACATCCTGTTTCTCTGTGGTGACTCCCGGTTCAGTCAAGATGGACATTTATCTGACAAAGTTACGCAGCATTTCCAGTGTTTAGTTTAAGTCTCTGCTGTTTTTAAAGCTTTTATGTTGCAGAATAAAACCATAAGCAAAGGCCACGTCCAACAGTTTTGTGTTTTTATTTGATTTTTTTTGCCATGGAGACATCCTGCACAGTTTGGACCTGCTTGTATGAACACAAAGTAAGGATACTGGATAAACTGCCACAACTTTTTTTTTTTCTTTTTTTCTTTGAAATCTTCCTCCTGAATCGAGAGTACGCCAAAAATACGACGCCACCCAAACAGCTCTGCCTGCTGCGTTCTTAAAAAGGAGTGGGTGAAGTTAAACTGAGGTTTGGCTGAAGGTGATTATTTGTGTGTTCTTGTAGCAGGCTTTTGTTTCCTTTTGACACTAAATCCTCCGGACAAGAAGAAACCGAACCTTCGTGTGCCATGTTGGTAACCTTTGTTTAATAGACAAGTTTTAACAGAACAATGCAGATCTAGAGTTGAAGCCCTTCTTAAAACAGGGGAACATATAAAAAAAACAAAAAAACAAACTAGTTGTGACATTATCACCACCTTTCTTTCTCCTGATGGTAGGTAGCTACTGAATATTTGTAGACCTACTCGATCCTCAGTGAGAGACCTTCCTCTAAGACCCTTTTTTCTTTTTATCTTTATCTTTATTACACCTGTACGTCCGGTACTCGGATGTGGCTCTTTATAAAGTATGCATGTACATAGAGAATGTTTGTTTACTGTTTGACAATTTCCAATTATTTATTAAGTTCTTTTCTAACTGAACCCAAAGGAGGGTTTTGAAAACAGAGCGAGGGAGAGAGAGAGTATGAAAAACAAAACAAAAAAGACAAAAAGAAAAAAACAAAAAAAAGAGGGAGAATGGCATTGACGAGGCAATATCCCCTCCTTTCACCCAGGTCCAGTGCATCTCGTTTGCCCCTGAAAAAGAATTACAAGAAGTAGGAATGAGAAGAAAGAGCAGAGAAAAGTGAGAGGAGGAAGACGCTAAAGAATAAAAAAAATATAAAAACGCAAGAGAAATAGATTTTAATGAGACAGTGTTTTAACTAGCCTCTGCAGAGGAAACATTGCACAAACCAACAGTTTTAAACATTTTTTCTTCTTTTTCTTTTTTGTGGACACTTTATTCTACAGCCCACAGTCTGCAAGTCAGAAAAGTGCAGGAAAGAAAGTGCATAAAACAGTTTGACCCAAACAGTTACATCGATGCTACAGAGGCTTCGTTTCTTGGAGACGTAGCAGATACAAGAAAAAAAATAAAAAAATAAAAAAAAAAACTGGCTAAAGGCTGTAAAATCAAGTGCGACCACACAGAAAGAAACAAACATTGCCCAGAAATACAATATGCGCAGCATAAGCTTTTCATTTATATATCTGATAGTGCTACGTAAAAATGATATACATGCTCGTAATAGTGTTAACATGAACCCAAAGAGAAAAAAAAGAAAAAAAAAAAGTACTTCAAGGGATAGGCAAATCCGCAGTGGCAAATTTTGTATACACTTTTGAATTATGTTTGGTCAATTAGAAATGTTTAAATTTCAGCTAATATGTCCAGTATAATCAAATATTTACACAAAAAAAGACCTTTTGCAATGCAGTAATGCGGGGAAAAAACAACATTTTCAGTATCGTGGATGTGCATTATCGTGAGTAACATTTTAAAATTCTGCCTTTTTTTTCCTGCAACACTGTAAAGTAAAATCTAAACGTTAAAACCTGCAGCGGCAGCAGCAGCGTTGGATCTTGTTGACCGGAGTTGCCTTCCCTTTGGTCCACAGATGAACAATAAACTGTACATGTACATGACGTCACACACACTTGCACTGGCATGGCACATGCTGGTGGCTTGTGGTGTAACACCCAATCACGCACACATACATAGTTTTACCAAATACACACACACACGCGCGCGCGCATACACACTCCTCTTCAGGCAGGCTTGGGTCAGGCGGTAGTTGGGGGGGGTTTTTGGGGGGTTGGGAGGGGTGAGAGGACAGCTGCATGTCGATACAGCTGGAACTCTGTATTTACCTGTAGTGGCTTATTTACCCAAGGCTTTGAAGCCAATTGCAGCTTCTTCCTCCATTGCACTTAAAACGGTGACCTGAAAGCGCACAGAGGAGTTTGGTTAACGTAGTTTCACACTATCCGAAGACAGTCTTACAATTAAGAGTCCAATCCAAAGTTTTTAAGGCAACGCTTCATGTTGGGTATGGATGGAGGGAGAGCATCCAGTAAGATGACGATCGTGAGACTACTCCAGAGCTACGGTTTGTGTGAAAAGTTGAACAGAAGCTGAGGTTTTAGGTCGGTTTCTGTCCAACATCGGCTTTAATATTTGAAGCTAAATTTGGGGTGAACGACCTGGCCCACACGGTAGAGTTTGAGACCTGTGTCTTCATCCCAGATCATCTGCATAATTGTGGTTACAATTTCACAATAAAGCTGAGAGGAAGTTCCATTTTATTACACAGTCTTGAGAAGCTTGAGCTGCTTTTGGTCCTGCTGAAACCATTCATTTAGTTAATTTACCGATTAGTCGACGTGTCATCGACTCAATCAATCATTAGCTGTGCCCCTAATCGCCAGTGACCACTCATGACTTTTTTTATGATGCTCTCCCCCTCACCGCCTGGCTGACGGACGCACCATGGATGTGGCGGGCTTCAGAATGGGAAAAACGCAGCAGAGACGAATGTGAGGTGAGGTGAGGTGAGGTGAGGTAACGATACTCACCACGATCTCCTCTTGCCCTTCGTACTTGCTCTCTATCTCTTTGCCCAGCTCTCCCTCGGGAATCTTCAGGTCCTCTCTCACCTCCCCGTTTTCCTGGAGCAGGGACAGGTAGCCATCTTGGATCCCGATCAGCTGGAAGAGAGGACAAAACAGAAAACGAGTGAGTGGACACAGTATATGTTTTATACATGCTGACGTTATTATTCTTCTTCATTTCATTGAAAATTAACAACTGCATACATGAACCATTTGCCACTTTTTAAAAAATGTGACTGGTTTGATCAGTAGTCGATTTAATAGCCTCCTTCATCTCATCTCAGGTGTTGATTCTAGCAGCTTTAATGACATGTTTTAGATATTTGTACGTGCTGTTTACCAATAGGTAGAAATGGTTCTATTGTCAAGTTTGTGTGTGGAGGAAAAAGGAAGGGAACGTAGTTATTTTTGGGATCTATTTAACGCAGTTCTGCATCGATGTCACTCAATTTTCACCAGCGAAGTTTTAGTACAGAATTATACAAATCAGCATTTTAATAATCAGCGTCACAAATCAGCATTTGTAGATTAGATTCATACTTTGAACTGCATGACTATAAACTGGCAAATCTGACTAAATAAAAGCATATATGATGTTCCCTTCGTGTGCTCCCTACAGTCTTTTATAGATGGATTTTTAAACACATTAGTTGGCAGTTGCTTCTTCTTCTTCGTTCTCACTCAAGACACTCTGCAAATAATCATCCAACTAATTTCACCTGCGGCAGACATGAATCCCTGACAATCCTGCGCTTATTAAAGACCAAAGCATATTTGTGAATATTACTCTGATATCTGAGACGTATCTCATTAGGACACAGTTATAAAAACACACATCAGCTCAGGAGCAGGCAGCCTTAGAGCCTTAGATTTCTGCTTTACATAGCAAGTACAACAAGCTACTGTAACAGCAGTCAGAACATCTAAAAGATCTCTTCAGTCCAGCCGCCTCACCTGGTAATCCATTCTCTTGATGTTCGGGACGTCCATGTTGTGGGTGGAAGGGCAGATATCTTCATGTTTCTTACCAGAGAAGATGTCGATACCAACCAGGTGGACCTGCACGGGCACAAAACACACAAGACAGGATGAACAGTCGGCTACAATCACAAACAAAATATCCTCTAACATTATCTGAATTCTCTCGGAATCAGAAAATATTGAACGTTTAATGTGTAAAGTAGTTGACTATCCTTCAAAAAGGGTAGCCGACTATCGATAAGTAGTCCAAGTGTATCATGTTTAACATCATTTATAATACATATACTTTCCCGAATACTGAATGTTTTTTTAGAAGTGGAAACTGTAACCCAACAGGGACACATTATTGTTCTTGTCCAGACTGAAAGTGTCCATTAATGTGCATTAATATTAATGACTGTGACCTTGTGTTTATTCCAGAGATGAAGTTCAGTGATAATTCAAAGACACTCTCCCTCTGTCTGGGTGACACGAGTCCACGTTCTAGTTTATTTCTTCAGTTTCGGCCGCTTGGAGAAGAGCTCCAGCTCTGCAGGATTTACTGACCTTAGCGTGGCCGTGCTTGCCGGTCTTGGAGGTGGACATCTCAACAATCTTGCAGGGTCGGTTTTTCAGCACAACGAAGCCGTTTTTACGCAGGGCCGAGCACTGCATGGGGAAGGTCGCGGACGCCCCGGCATCGCCGGTCTCGAAGTCCAGCTCTGCATCTGCCATGCCTGCTGTGGAGATCAACACACAGGATGCAGACATTCATGTATGTCCAGAACTGATTCAGAAACAATTTATTGATGCTGTCTGGGATGACAAAACTTGAATACCAGTTGAAATTTGTTGATACTAGAGTGGATTATACCACCTTACTTTCCCACTAGGGGTGAGCAGACCCTGGTTTACAACTACACCCCCTTCAGAGACAGCTACAAACCCTTTCCCCCGCCACGCTTTTGGAAAGTCAGACCACTGCTCCATCCTCCTGCTGCCTCATCTACAAATGCAACAAAGAAGCTGATGAGGTTTTACAGGACTGACTGACTGGCAGATGTTTGAGGACGCAGCTGACGGCAACATCAATGAATACACAGACTCTGTAGTAAGCTACAGAAGTGCACTGATGATGTTTCAAAACGCCTACGCCTACCCAACCCAGACACCCTGGGTCAGCCGGAAGATTTGCGCTCAACTCAAAACATGGACAACCGCCTTCAACTCAGGTGACCCTGAAGAACTACAGGGACAAAGTGGAGTCCAACTACTACAGCTCTGACACCAGACGCATGTGGAGTGGACCATGCTGGAGAACAGAGGCATTGGTCAGCCCGCTGCATCAAGCTCAACGTTGTCTACATTCGGTTTGATGCAGACAACGAAGCACCTGCCGTAAGCCCGCATATCAGTACACCGTGAGACAGTCCTTCAAAATAAAGACAGCAACACTGCAAAGTACTCGTGCAAGACAGTATCCCAGGCCGGGCTCTCAGGGCGTGCAGTGAACAACGTGAAACGTTAAACCTCTTGCTGAGTCAGTCTGTGGGCCCCACCCGCTTTAAGTCTTCCGCCATTGTCCCTGTTCCACTAGCAACCTGTTTAAACAACTACCACCCTGTAGCAATGACATCAGTCATCATTAAGTGCTTTAACAACTAGTCAAGACCCACATCTTCTCATCCCTACCCGACACCTTGGACTTTGCTTACAGATCAAAACGGGGCCACGGATGACACCATTGCCTTGGCAACACACAACCTGGACAAAGGGAATACATACATGAGAATGCTCTTTATTGATTCAGCTTAGCATTCAACACAATTATTCCCTCAAAACCAGTGTCTGAGCTCGTTGATCTCGGACCGCAAACATCCATTTGCAGCTGGATATTTGACTTCTTGACGGGCAGGCCCCAGGTGGTGAGATCTGGCAACCACACCTCCTGCCTTGTCACCTTTAAGTCTGCTGACGAAACAACTGTCCCTGGGCTTTTTTTTTTTTTTTTTTTTTTTTTTTTTTTAAGAACAACAACGAGACAGCTGGAGTCGAAACAACCACCTTTGTCTGAACGTCTGCAAAACTTAAAAGAGATGATTGAGGACTTTGGGACACAGCGGGGCGGCAGACACCTAACCATCCACATTTTATACCTTCTTTTGAGAAACATGAACATGTTTTCTACAAAAAACAGAAGTTTAAAGAGCAAAACAGTTATTTAAAAACACTAAAACGGAAGATATATGAACAAAACTACAAATTTAGAAATCAATACCCAGGTGTAGCCTTTACTTACATTGTTATCATGACTTCCCTTCACTGATACCTTATCACAAACCCCCATTTTATATTAAATATTGATTTAACAGCCACACAGAAATTGTCAAACATATTACAATAGTTGATTTTATGATAATCTTATTCTATCGGTTAGTGTTCACTTAGTCTTAAGTATTTACTCTGAAGTCAGACCCTACTTTATTATTTATTTATATGCCAAAGAGTTGTTTTGCAAGTTAGTCCACGAAGGAAGATGAATATCTGTTAATATCTTGCCAGGATAAGATGGAAAATGTGATTGGTGTCAATTAAAAACGCTGGGGTGTGGAGGAAATGACACTTTACACTTAATGCTGTTGGGCACAGTGGCAGAGCACACATGGCTAAATAAAGCAACAGAAACATGGCACGCGTTAGGCAAACCGAGACCAGTCCTAACGTAAATACAGCCACCACTAAGTTATCACTATTTTAAAGTTATAATAGCTGCAGCTTTAGTCATTAACACTCGCGGCAAACCGTGCGTCATTAGCCGACCAAACTTTTTAAGTAGCCATGATGTCCCGGTGGTGCAGCCTGCCACGAGTACAATAGAGCTACAGTCAACTAAAGAAAAAGTTTAGCAACTGACTCGCAGTATTCAAAGAAAAACATGTTCTTTATAACATAATGGAGGGGGAAAAAAGCAAATAAAAGACCCTAAGTTGAGTGTTTTACTGCTCAATTAGTGCGGCTGTTCACCGGGTAACGCGTTAAACCAAGGGCCGCTAATCCGCGCTAATGACCCATAAATCAAATTTCAAGCAGGCGCCCCCGGGTGAGACCCGTCTAACTAGCTCTTGTTATGTCAAGTGAACACAAAACGTGAAATACCGGAGAGAAATAAAGCGGTAAGGCACACCTCCGGGGGGGGGGGGGTGGCAGTGAGCGGCACAGTTTGTCCGCAGTGTTGTTGGAAAAGAAGAGGCTAACTGCGGCCTACTACTAGTGCGCACAGGACGTAGCACAGCCCCAACCAACGGCTGATAACGTATAACAACGGTCGGTGCCCCGGTATCCATGCGCGCTGAACGCACTCAGGCCGAGGCCCTTCTTCATAAAGAGATTGAAGTTCACAAGGCAAAATGACAACCTTTAAAGGCGCTTAACCCGGGCCAGACACGAATGTGGACCTCTTTACAAACGACCCTGTTTATTTTAAACCCGTGCTGGCCGTTAACACGCCCGCAAATGTGAGAATTGATCTAATTTTGTTGGCCCGCTTGTGTACAATAATGACTAAGCTAATACTCGTGATAGCCGCGGTGTATAGAGGAGAACCGTATCAGTTAGTTTAATCAGGGTAGTGGGTGAAGTTAGAGCCGGTGGCAGGCGTGCAAAAGCTGTAAAACTCGTACTAAATGTCCATTTTAGATGAGTCTTGGTGGATTTGGAAACAATAAAAAGCAGAAAGAGTCGGTATTGTAACAGTTTAGCTTACTAACAAGTCAGGGTGAAGCCCCCTTTTTATGTGGTAAGTTAACTAGACCCGCCTGTGCTGCTCTGATAAAGCCAGCTGACCGCTGTTATTGCCCAATGCAGGCGTTTAAAGGGAATATATCATAATACAGCTTCAGACGGACATGTGCATACGATAGCTCGTCTGCTCAGGCGCAAACACGCCCCGTCTATTGGATGTGTTGATAAGGAACTTACCCTAGTGATAACGTCTCCTCTCCGGGGTTATTTAACAGCCTTTCTCCGGGTTATTCCTCCCCCCTTCTTTGCCTCCCTGTAGCCGCGCTAACGGGTCGTCTGGCCAGGGTCTGTCTCCTCCTCGGTTGTCGATGTCGCTCTCTCTTTCTCTTTAAGCTATTTTTTTTTTTTTTTTTTTCAGTCCTCTTTCACTCGTTTCCGCTCGCCTCGCTTCTCCCTTCTGGTTTGTCCAGATTGCAGTTGGCCTCGATCAGAGTTGCACAACCACTGAAGTGAGCCGCCGGGCTAAGGAAGAAAAAGCCCCGAAACCAGTTGTGTCTGTACCGTCTGTAGCCTAACACTCCACCTTCTCTCCCTCATCCAGCTCCTCACCACTGACACAACATACAAAACATCTGAACGCAGCACTTCCTGTGGGAACTGTCAAAATAAGACGCCCTCATTAGTAAAATAAGTTATGACAATGTATGGTAGGGAATGCTGTTCTTGCTAAAATTATTATTATTATTAGTAGTAGTAGTAGTAGTAGTATTAAAACTATAGTTTGGCCACATGAAAACTCAAGTTCAAGTTCAAGTTTCAGGTTTATTTGTCCATATGCAGGTTAACACAGGGTCAGCAATGCAATTAAATGTGTTGGACAAGAGGAACTGGTCAATTCAGCATTTAAGAGTGTGTAACAAGAATAGGAATAAGCCAAAGAAGTAAAATACAATACTGTAAAAAGGAAAAAAGAACAGTATAAAATACAAATATAAAATATACTGAAATAGAATATGAATGTTCTATACATTGTACAATGTTGTGACAATACTTGTTTATATTGACTTCATTTAAGTATTACTGTATAAATAGATATTAACATACTATATAAACAGTATATATTACACTATTTGAAATACTGATTGAAAGAGTAAAGCGACAAATGTCCAGACAAAGTAAAGAAAGAGTGTTTTACATATCCAGGCTGGTTCAGTTGGTGCATATTTTGCACATAGTCCTGTTTGGTTATGTGTTCAGACTGCAATACAATGCCTACAATGTACTCTAGAATTTAGAATAAAGCCTGACTCTGTTTAGTATTTACTATTATATTTTTAAAACAAACAAACTTAATTGGGATCCCTTATTATCAAAGAGACCGAAATTATGTAATTGGGACACTGTTGGTGAAATGTATGCACATTGCACATATATCCATGCATACTTTACCCCTTGTATCTCTGCTGTTACTTCATTTTATTCATTATTTACCTCTCTACTGTATATACCTGTCTGAATATATCTGCAATGTATGTAACAGTTTTGTGCTTTGTGTTGTAATCTGTGTGCACTTCATGTAGCAATATGAAAAAAAAAAACACTGTCTCGTTTGTATATGGTTGAAATGACAATAAAACCCATCTGACTTGAAATTATCTATCTGTACATATCGTCTTATAATCTATTGGCCAACATACAGCTGATAGCAAGAGAGCTGTAAGTGCTGATCAGTGGGTGTTTTCTCATTAGTATACAATATATACATTTATTATCATGCAAACAGCTCAAAAGTGAAAAATATTTTTAGATTTCGTCTTGCTCATAACTGACAGAATTACACTTGCATCTCTTCCGGTCCTCTCGTGGCTAACTTGACGCACCTTTCGTTTGAACGTTCATGAAAAACACCTCGATGCAATTTGGCGTGTTCTGCGCATGCGTGGCTTTTCATTCTCGTGCAGCCAGATTTATTTACTTCTCATGATGCTTTTACTGCCCTTTAAAAACGCCACGACACATGCGTTGACAGGTGTATATGATGAAAAGAACACATGCAATGATGAGAACAATTGAATAAAAATATTCAGATTGCACTTCCTCGTCATCATCATGAGCCATAACCACTACTGTAAAATGTTTCAATATTTTTTAAACATTATATGATATGTTCATGGTATTTACTGTATGTTAGCTGAGCTTTGCTGCCATATTCCAGATGTATGGTACATACAGACGCCTTTACTTGCACATGAGTGACACATTTCTCATCCACATGCAGTGCGCACAACACAGATCATGGTGTGTACAGGACCTCACATTCACTTAAAAAAAGTTAAAGTTTTGTTTGTTTGATGCAAGTATCTCATCTATAATTTACCCTGTATCTGTCTTAATCCACAGTCAGTGTCAGTGCTGCCTCCTTTGCTGGCTGGAATTCCCTCTGCTACTAATAATTGCACTTCTAATTAGAGCCTTTTCTCAGTCCAGAGACCCATGGCTCCTGTGCACAGCGGATGGTTTCATTGAACTTGGCAGTTCTCTGAGCTGCTCGGTTAAATTTAGTGCTGTGAAACTGGAGTCCTATGACCTATGAGCTGAGGGCTGTACTTAAAGGCATAGTTACTGTAACCCCCAAATGAACATTCAGTTATTGCTTCCTTAATCATGTGACAAATGAAACGTCACTGACCCCACAGCAGCTGCCCTTGCAGCATGAAAGCAGCCCTGAAAAGTTAAAGGAGCTGTTTATTTACAGTTCAAAGTAATCATAAAATGTCCATCAGCTCATTGAGAAATCCAATCTAACATGGAAGCTTTATTTTAAAAGTTTGATTTATACAAATAAGACAACAAGAAAGAGGCACGATCAAATAACTGTGCAGCTTTCACAGTAAGATCTACTCTAATATCATCTAATTTATACATCCATGATGACACGAAACCAGCACAAGAACTGGTTAGTATGCGTCCAATTGATTTTCTTCAACTTCAACAATTTCTCATCCCTTAATTTAAAGAATTTGTTTTTGTAAACAAGACCATGCTGCATTGTAAGAATGCTGTTATACAATCATATTTTAATGTAATATTGTTGTGCTTTAATGTAGATTTGAGAAAGATAATTATTATGGCAAGGGCTAATGGGAATTTATTATGATATCAAATCAAGCACAAGATATGAGCACCCTCTTGAGAAGCATAACTGTCCATACAGTATATGTTCACAACCTCATGAAAAGGTCTGTTAAATATGAAATGTCTGTCACACAATAGCAATATCATAACCTGCAATCAGTCATTATTATAAAGAAAACACTAAATACTGCAAGTAAAAGTCCTGCATACAAAACCTAACTAAAGTAAAAGTATGTAAGTATTGTCATAGACCATCAAACGTAAAAGTACCCATTGTGCAGTAAGTTTCTCCCTGTCAGTGTTTCATTATATCTGATGTTTTTATATTCATATCACTGCTGCATTAATGTGTATGTTGTATTTTACTGCTGTAGATGTTAAAGGTTGAGCTCATTTTATGTACTGTTGGTGAGTTTAATCTATAGCAATGCATCGTGGTCTATAAGATCATTGTATGCTTGTAGTAAAAAAAAAAAAAAAACTTTTCAAGAGCTCAGAAAAACAA
This sequence comes from Sciaenops ocellatus, assembly GCA_033000465.1. Classification (NCBI taxonomy): domain Eukaryota; kingdom Metazoa; phylum Chordata; class Actinopteri; family Sciaenidae; genus Sciaenops; species Sciaenops ocellatus. Next base: position 10,006,033 of record CP136875.1, on the reverse strand, counting down.
TTAATTTCCAGCTAATCCGAGAGAGCTTTAAACTGTTCATTTAGTTTGAGAATGTACCCATTAAGGAACATTTAACCGTACAGTTTTTTAAGAAGTTTTCTGAAACTTATGGATTGCACAGAACAGGAAGGGAATGAAAAAATGTAAGAGCATGCAGAGCTGGGATAGCTGATGAGCTGGGGTGTGTGTGCGTGGGAGGGACAGGAAATAACATGGACAGCAAACAGTAGTGTTTCTTTATACATTTGTATATAATTGTTGACATTTTGTAATACAAAAATACATTAAAGAAAAAGTACAATATTTGCCAAGTATAAAGTTGCCAATAATGGAAATACTCGTAGTACAGCACTTGAGTAAATGTACTTACATGCCTCCACTTGTCCCAGCACATTCAGGTATTTAGGAAACAAGAAAGCAGAGAAATTAACAAAATAAGAGACCAAAAAGTAATATTAGACTTTCAAAATAAGAGGGGAATGCTACGTGTGGAGAGAAATGCACAAACAGTGTCAACAGCATTGGGATAATGCAATAAAAGAACGACACATGCACTTATTTCAAAGTAAATAAAGTATGTAAGAAGTAGGGAAAAAACAGAGAAACCTGAACAGTACACCAAACATCCAGCAGGTATTTGTGACATGGAAAGTTAACAGCGGAGCATCGAGGAGGATTATATCCAGAAGGAGGCAGTAATGCGACGTCAAGGATGCCAACTGCCGCCAAACCGCAAAGAAGAAGAAGAAGTAGGAGAAGAAAAGTTTCGGGAAGAGCAGGAGGGAGGGGACTCCGGAGTGAAAGTGTAGAAATCCGACAGCGAGCATGACCGACGCCGAGGCGCAGAGCGCTCCACCATCGGCACCTGTGGAAGACAAACCACAGCCAGAGAGGAAAGTAATAGGTGGGTTCAGAAAGTGATTAAACTCCAGTGTTTAGCTCAACAGGAATATTTAAAATAATCAAATTTAGTTTAAATTCACGAGTGACTTAGGGATAAATGAGTGAAATAAACACTTTGATGGTCCCGCATGAAGTTTGAGTTGTTAGAAAAATATAAAGTGTTTTCGTTTGTGAAACTTTGTCAAGTGCTAAATCAACAAATAATAGTCAGTAATATTTTTTGTCTTTGTGTTTTTGGAGCAACACGTGTCCACGAGTGTTACACATGGGTTTAAGTAATTATTTATACCCATTAAGTCAATCCTCTGTCAGTTTAAGAGCTTTTACAGGCTGGAAATTTAAAATATTTTTATTTGTTTAACCTAAGAACACATGTTTGCGTTTTACGTTTAGTGTGGTCTGAATCAAACCAAAGTTAAGCCACATTATTGGCGTTTTTAAGTGTTACTGTTAACAGTTTCACCACATGACCTAAATTCCCTCTTTATCAGCTGAGCGCGCGCTCAAGCCTGCACAGTGCACGCGCGCCCACACAGGTGCAAGTCATTTCACGTTTAATTGGCACGCACGCTTCACAGGTGTAGTGTAGTGATTAAACAGGTGATTTATTTTTTCTTTTCAAAGCTGTTTGTCCTAATTAGAGATTTTTGTTGTTGTGTAATGTTGACCTTTTTTTTTGTGCGAAGAGAAACGCGTAGCTTTGTTGTTTAGCAGCCCTCCCTCATGACCTACTGCTGCCCTGGTTTCAAAGTCTTACTGTTAATGATTGACACGCACAGCTCTTATTTCTTGGTGTAAGCGAGGCTGCCATTGCTATAAGGCAAGATAACAATGTATTATGTTCTTTGGATATCTGTGTAACAATGCTTTTTATGTGGATACACATTTAATGACCTGTTGTTGTTGTAGCCACATTGGTCCAAGGCACAGTGAAATGGTTCAATGTGAGGAATGGATATGGCTTCATAAACAGGTACAGTTCCCTCTGATTACTTAGGTACTAAATAGTATAATTTTAATCAGATTCGAAGCACCATGAGTTAAAGTTTATTATTTATTTCTCACAGGAATGATACCAAAGAAGATGTGTTTGTCCATCAGGTAAGGCAAAGGGCGTTTTCCCGAACTGATGCTTTTATTAACCATTATTCCACGAGTACCAATGGTGATATGCAACCTTCTGTTAGTGGTACTTGGAGGAATCTCTTAAATGTACTTCCTGTATAAAGTGTCCGTAGTTGAACATGGTTGGCCTGTGCTGCTGGATTTTAATGTCAATGTTAATTGTACTTGGAAAGATGAATATTTTCTGAGATGGTACCTGGTATAACAGTTTGAGAAACTCATTCGATGTTCAATCCGTCTCCTCAGACTGCCATCAAGAAGAACAATCCTAGGAAATTCCTCCGCAGCGTGGGAGACGGGGAGGTCGTAGAGTTTGATGTGATCGAGGCAGCCAAGGTAAGAATCAGGGAATCCGTTTGATAGCATAGTGACAGTTTGAGTCTGTTGTTCTAACCTCTTTGGTGTCCCACAGGGCTCAGAAGCAGCCAATGTAACTGGTCCAGGCGGTGTTCCAGTCAAAGGCAGCCGGTACGCACCCAACAAACGGCGCTTCCGTCGACGGTTTTTCCCCCGCAGCCCTCGGCCTGGTGACCAGGGTAAACCAGCCGACGGCCAAGAACCCTCTATCGAGGGAGAGGGATCAGGGGAGAATGGTGGAACGAGACCTCCAGTGCGCCGCCGTAGGCCTCGCAGACCTCGGCAGGAGGCACAAGATGTAAGCTGAAACCAACCTGTAGAGCCTAAAAAAAATTTTTTTTAAAAGCAGAAAACATTGGGGATGCTTTGAAAGTTTTAAACTGTAAGAAGTTCTTGAAAGTAATGATGAAAGATGAAGTTAATTTAAAACTGTCCTGTGGCAGACTAGTCTGAGGTTTTGTCTGCTTGATCTGTCAGGGTGAGGCTGGAGAGGAAAAGAACGGCGTAGAAGAGGGCGACCAAACGCAGCGACCACAGCGCAGATTTTGGCGCCCGTATCGAAGGTGACATGACAGCATTGCCTGTCTTTTAATTTGTATTTTCTTAAAATGCGATGGTGATTTTGATGTTTCCTCTGTACCGGGATTCACAGACCGTTCCGCCCTCGCCCTCCTCCTGATCAGACTGCAGACGGCCAGCAGGCTGCTCCAGAAGAGAGCGAGGAGCAAGGCAAGGTGAAGCAGACGGAGTCCTCTGAAGGCCCCCAGACCAACGGAGAAACAGCAGAGGGCCAGAAACAACGTCGCCAGTCTAGACGCCGCAGGCAACGAAACTCAGAGTCCTCTACCTCAAAAGTGAGTACTCTGAGTGATGGATCACCTGGACCAAGTGCTGAATATCGCTAACAAAATTTTATTTCACACATTGCAGAACGATGCAGAGAAGTCTACATCAGACCCTGGTACCCCCCCTCAGACTTCAAAACCATCCGACCTTAAATCCACATCAAAATCACCAAAGGCCTCCCCTAAAACCTCTCCGAAAACACCAAAATCACCTGAGGTATGGTGCTTAAAAATGCCATTTTCTACTGATTACTTGATCACCGGTGTTGGTTGTGTTGACACAAATATCTCAACGGTCTCCTTCCACACAGGAGGCAGCTGCCACAACAGTCCCAGCACCAACAGAGTGACACTAGTAAGAGGACAGTCGCGTAACCCTTGGCAAGAGGTGGGACCCCCATGCTAAAGCGGTCAGGTCTGGGTCAGGCAGGGTGGGAGACTTGAGGGTGTAGGGTTGCACTTCTTGTTGCTTAGAGGTGCCACATTGGCTGTTTCACAGAGGGCAAGATGACAAACATTAACAGGCTGCTTAGTGAGGTTTTCCTGTAAATGGATTTAAGGTGGAATGATGGCATAAGAGTTTTTTTTTTTTTTTTTTTTTTTTTTTTTTTTTTGTTAAACGCAGGAAATAATTTTAGGTGAAAGCTCAGATTTCAGACTATCATTGTTTCAGGGTTAGATGTCTTTTTGTGTTTCATGTCTTTGTCTTTCTCTCTCAATCCCTGTGTCTCTTGTGTTTTTCCCTTTCTCTTTGTTTTCATAGGTCCTAGGGTTGGAGGACTGGACTTATTTCAGAACACATGCACTGCTCTCCCCTCCCTGCACTCCCCCATCCTCCAACCCACCCAGTCTCACTATCATCCCTCATGCCTCTCCCCTCTCATTTTGTCTTGTGTTGTCCTGGCTTTAGACACGTGATGCTCGGAGAGGGATGAGGTAGAGAAGAGGATGCAGGTGGTTGGCGGGTGCATATTTAGAAAGATTGAAAGTACATCTTTAAAAATGGGAAAGAATGGACAATATGCTTGGTAGCCCAGTTATTCCAACCCCCCTTTAAAAACAAATTTTCTTTAATTGCTTAGATGAGAAACATCAGGTAGTTTATAGAGGGACCAGCCTTGATTTTTATTTAACTTTTTTTAATTTGGTTGAAGAGGGGAAAACCAAGCAGGTGTGAGGTTGGTGGTGCATTATGGGAGTCAGTTTAGTTCTGTTACCACCTCAGTCAATCCTTAAAACATACTACTCCCTTCATCTCCTCAGTTGAGGATAGATTGAAAAGAAACTTCTTTTTTTGTTTTTGTTTGTGTGTGCTTTTCTTTGGAGGGGATTATGTGCAATGTCAGTACTTAAAATGTTAATTAATAAATCATGTTTGCAAATCTCAGGATTCAGTCCTTATTTCTTAATGTCTCACAATGATTTTGTGTTTTTTAAAATGCGTTTACTTCATATTAAACACAATTTCTAGTACTGGTTAGAAATTAAAAGGAGATCTTCAGTTTTCAGTAACATTATTTACAGTACTTGCATCCTTTTTTAGTCACAACATGACCACAGTGAAAAATATTCACTATACAAATTAAAGGTCCTCTCTGAACAACCTCAATACAAATCCTCAGAAGGTAGTGATACACACCATAAATGAATGGACGGCAAACAACACACATGACAGATGCCAAGAAAAATACACAAACATGACAAAAATCAAGAAGAGCTACTCGTTACAACTAGCCCTTTTGATTGCACATCTTGCTCTAGTCTAGTGTATCGGGCTTCTGTTTACAAAACCTAACACCTGCTGGAGTGCATAAAGAATTGAAACATTTAGACCCTCATACCATTAATAACCAAATAACACACTATATACATGAAGTAGTAAAATAGATCTTGTTTCTTTAAAAGTAGCATTTCTGCAGGTTGTGCAATGACTTTCTCATGATCAGAAAAATACTTTGTGATAGCACTTTGCCTTAGCTTAAGCTGGGAACACGCTACATGACCAAAGTCATACTTAAGTTGTACTTAATGCGACGTTTCATCGTTAGGACAAGTCTGCAAGGATGTGAGACTCAAGGTTATAGCCTAAGTTCATACATTTTCCATAACTGCTTATCCTTATCAGGGTCACAGGGGGCTGGAGACAATCCCAGCTGACATTAGGTGAGAGGTGGGGTAGGATAGGTCACCAGTTCATCACAGGGCTGACCAGGCTTTAAGTCTGTTTCATTTACTGCTGTCTAAATGTTTAAAGCGACAGTTATATTTCTGTATCACGATTCAGCAACTGGACAAACTACGTCACGTCTGTATTGCCATGAATCGTGGGTAGTTAAATTCTTGAAGTCTGCACCCTAAGCTGACTTTCTGGAAGTCTGTTTGAGGCCTGTTGTGGACTGGTTGAATTGTGGGTTTGGACATCCCTCGACACTCGAAGACTTCTTGGGAATGTGCCCACAAAGTCCACAAGAGCTTCTAAGTCGAGACATTTGGATTCAGCCTTTGAGGTTCTCTTCTGTTTAAAAGAGAGTCTGGCTAAGTTAGTCAGCCACCATTGACCATTATTGTTTTGGCTGGGTATTGCTGAGAAGTCAAAGATCCCAAACAAATGTTGTCTAAACCTGAACAGCTGTACATTGCCATTGACCAAGCCTTTGATGCCAGCTTCCATTATTTGCTATATACCCAGCCCAAGTTACGGTATAATGTGTAGAGGTTTTAGGATTTAAACCTTGCTTCAAACCTGTTAGACACATTACAACTGGGTCAAATGTTTGATTTTTGAACTTTAACACCATGCTCCTGTACTTGAAGTGTCATGGTAAAAGTCATTGAGTTTCTTACTTAAATCTGTCAGTTGTGCGTCACTTAGATAGATTTACACATCTAGAGTGTTCCCAGCTTTAGTACAAAATAGGCAAGCATACTTAATGACTTCTTTTACCTCCAAACTCAGAAAACTTTGGATGTCTTTGTAGATAAAGTGCAGGAATCCCAAAGTCTCTCCATCTCCGTCTGTCAATATTGCAACTGAGTGCATCACAATGGAATAAAATCCTACCACATTGGCAGTCAACAGTCCAAACAATTTGTTCTTATGTGCATCTTATTCCTTGAAATACAGTAGTCAACTCTTAATCCATAGGTTTTTAGCATTCTGTCAAGGCTTAATTCATAACCTTCATATTGCAGTGGTACCAGCAAAGGGCAATTTCAAAACACACCTTTAACACTGCCTTGGCACCATAATCTATATGAATACAACCATTGACCTCAATATACATCAGAAAAAATAACAGTTTGGAGTAAGGCCAACATACACAGTTCATCCCAAGCTGTACTTTGTTCCATCATGCTTCAGTTGATGCTTTCCTCCCCCAAGTAGTCCAGCTCTGTGCTGGGCTTGTCCAGATCAATGTCCATGTCCATATCCATCATTCCTCCTGCCGAGTGCTGGTGGAAGTTTGCTGCGATCTGGTCAAAGGTCTTGCCCCGCGTCTCCGGCACCCGGAAGAATGTGAAGATGAGGAAGAAGAGGAGGAGTGCTGCGAAGATCAGGAAGACGTATGGCCCACAAAGGCTCTGTGGAAAGATGTGATCAGATTAAACAGCATGAGACTACGGACATTTGCAGAAAGAGTTAGGTATTTGCCATTGCGGAGGATATTTAAAACATCTAGTGAAGGTAAAAAAAAAAAACCACTCACAGCAACATATTGGAAGCACATGCCAATGATGAAGTTGGCTGTCCAGTTGGAAAAGCCGGCTACAGCCATGGCAGCCGGCCTTGGACCCTGGGAGAACAGCTCAGCTACAAAGAACCAGGGGATGGGACCTGGACCGATCTCAAAGAAGGCCACAAAGCCAAAAATGGACAGCATGCTGATGTAGCTCATCCATGGAACAGTTTCCTATCGGATGGGAAGAAAATAGGGGTTCAGAGGTTCGTAGAGAAAATACCCATAACAGTACGGGATGTTTGCATCATTGAGAGGCTAACCAATAAAACAAGAGCCATGGTCATGATGACGGCACAGATGCACATCCCACCAAGTCCCAGCATGTGGAGCGTCCGTCGACCCATCCTCTCTATCAGGAAGAGCTGTTAATAATAAGAAAACGGGGAAACAGAGAAGTTGTTATGCCCAGGAGGAAATTAGAGCTACTGCGTACCAATTCTACTTTAGGTGGTGAAGTTAGCTATTAATCCAGTTTGTACTGAAATATGATTCACTGTCAAGAGTCTACAGCCATGCTAGCAGCTCTGTAAGGTCGTACTTGGGCACCGGTGCTTTGAGCTAAACATACCACACCATATTCAAGTCATAAAAGTCGTGCTTCTTGAACCATGGAATGACATTGAAACATCTTGCCTTGCCAAACCAAACTTGACCTATTTGGATGCATGAGTGTTTGACAAGAAAACAGGCACCACCGACCTGTCGTGTTATCTTTTCTATTTGCTCTTTGATAACAATGTTAAACAGTAATAGAGACACAGTTTGGTACATAGCTGGACTGTAATCTTTATCGTACTAAATTAAAAGAAGACAGAATATTTAGAGTTCAATTCGGTTCAAGAAGGAGGAGCATAACATTAAGGTCATGATGAAGGCATGTTGGTTTGGTTACTGACCGAGACCACAGTGAAGGCGCAGTTCACCACGCCTGCTCCTATGGTGGCGTAGACTGGACTCTGGACTCCTGCCTTCATGAAGATACTGGTGGAGTAGTAGAAAATCTGGCCAGAGGAGTAAACAGATTAAGATTAGGTCAATAATTACACTGCACTGATTCACATTTTTTTTTAAAAAGAGTCTCATTTTTGGGACTTTAAGCACGGGGTGTTGATTGAAAAGAAACCACCCTGACTCACTGCATTGATCCCAGACAGTTGCTGAGAGAGCTGCAGCAGGATGGAAATGACGATGGGCTGGCGGTAGAGTGGAGAGCGAAAAAGCTCCAGGATGGACACCTTCCTCTCCATGTCCATCTTCCTCTTCTCCTCCTTCATCTCTGCCAGCATGTCACCCACCTCCTGCCTGCCCGTCAACCTCCTCAGGCCTGCACAAAGGAAGCTTGTCAAGTTCCTTATGGACAAATGCTTGAAGCAACAGAGGCTATGTTGCGGTCATCCAGGACGTTCAGCACCATAAAGTGACAAAAAGTGACCCAAGAGTACTATAGTACAAATACTAAGGCACTGTGGTTTGAGAGTGTGGTAAACATGACCATTTTTGTTTTTTAAAAGAGAAGTTCACAAAATAAAAATTCAGTTAAATGTCCTGTCAGGTTTTCAGAACCAATAAAGACATGCAGGAAGTTCATCCAAATTAGTTTCAGCATCTCAGCCTTGTCTCACAAAATTTTAATTGCTGTCATAGTTCAAGAGCAACAACAAAAATACAAAAAAACTGTCAATAAAATGTCCAACATGATCCAATAATTGTAGAGAAATGCATCGAAACAAGCAAGCCAGGTGGAAAATATAAAAAAAATAATGACTAGTCTGTTGTACTTGTGGACCTGCAAAATACCTCTTGACCTGACTGACGGATGAAATTTTATAGCTATCTTGAAAATATGTGACTATCATAGTACTATAAAAGAAGTCTGTTATACCAACTATAACGGCTAGTCCAGTCTAATTTAGTTTATAAAGTTTATTCCAAGACAAATACTAAGACCTTATAGACGTCCTAAGACTACTCCAGCCGTACTCACCTCTCTTGGCGTGGTGCTCCTGGCAGCGGATGATGTAGAGGAATCGTGGGCTCTCAGGACAAAAAGGCAGGAGTGCCATCTGAAGTACAGTCGGCACAACAGTTAAACCCAACAGGATTGGCCACAAGTCTTCACTTCCCAGTAACACCTCCAAACCGAGGACCTGCACAGGGAGAGGGATCAAGAGAGAGGGCAAGAGATTTCAAGGAACATTTCAAGAAAGGCTATTACAAAATATTAATATTAAAGATTTAACAGTCATACCTGTGCTATGAGAATACCAGTGACTATAGCCAGTTGGTGCAGCGTGCCCAGGGCCCCTCGCAGACTCGTAGGAGCTATCTCCCCCACATACATTGGTGTCAAGCCTGATGCTAATCCTGCACAAAGGAAAAGTTGGATAAGAAACTTTTATGGTGTGAAGATGACCAGCTTTCAACTGATAATTCAACTTTCAAACACATTCCTGTGAATTTAAAACAACAGGACAGTGGAGAGCTCACCACAGTAAGCGCCAATGACAAAGCGTCCGAGGATCATCATTTCAAAGGAGCGGCAGAGCTTACATAACCCCATCAGACTTCCACCGATGAAGGCAAACAAGTTGTTTATGAGCATGGCTTTCCTCCTGGAAAAAAAGCACAGACACACAGACAAGCATCTTGGTTGTAATTCAGTTCTCAAATGTCACGTTCTCATTTTTAATCCCATTTAATATACATCTAAATCTCGCCTCTTCTATTACTGAAGTCCAAGATAGCCATAATTCTTCATTTATCAAAAACAAACACCCAAACACTATTAAGTGAAAATGAACTTGTTAACAGGTTGTATTGCTCAGAAACTTGAAATACTGATATATTTCACTTCACAGATGTTAATGAAACAACCGAAGCTCCACATATGAGCTTGGATGTGATATTTTAGCCTCCAGATGGCAGTGTCATACAAAAACACCGAAGGCTTTAGTTAGCTGTTTAAATCCTGACTGAAATCAGTTGTTAAATAAACTTCAATATGACACATTTACTAACCTCGCTCTTGCAGTTGTGCATTATTCCATTTTCAGACATTTGGTTTAAACTTGGGGGAACCTCTACTGAAAAGCTACAATCGGCATTAAGATTTTGATTTGATTGATTGAATGAATATATGAAGACAGACGTGTTGTAAAGATCCAGTGTGTAGGGTTTAGTGGCATCTAGCGGCGAGGTTACAGCAACCCACTGAGTACTGCTTGCCTCACACAGGCATTTCAAGCATGTAGGAGAAACTATGGTAGCCGCGAAACGTGAAAGCCCCCATCTAGGGCCAGTGTTTGTCCATTCTGGGCTAATGTAGAAACATGGTGATGCAACATGGCGGACCCCGCAGAAGAGGACCTGCACTCTCTGTAGATGTAAAAAACTCAATCTAAGGTAACTTATGAATGAATAAATAAATCTTACACACTGGACCTTTAAGGCATAGAAAAATAATCAGCTTTGAATAATAATTGGAGTCTGTTTTTTCACAAAAATGTTCGATAACCTTGTTAGAATTTATAAAAAGCAGCATCTTCCCTTTCTTCCTCGTTGAAAAACAGAATTTATGCATATACAAATAGTTTTCAAGTTCAACTGCTAGACACAAGAAGTCCATTCTTGGTGTATGTACACTGGAGGTTTCACGTTTCCACGTCACACAAGTTGCATTGTGGATCCTGATTTGTAATCTAGACTAGTTGTGACGACATAAAATCATCGCATTGATGTTTAATGGTGTTTGATTTAAGGTTGTGACACACTGTCAAACTTCTCTCCTCTTCTACTGTCAGACTCTTCACATACACCATTCTATGCAGTAAAGGTCAAACGTCCAAGTGACTTAACAATAAGTTTTTTTTAGGAAGACCTTGTCCTGGGTGCACCCGAGCTAACACCACGACTACCACCCCCTAACACACACACATCCTGACCCAGTGTGACCGGCTCTGTTAAGATCCACTTTGAGTCAGTAGAAGCTGTGGACTGCAGTCCAGTTTGCAACCTGAAAACTGGGTCGACAAAGAACATCCTGGACAGAGATTCCCCCTAAAGAGACTTGGATCAATGCACTGATGCATCATGACTCATAGAGTTGGCCATTTATATATTTTACAGATTTTATGATTGTCCAAGCCTAAGATAGTTCCTGCCATAAGACCAGTGGTTCCAGATCACAAGAGATCTGTTTGCTATCCTGTTAGATGTACTTTGTGACCACTTGCTTAAGTTTGGGTCCACGCAACAGAACACAGGCAAAATACTGACTCCTATTTCTAGTAGAAACACCTCAATTAATGTTTGAGTGTGCAGCCTTGTGTGTTTGCGTTCCTACCTGCCCAGCCACTCAGACACGAAGCCCACACAGAAGGAGGACAGCATGCCACCAATGGAGAAGATGGCCACAGACAGGGACCAGAGGGACGTGAGGGTCCCTGCGGGGATTGGCTCTCCATACCGGTGCACCCATGTGGCGTTATAGTCCTCCTCAATCATCTGCACAGGGCACAGAGGTTACAGGAGACTCAAAGAAAGCATGAGACATGTTAAGCAACAAACCCTACTAGAAAGTTGATAACTTGCACCTCAGGAACAGGAACCCAGATGAAAATACACATGGTATGAGGTTAGTTTAGGTATTATATTTGTCATGGTTAAAGTATCTAACATACGCTTGTTATTAAGTGTATGATACCTTTGAAGAACTCAAAATATGTTGCTCATGCTTCAGTACTTTTTTGGTACCAGCCAAAATAGCTTCAAAGCTGTGAAGTACTGATAAGGAAAGCTGGTCAGATTTTCAGTATGGGTATGGTATACGGTATGGTAGTATGGTTTTTTTTTAAAAAACATGCTTACATTTCTAAAATTAGGTGCTGAAAAATATAATTTTTGCTTCAAATTTCAGGTATTGTCTGAAAGTTTTCAAATGATCTCCAGCCCTGTTGACACTTTGGCACAAATTGACCAGTGTTATGCTTTTATTATTGACTCCTGGAACAATATTAATATAAATATAAATGGAAATCAATATGAAGGGTGCACAGTGCAGAAATTAAAGGATAATCTACAAGTAATATACAATAACGGGCGTTTAAAACCTTAATTAAAGGCTATTTCTTGTACAGAAGATCAATTTGTTCTGTATATTAAAATCATCCAACACTTGGCAGCCTCTTTCTGAAACAACCCCATTGTACTAGTCAACAAAACTCTCCCGAAATTTCACACGCACACATAAAAACACAGCAGCTCAGCTTCTATTCTGGTTTTAGTGTCTCAGTCGAACTACGTCAGCTGTGTCGCGTTTGCTGTCGAGGGTCAGGGCAGCTGGCTTGGCTGCTTCATCTCTCTCACTGACTGTGAATGCATGTCAAACAACACTCTACTGCTGCTCAGTGTTTTGTGACGTATTCATATACAAAATTAAGTGTGTTTAGCTATAGACAGTCCTGATAGAAAGTGCAGGATACATAGGTGATCATAAATTACACAGTACTACATATATTTCTCACATGCAGTACCCAAGTGTGCCCTCATGCTGGAGCTGCAATATGAGCAGCAAGTCATGTTTTCAAAAATCATGTGCTCTATCTATAAATACTGTACATCCAGTGTTTGTGTCTGAAGGCTCCATAAGTGTGTGCAGCACAGAGGACTTATGTAACCCCTCTTCCTCATTAAACAGACAGATCCCTTTGTTTCCATTACAGCACATAAAGTGTTCAGCTGACTCCCTTGAATTTATCGCCTTCACGTCACATGACATCACAGCATCACGCCTGGGATTGTTTCCCGCTTCCAGGTTTGTTTTCTAAACACCACCGGCAGCTTTAGAGGCAGCACGACGTAATGTTGTGGTGTCAAACACACCCCTTTTCGTAAAATCAGAAAAATATGAGAAACAGCTTAGTCGACATCTGGTTAAATGTCACTATCTTACATCAGCACTTTTCTTCTTCTTTCATGTAGATTGGCACTAGTTTCATGGAACTTTATTGGCTGTTTGTTTTTGTTTTTTACCTTCTGAGGTGCATTGATGACACCGATGTTGTACCCAAACTCCAGTGATCCCAGGACGGCAGTGAAGACTGAGAGAACAAAGGTCCCAGTCACTGTCTGGAATACAAACACACACATAGAGAGGTAAACCACATATTAAAACTGTGAGTAATGCTGAGGCACTCCACGATCATCAGCTATATATAAACTGTGATCCTGATGAGAGATGAGCACTGTCAGTGACTTCACAGGCTACTTAACTGTTGATGCCTGAACTTTAACTTCCCTCCAGTTTGCCATCAGGCCACGGGCACCTGTCTCCACGGTGACAGACGAGACAACCTTGGAGAGATGAGGTCTTCCCCTCGGACACTATATTTTGTAACTGGCAGATTGGTTGCCTAGCAGCTCGATGCTAAAGACATAACTCTGCTATAGAGAAAGGTTCTTTTTTTATATATATTTTAGAGGATTTCAAAACACACCTGTTAAGATTAGTGAGCTACCTGACAACAACTACATTATGTGACTGTAAAATAAGATTTTAAAGGTATGTTTTATTTAGATAAAGGCAGACAACTCCAAGAAGAAAGCATGAGTAATCTGTTCTGTTTAGATCTACTGGTTTATATTTGGGCAACGCTGATCTTCCCATTCTTTAGTATCATATTTTTCTCTGTTGTTTTCTCTGGAACATTCAGCAAAGTCTGAGTTTGTATGTAGTTTGTAACACTGTGTCTTGACCTTGCTGTGTTGAGCCTCTAGATAAGTGCTGTTTAGTATTCATGAACCAAAACAAAAGGGTGTGTTCGTAGGTTTGTGTGTGTGTGTGTGTGTGTGTGTGTGTGTGCGGTCGTGTCCTTGCAACAGAAGTTCAAATATCACATTATGCTCTATTACACTTCATTGTGCTTAAACATTATGTACAGTGACTGATTTACTTTTCACTTAGCATGAATAAATGAATAATTTTAAGATATAACAGAGGAGTGTTGATTTCTACTAAAAGAGGAATTCAGTGTGTGTTTACTGTTTGCTTTGTTTGAGTTTCCATGCTTAAGAGCTTTATCTTACACTGAACCCAAAACTTCAGAGCTAAAAGAAGTTCCCACATCCCTCAAACATCAACCTGCAGCATGCTCACACGGTCTACCACAGATGGCATCACAGATAGCAGTCAGCTCTCTCTCTCTCTCTCTCTCTCTTTAACATTGTGAGATTCAACTCTCCAGAATGAGAAGAGTGACACTAAAAATATGATCTGCGTGTCCAGCCGTCCTAAAAATTATTTCTCATAAAGAGCCGGAGGGAACACATAACACTGGCATTATTTATGAGGGTAGGTGGCCTATAGCAAACCCACAGTATAAGCTCTGACCTGTAAACTCAGATATTCGGCTGGTCAAGGTCACTGCTGAGAACTAAATAAGGGCCAAAGCTCGTTCAGATCAGGGCTGATGTCATTTTTTCCCTTGCTGCTTGTTTATTATAGTTACTTTCCATTATTGTTTATGAGCATTATTCTCATTTGTTCATTATTTTACGCTCTAATTACAATGTAAATTCATATATGCATCAACGAATATGCTACACGACATACAAAATAGTAATGCCTGCATTTTCTCTTGTAGTTTTTCTCTTTAACGGAGAAAAAATCCGTGCGTAAAATCTCGCCAAATAAAAATACGCATCGAACAGTGAAATGCGCACGGTGTGAGAGTGCCCATCACATAACTCTTTAAGGGTATAAAATAAGCCAAGCCATATTTATAAACTGTGAAAAGTTCTCGGGAAAATAAAATTACCTCCCCTCCGAGTTGCTGAAACCCGGCCGGCATGATTTTCGCAGCTCCAGGCACCAGTGGCAGTAGGTGACAGATGCGTCTGGTGCCAAATGGAGACACGTGAAACTCCCTCAAAAGGACAACAAGCTCCGGCTTCAGTCTTTAGCGCTTATGCACCAGAAAAAAAGAACCAAAAACAAACAAACAACAACAACAACAACAACAAAAATAAAAAAACGCACAGAATCCAAAAGACGAGCCAAGAGCAATCAGTCAGATGCGTCCTGATACGCACGGTGTCCTCTCTTCTTTGTGTTGTGTTCGTCTCAGCTGGGACAGAGTGACACCCGTATACCCACGTGCACGCCTCTCGTATCGAGAGGGGAGGGCTGGCAACTCCAGCCCTAAAGCGCAGCCCACTGGGCCTCTGGCTGATCTTGAGGTCCTGCAGCAGAGGTCGAGAAGCAAGCAGGAAGCTCCCTTGACCTTAACGACTATTGGCTGAAGAAGAGAGGGGAGAGAGCATGTATAAGGAAAGATGACCCTCCTCTACAAAAGAAAACTGGAGCGACTGCACAGACAAGGGGGTCTGGTTTTTATTATAGTGAGAGCTGTGATTACATTTGAAGATTCCTCTTTAAATCAACAATAATTTATCAATTTCTGGAGCTCACGAGTTGGAGGTTTGTTGAGGGCCAAATTTGGTCTTAGGGCCTACTTTTGTGAGGCCTGTTACATAATATCAACTGTCTTATTAAAGAATTATGTATTCTCTAGTGTGGCTGCAATAAAGAGAACCTCATATGCACAAATATGGTGCAGCTTACTCTTTTCTTTGCTCCTGAGGCGCAACATTTGTTTCACAGATCTGTGATGCATCATCTATAGAAGATACAATAATGGGGTTATGGTTGCACAGGTGTTGGACCTCAGACGAACTCGAGCCAGAGTCCAACACACCACCAGATATGACTCAACATTTCTCATGGGCAGCAAAGAGGGGCTCGTCTTTGACGCCCTGGCTGCCATTGTCTGTCTTCCCAACAGCCATAAATCCCTTTCTATTTCAGATCAGATGCCAAAGGGGTCACACACCACAGCTCACCCTGCACCCCCTCCCCTACCCTCTCTCTGTTGCACACAACAAAGCTTAATACTCATCCAGCAGGCAACAGGTGGGTCCTAAATTTGGGCTGTGCCACCTGAGTTAGCAGTGTAGGTGTGGTTAGGAGAGGTTTGGAGATGGGGTGACGGTGTGTATAAGGCGGGGATTTGAGGGGTGTGTGGTGGGAGGGTTGCACCGGAGCGGGAAAAGCAGAGATCCGCCAAAGAACTCAATGGAAAAACACGTGCTCTCCATCTCTGAATCACATAATTCAAGCGCACCCCTTAGCAGACACACCCCCACCTCATGCCACTCTCTCCTTGGAGCTCGCGGACTTTGCCTTTCCCTGCCATCATACGCACATTGAGAAAGAGAGGAAGAATCTGACACCCCCTTCATCCAGAGCCAGGGGCCCCAAGCACAGTCATGTGTGTGTGTGTGACTCTGACTAAATGTAGAGAAACTTTACACCATCAGAACAGTGGCGTAGAGCCTCTACCAGCGTAGTTCAAGGGTTCATGTACGCAACCAGGGATAGGCAGGGATGATAGTATTACATTTCCAAAAAGGACCACATGAATTCATACTGAACAATGATAGAACTACAAGTACAGACTTAGAAAATGCTATAAATAATCTTCAACACATGACGTCGCTCCATGCAGCCAATATTTTGAAAAAACACCTGTTCACAGTGCAAAATGTCACCTGTGTTGTCTCCAAACTTGAGATGTCAGTCACTGTGTGTGTTTTACTGTTCTCTGGAATAAGAAGTCATACACACAAACACACACACACACACACACACACAAACACACACACACACACACACAGAGCCACACACACAAACACACACACACACACACCATGTGACTGCCCTCTATAACTCCCCAAAGTGATGTAGGGACAAAGCCTATGCAAATACAGTTCCTCCTTGTCATGACATTTGTGTGTGTGTGTGTGTGTGTGTGTGTGTGTGTGTGTGTGTGTGTGTGTGGTGGGGTCAGCTGGTTCAAAATCATGTTACAGTAAGTTAGAGTCGCCTGATGGATGGCAGGTGTTGAACTGTACGGTTAGTGTCAGCGTGTGACAGGAAACAACGCTCAAAATTAGTTCAAACTAAAGATCACCAAAAATGAATCAAGATTTTCAAGTGTCATTTTATTAGTGACCAAAACGTGAGCGATAATACAGTAAAATTCATATTAAAAAGTAATGTTATTCAATAGGACATTACAAAGCCAAAATCTAAGCCAAGAAAAGATGACTGATGTGAGGAGGTACTTTATGTGCTCAAGGTGCTATAACACCTTGAGGAATGGATCAACATTTTGGAAAACATGTTTATTTCTGGGTGGTCGAGAGTTTGGTGAGAAGGCAGAAACCACTCAAATGTCTGTCCATTCAGTATCAAGCTACAGCCAGGAGGTTGTTAGCTTAGCTTAGCATAAGGACTAAAAGAAGGGGGAAACAGCTAGCATGGTTCTATCCAAAATCCAAAAACTTATTATTATCTCCTAATGCTCACTAATGAACAAATATCTTGTTTGTTTAATCTGTTCAAAAATCGTGTATCTTATTTCCTAGCCTTATTAAATTTGGACAGCCAGGCTAGCTGTTTCCCCTTATTTACAGTCTTTGTGCTAAGCCAAGCTAACCAGCTGCCAACTGTAGTTTCATAGTTACTGTACGGATGTGGTGTGTGGTATCAATTTTGGCTAACTCTCGACAAGAAAGCAAGTAACTGTCTTTCATAAGGTGACAGACTGTTCTTCTATATTAACACTGAACCAGTGTCGTGCCAGAACAGGAGCTGGGCAATGTAACTGGGCACAGCAGCTTCTATCCACATACAGAGGAGAAGACACCAAAGGGGGCATTGATGGAAGAAGAGAAAAAGAGAGTGACTGAGCAAGAAGCCGTCACTCAAGAGTAAATCTGGGACTGACTTTTAGTCGTTGACGAGAATTTCCTGAAATAAAAGGCTTAGAAAGACAGATGCCGAGCTGGGCTTCTTGTTGTTGGAGTAGTAAGTAATATTAGCTGGCTGCTATATCTTGTTTGTTTGATGTTTGGCTGTTAGCAAAGTTGTCAGCTTGTGTCATTCTTGTGTCGTATGAAGCTGTCTGACGTATTTTAGCTTTGGTAACCACTGGAAAGCATTCAAAATATGCAGCCACTAGCCCTGCTTCTTGACATGCACACTGTTAAAAAAATATCAAATTACAGCCAACATCACAGAAGTTTAACGTTCTGTTGCAACATTAATCATGCACATTTTCTTTTCCCTCTCTGCCACGGCCCTGTTCTCTTAGATCTCACTATTGTATCTATATGCAGTGCCACTGGGATCAGGTTCTTAGTGAACTCGCTGGCACCATCAGCGCATTCACTTAAAGGTCAAATGAGCCCAAAGAGGCACCAATAACTGCCATGCACCCAGACAGGACATGAGCCAACATTCAGTGCATATACTCTTAGGATGTGAGTCTTGCCAGTTCAGGCAAAGACTCCAGCAGCATGGCACTAATGTCCTGACGCAGCTGCTAGCACCTGAGGGAGGTCCCGCTTGGAGTTTCTCTGCAGCTCTGGTCCCCCGGTGATACAGAAGTTTATCTAATCAGCAAAGGGGCATTTGAAGGGTGATGAGAGGTGACGTCATCCAGTTTGAAATCATTAAACAGTTTGAAAATGTGCTATTAACAGATTTAAACTAGTTTTAAACACAGTGTATTACATAAAGGTAGAGCACTGCCCTAAACGACACAGGAGGAAACCATCTCAGACAGCCCTCGAATAAGATGGTGACCCTGCCTGACACCAGGGATGCTGCTTCAAAGTTGACCTCTGACCTCCCTGGAAAGAAGTAGTGGCATAGTGCGGGTTCAAGCAGCAACCTCACCTCAGCAGCTGTGAAATGAAGACAAAGTGCCAAAAACTGCAGTTCCTCAAACGTCCTCTTGAGGCTGGCTACAGAACGAGTCAGTCTCCATAAGTCCCCATGTTAAAATGTCCAACTTCACAGCAGAAATAAACATGTTTACAGCCTGGTACAAAAAACAGTTTTGGTCTCTATGGTTAAGTTTTCTGTTCAGCTGTACAGAGTGTGGATATTTTCATAACTCACCCATTGAAATTACATTAAGGCTTAAAGTTATGAATAATTAACAGCGTGGCCGTTTTGATTGACTGGTAGGTGCTGTTACAGATGGCTTTTTTGAGCACCCAGGCTTCATTCAGCCGGCCTCAGGTTGATCCGTTGAGATGTAAGAGGCAGGACTGCTAAGATAGCGGCGACCATAGTCACATATACTGAGCTTCAAAACGGCTCTTCAGAAACCTGTGGGGGACATCACACATACGCTGTCCATTCTTTATACTGTCAGTGCGTGGGATCAGCCCTCAAAAATAACACTTTAACACACATCACTGTCAGCTTTACAGGAAGTACAGCTACTATCACCAGACGGTACAACTGATCATGTCCATTTTGAATTATGTCATTAAAATATTGACATTGAATTCTACTTGCCAGTGTCCCTGGGCAATAATTATTAATAATTTGAAGTAATACTAATATTTGTCATGACTTTTGATATATGATAGCTTGTTCAGAGTACGAGGTACGAGGTACGGTCCTAAACATGGGCCATGTCTATGACTAAGATTTTTACCATTACAAAGAACAGACTTATGTTTCTTTAAATATTTAAAGTTGTAGTTGTTTCATGTTTTCTGTGAGGGCATGGGACATGTTAACATAATGTTTTGTTGTATTCATCATAATTTCATTAAAATTTGGAGAGATTCTCAAAGGATTTTGCATCATTTAACACAATTTGTTGCCATTTATGCTCAAATAACCCACTATTATGTCAGTCAGCTGCTCCTCTTGTTGTCATGTTGCCTTCAGGTAGTCAGCAGACGCCTGCAGTTTTTGTTCGGGATTCTCCAAGACGACATCAGCACCAGTCTCTGAACCTTGTATAAATGTGAAAAAAATAAATAAATGAGCAATAAACTCGGCTAAATGTAAAGTTTATTAACATATAGTTTAGTTTAAATCCCAACTATGATCAAGACTAAAACTTTCCCTGAGTTTAAACACACACACTTCAACACAATGGACTCAAGATCTATACAGCAACAACATATAATGGCAAATAATGCAATATAAATGTTGAGCTGGGGAGATGTTTGTTTGTACGGGATAAACAAATCGTGGTTGTGATTATTGTACAATTATAGAGCCATTAACTGATCATTTGCCTCTTTGTTTTTCGCGGTTGTTCGTGAGTTGTCAAATCTCCGACGGTAAGTTAACGCAGCAGCAGTAAGTAGCATTTCGCGATGTTGCGTTGAAGTGCGTCAGAGCAGGAGGGCGCTCTGTGATTGGTCGGCGGCGGCGCAGCGGGTTTAAAGCCCCGCCCCTCCCCTCCCCCCTCGCCCTGCTCCGTGGGATTCCCCGACAGCAACGTGCTCCGCTTTCCCCCAAAATATTTTGACTTTTTCGGCTGTTTCATCTCCTCGCCTGAACACCCAGCAGTGACTCATCTCACTCGGACAGCAGCGCAAGACACACAAGGTAGCTGTGCAGCCGTACAAGCCCCATTTGGTTGAAGGAGATCAGGCGGGGAGCACTTTATTTGTCCGTTAAAGAAAGTTTCACGGCAGTTAGCCGTCGGTTGGATTCCGAAACGTAGTGCTAACGTACTGAGCTAATTATGCTAACTCGCTAAGCTCGCTAGGTAACAAATAATTGGGTTTGTGAGCTGAACGTATGTTATGTAATTAATAGTTTTTAACTTATACTAACATTTTGGCGCCCAGGTAAGTTTTTATTCGTCGAGTTATTATTAAAAAACGCCGGCTCGGACACTAGCTTCATTCAGTTTGGTGTAGGCCCCTAAGAAAATGGAGGCTAGCTAACGTTAGCAACATGAATGGATTTTCGTGCTGTTTGTTTGTGAAGTTGAATTGGTTTCATTCAAACTTTTATGTTTGTCAAATGAAGCTGTCTCTGTGGATATTTATGTGTTTTATTAAGCAGCAGTTACTCGTGGCTAACATTAACGGCCTACTTGTTTTTAAACTCGGTGAACCAGCATTTCCTGTGTGTCAGCAGCCAAAGTTTGACCGATTATTAAGACTATTTATCAACAAAAAGTCTGTCTGAAATATGATTTTTCTCTTTTTTTACGTTCTTATATCTCTCAAAATTAAATATATTTGGATGGAGCACAGCCAGACAAAACAAACTATTTGAAAACATGGTTATTTTTTATGTTTTCTGACGTTTTGTAGACGAAACAATTAACTCATAAATCCAAAACATGTGCCTGCAATGTTAGTCATACGCCAACTACTTCATTAACTTGTTTGAACTAGCCAGTTGGAGATAGAGATCGTGATTTGTCTTCCTGTTTACCTCCACAGCACTCCATCTTGGCTCTTCCTCATTTTCTCTCAGCCGGGAAAGGAGGGAAATAAATGATGGAAGAGCAAGATTTTAGCAGCCTGCCGCTGAGCCAAGACTCCTTCAAAGCGCTATGGGAGTCTGTGTAAGTTACTTTTTAATTCTAGTTGCCATGCTCCCCCCCCTTTTTTACCCCAGACAATGTTAACCTGGTTGTGTATGTTTGTTTTTTTTTTTCCAGGGTGCCTCCCCCACTCTCATTCACACCGATGGCTGGGATTAATGATCTTGTAAGCCCAAAAACATTAAACTGCTACACGAGGAAAGCTTTCTGTAAGATGTAATATTTTTGACCCGCTCTTATTTCTCTTCTTTCACAGCTCATGAATGACCAAGCGCTGGCTGCGTTTGACGCGCAACTCTTCGATATGGCCCCGGAGATGTCCACTAAAGAAAGCGTTACTCCCCCGGCCTCCACCGTTCCGGTTACTACAGACTATCCGGGGGAGTACGGCTTCCAGCTCCGCTTTCAAAAGTCTGGCACGGCCAAGTCAGTCACTTCAACGGTAAGTGATCCCAGACCAAAGCTCACAAGATCTAGAAATACTTCTTTGTCGTTTTTAAAACAGACTTGTGAATGTGTTTCAGAACATTTCAGACAATATGAGTTGTATAGTGTGTCAGATAACTTCTTTGTCTCGGGTTCTGGTAGGTGTCAGACAAATTAATGCACATGGTGTCTGATTTTGACAGATTTGAAATTCTAGACCACAAATGTTCAAGTTTGGGAGCACTGGTTAGCTCAGGAGGTAGATTGTGCGCCCCATGCACAGAGGCTCTGTCCTCGCCACAGCGGCCCAGGGCTTGACTCTGACCAGTGGCCATTTGCTGCATATCATTCCCCCTCTCCCTTTCCCCACTTTCTTGTCACTCTTCACCTGCTAATATACGATAAAGGTTCAAAAAGAAATTTTAAAAAAGTCAAATTTAAAGTTTTAAAGCCGCGGATTTGCAGCAGATTATTCTGCAACCAAACATGGCGAGGAGGAGGACGTTTGCTGTTTGATCCCCTCGCCAGAGAACAAAAGGAATCACCACCACAGCTGCTCAGATTTGAGGCGTCATTCAGTGTTCAACTGAGTTTCTCCATCCACAGAAACTCTGTTCCTGCTGCGTATCGTTCTAATTCACTCGAATCAATTCAACTTAATTAAACAGACTTTCTAAATTTCGAAGTTTGGTAATTGTAGTTTTACTGCAGTAAACTCGCCCACTGGTGTTCTAAGTTTTTATCACCCACAGAATTATTAAATTTATAAGACGCTGAAAACCATTTAGACAAACAGTAAAAAAAAAAATCTTACCTTGGCTTCGCCTTTAAAAATTGATTCCTTCGTATCTCTCCCTGTGGCATTCACGTGGAATCCTATTCATTGTGACAATTCGTTAAATTTTACGGTCTATAGTCAGTCACCGCGTTTGAGGAGCCAATGGCATTAATGTTTCCACGGTGACTCACCCAG
Source organism: Sciaenops ocellatus (assembly GCA_033000465.1). Classification (NCBI taxonomy): domain Eukaryota; kingdom Metazoa; phylum Chordata; class Actinopteri; family Sciaenidae; genus Sciaenops; species Sciaenops ocellatus. Next base: position 9,983,226 of record CP136875.1, on the reverse strand, counting down.
CAGTGCCTTGCAGTTGGTCTGTTTAGTTGATGTTAGGATGGTCTGCACCGAAACGCCCGCCCCCTACGACTTGTGCTCCGGTCTGTGGGAGAGGTGCAGTCTGGTTGTAAAGCACTGCTCTGACATGACGGGACATGTTCCTGTGCTGTCTTCCTGCCGCACAGAAAGGGTTAAAAACGGATGAAAGCAAGGTAAAATATTGTCTTAATTCGAGCAATCTGGCCGTACTTATCTTGAGAGCAAAACAACTTAGTTTGTTTTTGGTTCTTTAGAAAAGACACTAGTTTAATTTAATAATTAATTAATTTAAAGAAGATTGTTTGAGTTTGTTATTTTCTGAGACAGATCTCAGACCAGTGCTTGGCATTAGCTTCACTGCTCCACAGATAATAACATGTATGGATGTTCTTCTTGTGCTTTCTCTCAGTATTCAGAGTCGCTCAACAAGTTGTATTGCCAGCTGGCCAAGACAAGCCCTGTTGAAGTGCTGGTGAGCATGGACCCTCCTGTGGGCGCTATCTTCAGGGCCACGGCGGTTTATAAGAAGACTGAGCACGTGGCCGAAGTGGTCCGCAGATGCCCCCATCACCAGAACGAGGACAGTGGTAAGGAGAGACATTGTATATCTTTGCTAGAAGAACATAATGGATCTAAAGAGATCTTTAAAAAATGTTTCTAATCTGTTTTTCCATTTAGACGTGGAACATCGGAGTCACCTCATCAGGGTGGAGGGCAGCCAGAAAGCTCAGTATTTCGAAGACCCGCACACAAAGAGGCAGAGTGTGACCGTCCCTTACGAGCCCCCACAGGTACAACAACTGCCCCACTCGATCTGTCGCAGGGGGAACATGTCTACTCTTTCTACAGCAGTTTTTTTTTTTTACCTTTTCACTTTCACCTCATATGTGACCTTCAAGCATTTTCTATGTGAGTATAAGAACAAACACGTCACTATCTGCATAAAATAACCCAGAAATGTGGCTCAAATGCAAAAAAAAAAGAAAATTGGCTTTTTTTCTTCTCTTTTACACCAAGAGGGTCAATGAAGAGTTTAGAAAATTCGCTTGAGCCAGCAGTGAGTAAATAATTTTCCTTTCCTGTTTCAGTTGGGCTCTGAGATGACAACCATCCTGCTGAGCTTCATGTGCAACAGTTCCTGCATGGGGGGCATGAACCGCAGACCCATCCTCACCATCCTGACCCTCGAGACACCAGAGTAAGAGTATTTTCTGTGTATAGAGAAGAGATATAAAGAGGACATGATGTTATCTGTTAACATTTTTAACAGGATGTCCCAGTTAATTCGTCCATCACAGTTTGGGTTTGTTTGTTTTACTTCACTGTTGATCTTCCTAGGGGATCGGTTCTGGGCCGGAGGTGCTTTGAGGTGCGTGTCTGCGCATGTCCAGGCAGGGACCGTAAGACGGAGGAGGAAAATAGCACCAAGGCGCAAAGCGGCACCAAACAAACTAAAAAACGAAGTATGTTTTTGTTGCATCACATGAGTTTCCATCGATTCTTGCTGTTCTCCTGCTGACGTCACCTTTGTTTCTTTAGAGAGCGCCCCGACTCCTGACACGACTGCTGTTTCTATGAAGAAGTCCAAGCCGGCCTCCAGTGCAGAGGAAGAAGAAAAGGAAATGTTTGCCCTGCACGTAAGTGAAGATGCATACTGTTTTTAAGTTTTTCCAAAAATTTCTGCTTGATGCTATGCTTGATTAATTTCGCCTTTAATCTCTCCTGCAGATTCGCGGTCGCAAACGCTATGAAATGTTGAAAGAAATCAACGACGCTCTGGAGTTACAGGACAAGGAGAAGTAAGAGTGTAGTAGCATATCACTGTATAAGTTTCACTTTCAGTGGACTAAACTTCTTAGTTCTTCAAGAATACCTCAACATGATCATTAGTTTGGCTGCAGCTGAGAGTTTAAACCCACTTTGTCGTGAACACGTCAGAGTTTCAGCCTGAACAACACTGCTGTCTGCCACAAGGAGTCACTCTGTTTAATAGTTATGTTGCTGCGCACTGAGGTCAGCTGAGGAAATATTTGTATTACATGTATCACCCCAGAACATGAATATTTTTCACCACGCATGATGCCATTTAGATCAGAGGTGTTGAAAGTCTGCCACTGTGGGCCTCCCCTAAGCTGAACTGACACTTTCTCAGTGCTCTGGTCGCCTGAGCTAGTTGTTGCCATTGTACTCAATGTTTCAAACTCCACAACAAGCCACGGCCATGACACACGAGCAGCCTGCATCAGTCTGCACAGAGAAGCTCGAGCTGGATGGAAGTCAGACACAGACATGGCTTAGAGAATCTGGTCGATTTTCAAAATAAAACACCTGATTGTAAAACATGAAACAATTTAACTACGCCACATATTTAGAAGCACATAAACCAGGAAAAATGACCAAATCTGTACAACTAATTTTCAGCACTGTGTAATTACAAATAAACCTGCCTTGATTTTCAGACACTCACTGGCTTCGTCCTGTGTTCTCTCCACAGAGCTAAGACCAAGTTGTCTCTGAAGCCGGAGTTTCCAATGCCTTCATGTGGAAAGAGGCTCCTGCAAAGAGGGGAGAAGAGCGACAGCGACTGATCATGAGAACAAACGGCTCGTCTTTCTCCCTCCAAGCCATCGGGTTTATTTCAGGTTTTTTTTATTTGTCATTGGAACCCCGAATCAACTCCTGCCTCAGTACACCAGAAAACTTGATCCAATAACTGTACTGCCTGACCATTTACTGTACAACAAGTACTGTGCAGTGACTTGCTGTTTTTTGACTTATGCAAACGAATAAAGGTTGAACGGATTATGCAGAGGGGAGCAGTTCATACTGTAAACAGGTCTGCTTCCTCCTCAGTACTCACCACATTTAAAGTCTCGTCGAATGGCTTTGAGAACTTTTTGTGTCAGGTTGAGATGTATTATTGGGAGGGACTGTATTTAATCAGTGTTAATCTTGGCAGGGATTTTAATTTGATTCCATTTTTCAGATCTATGTCAGTCATATCATAAAATGCATTGTTTGTAGTCAGACTTCTTCCACCTTTCAGTGCCATTTGTTTTCTGTGTTTTGTCAATAGTAATTATAATCTTAATTACGTTTTAGTCACAATTAAGTGTGACTGCAAAGGATCATAATCTTAGTATGAAGTCACTGCCATTCGTTTGAAAAAGTCAAGCTTGTAAAACTTGAATAGGTGTTTACCGTTACTGTACCACAGCCCATGCAAATTTAAACATTTACATCCAGCCCAACTCTCCTTTCCCCGGTGTGAGGAAGCGCCATCGGTGCAAATGTTTCCATTCCAGCCTTCATTAGATACGCAAGCATGTTTAAAAACCCTACAACACAAGGCCAGATTAAAGAGCGCACAGGCGTGACTGCATGTCTTTTTGTCAGTGGGGCTCTGTTTTTATATGTAATTGTTTTTTATCACGTAAAGCTGTAAATATAATTAAGCCCTTTTTTTTGTTTCCCCCACATGTATCCACATGTTGTCATCGCTGTTCCGTCCTCTTAAACAGTGGTAATTTTGCTCGCTGGGAACCCGTTGTCATGATCTTTTCTGAAAATTAACAGTATATTCGGTAGCTGAGGGGCTGGCTGGTTCACCCCAAAAAGCGAATCACCTTTTTAGTATTTGTAACTTTTATATACAGCAGGGAGCAGAAATTGTTGGTGGGGTTAAAAAAAAAAAAAGGAAAGAGGGATTTTGACATACAGGAACAAATTTTAGGACACAGGGACACAATCTAACAAGAGATAAACCTTTTTGAGAGAAGTATGATGGTTTATGGGGTGCATGCCACTCGGTTCAGATGATGAAAACTACTGCCGGTCTAAAGTGATCATCGTTTAGGGCGCTCCAGCTGTAATTTGATGTTATGTTTCCGTTTTTGGCCTCCCAGCCTCCGACCATGCAGTTTGTCAGTTAGTTAGCACTTCAGTTGGATTTGACCAATCACTGAAAATAAACCACTCTCTGTTTTTACACTGCCAAAAAAAACAAAAACTAATTAAAGGCATTTTTTTGTTTTATTTCTGTATCTTTATAGATTATTTTGGGAACTTAGTTTTTTATAAGATCTTCTATTTTCCATTGTCTTTATTTTTTCATTGCTTGTTTTTTTTTTTTTTTACTAATTGCATTTTGTACGTATATACAATATAAACCAAAATAAATGTGTATGGTTAAACTGTGTCCTTGTTTTCTGTCTTTGCATCTCTTGCCAGTGCGTTTGTTTGCCCAACTATGAACTACCCGTCACCACCCTTTATTCATATTAGTATTTTGCATGTTTGGAACACAGATGTCAAACCAGCAGCATTAAAATGTTATGAATAGAGCCTTGTGTTGCCAGTAAAATGTGCATTTGATTACCTGTTCATCTTCCTGGAGGGAGGAACAGGTGTTTTTTGTACTGAGCGATCAGGTCACAGGATGCATCTGTAGCCTGGACGACTAGTGAGACGTATCGTTTAACTTCTACTTAATTTTATTTTACAGTAGTTGTCCTATGGTGACATTTCATGAGCCCTCTCTGAATCTAGGATCTTCAGGAGTCTCAACATGGGAAAATTATCTAAGGATGAGGTCTGCATTTTAATTTTTGCAGGTGAGTGTTGTCTCAGTGGCATTTCCATCTGTTACCTGTATGCAGTATTTTTAAATACAGAGTAAAGTTGAATTTGCCAATCGTTTTTAGATTAGCATAAAATGTCAGAATCGTGACGCATTCATATTAAAAATGTAAGTTTAGAGTGAACAGAAAAGCAACAAATCCTTAATTTCCTCAAAAAGAAGTGGGTGCTGGCATTTTTACGTAACAGATGACGATTAAATTAATTGATTAGCAAAGTTGTTTAATTGTTTCAACACTTAAACTATTCACTTTTAAAGAGCCCTCACTCTAAAGTTAAGCATAAAGTCAGAACAGCATAAGTAATAACGACGACAAGTTGGGTGCGAAATTCACTTCAGTCATGACAAGAAATGTCCATAACAGTTTGGTGGCTCCGTTACAGCTAATGACTGTATGTTTGTGAACATTTGCACGTTACCTGGTAAATACCTGCAATTCCTGCACAAGTGTACAGCTCATTTCATTTTAAAACATATTGTATAAATATATTGTTTATATTTTTCAAATACTTTATTGGTTTTTTATCTTCCTTATATTTTTTACTCGATGTTTACTTGGTTGCCCTTAATACTTGATTTTAAAAATAATGTTTACTTGGAACTGTTTCCAGAATATGGCCAAAAATGACTATTGACTGATGTTGATGAGAACTTATACTTCAGTATATTGTGTAACAACAGGCATTTGTTTAGATGTTGATATTTTAGAGAAAAGAACAGGAAGTAAGTTATACAACTTGCCAACTAACAACTTTGGGTTGTGCCAAAACAATCGTGTGTTGGGCTGATTAAAACAAAATCAACCTGGAATTTTTTTTATATCAATCAAGAAAATATGAAAAGTACTTTTAAGCTAATTATCATGAATGTAACTGACTGTAGTGATGAGTATGACAACAAAACTGTTCTTATTGGCCCGGATACTGATCTGACAGGTGCATCCCGACTTGTAACCCGTGTTCCCACCTCTCTTGTCTGTATGTTCGTCCTCAGCTCTGATATTGATGTGCAGCGCTTCACCCCGACAGTACTTCCTTCAATCGAGAAAGCTCTCCTGGGATGATGCCAGGAAACAATGCCAGGTACGTGAACGTGAACCTCATTTTTTATAAAATGTGGCTTAAACATGCAGCTGGATTGTGTGAAAATACTGAAGAGGTTATGATATTTAAGTATTATTGATATGCTATGTGAAAGAGCATTTAAAAGGAAAGTTGGGGTTTTGAAATATGAGGTACTTATGCATAGTCAGTGTGTTACCTACAGCAGCTGGTCAGCAAACAGACAGAAATCCAGGCAAGGAAGTAGAGCAAAGCACTGCAGTTGACAGGGTCACCAGAAAAATGTGTTTTAGCCACATGAGAAAAGGCCCACCATTTAAGTCTAGGCCAGGGGTCATCAACTACATTTGTCCAAGGGCCAGAATTTTTCTCGGCAGACACCACAGGGCCAGACGCTCTCGTAAAATTAAATGAATGTTGTATCCTCAGTAATATATTGTTATTTCATATATCAATTTGCCTTTGAAATGTGGGCTATGGCACAAGCTACTTTTCAGAGGGCGTTTGTTTTATTTCACTTAAAGAAAAATGTCGAAACATACTTTGTCCTCTTCACTAGGCTATTCCTGAATCCAGTAATATTCTGGGGGCCAGATGGAAAGCTCTGGTGGGCCGGATGTGGCCCGTGGGCCGCCAGTTGACGTTCACTGGTCTAGGCTATAGTCAGCATATTTTCATATTTGCTGCAGAATACGCTGTGCGAAAAGACACAGCTGGGCTGAGGCATAAGACTACATAAGTTCCACGGTTGTGGTGCCAAGGGAAATATCTGTCTGGCATCAAGGTAAAGCAGTGAGAATAGATAGATTTTTTTTGGTGGCCAACAGCAGTTTATTTCCTTGTCAGGACTTCTGTCTGCTTCTCTAAACTGGGATTTCAATGACTGCTGTCTATTGTAGGTAACGCAGTGAATATGCAAAGGAACCTCATTTTGAACCCCACTTCAAATTGCTGAACTGTCCCTTTAATTATACAGTTGTTCAATTAAAAGTGGCATTGTGTTCAGAGTTGTTTAAGTTGTCACAAACCTCATAATGACCAGTGAGTTACACCATGACTGCTTCATGTCCTGTCAGCTCTGTTTCAAAGACCTGGTGACAGTGACGCCTGATAACGTCCAAACCATCGCCCAGAACCTCACCTCTGACCACTGGATCGGCCTCCGCAAGAATTTCTACTATACTAGCAACTCAACCAGCAACTCCACCAACAACTCAACCAGCTACACCACTAGCAGCCCCATCGGCTACTCAACCAGCTACTCGACCAGCTATTGGACCAGCAGCTCCACCAGTTACTCCACCAGCAACTCCACCAGCAACACCAGCTTGATCTGGTCCCGCTGGGCCGATGGGGATCGACTCATCTTCCAGAACTGGTACCCAGGTTGGCCAGTGTTCAAATCCCACTTCCCAAAAAGAGACTGCTGCAGCTGCTCCTGCACCTGCCCAGCAAGGACAACCACAACAACCGCAAAAATCACAATCCCATCCACAGATTATAGAACCTCAAATTTCCCGACTGATGACATGACAAACTCTTCCAGCCTCTGGGATTCCATAATGCAAAACGGGACCAATGGTACCACAGATGTGCACGATGTAACTGGAAACATGACGAATGGGACTACAGCTACGTCCTATACGACTGCTGTGCCCCCCACCACAACTGCTGCACCCACCACACCTACGCTGCCACTAGAAGCAGAATGTGTGCGATCACCTATGCTGTTTCCGGACGTCCCGGACCCTGATGAGAACTACATTGAGGACTCCTGTGTGGCCATGCTCAGCTTTGGGCCTTGGGTGGAAAAGAACTGCTTCGAGCTTCTGCCTTTTATATGTTATGACGGTAAGACGGATGATATCAGCTCTCTCCAGTTTGATGTACATTGTTTTAAACTCCAAATACAAAAAGAATATATCCATTCACAGTGAGCTGCTTGGTACACACAGCATATTTATTATTTGAATATTTTACAGCAGTTCCTCCGCACATATTAAAATCTTGTTTTGCATATACAAACAGACTTCCCTGAATTATGCCTCTATCTACGCTTATAATCAAGTGGTTTTGGTGATAATACGGCAGTTTGTCTCTCTAAGATTTATATGAATATACGTGTGGCCTCACGCTTTTTTTCCCCTGTGCCACTCGTTTATTTATTGATTTATTGATCCATATCCAACATTAATCATCCAACATTCTTGTCCAAAAGACAGGCAACATTTCCACAAACAATCCACCTGAACAATCAGATTATCTGAAAAGAAAGGCAAAAGAAATTAGTAACTTGACAATCAAAAACATAAAGGTGAAAAAAATCCAGAGTTTATATGTTATGTATGTATGTTTATATGTTAAATACATGCACTCTGGTTTATTCGGAATTACACACCTCATTTGTACACCCTGCCTCTGAGTATCTCATGTTATTTATCAGTTAACACTCCTCCTCTCATTTCCAGATGATTTAATTTTTGAGACCAACGTGACCAATGTGACCAACCTGACTTCAGTGAGCGCCACCCTCACGTGGCAACCCGTGTCTGGTATCACTCATTACAAATTAGAGGTCAAAGGTGACGTAGAAGAGACGAGAAATCTAACTAATTTGACTCACAGACTTGTCGACCTGACACCGGGCATCCACTACTCAGTCCAGGTGTTACCTGTAAAGTGTGGGAGAGACCTCAAAGCACAGGAGTTCTCCTTCACCACCAGTGAGTTTGCTTCAATCTGTAACATCTGATCCCCTGATGGGGGCACTATATACTGTTTAAAAAGTTAATTCTGTCATAAGTGCTGATGTAAGATGTGTAAATATAATGTCACACATTTATATATGATGTGGTTTTACAAACACAATGATGCTTGTAATGGAACTGACCACAGCATCAATAACTTTGCAGTGAAATGGCAGTTTTGACCTTCTTATTTTGACAGGGATTCGATCAAATCCCTTAGCGATATAGAGCTGTAGAACCTTGTGGTTAAATCACATCGAGGACACATACCTCTGACTTTAAAAGTGTTACTTACTGCTTCAAACTAAAGGTCAAGTGTGGTTTTACGGAAAGAGAAAGGAGAAGTATGTTGACATGAAAACACTACAACATACACTTCTAACCACTTCTAACCCTGATTATATCTCCTTTTTTTCCAGTACCTAACAAAGTGGAGAATTTCACAGTCTTCAATCAGAATGAAACCTCTACCCTCTACCTGAGTTGGGACAAACCAGTTGGAAATGTTGACGTCTATCTCATTCAGTACTCCGGTGGGGAGTTTGAAACTAAAAGCACTCACGCAGAGGTCGGCAAGTTGACGCCTGGAGGCCTTTACACGTTCACCGTCATCTCAGTGGCCACGGGCCCTAACTCCACAAGGAGTGAAGAGTCTACGATCACAGTATACACCAGTGAGTTGATATCACGTACATCTTTACACAAATAAAAGGACAGGCAGGACTGATGTAGCTGAGTAAGCTGGGTGTCACACCTGATGAACTCCACATACTTGTAAATGTAAATTTACTTACTGTCTGTTTCAGAGCCTGAGAAAGTGTCCAACCTGACGGCGTCTAACAACAGCAAAGAGTGGCTGCTGCTTTCCTGGGACCCACCCAGGGGCAACACCACAGGTTACTGGGTGAAGGCTATGGATGAAAATAATACGTATGTATTAGGAGATAGTATTTACTTATTCAAATTCAGTTATATTTACTGTGATGTTTCTTTTTGTAGCTGTGGTTTGAATTAATATTCATGGCATCCAGAGGATGAATCCATTTGATTTTTCTTTGACTTGACATCCTGTAGCACCACCATGAAAAAACACAAGCACATTTGTTTTTTTTATTGAAATAACAACTATCAGATGGATTGCTATAAAATTTAGTACAGACATTTATGCCCCTCATGGGGAACTATAAGAACAATTCTTATTTTCAGGTGATAATACACTCATGAAAACATAGTGATGAATATTATATTTTATTAACGTCAAAAGATCCCATTAAATCTTACAAACTGGACCTTTAAAACAGCAATACAAACAAAACCTTTAGAGGCTTTGAATTCATGTGAAACTCATATGTTGCTAAAAACTTAAAGTCTAATTTTTGTTTGGCTTGAATGACTTAAACATGTGCTTGCTAAATCATGCATCACAACAAAACTATTCATCCCATTTCCTAGAACTGTTAGAAATACACTGGTTCGATCCCTGGCTCCTCCTGTCACCAAGTCCAAGTATCCTTGGGCAAGATACCAAAGCCTAAATTGCTCCTGAAGGCCATCGGTGTGTGAATGTATCTGAATTTGATGTGATTAGCTCCCTTCTGATGAGTAGTTGGCACTTTGCTTTGCAGCTAATGCCATCAGTGTATAAATGGGTGAATGTGATGTGTAAAAAAAGCGCTTTGAGTGGCAGATTGATTAACAGCCACATTCACAGGTGGTAAATGTAATAGTGACTCTGGCGTACAGTGTCCTTTCTGCCTACAATTCGTGTTCTATCTGTTACTTACTGACAGCAACAGCTTTCTTCAAGCAACTGTTTCTCTTCCTAACAGCTTGAGGTTTGATGAAATGGTGAGAGAAACAGAAGTTAACGTGACAGGGCTGCCGATGTCCCGCAAGATAACCCTCAGTGTGACAGCACTGGCCAATGACACCCTGGAGGGAGAAAATGTGACCATTTTCAGCTACACAGGTAACTCTGGGATAATTGTTTTGAAGCTGATTGATACTTGTTTGTCTGTTTGTCAGAACAAAAACCTGCTGTGTTCAATGTCACTAATCTGACCTTGTGACTCCTACATAGCTCCTGGACCAATTTCAAACCTGGTTTTGAACAGAACACATAACACCCTCACTGCCAAGTGGAACGCTCCCCCTCTGGGTAAATATTCGCTTTTCAACATCGAGCTCAAACTGGGCAGTGTAACGGTAGAGACACTCAACATATCTGAACGTGTGAGGAAGTTTCACGACCTGAAGACTGCAGCCAATTACACAGTGATCATCTACATCAATAACGGACATGTCAACGGCCCGCCAGTGGAATGCTCCATTTTCACCCGTGAGTCACGTCGGCCCCTGTCGTATTTTGCTCATTTGTGTGTCGAGTTGTGCTCCTTAGAAAGCTCCTTTGTCAGAACAGAGGTGCAGCTGGTATGTGTGTTTACAGTGCAACCAAACAAACTTATGTTATATTAAAGCAACATTGTGGCTGCTGAGCACAGATATATTGCCCGCTTTCCCAGCTCCTGTTCTGGCACAACACATACTCCACTCCCCATCAGCATTCCCCCGCGCCCCGGGACTGAAAACCTCCTCTTCCCGGTGGTCCAAAACGCCTGTGGTACAAACACTAACACTCGCCCTGGTGCTCTGAGCTCACAGCCCATTAACATTAGCTAACAGCAGCTACAATGGCAGCAGTTTACTTTACTTTTTCATCAGGAAACTCTGTAAATAATGGAGTTTAGGCGGAGCAGCCAGAGGACATCAGAGGAGAAAACATTTTCTCCATAATCAGTGAAATAGTTGGTGGTATGTGACTTAGTGCTGTTAAGAGTTACATACTTCTTCGTACCCGGAGCACAAAGTTACATAGTGAGATCAGGCATACAGGCCAGAGTAGGAATGAGACATCATTCACCTGATTACATGTCAGTGTATCATCAAAATGATTTAAAATCTGTTGTTTTATGGTAGAAAGTTCACACAATGTTGCTTTACGAAATAAATTATCAATAATCTGCCTGTAACTAAAACTGTGGCTGCTGCTTCTTGTTCTGTTCCTGCAATATTCGTGCATATTTGTAAATTGACTCTTTAAGAAACAATGTCTAAACACACTAACTATGACGAATATATTGCATTTCATATGACTTTCACAATAAAAGCCATTGTGTGTTTTGCCACTTAATGTAAAGCAGAAGCAAGAAATGTTCAGTTAGCTTTAGCAGTAAATGACCTGCTGCCTTATTGAAAAATACTATTGGAAATATTTGACTGCAAGATTATCTGGTACATCAGTGACTTTTTCCTCTCCCTTCCCTTGTTTCTTTCAGTGCCGTCACCGCCTACTAATCCCAAAACCCCTTCCTGGAATAAAGAAAACATTACGTTCAGTTGGACGGCCCCTGCCAACTCATCAGCTGTCACGTATGTTGTTGAAATCACGTCCAACTTCTGGGGCTACAACTGGTCTGATGAGGTGTTTAACGACACTCAGTACAAGTTTACTGGCTTGAAGTCAGGGACCAAGTATGATCTTAAAGTGAAAACAAAGGCGGATGGAAGCTGCAGTCTCCCAGTAAATACTTCACGGTTTACAGGTGAGACTCTCAGACCTAAAAGGCTAGACTGGTTATACTGCGTGCTTTAGCCTATTAGGACTAAACTGTTTATACTTTACTTTGCCATTACATTTTCCTAAACTTAAAATATATATATTAAGATGTTCATTAACAGAACCACACAATGCTATTGTGCAATGACTATTATGACTGAGAGTAAGGTGTTAAATTGCACCGTATTCAGGATTAAAAAGGTCTTTAAAAGTCTTGAATTCAGTTTTGTAAACACTGCAGAAGCCCTGATAAACTTCGTGGTTGTGCCGTGCTTGGGAGTGGACTGAAAACCTCCATTTCAGACAGTCTTGGTCTGGTTATTTAGTCTGAAACATACAGCTAAATAAACCAAACTAAACAGATTAGGCATGAAATCATCCTAAATAATCAATCTTAATATGTATTTATTATATTTTAGAGAATGGTTGGCGGTAATGTCATCGATATTTGTCATTAATGGGGTAAAAATGCTAAATAAATTAGAGGAAGTTCATACACGGTGCATGTGGGTAACTTAGGAAACAAAACAAACAGTGTCTGACCACACTGGACATTATTTATTCCCCCACATGTAAATTTTACAGCATGAATGAGTGTGTGCTTCCTTGTTCTTAGCTTCCTTTTCACGCAGTCTCTGTTTGTTGCTCAGAACCGGACCTAAGGCAAATCACTCTGTCTATGATGTGCTCTTCAGAAGAAGCTCTCCTTTGTGATAAAAACACCACAAGGAAAAACGTATTTGAACAGGTACGTTAATCAACACAGGGACAAAAGCAAACACAATGTTGGGCAGGTAAACTCAAGTATTTATGATAGTGTATATCTCCTAAAACAGACTAAAATAAATGGGACATGTGGACTAATCTTGAGAAGGAATGGCTCCGTTTTGTGTTTTATGAATAAAGCGGATTTAAAAATGTATTGTAATTAACATCTTTCTTTATTTTCATGTGTTTTCTTGCAGCTGAATGCACATTTCAGGAATCTTTTGGGGAGCTCTGTTTTCTGGACTTTCGACCAAGACACTGTTACCTAAGAGACACGAGCAACATCATGTTTTTTTTTTTTAAATTTTGTTTGTATTGGTGGAGATATTTCAGACATTTGAGTAATTTATTTCTTTTGCAAATGTCTAACTGTTAAAAGCATTTACTGCTGCAAATCAAAGATTAAGAGGTTTTTAAATCTTTAATATTCAAGATTCAAAACTTCATTGTCTGTTAACGCAGGCACTAAAGGAAATTTGTCTATCACTGGTGCATGGCATGGATACAGTAATATGTTAAGTCAATATAAGAAATGTGCAAAAACATACTTCTATAATTTACTTTAGATTTTTGCCGCTTCCCTTTTGTTTTGATTACTTTTTATCTATCGTAAACTAAGACGAAAAATAAACATAGTCATGGTGTGAAAAACAGTGACTCAGCAACTTTATTTAAAGCCTTTATTGAATACAGTATGTAATACTCTTACATGAATATTGTTTGTGTAAGGTGGACTGCTTCCTCCATGAACTTTATTTATGTGCAACATTATATCTGCAACCTGCACTCAGTTCTATATCAAATGTATATTAACCATCTGTTAACATGATTTATATGACCGATTTTCTGTTATAATCTGGATCATAACTCATATGTACAGGCCAAAGATTATGTTGTTTTGATTATACATAACTGCACAACACTATGGTGAATTGAATGTATTGGTATATTGGTAAGGTTACATAAATAAGAGTGTGAGAACAAAACAACAGGAAGAAACTGAGAAGGTGTGTCAACATGATTGTGAATAGCCAAAAAACAGGATACAGCTTTCCAGATAGGATTCAAGCATAAAGACAGGATACATCTTATCTTTTCTAACCTGATGGCTTTGTTTGATAATGAGAAGGTAATCAATAGATAATCAGCAGAAAGATTAGATCAGGCTATAATGTCAGGTTAACGTTTAGGCTGTGCGTCTGCACACATAACACCTCCATGGCTTGTGATAGTGCTGCTATAAACAGTTAAAGCATATACAGAACGTGGCTGCTTATGTCAGCCGTTGGTACTCTGCACGCCCTGCCTGCTTCCTCAATTAAACTTTATTTTTGAGCTCCCCTGTTAAAGAGAGCGGCTGTAATATGAGGAAGGGGCAGAATTCAGTCAGACGTGTGAAAATGAGAAGGTGTTGTTGAGTACGAGTGAGCAAACGTAAAATAACAGTTGAAGTAAGAGGACAAAGAGCACCAAACAGCTTGCATGGAATCGAGAAACCAGGAGGATGATGTTCAGAGGGAAACACCTGCAGGTTAGTTACAAAGAGCATCTCCTAACTGTATTTTTATATGACGAGTCTGACCAAAAATCAACGATTGAAAAGCAAGGACCAACGCAGTGACATGCATCACACTATGACTGTCTTATACGACCCTGAATATGTCGCCTGATGTTTCAGTTACAGGCTGAACAATAACAAGCAAAGTTTACTTTTTTTCTCTCAGAAAGTGTCACAGTTTTATCTTAATGAGTGCCAGAGGTCAAAAGATACGTAATCACCCTGTCATCAAAGATAGAAAGGTTAGAAAGGTGAATATTTCTCCATAGAAGGTCGTAATGATCCTGAAAGTTACAATTTTAAAAATGTCTTTTTCTGTTTATTTTTGTTTTTTTTAGCCACCACAGATGCAAAACGCTGTCAAACATGTCAGCTTACAGCTTGTGTGGCTGTTTCTACGTCAGTCGCAGCCCTGACCATGGCAGTTCTCTTGTGTTTAGCATTGTCTGGTGGGTATACATATAAAATAACAAATATAAGATAATGTGTTTTATATATAAATTAGTCATATAGGTTTATATAATGTTTTACTGCATCCTGTACTAACTGAAACTGAGAATAATTTGTCATTTTCAGGTTGTAGTTACATTAGCTGTTTCAGTTTCAGGGTCCTGGCATCGTGCGTGCTGGCTGAGTGTCATAATTGTGTTTCAGTAACAGGCTGACAAGCTGTGGAAAAGAAGTCTAATTAAACAGATTAACTGAAAAAGAAGTTAGTTTTGATAGTTTTGTTACTTTGATTTGATTGTTCTTCTTCGTACATCCCAAAATAGCTTTGCACCACTTCGATCTGAGTAACAACACAACTGAAAACACCTCTGAGGGTCTGAGGGGTCATATGTGTTGCATGTAAAATCAAAGTAACTAGTAAATATAGTATTAGTGTAGTAAAAAGTATAAAGTTGCAGTAATTGGATGTAATTATCAAAGTACAGCTCAAAATGTTGTTTTCTTCTTGCCAACCATCTTGAAGTTTCTATGGTGATAAAGTCAAACTCACAAGTGATTCAACCAGCTTCATATTTGTTTGTAAAAATGAATTTGTCATATGTCACGTGGACATCAGCTCCAAAAGCAGATCAGACCTCCAAAACTTCAGGAAAGGAGCTGATGGTGCGACTGCAGCAGTGCCAAAAAGAGCATCATGAAGTGAAGCTGATGCTCCACGCCGTCACTCAAGGTCACTGATGCAAACCGACATCTCAAACATCCCTGTATGCACCCTCAAACCCTATACTCAGTGTTCCTCTCACGCGGTGTGCAGACTCCAGGTGCAGAGTGTGTCCGGCCGGCTGGCTTTGGTGGAAGAGTCACTGTTACTTCTTTTCGGTGGGACTGCAGGACAACCGTCGGTGGAATGAGAGCGCCGAGTTCTGCCGGCAGCACAACAGCAGCCTGGCTGTCATCAAAGACTCTGCAGAGATGGTAACTAGTCCGAGGCTCGGTCGAGTGAGCAAAATGTGACAAGATTACACAAGCAAGAAGCACATTATGTATTTGTCGCATATACTGTGTATACAGACACAGACATCTGAATGAAAAACAGGAAGCAGCACGCAAAAGTAAAGTAAAATAAGGAACTGAGAAAGCAAAAACTATTTTTTTCTCTTGCTCTGCCCCACACATCTGCTGTTTCTTTCTGTCATCCTTGACACATATTTCATGTCAGCATACATGTCAAACTCTTATTTTTTAAATTTAATAACATCAAACACATATATATATATATATATATATATATATATATATATATATATATATATATATATATATATATATATATATATATATATATATAGATCATGGATCATGCGTAAAATAAGATTATTATTGATGTATACATGATTGTCATGATTTTTATATATGAGACACACTGACATAAACCAAATAGCACCTCCGAGTGATAATATAGTGTGCACACTGTTTATATGCACTGTTAGTTTAATTGAGGATTGGATTCCAACTTGCAATCCAAGCCGATCTCTGTCGCTTTCAAATAAAGGAATAGGAAAACAAAAAGCAAACAATGTAAATAATAATAAAGTAAATTGTACAAATAATTGTAGTAAAGTAAAAAGTAGAAATAGCCACAAAAAGAAAAGACTCAAGTAAAGTACAAGAACCTCAAATTTGTATTTAAAGGTCCAGCTTTTGAAGTTTTTAGCAGCCACCGTAGTTTTTCCTTCACGATTGCAGCTCCAGCTACATGGCACTAAATCCTACACACTGGTCCTTTACGTACTTTAATACTTGAGTGAATGTACAGTTATGTGCCAGCACCGCACAGCTTTCTATAAGCTCTCCGTGGCCTTTAATCAAACCTCAATCTCAACTGTGAAGTCATGCAAACAAAGACTGCAAAACTGCATTGTGGAAAAGCTGAAAAGTTTCATAGCAACCAGACAGAAAACATAAGGCAGCATTTTCTTCTATAAATAGATATAAGTCCTATAAATGTTGCTTCCTTCTCAGGAATTTATCCAAGGTGTGATGAGGACGTACCCTCAGTTTCCCTTCCTGTGGGTGGGACTGACAGACGCCGAGCAAGAGGGTCAGTGGCTGTGGTGGGACGGGACAGACATCCAGCACTACATGCTGTAAGTCCAGACAGACAGGACAAAGGTTTTTCAAAATGTAGGATTAAATAATAGAAATATTGAGTGACAAGATGACTGGAGAGAAAAAATAGAAGAATATTCTGTAGATCAGCATTTATGGAAAGATCTCACACGTGCTGTCTTCTGATAAATAAAGAGGTTTGCTCACAAATGTAACTTTACATTGTCCAGTGATGGTCATGATTTATTTATGGATCTTTGCGACATTCCTCACAGCAAGACAAACAAAACCAGTTGATTTAATTCAGCAAGGGATCAATAAATACAAATTTAAAAAAATATATATTATTAATATGACATTTTAGCTCCGATGACATTTGTTTGTGAATACAAAAATATTTGTGAAGCAGCAGTTGATAAATAAATGGAAAGTGTTACAGCAGCATCCAAGTCGACAAACAATTAAACCAAAAAAATAAACTTAAGATAAAACTTAAGTTTATTTTGGGTTTGAAATTAATTCAGGTTTCCTGGAAATAACTAACTTAAATAATAATTATAATAGCTTATTAACCTGTAAAAAAGAAATGTACCTAAAACATAACGATATAACAATTTCTTTCACCCTAATTTGTATCATATATACACTGTACAATGATCAGTAATATACTTTACATTAGCAGATTGTTATTGACCTACATATACATATTTTCTTGAAGATTAACAAACAACAAACAAACCTCATCATATTTTCATTTATATTTCTGCTTTTATTACAATATAATACAAATATAAATACATATACATAATATACATTGACATATACGTACATACAACTGCGATAGAAAATGACACACTTAATTACACACTCCAAATAAGTTAAACCAGATCAGCTTTATATGGATTCATACTGAGAGGCTGTCATGTGTCCTCTCTTATAACCAACCTGTGGTGTGTGTTGAAGGGTGATGGTGGAGTGGGATGCTGATCACAGGGACTGTGCAGACCTGAGAGGAAACGGGAGTCTCTTTGCTGCCAACTGTGATGATTATGGACCCTGGGTTTGTAAGAGGGAGTCCTGACAAGCAGCACTCACATCTATAAACCTTTATGTTTATTCTTTATGTATAATGTGCTGGCAAAAGTCTCTTTTTTTTTCGCCTTGTTTATACCAAAGATTTAGATATTGCTGCAGATTTTGGCACTCCTGCTCCAGCTACACTCCATCATGCATCTGTTTTCTTGAAGGACTGAGTCAGCTTTGCAAAAGGCAAACGTGTCTTTCCAAAAAACTTTATTGAAAAGCTTTACTTTTGTACAAATGCATGTAGTTGGAATGTGTTTGAATAATGAAGATTTGCGATATGATATGAATATGAATTATGTGCATATCTGAAAGTGCATTGTAAAGTGCGTGCATGTTCGTAGATGCAGAATGTGTTCACAATTTCATTGTCTACACATAAATGTGAATGTCAACACATACAGCTTCATCTTTAGACAGATTCAACCTTTAAAATTCCATTTTCCCATTTTAAATAAATATTTTTTGCATTTACTTCAAGTTGAGTTTTCAACTTTGTTTCTCCAGATCTGATAAAAATTTCCACTTTTATCGTTGCAGAAATTTACATTTTTCTTGGAGTGCTATGTGCTGATACATCTTTTAACGTTTTCTACAATAATGTCATCAGCACTTTGATGTATTCTTTGTTCAAAGTCAGTTTTTAACTGACGCCAAGAGATTTTAAATCCAGTTTAAAGAGGTCAAACTGACAGATGTATTTAAAGTAACATTTAGGAAAAGAAATTCATCTGAAATCTTAAATATTTTTTGTGGCTTTTCAATTAATTTGAAATCTAACAGATGACAAACATACACGTTTTGTTTTTCTGTATCTTGTTCCAGGCGGTTTTTGTTAAGTTTTGTGTCCAGTAAGAGTTATTGACAATGCTCTCAAAAGGAGACTTTCTTCGGTGGGATGATAGTCATGAGTGTGCGACCATCCAGCGGGACGAACAGAGGGTACAGCTTCCCTCTGAAGGATCCAACAAAGGTGTAGATGTGGGACTTTGTTTCTGCGTTGTAGAAGGAGATCTGGCCCTCTTCGTAGTCTAAGTAGATCCCCATACGTTGAGGCACAAGGCTAACGGGAAGCTCTGTCTCCGGCGTGGTGCAGGCGTAGAACTGGTGTGTGCTGCGCCACAGGGTCCAGTAGCCCTGCTTTGGCGTCATGGGGAACCGACCGTGACGTTTGGAGACACCGGTGGTCAGCCCCACGCGCCAGTAGCCGTTGTTGGCTATGTCTACCTCCCAGTAGTGGCGGCCGCTGCTGTAGCCCTCCCATCCTAGCACACATGTCCAAGAGTCGAATCGCTGGGGGCTGTCAGGCAGGTGGGACTCTGTATGGCTCTCCTGGACCTGACGATGGTCATCTGACAGGTACAGCCAGCGGTGGTGGGTATTTGGGTCAAGAACCACATCAGCTGAAAGAAAAAAAAGGAGTGTTGTTACAAATGAGTTTATTTGTGTGAATGTGATCATTTTCTCTGTCTGACATGAGATGAAGATGATGATGAAGATAAGATAATAAGGGGAGGTTGATCTTACCTTCTGCGCTGCAAATCCAACTCCAGACTGAAAATAGAGACGCACATATTACGTTAAACTGGCAGCAGAAAAAACAAGGGAAATGTGTTTTGTACATGATCTGAACCAGTGATTTCCAGGAGGTGGAACAAGGGGTTGCAAGAGAAATCCAAAATCTGAGATGATTAGTATGATAGGAAATACGAGCAAACTGAATTCTACTACTCAAAATTGTTTTTTTTATTTTTCTTTGTGTTTTAGAGGTCAACTGCATCTTATCTTTTTCTGTTCAAATTGATTAAAAAATATATATATACCTGAATTTGGGATGTATCTGGGAATTCCTGCTTTCCATGTCTTTTGCTTTGCCAGTAGCCATAACTGTGGAATCATCGTCTGAAACAGAATAAAGAAAAATTAAATTGTTTCATAGGAGCAACATTTTTATATTCTAAGTTCTCATGACCACACAGTTTTTAATCATGAGCAATCAAAAATACTGTGTGATCCTTCCAGGGAACATTTCTTTCCTCAGTGATAGCGACCGGCGACACCATGGGGCAATAATTCAAGACTCATTGCCATTTTTGGAAGTTGGTTAACAGTCAAGGGTCATAACCATGCGTAAGTAGAGCAAAGAGAGGTTTATTGCTACTGCACAAGTAGCCATAAAATATTTGAACTTCAGCTGAAATAAAGTAAAATGAGGCACCAATATTCCTTCAAATTTTAATCAAGAACTTTGCTATATGCACCACACCATCATCTGCAAACGTGATGATAGTTTATCTGCAGTCTTCACTATCAATTATTGAGGACCTTGTTTGTTGCGGTTTATTGATGCTTTGCACGCATTCAAAGAGCAGGGTTCGCTCAAATCACATGTTGCGTAATGTCGTTGTATAACTGGTCATGTCTGCACTGCGTGGCATCAAACATTAACAACTGCTTGGCTTCTTTTTTGAGTTTAAGCCAATCCTTTTTTTTTTACAGCTTTAATGATGGTTTATTTGGTGCTATCAGAAAGTTATCCTAGCGGTTAGTTAACAGTTTCTATTTCAGTTTGACCATCTGATGAACCCGTTCTTTTACACACTTTTATGGTTTCTTGATAATTTCTAAAGAAAGAACTGAACAGTTTCTCACCGTGCTGTCTTCTTTGAGCAGAGACCAGGTGATGAACTCCAGCAGAGGCAAAAGGTTGCCCAGACGTTTCTTCTTCAGGCCCAGCAGACGCAACACTTTAGCCAGCTCGTCGCTCTGCACGCCGCAGCTCTGCAAACACAAATGCTCGTTTCAGCTGCAAGATTTGGCACTAAAAAAACACGTGACACCAGCTCTGACAAAATGCATACAGGCATTGGAAGTAAAACTAAAGTGTTTTCCTTCATGTGCTGTGAACTCCTGTAGCTGAACAGACAAAAGGCTCTTCTTAACTGAGCTGCACTTGGTTGGTGTTCGTGAACTTTCAGTTTTAGATTTATGAATCCTCACCTCAGTTGCCTTCTGAAGCTCCTTTGCCCACTCCATGATCCTCATTTGTGCCTCCTCATTGGCATCCTTATATATTTTATTATCCTGTTCTTGACTCTCGGTCCAGGGGGTCTCCTTCAGGCACTAAGGACACAAAATCAGTAGATTAAGGTTGATATTTTTGCTATATCAGCACCTGTAGCACCTTGTACCTTTGATCTGTGATTAACAGTTGCAGTATAGATTCTTTAAGCACCCTAACACTCAATAACACGTCAACATGTGTGTGTACTGACCTTGTCGACATGGTGGAGTTCGTCAGCCCACTCCAGGATCAGTTTCCTGCTCTCCTCAAGACTGCGCTCAGTACGCCGGTCTATAATCTCGGGTTCCTTCTTACTGGTGCCCTCCTTTGGATCGCCACCGCCCTGCTAAAACACAACACCACACACTGTCAGACAATGTCGTACTCCCATGGCAACTGGATATAAAGACGCGAAGACAAATGAGGCCAAAGCATCAGGAAGATCAGACTGGATTGAAGTGTTGATGAGGTCACATGTGGGAAGTTTTCAGTTTAGAGGTGTCAGAAGGGCCAGGTTAAAGACACAGCCTTTAACATCATTAATCCCTTGTAAAAAAAAAATAAAAATCTGATATAGCACGGGTTGATACCCACCCAACATGCCTCAGCCCACAGGGTCATGTAACTGGGCTGTAAAAGAGTGGATAAACACGTGTCCTATCAGCCTCCACCCACTCGGTTAACCTCGTCGTCACTCGCTGCATGAACAAGCAAAGTAACTGTTTCCCACAGCAACGCTTATCAGATCTGTGTACTCATAAATACTGCTTCAATGAACTCATGAACTCAGCTAACTGTATGCGTCGCATCTTGGGGGGAAAAGGCTATGTATCGGATAGAAACTTTACTTTACTTCCAGTTTTACTGGCTGAAATGATCAACCATATAAACCTGTGACACCTTTTGTTTTCTCACTTTCCTGTTAGCTCTTATCTGTTTTTTTAGTGTTATTTCCCCCCTGAGTTGGCAAACAACCTACAGTCGCTTCCGTGTTACAGGAAATTAGATTAAAAATGGGGCAAGCAAACCTTTAACATCAGCACTTCATTGTGTTGTCCTTTAAGTCTATGATTAATCTGCAAGACATTCAGGGACACACACTATTTTCTTCCACTATTTGTACCCTCTGAATTTACAAGACTGTTAATGAGTAATTACACACACAACATGATTGATTCATAGTTTCCTACCTTGCAGACCTGGTCCACCTGCTCCTTCCAGTCGTTGATGAACTGCACACACTCCTGCAGGCTGCGTAGATCCTTCAGACTGTTCTGATGAGAATGTTGCTGCAGAAAACACAACAGGTCAGGGTTTTATTTCTGTTTTAGGAATTCATACAGGTTTAAAAATGACCCCAAACCTCAAGGTTAAACAAATCAGAAGTCAGTGATGAATACTGAAATATCAAAGATGTTTCATGTACCTGTGATTGTTTGTTGACACTGCTGGTGCTGGCCTGTCTACTGGGGACCGAGCTGAAAGTATCTAAGTCCTCTGCAGGCCAGTCCCAGCGTATGGCCCCGATGGAGCTGCTCTGGGTGGTGCTGCTGTCCTCCATCTTCAACAGTACACTCACCCCTGCAGCAGCGACAAATTAAAGATTAAACAATGTACGTTAGTTCACACAGCTGATTTCTGACAGAGACACTCAGCAGGAAATACAACATAATAAAGTATTTTATGCTTCCAGAGCCTTTCAGAGTGGCTTGAAGGGTGTTAGGATCAGTATCCTCTGATTAAATGTAAGCTACACATTATCCTTCCACACTGAGCAAACATTTTAAGTTATGAACATATAGCGGCGCTGACAACATGGCAACCTTACTTTTAAGAGGCTTCATGATAGTCTTCTTTAAGGTGGATTTCTCACTGCTGTGGAGCAGAGAATATATGAAAGACATTAAATGTTTGGTGGAAGGAGTAAAAATAACAGTACAGCGATATAAAAATACTTCATTACAGGTAAAAATCCTGCGGTTAAACTAAGTAAAAGTGTCAGTAATATTATCAAAGTGTATTTTAGATATCAAAAGTAAAAATACCCTGGTTTAACCTACATATTTTAAGTATATAAGTGTAAAATATTCAACATATACATCTAAAAAAGTGTAAAAACATGTTAAAATAATCAAATATGTTTGCACAGACCTGTAACATAGACATATATAGTATATTATATATAACCTATGTAGATTTAATATGTTGTACCTGCTGTCTGAGGGAGCGGCGTTCAACGTTCCTTTCTCATTCTCTTCGATCTTTGGACAAACAAGAAATTCATACAGGTTTAAAAATGACCCAAACCTCAAGGTAAAACAAAACTGAAGTCAGTGATAAGCAGTGAAATATTACCCAAATCAAGGATGCTTCATGTACCTGTGATTGTCCGTTGAGGCTGTTGGTGACCGGGCTCGGGAAGTCCTCCTCAGGTTGCCTCCAGCTTACGTCCTTGATGGTGCTGCTCTGGCTGGTGCTGCTGTCCTCCGTCTTCGGCTGTAAAGTCACCTCTGCGGGACAAATTCAAGATTAAACAACATCTTTTTAATCTCAGTTAACATGAGTTCACACAGCTGATTTCTGACAGAGATATGAGTGTCAGGATCAGTATACTCTGATTAAATGTAAGCTACACATTATCCTTCCACACTATGGCACTGATAACACGACAACCTTACTTTTCTTAGGCTTCAGGATACTCTTCTTCTCTTTGGTGGAGTTCTCGCTGCTGTGGAGCAGAGAACACATGAAAAACATGTAAAAATCCAGCGATATAAAAATGCAACATTACAGGTAAAAGTCCTGCACTGAAACTAAGTAAATGTGTCAAATAATGTTATTAAAATGTATTTTAGGTGCTCATAATTAAGAGAAATATACTCTACTACTATTATTAATTATTATATTGGTGGGTTATTCCTATTGTGAACTATTTTATTTACTGTTGGTTAGTTTAATCTATAGCAATGTAACATATTTTAAGTAAATCAAGATTTTTTTCTAAAAATTTAGAATTGGAGGTAAACTAATAATGATAATCTTGACAATAATAACTTTATTTATATAGCACATTTGAAAAGCAAAGTTACAAAGAGCGTGATGGTGCAAGCAATAAATCCAAAACATGAGATATCAAGCAAGATAAATATCATTTAAACTAAATTTTAAAAAATTCCATCTGTTTTAAGATAAAGTAATAATAATAATGATAATAATAAAGGTGTTAAATATACGTACATTTATACTCTAACAAAGTATAAAAAGATCATAAAATCAGAAGAAAATGTTCAAATATTCAAATATGTTGTTATAAATTCAGTCATATCACACAGACTTGTAGCACAGACATATACAGTATATTATATATAACCTATGTTGATATTCCCAGAGCTCATTATGTCGTACCTGCAGCCTGAAGGAGCGGTGGTCAGTGTTTTTGTTCCTTTCTCATTCTCTTTGATCTTTAGACAAACAGGAAATTCATACAGGTTTAAAAATGACCCAAAACCTCAAGTTAAAACAAAGCAGAAGTCAGTGATAAACACTGGAATATGAACAAAATCAAGGATGCTTCATGTACCTGTGATTGTTCGTTGAGGCTGTTGGTGACCGAGCTTGGTAAGTCCTCCTCAGGTTGTCTCCAGCTTACGTCCTCAGGCGTCCTCAGGCAGTCCTCCTCAGGTTGTCTCCAACTTACATCCTTCTTGCTCTTGGTGTTGCTACTTTCCTCCGTCTTCGGCTGTGAGCTCACCTCTGCAGCGGGGACAAATTCAAGTTTAAACAACATCTTTTTAAACTCAGTTAACATGAGTTCACACAGCTGATTTCTGACAGAGATACGGGTGTCAGGAGCAGTATACTCTGATTAAATGTAAGCTACACATTATCTTTCCACACTGAACATTTTAAGTTATGAACATATAACAGAAATGTAGCACTGACAACATGGCAACCTTACTTTTCTTAAGCTTCAGGATACTCTTCATCTCCATCATGGTGGCGTCCTCACTGCTGTGGAGCAGAGGACACATGAAAAACAATAAATATTTGGTTGAAGAGTAAAAGTCGCAATACAGTGGTATAAAAATACTCCATTATAGGTAAAGGTATCAGTAATATTATGAAAATATATTCTCGTTGCTTATAATTAAGAGAAATAGACTCTACTACTACTTCTATTAATAATTATATTAGTGGATTATTCCTTGAAGCTAATTTGAACTAATGTATTTACTGTTGGTTAGTTTAACCTACATGTTTTATGTATATCAAGAAACTAACAATCAAATAATAATCATAACAATAATAACTCGATTTATATAACACCTTTAAGAAGCAAAGCTTTATGGTAAAATCAATAGAAGTAGATACAATCCAAAGCATAAGATATAAAACAACAAACTACTACTACTACTACTACTACTACTACTACTGCTAATACTCCTACTAATACTACTTCTATTAATAATAATAATAATAGGTGTTAAATATTCATCATAATAACCATACATTTATACCTATAGCTCAAAGTAATTATTCTAAAAAACGTCATAATTATAATAAAATAATAATATAATTCATTATGTCGTACCTGTAGTCTGAGGGAGAGGTGGTGCAGCTCCGCTGGTGGGGAAGACTGGACAGAAGCTGCCCACTGATCAACGTTTTTGTTCCTGTCTGAGTCTCTATGATCTTTGGACTTTTTTATGGGATCTGTGATGACAGGGAAAACTTTCTGCAGAGCTGCCTGACACAAAATTATTCTCGACTTCCTGGAAGCAGCTGGCACATTTGCCGTAAGAGCAAGAGCAGCAGCGATAAATTCTGAGTGACGCACATCCACTGATTTTTCTGTGGTGTTGCTGTGACCTCTCTCATCACTCTTTATTAACATGCTTGTTACAGTTTATATACGTTTATATAGTGTACATAAGCATATATGGTGGCTGAGAGATAACAGCCAGAGTGAGGGTCTTTAAAATAGATTAACTTACAATAGACGTCTATTACTGTGTAACATAATTCTTGAAACACTTAAAACTGCATTAAAAGGTTCAAAATACAATAAAAAGAGAATTTTTGGTCTAAACTCGATCTATAAACACACCTTTTACCACATTCATGTCATGTATTTATGGAAATTTTAAAGCCAAAAACAACTATTTTTTTCATTGACCCACATAATAATAATGATTGGCAGTAACTTATGGTTATTGTTGTATTACTGTAATCAGTTGTATCTCCTCTCCAGCATAACCTGCTATAAAACGTAGATCTGGAGTTTGTCCAATCTGAATGTTAGTTGGACGGACTTTCTCACTGATATTGTTCAGAGGTAAAATAAAAGCATAAAGGTTTAATCAGAATCTTTTATAACGTGTAACAAAATGTAAACTATTTTTCTCTCTTCTGTTTGTGATAATAGAATAGATAATAGAGATGAACCAGGCTCACAAAGGTCAAATAAAATAAAGTAGAAACCCCCTTTAATGCATTCATACACAGAGAGTAGCATGCAATAAAATGAAACTCATTTATTTCCTGGTTTGTTGCAGGAAGAAATGTAAAAAAAAAAAAAAAAAGTATTACATCATGGTGCGACCCCACAGGTGTCGTCATCACCCTGCCCTCCAGACCTGCACTCATTAGACTAATAGGTCATGAATACATCACTGGAACAGACATTAAAGCAGCGGCAGTAACATGAATGTTTAAGCCTGTTAGAGTAGAAGAAGAGGACACGTGCAGCTGTAAAGCAACAAGGCAGTTATATACTGTAGTCATAAAAAGGCATTAAGCCAAGATAAAAAAAAAAAAGGCACATAAAGAGAAGACAAAAAGACAAAATAAACTAAAACTGAATGGAATAAAAACATTTAGTGCAGTTATAGCAAACAAAAGTTTTAAGCTTTGATTTAAAATAAATAAATGAAGAAAGAGTCATCAAAAACTACTAAAATAATATTATTCTTTCAGTGGTATCGATCCAATATCATCATGAGGTTATCTTCATCTTAGAGGTTGAAGGATCCATGAGCAAGGTGTAGACCCTGAATTACTTGTAATATTTGTGTAAAAGGAAAAAGGAAGTTGATTGAGACAAACAAAACCAATGTCATATCATTTAACTACTCAAGTGTAACCAACGAACCGCTGTTCTTCAACCTGGAGTAGACGTGTTATTTTGCGCATGTGTTTCTTTATTTATCACTGTTTTCTTGTTCTAACTTTCCATGTTTATTATTAAAAAAATAATAATTTTAGTTTAGTAAGTAGTCTCAATTTTAGACTTTTTAGGATGTGACAAGGCATGAATTCAAAATCAGATTATAGACACATAGATAAAATCAACAGGTTACAAGTAAATTATTTGAACAATGCAATAAAACCTCACATAATAAATATAAACTGATTAAAAACACGTGTAATACAGATGTAAAATCCATCCAGACTGTTCAGTGTGCAACTGAAGTTACTGTCAGTGGTCGAAGAAGTATTCAGATCCTTTACTTACAGCAAAATGTATTAAGAGTATCATAAGTACAAGTACTCATGCAAAGAATTCCCCGTGTGCAAAATATTTAAAATATATGTTATTATGGTATTAATATGACTGATGATTAATATGTAAGTAGCATTTTACTGTTGTAGCTGGTCGAGGTGGAATTCTATCTACTTTATGCACTCTTCTATGACAATGCATCATGTTTTATAAACTTTACATGTTTTTAATGAAAAATCTTCATCTGCAGTCCAAAAAGGACAAAACTTATCTTTGCATATAATAATTCACGGAGTTCCACAAGGCTCTGTGCTTGGACCATTTCTATTAACCTTATATATGCTTCCTTTAGGCAACATTATTAGAAATCACTCCCTTAACGTTCATTGTTATGCCGATGATACTCAATTATATTTATCGATCAAGCCAGATGACACCAGTCAGTTAGCTAAACTTAAAGTGGACATAAAAACTTGGATGACCTATAATTTTCTGATGTTAAACTCAGACAAACCCTAAACGCCTCCGAAACTCTTTATCTAAAGATATAATCCAGCTCCACCCTAAAGAATCTTGGAGTTATCTTTGATCAGGATATGTCCTTTAACGCCTTTAACATAAAACAAACTCCTAGGACTGTTGCCAAGTGCTTACTCGTGGTGAGAAGAGTACAGTCTAGACCTGCTCTATATGGAAAGTGTCATGAGATAACTTCTGTTATGATTTGGCGCTTTATAAATAAAATTGAAGTATAACATGAAAACACTTTTACACAGGTACCTTGAGTTGACTAACCTCCAACCTCTTGATTAAACTACATCTAACCTTTATAATAAAGTTTTTTTTTTTAATTGAATAGAGTTACGTTCACCGCTGCCAACAGCAGACCTTGACTGTTAGGCATTATCATACTAGTTTATTGTGTGTAGATAATACAGCCATGCCAACAGAGAGGGCATAGTTTAAACATTATGTAAACAAAATGTTGTCATACACTTTCAAAGTGAACTTAAAGCACCTTGGCAACATGAGCTGCCAGGAAAAAGAAATGAAACCAATTCCTCTACAAGTAGCAGTT
Organism: Sciaenops ocellatus; assembly: GCA_033000465.1. Lineage (NCBI taxonomy): Eukaryota > Metazoa > Chordata > Actinopteri > Sciaenidae > Sciaenops > Sciaenops ocellatus. The sequence continues at coordinate 9,954,533 of CP136875.1, read as the reverse complement.
TCAGGTTTATTTCTCAAATGCAGGCAAATTTGTGACACTAGAACCAATGTAAAAAAAAATCCAAACTAGTTGACCTAACGTTCTTTTTGATATCTCTTCACATCCTTATAATCCCACCAGAAGAAACTTTCGTATATAAAAGTGTCATCACATCTCTGATTCTACCAAGTCCAAAACAAGCTACAGCGTACACTGTCAGCACAGTACCTTACAAATATGTACATACAAGTAAATGCATATAAAAAAATGAAAAAGATGCTGTTTGTTTTTGAGATGCACAGCTTCTTCTTGAGTGCAGGATTTGTCAAATGTTCCCATAAAATGTTTAGTTCCAGTTCTTGAAAAACTGCTTGAAGATGATGGTCTCCTTCCCCTGTGGCAGAATCTCCACCTGCAGGGCAAAACACAAACTTTTACTTACATTTACAGTAATTGTGCTGGAGGTGACAATCCACATCTGTAAATGATTGTTTTAGATCATTAGCTGCTGTCAAGGTGAGATAACATTTACACTAAGTGTGAGAGGAGCTTTTCTTTTTCCACAGAATTTAACAAGACTTCAAATTTCTAATATTTAATTTTACGTTTTATACTTTATGAGCAGTACCTGTGTTTTCATCCTGGGGTACTTCATCTGGTCGATGAAGCTATCCGCCATCTGTAGGGCCATCCGCTTCTCCTCAGCATTTGCTCCGTTACCTGAATGAATGAATGACATTATAACTTGTAAGATTATAAAATGTAGCATATTGCTAGTTTCCCTAAAACTGGAAAATTGTTGTTTTCAGTTCAGTTTGAGGTTTAAAAGTTTTTTTTAAGTCTTTAGTAGGAAATAAAATAAAAATAGGCCATCTGAGAAAAACATATTTTGGACAGTTGTCAAACCAAAAAGTCTAAAGAGTCCTGAGACTCACCTCCCTGTGAAAACATTCAACCATTATTTTTCACACTGTTCATTAAAATTTGATCCGATTAGATACCAAATATCATGTCCAGGCATGTAACAACTATCACTTTCCTCGGTTTTGTATTTCAGGCCAGCACGAGTTTTCAGGGTCAAGTACTATTTCCTCACCTTTCCAGACGAAGATCTTTCCATTGGCGCCGTTATCCAGAATGAAGCAGTCATCACGAACCAGCAGCTCCTTGCCAAACGGGCTCTTCTCCGCCACGTTGGTTATCGTCATCGAACCTGTCGCATCAGACACCTGTGGAGGTAAATGCACACAGTTTTAACCCTTACTTCATTGAAGCAGATGTAAATGGTAGTTTGACACAGCAATTTTTAAAGATCTGCAGATGACGTTACCTTGTAGAGGGAGGCAGAGTTGGAAGCGTCCGCTTTGCTGTCCTCTTCTGGCGTGCTCTCTGCCAGCTCTGGCATCTTTCCCAGGACCTATTCAGCAACATAACAGGAAGCTCAGAGACCAGAAATACTACAAAATAAGATGTTTCTTCATGATTTCTTTAGATTGATTTAAAATGTTTGGTAGCATGTGCGGACCTTGGAAATTTTTGAGGAATACTTGCTTTTTGCTGAGATTTAGCTGAGAAGATTGATACCACTCATGCATACGTTTGCTAATTATGCAACTAAAGGCAGCAGACGGTTAGCTTAGCTTAGCTTAGCTTAGCATAAAAGCTTAGCATAAAAACTGGAGACAGTGGAAATGGTTAGCCTGCCTCTGTCCTAAGGTCACAAAATCTGCATACCACCACCTCTAAAGCTCACTAATGTTATATCTTGTCTGTGTAATTTGCTTCGTATTTTCCTTGCAAACATGACAGTGGTTACAATTTTGTTATCCAGCATTTAGCAAGGAAGCTAACCATACCTATACCTATAAACTAGACCTTTAAATTATTTTTCTCTCAGTCTTAATGTCTTCTGAATAAAATAGTCTCACTTGCAAGGAAACACATCTTACTGACACACAAATGCAAAATAAAACTGTGAATTTACCTTGAGCATCTCCTCGGGCTCCTCCCCCTCATTGGTGTCCACAATCCGGGCTTTACCATGTCTGTCCGTGTCACGAATCAGCGAGGCGATCTCGCGCACTTTCTGCTTCTCAAAGATGTTGGCCTGCGACCCGATCCACGACACAATGATCTGGAAGGGCAAAGAAACAATGTGAGTGGCTTTAATCATAATTCGACTTTTGCAATTTGCAGTTTCAGATGGGCCAAAAAGTCATTTTGTATTGTAGCAGGCAAACAAAATAAAACACGAATAGTATTTTGAGGTTAAAAAAGTTGAATGAAATGGAGAAAAGAAAATGCAAAGTTGATAAAGTAATCTCATTTATGTTGTTTTTTAAAGGAGAATTAAAGAGTAAATAAAAAAGTTTTCTCCACCTTTAAAATTATTAGTCAAGTTCATAACCTGTTAAAAAATAACCAAAAAATGGAGAAAGAAAACAAAATCATCTCTGTAAAGTGAAACTTTACAGTATATAGAGATGCTGCTACCCATTTATTCAACTACCTACATTACTTTAGAGGACATAATAACTAAATTATGAAAGATGAAAGATTTCTGAGCATATGTTTTCCTGTCAGTGGATTTACAGTTTGAGTCTCACCTCTCCAAGGTCGAGGATGAAGCAGTCCCCTTTGTTGAAGCTGCTCCAGGACAGCTCCACCTCCTTGGCACGGATGTTGCGTTTCCCTTTGATCTGGTACAACCTGTGCACCGTCCCGGAGTCCTGAGACCTCCTGAAGCCCGACTCTACACCACCCTCCTGCGAGAGAGGCGAGATACCGATTTAAAGACATTTTTGGTTTTTATGTTTTTATGTTTTATGTCCTGCTGGGAAATGTCACCGAGGTTTTTCAGCTTTAACATTTTCCAGCGTCTGTGCACAATGTGACATGACTGCACTTTGGCACAGAGACCATTTTATCCACGGCGCAGTAAAATGATAACAGGGATTTATACAGCAATAAAAAAACAAGCAAGATAAAAAAATAAATGTGTCTAAGGGCAATTCAGTTTCTGATTTATGAGTGAAAATGTGAGGAAAATAATCAGTCCAATCAATTACTCTGTAACTTTTTTTAAGTGGTGCTTTTTTTTTTTTTTACTTTTTTGTAAAATCATTGCTTTTGGATGAAAACTTTGAGCCTTTAAAATGTCACTTCATTTGTTCAGTTGGTACACATCATTTTTTTTTTTTATTTCAAGTCATTCCTGTAGTCATTATTTCTAATAATACATTTTTATTCTATTTTACTCTATTTATTTTGTCTTTTTAAATTTGCATTGTGTTTCTTCTCTGTCTTACTTCACATTAAGAAGCTTTTCTTTTGAAGAAACTCTGGGATGCTTTCTAGTAAATTATTAAGAAATTACAAACCCATAAAATAAAGCATTACTGAAATGAAGCTGTGCAGCTGAGGCATCTTTAAAGTGTCTGAACATCCAGAATCAGGTCTGATCTTTCCTCACCTTGTAGCTGACTCCTCTGGGGAAGAGAGCCATGAACTCCGGGGACTCGTTGCCCTGAACCTGCCTGTGCTGAACGGGGTCACCGCCCAGGAAGTTGTCCAGCTGGGTGGCCAGCATGGCACACGCCACCCGCTCGTCTCTAGACGACTTCTCACCTACAAAAGAGAGAAAGGATTATATGATTTTAAAGTTCAAAACTCCTTCAATGAAAAACTTTGTGGCTATTTAGACTGAATGCAATGGGAGACATTCAGTTAAGACTGTGAATGTGCAAAAAGGCCAAACCAAAATGTTTTCTCCTACGTTGATCCCTGATAAAGACTTATAACCATGTGTGTGTTAATTTTCTCATTACTAAGCCATGCAACTAATAAAAGCATTTTAACAAACTTCAACAGAGCCTAAAGTTTAAATTTTTGTATGTAACACAACAAAATGATGGAGGAAGCTCAGGAAAAACACACTGGACGGTGGACTTGGAGTTTGTCAGCAGAGAGAAAGAAAACAGAAGTGCAGTACAAGTGAGAGAAGATATGTGAGGTCAGAAAGGTTAAGATGTCACAATATGAAGAACAAAAGAGCCACTGACAGAGGTGATGGGTCACTGGGACAAAGAGATGGTAACCAAACAGTGTGTCGGCCAGCGGACGCACAAAGACAACACAGGGGTCATCAATTGTAAACACGAGGAGGAGGAGGAGGAGGAGGAGGAAGGCTTCAGAGAGACGCATGCTTGAGCACAGAGAGCCCTCTCCAAGCTGTGACAATCAGCTTAGTGTTACCTAAGCACCGGATACATGCTGGAAACAACAGCCACATTTGAGTACTGTAACAGTCCTCCTGCATTTTTAATGGACCCCCGCTCAAAAAACATCCCAGTTTCCCTCAGGACTTCTTTCCCTCTCATCATCCCTCTTCATCCAGCCTCTCTCTCTCCGCTCGCACAATGATGCAGCAGGTCAGCGCTGTGTCTCATGTGTCATCACCATTAGTGGGAAGGTTATTAGCTTTTCAGCCGCAGCACAGAGCCATGATGAGGTGTGCAGTAAGCACCGGACAATGGTTTGCACTTTTGCTGGAGTGAAATAGTCTTTACGTTTTAACTTGAAAATTTCCAGAATATAGTATTAGTATGTTGCATTGCATGTTGTAGTGTACATGTGTCCAGTTGTATGTCTTTTAACTCCTGTGTATTGACTAATTTTACTTTATTGTGCAGTAACTGGGCCTGATAATTTAAACTAAATTGTCATTTTCCAGGTCTGGAATCATGTTTGTGTCAGCCATTTTTTAAGTTTTATTTGTTTATATGCTGTGTTTTGCCCAAACAAAGTGATAGCGAGTGACATATCCATCCTGCTGATGTCTATTTTAGTTGACAGGGATGAACAGCTAGCATCGCCGGGATCATTTGAACATTTTTCACGTTGATTGAAGAAAAGCGAAGATTTGAAAGATTTCTGTGTGTCGAACAAGTGGCAAATGAAGCCAAAGCAGAAGTGCTAAAAACTGTAATTCCTTTTTGAGGCCGTGGTGTTTGCCCATTTTTAGATCAATCGGGAGGCGGAAGAAGCAGTACATCCAACATGGCGGTGGCTAGTGCCACATTTTCAGCTTCAAAACGGCGCCTCAGAAACCTGTGGATGACGTCACTCATGCGCTGTTCATTCTTTATACTGTCACTGGTGTCGACTTACAACAACCTGCATTGCTGCGTCAGTCTTATCTACAGTTGTTGCCATTTTCACGGGTATTTTGCTGTCACCATTTTTTGACTCTGGTGCAAGGACGTGGATGTTCTTGATCCCGCCTGCTGAGCTCTGATTCGCTTGGTTGCTAACAGAAAAACACTGTTATAGCCTCTTTTTTTCTTCTTCTTCTTGCTCCGAAAAAATAGTATTCAGCTTTCTTTTTCTTTAATGAATAAATGAAGCTGCCTTGATTAAATAGCAGTGAGCTGTCCTTAACGATTGATTTTGTACAAAGAGCTTTGGTCTCGAGTCAGGTTGCATAGCTGCATGCTACATAACCCTATTGTGTGTTCCCTTGCTTCTGTGATTCATTTAAGTTGACTTGCTCTCTCGTTCACTCTCAGTTTGACTTAAAAGCAGTTAGACATGATGATATAAATGACCTAACCCTTTCTCCAGTCTCTCACCTATCCACATGTGGAGGTCGGCTCCTGATTCGCCGCGGTTCTCCAGCACCAGGTAGGAGTCCCCGTTATAAAAGGCTCCCACCATGGAGGGATCCAGCAGCACTGCCTTCATCTTCTCCACCCTCCACACTCGGAGGCCCGGCTCCCGGACCTCTGGACCAAACTGACCTGGTGCCGCCTGGAAGGGGAGCATACTGCAAGGAGAAACCAGAAAGAAAACACCCGTAAGACAAAAGGAAAGAAAAAGTTGTGGACGAACTTTGCAGAGAATAGTAGGGGCAATAGATGACAGTCAAATGGCACTACTTAGTCATACTTGGGAGACAAATCTTCTCCCAAAGAAGGGGAAGATGTTGGCTGAAACAGGAAGTGTAAACACATGTGGATGCTCGGATTTTGGTTGGAGTAAGGAGAAGTAAGAGCAGAAGCAGGTACTGACACATGAAGGAAGTACCCAACCACAGTCAGACGACTAGTCTTTATTTTTAGACTTTCAAACTGAAATATTTACGAAATATTCCCCACACTGACTGAAAAAAAAGAGGACGTATGTTGAGGAAAATGTGTTGAATTGCAAAGACAAGAACATAAGACAGCCGCCTCCAAACCGCAGTCTCTTTAAGGACGTCAGAGTGGAGGATGTGGTTGATGTGACGAGTGCCATTACACTTAGACTTAACACAAAATGAAGGATTGTGTTGCTGCCTAACATCCATGGGTTACATTACATCACATTTATACAACCGACACCAAGCACACACACACACACACACACACACACACACAAAACAAGGTGTGGCTATATGCAAGCTAGATCATGTCACAGGTGAGAAATAAGCCAGGTATGGCTGCTTGAGTAACTCTAATGCAGACTTCTGTCTGTCTCACAGCTTTCTCCACCCTGTCACACGGTAAGAAGAAAAAGCCTCAGCGGTTTTGGATATTAATATACATTAGTGTTTCAGTATGTAAATGTTTCACCCAACCACACCTCTGTCTCTTCCTGTCTTCTCTCATCTCGCTGTGCTATATTTTACATGACAGAGAGAAAGTGAGGTTTGTAGAGAGACGAGTTACTGCTGCCTTACTGATCAGCTCTTTTGCCAAAATAGAGATACATGCACTGTTTGGCTCCTTCATATACTTTTGCACAAAAAAATATAAATGGGTCACAGAAAGAAGGTTCACCTGTCAGAAAAAGAAGAAACAATCCCAGTTTAGTTTGCTACATATGACCAGCTGCTACCAAGAACAAACAAAACCAAAAGTTTGCCCTAACTGACGCAAATGTGTGGACAAAATATTAAAACATCTTCCAAAACGTTACAGCGTCCAAACGGACCAATCAGTCATCAATTAACTGAATGTTACAACCTCTCTGAGGTATTTATTGAGGCATTTATACTCTGCATTAGTTTGAGATAAGTGTCCTTAATAAACGGGCAGCTTGGTGTAGGGTCTGCATAATTTATTAATCTAAATATTATTATTTTTGATTTAAAGGACTCATTGTTTAGTCCACAAAATGTAAGAAAATAGTCACAATGTTACATAAAAATTTCCCAGAACCCAAACTGACATCTTATTTTGTCTGACCAAACAGTCCAAACACTAAATATTCAATTTACAATGAAACAAAGTTAGCAAATGCACACATGTAACAGGTGTGAACCAGAGACTGTTCGACATGTTTGCTTAAACAATGACAAATAAAATCTTTAATAGCATCTGAGTTATCAGCTTTCAACCAATCAGGTTGGAATCAGGTTTTCAGGTTTGACCAACGTTATGTCATGAACTGGAATATGCTCAGCTGTTAGGTGACTTGATGAACTGAGCTGTATCAACTGATGAAGAACATGAGATGTAGCTGAAAGCACTAGAAAAATAAGGCTGACCGTGAGTTGTTTTTGACAGAGTACTGTTTTAAGATCAAGAATGAAATTCCATACACAAAATTGTTGTCGTCTGACAACCGTTCCCTATGACTTCACTTTAAGAGCTTTCAGCTTTCAAACATGGTCTTCCTCAGCATAAAGAAACAATGCAGTCCATCATGGGACTCAAGTAACATGACAGACTGCAGTTGGAGTTAGTGCTCAGTTGTTTGATAACTTTTAGATCATGTGATTGATTAAGTTATCCCTGTCAACTGAGGAAGACTGTATAGTTGAAAGCACCAGCAAATCTAAGTAAGTGTCCATTGAGTGGAATTTTTTTGGTAACACTTAATTTGGATAGACTGCCTACATTTTTCTTTTTTTTAAAGTATTAACTTTTTCCTAATTTATTTTTTTTCAGCACCAGATGACTGAAGAACACTTTTATAAAATCTTGTATTTCGTTATAAAATATCTGACACAATATATACAAGTGTTTTACAGTTTCAGTTTCGTGCCTTTACAGATAATCAAAATATTTCTTCCTGGACGATAACACACAAACATTTGAAACCTTATCAAACTGACATTGCAGCTACATGAAAAAGCTTTTCCTCTGTTTTGATAAGAAAAGCCCTGCAGCTTTATGGCAGCTGTGTGAGCGTTACACATCCATATAAATATCATGGTGTTAAAATCAACATCAATATAATACGGGTGGGGCATTTACTGCACTGTTACAAAACTATCATTATTAAGTCTATGTTTTAGGCGCCAGGGAGCAACTGCAACTGATAAAGAGGACTGCAAAACAAACAATTAGCATAATTATAGTGGTTAGAGTAAACTGAGGACACTGCCCCCGGCTCTGCTATGTTATCTGTTAGAAATCTCTCATTGGGCAGCAGAAAAGTTGAGACTATTAGCTAATCGTCAGCATTGTGGTAAGTCAAACAGGATGTCAGCAGCAGTTTCACCCATTTCCGTTTGTTGGGGGTTTTCAGTTTAAAAGACAGTTGCACTATCTGATGTCAACTCTGGCACTCTGTGATAGATACACTGATGCTGTTTACAGACAAGACAAGCCAAAGATAGAGACGGTCATCCAATGCAGCAGATGATGGTGGAAAATGGTAGCGGAGGTAAGGGAGCGGGGAGAAAGAGAAAGGGCCTGAGGCAACTCATGCAGGGGCCCCCCCCCGGTTAAAGTTACAATGCTTGGACAGCCACTCCAAGAGTAAATAAGGAGGCAGAGAAAAAGGCCTGATCCACTTAACTGTATGATCTCTTCTGGTACCTCCGGCATGCTTTCTGACTCCGACTCCATTCTGCGTGTCCACTGGAGTGTGTGTGTGTGTGTGTGTATATGTGTGTGTGAGGTTGTAAGGGATAGAGAGGTCTGGCGAGGAGGAGTGTTCGTGCTCACCTGGCCTGGTTAGCTTATATGTGGGAGGTAACTGGAGCCGGTGTGATGAAAGCCTACCTGCGGCCTGTGGATAGGACGCCGTGTGGGGGGGTAGTAGAGTCGGGTTCCTGGTTCCTGGCTAAAGCTAAACACCAAGTGGATAATTACTGGAAGAGCAAAGTGCTGGGTCCTCCATCTTTCTATTCTTCCTCCTCATCCTCCTTTACTCTGTCCCTACATACCCTCCTTCTACGCAAAGGGCAACAGACATGAGAGGAAGCCCCAAGCAAGCAGGGGTGTAGCTAAGAATTATAGCAACATGCTCAGGACAGAAGTGACACCCCTCACCCTTGTCCACCAGCCCCATGCCACCAGCTTCCCTTATTAATTTATGATCTCTAAAGCAAATATGACTTACTAAACACTTCACAAAAGAGTTGTGAATTCAAGAAGTAGAAGTCCTGTTCATTTTCTGCACAGACAAACTCTTAGTTAGTGTAATTACACGGCTTGGGTCAGCATGAAATCGTCCTGTTTATATTATTCAGCGAAAGATGAAAATATTTGGTTACCTGTGTCGTCTGTCAAACTATTTACGTCTCAAAGATTTCAGAGTGAAACAAACATGAAAAATCGACACAATTGAGCCTATAAAATACACTTTGTGGGTAATTTATGGGCACACCTTCAATTTGGGGGCTGTTCTTCAGCCCTGGTCCTAAAATGGTTTGCCTATTAGCAAATTAACACAAAGTGCAGTAGTATAGCTTCAAAAACATCTTCTGTTATGTCTGCCACTGAGACAATAATTTGCTGTATGAGCTGGATTTAATCATTTAAAAGCCGGGATTTAAATCTCATTCATCTCTATAATCCTATCTAAAAAATTCACACGTAGGCTTGAATTACAACCACACACAAACACACAAACACGCAAACACACAGGGCTCATAGACATGTAAATGTAGAGAGATGGTGGAGTGATGGGCTGCCATGTAGCTGCATGCTGGGAGCCGTTATTGGGCGTGATTCAGACCACATCTGGCGCTGCAGCAAAAAAAAAAAAAAGCAGGTTTCTTCATGCTGTGGTGGTGTCGGCCGCAGGGGTGCCCGAAAAAAAAGGCAGTGACCTGAAGATCACGCTGGAGTCGGAGCCAGTTTGAGGGTGGAGCTCATGGACTAAACTATGAAATTCTACCTGTTGTTTTCTGGCTTGGTTTATTTCATGTACCCAGCTTCTAAATCTGTGTCTGGTTCGCAATTTATGCTGCAAAATAGTGACACAAATAGTTTCCTTTAGGTTGTGTTTGATGGTTTAAGAGAGAGAAAAAGGGAGAGAATGAGCTGTGGTCAAGCGACATGAACAGTGGCTGAGAGTGAGGGAGCACCGGTATCGAGAGAGTCCCTACAAACTGAGCTACTGCCGCCTGTGGAAAGCAATCATCAGGGCAAACAATGAAAGAAAACAAATGATGAATTTATAAGTGAGTCTTGATAAAGTTACCAAAGAGAAAACATTAACAGATTGAAATTTTGGCCTCGGCTACTGGAGCGGTCAGTGGTGTCTGGTTAGATGGAGGAAACATGGAGATGGAAAGAGAGAGACAGAGTGGATGGAGGAGTTTAGATGGAGACACAAGGTCACAGATAGGCTACAGGGGTCACTGACTCAATCAGTCATTCACGCGTTGACAGCCAGACAGAAATATGAGAGCAGACAATATGCAGGCGGACAGAGCAGCAGGCGTGGAGAGATCTGAGAGCAACGGGGAGTTTATATACTGTGTGTGTGTTTGTATGGCTGTGTGCAGCGTATATTTATGAGATTAGGAGACTGAAATCAAGACAGAGTGAAGCAGACGGGGAGAAAATGAGAGGACCGGAGAACAAAGAGGAAATGAATGTTAAATCACACTTTTTCAGCTGCAGGAAAATGTGTTTTTAACCTGTTTCGAAAATCAAACTTACACAAGATCTGAGGCTGTTGCCTCTTTAACACCACACCCTAACTCTACACCCCACCCTGACTTTAAGGAAGTTGTGAAACAGCTGCGAATAAGACCAGGATGATGTGTAGGAAGGTAAGTGAGACAGGGACAGAGTGGGAAATGAATTAAAGGTGAGTTTTTTTCCCCCCCACTAACTAACTGAGAATAAAGCGCAGACTTTGAATGGAAAGATGTCTGAGAGACTTTATGAGAGGCAAAAACAGGAGGTCCATTGTCCCGTTATGAGATTCCTCAGCTGATTTCAGGAGGAGGAATGTGATGAGCAAACAGGGAAAGAAGAGTGTGGGAGGAAAAATAGTGAAAAAAAATGAAGAGGAAGAGGAAAATAAGTAAAAAGACAAAGTAAGAAATGTGCAAATAAAAGTTAGGACTTACCTTGGAGAGTGAGTTAGCGGTGGGACACAACACGTCTGAGCAGAGAGTGGAGAGAAAAGCAGTCATGCAAGGACAAACACGTCTCTAAACACACAAATTCTTTTCCTCTTTCACACACACACACACACACACACACACACGCACACACACAAAAGATATTTCCTGCCTCGGTCTCTGGCAGTCTTAGCCCAGCCCTCTGACTCAACTACAAAAGAAGCAAAAAGTGCGGAAATGTGATTCAGTCAGGACTTGAAATGGAACGAGGTTTCAAATGCAAACTAACTCTGCTTGACACAATCACTGTAAGAGTTGTAAAGCTGTTTGTTCACGTTAAGAAACACAAAGATGAGGTGACACATAAACACTAAATTACCAAACAATATTCACTCATGAAGTCCCTCCCTCAGCTTTCTACAACACTGTTAAGTGCAGGTTTGTACTTTCTAGTTTATAATACTTTATACTTTTTACTCCACTACATGTATCTGCAGTTACCAGTTACTTTTATTTTACATATAAGAAGTTTATAAAATATAATATATTGTTAAATCAGTGGTTTAGAATCAGAATCAGGTTTATTACCATGTAGGTTTTCACATACAAGGATTTGTCTTGGTGTTTTTGGTGCATAACAAACATTAAGTAAACAATGTGATATAATATAGAAAGATAAAAAATCTAATCTAAAATATATAAATATATGCACAGTATATTTATATCAATATATAGGCATTGTTGTCGAGGCCGGTGCGGTGTAAGGTTTTGGTCCTGATGGACCGTAGTCAATAAGTTTGTGTCCTGAGTGGGAGAGGTCAGCCACAGTCTTACCCACACACCTCAGAGTCCTGGAGGAGTGAACATCCCAAAGATGCCAATCACCTTTTCAGCTGACCGAAAGAAACGCTGCAGTCTTTTGAGTTCTTAAAAAATCAGTTCTTGTGGAGTTGTTAGCTGTCCCAATAAAAAATACGTTTAAACTTCTCACTTGGTTTCATTTCAGTAACTGCTGAAATGATTCAAAGTTCAAGGTTCATCTGGTGACCCTTTGGAGGAGCCCAACCCCTATGTTGGGAACCACCGGCCTAAACTAACTAACTGTATATAAAGTAGTTTAAAGTAGCTTCATATACACTGATGTGTCAGTATTAACAATCTAATAATGTCATATAGAATCGGTCACAGGGGGCATTTTACTGCAAAATAAGTCCTTTTACTTCAGTTTATTTTAGCTACTGAGAGAAACTTTGTCTATCTAAGGATGTCACACAAAACGCTGTGTGGCATTCATTAATTTTGCTACATATATACTATATACTGTACACAACAATTTTACAATGTTTCACAAGCAGACAGTAAGTATGAGTATATAGATCTTGGACTGTAGTATAGATACTTCCTCCACCCTGGCTTTCTAGTGTCTCGCACATTAACCCTCTAAGAACTGCCTTCTCGCGAATGACTCAACGTCACGGTCTCCACAGTCGGTAAACATCACTACAGAAACTGACCCAAACAGTTAGTGGTCATACATGGATTCCCCCAGTCAAACACGCCCACATGTGAAGGAGGCACAGTGTGGCACTGTTATGCGTCATGTGACAGAAACCTGTGATTCATCATTTCCACTTAGAGATCCCGAACGTCCACAGTGAACAAACAAGAGGTCGACACCAAATCATTTGAATTATCCACGGACCGCTAAGTCATGTAATCTGAGCAAACTTGGTATCTTGTCTTGTCTTGTCAACTGTGAGTTGACTGAGGTTCAACTGTCCTGAAGCTTCTGTGTTTAAAATTTACTGAGTTAAAGATGTAAATGTTAACGACTTAAAAGTACCATTGAATCAACTGGATTTCACTGGATAATCTCAGTTAGGAGCGATTAAAATATAAACAAGAAAATCTGCAAACTTTTAAACAAAATTAATAAATCAAATCAATATTCATGCAACAAAATATTCTGAACTTCTGTTGTAAAGGACAGACCATGCCCGTAGATATTAAAACCTAATTTAACCTTTTACCCCCTTTGGTGAGTCAGTTATTATTATCATCATATCAAACTCACAAAACCAATGACTCATACTGTATGTCACGTAGGATTTTGTGAAAATGTAGCATCACTGAGGAGCTGGAACAAGTCCAATACAGACATGATACTGTCACACAGTGTGAAACACTACAGGTGAATAGGGAAAAACAAGTTAACTCACAGATATCACCATAAAACTTCCCCAGATGATTACTTCCATTGAGACAATTATTTTTTGCATTACAACCTTTCTGAAATGTTATGTTTAAATATGCAAATAATGCATTATCTCATTAAAAATGTGTTAATTTGCATTCCAGAAATAGGTTCAAGAGTCTTGTTTTCAACAATTTTTACAGAGGGAGTTCTCGTTTTATCAGAAAATGCTGCCAACAGCCACATGTTGACACATTTTAAGGAATAAAATGTTACATAAATCAGGCTATGAATGATATATGCACACTCTCATCTGTAAAAACCTTAAGAATATACTGTAGATAGGAATAAATCTGGAATATAAACGTAATGAAGTGGAGATTTTATAGCTCAGAGTCAGAGAGAGAAACCTAATTATGAAAAAACTGCTTTTAAAGATATGTATTATAAAATTCCACATTTTGCAAAGACACTCCAGGTGAATAGGGTATAACATTTAACTGAAAGATATCACCATGTAACTGCCCCAGTTGATTACATACATTTATAAAAATAATTATTTTTGTTCTTCAAGTGTTCTGAACTTATGCAAAAATGCATTATTTAATGCTTTTCTTTGGTTAATTAAGACATAAATAGACAAAGTGAAGTAAAATAAATATTTATATAAATATTTTCTTTCCACATGTCCAAAAGGAGATGTCTTATGAAAGGAAAATCTTAAAATTGACCAGGGCATGATAAATGTTTTTGCCTGTAGTGTTACCTGAGAAAACAGGAAACTATTTGTGTTACGCTGTGTGACTCTGAGTGGCTCTTCTGAAGAAACAAATACATCCAAACCTTGTCTGAGTCTATATCAGACTCCCATGGGAGAGCCCTCTCTCCATCTGGTGGCCTGAGAAGGCAGCACAGAGATGGTTTGCTACCTGCTGGAGAGGAGAGATGGCAGCGCCACCTCCACATGCTGTTTTTGGATGTAGAATGACTGTAAGTGTGTGATTATAGGCTGCTAACATCACTGCAGTCTGCAAACAAGTCTGCTTGTGAACCGATTTTAATAATTAGTGTCACTGTTTCAGTGCCTGTTGATTAATTAGCCTGATTGATGAGTTAACTTCCTCCAACAGCAAAACAAGATCGCCCCCAAGAGGAAGGAGCATGTTACCTTTCATTTAGACTGACAGAGCTTTGAAATGGTCACAATTCAATCAACACTGCATTAGTAGCTACTTTCTCTAATTATATGTTTAGGGTAAAGTCTGTTCTCTTGTTGTCACTATAAATTAAGAAGTATTTATAACTTTTACTGAAGTAAAACTAGCATTAGAGCAATGCCAAAATACTACAAGTGAAAAAATACAGGTGAAAGTCCAGTATCGAAAAAAATACACAAGTATTATCAGCAAAATTTACTTTACTTTAAAAGTAAAAACAAAAATGTAAATATTGTCACTCTAATCTACACATGCTGTTCATACTGTACATACACTCATGTCCTCCTGCCTTAGAGGACAGACAGAGAGAGACGGAGACAGATGTGTAGTAAAACTTTTATTCATTTTTTTCCAAGTCAAAAAACAAACAGAACAAAGATACAGAGAATGAGATAATGAACTGATTTCTATACAGTGGCAATTTCAAGTTAAACCTTCCTTTGCCCAGACATGTGAAGTCTTTCCTCAGTTTGAAACCCTGTCTCGCCCTCGGATGCACACCAACTGATCACTCACACGCACATTCATACAACCTGGGAGTTCGGATGTTCTGAATTGACTGGACAGCACACAGTTAAGACAACAGGCTTAGATGCAAGCATAGTGGACAAAAATATCACAATGTCTGGGGCTTAGGTCCACCAAAATATTTACTAAGTGCAATTACCAAACCTGCTTTATCTCAAAAGGCCAAAAAGATTCAGTCCTTTCAATTCAAGATCATCTTGGAAGCAATGTTTTGCAAAAATCTGACAAATCATTTAAACCCAAAAGATTACTGGTTGAATTTTATCTGATAAAGACTCCCAGTCAGCCCAATACGTACCCCCCGCCCTCTCCCCATAATTCCCCTTGTCACAGGTACATACACTGGTAGAAAAAAAAAAAGAAACACTGATTTCAGACGTGAGGATCACTTATGGATGAAGGGGAAAGAGGGAGGAGACCCAGCTAGTCCAGTAAATTCAGAAACGACGTCAAGCGTTCAAATGGAACGAGGAGGGGGAAGGAGAAACTGTTTCCATTGTCATCAGGCGTACAGACGGTTCCCTAACAGAGTCAAACTAGGTCGAGTCATGTGAGAAAGCACCCATATTCAAAACGAAGATCACACTAATGTAGTGGGTAAGGTTGTTTGTTTGTTTTTTTTAATAGAGAAGCCCAAAAGTGTAATTTCTTTGGACAATCTCTGCTTAAAAGAAAATAAACTGTTCTGTTGTAAAGAAGAAGAAAAAAAAAAAAGAGCCAACAGGAGGACAAATGTTGCCCTCTGGCGTCCCGAGAAGTGGAAACACTGAACTGGGCGCTGAACTTTTTGCCCTGTGTTTAACTGAAGCGACGTCACGACCTGCTGAAAGCATGCAACATTTCGTACAACTGTAAGTGAAAAGAGCAAGTCGCCGTCACGGCAAAAAAAAAAAAAAAAAGACTGTTGGGGAGAACGGGGGCCAAAATGAAAAGAGACCCCCCTCCGTCCCCTGCCCCTTCATCCACAGTATATGAACATGAGCCTCCTGCAAATAGGTTTACAAAGTCACCAAAAGCAAACTAGAGAAAAGCCAAAAAGAAAAAAAAAAAAATCTTAATTTTCCTCTATTCATATTCACACAGAATAGTAGTTAACTTTCTTTCTTAAATAAATTGAATTGTCCAAATAATTCTGTGTACATGTCAAGCTATCAGAAATGGGACAAAGATTAGCGAGAAGTGGGAGGGATTTGAAAAAAGAATTTCCAACCTAAAGCTCGATTAAAATGTATTAACATGTGCTACTCATGCAAACAATGACAAAAGCAGCAACGCCAAACTAGTATGTCTTGTCCACGTGTGCCCCATTTCCTCCTAGAATCAAAATTAAAGACAGAATAGTCATTCTAGTATTTTTTTTTATATAAATCTTTTAAATTCCCAGTGTCACAGGAAGAAGAATATTATCTGGAAAAGTGTTTTTCTGTTTTTTTTTTTCTTCTGATGCACAAGTCTCCAAAATGGTAGAGGACAAGAGGATGCTGGTGGGTGTTTTTCATGACATCTTTCAGGTTTTTGTCTTTGGGGTGTGAAGGAGGAAGAGGGAAGGGCGATGGGTACATACACCTATGTAGTCAATGATGTTCAGAGTGAAATTTATTTTCCCTGCAAGCCAGTTTCTCTCTCCTATCACGTTCGTCAGCAAACTCTCTTCTTTAGACAATCTATTTTACACCTAAAGCTTCATCTTGGATCCACAAAATGCCGCCCCAAACTGGCAGCAAGTGTAATTTTTACAAAAGCAGCGAAAGGTCTAACAAGATACACCTTGGTGAAATATGCAGTAAACAAATTCTAACCTCCTTGATTTTCATTTAGAGCTTTAAGTGAGAAATACAATCCACTTCTCAAAAGGCTTTTGGCAATATGTACGCTTTCAACAACTATACACCCAACATTTAGAGACTGAGAGAGAGACTGGATGCAGTACACTATAAAGTTAAAAAGGGACATTTTCTCTCTGTTATGTGTCACCACATCTTCCCCTCGGGATTTGCAGTTTTGCTCCAACACCCCATGTGAAAATAAAAAAAAAAACTATTTCAAAAGGCAGCCTTTTTTTTTCCTTCAGGCAAAGCAGTTCAAGTCTTTCACATAATAGTTTTAACAATTTCTTGTGGTAAAAGGGGGCCCTCAGATGGTCAAGACTGGAGTACAACAGAGGTCCCCCCCAAAAGGAGAGATTTCCCCTTTAAAAGAAAAACTATCACAACTGGGACCCCTGTGGCTAGAAAGCACCGCCACCTCCAGCTGGTTAAAGGTGCTGTCCTTCAAGGTGTCGTCCGTGAGGTGACGGGGTTACTTCAGCTGCCTCCCCTTCTCACCCGCGGCTCATCAGTTGTTCTCCTCGTCGCTGTCGTCTGGGCTGATGGCCGGGCTGTAGGTCGGTGAGGTGGGGCTGTATCCAGGGGAGGTGGGGCTGTACGTGGAACCTTTAGGACTAGTTGGTGAGTATGTAGGAGACGTGGGTGAGTACTTGGGTGAAGTTGGGGAGTAGGTGGGGGAGGTAGGGGAGTATTTGGGACTGGTGGGGGTGTAAGTGGGAGAGGTGGGGGAGTAGGTAGGAGAGGTGGGGCTGTATTTTGGAGTCGTTGGGGAATAGGTGGGAGAAGTCGGCGAGTACTTCGGCGACGTTGGGGAGTACTTTGGCGAAGTGGGGGAGTATTTGGGTGAGGTGGGAGTGTACTCCGGGGAGCTGGGGCTGTATGAGGGTGAAGTCGGGGTGTATTTGGGGGAAGTGGGGGAGTAGGACGGGGAGCTGGGGGAGTAGGAGGGGGAGCTCGGTGTGTAGGTAGGCGACTGCGGGGTGTAACGTGGACTGGAGGGTGAGTAGGACGGAGAGGTAGGGGAGTATGAGGGAGAGGTGGGGGAGTAGTTGGGGCTGGTCGGGGTGTAGTTCGGGGAGGTTGGAGAGTAAGAGGGCGATGTAGGGGAGTAGGAGGGAGAGGTGGGGGAGTAGCTGGGCGAGGTGGGAGTGTAGTTTGGTGATGTGGGGCTGTAGCTTGGGCTGGTCGGCGAGTAGGAAGGAGAGGTGGGGGAGTAGGATGGGGAGGTGGGGGAGTAGGATGGGGAGGTGGGGGAATAAGAAGGAGAGGTGGGAGAGTATGAAGGTGAGGTGGGCGAGTAGCTGGGTGACGTCGGGCTGTAGCTCGGCGACGTTGGGCTGTAGCTTGGCGAAGTGGGAGAGTAGGAGGGGGACGTGGGGGAGTAGGACGGGGAGGTAGGGGAGTAGGAGGGGGACGTTGGTGAATAAGATGGAGACGTGGGAGAATAGGAGGGGGAAGTGGGGGAGTAACTGGGCGAGGTGGGTGAGTAGGAAGGAGATGTCGGGCTGTAGTTGGGGCTGGTGGGGGAGTAAGAGGGAGAAGTGGGAGAGTAGGAGGGAGATGTTGGGGAATAGCCGGGGCTCTGTGGGGTGTAGCCGCCAGGGGAGCGAGGCTCGTAGGCTGGAGAGGTGGGTGAGTAGTTGGGTGACATGGCTCCACCTGAAGAGGTAAAAAAACAGAAAAACTTTTAAGGTTTGAAAAACTCTAGGAGCGCCTCAGGGATCCGCTGTTGGGCCACTATTATTTCCTATTTGTACAAATTATTTGAACTGTATCCGATATATTTCCTGCCAAAATATTTGACATGACACAACTGTGGCTGCAACTAACAACTATTTACATTATTTTGATTATTATTAATTAAAAATTTTGGTCTATGAAACACCTAAAAACAGTGAAAATATGTACCACAATTATGATATCACAGAGTCACAACTTCCTACAGCAAGAGATTGTCATCAAATGTCCAACCAACACTCCAAATGCCAAAGACATTTTATTTACTATAACGTAACATAAGGACCAGCAGCAAATTTTAACATCTGTGACACTAAAACCATTAAATATTTTGCATTTTTGCTTAAAAAAAATCAACTCAGTTTAGGAATCTTTGTAATCTAATCTCAATCTTTTTAAATAACTGTTCAGCTGTAGTTATTTTTTTAAATTATTTCCATTCAAGTCCTACAGAACATCTTTCTTACAATATTCAATATAATACTGTTTAAATAATTTAGGCAAACAGTGCTGAATGAGCCATCCTTCTTCCTGCACGTCTTTTGTACAAAGAAACAAGAATCAAAAATCAAAAAGCCTATCTCACTTTTTTTAAACAAACTGTATTCTAAATGAGATTTCTGCAGTGTCTAACCTGGAGATGGGATGTATGGGCTAGCAGGTCCTGGAGATCCTGGAGACCCAGGAGTGGGAGACCAGGCCGGCGAGTAGCCTGGAGAGAAGCCACTTGCATCTGATGCTGCACTGGGAGAGAAACCTGCTGCTCCAGGGGTCATGCCACTTCCTAAAAGCAAAACAAAAAAGGGCAAAACTTAGTGAATGAAACAAAAAAGAAACAGAAAAGAAGAAGCAAAGCGACCTCGGTATACACTCACCAACACTGGGGGACCAGGCACCGTAGGCTGGTGTTGCTCCTGTGTTCCATGGGGTCATGGCAGGTGACATACCACTCATGGGGCTCGGCACCGTGCCGAAGAACATGCCAGTGGCTGCAAATGGGACGTATAGAGACCATAAATATCATAGCACTTATACTGTATCTGCTATACATTCAAATCTGCATTATTTCCATCTCCACTTACGTCCAGCCACGCTGATGCCAGGTATGTTCGTGGGGATCTCCATGCCATATTTACACTTCTCAGCATCTAACAGCAGATCAAAACATCCCGTTCCAGCCGGAGCGAGCTGGCCAAGCATAATGTTCTCCGACACACCCTTCATGGGGTCGCTCTCACCATGGGATGACGCCTCCATCAACACATCCACCTGGAGGAGCAAAACAGGAATTTAGTTATTGAATGACATCTGGGATTAAGTAGTTGTGTTTGATGATGTAGACTAGTGACTCACCGTCTCCTCAAAGGAACACTTCATGAGCGGTCCTGTGTCTTGACGGTTGATGCCGTGACGTGTGATGGCCATCAAGTGACCGCGGCACGTCATGGTGTCACAAAGCAGAGCCAAGTGACGGTAGTTGACGTAGGAACCGTCAAAGGAGATGACGTGGTACAACTCCCTCTCCAGAGCCTTTCGCACTGCCTCAATTCCCAACACCTACGCAAAGACGAAGATGCTGTAATAAGTCTGCTCTAACTCTACTGTTGAGAGAAACTTGTTTTTTTTTTTTGTGCTCCCCTACCGTGAAGATCTCCACAATATCGTTGGAGGTGGTCCTGACGGGATCGACGTCCTTCTCGCTGAGGACCCTCATGAGGCTCACTCCATCTGTCTCAAGGATCCACTCCTGCAGGGCCTTGAACTCACCGTCCTCTGTGATGATGATCTTCTTCTTATTGTCAGTCTGGGGCAAGTGCATGTACACCTGAAGGAGAAGAGTGTGATGTTTGACTTACTGGTGACACTGGGAGTGAAAACCAACTGTGTGTGTGTGTGCGTACGTGCACTCTGTTACCTTGCTGATCTGCTCAATGCCTTGAAGGGTCATGTCTGTTAGCATGTTGGACTCGATGCACCTCAGAAACACATCATCATCCATTTTGTCCACCACCTCCTCGTCCTGGACAAGAAAAATCCAGTTATTTATGATCGACATGGAAGCAGTGTCTTCACTGTTATTGAATAAAAACATCATCGCTCACCTCTTGGAACTTGTTCTCATCGCTGTTCATGATCCTGATTCGCAGAACGAGCTTCTCTGCGTTGTCGTCATTGAAAATACAGTTCAGGTCATCTCCAAAACCTTGCACAAAAACAAAACGTGTCATTGGGGAGAAAATCACCTTGTTTCTGTTAAAGTGCTGAATAAGAACACGTGCACACAACCCACCTGCGTTGATCTTCTCTGCAATCTGCTCCATAGTCAGCTTGCGATCAGTCATGTGCTTGCGGTCCAGCTCGATGCGCAGCAGCCAGGGCGAAATGCGCGTCACGTCAAAGTCGGGCATCTCATAGTAGACGTTAACCCACTCCTGGTCCTCGGCCACCACCGTGTTCTGGGGGTTCGGGTCGTAGTAGATGGCGGTGTTGGCCGTCACCTGTGTGAAAAAAAAGCTAATTTTTAGCTTTCTACTCACAGCTTTTACATAATAACTACAAACTATTACTATAATATTATTGGATATGAAATAGTGGATAATTTCTCTCACCTTTCGGAGTGTGGTGTGCTCCAGTCGACAGAGGATGTCCTTGGCCCGCTCAGCGTCACGTGCCGCCTGACCCAGCAGGAAAACAGTCAGCGAGGGTGTTTTGGGCCTCTTGGAGATGTTGATCAACTCTTTTAGACGAGGCACACCGAGTGTTACGTTCTTGGCTGACACACCGGCGTAGTGGAAAGTGTTCAGGGTCATCTGGGTGGCTGGCTCTCCCAGCGACTGAGCAGCCAGAGCGCCAACCATTTCACCTGGGTGGGCCTGAGAACGGAGGACAATGTGGAATTAATAGAAAGATCAATAGTTTACAGTCTGGCAGGTCCTAAATGAACACAACAATATGCTAAACCTACAATGGACTGGTTGAATTTGGTCTCAATCTCTCCTAGTAGCCAGTCGAACGCCTCGGTGGAAAGACGGAACTCCTCCGTCATGCGTTTGGAGCAGAGTGTGGAGCGCAGGTGGATGTTGAAGAGCAGGGTGGCGTTCTGCTGGGCCTGTCTGCTCAGCGGGTCGTCACCATTCACGATCACGAGCTTCTTACTCAGCTCCTGAACACCTGGGGATCCAAACACACACCCAAAGATTGGAGATTTATGCTCCACATTTGTGTCTAAGTGTTAATATTCGAGGGGATTTTTGGTGTATTTTCTCTTTGTTGTCTAAAAAATCCAAAATGTAACCAACTAAATAACTGGAAACGTGAAAAAAATATCTCTTTCTCCCAAACAATATTCTATCTTAATGTGATTATGGTGTAAAATGTGGATACTCAACACTGTGAGGCTGTAAGTCTCTTTAGCAAAGAGACTTGAACTTGTTACGTAACAGATGGGGATTCACCAGGTGGCTTTACATGGCTTTAAGGAGCACCTGAGGCCAGGCCACGACCTCCTCGCTCTAATTCTACAGCGAGTGCTTCTTCTACATGGTTCACAAAATCCTGTAACTGCACATATGGTGAAGAAACTGTGTGTGTGTGTGTACTTGAGTTAATGGCTCATTTTACAGAGGAAGAATAAACTGTGGCTGGTGATATATTGTCCTGTGGTTAATGAGGTTTGTTATTTTTGAGCTTACCGTCGACAACCCTCAGAGGATTGAGGTCTGTTGGGGTTCGAGTGTTGATGCGGAAGATCTTTTGAGCGTTCCAGATCATTCTGGCCAGGTTGCATGGCAGCACCACCTGCAGGCGAGGACACACATTGCAGTATGTGAGTCGTTTTTGAGTTTACGTGGCAGACCAAGAGACTGTTTTAAGAGCGGAGGTGTTCTCTACGAATGCGCCCACGCACCTTACTGTCCCCAGTGGGGAAAATGGCTCGGAGGACGTCCCTGTCCTCCTTCATCTTATCAAACTCCCTCTCCAAGGCACTCTGCACATGGGCATTGGTCAGCACGTCTTTTACAACATCTTCCTGCAGCATCCGCCTCAGCGCTCGCTCGTTGGTGCAATCAAACTTAAACCTAGATGGATTAAAAGAGAGTTTGGTAAAGTTACAGCATGTTTGTGACTTTAACTCCCTTCCATTAAGTATTGGAAATATATATGTATATACATACACACGTGGATGTGTGACTTACTTCTTTTCAAAGGCCTTGTGTGAGGGTTTGAGTGTTGCCACGTTTTGGAACTCGACATTTTCTCCCGCCAGGCCGTCCTCACCGTAACGCAGCTGAACCACCTGGTTGATGGAGTTACGCACCGTGCCATCATACTTCACCATCACAGACTCCATGGACTTGATCAGACGACGCTGGATGTAACCTGTAACAGATTTAAATTCAATTTAAACGCCCTTTCCTCGTACATTTATGAGACCTAACCTGACTCTCCTTTGTCTCACCCAGCTGCATGGACTTACCAGTCTCAGCAGTCTTGACAGCTGTGTCGATCAGACCCTCTCTGCCTCCCATGGCGTGAAAGAAGAACTCTGTTGGTGTCAG
This sequence comes from Sciaenops ocellatus, assembly GCA_033000465.1. Taxonomy (NCBI): domain Eukaryota; kingdom Metazoa; phylum Chordata; class Actinopteri; family Sciaenidae; genus Sciaenops; species Sciaenops ocellatus. The sequence continues at coordinate 9,931,200 of CP136875.1, read as the reverse complement.
GCCAGCCAGGTAGGAGTTCTCCACAAAGCCTCTACTCTCAGGACCGTAATCATCCTTAATGAAGTGAGGCAGCGTGCGGTGTTTGAAGCCGAAGGGAATTCGTTTACCCTCCACGTTCTGCTGCCCCACCACAGCGATAACCTGAATAGGGAGGGGAGATAAGTGTCAAAGATAATGTGAATTAAACCAAGGATGCATCTATTGTAAGGTAGTGATTAGTTAGGCGGATTATTTTACCTGGGAGATGTTAATCTTTGATCCCTTAGAACCAGCCACCACCATGGACTTGAAGTTATTGTACTCAGACAGAGACTTCTGGGCTGAGGATCCTGTTTTGTCACGAGCGTCATTGAGGATACGATTCACCTGGTTCTCAAAGGTCTGCCTTAGTGTGTTACCAGGAGTCGGCTCCAGCTCGTTGTTGTGGGCTTTCTCAATGACCTGGCAGACAAAAGGCAAAGGTTGAATTTAACTCCTCTGTATTCAAATTTCTGCAGAAAACTGGCACAGCTATGTTGAAATGGAAAAAAACCCTGTTCTGCTAGTTTTGTAGATAGTAGCGATTACACAAATACTTTGTGCTTACCTCTATCACATCCTGTTTGGCTTTCTTGATGGTATTCTGGATGTCAAGGTACGTCTTTGCATCAGCAATGGAGTCACCAATACCAATGGAATGACCTGGAGAAAATGGTTTTACTTGTAAATATTCAGACAAAACAATGGCAAAGAATATAACACACGTCATTTCTGAAAAAATATAACTGCTGGCTGATGTGCGCTACTGTTTTCTTACCCTCGATGAGCAGCCAGTTGTTGACCACAGTCTGAATGTTGGAGTAGAAGAGTCGGGTGATGTCGTGGCCCATCTCAAGGTAGGAGATGTGGACGAGGGAGCCGGCGGAGGTTCCCAGAGATTTCTTACACAGGATGCCCATGATCAACTCTCCGTTCTCCACTATGACCTACATGTGTGAGCAGAATGGTGGGTCACACTTGCATTGTAATTAATTTTCAGCCTTTAATCGATGGATATTTAATCAAGAGTACTGTACCTTGGTGTCACCGGGTGAGATGTGCTTGTAAGGGCCGCTGTCTTCATCGTCAGGATGGGTGCTGTGTGTGCGGATCACATTGATGTGTCCAGGAATGATTAAGCTGAAGATCTGCTTGCCCGTCCACAGAGGACGGGGCTTGAGGATGGCCGGTTGAGGCACTTTCCCATCCCAAGTGGAGAGGAACATGAGGAGGTTCATCACTTCACCCTGCAGTGGGGGGAAAAAAGTGTTTAGATTCTTTCAGACAAGAAAAAGAAACTGCTGGTGCTCTCGTGACGCTCTCCATACCCGCTCTAAGAAGACATCCCTCTTTGTGAATTTGCGGACAGCTGTGAGGGTATCCTGCACAATACCCATGACGGGTCTGTTGGACTGGGGTGTCACGATCATACGCGGCACCATGGCGAGCTCCTGGATCTCTGCCCTCGTCTCGAGGGACTGAGGCAGGTGGAGGTTCATCTCATCCCCGTCAAAGTCAGCATTGTATGGGGTGGTGACACTGGAGGGAGACAAGAGGATATGATGTTAGAAATGCTACACCACACTGACAACTCATTTCACTCAGGAACCCAAAATCACAAAAGTAGTTTGATTTAAGACCTCAAAATGCCAGGATATAATACCAAACCCTGAGGATATGCTTGATTTATAGATCAATTATTACGTTATCACCAGTTCAAAGTAAACATTTATAAAAGCTGGAGAGGTCTCGTCTTCATTTGATACCTGAGGTTGAGTCGAAATGTGGACCACGGCAGGATCCGGACTCTGTGCCCCATCATGGACATTTTATGTAGTGTAGGCTGCCGGTTGAAGATGACGATGTCACCGTCACACATGTGTCTTTCCACCTAAACAGAAGAAAATGTCAGTTTTAGTCAGGATAAAAATGTATTTCAAATCATCATCTAACGAAATATAATTACTACAAGTTATAATTATTTTAAATCTTGCCTTGTAGCCAATCTGCAGATGAAGGTCACTTGGTTTGGGGTGGAATCGCAGGTCAATTCTGTCTCCATTGTCACGGATGATGTATTTGGCTCCTGGGTACTGACTGTTGCCTCTTCGCACCAGCTCTTGTAATCTAGGACGTAGGTCATCAGAATAAATTAGCTAATTTTTTTTTTTTTTTTTTTTAAACACACATCACATTAAGTCTGAACAGCTAACGATGCCACAGTACCTGTCGATATTAAAGGGTGTGACGATTTCGGGGAAGGTCATGTTGGCTGCGATGGATCGTGGTACGCCTACTTGGTCGATTTGCAGGTTGGGGTCGGGCGTGATGACAGTTCGGGCGGAGAAGTCCACACGCTTGCCCATGAGGTTACCTCGGACTCGCCCCTCCTTCCCCTTTAGACGCTGTTTTATGGATTTGAGAGGACGGCCAGACTTTTGCATCGCCTGTGAGAAGAAACATTAAAATCGCCGTAAAAATACTGAATACAGAAAACTGAACACAACTGACACTAGTCTGTTACATTGAATCGTGTGCTGTGTAGAAACCTAACTTAGTGCATACATACCCTTGGCAGGCCGGGCAATTCGTTGTCCACCATGGTGGCGACGTGAAACTGGAGCAGTTTGACATCCTCAGCGATGACGTGAGCTGCCGCACCGCTCTGTTCGTTTCTTCTCAGCTGGTTGTTGATTTTGACAATGTCTGCGAGCTTGTGGGTCAGGTCATCCTTTAAAACAGAAGTTAATTGATGATTTGTTGTTATCATCAGATGCAGTCTACAAACACAACTAAACATTTGTTCTGTGATCGTATTTCTTTACCTGGTTGCGAGCAGACCCCTGCATGACTACAGCAGGCCTGACAGCCAGTGGAGGCACCGGCAACACAGTTACAATCATCCATTCAGGTCGGGCGAACTTGGGGTCCATGCCCAAGATGACGTCCTCTTCGTCGGAGATGCGCTTGAAGATCTCGTGCACACGCTCGGGACTCAGCAGGATTTTCTTCTCCTGCGAATCCTCGTTAACGTGCTTCCACTCGGCATACAGCTCCAAGCCGGAGCGTCTGATACGCGGCTGGTAGCGTCCACAGCCACCGTGGCCCTGCGTAGGTCAAATAATAAAGAGAGTGAGAAAGAAAATAAGTTGAGTCAGTTGTGAATGTTGAGAACGGCCGTTAGCTATGACAAAAAATACTCCAACCATATACCTTCTCCTTGGTGATGTCCTCCTCAGTCTCCTGCTGTTCCATTCCGAATTTGTTGTCCATCTCCTCCCCTCCTTCACAGATATTTTTTCCTTTGCACAGCTCGTATACATGAGTGAGACGCTTCCTGGGCTGCCCTTTAGATTTCACCAGGATGTCTTTGATCTTTGGATTGTTCTAGAAGTAACAGCAACGGGAGGAAATTAATCAAAAAGGCAAAAGCTAAAACAAGACAAATTATTTGTTTAGGATAAAAAGAAATTTGAAGTTTTATCATTATGTGCTGTAATACTTTAATTATACTTACTGAATCCACTAACAGCTTAGAGCAAAAGAAGCAGACGCATCGAAGAACCTTCATGATCTTTGTTACGAAGCCAACATGGAAAACTGGCTTTGCCAGTTCTATGTGCCCAAAGTGGCCGGGGCATTCTGTCATGTTGCCTGAGGAAACAAACTCCATTAAGTCATGACATCAGATAGCGACAGCGGTCAACGGACCGATAATATATTTTAAAATATGACACTTTACCTGCACATGTTTGACATCTCCCAGTTCGTTCTATGACCCCTTGTCTTGGGTCCATAAGGCCACCAAGTTTAGGACGTCCTCCTTCTGTTGTTTCGGGGTATTTGATTCCCCCCTCCGTAACTGACATCCGTTTCTGGGGAGAAATAAATCATGTGTATGAGTTGATGCTACAATAATGAGCAATTAATCATCTACAGTCAGCGATATAATATAAATAACGGCATACGTCTGTCATAAATATTTATTACCCCACAACCATTCATCATCAGTGAGAGAATCTAAATTTCTATAAAGCATGAATTCAATTACCATAAAGTTTGACCAAAGACTGTTGCATTCATACCAAAAGTTCAGTAAACAATAACTTTTACTGTGATATAAAAAGGTTATGCTCATTTACATAAACAAATAATCTAGTTTCATTAATCATAAACGTTAAACAACAGAAACCTGAGTTAAAGAAAACATGCATATCTGATTTTGTTGAAGTAACATTACCCTTTTATTAATTTATTGTGTGAAAGAACAACAGACCAATGCGTACAATGCGACCAGCAGTAAAGTCAAACAAGCTCCATAACGAAAAGCTACAAAATAAACAAAATTTCTACTTACTGATGGGCCTACAAGGTACATTACATGAATAAAAAGGGGGTTTAATTGATGTATTAGCGTGGATCCTTTCGGAGAATGTTGTGCTTTAAGTTTTTCAAACTTCCTGCTACATGCTAGTTAGCACAAGCTCCACCAGCCTGACACAGCTAGCTAGGCTAGGCTAACAGCAAGCATTTCCCGTTGTAAACAGAACCATGTCTTTTCCACATATGTTAAACTACAAGATAAGTCAAGAAACTCTAATAGTGATGTGTGATCTGTCCGAGAATTAATAAAAAATACCCCACTTCCCCCCCCAAAAAGAAAACCTACAAGCTCATCTGGGCTGATGATGCCGAACTGAACTCTCTTGATCGTGCGCAATGGGCATGCGCTGTCGCCGGAGGGCGGTCCGTGCATCCTGTCTATTCAAAGAGACGCGTCCTTCCTCGGCACGCCGCTTTGTGAGCAGGAACAGCCTTTAAATAGTCACCACGACTCTGGTCAGGCCGCCAACGGTGACCGGAAAGTCTCCGAAGGCGATATCCCAGGGACCTATACTGTCGGTTGCCTATATAGCCGAATTATTTGTGTTTTGGTCCTAACTAAGATGGCTACCGACTGTTCCCTTCCCTTTTCTTGATCTACACTCTGGAGCGCTCTAAGCGCTTCTGAGCATGAAGCGGTTCAACGCTTGGTTATATAGACTGAGTGGATACTACGGGGTTGCACACTCAAAAAGGCAGGGGCTGACTCTTCGGTAGGTGGGACATGGATCTATGTAGTAAAACGCTCATTGGCCATTCAAGACAGTTATATGAATAATTAATTTTATCGCACGTACAGCCAATTAGAGAGCGCGTTTATTTTTTTAACGAATCAAAACCAAAGGCGGGCGTTGATTTAATCTAAAGTCATCCTGATTGGCTCTATTAAAACAGAGTAGGCGGTACGGTATATATTTTGCATACGATATATGAATATTCGATTAAAATCCTCCTGATTCGTCCCGTTTCTCATTAATATTGAGTAGTAAGAAGGAGACAACCAATGGCGACAAAGAAATGAACCTTCTTAGAATAATTTCAACAAAACCCGCCCCGCTTCCGATGTTTGCCGAGTGTGGCCGATGTGAATTTCTTTCCTCAGAGCAAAAATAAAAAAAATCTCTGTTCGCCCCTTCGTCTCGCTGTAGATCAGCCTGGGCTCTAAGAAAAGAGGCTCAGGGCTGAGGCCTGTTAAGACCGTTGATTAAACAGGGAAATAATTGTTGAAATACATGATATTTTCATGTCCAAACACTGTATAATGGATTATTTTCGAGGTACTTTAGAAATACATTGAGTTGTCGGTTTTTCGACCTTTGCATTCTTGGATCGATGGGACTTTGTTGCAAGCCTCGGAGTCGCCTGCGAGGGATGGCCGACCAGTGGACTGGATTTTCCGTACGCTCTGTAGGAAAGTCTGGGTGAAGCCTTAAGTGTTCATTTAACGCCTTTTTTTCAACGGAGTTTGACCATTTTTACATGTACATATTCTGTGTGTGATTTATGTTTAGTTGTATTGTTTAGTGATTTTTAAGTTTTTAATATTTTTGTTAAAATGTACAATATTGTCGTAGGCCACGTTTCGAAAAGCCGTGGTTTTGGCGGTTAAGAAACCGTTAGTCCGCTCTTTTATCTAACTGTTCACTAAATTGAATTATATTCACAAGTGTGAATATTACAAGTCATTTACCAGCCACCTGATTACAACTTTAAAGACCAAGGTGGAAAATTTGGTTTCTTTTTTGCCTTAAGGCTGGCGATCTGGTTAGCTTAACGAAGGACTACTTTGTCGTCAACGGTCGGTATGTTCCCCGCTGTTTGTCCGTGTTACCGTGCAGATTATCGGCAATTTATTGTACACATTTAATATCGCTTTGACGGCTGTAAAACGTGTTTGAGTATCGTTGTGCTCAGATGATGTTTTAATGTAGCGTTAAGGTAAAATAGCTTGACGGTTTAGCCTTGTACTGAACGATACGGGACAAAACGTCCAGCTAATTATTAGCGATGAAATCTCCAGATGTGGCAGCCAGCTTTTGTCTTAACGTTGATACCGTGTGATACGCGCGTTGTTTACGGTGGTAACGGGGTATGTATTGTACAGCTAGCCTGATGACTGAATTAAAGGCTATTACTGCTAGCGTAGCTGGACGCCATTAGCGCCCAACATGGCGGTGTTTGGCGATATGCTTCTTGTTGTGGACGAGAAAGATGGAGTCTGGAATATTCTTGTTGGCTTAACTTGGCTTGCCACATAAGCTACGCATTTTTTTTAAAAAAGACGTCGACCTCCTTTACAAAACGGAATGAATATGATCGTGTTTTTATCTCACTTAATGTAAAGTGATGGGAGAGAAAGTGCTTGGAAGTTCCCTAGCCTGCATTTCAGTAGTCTTGAGTCCTCGTCGGTGTCGAAGTTGAAGCCATTTTGCTAGCAAACTACACGCATATTGATCCGTATTTGGAAAGATACGCTTGCTGTTGAGTTAGTGATCTTGTTTTTTTACATGTGATTTTACAGTGACTGTAGTAATGAAGGCATCCCAACGTCTTCCTCAATCATTTAATCACTTAAAGTTGAAGTGTTAACTGTAGTTTAAGTACCAGTCTTGTCCTCAGAGACTAGGAAATTCCATCAGCTTGTTACACAATAGATTTATCCGGTTAGCTCTCGTTAGTTGTACCCAAGGGAACAAGTGACGTTTGGCTGGTGTTAATCTAATCGTCCAAAGGCAGAGCATTAAACTGTGTTAATGTATGGCCCTTTGAGAGCCATAAGTCTCCATTGCTTCGTTGAAGCACTGTTGAGGCATTTGCATAAGATGCTGAAATGTGTTTATTCATACATTCATTTTTGGTTGAATCACCTCAATGTCTGGGTACTGTGATCTCAGTTTGATGTAGTATTAATTGCATGTTATTACTGTGTAACATTTTGTCATGTTGTGTTACAAGTGTGACTGCCTTTTGTTTAAATAAAGACACTGAACCTACATGGACTGTGGTGTTGTGTTATTCTTTCAACAACAATTTTAAAATGTTACCATCATGTTGATATAAGTGGGACAACTCCAGTGTTTGTGTGCTGCTACCAGCATCAACATGCCCCTTTTGCCATCATCTCTTTTTGGCAGGTCCAGCAGAGGAAGACATCATTCAAGCCCTGAAGCAAGCACACATGCCACATCTGCAGTATCCTTACAGAGTTAAACCATGTTCTCTTTTTTTTTTTTTTTAAATGATTTTAAAAAAAAAAAATCATGTGCATGTCAGAGTTGAAATGCATATTAGAGTGTGACAGTAAATCACTTTGTTCCCCATGTGCCATGCAATACCATGACTATACAAAGGATTCTTTATAGACCAGCTGGCTCCCTCCTCTGGCTCTTGTTGAGAATGATCACCGTTGCAAAGACATTGCACAACCACATTTTCAATGCGGAAGTGGGTCCCACAAGGCTGTCAGACGTGCTCCCTCTACTGCTCCAAGGAGGTTAGTGCACAGAGGCAGTGACCGTGTCGCCTGTGTAGTTTGGTAGGAATTCACACAAATGTGGTAGTTGTAATGTCTGATTGTTGCAGCACTTGTTTGTAAAGCGTCTTCACAAAATGCTCGTGTGATATCAGAAAGAAAATGACCCCATTGTTTGACCATTTTAGGATTATTAGTGAAATGAATACAGATCAGACTGAGGGCTGCTTGTAAACATAGCATATACTGTACCTGTTCAGATGACTGCAGGTAAAATTGGCCTTCAAAAATACTGTATTCAGACTTCAGACAAAAAATACACTGTGAATATAGCAGTGTGATCTAGGTACATTTACTCAAGTAGGCTTGCCAAAATGTTTTGAGGTATTTCCATTTATTTTTTCCATTATAAAGTGCAGTCCAAAAGTCTCAGACCACATTTAAAACCACTAATATTTTCTTGTAAACCAGGAAATAATTGAGGATTCAGAAAGTAAGTGAAAATGCCAGACGTCAGATTGTTATTCTAAGCAAAGAGCGGCTCTCTCAGCATCAAATCATGGCTAAAGGACTAAAGGTTTCTCAGGGAGCAGTAAAACCCTTTACAGAAACTAGATCAGCTGTATCAAGAATACAGTCAGGTAGACCAAAAGTAACCGCACCATCAATACATCATGTTTAGTTCCCTGAGAGATAGAAAAACAACTTCAACGCAGGTGGGAATATTCAAGCCTGAGGGTGTTTTGCCTGCTCTGGAGCTGGGAACCTGCATTGAATCGTTTCCACCTTGACAAAAGAGACATAGCATTCCATTCTTCAACAACGTGTTGCACCCTCTGGTTTGCATATTTGCGGAGACAGAATCATACATCAGCTGGTTAATGACCCAGAACACGCCTCAAAGCTTTGCTATAACTACTTGAAGGCTAAAGAAGGTCAAAGAGTCCTGATCGTCATGAACTTTCCTCCACAGTCACCTGACCTCAACCCTCGTTGAACATTTATGGGGGCACTTGCAGACGGAGAAGCATGAAGTGACATCACAAGAAGCTCTTTGGCACATTGTCAGATCATGCTGGGATAACATGAGCCATCAGGTTTTACACAATCCTGTGGAGTCCATTACAACTCAAGTCCAGTATGGTATGTACTTTGATGAGTGGTCGCAGACTTTTGGACCCCACTTTAAATGTAATCCATTACATTTCAAGGAGAAATATTGCAATTTCTACTCTTTCACATTAAAACAACGTTGCAGATTTAGATTTTACATGCAAAATATTCTCAGAAATATATTCTTTATAGATTGCATGATATAAAATTGGCATAATTGGCTTAATCTTGACCAGGTACAACTGTGAAATGATACTTACGTGCTAGTAAATCAGTTAATAATGTAACGCTCTAAGGATTTTACTAAAATGAGTACTTTTACTTTGGCTGGAAATAATTATGCACTTTTATTTGAGTAAAATTTTAAATGCAGGACCTTAACTTGTATTATTACTTTTACTTGAGTGAAGCATCTTCTTGGTTCTTCTTCTGCCACTGCTCTGTAATTGAAACGTGCAGCTTGATGTTTGCGAGACATATTTTGTCCATGCATAGATTAAGACGATAAACGTGCGACTCCCGACAGGGCATGGTCCATGTCAGTATTTGCCTAATTTTTTTAGTATACACACCCAATCTTCCGAATCTTTTTAGGACTTCTTTTCGAAGGCTGATCCATCCCCTAAAACAAATAATCTGCATCTTGAGGAGCCTGACTGATATCAGCCATTATTGATCTAAAGCAGACATATCAATATCAGCGTATGTGCTATGTTGTTTCTTTGTTTTTACTCTGGTATATAATATAATACAGAAAGCTTATGGTGTGTTGGTGGTCTAAAATCTGTGTTATCGATTTCAAACATCCCATATCGGTAAGGCTCTAGTCTTAAAAATAAGTCTGTTGGGGTGTCGGTTAGCTCAGTTGGCCCCATGTACAAAGGCTCAGTCCTTGCCACAGCGGCCCAGGGTTTGAATCGGACCTGCGGCCGACCTTTGCTGCATGTCGTTCCCCATCTCTCTCTCTCCCCACATTCCTGTCACTCTTCAGCTGTCTCTGTCAAATAAAGTTTGAAAAGGCCAAAAAAAAAAAAAAAAGTGTCGTACTGATAAGACATTTTCTGTTTTTTGATTCATAGAAATTTGTCACATTTTTTATTCTGGTATCGTTTTAACAGTGCAGAGAGCGCCTTAAATCCAAGTACAGTAGTATGAAGTGTGCAGGTACCCTGATGATGAGCAGGCATCACAGTGATGTAGTAAAAAGAAAAATACATTGTTCAGGCTATAGGTATAATTATCTATAACCTGTTATTCCTACCACAGCAGTTCATATATTCATGTATGAACATGTAGCAGCATGTGTTTGCCCTACAGAGGCATTAATTCCTGGAAGGGGTGAGGATTCATGTATCTAGGGGGAGCTCTTGTCTGGTGTTGTCAGAGGCTGACAGTGTGTTTTCAGGGGTTGGAGGGGAGTTAGGCAAAGGGGGGAGCTTTTTGTAGCACAATAAAGTAGGCGAACGAGGCGGGAGAGGAGGGAGAGACAGACGGGCAGATGCAAAGCATGGTGGGAGGAGGAGACTTTTTTTGGTGGGCGGGGGGGGGGGGGGGGGGGGGGGGGGGGGATTTACAATCAAAAAGCCTAAACCATAAGTGCCCCCTGTTTAGATGAATTCAACTAGTGAGCTATTACACCTCAAGTTCACTAAAAAACAGTATAACACCGTTTTTTGTAGAACAGTTCAGCAACTGTTTGTTAGCGTGGATAACTTTCTCCAAAGACTAAAACACGTCCTGCAGGATGTGATGCTGTTCTTCGGATGAAACATCCCTGCGGACTATAAAATGGAGATTTTGTGTGCCTTACTAACGTATGTGAATCAGACTGTACGCACTTATTACTGTAAAATAACCAATCCCAGTGTACAGAAGACAAAATAGACGTAAAACTGCTGGGAAATCGGTTTAATCAGTAATCGTGTGTCGATCTCGCACGCGAAATAAGTGAGTACATCGCCTGTTATTATACGTACAAGAAATAATCAGTCTTAGGCCGCATTTCCCCTTAAATTACGCACCAGGATGTTGTTTTGTAATAAAAAATGGGTGACGCAGGGTCAGAGGCATGCTCTCTCTGAGAGCCCTTTGGAACAGGCCAGCCCATTTCTGTCTGCAAGAGAATGTCCTGTTCTTTGGGTGTTTGTTTTGGCTCATGTCAGCCCCTGCCAAGCGTCTTCATCTTTCTTTTATCCTTCCTTTTATCATCCACACACCCTTTCAGACCTTCCAAAATTCTCGTCTCCTCTCTTTTTACACAGGATTCTTTGTAGGCCGCTCATTTGTGGAGAACAGACGGGAGCAGGAATGTTAAGTCAGCTAGTATTTGACTCAGAGGATACACCAGAGTTTTGCAGGAGATCTACGCTTTGTTAAGGTTCTTTCAGCCTCTTCCTGGAACTATCTGGGTGCTAAATTAATTGCTCTTGATCCCACCTCGCGTTGCAATCGGCTTAGTGCTAATCTGGGGTTCTCGCAGTGCAGCCAAGTCTCGCCTGGGCAATGCTGCTGCGCCGAGCTGTCCACTGCTCTCTTCTCCCAAGGTTTTGACCTCTGGCACAGTCTTCCAGGCTCCCTTTGCCATACACTATCATTCCCCTCGTACTCGTTGTTAAGCTTGTGGGAAGCTTAATTTTTTTTGAATTATCTTGGCCTACCTCTTTTCTGTGTACAGTCCACCCTTGTAGTCACATGATCGCTTTTCCTCCCTCACAGGACCGTCTCCTAAAACCTCCCACTTACACTCCAATCTTCTTTACATTTTCTCCCTGACTTCTTCTCATCCTCCCTCCCTCGCTACATTTCCTTCATCCCTCTTTCTCTCTCTCCTCGCACACTACGGCCACATGCTGCCTGCAGTGGCTCTCTCTGGGCCGTACCACTTGCCCTGCCTCTCGTCTTACTTTTTTTGTGTTTGAGTTTCTCTGCTGTGCTGCTGTTTTGTTTCGCCTGGCACGATGCCATCGCCCCTGACCATCTGCCTCACTTTCTTTTTTTTTCACCGCTCTCTGCTCTACTTTTCGTCTTCTTCTAACGCCAGAGCAGCTATTACTGATTTATTATTTTATTTTTGATCACAGGATCGGTTTACCTCACGTCGCCATCGGCCAAAAAAAAAAAACCCTTTGTATCTCTCTTTTTCTTTCTTTTTGTGAGACTTTCTCGTCTCCCCGTCTTTCCGGGAGGTTGTGATTGAAGTCTCTGCGTGCTATTTAAAGAGGCGTGCTGAAAAGCAGGGTTGTTTACAGTGTCCTTAAAATACAGGCTGTCTAGAAACAGGAAGTACCATCGCCCCGAAGCGCAGCAGCATACAGCGTCAGCCAACATGCAGCCACTTCCTCCTCCTCCTCCTCCTCCTCCTCATGACTGAACAGAGGGCTCCAGCAAAACAACCCTCACGCTTATCAGAGAATTATGCACCCCTCCCCTCCGCTGCCCGTCCTCCTGAATGGCGCACATACACAGCAGGCTTTTCACCCCTCCACCATGTCCTATCTCGCTTTCTCCCATTCTCTAGTGCCTTACAGCCCCCCTCCACCCACCCTCTCCCTCCCGACTGTCTCTCTTCGCCAGTACAGCATGCCTGAGTAGCTGCCTGGAGATGAAGGAGCTAATTAATTTGATTTAGCCGTCCTCTCGCTCTGGCAGTGGAAAAACCAGCCGTCCGCCCCCCCCCCCCCTCCGCGCCGTATCAGGCACCCCTCCCAGATGATTTTCCACCTATCCTTTCCAGTCTCCTTTGGCAACGTCCACACGCAGAAATCTCTCTTCCTCTTCTCATTTGTTTTTTTCTTTCCTGTTACACAACCACGTTTTGCCAGCGGTTTATTGCGTATCAAAGTGATTGTAAATTGAATGCCAACTGTAACCCACCTAATTCCTTTTTTTAGCATTTTATCTCCCGTGTGTGTCTACGGTCAGTTTGCGTGACTCAGCAGCGTTCACACAAACATGGTTGTTATAGCTTGGTGCTTCAGCTTCACGGATCTGAAGCAGGCCCGTCAGCCTTCGGCTGATGAAACCCCATTTCTGATTTCTGATTTGATGCTCAGATGGATCCGCCCATTGACTAGTAGAACTTTATAACGATGGCTCTCTGAATCCTTCCTGTGCTTTCAGTTTGTATGTGGACACGCTGAACTTTGCAGCGTGTAGGTTGCGGACATATGCGCAGGATAGTCTCTATGTGACGTGTGTGTGAGTCCATTTGTGTTGTTGTGTCCGGAAGGTAAGGGTTGGTGGCAGCCTTGAACTCAACAACCCCTCGACTGAAACTGAAAAAGTTTCAGGTATTTTCAGCGTCTCCTATAAAGTAACTTAAAAAGCTGAAAATGTTTTGTTAGTTGCTGAAGACGTGTAGTCATGCTGCGGCTTTTTATACAAAAGGTCACGGAGGACATGGAGGATTATTCTCAAGGTCCCAAAATATTTTTGTGATACCAGCTTGTGGCCGCTTGATTGAAGCAGTGTATTTATGGCCGCTTGTCGTGGGTTGCATAAGTCTACTGGTTACAGTCATTTCAACCAAAGAGTGAATATTCTCCTTGCTCATGAGTTATTTTTAGACTGCTGTAGAGAAACATGATTTCATTTAGTAGAAATGTGATTTTTTTTTTATTAACTGTTAATCATCTCACAACCCCTCAGATTTCTGTTGCAACCTTTTGTGGGAATCCCAATGCCCCGATCAAGAATGGACAGAGCCCGAGTGACTTCAGCCGTGCGTTTGGGTTTGAAGTGGAAAATATGCGACGTGGCCACCGCCCTGTTGGATGTGCTGCTTCTTCTGCCTCCAGGTTGATCCAAATATCGGCAAAGATGTGGATCATCAGCAGACCTGAAGCGGTCAGAATGATGCCTGGGTGCTCTAATAAGCCATCTGTAACGGCAACTACCTATCAGTCAAAGCAGCCACCCCCCTCACAGTTGTCATGAACTGGGAAATAAGCTATAAAGACCAAAACTGTTTTTTGTACCAGGCTGTAAACATGTTTATTTCTGCTGTGAAGTTGGACATTTTAACATGGGGACTTATGGAGATGAACTCACTTCTGCAGCCACTCGAGGAATTACAGTTCTTAGCTCTTCCACATTGGCTTCATTTCCCAGCACCGGAGGTTGCCGCTTGGAAAAGCCCTACCACCAGGTACCCTTTATAAGTTACATAAATACATTGCACAATGTCCATACCTGAGACAAAGTCTTAGCAGCCTGTCAGAAAGCATGTTGTTTTTCTTGGTGGCTACTGTTGAAGTTATTTAGCTTGAAGAATCTAATCTTATCGAGCTCTCAGTAATATTTAGACACTGAATATTTTGTGACAGAAAGCCACTGCGCAGTTCTGACTATGTGATTTAAGTTGTTTTCACATCCGAAAGGATGTCGTGGAAAAACTCTAAAATTTAATTTTTTATGACATTTTTACTGGCCTGGTTGAAATCCTCTTCATCCGAGCCAAGCTGTAATCCAGTTGCCTCAAAAATCTCTTATAACGTTTTATTAGATGGCTTTTCTACATCCCGTGATGTGTCAGGAAAGGAAAGTCAAGGTTGGGAAAATATATGAAGATGCATGTTTGACATATATCTGGCACAGCGGGGGTAACATCAATACACTCAGGGACCCAAGAGAGAAACATAGAAAAGCTCGTAATCTGACCTTTAAAGGCTGCATGTTTCCTTCGTAAACGTACCTCATGACTCATCTGGAATAGATGAGTCATGAGGTAAATGCATTGTTTCCCTTATCATATACAATTTTGATAGACAAGCGGTTATATAATGGGAATTTTGCTCAACAGATAGGTATGAGGGGATGCACTAAGATACGGGAAAGTAGAAAAAGGTTTTGACGTTTAACCATGTTTGGGTGTTTAATCGTGTCTACATCGTCCAGTTTGATTAATAGGAATTTACACCATCTCATTTTATGCGCAGTTTTATAAAGTTTATTGGTATTTAAGGTGGTGTTTTAGCTCTCTCAGTCTGTCTCTGAGGAAGGGCAATTTGCTCAAAATGTCACTTCTGCTGTGAAAGTTGTTCATATGGGAACTGGTTGGATTTTCTGCTTCATATTGCTGGATTGCTGCCCTGACATTTGTTTTTGTAAACAGCAGAGAAGTGTTAGCTAAGGACATGCTCCAGCACGCTCATCTTTCCCTATTTCAAGGGAGGTTTCATCAGGTTACTCACTGTACCGCCCTGTGCCTGTAAGACGACGCCAAGGGCTTAAGCACCCTTTCATCTGCGTGCATGTGTGTGACTACAAATGTAAACATTTGTCATGCTTATCTGTACATGTGCTCTGCGGAAGATTTATGTGCTGTGGTTTTTCGTTCTACCTCTTTTTCGTCCTCACATTTCTGCGCACAGGCCACAGAAACAGGAATCACTGCGTCGTCCTTGTAAAGCCACCGCTTCCTCTTTAAGAAACCACTGACATTTGAACTCCTCGAACGCCGTTTGTCTTCCCACTTTGATCTCAGTCCAAGTCAGCTGGAGAGCAGGTTAGTCATCCCTTCTTTGAGATCACGGAGGATGTTTACCAACCCTTGAGCACGCCCCAGGATATATTCACACACATGTATCAGCTGGAATCGAGCCTGAATTTAAGCTGAAGCAAACAGCACATACAGTCGACTCATGCAGGGTTACTGATCATGTAACTTTTGTCTCCATACTGTATTTTCTCTGAGCTAACACTCTACCAAATGAAAGCCAAACTGAGGATTTGACACTTGATATGCATGGCAAACAAAGCTTGTACTGAAGTTAACGCATTCAGTACTCGGTTGCTCTGAAATCAAAATAGACTGCAGGCGTGACTCTGCATTTTGGGAAGTGACACTGACAGTGAACTTTCTCTTTCTCATCAGATGTGTATGACTCACTTACCTTTTTTACTGGAACCATAAAGCACAATTAGTAGATTAACGCAGGGCCACTGAAATCTGAAATTGTTGCATGTTGCATTCAAAGTTTGTACCTAAAACGCCTTGTGTGTCTTCTTAAAGTGGCGATAATCATCCATCCATCCATCCGCTTATCCTTATCAGCGTTGCGGGGGCTGGAGCCGATCCCAGCTTATATTTTGATATGTCGGTGGCGTGTTCGCGGCTTGTTTCTGCTGCCCCAACGTGGCCAAAAAAAATCAGTTATTGCTTGTTTTAAGGCTTAACATGTTGAACGGATTTACTACTTCATAAAACATTTGCAAAAGATTGTTTGACTGTTTTGAAATCCGCGTTGTTCACATCAGCTTGTGGTCTTCCTCTTCTCTTTTATTGGCGCTTCACTACAGCGCATTAACAATGTCAACTGCTCTTCACAGTCGGCAGAAATGTGTTTTACTTTATACCCATCGTGTGCGCACATGTGTCCTCGCGCACGTCCAATACAAGGACAACATGGCTCCTACAGCGCTGCCTGTGAGCAAACACTCTGTAGGGTGCACCTTTAAGTGCACCAATTACATAACACTATGTGTGATTTATAGGTTTATTGAGCTGTACGTTTTTATTGCTTTATATTTTAAATAATCTATTCTTCGACCACTTACGCCAGAATGTTGATTAACACCTCACGAAGGCCTCAGACTGGATTTAACACTGATCCCGAGACTCAGTTAAGCAGTTTTTTTTTTTATTGTTTCTTTGGATAACGGCTAAATATTGAAAGTCTCGTTGAGCTAATGGTTTAAATTTTCCACCAAGATGGCTCCCTTAGTTCCTCCATCTTTGTGTATTCAAATGTGTGTGTCGCTTGGTAGCACAGCATGAAAAGCTATGATCACGTTTGGCCAAACATCCATGAAAAGGGACGGCTGGACGACGGGGGTGCCTCTGAATGCAGAGTTTGGGGCTGGCTGCAGGCACGGGACAATGCCAGCACACATGTGTGGACCGAGCGGCCACACTCCTGGAACACACACACACACACACACACACACACACACACACAATTGTCTTTGCCAACGGGCAATCTGCTTCACACGCACACACACACACACACCCCTCTTTCTTTTCACACAGACATAATGTTACTTCTAGTTTTCATTTCACATCACAACCGCTGTCATGTCTCCAGTCCACACACGCACACACACACACACACAGGAGTGCATGAGAGAGGACGTAGGGGGAGAGAGAGAGAGAGAGAGAGAAAAAAAAAAAGTTCGTCCAACTCCAAGAGCCAGAGAGGTCACAGGAACAACACCCAATCCCAGAGCGGTTCCCATGGAGACAAGTGTGGCAGCGTACAATGAGGGTGAGAGAGAGTGATGAAAGAGAGGGAGAGAGGGAAAGGGCAGGGGAAGAGTAGGAGGAGGGCGGGTTGTTGGCGTCAAGGTTCAGTTGGTGGGTACTGGGTGGAGGGGGCGGGGGGGTGTAGTCAGGGGGGTAGCAGTTCCACTCAAAAGGACAGTGGGAAGTATGATGGTGTTGTAGCATAACAGTCCTGGAACATTCTTCCACCCCTCCTTTCATTTTTCTGCCCTCCTGTTCCAGCTGATAGAATCCTGATCTAAGGCCACTGAGCGGCCGACTCACGGCCGACGGAGGGAGAACAGAGATATGTGGAATTTCCACTGACCATGACGTGCATGGCCGAGAGCAACCAGAACGAAGAGAGAGCGCGAGAGAGAGAGAGAGAGAGGTTGCTGTGAGGCATTTTGCATGGATAGGCGTGAATCAGAAAGTGATTTCCAGCTGCCGGCCTCGATGGTGCCGCCGTCGTTTTGGTTGCTGCAACGGAAGCCACTGGTTTCAGTCTGGCCACGTGTCAGGCACAGATACACATCCTGACCTAAAAGCAGTTAATCAACATGACCGCCGTCGTCGCTGATAGCACTTGAACCCTTTTAGCCGCACGCATGGACAATCGAAGAGTGTCCCTGCCCCAGTTTCTGTCCCCGTCTGTGTCCACCTTTACCCCCTTTTCTCTTTTAAAGAGGCACTCCACTGGTATTTCACATGAATATCAGTTTACTCATCATGGGGAGTACCAGTCAGCCTGTGAAAACAGTTGTGTAATGTCTGTAGGGAGCTTTCTAAAGTCATCATGTTTTGGTGGCCATTTTGGCACCACGGCGTTGACGAAGTGGTAGAGAGCTTTGGCAAAAAACTTGATCAACGAGCCCGATTCGGTAAATCGGCAACAGGCAAGCTACATTTCAAACGGCGTACACTACGCCCATGCATTAGCACGCAAGAGCCCCCTTAGGACTTGATTTGCAAGCGGCACTCATTTGTGTAATGTGATGCCGCCACCATTTGCGTTATGTGTGTAAG
Organism: Sciaenops ocellatus; assembly: GCA_033000465.1. Taxonomy (NCBI): domain Eukaryota; kingdom Metazoa; phylum Chordata; class Actinopteri; family Sciaenidae; genus Sciaenops; species Sciaenops ocellatus. The sequence continues at coordinate 9,912,928 of CP136875.1, read as the reverse complement.
CAGTGTTCCTAAATGGCCTTTGTGAAATGGGCCTCTGGCAAAACTTTTCCTGCGACTAAAGGCAATATTCTGTGGCAATCAAACATGCAAATATGGTAGATTGTTTTTTTTTTGCAGTTGTCAAGATGATACGTTGTAAAAATAATTTTTTATCGTACTGTAAACCACCGTGCAATGTTTTGGCCTTGCACACCGGTACTTGAAGAAACACACCGCCCATGAACGCAGCATGTTGGGTTGTTTGTTTTGGATCTGAACGCCCTTTAGGGTCCGAAAACTGAGGCGTCCGGTGAAAGGCGCTGCCAAGTGATTGCATCATTGGAAATGTGGGATCCAGCGTTTTTTGGCGCTTGACCCACGCTCAGGACTTTGAGTCAGGATATCTCGGCCTCTGCTGCATCGATTTCGATCATTCTTTTTTTAATTCGTCTCTTGTAAGTCCCTAAACTTTATCGGAGTGTGACGCTAAATCACTGGAGTCCCCCTTTAATGCCTCCATTTTTGTCCCCCCCCCCCTCAACTTGACTTGTTTCACAGAGTGCTCCCATCCGCCATTTGACTACCGCCAGTTTGTCCTGTCTCTCTCTCTCTCTCTCTCTCACTTGTCTCACTTTTCTCGCCGTCTCCCTCGCTCACTCTCCTCTCACTCCCCGCGTCTGTGTGTCTGTCTGTCCGTCCTTGTGGCCAGGTTTTTTGAGTTGGCGTGGTTCCTGTTTGTTTTCAGCCATTTTAGGGACTTGCAGTGCTCGTAACAAACTGCTTAAATGGCGTCCTCTTGCTTGCCTTCTCTCCCACTCTGTCTCCCTCTGCCTCTCCCTCCCTCTCCCTATCTGCTGGGCTTTGTGTATATAAAGTAGTGTGTGTGTGTGTGTGTGTGTGTGTGTGTGTGTGTGCTTGTGTATGTGTGTGTGTGTAGAGAAGAGAGAGAGAGAGAGGGAACAACACTTCCAAATAAAAAGAAGATTGGATTCAGTGGGGGGGGGGGGGGTTGGTTGGTTGGTTTGGAGGTGGTTGGGTGGTGTGCATGCAGAGGGGGGGATTCACTTGCTGGAAGAAGAAGAAGAAGAAGAAGAAGAAAAAAAAAAGAGCAAAAACACTAAGAATCGTGTGTCTGAGCAAAAACTGGAGTGAGAGAGGAGAGAGAGAGCAAGAAAAGGGGGAGTGCAAGCAAGTTCGAGTGTGAGAATCGCTCCTGCCCTCTGTCTTCACACACTGCTGCCTGTATATGTGTGTGTGTGTGTGTGCACCGCCTCTCCCTGCGCTCTCTCTCTGTCTCTCTCTCTCTCTCTCTCTCTCTCTCTCTCTAATAGACACTCCGACGTGCGCATACACAAACCAAGAGAGGGGGAGAGAGAGAGAGAGAGAGAGAGAGGGAGAGGGAGAGAGGGAGTGTGAGGGGAGAGAACACATCGCAGCAGAGATGCAGCAGGAGGTTTTCCGAGGTACGTTCTCTTGTATGCTTGCCTTCCTGAGAGACAGCCAGAGAGAATAAGAGGAAGAGAGGCTGATTTCTGTTGTTTTTCCTGCTTGTTTTTCTGCTTCACTCCGCTGCTGCTGCTGCTGCTGCTGCTGCTGCTGTGGCGGCGGTTGCTCCGCGCGTGAAGAGGAGGAAAAGGTTTTTATTTTACTGTGCGTGTGTTGGTTGGGGCGTGAGTGTTGGTGTTGGTGGGTGTGCGCATTTATGCAGTGTGTATGTGTGTGGAAGCGCATTTATGAGTGTGTGCTGTGTGTGTGTGTGTGTGTGTGTGTGTGTGTGTGTGCGTGTGCGTGTGTGTGTGCCAGTAACAGGCCTTGTCTCCCTCATCCTCCCCTCTGTTGCTGGCGCACCACGCAGTTCTTTTTCAAGAGCGATGACTCGTTTTTTAAAATTGTGATGAAACTTTTAATTTATCGAAGCTCCTCTTGCGTCTCTGTGATTCACTGCAGACAGTGAAAGAGGGGGTTGTTCGTCCACAGCACACGTCAGAACAGATGTGAGCTTTGTTGTTTGGGGTCTTAACATGTTGTGGTGGGGCCAGTCTGCCACCCCATTGCCCATCAACTTATTGCCAACATCAGAGAGGAAGTGTTTTGAGGGGGGAAAAACTTGTACGTAGGCGACGGTAAACATCTCTAGTTCCAACAACTGGTTCTGTCTCTTATTTCGGTTATGGGCCGCCCAGTTTGTCCTCCATTTTACCAGCCTGTTGTTGTGCTGGAGGTTGTCTCTCGTAGAGCAGCAGAGGGCATATTGATGTCACTAACCCCGTTGTGGCTGCCCAAAAGCCTTACTTTTTTTTCCAAAACAACAGAGCATCTGCTGCCAACTACTCCACATTCCTGGTTTTCATGGAGGCCAAGCCGAGCCCCCGTGCTCAATGTATGGAATATATAATCCACTTTGCCACGGGGGTAGGGGTCATAGGTCAGGCAATAGGAAGTGTTGTTTCTCGCTGCTCTGTGGCGTCACACGGATGATGTTGTCGTTTTATTTTTGGTCATTTGTGCTTGGGTCCCACATGAGATGAATCAGGTCTGCTGTATTCGTCTTTGGGCCTTTTTTTTTTTTTTTTTTTTGATGCCCTGGGCATTAGAGTGCTACCATGCAAGTCTTGCGGGCTTGCAAGACCGAGTTGGTTAGCAGATTATGCAGTTTTTTTTTTAAATGCCACAAACATAAAGGATGTGGACACGTTCAGGAAACTGGTGCAGCGCTTCATCTTCTCTAACCCGACGTATACTTGCAGTTTATGGTGACTGTTGTGACACGCCGCTCTGCCTCAGCTTCGCTAATGCTCAAATGTTTCTTGGTCGTTTGAGAACTCCGACAGGGCTTTCACTCCCCCTTCAACGGGGACTGCGTGTGAAATTGAAAATGATTTTGGGGAAATTACCTCAAAAAGGTCACCGGTGTAGTGTTACTGCTCTCCTGGGGTACTTTTTTTGGGCCTTACTGTTTCCTAATGCCTCCCATGATTCTATTGCAGCGAGCAGAATTATGGGAATTACGTGCTGGGATGGGAGCTAACAGAGCATGGAGAGTATGGCGTTTTAGACATGGGTAGGCTCGCTGTTGCGTGGAGCGGCATGCGAAAACACCACGATACGACAGTTTACACGTAGGGAGGGGGAGACGAGGGGGCATGCAGTCAGTCATGCTGAGGGGGATCTGAAAGACAAGGAAACCATGAAATGTGAACATAGGAGAGACATGTTTGAAGTTACCCCTACCTCCCCCGCTCACACCACCACAACCACCTCCACTCAACCACTCCCCGACCCATACCAACTTCCCTTACCTCCTCCCTCCCTCTATCCCATCTGGCTGGCTCCATCACGCTCTCTTGGCCGGGGGGTTGTAGAGAGTTCAGTAGCTGCTCTTGCTAACGATGCCCCCCACCCACACACACACACACACACACACACACCCTCGTATTCGCACACATAGACCCTCTTCTCTTCCCCAGACCAACTGCTGCTACGATAGTTGGGCCCCTCTGGCTGCCCCTCGCTGGGGAGAAAGCCCAACCGACACCTTCCTCTTCCCACATGCTCCTCGCCGCTGGCTCACCGGCTGGAACACCGAGGAGGCCCCCCACATTCTGCCTCGCGGGCACTCCCCTTAACTCCTCGCACACAAACACACACACAGTCACTACACAGGACCTCACTGATGGATAATTCAGATTTATTACAACTTAAGTTCTCATTTTGGCAGTTTTAGACAGTATTAATAACTAAATTTGCGCTCAGACCAACTTTCTGGTTCCGCTTGGACTTGCAGTACTTAAGGCTCCAAAACACAGGTTTCCTTTGTGATTAGGGATTATTACCAACATGTCAGGTGTGCTCACTGCCAGTTTCACCTCAAAATGAAGTGATTTAGATCATCTCTACTGTAATCAACCAGAATTGTCCTTTAATGTTGAGAATACTGCGATTTTAGCCGTGCTCTCTTAAGTAAATTTTAATGAGGCTTTGGTGCAAATGTTAGCTGTTTACATTCATATTAAAATGTGAAAGTAAATTAAGTGGCACTAAAACAGTGTTAAAAATGTAATTCACTATGATCAGACTTTTTAATCCTCAATTATAAGATGTATTGGACCAAATAAGCTTAAAACGGTTTGTTTTAGAGCCAAATTAAGTTTCACTTTGCATGCATTTTTACTCTTTGAAGTGCATAATACTTGTGGTTAGATTTTTTTTTTTTTTTTTGAGGAAATTCCTTTGAGATGGAAGATGGCAAAAACAAACATGCGTTGAATCTAACGGTTATTTGTCTGTCAGCACAAGTACCAGTTATTCAGTGGAATAAACAGATTGCTCAACGGCTGGTTCAAGGCCTTGAGCTGGCGCACCAGCCAAACTCTCCTCTGCCGTGTCTGTCTCCTCTTATGCAAGGCAGATTTAGCAGTGATGTTCCTAGTGACTGTTTCAGTCCAGCGGATGACTGAACGACGTTTTCCAAGGTCATGAAAGTCATCTATGTTTTTCAGATGCTGGTGGCAAAGTATCTCAGAGTCAAACAGTAAAACTTCTGCTGCTTTGAACTGGTCCCAAAATTCAAGCAGCATGTTAGGAGCTCTTTTAAACTATTAATAATAAATGTTTAAAACTGCATTAAAGGAGGGTGACTAATCTGCGAGTTTGTGCTATTTATAATGATTTAATCAGTGTTTATTTGTGCCTCACATTTGTCATTTGATATGGAATCAGCACTTTGCAAAAAAAAGTATGCCTCTGTTCCCTCTGCCTGTCAGTGAAGAGCGTCTGTCGTTATATAAAAGTCAATGCGTCCGGTGTTTGCGTTTTATATTTGCGTGAGACTAGTTAGTCATTTGTCCTGCACCAGCTGAGAACCTGTCCGTGCTATGCGGTTTGGTAGTGCCACGAGCATAAATAGATGAACACTTCATAGGGCTGACCAACATGTTTGTTTGTGCAGAACATCCTGTTGCAGAGAGGTGTGGGAACAGGGTTGCTGTTTATTTTGATTTTGCTTTTAGGGTCCTTTTCACATTCATGGTCACGTTTGTTTGTGTGCCTGTGAGTTGTACAGAAAGATGTATGCACAAAGTGTTTTTTTTTCTTTCTGCATGTCTCATGGATTTGTGCACACGCATTTATTTGTGTACGAGTAAATCCAGTACATTTAAAGCGTGTTTAAAGCTGCCTGTCACAGTCAGACAGCGTGTCGTGCAGGCTCTGCTTGCAGCGGCTGTGTGCGTCACAGGGAGATAAAGAAAAAGAGCGAGGGGGCGTCATACGCATTTTCCTGTCCGCGGCGCACAAGCATCAGATGAGATGGTGAAATTTTTAGCCTTAGCGCTGTCTCTCAGCGTGTCCGCCCACTTGTAGCAGCCTGCCGCTTGCCATAAGGGATTTCCTGCACAGCATCTATCGCTCAGCAAATATGAGTGACAGCGGCGGCCTGTTTCAATACAGAGCAGCAAAATATGGCAAGCCTGGCGAGACAGCATTGTTTTTAGACATAGATCATCTTGACTAGGCACGAACTGGTTTGTTGTGCCCATATAACAAAGTACGTCATTAATGGGCACTTCCGTTTTCTTCTGTTGCCTGTACTTCACTTCACCTGTACCCTCCGTCTCAGTGCCGTGTTGCACTCAGATTCACCTTTTGGTTTTGAATGTCATTTACAAGTGAGCCCATTCATGTTGAGCTACTTTGATTATGCCTTTCTGTCTTACCTGTGGGCATGTATGAGTGTATGTACACATGTGTGTTTGTTTGTGTGCGTGTGTGTGACTATATGTTTGTCTATGTGCTGGTTGTGTTTGCCTGGGCTCCTGTCTGTCTGACAGTGCGGTGTGTCTGACTGTTCCTGTTTCGAACTCCCTCCTCCCTCTTTCCTTCTCTCTGTCTCTTGCTCTCTCACTAACCCTCACTCTCTTTCTCTCTCTCGCGCTTTTTCTATCACCCTTTCACTCTCCCTCATCCTCACCCTCTCGCTCACTCGCTCTCTCCCTCCTCTTCCCTCTGCAATAACAGTGCTGACCTAGTTTCTGCCTGTTCAGGGCTGCCTGTGGAATTTTACAGCGGCCTGCCTTCCTGGCTGCTTTGCTGCTTGAAAACGCAGGCAGAAAAGCATGACTGAGGATTTTTCTTCTCGTCGCATCATTATGGCCTTATACTGTCTCCGTTCTTCCCCCTTCTACACCTAAACAAATGGACCCATTTCAAATAAGTAATAGCAAATCGCCTCTCGCACGTGAACCTGCAGCTATCTTATGTTACGGAGAAATGTCGCGAGGAGGAACTGCATCTGCCGCCGTGATAGTCGAATTAGAATGGAAATGAGAATAGCCTGTCGCTCATCTCCTACAGCTTAGCCGAGATTGTACCGGATGCATAGGGCGGAAAAACACCCCTTCTCTGTGCACATGCATACAATCTCCCTCCCTTCTCCTCTTCCCCTCTTTCCTTCCCTCCTGCCTTTGCCTTCACAAATAAATGGTTAGAGTCATGCCCGGCAAATACCAGCCATTGCCAGGAATGGCTAACAAGGCTCTCGCTCAAATAGCAGGAGAGTGGGACTATTTTTACGTGCGTTTCAGGCCATGGATCTAAGTCAACACTATTCTGATTCTTGATTAAATCTGAACGCCTTCCAATTAGGCATAGGGAATGTTGTGTCACAGCCGAGAGAGATGGATCTCTGGAATGCCTTTCTGAAGGCTTGGTTGTGGCACGCTGAAATCTAAACCAGCACTGCCGCAGATTCATTCCTTCCCCCCTACCCTCTCCCTCCTTTCACTCACCATTCCTGGCTGAGCTGTTGGAGTTCAGCATTGCTGGGGCATTTAGTTTTCTTTTCCGTTTCTTAAAAGTGTTCCACAGGCGTCATGGCTGCTACTGCAAAATCTTTGGGTGTAATGTTGATTCTTTACTTTATGTCGATGTAAACGTGTGTGTTGTACATGTATCACAACGCTGATACGTTCTATCTGATTTCTCTTTCAGATTTCGGGGGCTGGTCATGGTGTCCGGTGAGAAGGTGTGGGACCCCCTCCATGTGGGCCTTCTTCAGTCACGTCTGAGCGAGCAACACCTGGCTACTGGGCTAACTCCCCTCTGCAACCTCACACATAGTGCAACTAAGGACACCACGTGCCACCAGAGACAGCGACCGTCACCCTTGTCTTCCCTGCCGCTGTCATTAGTGGCTGTAGACACCCTTAATCCAGTTCGGACCTCCTCACAGTTTCCCCCCACGCCTGTCAATTACTGCGGCTCGAGCAAGATCGAAGGGCTACAGGAACCAGTCCACTGTCTTGGAGTGGCCTCTCAGCCTGACGACGAAGAGGAGGAGGAGGAAGGGGAAGCTGAGCAGTTGGAGATGAAGGGTAAAAGGCATGGCCGGGGAGAGGCCATGATGGAGGACAGGCTGGAGGACATGGCTGATGGACCTAAAAATGCAAAAATCACCCTTAGCTTCCCACTCAGCGCTGCCCCCCTTCCAGCTTCACTGACATCTCCGAACCATTGTCGTAGCTCCTCCTCATCGTCCCCTTCCCCTCACCGACGGCGACCATCCTCCAAGAGCTCAGATGAGGGGTCGTTGTGGAAACTGGATGCTACCATGGACGTAAAACACAGACCTTTTAAGCCCCCGAGGCACGACAGCTCTCCGTCCTCTTCACCGTCCTCCTCCTCATCTCCCATGACTGTTCATGCACTTATTAGGAAGGATATAAAATCCCCGCCTCCTCTCAAGTGCTCCAAACTCAACCCAGAGACTCAGTTTCACAGGTCGCCTCCAAGATCCTCCAGCGGGTCTTTGGGGGCCGGTTATGGCGGTGATGGATGGGATGAGAGGCACAGGTTGGCCAACGGTACAGCCTCACCTTCCCAGACTGCTCAGATCCTCTTCAGTCTGGGCACGTCAGCCTATCAGAGAGGCGGGGACGCAGAGAGGAGAGAGAAAATAACAGGACGACCATCTGGGAAAGTGGGAAGCCCTCACGGACCGAGTCTTCACCCACCCACCCTTCACCTTCCTCCCCCCTTACCTCCACCCCCTCCTCCCCCATCTGAGGGCCTTACCGCACCCCCTCATTCGTCCTCTTACTCCCCTACCGACAGCCTGAAGCCCGAGCTGATTTGCGGGGTTTGCCATCGGCTTTTCAGCTCGGCCTCCTCCCTAACGGTCCACATGCGGCTGCATCGTGGCAGCCGCGCCCTCAGTTGCCGTTACTGTGGCAAAGTCTTCATCCACAGCAAGAGACTGCAATCCCATGAGGCCTCCTGCAGGGTGGCGAGCCTACCCTCCAACAGCCTGGGCCCTCCTTCACTGACTGTGCAGCCAAAGGAGGAGCCGCTCGAGGAGGGCGAGGTGAGAGTGGAGGGGGGAGTGATTGTGGGAGAAACAGACATCAGTAAGGCGCGGCCAGGGAAGAAAGCGCGGAGCCTCCTGGCACGTATCCAAGGTGATGATGCAGCAGCCACAGAGCTACTGGAGGGTGATGAGCACCATTTTGTGAAGGTGGTAGATGGCAATGTCATTTACTTCTGCTCTGTGTGCGAGCGCTCCTACATGACTTTATCCAGCCTGAAGCGTCACTCTAACGTGCACTCCTGGCGCCGCAGATATCCATGCCACTACTGCGACAAGGTCTTTGCCCTGGCCGAGTACCGCACAAAGCACGAGGTGTGGCACACGGGAGAGCGCCGCTACCAGTGCATCTTCTGTTGGGATGCCTTCGCCACCTACTACAATCTCAAAACACACCAGAAGGCCATTCACGGGATTAATCCCAGTCTCATCTCCAGTGAAAAGACAGCTAACGGGGGTTATAAGCAGAAAGCGAATGCCCTCAAGCTCTACCGCCTTCTCCCCATGCGATCCCAGAAGAGACCCTACAAGACCTACAGTGACAGTTTGCATAATGGCCTTCTACTGCCACCAACCGAAACACCTTCCCTCTCCTTGCCTGGCCTGGGCTGTTCTCTGGGCCCTGGGGACCTACAAAGCCTCATCAGTGGGGCCCACCCTCAGAGTGTAAAGCCTGACCCAGATGCCTTCCCTGATGGCTTCCCTGTTTCTTTGGCGGCTGAGCACAGGGACCTCTCCGCACCGACACCCCTCCCCCAAATGGACGTGCCCCAAGTTAGAAAACATGACAGCGAGGCCCCAGAGTTAGAGCAGGGGAGAGGCAGTGGGAGCTTCAAGATGTCTAGTAGCAGCAGCAAAACCAAAACTCCCAAGACTAGTAGAGGCACAGAAACAACCATGCCTTCTGTGATAACATACGGCCATACGAAACCGTCTGTCATAGTTCATGGCACTGCCGTCTCATCCTCTGTCATCGTGCATAGCAACCAGGTCACCTCCGGAAGTGAAAAAAGCCCAATGAACAGCCCGTCCCCTGAAACCAGCAGCATCAGTCAGACTTCACACAAGGGCAGTCCCAGGCCGATCAAGAAGCAAAGAGATAGCGCAGATAGCCACAGAAAGAGGTCAAGAGACAGTTCAGACACCACAGAGGAGCGCTCAAGAGGTAGACAGGACGCAGACACAGGCAGATTATTTCACAAATCACGCAAGTCCCACAGCAAAAGTGACATCTCTAACTCAAAGCAGCTGTCAGCATCTGTAGGGTCACAGGTCAAAGAGGCAGGGCCCCTGTGCCAGATTACTGTGCGTATTGGTGAGGAAGCAATAGTGAAGCGCAGTATCTCTGAAACAGACCTGAGGAGAGACAAGGGCCTTTCTCCCCCCAAAAACAAACGGAGTGAAACATCATCTGTGCGGGATGCCAAGGAACCACGTCACTCTCACTCCCACCACCATCACCACAAACACCGCCTCCACCGCAGAGCCAGCCTGGAAGCAGAGGGTGATAAGGAAGGAGGAGAATGTGAGGAGGAGGAGGAGGAGGAGGAGGAGGAAGAGGAGGAGGAGGAGGAGATCAGGAAAAAGAGCTCCAAGTCTCCCGATGGAGTGAGGGAGTACTACTTCCGTCAGGAGGTGCGAGAGCAGGACAGCGACCATGACACAGAGGATAATTTATGGCGGCCTTACTACTCCTACAAGCCTAAGAGAAAGGCCCAAGCACACCTACAGAGGGTCAAGAGCTGGCAGAGAAAACTGAAGTTCAAGCGCTCCATCCGGCTGAAGAGGAGGGCAGAGAGGCTCAAGAACCACGTGAATAAAGAAACAGACAAATCGCAAGATGAGGAAGAGGATGGGAAGATCGAGGAAGCTGAGAAAACGTCAAAAACTAACAGAGACAAGGGAGAGAGGAAAAAGAAAGATTATCTCTCTGCCCCTTTAAAGGAGAAAAACAAAGATGCAGAGGAACAAGTTAAGGAGGCCTGTCACGAGGTTTCCACTCCTCTGCACTCTTCAAAGCCTCCTGTGTCTACCTCAGTGGCTCCTACGGGAATAAAGAGGCGGCCTTGGACTAATGGGAACGCAGCAGAGTGTGGTACATGTGGCCGCTGGTTCTCAAGCCCCAGGAAGCGAGACAAACACGAGCTGAGCCATCTGCTGGAGTTTGTATGCCTCTTCTGCCGAGCCACTTTCCCCTCAAGGGATAAGTTGGAAGACCACCAGAGAGCCCAGCATCCCAAGCCCACTGAGGCGTCCTCTGTACCCCCTAAAGTGGCACTTGGCGAACAAGTTGAAGGGGTTGGGGTTAAATCTGTGCCAGAGATCGCAAAGTATGATGAAGAAAGGGGGGGGCAAGTGGGCTTAGTGGGGAGTAACTCCAGTCCAAGTCGCCTCAGCAGAAGAGCATTATCACGACACACCTGTCCACAATGTCACAAGGTGTGCAAGACCTCTTCAGCGCTAACTCGCCATATCCGACGCCATGAGTTAAGCAGTTCACCAGAGAGAGAAAAAGAAGATAAAGACCCAGAGCCAAAAACTACAGAAACAGTTGTTAACAGAGACTCAGAGACTAAAAAAGGACAGACTTCCAGTGCTCTCTCTGTTTCAGTTATCAGCTATTCAACACCTGACCCGCCCAGCAGCGGTGACTGTTTGGCATCACGGCAGCACGAGGACCACCTCAGTCAGCTGACAGATGAACATCGGATGTCAGGATCCAGTGATAAACCTGAACACCTGAACTTAAACTTGACAGAGCTCACACATCACGCTCCAGAGAGAGAGCCCAGCCCACAAGTTCCAGACCCTCCATTAGAAAGCCCGGTCAACCTTACGCCCACTAAACACGAATTCGCGCCTGCCGCGCCCTCTGCTCTCCAGAGCGTGCTCGTCATGAATGGGCCTGAATGTTTGGACTACCGCACCCCCAGCAAAAAGAACCTAGACAGCCAGATCCACAGAATACCCAGCCCTGTGCACATCGTGGCATCCACCAACACCTCTCCAAATGTGCCCGTGACGTCACAGACCAGAATAACCACTGCTGCTCCTCCTGTTTCCATGACAACAGCTCTCAGCTCCGAGGGGGGATTCATGAAACGGGATGGGGTCATTATGGACAGAGAGAGGCAGGGCGGGAATGGTTTATTTCTGCGCGCAGGTTACGAGGAATCACCTCTGGTCCAAGATCTCAGAGTTCAGTCGCTGTCCAGAAGTCCCTCTCCCAATGAAGCACAAGACCTGACCATGTCCTCTATTCTAGCTAGAGAGAGGGAGATAGAGAGGCAACGAGAGAAAGAGAGGGAGCTGGAGAGACAGAGAGAAAGGGAGAGGGATAAAGAAATGGTGAAGGAGAGAGAAAAAGAGATAGAGAGGGCCCAGCAAATGAGTAGAGTTGCACACGCCCCAGAGGAGCAGATTTCTCTGTTGGTCCCTAAAGAGGAGCCCTTGAGTCCTGTGCCGTCCCCCCAGCATATCCCCACTCAAACCACTATGAATGGACCCTCCTCACACAGGCACACTCCCAAGTCCCCCTGCCGGTCCCCCTCAGCTATTGGACTGTTAGCTCAAGCCAACCGCCAGGTTCACTCCAGTTCACAAGGACTGGACAGGCTCACACTGCCCACTGGAGCAGCTGGTGCCGGTGACCGCCCCTCTGCCCACGCTCTGCTTCTTCCCCGAGCTCCCCAACCACCTGAGCCGGAGCACCAGGACACTGTTTCTTCCAGAGATTCCCAGCAGGGTGACGCCACCCCGGTGGGCTACCCTTCCCAGAATTATCCCCTACCCCTTATTGTGCCGGACAGCTACCGCTCTGGTAAGAAGCAGGAGGAAAACCTGCTCATGTCCTCCTATCCTGCTGGGGCTCTTCCCTTTGGCCCACTGGGAAAAATGATGGTTCCTAATGGCGGGGATCTGGCTAAGCTGCCATTTTATCCGGACCCTTACCAGCTGCTCTACGGGCCCCAGCTGCTGGCTTACCCTTATAACCTGGCGGCTCTTCCTGTGGCTCTGAATATGATGGCACCTGGAGGGGACAAGGTGGAGCCTCTACCTTTTCTCCCTGCCATCTTCAACTACGCCGCCACCGCTGGACCCTACATGGGCGCAGCCCCTCACCCACTCGTGGCGAATCCCAGCCTCTACAGCGGCGGCAGTGGCGGCGGCGGCAAGAAGCAGCGAGACAGCAGCGGCAGCAAACCGTAGGACACAGAAGCACTATAAGGAATATATTTCAACGGGGACGGCCTGGCCTGTTTAGGATGGGAGCGGGAGGGGTGCGTGCTCACTGGGTCGCTGAGTACACTCGCACAGTACCCCTGCCTCTCTTTTATTCAGTAGAGATCAGAGCTAGGCATTAAATCAGGAGGCGATTGAAGGGAGGAGAAGGAGCAAAGAAACGGGGAGAGTGGCCGATATTATGGTGACTTATCACGACTCCCCTCCTCTCTTTACTCTTGCTCACCTTCCTTCGTGTCTCTCCTGTCTTGCTGTAGTGTGTCGTAGTTCTAGAGCTTGATTAATCTTCCTCTCTGACTCATTATATTATCTATAAGAATAAGAACTGCTAACAGGGTGTGTGTTGTGTGAAAAATTAGTTCAGTCCGCTTCCCTTTATAGTCACCGCATAACGAGGATAAACGCTCTTCAGGGAAGGCTTGTGTGGGCAAGGATAAGGGATGAGACAGAAGAGTCCTTACTCAACACAGTTGGAGGTGGAGCATTAAGCAAACTTTTGCGTATGTTTGTATGAGCGAATGAGAACGCAGGTGCATCCTGTTGTTAAACTGTCCATGAAAGTTATATATGAGCATGCATACATGCACATGTATGTCGGGATTTGTGCATGCAGAGGTGGACTTAAGCAGGTATTACTGTGTATGTGTGCAAGTGTGAGCGCGTGCGTGCGTGCGTGTGTGTGTGTTTGCGAGTGATGAAGTATGTGCGTGAATGGCTAGATCATTCCCGTGTGAGACGCACACAGCATTCCTACTCCAGTTGGGATAGCTACTGTAGGTCAATGTGTAGAAGTGCATTTAGAATCGATTCCTCATATCCAAATCATTAAGAAGTCAAAGCTATGGCTGGACGCGAGTCTACGACAATGACAGATCACCTGAGCTTCAAATGTCTCAACTAACCGACGGCGACTTTGTGGTCAGCTGACACTGTAGGATCTGTATAGCATTCACCATAGTTTATACCTTACGTGCACAAAATAGAAAAAGTAGTGGTCACTTATAGGGGACACTTGTAGCTGCTTTGGATATGTAGCTGGCCACTGGGTAAGAATTAAAGGCTGGTAGACCATTGCACTTCCGTTTTTCATCTCATTTCCTTCACGTAAAAAAAAAAAAAAAACATAAGGAAAAGAATAAAAAACCAGTCAGCCTTCATCTTGCGTAGCCTTTTCCTCTTTGATTGGAAGAGGAAAAGGCTCCATTTCCTAAGCCAGGAAGAAGAAAGCAATAGCGAGGAAGGAAAAAAGAAAAAAATGGATTCAGGGTATTGAGTTATTTCTGGATAGGAAAAGAAATATATGGGCACAAAACTGTTGGACTCTCGAGTCAGAAGGCCCCACAGAAATGACTTTTGGGGACAGAAAAACGTCGTCTTGCTCCCAAAACTGAGGGGAGATTGGAAATAGCCTGAACTATTTCCCCTCCTGCCCTGTGTCATTTACTAAGAGGTAGAAAAAGGCTGAGCTTTAGCAGCCAAAGTGGTGGCCGAAACTCCCCAGCTGCCCTCCTGGGGGGGCCTTTTTTTTTTTTTTGTTACGTGTAATGTTATCTCTATATGTTTGTTTTGTTAAACTATGTTGTTGTTTATGTTGTTTAGCCCTCTTACCAGATGGAAATGGCTTCAGTGAAAAAGAGGGGGAGTAAGCTTAAAAATATGAATGTAAATTTAGTCATGAGGTTAATGAAGTACAGCTGCATTAATGGTAGAGTTGGTTTCAGTTCCGTTTTGTTTCTGTTTTGACACAAATAACCTGTTAAAGAACCGTATAACGTCTGGTATGCATATATACAGTAGTCCTAGGAACATGTCAGTAAACTTGGGTTCTGTATCCACAAAGCATGAGCAACACTTGCTTCCTAACCGTTTATATCCTCAGCAAATCTGGCATTGTGCGCACAGCTTTTTGTTTCCTTTTTTTTATATTTTCTGGCCTCTTCTTCATCTTCCATATCTCTGTTAATATTTGTTTTGTTATTCATTATAGACCGCAGTTTGAAAATATTCTACACACACAAAAAAAAAAAAATAGCATTTACATCTCAGTCACTATTTAGGAGCTGTTTAATTCTCCCTCTTCCCTCAAGCATACACTCACGCACTGCACCTCCTCTGAATGAAGTACATATGTTTTTCAGTGTGTATGTTTGTGTGTGTGTGTTTGACGGTACTGGGGCGCCTTTTTTTTTTTTGGTTCTGGCAGGAGTGTTAAAACACAGCGTGACCAACTGCAGGGGCGCACAAAGCATCCCCTTGGGTGTGGTTACAAGCCTTTTGCGTGCAGGCGTACGTGTTTTGTGTACGAGAAGTTGAGTGACTGCGTGAATAAGAAAACCAAAATACTGTAAATCTGCCTAAAGCAGCAGCATACCCACTGGCAGTATATGGGCCACCTGTTTTTTTTTTTGTTTTTTTTTTTGTTCTTTGACACTTTTTCTGTGGGTTAGTTTCACTGTAAAAAAGCCTTGCTGTCTCCAATACACTATCTCAAGCCATTCCTGTAGATGGATTTGTGTTTTTTGGACCATTTCTTATGCCATAGTTTGCCATCACGGTTATCATACAGACCAAAAGCATGCAAATCAACGTATCGTAGTGACTGGACTGGAATCTGGTGGTAATATACAACTATTTACTGTATGTTTTAGTTTAAATGAATGTGCCTCTGCTTTGATATTTAAATAATTATCTATAGTAAGATGTGGATCTGCCAGATTTCAACTGTTAAGGTGCCTTGTTATGGCATAAGAAATTTGAATAGTAAATAAACATTTTCTTGAGAAATGACCGTACAATTTGGAGATAGATTTCATGGCTTTGTTTGCTATGAAGCTGTTCATAGACGTAGGGGTGTGGCTAAACTGTTTTGGTATCGTGTACATGTCTAGGGTAATACTGTGCCATATAGAGCCCACAAAATATGTTAATGTTATTTTTAAAAGATGTTTTAATGTTGCCTGATGACTTTGTCTTTAGATTTGATACAAAGGCTTGTAGCCACAGCTCTCCCAAAGTCTGTAGTCTCCTTTTCCAACATCCTTCTTCTTGTTCTCTCTCTCTCTCTCTCTCTCTCTCTCTCTCCCCTCGTTTCCGTCTCCCTTTCTTTCTCTTTGCTGCAATCAAACAAAATAAAGTATTAACCTGATGACCCAATGAAATCAGCTCTAGTCTGGTCTCATGTTTTGTAAAAATGATGTCTCTATTAATCTTTACAAGTTGATCTTGGAGTCTGTAATACAAACCATGTGCTTAAAGTTGGCGGAAGCCTGGTTTCGCGTTGTTTGATCCTCCCTTTGTATTCTCTTGTGAAATGTGCATTTAGTGACTTGGTTAAAAGCAGAACAAATTGTGGACATCCTTTGCACGTCTTTTAAGTGCATAGTCCACTGTTTGATACTGATACTGCAATTTACTTCTATCACTTAGCGTTCATTTTATATCTTCTGTTTCCACCGGTGGACGGTTCTTAGTATGTTTGGTTGTTCTTTCCATGGTTTTTCTATTAACCACTGCGTACATTCAAGTTGTCTCCATAGAAATACACTGAAAGTTTGTTCCTGACATGAAAACAAGAGGCCGATCACAGCTTCCTCTTCTTGGCGTCAGAGTCAGGCGCTGATCTTAGCATCCTCCAACGAGCACTTTCGCACTAGTGACACTCAGTGGTTTTAAACAGAAACAGCTCGGCTGGCTCGGTGACTCACTCGCCTTTGCACTCCCAAAATATGATCTGGGGGGTTGGGAGGGAGGAGGGGAGGAGGGGAGGGGAGGGGGCCGGGTGAATTTCTTCTAACAAAATCGAATGTGAATGAAGGAATTTTGGAAATTGCATTGATTTCTCAAAACATTCAGCGTGAAATGTCAGGAGGGGGAAAAAGCGGTGCGTTCGTGGCCTGTTTAAAGAGCTCTCTTGGCAATAATAAATTCAGTTTTTCAGCAAAGCACTGAACTCGACAGATCTTTTTTTTTTACCGACTTGTCGTAGCAAGTAAATCAGGTGTTACTAATAACATCAACAATGGCTCTGTTCTTTTCAAGTGTCTCAGTAAGCAATGGGCTAGCGTGCACATCAAGGACACTGAAACACTCAGATAAATGGAATGGAGCCGTTGTTAATGTTATTGTTTACATGTGTGCTCACTGTAGAAGATGTGTACTGTGAGAGAGTTAACGTATGTGTCAGACTTCAGATCAACTTGAAATGCTCGAGAACTGAATAGCAGGTTGTTTGATGATTGTTCATTCCTGCGTGTTGGATTTTTCCCAGCATTTCCCAGTTATCGCAGCCTTCCTAGAAGAAGATCAGGAACGCAGCCAGCAGAAGAGAACAAAAAAAAAAGTTTAGTGAGTTTAGTGACTTAAGGCACAGTTCAACTCTGTCTACAACACACACACACACACACACGCACATACACAGCCAGTGGTGGTGAATCAAAGTTCCTGTGTAATGGGTAAACACACACCAGTGGTCTGGCTAAGGTCACTCACCCAGCCTGCAGTCGTGCCCACATGATTCACCAAATGCAAATCAAAATGCACACTTTATCAAACATTATTCAGGTTTTAACATTTTATTTTCTCTGCCTTTGACTCCACCTCTGTTTGCCTGCTGCCCCTCTGTGTCTTTCACCCCACCTACACTTCCACAAAGATCCCATCTTTCAACGACACGGCCATGAAACACTCCCTCCTGGGGATCGATAACCTGCACTGACCGTGCCATGTTTGCCCTCTGGACAGCGTGCCAGCGTACACTAACGCTTCACACACACAACTGCAGAGCTTCTTTGCTCCTCATCGTCCCACCACAGACACCTCAGGGTATTTAGAAGTCTCCAGACCACCCAAGGACTCAGGAGACTACGCACTGGGAGGCCTAGGTGGGTGAAAGCACTGAAGGATGGCCGTGTTTTGGAAAGCAATGGCAGGTGGACTGCTGCTCGCTCTGAGTGTCACGCTGCTGGGGTGGGGAGTTGAGGGGCAGGGAAATGGACGGTCTAAGGTATGTTCACATGCGATATGTGTGTGTGTTGTGTTAAAATGCACTTATCACTGTCTATCTGATACCTGAATGCATGCATGGTGGGAATCCTTATATAAATATGGTGTGTGAATGATCTATGTGCATTTTGTAGCTTTAATAAAGTCCTTAAATGTCTGTAGAATGAATGAATGGTTCCTGTGACGTGTTTAAATTGTTATTTTTGCTCACTGTAAATTAGGAAAATGTCACACAGTCGTTAAATAGTTGGAAAAATTTGTCCCAGAGCCTTTTAGGCACATTTTAAAATATTGTAATGATCCATTTTGAAAGATTCAGGATAGATAACATGCAGTAAACGCTGAAAAAACAACAAATCACCTCATACTGTATGCGTTAAAGGTGCCAGTTAAGGAGGACTTTCCCAGCATGCCCTAATAATAATTTATTTAGACTTAGAACTTTGCTCAGTTTGTGGGAGGACCAATACGTCAGCAGCTGTCTTTACCTCATTGATTCAGAGCGATAATTTTTCCATTAGACCTCATTGTATACTGATACACCATATGGCTCTCTCGATGTCAGCGACTCCACATTGATTTTGCACTTCATTACCACTCAAGAATTTGAGTGACCACACTTCCCTCGTTAAGCAGTAATTAAAATCCAAGCATTCAAATTGTTTTTTTTTTTTTTGAAGATGAATCGATATCTGAATTAAGTTTTAATATGGCTTTAACCGCTAACCAATCAAAACAGGAACATACAAAATGTAAGTGAACTGTGCAGAATAAATGAATGATTTAACGTCAAATGAGAATCTTATGAACATGTTTTTCAGAACAAAGTATTAGGCAGTTCTACCTTCTACCTCGGCCAGGAAAGAGACATCTGGAGGCCACTGATCCACACAACAGTCAACCTCAGTGACATCAGGAGGTACCGCTGCACGATGAACTCTTCACATTAAAGGTCACATTAAAGGTCCGGTGTAGGATTTAGTGCCACCTAGCAGTGAAGTGGGAGATTGCAACCAAATTAATGCTCTCCCACACCTCACCCTCTTCTCTCAAGCATGTAGGAAAAACTCAGGCTGCGAAATTCACAAAAAAAAAGCAACAAAAAAAAATGGCGGTCCAACATGGCGGGCTCCGTGGAAGAGGACCCTTTTTAAGGCAACAAAAACGCAGTGATTCTTATTTTCACTAATGGAAATATTAATGAATTATATTCATTTCCTGCCAATAGATCATCCTAAATCTTACACACTGGACCTTTAACTACTCACTCAAAATATTTAGGGAGGCAAAAAAGGCTCTTGCATATCTGAAAGTGAACTCAAGTGGAAGCAACTAAAGGGTTGATTACGAAGATTGTTGATCCTACCTCTAAATCTCCTTCTTTACATCTTATGAACGTCTATTCCTTGAATTCTAAGATTACTCTGTTCTGCTTTTCTGTCTCTGCAGTATCAAGTCATCCTTTCAGTTCCATACGTTTGACCCAGAAGGTGTCATTTTTTATGGAGACACCAAAGATGGGACGGACTGGTTTGTTTTGTCCCTGAAAGACGGCCTACCTCTAATGCAGATCAGCAAAGGAGACATCCTCCTCAGCGTGACAGGCGGCAACAAACTCAATGACGGAAAATGGCACACAGTGAGTTATTTCACACTGGCAAATATATCAAATATCAAATCATACAGTATCTAGACATAGTGTGTCGTAAAGTGGTGATCAGTCTGAATTGTTCTTGTCCTCCTGGTGCCACCAAGCTGGAGGTGAGCAACCATGGGAAGTTTGTGATTCTCGAGGTGGACGGCCTCAAAGGGCTGGTGGTGGGAATGCAGTCCAAACAGCCAGAGGAAGCCCTTTCAGGTGAACTTCGACTGGCCCTTGGCGGGATCCTGATCGAAAAGGAAAAGCTGATCGTTGAGGTATAGTGTGTCAGTCCACCCTGGGATACATTTGACTCATTATTTTGTGACGGTTAAATGTTGAATAGTGACATACCCATTACCATGACGACTGAGACAGCTCCATCCACTGATGAAGAACGTGTGATGCTTCAGACCTTGAGCTGGTATTGTTTTGTCGAAACATTTAAAAGCAAGCTCTTCGGTGGCTGCACTGTATTCTGGTTTATTGGGGCTTTAGTCAGCATCTCTCTCTCTCTCTCTAAAGAGTCTAAAAGGAAGCTTTGTTGTCCATTCTGAGAAACTAAAACGAGAAAAAATACTTCTCAGTTGGTGTTTTAAAATTGAAAATTTATTACTCTGCACTGTAGCTGCAGCTTTGTGCTGGAAATACCTCTCCTGCATGACTTAGTGCCAACATTTGGTCAGCTATCCTTGCTAATAAAACATACACGCTATCATAAAATGGGCTTATAAATAGTTTGTTTTGTTTCGTACCAGTAAGGTGTAACAGGGGGTTTTCTTTGTTTAAGTGCCCTGTAATGGGACTGTAACAATGTGCACTGCCATTCAGTCCACTAAATGCATTATTGCTTTCTTTGCTTTAGTTCGGGCCGCAGATGGATGGCTGTGTGCGGGAAGGGAACTGGCTAAACTTCAGCATGCCCTGGGAGACAGAGGTGGATGACTTCTGGCCCTGCAGTGACAACGTGAATCCTGGCAGCTACTTCTCCGGCACTGGATTTGCCTATTTCAGTGCCTCAGGTGGGAACACTGTGCTTGATTATACAAAATATAAGCAAGTGCTTACACTCCTTCATAGAACAACAAGCTTTCCAAGAGGCCTGAGTCATATCTGAGTAGAATATATTGTTTTAATGTGTACATTTTGAGGTTTTTTTTTTTTTTTGCAGATTTCCCTGTTGCTAATGATGTTGTCACGGTTGAATTTTGGGGAAATTTCAGTAAAATTAATGGAACCATTATGAGCCTCATGGCTCCTGGGCACCAGCTTATGTTCAGTTTAGTGGCCGACAGTAAGGAACAGGTATGCCCATAAATCAGACATTTTGAATTTGCCAGACCTGTCTGCACAGTGTGATGTGAAGTTACTTCTGTCTCTCTATCTTGAATTTGCAGGTGCTCAGTTTCCAAGCTGGAGGTGGTGCGAGTTTGCCAACCACATTCAAGAGAGTGGCGTTCATCTTTCAGGCAGATTCTCTGGAAGTCCGTGAATATATTGATGAATCAAGGCCTGTTACAATGACTTTCAGTACAGTGCCCCACCCTGGATATTTGACCTTATGGAGAGAGGGTCGTTTGGCCATTGGAGGTCTCCTAGGTGAGATTAAACAACAATGCAGTGTCTTCAAATCATCTGTGCAGTCCTGGTAGCTTCAAATTTAAGATCCTATATTACCACTAAGAGGAATTTGATCTGCAGACAGTTTTAGTAGAAACACACACAATAAAAACAAAAAAACAAAACAAAAAAACATTAAAGGTCCAGTGTGTGGGCTTTGGTGGGCTTTGGTGACACCTAGTGGTGAAGTTGCAACCAGATGAATACTCTCCCACGTCTCACCCTCTCCTTCCAAACATGTAAGAAAAACTCTGGCTGCACATTAGAAGCAAATGGCCATATCTAGATCAGTGTTTGATTTGTCTATTCTGGGCTACCGTACAAAAATGGCGGACTCCAGGAAAGAGGACCCGCTCTCACTGTAGATATAAAGGGCTCATTTTGAGACAACGAAACACAATGATTTTTAATTTCAGGTGATTATTCACTAATTAAAACACACTAATGAATAATGTATTACACTCCTGCTGAGAAATACTCCTAAATCTTACACACTGGACCTTTAATAAGACATTAATATGGACAAAATAAGAAAACAAGTTGCCAAAAATATATCAGTTAGTCCAGACAGGGAGCTTGGTGGAGGGCAACACAAGGTCACTCATATTTTCTTCTTCATCCCACTTTTCAGGTGAGGCTGAGGACAGCGTCGGCTCTGAGTTTTTGAGAGGCTGTCTGGACAGGATCCAGATCCAGGGGGAGGATTTGGACCTGGATACATCTGTCAAACACAAGTCAATTATCCCTCACAGCTGCCCTTTATAGAGCATGAAAGAGCATGCACGTTCTGGACTAGATGTTTGTAGTGGATGCCTTTGGGTCTAGATGACATAAGAAATATAACATAAAGTGCAGAATAGTCTACAAAATTCTACACAGCATAACAATACCCTAATAACCATTTTCTTTCTTATTGGGCTACTAACAGTCGAATGTGGTATTTATACCTATTAATCTCTAAAACGTGGAGAAGTTGCAATAAAATATGACCATGTTTTGCAATAAATATCTCTCCCATTATCCCTGTTTGAACAGAATATGCTGATGTCAGTGATGTTGTGCCCTTGCAACAGTTTGTTTCTGAATAAAATATGATTCTCCTTGATATAGTTATCTGTGAATGTGAATTTTACTGCCAATAATGCTCAACACACTAATGATGAATACTGAGTGGCGAATGAATGAGACGTTTAGACATGAGATTTAACACGTGGATTTTGCTCCCTCTAGTGGATCATTAGAGATAATGTTAGAGTCATATCATGTGTTCAGTGGAGGATGCCACACAAACAGCATAACAACAGTAGATTGATGTAAAATCAAATATATTGATTATAATTATAGAAAGATTGTCTATAATTAAGAAAAATACACATTTCAGATTGCAAGAAAGTCTGAGTCTAAATTGAAATATCACAAGCAGGTTAATCCTATACATCCTCTAATCCTATAATAAATGTTTTTAGATATATTTTTGTGGATTAAAAGATAAAAATCAGGGTATTATGTGTATGTGTGTAATTTGTATTTAAATATATTTAAAAATATGATAGGCTGAAGAGAATTAGGCTTGATTTTTACCACTTATCAAGCAGAATTCAGGCTTTATTTGACTAATACATGTTATGTTGAGCATAAATACACAAGAAAAACATTTTTAATGCATGAAATCCAGGTCCTTCTTAATTAACACAAACTAGATAAGTAAAAAAAAAACATGTTAGGACTTGTTTTCCATCATATCCTGGGAAAATTTTGCAAGTAGATTCAGTTATGGTGATTTGGTGCATGCATAAAATGTTCACCCAATAAAATGTAACCTATATACCTTAAACAAACAGTCGGTGCAGCATTATTTAGACCAGAGGTGTCAAACATAGGGCCTGTGGGCCAAAACCGGCCTGCGAGAGGCCAATCTGGCCCTCGGGATGACTTTGCAAAGTGTAAAAATTACAGAGAACAGATTAACTACAAATATACAATAAAAGTAAAAGCTGTGGGGGTTGCACACAACACTATCAAGCAAGCAAACTGTTCATGCTGTGACAACGCTGCTGGTAAAAAAAATAAATAAATAAATAAAAAATTGTTGCCCGTCAACATCCATCTTGAAATAATTGACTTGCAGTGTGATTCAGATTTGAAAGACAAATTTGTCTCTAGTTGGCTTGGACACATTTTATCAGTATCTCTTGCTGGGGGTACCCCAAACTGACAGCCCTCTTACTGCAAAAGTTCTGTGCATGTTTGGGACTACCTACCTTTGTAATGAGCATCGATAAAACAAAGCTGCTCTAAAGGCTCACACACGAGCACTTAAATGACATCCTGAAATTGGCTGCTACTCAGGATTTGACGCTTGATATTGTTAAGTAAAAATTCCATATTGTTCAGTGCCAGATACCTCTGACTAAATGTTTTGCACCTTTGTAGACACACTTTGATCCGTAAGTTGTAATGCACGTGTAAATAATAAACTGAGGGCATAATATTGTTGAAATTGCACTTCTTCTGAATGTTTTTGTAAAAAAGGTTCATTAAATGTGACATTTCCAGATTGTACTTGTACTTTTTTTGCACTAAAACAAAAAGAAAAAATTGGAGCTGTCGTTATTTGTAGATTATTATCATATGACTTTACTGTTGCGGCCCACTTGAGATCAAAATGAACTAAAATAAGTTTGCCGCCAACGATTTAGACCAGGGGTGTCCAAACTTTTTTTTAAAGAGGGCCAGATTTGACAATGTGAAGATGCCCGAGGGCCAATACTAACAATTAAAAAAATGAAAAAAATACCAATAAAAGTTACATACAAATGAACTTTTAAAAAAAAAAAAGACAATGTAACTCAATCCAATCCAAGGCCAATCAGATGTGAACAAATCTGGAGTCAGATAACAAAGAATAAATTGTGTGGAATACATTAAACTTGCATGAAGTTGATACAAATCTTCACCTCATGTTCATTCTAAACATGACTTATTATGAGTAATGCAAAGTCTGTTAACATTTAAGTTTAAAACATTTCACTCTTGCTCTTTAACAAAATCATTCAGAAAGTAATATTTTGTGTCACATCTACAGATATATAACACCAGCAGTTATGTCCTTAGAGGTTCAAATGCTTCATTATGTCAACCAAAAAAGCCAAATCTTCCAGCCATACAGTATCTGACAATCATAGCAGGCCATAAATAATATATTATAAAAATGAAGCCGTGACTGGACTTTGGACATCCCTAATTTAGACCAAAGACTAAAATAAAAACATAGATTTAAGTCAGATACAGGCCTAAATCTAACTATGAATGCATCAGATTAAATGTATCATATATTAAAGTTTAATTTAGTGTTAATAATATTTATAAGTGCTGATGTTAAGTTTGAGTCACTGTGAGCTGTTTTTATGGGTGCGGTGCAGCTCGTTGCCATAACGTTACTGTCGCAAAGCCCGAGTGTCGTGAACACTGGCCGCCCACTGAAGATGGCGGCGGAGCTGCATCCGCGGAGCGGAAAGCTGATCGGCCTGTCCAACTCGAACCGAACCGCCCGGCGCAACCAGCCGGTCCAGGAGTTCAACCATGGCCTGGTGCTTAGTAAGGAGCCGCTGAGGGACCGAGATGTCTTCACCGTCCGTATTGACAAGAAGGTAAACAACAACAAGAACAGCAGCAGCTGCTGCGGCGGCGGCGGCGGCAGCAGCAGCAGCGGGCCCGCCGCTTCTGCTGCTTGTGAGCGGGGGTGAGGGCAGCGAGCAGCGGCGCTGGTGGTGGGACGGGCCGGTGGTCTGTCTCTGTCCGCAGTGAGGGGCTTCTCCCACACACACACACACACACACACACACACACGCTGCTTGACAGCCACCACTGTTGATGCATGTAATCAGGGGTGGATTGCAGCTCCTGTCCGGGCTGTGTCAGACACACACGGACTTATTAAACACAGATAACTCATCCCGGAGCTCACGATGCTCGGGTTGCCTTGGTGCCGCCGTGCTAACGAGCCGCTAGCCGGGGCTAGCTTTTCTGGAAGGTGCTATTTTGCAGGCGGAGGACTCGCTGTTGTTTATTAAACCACCACCAAGGCTTAACTAAGCTGGTTAACGTAGCTGTGTTTGGTTTAGTTTTTAAAGGAGACTCTCTGCTTGTCTGTGCCGGATAATGGCTAATAATACTGCAGTGCTCACAGCAGGCTAGTGAGGCTAAACACACACACACACAATGCGTACAATGAGCTCCTGCTATGTGTCATATATAATATCTAAGAGCCACACATGAAGCACACTTAGACCTTAGCAGCACTGCCTGTGTACAGCATGAACACATTCATCACTGGTGTCTGCAAACACACACACACACACACACACACACACTCTCCTCCAGTTCCTTTCTGCTTTAATGGCATTTTAATTGACTTTTTATCTCTCATTATTATAAGAGTGTTTGCAGCAGCCTAGTGGAGTGCTCTGGTGTCTTCATGTCCTTGTTGTTTCCATCTGTTATGATCAGTTTCTCCACATTTTCCATCACAAATCTGTCATTTACTACGTGCATCCATCGTTTAGAAGCTCCTTTCTAACAACTCTTTGTATTTATAGCTTGTTTTTTTTGCCAAAACAACCAAGATGCATGACGTTAACTCATAATACCACTTCTACTGTTGTCCAACAAGATCCTGCCATCATAGTCTTCCCATAAAATATGTCGTCTTGAGGTATGATATGAGGACATCTCGCTGTGTTTATCTTGTGACTCTCCCTCGTATCATATCGCAGCCGGTGCACAGTGTTTATATTTTGGCTGTTATCAGTGTAGGAGTGCTTGTCTGTCGTAATGGCCTCTGCAGTCTGCAAACTCTTACCGGGTCTGTCAACAACATGGCAGCTCTGGAAGCTCTGGTGCCGGTTGCCAACTGGGCCACCCTCTGAATGACAGTGTGTCCAGGTCATCAGGATGCATCATTGTTGAGGAAGTCTGTCATGCTGCGACAAAGCTGGAAAGCTCTACATGTAGTTTAATAGCACCTACTGTATGTAAATGATTATCCATCCCTTATGGCGCTCTCAGCCTGATAAGAGCTCTCATAAACAGCCTCCTGCTCCGTCATGACATGCATTGCCTGCTTGAAAATCAATACTTTTCCATCACAGAGCGCCCAGATTGGCATGACTGCCCCATCCTCGTCCACTGACATCCACTAAGCTACAGAAATGGACGGACGGATGTTGGAAAATGAACACAAGAGAACGAGCAAATGAAGTGATTTATTGGACAGATGGCTTACCCAGAGTGGTTCAGGGTTTGTATTTAAAGCTGCGTCTAGAGGAATGATCCGACATATGTCTCACATATTGTGCGTATTAGTTGGAAATGTTGCTTTTAAATTACCAATAAGGTAGCCTGTATCAGCGCGCTTTTAATCCCAGTCAATTAGAGCAGAAATAATTAGCTGATTTTAATCGATTAGTTGATCAACAGGAAAACAATCTGCAACTATAGCAGCACTGTTTTTTAAGCATAACTTTTGAACTGTGACGATTTCATCTTATATGATTGTATGAAGTGAATATCCTCACAATAGATTTATTGTGAGTTGCAGTGCCAATACTAGCCTTATCATCAATATTTTATCTCTCTGTTGTTAGCTTCATCTGCGATATCAAATCTCTAATGCTTGCCTACAAAGTAGTCTCCGGTTCTGCACCCACTTACTTGAATTCCTCGTCTGTTGTTCCCCGTCGGTGGGGCGTCCCTCTCTACCTTCAAAAACCTCCTGAAGACCTCCAGCTCTTCAGAGAGGACCTCCTCTCCAACAGTACCAACAACCGGACATGATAAATCTATCCCTCTTCTATGCGAGTAGTACACTGTACCTTGATTGTTTCCCCTTTTTGTAAGTCACTTTGGATAAAAGCGTCAGCTAAATGACTAAATGTAGGAATCTCTAGGACTATGTTGCTAATAGATAATAGATGTTTTAAAATTGGGATGAGGTTAAAAATCTAGTTGTGTCAAAATATTGTCAATATTTTAAATGTTAGTGGCTGTTAAAAAGTTAAAATCTAGTTAATTTTTGTGACTTTTGTTCATCTTTTCTGACATACATTTAAACTGTGGTCTGTGAGGGGAGCAGCTTTCCCCTCTGCAGTGCTTCGTCCCTGCTTTTGATGGCATTTAATTTTTCATTCTTTTCAAAAGCTCGTCTCGTGGTCCTCCTCAGCGTGTACGGTTGTGTCCTGTACTCGTTGGTCTTTTCAGTGAGAACGAGAGAGAGAGAGAGAGAGAGAGAGAGCGACTGAAAGGCAGACACCCACAGGCTGGCTGTTACATAAGTAAATGTGCAAAGGAAGGAGATGTCTGTCTCCTCCACACAGCGACCCGGTCAGGCTGAGTTACTTCTAAATCGGTTAACCCAGATACCCGGGCTTTCGTAGCACACTGCCTTACATAGCACCTGCCACACAGCTGAGGAGGGACACCATGGGGACAGACCGAGGAGAGGAGGCGAAGTGGACAGTATTTTTGAACTGTTATTGATCTCTGAGGATCTTTTTTTGTTTTGTTGTTTTATTTTCGCCTCGGCACGGAGGTGAGCTGCAGAGAAACATCCCGGGAGCTGGTAGGATTTCAATGTTATGCTCAAGGTCACTTCATCAGGGTGGATATCTGCCAACTTATACTTGAATCCTGTGGAGTACCAGAAGGGGAAAAAGGAGAGTGGCTGAACATTGATCTTAAAATGTCGGAGTACTTTTGACTCGATCGTCTTCTCTCTTCTCGAGGAACAAAGCTGCATGGCTTTTTGTTGGGTGTCGTTCTCTCGGAGGAGGGGATCGAAGCAAGTGGAGCGCAGCGAGCCAGGACATCACTCCTCAGTGGGATGACGTGGGTTCGTGCCCTTGTGTCGGCAAGCATCTGCCGGGCTGGAGTGTCTCTGAGCAGGACTCTGAATCTCCACCAGCTGCACTGAGTTCGCTTTGTAGCTGATGCTGCACTCTGTCATCCACATTATGGAGGCAGCAGGACTCACGAAAAAAATACAATTCATCCCCGGAGATCAATAAAGTATCACATTATTGTGAGCTTATGTTGAGTTTTGGGTTTCATGGACATCGTGGGCTTCGTGTTATGCGATATGATCCCAATGTCACGCAAAGACAAAAGGAGTTTTGCAGGGAAGCATTTGTTTTGAATGTCTTGACTCTTCTGCGCACGTTGTGAGGCTTCTTTGCTCAAATACTGTTTGCTCTGTGTGCACAGGTTTAATCGTCACAGCTACACGGCCACAGACATCTGTGTTTCCATGAGAGTGCTCGTTTATTGTTTCTGTCACTATACAGTGGAAAGAAGAAAACATGATGAAGGAGGTAGGAGCATTAGCTGCAGCCGTCGTCTGGCAACTCGCGCGGCTGAAGATTTCTATTTTACTGCACCTTTTAGTTCAGTAACACGCACACAAATCTCTCCAGGTTTTCGAGTGGCACAGACCTGCGCTCAGTCTTCTCTGATATGCGAGCACAACCCCTGTGTTTGTATTACATTTGACCTATGTTGCAATGTTGAACACAGTGAAAAATTTCATCAAAATCAGGCCTGTAGTTTTTTCTGTAAACAAACAAACAGCACCAAAAACATAAGCTCCTTGCTGGAGGTAAAAATGGAGCGTATGAAAGCTTCCAAAACTTTATTGGTACGAAAAAAGGGACAGGTCAGGCAGCGTGACCCCACTTGAGATTGTTAGTTGACCACAGACTTGTCCAGGTTGTACCCCCGCCTCTTGCCCTACGTCAGCTGGGTTAGGCTCCAGCCCATCGTGGCCCTGATGCGGACAAGCGGTTACAGATAATGGATGGATAGTTGACCATAACGTCAGCGAGATGTAATACAAAATTTGTTTTTCCTTTAACCTGTTCTCCTGCACGTGATCTAAATATAGCACAGGATGTGCACTTGCGTTCTACATCAATATGTTTTTAACATCTCATCTTGGAAACGGGATGCTGATGCTATGGCAGTGTATGATGGTGCATCGTGTCGCTGGTTGTTTAAGGAGAGTAATGAGAGATGAATTGCAATTGTCGGACACACAATCATTGGCACTACGTTTTTCGTTCTTGTGTTATTTTCAAAGCGGCGCTCTCTGAGCTCACCGACAGAACGACTAAAAATAACAAGATGGATCAAAAACAGGGCACACTTTGTTTTTCATATCTATCTGCAGTTTTTAGCACAGTGCTTCACTCTTTCTATATCGAGTCTCATAGTAACAGCTGCTGACAACTGTTTTGTTACTACTTTTTATGTCTGGATCTGTTTTTATCATAGCTGCCAGTGTCTTATATCCTCGTTTCTCTGCTCTGGTAACATCTGAAGGCCATGATGTGTCAAAAATATAACATACAGTGGATCATTTGAGTATTCATTTACTCTGTTCCCCCTCAGGTGAACTCGTGGAGCGGTTCCATTGAGATTGGTGTGACGGCCCTGGACCCCGCCGCGCTGGACTTCCCCAGCAGCGCTACAGGCCTTAAAGGCGGCTCCTGGATCGTGTCGGGCTGCTCGGTGCTACGAGACGGTCGCTCGGTCCTGGAGGAGTACGGCCGCGACCTCGACCAGCTAGCCGAGGGCGACCGGGTGGGCATCCAGCGCAGCTCACGCGGGGAGCTCCACCTCTGGGTGAACGGGCAGGACTGCGGCGCGGCCGCGAGCGGCTTGCCGCCCAAGCTCTGGGCAGTGGTGGACCTGTACGGCAAGTGCACTCAAGTGACGGTGGTGAGCTGTGAGCCGCCGCCGCCCTCCACGGAGAAAGAGACAATAGAGCAGGAGGAGGAAGAGGAGGAGGAGGATGAGGAAGAGGATGCGGAGGAAGAGGTGGTGGTATGCGGGGTACGAGAGGATGCGGGGATCACAGCACTGATGAATGTGGCAGCAATGAGTGGAATGTTGAACGGAGATGAAGGTAGGTGGTCGTTTTTTATCAGTGTGGTCACTTTTACCAAACTGTATTCTGGGATTTGTTGTTCTCACCTGTTGTGTCACTCCTCCATGTCAGTGCCTGAGCTTAGCTGCAGTCACAGCAGACCAGACAAGTTTCCCAACAACCTGGACCCTGACACGGGTAAGAAAACGCTCCACAGATCAGCTGATTGATGGACGTTGTGCAGCACATTATCGACAAACTCATTTTCTTCTCCATTCTTCAGTTCTAACGGAGCACCAGCTGTTCGACGTGTTCAACAACGCAATAGTATCTTTTTATCGCTCTGAGGATGAGGGCGGAGGGGAGGACGGTGGAGGCGGTGGAGGAGCGGGAGGCGGCGGCGGAGGAGGAAATTCAGGAACGGACTCCTCTTCCAGAAACGACCGAGGGAGCAGCAGCAGCGGAGGAGGTGCTGTCAACAGCGACAGTGGAATAGGGACAACGGGAGGGAGTGGAGGAGGAGGAGGAGCAGGTGGTGCTGGAGAAGGTGGAAATACTAATAACAGTCCCGCCGGTAACGGAGGGGTCGGGTCGGGGGTTGTGACAGGTGGGATGACCACCAACGACGCGCTGCTCTTCCACGAGAAATGTGGCACGCTGATCAAACTGAGCAACAACAACAAGACGGCGGAGCGGAGGAGACCGCTGGACGAGTTCAACAACGGCGTGGTGATGACCAACCGGCCGCTCCGACACAACGAGATGTTCGAGGTGTTTACAATCACACAACTCAGTGCTGGGATGTCTGCTCATACATGTTTGAGGACTGACAGCAAACAAGCCGGGTGATACGGAAACAAAAGATCTGTACATACATAATCTGTACATTTTCTACATTGATTAATCTGTAAATATCTCAGAGCTCAAAGTGTCATCTTCAGATTTCAGATGTTTAATTTATAAAGATTTCAAAACAAAGAAAAGCAGCACATTTTCACATTTTCAAAAGGTTGAACCAGCAAATATTTGCTAATAATATTTTTGCTTGATAAATGACTCAAACGTTTGATTGATTATCAAAAAGTCCAGTCCATTAATTAACTGATCCAGCTGTTTCACACGATCTCTGAACCCATCGGCTATCGCCTGACCACATTTTAGTCTCTGGGGGCAACAAGCCAAAGTTTCTGGGCTTCCATTTTGTTTTGTTTTTTGTCGTTGCCGCTAATTTTCTGCTAATTTCTATCAACAGATATCTGCGTACGAATGAGGATAACCTTAAGAAAAAGCTAATGAGAAGCTAGATCGCTGTCAGATGACAGCAGATTGGTTCTGAGATCACATTCTGCCTTTTTCCTCAGACTACAAACAGAAACCAGAACTTCTGCTGCCAAAATCTTGCAGCTTTGTCTACAGATTCTGCATTAACATGCAGATATGTGTTTATAGAGATTAGGTTAAGCACCACTAAAAGATAACAACAAAGAATAAAGAGTTATTTGTAATGTTGATATGATAAAGACAAAGAATCAGCTTATTAATACATGGGCTTGAGGCAGATAAAATCTCTTTGTTTCAGATTCTCTGTAGCAGAAATATTTAAACGTGTTTCTGTTCTTTCAGATTCGTATCGATAAGCTAGTGGACAAGTGGTCGGGTTCGATAGAGATTGGCGTGACCACACACAATCCCAACAACCTGGACTATCCTGCAACTATGACCAATCTGCGCTCAGGTAACACACACAAGAGACACTGTACTAAACACAACAGGAGCTGTTAAGTGTGATAGTTATTCTGGGTGTTTTTATATCAGGTACAATCATGATGAGTGGCTGTGGGATACTGACCAACGGGAAAGGAACCCGCAGGGAATACTGTGAATTCAGCCTCGATGAACTTCAGGTTTGCGAAGACACACACACATACACACATTTCATTCTATGACCTGCTGTGCACACGTGTTTTTTTTTTTTTTATAATCTCAATCAACACCTCTCATCCACGTTCAGGAGGGAGATCACATAGGGCTGATGCGCAAAGCCAGCGGAGCGCTCCATTTCTACATCAACGGCATCGACCAAGGTGAGACGCCGTTGCAACACAAGAAGTACTGTAACTGAACTGTGATTAAAGTACCTCTGTCTCCACTCACAACCACTTGGCGACTTTCTTTTAGGTGTTGCAGCAGCCCAGACCCCCGGCGTGGTCTACGGCGTGGTCGACCTCTACGGCATGGCTGTCAAAGTCACCATAGTCCACAACCACAACCACAGTGACCGCCTCAGACGCAACAACGCCATCATGAGAGCTCTATCGCCGGATGTCGGTCGTCCCAGGCCAGCTCTCTCCCTCACCCCTGACCCAGAGGGGCCTGACCGGCTGCTCTTCCACGCCAACTGTGGCCAGAAAGCCGCCATTATCAGTGACGGCAGGACAGCGTTGCGACCACAGTGAGTCCGCCACCCATGTTGTCTCTGTTTACATGCTTGATTTTGATCCTTATGGTTAAATTTCAGGCTCTGATTGATAAGTTTTATGCATTTTACTGGCAAAACGTGATGTGTGACATATAAAAGTCCACTTATCTTGTCTAAGAATAATATTTCTACATGTGGAAACTCTTATATAATCTCGATTGTGCCCATAACGCCTTACTCACATCAGCAACACTGCTTCCACAGTGCGACCGATGACTTCAACCACGGCGTCGTCCTGAGCAGCCGGCCGCTGCGCTCCAACGAGGTGTTCCAGGTTCGCATCGACAAGATGGTGGACAAGTGGGCGGGTTCCATCGAAATCGGCGTCACGACGCACAACCCTGCGTACCTGCAGCTGCCCTCCACCATGACCAACCTGCGCTCAGGTAAAGCGGGGGTTGTCTTCTTTATAACTGATGACTGTTTGAGGAAAAAGATGTTTCAAACAGGAGCTGTGTTGTAAATCTGTTTTATTGTTTTCCAGGGACCTGGATGATGACGGGGAATGGCGTAATGCACAACGGAACAACGATATTAGACGAGTACGGACACAATCTGGACCGGCTGAAGGCGAGTGATATTTCCTTTTTTATATGTCAGCTGACACCCTCTGTCCTCCTTCATCCTCCCATAATGCCGCTGACCTTCTCCTTGGCAGTAATTCTTTTATAAACCTGTAATTTTCCCACTTTCTGGCAGGCTGGTGACACAGTAGGTGTGGTGCGGAAAGAAGATGGTAGCCTCCACTTCTTTGTAAACGGCGTGGCTCAGGGCCCGGCAGCCTGGAACGTCCCTCCCAGCGTCTACGCCGTGGTCGACCTCTACGGCCAGGCTGCTCAGGCCACCATCATGGATGACATGGGTGAGAGAGGGAGGAAGAGAAACGGCTCGATTTTGAACTTTAATTGAAATCCTACTTCTAACTATTTCCCCTTGTCCACCTCCTTCTTTTGTTAGTCGACCTCCCTCCACTCCCAGAGGACAGCTCGGAGGGCCCCACGGCCATGTCGCCCGGGAGCCCCTGCTCAGTAGGCGGGGCCTCCACGACCAACGACCTGCGTTTCCACCAGCTGCACGGCACCAACGCCGTCATCACCAACGGGGGGCGCACCGCCCTGCGTCAGAACTGCCGCAGCGAGTTCAACGACGCTATTGTCATTTCCAACAGGTGCAAAACACTTTTAATGTTCACCGCAGCACACTGTGAGCCACACATCTCACACCGTATTTAGGTTTGCAGACATGAAAGTCGAGAGCAGAGGCTCGCTAGTGTCACACCTTAACAGCTGGTGCAAATGTTAGCTTTTGCAATGCTGATATACCGACATCAGTTCTGCCATCTGTGCCTCAGCTTTAACTTCAGTTACCTGCAGAAAGGGACAGAAGGTGAGAAGGCGGTTTCAGTTTTTGTTAATTTGTGGACAGATTGATTAACAACCCAGCAGAGTGCAAAGTATTTCAAGATCTGAATTGAAGTGTGTCTTTTTGAGCACTCTACTGAGTATTTAGGATACATTGAAGGTATGTTTTTGTTAAAGCCAACCGAACCAGTCATTGTTATTGGTAATGTGGTCAAGTAGTAACAGGTAATGGATAATTTGACATGGTATTTTAAAAGGTGAATAAAAATATGTATTTAAATATATAGAGCTGAGTTTCAAGAGTGAACAGCACTCAGAATTTGATGACCTGCCTCAGGATTTAAACCTGTTTCCTCCTTGCAGGTGCCTTCGAGATGGAGAGCTGTTTGAAATCATCATTCAGAAGATGGTGGACCGCTGGTCAGGTTCAATAGAAGCAGGTGAGCCTTTTCTGCTGTGCTTGTGTTTTTTTTTGTGTTACCAAACGTTAATCTCTACGGCAGCATTTTACTAATTTAAATTTGTTTCATGTTTCGCTGATTTCCTTCCCGTGCGTCCAGGAGTGACGGCCATCAGGCCAGACGAGCTTGAGTTTCCCAACACGATGACTGACATCGACTACGACACCTGGATGCTCAGGTAAAGACGTGTTACTGTATATTTTGCTGTTTATTGACTTCTTAAAACAGTTTTCCAAAACCACAACCGGAGTTCAAATCATCAATTCAAAACCTTCTCCTGTTTTTTTTTTTCACAGCGGAACGGCCATCATGCAGGACGGCAACACGATGCGCAACAACTACGGTTGTGACCTTGACTCTCTGACCACCGGCTCACGGATCGGCATGATGCGCTCTGCCAGCGGCGACCTCCACTATTACATCAACGGCGTAGACCAAGGTGTGGCCTGCTCCGGTCTGCCACCAGGTAAAGAGTCAGAAATTCAAAATCAGGACTGAAATGTAGGCAGATTGGTTTGAGTTAGGAGTTAATGTTTCATGTGATGACTCAATACTTCATCTCTCTCTTTCTCAGAGGTGTATGCTGTGATCGACCTGTATGGTCAGTGTGTTCAGGTGTCTATCACCAGCTCCTCAGGCCCGCTGGACAACAGCCTCTGTACCAGCAACATCACTGAGAAGAGCTTCCCCATCCACTCACCAGGTCAACATCAGACTCTACCCTTGATGTGCATAAAAAAATCAGACATTTTGGATCTATATGAAAACATTTTATAAGGTTTTATGATATATAATGTTCCATGTTAGTGTAAGTATCTATTCTAAAATGAAAGATGTTTAAAAATACTTTGGTGTAAATGTGTTTTTGTATTTATTTGTTCAAAAGTGAGAGTAGATGAAAGGGAGTAAAGACAAAAATATCTCACATCAATTGTCCTCATCTCCATATTTTGTCGTCTCGTGTGTGTGTGTGTAGTAGCAGGCGTTGCCCATCGGCTCCACGGTAAACACGGTAAGAACGTGGTGCTGCTCGGTGAGGGCTGCCAGGCCGTCCGAGTTGGAGGTTACGCTCACGGCATCGTGTTCAGTGCGAAGGAGCTCAAAGCAGACGAGCTGTTTGAGGTAAACAACATAAATCAACATAAATAAACTTTGTCATCCACCTTGACATTCCTGAAATGATGTGCACGTTAGCGTCTTAAATTCCAGTATCTGAATACATTATAATTAACATCACCTTCACTAAACATGACGTGGTTTGTGTTTCTCCTCACTTGCGTCTGCTACTACTCTGTCCCTCTGCAGGTGAGGATTGATGAAGTGGATGAGCAGTGGTGCGGTTCGCTGCATGTCGGCCTGACCACGCTGGCACCTCCGGAACTGCCGTCCTGCCCGCTGTCAGGTCTCTCCCCCTCCCTCCCGCAGCTTCGCACCAAGGTCACCTGGCTGCTCTGCGGCTCTGAGGTCCGTCGCAATGGTGTGCTGCAGCGCCAGAACTACTGCTGCTCACTGGACCGGCTGACAGTAAGCTGCACCTCCCCGCTCTGCAATCACTTCACTCTGAGTTTTGGCAAGCTCTTCACGGCGACCTGCTAGATTTACAATCAATTTAAATGTTACAGATTGCTCGAAGCACAGTTAAATCTAGTTAGAGGTCGTATCAAAGACCTTTACACCCTTAATAATCTCTCATTCTGTCTCAGATTCATTGACAGAGCCCCTCTGGCTGCGTTAAAGCCCTGACTTAACACCTAAGATGTTACCGCAGCTTTGAGTTTGTCACTGCCTGCCAGAGAAGCTTAAGAAAAATCAGTCAGTGTCTACCTCTTCTCACGTCTTCAAACTCAAATATATCACTTCTTTTTAACTAATGACTAATTAAGAACTGCTATGCAAACAAAAGAACAGAAGTTTGCTGAGGAATGCATCAATATTTAACATTTAACAGGCAGAAATGTGGTAAATTGGCAACATATTATATTGATTTTAAGGTAATAAGGGCTGCGGACACACAGACTTGAAGTCCAGTCCCTGAATCCTGAAGATTTTGTGATTAGTGTACAGTTGATCTGAAAGGTACCGAGGATATAAGGTCGATTATAAACAATTAAAGTAGTATCGTGTTATTAATTCTTCTCTGAATATGATTGTTTCTTAGGTTGGGAACCGTGTGGGTGTGAAGAGGTGCAGTGATGACACAATGCACATTTTCATTGACGGAGAGGACATGGGACCTGCAGCGACTGCAGTAGCCAAGGTAGACACACACACACACACACACACACACACACACACACACACATATATATATATATATATATACACACAGTACACAGCTATTTGTCCACACACTACCATCCAGCATCTCTCTCTGGCTCCTCCCAGAATGTGTATGCAGTTTTGGATCTGTACGGGCGGATAACGGCGGTGTCCATCGTGAGCTCTTCGCTGATGGAGGACATGGAAAGCGTCAAGGCGCCCTCGCTGTCCTCGGACAGCTGCAGCGAAGGAGAGGAGGACAGCACCCCTGTGAGAGAGGTAGGAGCATAAAGAGAGGAGAGCGCCGGCGGTTTAAAGAGAAACTCAGACTCATCGTGTTACCTCTTTTCGCCTCCAGGTTGAGACTGAGCCGTGCGCGTTGGTGCCCACCGTCATGGCGTTCCTGGAAAACCACGGCAAAAACATCCAGCTGTCCAACCAGAACCTGACGGCAGCCAGAGTGTCCAGTTACAACCAGGGCCTGCTGGTCACCGCCCAGCCGCTGGCTCGCCAGCAGCTGTTCCAGGTAACTTTACCGTACGGTTTGGCGTCTATATGAGGTGCAGTTAGCTTCGATTCAGTCTGTCAACAGCCTCTCTTTGGTCGCCAGTTTCAGATCGACCGTCTGAACCCGTCGTGGACGTCATCGCTGTCATTAGGGGTGATTGGTCACTCCCCCGACCGGCTCAACTTCCCCTCCACAGCGTGTTGTCTGAAACGCTCCGCCTGGCTGCTGCAGAGAGACTCCGTCTTCCACAACTCCCTAAAGGTAAACACACGCACAGTTAAACACACAGAATCTGTCTGTCATGTCGGAGTTGTTTATTGATTTTTGTCTTACATGACAAACTGACTGTGCTCTCACTGACATCAGCCTCATTGACTGTTTGATTGATCTTTTCTCGTCTTTGTCTCACTCTCTTGCTGCTCTTCTTTCTTCCATTTTCTTTCACCGTCATCCCTCCAAACAATCTTCTCTCGATTTGTTTTTCTTTTCTCTCCCGTTCAAACACTTTTTGTTCTGTTAATCGCCTCAGATATGTGAGAACTATGGTCCTAATCTGGACACTTGCCCGGAGGGGACGGTGTTGGGTCTGCTGGTGGACGCCAACAGTTGTCTCCACCTCTATGTCAACGGCATGGATCAGGGTGTGGCGGCGCAGGACATTCCTTCGCCTTGCTACCCCTTCATTGACCTCTACGGCCAGTGTGAACAGGTCAGTGCTACAGACACGCATACTGTAAAGAGGTCAATTTAATCCTGTTGTTTTTATCTATCATGTCAGAAATGTGTATGAATATAATTTTTTATAAAGGGACAACAACATCTATCATCTATCAACAACCAACAGTCCAAATTTTAAAGATAATCAATTGCAATAATAAAATAAAGCAGAGAAAAGACTGTCTTACATTTTTGAGCAATTGACTAATCAATTATTACTTAGTTACTTACTTAATGAATGCATGGTTACAGGTAACTATAGTAACAAACAACGTGCCAGCTGTGGGTGGAGAGACTGGTGAGACCCGTTGTCAGGGCGACATGGAGAAGGCAGACATGGTTGACGGTAAGAAGCCAGCGGTTACTGTTTACCTTTTCGTTGAGGTTTTGTTCAGTCCTGAGTTTGACCTGTTTGTCGCTGCGTTCTTACAGGTATCAAAGAGAGTGTGTGCTGGACGCCCCCTCCAGAGGTCAACCCCAACAAGACCTGCGAGTACCAGGCACTGTGCTCGCGATTCAAGGAGCTGCTCACATTACCAGGTGAGTTTTATTCCAACTTTTCCACCATAATCTGCCTCAGATCAAAAAAATCACGTAGCAATCATGATCTCTGTCTTCTCCACCGTCCACAAGATGGCTATTTTAACGAAGACGCAAAGTACAACCTGTGCTACTGTGAGTCCTGCCACAAACTTCGGGGTGACGAAGCTTATTACAAGAGGGGAGAGCCGCCCCGGGACTACGCCCTGCCCTTTGGGTGGTGCCGCTTCGCCCTCAGGTGAGAGAATGACCTTTATGTCATATGCATTATAGAGGAGTGAGGTACTACACTAACCAGATATGAGTTTGAGTGGTAATAGGTAGGCGAGTATTTGACTGAGTTCCAGGGTGAAAGTTTATGAAAATGACTGTATACATCTATACGAGGAGAAAAACATAGCAACATAAGTTGTGTCCTTGTGTGTTTATGTTGAAGTTTAAGTAAATCTTAGTTGTAGAGGTTTTTCACTTGCCAACATGCAAAGCTAATCTATTTATTCTTACATTTATTTATCAAGTTTAATGGATAAAAATGTGTCTATAAATGCATGTATCCTCTTTGTGCAGGATCAAGCCCCACTGTGAGGTTTCTAACGCACTGAAGAAGTGGCATATAGCGTATCACGGCACCAGTGTAGGAGCTCTGCGACGCACGCTGGACCACAGTCAGCTGCTGCCTGGTAGGAAAATCACTGACCATGAAGCTGACTTTTTGTTTCTGACAAAAACAGAAGAGTAGCTTCTAAATAACCAGACATTTTGTTGCTTCAGGGACCTCATCCATCTTCTCAGTGTCCCCGGTGAAGGCAGAGGGGCCTAATGGCTACAGCGAGCCAGAGGAGAACAGCGCCCCTGGCAGGGAGGTTCCCAGAGTGCGGCTTTCCCCCACTATGCGCTACTCCGGCATGGAGATCTTTGCCCCCAAAGTGCAGTAAGTCCATGTGGTTCAGAAAATCACTTTTTATGTGCAGAAATCCCTCGTACCCACTTACTAATAGTTCTCCTTTTCCCCATGCAGATTTCAGGACCCTCGTTCTCACCGCTGCCACCAGGCTCAGGTGGGATTCCAGGTGTGTGTGCGTCCCGGCTCCTACAAGGTCGGACCCCAGACGCTTGGCCACAGCGAACCCCTGGACCCTCGCTTCAGTAACTCAGAGATCGAGTGGATCACCAAGGAACAGGGCGGCACGCTCCTCTACGGTCTGCTCATCCGGGTCGAGTGAACGAAGAGACGGGGGAGGCATTCGGGTGGAAGTGAGGAGGGTCCTCCGCATGGAGCTCCTCATACTTTTAATAAACTGACAACCAAATCCAACCCCTGCCTTGAGCGAGAGACTCCTCTGGAATCCAGCTGTTCCTACTGTGGATTGTTGACAATTCAGCATTATTGATTAGTTTATTTTGTTGGTTTTTGGTTGTTTGCTCTTGGACTCTTTTAATGGCCGGGGGCTACGGCGGTTTCAAAGAAGAACAGACACTGCCTGCACTTTATGTTTCGGACACTCGTGGGCGATTTTTAAACTAACTCCTCATCGACACGACACATTAGTTCATTTGCTTTTTGCCACGTTTTTTTGTTCTCATTCTTCCCAACAACATATTTTCTTCCACCCTCACAAACAGCTTATTTTTTTTCTCTTTACTTTTTTTGGCACTTATTTTAACATTTCAATCATCTCTGCTCTGGTCAGTGTTTTCATTTTGGGAGGATCTGTCCCCTGCCAACCTGCACGTTAACGGACCGTCACCTAAAAAAAAAAGACTGAAACGTGGGTCAAAAAAAAAAAAGGAAAAGATAAAAAAAAAAAAAGAGTGACAATGTTTTCAAAAAAAATATATGAAAAAAAAACAACCCAGAAAGACACTTGAATCTGAGAATGAACCCAAGAGTGTCTTGTGATTGTGACTTCTTTAGTGGGGGGGTGGGGAAGATTTTAAAACTGGAGGAAGAAAAAAAATGTTTACACATGTACTATATGTTGCTGTCCTCTTTGTGTCTCCACATTAGCAAGTCTGGCTACTTTATCAGTTTATGTTCTGGCCCAGCATCACTTCTTGAACTGGTCTTGTCAGATAGAAAACATTAGCAGGCTGAGGAGGAAACTGGAAAATGTGTCATAAAAATTGACCCCAAATTGTAAATTTGAGAAATGTATGGCCTTACAGCTTGTGTTACAACAGAGAGGATCCATCGTGAGATATTTAAATATATATATTTACTTCTAGACTTTGTAGATTTTGATACAGGAAACGGGGGAAAAGCATTGACATTTTGGGTAATATGCTTTTCTGTGTTCAATATGAATCTACAGCTAGCAGCTGGCTAACTAAGCTTAGCATACAGACTGTAAACAAGGTGATAAAGCTACTTTTGTTCTCCCTTAACCTACTTAACAGCTCTCCCGAAGCTCGCGAATAAAACTATATATATTTTATATATGTATATATTAGATTTTGTTTGTTTAATTCGTCCAAACAGTGTTTAAAAAAGAGTTAGTTGGCTATTTTACAGTTCTTGGCTAGGCTCGGTTGCCAGGCAACCGTTCGGCACTCTCCGTCGGTTGCCTGGCAACCAAGAAAGTTCGGGCACATAAACCCGCTGTAAAACGGCATATTTTTGGATTAACGTGTCGCTAGGCTCGGTTGCCAGGCAATCATTCGGGACTCTCCGTCGGTTGCCTGGCAACCAAGAAAGTTCGGGCACATAAAGCGCTTGTAAAACGGCGTATTTCGCATTTAACGTGTCGTTTTTTTGTACGGATTAAACAAATTATACATAATATGTTAATTAGTGAGCATTGAGAGGAGCTGTTTGGTGGAGTTTGTTACCTTTGGAGAGAGCTAGGCTAACTGTTTACCCCCTAAGCTAACCGACTCCTAGCAGTGGCTTCATGTTAGCATACAGCTAAAAGAGTAGCATCTTCTCATCTCATAGGCAAGAAGTGAATTTCCTCAACCTGTTTTTAAAGATTGTTAAAAGGACTGAAGCCAAAAGGTTTAAGTGGATTTCCCCACATCACTTCCTCCCAATCACTGTTTACTACATCCCCCTCACACCTCCACTCTGATCTATCCATCACGTCTGGCTCTATTTACCTGGCAGGACCTCCCAAAGCCAAGGAGGAGTTCAAGGTCATCAGGAGGGTGAATCATATGCATCCCATGACCTTCAGTTACGCTGGTGTTTACATGTGAATGTTCATTAATTAGGGCTCTTTTATTTTCAACTAACATCGATTTACATTTGTCAAATGTTTATACAAATGGGTTTTATTTGATCCAGAAACATCTGCCTAATGGTTGATTGTATGTGAAAAGCTCCTCTTTTTTTTCTGTTGCCAATTTGATAAACCTG
This sequence comes from Sciaenops ocellatus, assembly GCA_033000465.1. Classification (NCBI taxonomy): domain Eukaryota; kingdom Metazoa; phylum Chordata; class Actinopteri; family Sciaenidae; genus Sciaenops; species Sciaenops ocellatus. The sequence goes on along the minus strand of CP136875.1, from coordinate 9,871,488 downwards.
CTTACAGACACATGAAACCCCTGACATTTTTCAAAAAAAAAGGCACAGTTTTGATCAGTCAAACTCAATAATTATAATAATAATAAAAAAAGAAGCTCAGTCATCTTCTAAGAGCAGCTGATGGAAGATCTACGGGGTTCGGCAAAGGAAAAACTTCCAATCAAAAAATGTGAAAAATATTATTATATGGGTTATTTATGGCCCAGTGCTGCTTTGTACAATTTAATTTGTATTTTTTTGTTTCTGTATGTTGCGTTGTACAGGCTGTTACATAACAAATCATATCTTCCTGATTTATAAAAAATAAAAATAAACTGACAGACAGACAGTATGCACATAAGGATGGTGAAAGTGTTTTGTTTTTTTTTTTGTTTTTCTGGTATGGGGGCTGTAAAAACAGAAAGATGTCATGAAGAAAAGACAATCTACTGGTGCTTTTGTTTCCTTTTTTTTTTCAAGTTTTATTTATTTAGAGTAGGAAAAAAAAAAAAAAGTCCGGTCACTGACATGTTATTGCAGTGTTGCATACTTACTCAATCACACCTTTTTCCAAAATGCTGTAGACTAATTACTCATTAAGGCCAATAGTGGGTTTGTTTTTCATAGCTTTTTACAGAAATAGCGGCTGCTTTGGGTTGCAGCAGCTCTGTCCTGCCATTAAAGAACAGAAACACAGAAATTTAAAAATGCAGTCAACTAAAAATAAGACAAATTACTAGTTTACTAGTCCCACAAACATATACGATGATAGTATAGTACAATAATGTACCACTGACAGACTGATCGGCTTGTATGATCCTGTTGGGTTGCATAGTCGTGTTTGTTTACTAATCTGTTGTCAGCTTTAAAGAGTTATTTCTGCACCAGCTTTAACTTCTAAATTGGACCCTGAGTTTTTTGTTTTTTTCTTTTAATCTAATCTGCTCAAAGCTGTCAATCTGGTCCCGAGTTCTTCTAATAATTTGACAAATTGAGAAATACACTTTTCTTTAATTTCAAGCATGCGTCTTGTGGAGCTACGCTTAGCATCTTGACTGGAAGCAACAGCAAACGGGTAGTCCAGTCATTGACCTCAGCAGACGAGATGTTTAACATAGAAGAAAAGTCTAAACGTTTGGTTGTATCTCTAAAAATATTTTTATAATCACACAGATATCTACTGTCTACCAAGAGCGATAAATGTTTGCCAGAGGTGAAATCATTTAAATCCAACATTCCTTCTTTCATACTGGACATTGCTCCAGCTTGTGCAGAAGCAGAGAGCACAGCAGCAAACTCTGGAAATATGGTGTTTAAACGGTGGTTTTGCTCCGGGCTAACATTATATCATTCCGCACAGACAGTAGGCATCTGTGAGAGCCCAAAAATACATTTTTTAAAATACAACCCACTGCATCGTTTTTAACTATGAAAGGAATGTACAAAGTGTCGAGGTCACATATGGTGGAAGGGACCCGCGCGCTTTCAGTGTATAAAGTAAAAAAACATTAGCAGCATCTCCAAACCTCAACAATGTACGTGTTGGATCTCATTTGTGGTTTTAAAGGGAGTTAATTATTGCTACAACTACTTAACAGACATCCAACCAGCGCCTGTGCATCTTGACTGGTTGCCTGGCAACATCACTAGACAAGAGGAAACCATCATGTCCAGCTGTTAGAGAACATAACTCTTCCTAAATTTACCAGATATATTTTGTTAATTAGTTTGTTTTAGAGCTGCAAGCATCTATATGCAAAGCAAAGCTAATCACCTCTTGGTTCCAGCTCCATACTAAATCATACAGACTTGACAGACTGTCATAAAGAAAAGGAAATAAAGTGTATTTCTCAAACTGTTTCAACTATTTCTTTAAGACTTCAGGCACAAGGAAGCTTTGATTAAACTGACTGAAATCTGGGCCAGCTCTACCTTTCAGGACACGTCGCTTTAAATCTCAAAAGGAGGGGCAACAATGGTGTTTGCTACAAAATATCTCTAAATAGATGTGAAGAACTCAACCGACCTACTGAGTTTTTTCTTTTTAGTGGGGAGGTCAAATTTTATCGTGCATCGTGTGCATGTTGACAGTAAAAATCAAGTGTTAATGATGAGCTAAGAGGGTAAAAACCTCTAAATGAGCTCAGAGAAGAGAGGAAAAACTGGACAAAGACGGTGTAAAAGTTTGGTTCAGCTTCATTCAAATATACATCTTAACTTCCACACACGCGCGCGCACACATACGTACATACAGTCTTCCAAATATGCCAAAAACCAACAACAAAAAGAAAAAAATCCCACACAGTTTTAAAAAAATAGCGAAAAGTTCTTTGTACACGTACACATAACAACTGTTAACATGTGCCCCAAACCCCTCACGCACAGCATTCACACCCAAACATAAGGTTGTAAGCATCAAGCTACAGTGGGTGCTTTTATAAAAACGCATGTTCACAGTAGTTCAAATAAAATGGCTCTTTTTTTTTTCTTCTCTCAAATAAATAAACAGTTGTGACAAAATGACCTTCATTACAAACAATCGGTGCAGAGCTTCCACATCTTTAGATTCAAACATGTTAAAAAGAAAAACCTCCAGTGAGTCGACTACAGCAGCTGTTTTTTGCTCCCAGATCCGACATAAATAAAAAGGGGGAATCTACAAACACTTGTGGGCGAAAAAACCTCTCCTGAACCCACTATCACACGCACACGCACACACACACACACACACATAGAGCTCATCGCCTCACCTGCTGCACCACATTAGTGACTGGAAAGGTGAGCCAACATGAAGCCTCCTTGTAAAAACCACAGTAAAAGAACCTTAAAAGGTGTTTACAAACTCTTCTTGCACAATAAAACTCCCCTTCTTTTTTGAGCTTAAAAATCCAAGATTTAGCTAGAGTTACTTGGATATGCCATCGCCACCTCCCCAAAAGCTTCAGGTGTCCCGAGGATATTTCCCCAGGCGCTCTTTGACCCCACTTCTCTGAAGAGTTTAGAAACTGATGGACTTGCAGTGAGGTTTGATTTTGAAGGAGAAAGTTTGGCAGTCAGAGGTGAAAAACGGGACAGTTTTTGAAATATTTCAGCAAGGGTGGCGCAACAGAGAGGCGGGGCGGGACAGCAGAACGATGAAGAGAGCACTCAATGTTCTTTTTTTTGTCTCTCGGGGAGGGGAAGGAGGAGGCGGAGGTACTACGAGGAAAGACAGGTGAGAAAAAATAAAACAAGGGATAGGTCTCCCAGAATTCATTGTGGCTGGTTGCGGGAGGACGGTACAAGAGGTTTACAGAGAAAGAGACGAAGGGAGGTCACTAACGAGAAGAGGAGGAAGGAGGAAGGCGAGCAGCAATTTGATTAGAGATTCATTTTGTCTCTCATCATCTACTTTACAGAAGTTTTTTTTTGTTTGTTTGTTTTTCCTCGAGATGAGCAGCTTCAGAACTTCTTGGGACCCCAGGCAGACGCCTGCTTCGGGGCTACACCTGTCCCAAATGTGGGGAAATCCTCCGCACTGCTCATGTCAGGAGCCTGGAAGAGACAGAAACGAAATGTTTGTCAGTTACCCGAGCGGCCAGGAGGCAAATTGACATGGTAACACTTTACAGGTGGCGACGAACAGTGTGTTCATTAAACACAAACAAATAAATCCAAACACTAATATTCAATCCAACAAATCAATACATGACTAAACCATTAATAGGTGTTGGACATTTACAAAAATGAACAAATATATACAATATAAACATCTTTACAAACTCAAACATAGATATACATAAATAAACATGTTTACATAATTAGCCAAACTCCCCACTTCCTGCTGTCCTCCCGGAACTATACATGTAGTGTCACGTCCCCAGTTACCTCTTTTGGTGTGACAAAATACAGTACAAAATATTCAAAATTTTCAACTGATTCAGGTTTGAACAGACAAATCATCAACAGTAATTTTATTGACATTGAATCACGATCCCTAAAACATTCATAAAAGAGTGTCCAACCTTGTTCCCTGCTGCGTTCCAGGGGGCGTCCCGCACCACAAAGCCCTTAGCCGGACCCCCGCTGCTATCATCCATTCCTCCTGCTCCGCCTCCCCCTCCGTAACGAGATGGAGGCTTCATGTACGCCGCCAAGGTCTCCGTCTCTGTCACGCTGAGCATCTGAGAGAGGAAAACTACTCTTTAAACAAGATCAAATGTGATGGTACAATAAAAACTTCCAAGTACAACTAACGTGTGTGTTCAGCTCGCTTGTGTGTGACTACTGCGTCTTTGTGAACTCACATATTCCTCCTCCAGGTTGAGCAGGTGGTCGATGGCGTTGTCGACGGTCTCAGGAAGGCCAGTCACCGTCACCTTGTCGGGCTCGTCGGATCCTGGCTGTGGGAACCGGATATCCACCTGAAGGCGTTAACAAGAGGTTGTTCACGAGTGTAAAACAACATATTAGCTCCTCTGTTTTCATGACACACGCAGAGCGTAAAACTCCCAGACCAACGTCTAACCTTGAACTCCTCCATCAGCTTGCGGATGGCTTTGCCGCGTGCTCCGATGATGCGAGCGTGGGTCCTCGGGTCAAGATGAACATCTTGGCTCACCATCTCCTGCAACTCGGCCACCAGCTGTTGGATGGCCTGACGTGCCTCCTCCACGTTACGTTCGTACCCCGAGATCACGATCAGGTCCTGGGAAGAGTAATATGCAGCAGATACATAACATCATACAACAGTTGTAATCTGATTGGATAAGAGTTGAGCACAACACCACTGGGACTCTTAGCTGTACTGATGCTCATCAACTATTTTAGACTGTAACATGTAACATATTTCTACAAGTAGTTTAAACCCACACAAGGATCAACCATTTACTGCAAACTGAATACGATCAGCTGATAATAAACCTGATCAGCCACCGTCAGTAATCAATACACATTAATCAAACCATTAACTACAAGCAGTTAACGTCCAATGACCTTATCATACTTAACAGTTACCTAATGTTTCTGTAGTGTTGACAAAACGTTAAAAAAATAAACATATTACCAGTTTGGATTAAACTAAAGCTCCCTGCGCTGACACCAAACTCCCTTTCGAACAATTCATTACGTGTCCGTAAAAACACATCACTCTAGAAACACTCGATAAAAGACGTCGACAGTCTTCTTGTCAATTCGTTATACATCAATATAATCCATAAAGATAAACTGTATTCCTAAACTCAACAAATCTGGCTACAATAAGTGCTGGTTGACGGACGAGATATACGCCGAATTATACAGAGCCTCACCGCACTGTTAATTTGCCTTTTAGTCTGATTACCTTAAATGTAAATTAGTTTTTTCAGCCTGATTTCTGCTGTGATTAACTCTGGCACTTGGCCTGCAGCTTCGTCTGAATCACAGCCGTGCCGATATTCAGTACAACAGCACTCCCTCTTGTGCGATATTGCCTAGTAACACACACACACACACACCTGCTGCTCGTCTCCTTTGTCGGGGAACTGGATGCTGACGTCGTGGTCTTTCCTGATCTGAGAGATCACGGCTCCCTTGCGGCCGATGATCTTGGGATGAAACTTTGGATCTACAGACATGGTGACCTTGAAACTGCGCAGGGCCTGAAAAAGAGACGAGGCACCTCAAATATTGAAATATGTGGATATGAACAGTAGAAGAAGCTTCAATTATTTAGCTGCCAGCAGTTGTAAAGATAAGATAACCATGTTGCAAAAAACAGAATATTTATGTGTGTGTACCCTGTCCTCCTGCTCGGCCTGCAGTTCTTTGACCCTCTCGAGCAGACCAACTTTGGCTCGCTCCACGTTTGCTTCCAGGCCCGTCACCTTGATCACGTCCAGCTGCTTCTCCGGCTGCGGCACCCAGATGTTCACCTGCAAAACAATCGAGTACACAATGTATGTAACAGTTTTTCTCCTCACATCACTGTTGCTGCAGTGTGAAAGGCCTCTTGGCCAGAAGATGGCACCAGAGAGTGTGAACTAACCTCGTACTCCTCCATCATCTTCCTGATCCCGCTTCCCTTCTGGCCGATGATGTAGCGATGCAGCTCGTAAGACACTTCGACGTCTTCCGTTATGGGCACCAACGCCTGGTGGAGGAAACAAGTTTATTGTTGAGGAAATGAATGAGGGCGAGGTTAAAAACAAACAGGCAGCATCGTGTCTGTGTGAAGTAAAATGGTGCCTACCAGCAAGGCGGCTTTAGCCAGTTCACACTTCTCTGCACGCCCGCCAATGGTGATGATGTCACACTTGCGAGGGACAAACTCTGCCTCTGGACTGACCTCGCCGTTTTCCTGTGGTGGAGGCTCCTGACCTGCAATTTTACCACAAATACTGGACTGAAAACCCCCGTCTTAAGTCCATAAAGTGACTATCACAGTGTTAACATTACAACAGCAGGTACACTTCTCCTGTGTGTTGTGTTTCAAACCTGTAGCGCTGTCGTCTCTCTCGGGGAACTTAATTTGGACCTCGTGCTCTCTGGTGATGTGCTGGATGCGACAACCTTTCGGTCCCATGATGGCACGGTGGTAGCGCTGAGGGATGGCCACCTCCACGCTCACCTGGGACTCCTGCTCGAGGGGAGGAGACAGCTGGGTAACAACGGTACTGACAGCAAACACGCAACAACGATTACTTTAATAACATGAATCTGAATCTGTATTGTTAGTTCAATGTCTCTTACCAGGTCCTCGATGATCTCCTGGATGCGTTTCTTGGCGGCCTCCACACAATCCTTGGCTCCCTTCAGAGTGACCCGTTGACTGTTGGCTCCCGTACGAGGGAAGCTAACGGCCACACCGCCGTACTCTTCTGCCAGCTCCCGCAGCACCTGACCTCTCCGACACACAAAGTGACGGTGGTGGCGAACATCTACGACCATGCTGTCCTCCACCACGTCGTCCTGGAGAGGGAAGACAACAGAAACAGGACACTGAAGGCTCTTAACTAGTAACGCAAGTCCAGCAAGTCTCTGGCGTTTGTTTTTAGTTTAATTCATTCAAAAGTTTCATTAGATAAATGCAGCGTAGTAATTAATTACCAGGTTTTTGACCAGACTTTCCAGCTCCTTCTGGGCCTGACGAACGGCCTCCTCCTTCCCTACGATTGTGATCAGCTCCTGCTCAGTGTCATCTGGCGACGGGAAGATGATCCGAGCCCCCGTCCTGTCCCGCACACGGCGAATATTAGCCCCTCCACGGCCGATCAGGAATTTATGATACTCTGGTTTAGCCTGAAGCTCAGCTGTGAAGTTGTTGACTTGCTGAAAAGTAAAAGGACAGGAAAGAGATGTCAGTATTTGTGTTCCCTCACTTCTCAGTCATCTTCTGTTCATTCACTCTTTATATCCATCTCCACCTTCTCTTCAGCCAGCTGCAGCAGCTGCTTCTTCGCCTTCTCCACCTCACCGACGGGCCCTCTGATGATGACCTTGTCCGAGCCGGAGCCCTCGGACGGGAAATGGATGTGGACGCCGCCGCAGTCTTCCATGATGGAGCGCACGAGGCAACCTTTGGAGCCGATCAGAGAGTTGTGCAGCTTGGCGGGGATGGTGACCTCCGTCTCTTTAATGTTCGCCTGGAGGGATGAAGAGAGAAAGGAGAGCCGGAGAGTTATTGATACAGAGCGTTCTGTCTCTCCTTGATATTTAAAAGGTTTATTACAACAAATATTCATTAGATCTTACATTTGATGGGTTGAGGTTTTTGGTTATATTGAGATGAATAATGTTTGATTAGTTCATCACATGACAGAAGTTTCATACTACCATGAGATGGCGAGTCACTTTCAATGAGAAAGAATGCAAGATACAGCTGAAAGATCAGGAATAAGCTGGAAAGTGGACTTTGAATTGAGTTTTTCACGTCAGGACATATTCTAATCATACATCCATCTCGTCAGCTGGATAAGTGCATCTTGTAAATGAAGTGTGCATATAAAATTAATTTATTTTAGCATTTTACTGCTAAATGTCTCAATATTTTGTATATAAGTGAAGAAGTACTGTATTTCTGTGCAGAACACAACCAGTCTGATGTCTCTCACCAGTTCTCTCTGGATGGCGAGGATCCGATCTCTGGCCGCCTCACAGTTGCTCTTCTTGCCCGTGATGACGATCATCTCGGAGTTACTGTTCTCTGTCGGCAGGTCGATCTTAGTGTTGGTCTCCTCGCGGATCTGTTGGCAGTAACGACACCAGTCATTTTTTTTGTCTGTTTCACAAACTCTAACAAAAATATTGTCAAATTCTCACCTTTTTGATGTTGGCGCCGCCCTTGCCGATAATGTTTTTGTGAAACTGCTTAAAGATGGGGACGGAGAGCGAGAAGCTGTTCTCAATCTACAAAAGAAAGAAAGCGGCTGTGAAGTCAGGTGAAGGTAGAGAGGCGGAGACAGATCAGGAGACAAAGATAACGGCGGGTCGTACCAGGTCGGCGATGATTTTCTGGAGGAACTTGGCACATTTCTCCACCTCGTTCTTCGGCCCCCTCAGCTGGACGATGTCGCTCTTCTGCGCCGGGTCGGGGAAATTGATAATGACCTGGAAGTGGACGAGATAATACTCTTCAAATTAAATTAGAACAGGATCAAAACAGATTTACAATGATAAACAGGCGAGATAAAGTTTACGAGGGGTCAGGGAGAGCGCTCACCTCAGGGAACTTGTCTCGAACTTCTTTGATCTTTTCTCCCTTTTGGCCGATGATTGTCCGATGGAACTTCTGCTCCACAATCAGATCTTTGGTGCGCTCGTTCTCCTGAAAATGGGGGGAAAAAGCATGCTCAGAGCACCGGCTGCCATAATGAATGATTGAACCAACATAAACTTTGACTCACCATTCTCTGGACCATCTCAATGAGCTCTCTGCGTGCCAGCTGGACTCCTTTAGGGTCTCCCTCGATCCGGACCAGGCCACTTCGCTCAGAGTCTTGAGGGATTCGTACCGATACTTTGTACTGCTCCTTGATTCGATTAACTGTAGTGAATGACGGTGAAGAAAAAATGTAGACTTTATCAGTCACATGTCAACAATTATGAACCACTAACCCCCTGTAGGTCTGAATGGTGGCTGTCTCTGTCTTTTGTGTTTTAGGGTGTAAAAACTTGTCATACCACTCCTGCATCACAATCAATTTCACTGCTTCCCACTGTGAAAACTGATCACAACCAATTGACATTAACTGAGGCATGATAGCTGAAATTACAAACTTTTTACAGCTACCTTTCAGGACTTTATTACAGCAAACTTAAATGTCTGAAGGTTTTAGTTCATGCCAGACTGCCTATTAAGACCCACGTAAAAAATAGACGCCTCTATAGTCAGAGGGTAAAGAGGCTTCATCTGACTCATTTGTCTGACTCAGTATGATTATTACAATGGTGTAATATGCAACAAACTATAATCTATTATCTATTAAAATGTTTTTGAAACCCAGAATTTGATGCAAAAACAAATAAAATGCACAAAATGTGATGATTCGAAGTTAAAAGTGGTTAACATCACACAGTCAGTGGATCATTTTCTCTTAAGCACTTTATCCTGTCATTATATTTAAAAATGGCCGGTCCCACTGGCATTTGAACTCCAAACTTCAGCCGTGTTGATGCCCTAGTTTTGCTTTGTTTTTCTGTTGAGACCAGCAGAACAGAAGTGTACTCACTGTTGGCTCCGTTCTTTCCGATGAGGTGTCTGTGGAAACGCTGGTCTATGATGACTTCAGTGTAGTCCATCCTCACCAGCTGCACACAGGCGGGCAGATTTAAGAATTTGTGACTGAATTTGTACCTGCCCATCAAATATTTATCGCTTTCTGTATCCCTCAGAGTGTTATGAGCCTTTTAGGCTTGTATATTTTACAAATACCTTTTTATTAATGTAATTAGAGATTAACCCTGACCCTCTTATTGTAATAAATATCCTGCGTAGGGCTGCAACTAACGCTTTTAATTATCCATTAATCTGCTTATTGTTTTCTTGATTAATTGCATTGTGGTTTGGTCTATTAAATGACAAAAAATGGTGAAAAATGCCAAAGGTGACGGCTTCAAAGCGGCTTGTTTTGACAGATACAAAGATAATCTGATGCATTTTTGCTTGAAAAATTACTTTAAACTATTAGCTGATTAATTAATCTGACAATCATTTCGTTGACTAATCATTTTAGCCCTCGTGAGTAAAAAACAAATATATTAATCTTCCTGTAACATGCTGTATCACCATTCTTCCCTAAGACTGAATTTTTCATAACAAATTTAAATTTTTTACTGTTACTAAAGTGTCAGATCACTTCCTGAAAATTAAACCTTGTTCAGTTAGAACTTTTGCATGAATAGAAAAATGCTTATGAGATGATCACTGGTGAGAAATGTGTCATATTAACAGCAGAGTGAGTTGTGTTTGCGATATGTTAGTAAGTACTCACCAGGTCCTTGATGATCTCTTGTATCTGGGCCTGAGCCTGTTCCACCTCCTCTGTTGGCCCCTCCAGACTGATGCGCTCCTCGCCGTCTGTAAACTCTATATGAACCTACACGCACACGCACACACACACACACACACACACACACACACACACACACACAAACACACACAAACACACATGCACGTGAATAATCCAATCTAAGCGTGACACAGCTCGATCCCTGCTGTAAGTATCCTCTGCCATGCTGCTGTCACTTGTCAATTTCCCCTCCTTCATCACCTCCTACAGTCACTCTTCACCACTCTCCATTTTACTGCCACTGCAGTACACACTTATCCTACTCGCTCAAAGCATCCTGTCATGTTGTGAGAAGAAAAAGAAAAGAAACGTGTGTTTTTATCTCCCTTTTCTTACCCGCGGTAGCTGCTGTGTGATCCGCCCGATGTTCTGTCCTTTCTTGCCGATGATGAAGCGATGCAACCAGGCCGGTGCGGTCACCTCCACCACCATCACACTCTTCGCCTGCACACGGAGACGAAAGGCTTACAGGTTTTAATCCCGTTTAGATTCACGGCCTCACTGAATTCTCCCGCTCTCGAAATAAGCAATCGCTAATAAATGGTCGGCTGGAAATTAAATCTGAGCTACCAAAAGCTCTGATAAATGCATCATACAACACCTGCTTAGCACCAAACAGTCAAACACAGAGCCAGAAGCATGACAAATAAATGTTAACGTTACTCTCTGTTTACTTCATGGGTAAATAGGCAACCTATATACCTCAGAATAACCTTATAATAAACCAGTGTCATGTTTTCAGCTTGTTCTGCTGCCGGAACTGGCCAAAAGAAAAACATTATTCGTGTTTTAAAGAAGTTTATCTCGACACTCCTAATCATGCACTTTCCACCTTCCCTCTCCTCCTCACCTTTGCGTACACCTGTGTGAGTGCCGGTCCCAGCTTGTCGGGCTCCCCCCTGAGGATGATGGTCTCTGAGCCGGAGTCCAGAGGAGGCATCTCCACCGACACTCCCGTGGCTTCCAAGATCTCCTGCAGGGTGTTGCCCTTTGGACCTATGATGTACTTATGCTGAGACTTCTTCACCTCCACGGAGATGGTGGTGGTCTTCCTCTTCTGCGGGGTGGACGGGGGAGAAGATTAGAAGTGATGAGCGAGCGGGATGGGGGAAAAGACGACGGCGGTGAGAGGAAGGGCAGCGGGAGGGAGTGGGGAAAATTGAAAGCGCGGTGAGGGATGGATGGGAACACAACTGGTGACAGAAAGAGGAATGAAAGACAGGAAACAGGAAGGATAAAGGTTGGAACGAGTAAGGGGGAAAAGGAGAAAATATATTTTGCCTCATACGTCTGTGCTAAATGACATTAGCATTCTCATCCTGTTGTTCTCCGGTGAAATCCAATTTTCTCTCCACATTATCTCCTATCGCCAGCACTCATCAAGTGCACACATACAAACACGCTCTTCCTCTCCACGTTTCATCCATCCATCCATCTTTTATAGTATCTTATAAACTTCTGTGGTCACTGAAAACACACAGTTCGTCTAACTGTGCCAAACACCGTTATTACAGATCAGAGCAAACGAGAGGGTGAAAGTTCATATCTGTGTCTGGCCACAAAGCCCTAAACTAAACTGCAATCTGCTCCCTCACAGTGACTAAAGGATGGTATGAATTACTGAACACATCAACAAAGTGTCTGAATGAATGAAAGAGCAGGAGCAGGAATGTACACAAACAAGTGAAACTCGTCTCACGCGGTTGATTCACTTTCATTATCGAGTTTCAGTTATCAGCTTTTATTTAGTTCCTTCATGATCATGTTGATATTTTTGAGCGTTTTTCAGTTAGAATTCTTTGAAATGTTGATGAAAAAGACAAAAACTGATAAAAATAATCAAATAGTTTAGCACATAAGCCCTGAAAATACAAGATTTAGACAAATAAATAAATAAATATATAATATTAAAGACATAACAAAGGGCAGTTAACAGTAGCGATAGAGGCAAACATGAGGAAAGAGAGGAGTGTGTCATGAAACGCTGCACTTATATGATATGTGTCTTTACAGTTTGTTCAGGACAGTCAAACAAATGCAGTTCAATTAAGAACAAATTGAAATAAAAGCTCTGCTATTTAAGCTGTTGCTAAGCCACTAATCGCTTTAAACTCAATCAGGAGCTCGGGTAAGTTAGTTAGTCAGAATGAGGCTGTCCGATCACTGGAAAACGCTCAAGAACAAACGAACCTTGTCGTCGTAGATGCTCCGGATGCGGCTGAGTGCCAGGGCGACGGCCTCCTTCTCCCCGGTGATGACGATCTCGTCCTTGGGCAGGCTCGGCGGCGGGATGCTGATGCGAGCGCCCGTCTCCTGGCTCAGCTCCTGCACCAGGCGGTTGTGGGCGCCGGCGATGAACGGGTGGAAGGCCTTCTCCAGGGACAGACGCTCCACTGCACGCTTATCCTGGAGAGTGAGGAGGAGGAGGAGGAGGAGTCGATCAAACAACAGAAAACGTAAATAGTGGTTTTCCGAGATGTTGAAGATGACTGCCATGATTAGAGCCCCGCGGCTGACCTGTTCAGCAGAGATCAGAAGTATTTCGTGGCGAGCCTTCTCGATGCCCTCCTTGGTGCCGGTGATGCGGATGTTGGCGCTCGGGTCGTCGGGACGTGGAATAGCGATCTTGGTGGCGGTCTTCAGCTCCAGCTCCTGCAGCTTCTCACCGTTCTTACCGATGACGAAACGATGGTGCTCCTTGGGGATGGCGACCGTAGCCGAGGCCTGGGTGAATAAAGTGAATTAGATGGCAGATAAATGGAGATAAATGATCGGAGCAGGGCACATTATCATGCCTGAAATGATTTCATTAGCATTACATAGATCTCTCTTAGGGGTTATTATTCAGACATATCCATAAAAACGCACAACTGTTGACAGCGCAACTTCAGTTTCCACATTTGTATATTAGAAACAGTAATATTAGTTTTCTAGTTTATCACATTTCTACTTTACCAAGGACAGTAATTAAATAAAACTCAGCAGTAACTATGAAATATGCGAGTTTCCAGCAGGTAAACAACAACAAAAGCATTCAACCTTGCCAAGAGGACAGAGTGTTTTCTGCACTGTTATATCAATAACTGCAGCTCAGCTAAACAGGTGGACCTCGGTGCACAAATTGAAGTGGAAATCAGCATGTTTGCTGCTGAAGCTCAAAGAGGAGAGGCCGTGTCCTTGGGGAGCTGACGGTCACTTTTCAGCGGCCTCCACGCGCAGAGCTGCAGCCGGAACTAACCATTCTTGCGTTAGCTTTGGATTGAATGATCTTCTAAAATAAACCACGGTGATATAACTCTGGAAAAAAACAGCAAATACCAATAAAAGTAACAGATAGTCTCATAAAAACTCCTCTGGTCCCATTCATCAGTTTAAGTGGTGAGTCTTTGTTCTTCTTCAAAGAAGCATCTGTTACTCTCTGTGGTATTTTTCAACAGTATTAACTATCAAAGCAAAAAAAGGTTGTGAAACTCATTTTTCAACATTTCAGTCACTTAAAAATAGACTTAGAATCTCTAAAAATGATTCAACACCAGCATATGCATCTATATATTATCACACAATGTATCAAGATGAAGAAAGCATTTTTAAATTAACTCATAATGAAAATCTCATGACTGCAACTGTGCCACAAAGTTTACCAATTAAATCACAAAAGAAAACAACTCATCTTCATTTTTATTCTGCATCTTTGGAAAATCAACTTGCTGCATTAGGCTAGGCGAGTGCTAGCATACTCTCTGTGCAAAGACAGGTGATCCACGCTGAAGTGAGGAGAAGGAGACGGGGATGCAGAACTGGACCTAAACGCCGGGAACGTAAGCTCTCTCCGCAATCAGATGGAGGCGCTAACGGCGCTAACCAGGCTACAGAGTGAGTATGGAGAGTGTAGCATCACAGAGACGTGGCTGAATGAACTCACTTCGGACTTGCCGGTCACTCAGCTTTCAACTTGTGAGAGCAGACAGCTGACGGCAGACAGGAAAGCATGGAGAGAAGCTGCAGGAAGGACTCAGCCTGTCGTACGTGGGGCACACACTCTAACAGCTGAGCCACCAAGGCGAGTACTTTCTTATCCACCTTGTATATTGTGAGCTGCTGTAACAAGTGAATTTCCCCAGTGTGGAATCAATAAAATCTATCTTATGTTATCTTATTTTATCTACTGAAATTTAACTTTAATTCACAACAATAGTCTTTGCTTGTCTTGCTTTTGATGAAGAATTACATGTAATAATCGTACTCTTATTACGATGTTTAGAACTTTTATTACTGATTCTCTGAGCATATTTTATTGCTGCTTTTTACCTATTACTGTCATGTTTTAGAGTTACTTTTGTTATGATGTCAACTGGCCACACTTGTAAAGGAGGGCCCCTGTTCCTTAAAATCTTTCTCTAAGTGGAAATAAAGGTTATATATTCTGCTTAACCTTTATATAGCAAGAAAAGAAAACATATGAAATAGATCTGGTAAAGAAAAACACCTGCTATGCACTCCGCATCCAACAGCCTGCTACAGTGATTTACCTGTGTCTGCAGACGAGCTACGATTTCCTTGCGAGCCTTCATGACAGAGTCCAGTTTGCCGGTGACCATGATGGACAGCCCCTGGTCTTTGGCCAGAGACAGCTCAATGTGGGCGCCGGTTCGCTGCATGATGTCCAAGCACACTTTGGCCTCCTCGCCCTCTCCGAACTGGCTGTTGTCCTTGTAGCGACGCTCCTCCAGTGGCACGTGGAACACCTGCACACAGAGCAGGTTATAGAGGAGGAGAGGAGGGTCAAATTTCACACGACGCGTCTCTTTTTTTGCTTATGTTACTGTAACAGGTGCATCTTATTGACCAGCTCTACTGCAGTTAATGTTATTACAGTCGGAGAAATATCCTGAGGAATGAACAGCAGACACTCACAGCATCTATCTGTGTAAAATCTGGAGTGCCTGTTTATGTATGTGGCTGCCTGACTAACCTGGGTGATGACCGAGGCTTTGATGGGCCTGATCTTGCTCCCCCACGCTGACGCCGGCTCCCCGGCCTTCTCCCCTGGTGCCCCCTTCTCCGGCAGTGGAGGGAAGGCCTCCAGGTAGGTGGGGATGTAGGCCTCATCCTCTGGGACACAGCCTGGCCCGGAGAGACAGAGATGAATAAGGCGAGGTTGAAGGTAAGGATGGAAGAAGAAAACAGTATGCATGTATAGAGGAGGGTTATTAACATTAAGTACACTGAGAGGAGAAATACAAGAAAACAGAGAATGCAGAGCAAAGTTTACCTGATCTCTTGGGCTTATGAGTAGCTAACTAGCTCAGGCTACTGGTGTGAAACCCTTTTAACAAGAGTAAAAACAGGTAAGTAGATGACCGGCAGACATTACCTGTAATCTCCTGGTCCTTGAGGCCACTGCGATGCTCCGCAAAGCTCTCCGGGGTCAACACAGCCACTGAGCTCATGGTTTAAGAGTTATTCCGCTATTCCACTAAGACAAAGACAGAGAGCAAAAACAAAGAACAAATCTATAAAGGAAGAGGAAACTAGAGGGTGAATCTGGGTGACATTTCATATTCCTAAATTACTAACTGCGTGATCTAACAGGAAAATACAGACGCCTGCTCCAAAGTGTGCCTCTTGTATTTGTTCATCTTCCCTCCCTCGATTGCACCGGTGTGTATTTTCTAGAATAGCTTTCCACAAGTCCCAGAAGATTGAGGCTGCCTCTGTGGCATTGCTACACTGCACCAATGCTGCACGTTACACCTGAGATGCTCCAATTAACACTTTTACAAGCCTCAGACAAACACACGGTGCCACAAAGCCCCAAGGACAGGGTTATCACAAGTCATACGCTGAAGCGCCGTCCTAGACTAAAAACAACTCCTGCTGACATTCCTTGTGATGCAGAATCACAGGATCGTGTCGGGATCTTCCCTGAGCATTTAAGATTTAAAAAAACAAGACATACAAGTCCTTGAAGTGCTCCTCTGAATGTGCATGCCTTGTGAACGCAGAGACAGTCTTGTGATTTGGGGAGGAAATTGCATTTCTAATAGCTGCTAACTGCTGGTGCAGCAGTAAAATAAAAATCATTAGGATGCTAAAAAGCAGACGTTTACTAGAATGTCATAAAAATCGGTTTTTACCTTCAAGATGTTACAAAATATGGGTTGAGCGGTCTAGGATTATGGGAATCACTCGTTTTGACGCAATATTATTGCTTGAGTGTCTTTGATGTCTCATAAACAGGCATGTAAATCCATCCCCTCGCCATGTGACGCTTCTGGCTGAGCACAACAGTGACTTTGTGTTATTATCTCAGATCTGCGAAATGTTCCAGCAGGATTGTTTCTCCTGAAATGTCATTATGTGTTCCCAGTGTGCATTCAAATTATAGCTGCTATGTGAAATCCGCTCCAGCTGGTAAAGATGATGAAGATGCATCTCAACGAGTAAGAAGCATGTCTTGTGGCGAAATATTGCGGGATACAGCAACGCTAAGTTGGAGCAGCGAACGATCCGATCAAGCAGAAGTAGCTTAGACTAACTGTATTGTACAAAGTGAGCCCAGGCTTACCTGCAAAAGGTCAATTGCCAGAGAGTCCGTCCAGTTAGTGGCTACCGTAGGCGCTTCAGTGTGAGTGTGTGTTTCAGCTCCTGGGTGGAAATAAAAACAGACTGAATGTGAACACTGTAAATCAAAAAGCTCTACAGCACGGAGGATGGGTTAATACTGTAAACACCCACACTGCACTGCACCTTATACTGTCTGGATCTGATTCACTCTCCTCCTTTCTCTTTCTCATCCCCTCCCCTCTGCACATCTCTCTGCCCGTCGTCCCTCCTTTTTATAGTTTCACAAATTCAGCGACCCAGGAAATATGTGTTTGAGTCCATACTGTACTGGATCAACAAAAAAACATGACGCCCCCTTTGTAAGTTCAACCCGTGGGGTCTCAGAAATAACTGTTAATAACTCGTGCTGTGCAGGTGAAGATTGGTCAACTTTGTTTTAAATTCTAGTGGTGATCCAGAGGTTTTCAAAGATACCTAAATATGACAAAAATGTGTACAAAGCGATAAAAATCTCACCGTGTGAGAGCATCATACAACTTCAGCAGTAAAGAGCTGGAACAAGCTGATACAGAATACATACAGACACTGTCAAATAGAGCTTAATGCTACTTAAGAGGAAATAAGGAGAGCTGAACTCAACTACTGTGCATGCATTTCCATTTTAAGCTACTTTAGACCATATTTCACAGGCAGATATTGCACTTTTTCCACATGTCTATCTGCGTGTATTTGACAGTAATAACTACTTTGCAGACTAAAGCTGTAATGAGCTTATAAAATATGATGCATGGCTGCAGATTAAAGCACTCTATAGCAAATAGAGTGGCTACAATTAGCTCCAACTAAACTAAAACCAAACAATACAGTCAGATGCTACTTTAGATTAATGCAGCACTGCTAATTAATGCAATTATAACGTAATTAAACTGGCACATAATGAGTACTATGAAACTTTGAGTGTTAATACTGAGGTAGGCAGGACTTTTAATCGTATTATTTTATTACATTGTGCTCTTGCTGTTAAGTAATTAAGCTCAACACTTCTTCTACTGTTTGTTCAATTAACTAACTATTGCCGCAAGCCTCCCTTTGTGGATCACCTGCTCCCACAATGTAGCAGACAAAGGACACTTAGCTCTCTGTAACGCGGTTTGACGCTAATTAACAGCAGCTCTGACTATAATTAACGCTTTATTATTAATTTACAGACATACAGACGGTGTAATTAATCCACCCGTTCACCGTGCTACGGCTAACAGCTCCGCTAATCGCGTCTCCAGCTCTCCAGCCGACCAACGTCTTTACCGTTAGCCGCGGAGGATGCACTGCATGGCTGGTCCCCGTTAGCTGCAAAGCTACCTTAACGTCCGCCACCGATGCTAAAAATGCTAACAAACAGTTAGTTGGCCGGGTTGGTTAAGCTATAACACACATCGCTGTAGCTCCGACCTCAGCCTGGGGGATGATTAGGCGCAAGGACTTTCTGATAATCGGCTAAAAAACAAGCCACAGGCGGGACAGATAACCAGCTCCAGCTCGCTAGCTCCGGGGGCGCTAACCTTTGCTAACCCGTGGCCGCTTCTCTCTATAGTCGAGCCGGCTTCCTCGCTAGCACACACCTAAAGGCACTTCCTCCATCCACGGTGTTCACGTTTAAATAGAAAGCGAAAATGAAGACAGAAAGCCTTACCTTTCAGAGAGAAAATGTAGCAGAGGGTGTATGTTTGACAGGTGATGGTGTAAACACAGATGTGATTGGTCCAAGAGCATTTCCTCTGTCGGCGGAGCGATACACTGCATGCACTGCGACTCACAGAGTATAAAGGAAAATGCCGCAGTATCTTTGCGCAGCAGGAGCATCCAAGTTAAATAGACCCGCGTGGATTTAGTCTCATTTCACTCAATCTGGTGTTTTTATCGGGTAGTAAAAGAGTCACATTTGGTGTCCTGACTGTTAATCGATAAGTGAAATAATCTCAGACGTTATCTGCCCCGCGTAACGTCTCACGTCTATCAAACTGACCGGGTCTACTTCTCATTCATAATGGCCTGTATGCTCCACAGCGCAGCAGACTTTGACTGAAGTTATATGGAAGTCCAACATCTCCATAGATAGATGGTAAATTATAAATTATATAAATAAAAACACTAATAATAATAATAATAATAATAATATGAAATAGTAATTAAAAATGTGACTTTCTAAGTCATATTCTGTGGTAAGTCAAATTATAGACACTATAAAGAGCATAAATTAATATCTTTAGTTGCAAAAATAAAATTAGTAGGTAAACATTTGGACTTACAGAATAAAATGATGAGTTACTAAATAGAAGTTGTGATATAGTAAGTTATAATGATGAGATAAGTACAATATTAAAGGCCCAGTGTGTAAGATTCAGTGAGCTCTGTGTACAGAATGAATTAAATATAATATATAACTGTATAGTGCCACTTGCAGTGGTTAGTGCTGTCACCACACAGCAAGAAGGTTCCTGGTTCAAATCTTTCTGTGTGGAGTTTGCATGTTTTCCCCGTGTGGTTCTCTCCGGGCTTCCTCCCACAGTCCAAAGACACGCACTTATTTGGTCTAAATTGGCCATACGTGTGAATGTGAGTGTGAATGGTTGTTTGTCTGAATGTGGCCTGTGATGAGCTGGCGATTTGTCCAGGGCGTACCCCGCCTCTCGCCCGAAGTCAGCTGGGATTGAGTCTCAAGGTTGGAAGTTCAAGGCACTTTAATACGAGCTTGGATCCATCTTTACATGCAAGAAGAGTGGACAAAGATACAGCTCTCTTACTGCCTCTTTTATACAGAGTTTTTGCTATTTCATGTGGAGGTGGCCTCTTCTCTGTGACCTAAGACTGTGCCTAAGGCTTGTTTTCAGACAAAGGATGCGTCTTCAACGATAAATATCCTACAGGTCATAGGTCACATGGTTCACCTAGAGTGCACACCCTATATTAAGAGAAAAACTTTTATATATTATATATACAAAAGAAAAAAATGTGCATTGTGCAATCTTAGTCAGTGAATTAAATGAAATGAAATATTTAAGATACTAAAAGTCAGAATTATGAGGCAATATTTTGAGTTGTAAGCTAGTTAGTAAAACTGTTGACTTACAAAGTCAAAATGATGAGACAGAAAATTCAAAATTTGGATTATTGAGTTACATTTTTATTAAATAGTAGAACTTTTTTTTAAAATGTTACTGGTAAATCTGTTATTTTCTTGTAGAAGTCACACAGTGTTGCAAATATTTCATTTAATAATAGTATCTTTATGATCATGACTTAATATTCATTTATTTCTCCCTGGCACAAATGAGCTTCTATAAGCTATTGATTTGCTGACTTTTCTTGGACTTCTTGTATGGTAGAGAAAACAATAAAACATTTAAAATAAACTATAATGTCTTCAGAATTCAGTCTCTCCGTTTTAATGTCACGTCTGTTCCAAACTAAGGCACTAGGTGGAAGAGGGATACAAAATTAAAATACAGAGGTGAAGGGAGGGACGCATGCACTGGCCAAGCACCTCCCTCTGAGCACCTGTTATAGCGTCTAATTTACCATAAATAGTTGTTTACAGGTATCATATGAATTCCATTTACAGGCAGGGGTCACCATGGTACTATATTATGTCATTAATCAATATTATTTATCTAAATTTGAATTTACTGTAAGTAACAAACAAATACAACATAATTTAATACTCGTGTAACACCAACCATAAAATAAAATAAAAAAATACTTAATGATTTGTTAGAGTTTCTGAGGCGTTAGTTAGTAGATTGTACGACCAAAGATGCGGCAAGTTTACAATAAACAGCCAGGAAGTGCTCCAATTGTGAAGTTTGGATTTCAAAATAAAAGTACTAAAACGAAACAATAAAGGCTAAATCATCAAAGCAAGATTGTTGGTTGATAATATAGGATCTATTATCATACAAGAGTAAATTGGTAAATCAAACAAATACATATAGATTAGTTTATTTTTAATTGTACACAATTTAATGTTTTCAGTCCTGAATTCTGATGATTTGATGCAATTGTGAATCTCATGGAAATTACATTAAAATTCCTATGTGTGAATAGACACAGGTTCCCCTTAAATGGTGTGCATCAACACATACAACACATTTACAGTATAATCTAACCTAATCCCTGATGATTAAAATAAGTTAATTCATCCACAAATTTTTATCTGGAGGAACTGGGGCAGGAGTAGCTCAGTTAATATCATTTGAACGGGTGAGGTATATATAAATTCACCCTCAGTACAGTTGTCATGAACGAGGAAATTAGCTATAGAGACCAAAACCGTTGCCTGAACCAGGCTGTAAACATGTTTATTTCTGCTGTGAAGTTTGACTTTTTTACATGGGGGCTTATGGAGATGGACTCATCTCTGTAGCCAGCCTCAAGTGGCCGCTCGAGGAATTACAGCTTTTAACACTTCCGCATTGGCTTCACTTTCCAGCCACAGAGGTTGCCACTAAATCCTACATACTGCACCTTTTCTTTGTAAAGTTACAGTTATAAAATAAATAGATAACTTCTTGTGTGTGTTCTTAAAGGTCCAGTGTGTAGAATTTAGTTGCATCTAGTGGTGTAATCTCTGCATTGCAGTCTCCTCACATCACCCTCACCTTCCTAGTGTAAAAGAGAAACAACGCTTAAAAGGCTCTGTCTAGAGTCAGTATTTAGTTTGTCTGTCCTGGGCTACTGTAGAAACACGGTGTTTCAAGATGGCGGCCTCCATGAAAGAGGACCCGCTCCCACTGTAGATATAAAGGAGAATTTTTAAGCAACAAAAAATAAAAGATTCTTATTTAAGTCTCAAATCTTACACACTGCACCTTTAACATCCAGAAAAGCTGCCATTTGTTGTTTTTAGACTTGGTTTAAATCGAGCTTTTATTTTGAAATCCATCACCGGAACCTGTAAACATTCCCGTGTGTGACTTGGCGGTTTTTCTGGCCCTCAGGGGGGTTGTTACACTCCTACCTCCCGTCCTCTTCTCTCATACATGCTGCTGGTAACAAAGGAGACAACAACAGAGGGATGGTGTGTGTGCTCAGACAACAAGCCTGTCACAGAAACAATAAGTAAACTGAACCGGGTCGCATTTTAAAAAAATGTTTTAATCAACGGTTTATTTAACGACCGTTATGTTTAAACCTCCGCGAGACCACCAGTTAAGTTTAAAGTAACGTAGCTGCTGCGTCCCGGGGCCGATTTTAACCTGAAGCCTTTTCCCTGAAGCTAACTATATTGGACTGCCAACACTAGAGACATGTCTGAATAACATTGGTGAGTTATTTTTCTTTTTATTTATGTGTGAGATTAGTTCATTATTGGTGGTGTAGCGGGTGGGGTTTGGTTGACTGTGCCCGTGTAGGCACCTGTTCCCTCCGGGTAAACCGTTGTAACACTCAGCTATGGTTTGTATAAGATAATAATGGCTTAAATAATTATTTTAACCTCAATATTAGTACTGCAAAATATCTTTTAGTTGCGTGTCTTGACATAAATTCACATTTTGTTGATGTAGGTGGGGTAGCAGAATGTGAATAAGCCATAAAATAGGCGATTCATTGGTATTAATAAAGCCAGACTTTGAATTTTTAACATTTTAATTCATTTTTATGTTGATTAACATACATAAAATGGACACCCAACAGGCTAGACCACTACTGGCATCTTTAAGGCATCTTCAGCTCCTTTTAAGACCAAACCAGTATATTTCTAATTACATATTTACCTATCACACAGGTCAACAAACTGTATTTATTTATGTCTTTTTTCCTGTCCTGTATTCCCACGCCTTGTTTGTGTGTGTGATAGTGTGTGTGTTTTCCTTTTCGACACACCTTTTCCGCCCCCTCTTCCTGTCCAACGTGGAGCCTCCATCCAGACTCATCACATGTATTATAATGGTAGCTCTCTCTTAAAGCCCCCTTACCCCATTTTATATACACACTGACCCTTTAGGCTCCAGAGCAGATGGCTTACTGTACACACACACACACACACACACACACACATAGAGAGAGTGTATTGTGTTAATGGACACCCTCTTTAAGCACTTTAAGGATTGTTCTCAAGCTGATTTAAGTGATCACACCATATCTGCTATGTATTGGATTTACCGGGACGAATACACTTATTGAAAATGAATGACTGACCCACTGACCCAGCCTGAGTGTGTGTCTGGGGTCCAGTAGACTGGAGGATGTTGCTGTTGAACTAACCAGGTCAACAGAGCAAAGGGAGACAAAAGGCAAGTGAAGTCTATAGGTGCATTAACTCACAATTCGACTGTGTCTAGAGGAGTGCTTTGTGAGTGAACACACCCTTTGTGTGTCACCCTGTGGGCAATGATAATAGCCAGAGGGCCAAAGCTAAAACCTGGAAAGACCTACTTTACACCCACACACACAAACATTGCTGTCGTAATTATACAATAAGTACGGAGTCGTTTTTACTCTGAGCGGTGGAACTTGTAAATCAAGAAACTGAAGCAGAGAACATGAAAGCATGTACAGGGTGACGGAAATCATTTTTTAAATTAACATCTTAAATGTTTCCACGCCATACATTCCCTCCTGATGTGATGTTATAATCAGTTTTTCCCATCCAACAGCCCAGCAACATTTTCTCTCATCAGATTGAAACATGAAACACTGTCTGTCTCTTTTATTACAAGCTCACTGACTGTGAAGCACGCACACCCCGTTCGAACTGGTCCGACTAGCTGGTGCACTTTCTCAGAAACAAACGCATTACGTGGTATTGACTTTAGTGAGTGTGTGAGGGGAAGACTCTTAGTTAACCGCCCCAAAAAGTAGATTGTGCTTGTCTGTGATGTTTTTATTTAGGCACTACTGTTGATGAATTTTTTGGTCACGACTGAAACAGCTTTTAATCTTTCACAAAGCAGTGCAACACTTTGAAATGGGTGTCCAGTTATTTAATGATGCTCTTGTATAAAGTTGGGGGACTTGCAAGAAACAGACTTAAAAAATAAAAGTCAAGATCTATACATCAGAGGCTGAGATAACCTGACTTTATGACTGCAGTGTGGGTCCTACATTTCCCAACATGCAACCAAATACCGTCTCATTTTCTTCTACTCCTTGCCGAACCACAGACAACATTAAACTCCTGTTTTCCCCATTGACATTATAAAGAATGGACAGCGTATGCGTGATGTCACCCACAGGTTTCTAAGAAGTTACTTACCTGTCAATCAAAGCGTCCATGCTTTAATTATTCATAACTTTAAGCCTTAATATAATTTGAAGAGGTGAGTTATTTAAAAAATCAGACTCAGTACAGTTGTCATGAACGGGGAAATTAGCTATAGAGACCAAAACTGTTTTTTGTACCAGGCTGTAAACATGTTTATTTCTGCTGTGAATTGGACATTTTAACATGGGGACTTATGGAGACTGACTTGTTCTGTAGCCAGCCTCAAGTGGTCGTTTGATGAACTGCAGCTTTTGGCACTTCAGCATTGAGTTCACTTCCCAGCTACGGAGGTTGCTGCTTGGTTTTCCCAAGATAAGCAGTGCTCCTCGTGCCCTTTTAACAGGCTGCAGTTTTATATTTGTGTTCCTTATCAGCAGCTGCTGCTGAATCGGACTGCATCTAGCAAATATTTTCATTGGCGATTAATCTGTTTACCTCGACTCAACAAGTCTTATTTTTTCCGAACAACAATCCAAAACCCAGAGATATTAAATGTTCAGCAATATATAACCAGGAAAGCAGTTTAATTTCTGGCATCAACTAAAGGGATTAATCCACTGATTGTTAAAGCATTTACTCTCTGAAATAATTAGTGGATTAATTAGTTAATCCACCAACAGAAAATGCATTAACTCCAATTTGGCTTGTTAACAAATGATTTCAGGTCATTCATCAACACATAGCTGTTGAGATATTTCAGTCTGGACCAATCAGTGGTGCTGCTAATGTGGCTAAAATATCAGATACTTGGGGTTCATATGACTGCCAGCTGCTTATTATCGGTGTCTGTGACAGGCATCTGCCTTTTTAAAAATAATTGCAGGCTAAATGATTAATCTATTAATTAAAAAGCACAATCACCACACTAATTCTTTATTAAGTTAATTAAGTTCTCCTCAAGCAACTGCTGCTGAAAGAGTCACACAAAGCCGTGGAGACACGTCGTTTTCTGCTCTGTTTTCTGCATGACTCAGAAGATGACTAACCCTCGTTCGGTTTGGTGTTGCATCAGCTGTTGCACACACATCAAGAAATACACGGTGAGAAGAATCTGCAGCACGGCCATTTGGTTTCCCCAGAATGGAAATTGAATTTCACTTTGTTGTCGTCATGTTTCTTTTTATAGACGGCCAAAGAAAGGCTGAAAGGAGTGCCACGTTTGACTGCTTCATTTGAATACAGAGATTTATCACTGTTGCAAGGATCAGTGTTTGTACATCTGTAGATTTTTGCAGTGCATACATTGCACACTTGGGGGTAAATATTTTAAACCCTTGACATCTATGTAAAGATCTCAGAAAATGTTGGAGCACAAGAAAATATTCAAGGAGTGTACAAATATTTTCAGGGCACCTGTAGGTGAACTGAAAGGTGAAAGATTACAGAGAGCTTGAGGCTCTTCAACCTGCCATGGTAACAGCGGACAGGGTGGAGTGATTATAAATGTATATTTGTATTGAAACAGTGGTTAACTATTAATTGAATTACACACTATGTCATGAATCATATGCCTGTCTGCTACACAAGAGCAAACTGAAGAAGAATTGACATTTATTTGACTGTCTGACTGAAGATCAAGTTGTAATAAAGTCATACCGAGACCGGAGATCCCTCCAAAACCATCACTATAGTCCGGCTCTGCTCCTCTGGAAGACCTCCAGTAGTCTGACTCTTACTATAGTCACTTCTCTGAAATGGAAATCTAATCTTTGATCAGCATTCCTGCTCTGATACTGCTGCCACACTCCAGCCATCAAAGCAGTCAAGGAATAAACAATGCCTGTCAGCAGTGAGTCATTACTAAGTAACATTTTGAGGAGCTGTACATTCATATTGAGGAACTTTGCAATGTAAAAATCAATTATCTGTAGCTGTTCTTTTCACAGTACTCATTATCAGTTGTTTATTTGTGGGACTGTGCTCCTTACAGTGCAAAGTTCATAATCCTCTGAGGCCTCCTACTGCAGGAGATTTGTAGCGCAGAGCTCAAAGTCCAATACTGTAATGGAAAATACTGAATTATGCGGCGTTTATTGCCTTAAGTGAATGTTTATTTCAGCTGGAGAGAATGACTATAATTATAGTGAATCATTTTCTTTTTTAAGGGGTCACGAACCAAAAAAGTTGAGAACCACTAAACCACTGTGTAATCGCAACGTACCCAAGTTTGAATCTGATCAGGGACCTTTGTTGTATTCCCCTCTAGCTCTCTCTCTGTCTAACAAAGGCATGACATCCACCCGGAAAAAGACTTGTGGGCCCTTATCACATCTTTATAGAGAGTATAGATATTGTAAGTCGTATCCATGACGTCACCCAAAGGTTTCTGAAGAACCGTGGTCCTGCCTCTGCCGCCACCTGGCTAATCTAAGTGTGGGCAAAGATGTGGAGTCATAAAATATGCTTAGATAACCAGTAATAAAAGAAAATAGTTCCAAACCACTGACAGAATAAGGTCAGTCATGTACGTCACCTGCAGGTTTCTGAAGAGCCGTTTTGAAGCTCAAAGTGTGCCACCGCCATCTTGGCAGTCCTGAGTCCTGAGCCTCAGCCGTGGGGCCTCCAATTGTGTGTTTTTTAAAGGGTAACTCCAATCTCTGTCTTGTGGAGTACAACTGCATTTGTATAAAGCGTCTTGTGGCTTCAGAGCTTAATGTGACAAATTGCCTCAAGTGATGTCACCTGAGTGAAGGTTGGGTAGGGCTGAAGACTACAAGTTTAAAAATGAAAAGAATTTGGAGGGTGGAGTTTCCTGACCTCTTCAGCCCGCTCATCCTCTTTGCTTGAGGCTCACAACTCGAGGCGACATTCGCCACTACTCGCATAGCAAGTTGCACAGTGGGTAATGTAGGCGCCACATTTTGACAATACAAATAACCTCTGGTTCCAGTCTTAAACTTACTTTCTCTTTCTTTTTTACTCATCAGGTGACGATGAGATGCTCACATTGACCTTTGCCTTCAAGGCCTGACCTCTGATTGGTCAGGGCTGAGAGTGAAACACACCATAAAAGAAAAATCCAGCTACCATGTCTGTCCAGGAAGCACCCCAACGGGCCACGTCGCCTTTACCCCTCAAACCTGAGGCCAAACCAAGACCGGATATCCCTCCAAAACCGTCAGCGCAATCCAACTCCCCTCCTCTGGCAGCCTCAAGCAGCAGTACGAGCCTTTCTGAAGGGAAGGTGAAGAGGATTGTGAACAAGTTTAGCAAACAGGAATCTGAGCAGAACGAGCCGGGGGAACAACTCACTAATGGTACTGCAGAAGTCAAGCCGATGAAACGGTTCAAACGGCCACCTACGGTAAAACCCAAACCGGGCCGTGCAAGTCTGCCGCTTAATCTAGGGAGAGAGCAGGCGCCTCCACTGCCTGCGAAGAGGAGCCGGAAGCCCAAAGAGAGAGGAGGAGAGGAGGGGGACAGCATCAGTGTGGAAGGAGGTCGATCAGGTACAGTGGATTTTACTGAGGAACTTCTAACTAGAGTTGTTTCTGTTTATTTTTATATTTTACTTTTAAATATATTTCATATATATTAGATTTTATACTATAAGTAGTTCTGACCAGCTAGACTACAACAGCATCAACTAGAACATGCTGAAATCAGCATGACAGTACACCTGACTCATCACTACAAATGTTACTCCGCCATCTCCACATCCTGAAAATATATAACATGTAAATAAATATGAATATGTACACTGAAAGTCAGCTTTTAGTAAAGTAGTACATCTGAATTTCAAATTTCTTTAGTGAATATTCTGTATTTTATAGAGCTGTTAATACAGGCGTGTACCTCATTGGTGTACCTGTGTACCTCGACTAATATGGACTGAAGCTGAATATTTCATCAGATAAAAACATGTCAGTCTTTTTTCAATACATTTTGATTTCTGGACAACGCTGTAGAGTTTTTTTTCTTCAGTGACACTTACAGACCGCATCACTGTCGTGCCAGATTTCACTGTAGCTCACTTGTCCCTCTTCCAACTTGATTTGATAAACACCAGGAAGCTGTGTCATATGATTTCTTGAAATAAAGTTAAAATGTTTAAGACTTGTACCTTTGGCTGTCATTTAGTTGTTTATTGCAGCTGAACAAAGATCAGATGACACTATAAGAGTCTGTCTTCTGCTCATGCAGCGTTAATGCATGATTTTCACGCTAACCACACAACCAGTGCGGCTGAAGAGAAGTCCAGGTTCACAGAGAGAGAGTGTAATTGTAGATAAAATGTCATTCTTCAAGAAAATTGCAAGAAGATCAAAAAAGGCATGTAAGTACATGTACAGATGTGTCTGTGTGTGTGTGTGTGTGTGTGCATTGATTTATTTTGAAAGTCAAATCTTTAGTGTAGTCAGGGTGTAGCTCTCACAGGTGTGTTGTTACAGCGGCCATGAACAGGTTCAGTCAGTCAGCTGATCATCTTTGTGTATGAGTGCTTAAGAGAGGGAGTTTGTACGGGTGTGAAAGCAGGAAGTGACACCGTCTGTGCCCACTTGCAGTGAGAAAAGATAATCCACATCAGCCCCTCACCATCTTCTTATCCTCTAGTTGTTGATTGTGGAGTCGTACACTGAAGCACGTTAAAACTTTGGAGATTTGTTTCTGTTTTAATCTGTAGCTCATTGACACGGGGCCTTCTTTTGCTGAGTCATAATGCTCAGCTTTCTCCTGACTCGACAAAAAGAGGAACCCAAAGACGTGAGATTTTATTGGCTCTCCGATGAGAAAGAGATTTGTGTGTTCCCTCCCCAGTTACTCTTACTGTACTACAGTATCACTTCCTTGTTTTGGTTCCTTGTGAGCAATAGCAAGCCTTTAAACAGGATATCAGCTGCAACTAATGATCATTGTCAGTATCAATTTATCTATCAGTTAACTTCTGATCAGTCTTTTAGATCAGTGTCTCTCAAACTTTTTACACTGCGTACTACCTCAGAAAATTCATTCATTCATTTTACCCCCTCTTACTATGTTGGCGTCACATTTTAGTTCATGACTAATCATGGATTTAAGTGCATGAACAAGAGGTATGCAAGAGGCTGATAGGGAAACGAGATATTACGGGAAATGCAAAACTTGTTTTAAATTACATTCCAGCGATCTTTTAGTTTTTTTTAGTGTTTATCGCAGTTTGACAGGGCTAAGATAAGATTGCATTTTCTTTTCTTACCAACAATCCATAACCTAAAAATATTAAATGTGCAATGATATAAAACAGAAAAAAAACTCATATTTGAGTGGCGGGATTCAGAGAATTTTGAAAAATAACTTCAAAAATCAAAATAGTAATTTTTTGTAGATCGACTAATCCATTAATCGACTAATCATTTCAGCTGTAGTGGTAATACTTGCGCAATTTTGGAGGTTTAAATGTCTAGTGTGTAGGATTTATTAACCGACTGAATACTCCTCGCCTCATCCCCTTCCCATAGGAGGCCATGGTGGCCATGAAACTAGAAAAGAAACGCGAGCCCTCCCGTGAGCCAGTGTTTGGTTTATCTGTTTGTTCCACTGTATAAAAATGAGGAACTGCAGTTTTTGGCACTTCGTGTAGCGTTCACTTCACAGCCATGAAGGGTTGCAGCTAGGCTCATACAAAATAAATACATACGTATGAATATTATATTAATTTTCAGCCATATTTTGCCCATAGATCCCCCTACATTTTACATACAGGACCTTTAACTACCATGTCCTTTTGTTAAATTAATAAGTACCTGTCTGAAAAAAGCTAAATCCTCTTTCCATCTTGATTAAACTATGTTTTTAATAAGACATCTGCATTGGCTCACTGACCCATTTAACCTTCATCCTCACTCTCCGCTCTCTTTCCGCTGCCTCTTCCATTTCCTTTTGTCAATATTGGATTTTTTTTTTCTTCCATGCAACATTCCAAACTTGCCATGAATATTTGAACAGACCACTTGCAGATGTGCTGTATTTGCATAGTGATGAACTGCTGACTCGACAGTACAGCGTGTGCCATGCAAAGCTGATGGAAAAAAATGAAAGTGAGGGTAAGACGCCCTAACTGTGGGATGCACATGTAGGAAAGATACCCGGCAGGAAACAACTCATTCACACCCCGTTAGCTTTGTAGTTTGTAGCCTTGGATGCGGAGGAAAAATGTTTATTTCTACACCAACGAGAGGAAAAAGTAAAAGATGCTGATGTGATTTATTTTCTTCCAAAGCATTTAATCTGTGTTGCTTCTTTTGTGATGCAGCGCCTGATGGAAAAGAGGTGGAGACTCAGCTGACTGGAGGAGCTGAAGCGGAGGCGGAGCGTAGTCCATACGCGCCTCTCGGCCCCAGCTGCGAGCCAAACTGCAGCTGCGTGTGCCACCTCCAGTGGCCTGGCATGAAACTGATATGGGTGGCTGTGGATGATGATGGCGGGGAGGAGTGCGAAGCTGGAGGCGAGGATGAGACTGATGAAGAGCAGAGGGTGGAGGATGGGGAGGATTTAGGGGAGGATGAAGAGGAAGGGGACAGTGAGGCAGGGGATGAGGTGGACTCATCTGTGGTTGATGAGAGTGAAGTGAAGCAAAATAAGACAAAGTTCCACCAAAATTTGGATGTTTTGATCGCGGAGGGTCACCGGAGACGTTCGGACCCTGGCCCTCACTCTGTTCTTGCGCTTGCTGTCACCCGCTCTCATTCTCCCCCTGTTCCCCCAAAACAGTCTCAGTCAGCACAAATCCACCAACCCCCCACCCAAAACGAGGAAGAAGAAAATATTTATGAGGATACGCTTTTTGTGATCGAGCCCAAAAAGCCTGCACCTGTGTGTAAGGAACTAGATATTCCTCTAATCAAGGTGCGCAAACCAGCCCGTCGGTCTAAACTGTCCTACAGCACCTCAGACCCCACATCAGAGTTTCAGGCCGGCACAGAGCCCACCCCAGGCCCGGGCGAAGTGCCGCCCGCCATCCCGCCGAGGATGCCCGTGCCCCAGGACAGTCGCAGCCTCACTCCAGTGCACCGTGGCGGCGTTCCTCTCCCCCAGCCCACGCTGGAGGAGTGGCGCAACTTGCGTCCATCTTCCCCCAACAGCTCTACTGGCAGCGGGCTGAGCCCCCAACGGGCTATCACTCCACCCCCAGCCAGCCCTCTCAGACCCCCACCTCCACCGCCAAAGGCAGATCCCAGGAGGCTCAGCAGTGCCTCCCTGCAGTCCATCACATCGAAGAAAGGTTTGCACCGAACAAATATCATTATCTCTGCCTGAGATGAGTTATGAATGATGCAGAAGTTGTTAATTTTGTGTTAATTTTTAATTTTAGATGCAGAGGAGAATGGAGGGAATGAAGGAGAGAAAGAGGACACAGTGGAAGAACCGTGAGTCTCTCTGACCCTCTGATAAAAGGCTGATGATATTCTATATTTTTCTATATTATTCTATATTAGTGCTACTGACACGTGTCTAAGTAAGTCTATGTAGCCAAACCTGACGTAGCTTCTTCTTCTGTGACATAAAAACACATGAATAGACCACACTGTTGCCCTAGGTGACACATTGTTACTTGTAGTTTCTACGGGATTTGTTGACAATAACAAAAATATCGAATTTCACCAGCCTTAACCTTAAAGTCAGGGTATGAAGGAGTCATTATGTCATTCACTCTTTTGTTGAACAGCTTGGTTTCATATCACCCTTTCTCTTCTTTCTTGCTCCAGGCCAGTCAGGAGAGGCTCCCTCATGAGGGAGTCTTCGTTCAGCTGGGAGTCCCGGCTGCAGGATGGTACGGCTGTAACAAACAAAACATAAAAAGATAAATCATGACACTGAAAGCATCGCACTAATACTTTTAACAGCATACAATGCCAGTTAGTCATGCACCTTTATCATGTAGTAATAATGTCTGTAATTTGTGATTTATTTGTACATTTAGAGTAAATATCCATTTTCAGTCACTGTGTACTAATACAGTACGGACTACGTACTATTTGTCACAGCATACTGTTCTGCCATTAGTATAATAAAAAGCAAATATACTTCAAAATTTAATAACACCTGCGAATGGTACAATGCAGGTAATAAACTGTTACCTCGTCATGTTTTGATCATGTGTTGGGGAACTTTTGTGACTTGTTTCTCCTCAGAGCCTCTGTACCAAACATACCGTGCCACCGTCATCACCAAGGAGATCCGGCGTCAGACAGTTTGCCGTAACATCAGTAAAACTAGTGTCGACTACGCTATGGACTGGACAGCCCGCCGCTCTGGGACTGGAGCCGCGACCGGAAACGGAGCACCCAGGGGAAGCCCTGTGCCCACTCCGGGCCAGAGCACCCTGTGGCAGGACCTCCAACCTGTTCGGGACAGCGGAGTGCTGGAGCAGCTCACCCCCGAGCAGTGCAAGTACCAGGAGGTGAGGGACTGATGTGAGGCGAGGAGGGAGAGGCTAATGCACCGAGGAGAGATTACATAAAGAGGAATCAGTGATGCGAGGAGAAGTGAAACGGGAGATGCTGTATCAAGTTTTAATTCACACTTTAAAGTAATAATGTGATGTTTTTATGAAATTTAAGGCCCACTCTGCATCACTTTATCACTCACTGCTGTAATATAATATTGATTCACTCTATGCTCAGTTCATGAAAGCTTTTCCAGTCAGTCTTCCAACTTCCCAACGTCAGACAGGAGAAACATCCTTTAAAGTACAAGAAGTGATGCATTTTTGAAAGACATCAATATTTGATTGATTGATTTAATTGAAGAGGAAATAAGAAACAAATGCAATTATGAATCCATCAATAAAACAAGGAATCAATAATATGAATAACAGTCATTACACAGGCTTAAAAATTATGTATTATTTGTTGTGTCACAGTGGATTAGATGAACACCATATAACTTTAATTTACCTGGTTAAAAGTGTCACGTTTCGACATGTACTTCTTCACACAAAGGAAAAATATGCCAAAATATATCTTAAATAAAACATCAGTTAATATGTAAAATGTAAAGATCTTATTTATGAGTACATTTCTAATTTCTTATCAACCTTGTGTATACGAGCTGCTGTGACAAGTGAATTTCCCCGCTGTGGGATCATAAAAGTCTGTCTTATCTTTTATTTTATATGTTATATTATATTAATTAAATGGGGATTATTTCTATTTGAATTTGAATTTGTGAATCAATTTGTAGCACAGTTTTCAAAATAGATGAATTCACAAAAAACACAAGAGTACCAACACTATTTACAACGAAGATTATTGAAGAGACATTTCAGTTCACTTTTTCCAGCTCTTTTAGAGTTACATGTCATCTGGTGACTTGTTTGGGTAAAACCTTGTTAATCTATGTGGTATAGTGGACTATATACTAATAACAATCATTAATAACAATTATTCTTACAGTTGATCTCCCGAACTATGTAAATCCTTCAAACTTTTAAATATGAGTTGTGCCTTGAGCAGCAGTTCTCCCCGAAAAACAGCGATTTATTCAGTTTGAGGTATTTGATGAAATCACATAATAATAACATAATAACATTTCCATCCATAGACAGAACCCAGCGCTCTTGTAGGGTAAAAATCTTGGCAGGAAAACTACATTAACAAAGAGGAGCCTGTTTTTAAACTGTACTGATTCCCATTTTCCTAATGTGAATTTTTAGCTGCTTTATGTCTAAAATGTGTCACATTATTCACCTCCTCCCTGACAGAGTATGTTTGAAGTTTTGACATCTGAGGCCTCTTACCTTCGATCCCTGCGAGTTCTGACCGAACACTTCCTGGACAGCCGAGACCTGGAGGAGACACTGATCATCAGAGACAAAAAGACCCTCTTCTCCAACATCCTGAGGGTCCGGGAGGTCAGCGAGAGGTGAGAAATGGCAGAAGGAAGGACGGAGGGAGATAAAGGAAAAGGGAAATGGGAAGGTGATTTATGAGTCAGAGGTCAGTGGGACAAAAATACCAACAGATAGGAAGGAAAAGGAGAGATGTCATTTCCTGACCTGAGGTCAGGCGATGGTCAATTAGAGCTTTGTAAGTCTTCATCTATTTGTTCTTTATGGTTCATGAAATCTTTGTCGTCTTACTCCACAGGTTCTTGAAAGACCTGGAGGACCGCATATTCGAGGACTTGGTCTTCCCTGACATCTGTGACATAATCCACTACCACGCCCAGCACAACTTCCCCGCCTACATCGACTACGTACGCAACCAGATCTACCAGGAAAAGACCTTCACCGCGCTCATGTAAGAGAATGTATGAAGGCAGGCTGGTTGGGTTTTAACTGTATGTTGTTGTGTTGATTGTTAAAAAAAATGAGACAAAACATTTGAAACCACCTTTCTCCCTCCTTTTCTCTATTTAAAAAGCTGTACAATATTAAAGCTGCATTACACACCATTCATTTGTGTCTACAGGAAGAACAACACACAGTTTGCTGCGGTCATCACTCGTCTCCAAGAGTCGCCTCAATGCCAGCGGCTGCCCTTCATGTCCTTCTTGCTGCTGCCCTTCCAACGAATAACGCGCATCAAAATGCTCATTGAGGTGAGCAGAAATTGTAAAATCTCACCATAAACATGTTGATCTTTATTTAACAATAAACACTAAACACGATCAATGAATCCAGCAAGAGGGCGATTAGCTTAGCTTATCATAGAGACTGGAAGCAGGGGGGAAACAGCTAGCCAATAAATAGTTACAGCATTTTAGCTCCCGGTAAACTGTGTTTAGAGATTAAATTACGGAGGTATGGCTTGTGATGAGCTTTAGAGCCATTTATAGCATCATTTCTAACTTTACACAGAGCCAGGCTAGCTTTTGTCAACTGCTTCCAGCTTTTTATGCTAAGCTATTTGCCCCCTAGCTCTAGGCTAATACTTAACATCGAGGCATGAGTGTAATATCAGTCTTTGCATCTAACTTGTGAATAAGCTTAATTTGATACATTACATATTTTACACACATCATCTGTATGTGTGAGGCTGAGGCAAGTAATTCCTCCACACTGACTCTAAACTACTGATTTATTTAAAAAGGCAGTGTTTCCTGGATCTTTTTAAGGTAGAAACTAATTCTTCAGATTTGGCATGTTTGTGGTTTTGACCACAAACATGCTGCTTTTTTATTGAAGAAGTAAAGATTAGTCTGTTTGCTTTTGGTTTTTCTTCCCGTGAGGCAAAGGCTCAGGAGGACAGTGTCATGTGTTATTGGAGCGTGACAACAATGCAGTTAGTCTTTGCAAAGTTTAAATTAGTTCCTCAAGTGTCTGAGCATAATGCCACAGTACATTCTCAATAACTGACCCTTCTCCTCTTCATTGAAAGTCAATAGTCTGAGTTCATCACGGTGTCTCAATTTGTGGAAAGCCTTCATTCCAGCGTTATCTCCACCGCTGCTTCTTGACCCATGAGCAAACACACGGGCACACCTTGCCTTTCTGACTTTGTTTGCCTTTAGATGGAAAAAATGTATCCCGGTGATGCTGTTTGTCCGCTGCAGAAATAGAAATTTGTTGTTTGTTGTTTCAGAACATCCTGAAGAGAACAAAGGAGAGGACAAACGAGGAGCAGACGGCCTCCAAGGCTTTGGCTTCTGTCTCAAAGGTAAACGCTCCTCACTCTTCACCCTTCCTCTGGCTACAGATCCTTACAATTTAACTCCTGAGTGCTTTTCATGCCTCTGGAAATTTGACGTCAGCCATTGTTTGAAGGATTTCCTATTGGTTGAGCTCCACGGTGACAGTGAGTCACATGTGTCACTGAGGACAAAGGCTGCGTGAGACAGAGAGGGAGTTTTCTCAAACTAAAAGACCTTTGAGGAGATTTTCCCAATAATACACAGATTTATACAAGAACAGCTGAAGGCAATATGAGTTTTTTAAGTGTTAATTTCATTATCTTACCTCTTTTTTCTACTCTTATAATCACGCAGATCATTGACGAGTGTAACACACAGGTGGGAAAGATGAGACAGATGGAGGAGTTAATTCATGTCTCTCAAACACTGGAGTTTGACAAGCTTAAGGTAAACTCTAAACACACAACACACACGATAAATGTGTGCATGACTGGACTTTTATTTTGAAAAACAGATAAACGTTTCTGTCCTCTCCAGGCCATCCCGATCATCTCCCAGACACGATACTTGGAGAAGAAGGGAGAGCTGCAGGAAATGTCCAAAGGAGGAACTCTCTTCAACATGAGGGCAAAGTTCACCCCAGTCTACCTCTTCCTCTTCAATGATCTGTTTGTCATCGCTGCCAAGAAAGGGTGAGGGAGCGCCAGCGATCAATTCGAAGCAAATAGGACTGAGAGATGTCAAGCTTGTGTCTGACAACAAAATCGATCGATCTGACACAAACTCTGACAGCTTTGAGAAATCCTGAATTCAATTTAACATTACATGAACTGACGTAATCTTTCACGTCTACACATTTTTAGCTATCAGATGAATTGACATGAAATCTTGTACATCTATGGTGCCCAAAGATGAATCCTAGCACAC
This sequence comes from Sciaenops ocellatus, assembly GCA_033000465.1. Lineage (NCBI taxonomy): Eukaryota > Metazoa > Chordata > Actinopteri > Sciaenidae > Sciaenops > Sciaenops ocellatus. Next base: position 9,834,675 of record CP136875.1, on the reverse strand, counting down.
ACAATTCAAGCCCCCATCAGGACGAACTTTAATCACTACGGTGACCCAACTAGCACCAGAATCTGATCAAGATTTTAGTGCTTTATATTGGATTGTAATGGATTCCTCTTAAATTTCTGCAGAAGTCACGTTAAAAAAAAGTCACAATGATCTACATCTGTGAGCCCTCGTACAACGTGTCATGCATAATTAGGCGTCTTTGCTTATAATTTATGAGACAGAGCTCAATCAACAGTGCATCAACTGCCTACATTAAACAACTGGTTGTTAAGTGCTAGTAAACCTCCTTCAAGCAGCTACTGGATAATTTTATGTAATGCCACTGTTTCCTGTAAGTCGCTCTGTGAGCTGAGGTTATGTATTAACTTCAACATGTTGGTTTATTATTAACCTTGTTAACAATTATGGTTTTAATCCGTTATGGGAGGGTAGAAGTGGTGTCTGGAATCATCTCACTGTCTTTGCAATGCTTTATGCAGAGAAAGTCTGTCCCTCACTTTTAACAACCTGTTATGATGCCACTGTAACAAAACCACAGAACTCTTTAACAGTGTGTCATTGCTACTGAAATGAAAATGAAATGAAACTTCCTCAAAAATAGCAGGAAGTTGTGTTAAAAGAGAATTAAGGGGAGAAGAGTACTTCTCAAATATGGCATTATTGGGACATAGACAGCAGATATGAAAACAATGGGATGAAATTTGTGTTCTCCTTTTTCTCGCCCAACAGCGCCGAGCGTTTTGTGGTACTCGACCACACCCATCGCTCTCTGGTGCAGGTGCAGCCGATAGATGAAAGCGGGAGCAGCGGCGGCCCCTATGAGCACTGCTTCAACCTCACCCTGCTGGAAAACCACCAGGGACGCATGATGGAGAGGCTGTTGAAAGCTCCCTCACAGTGAGACCAATAAGAATAATAAATCTATCATTGCAATCACACACTTCAAGACTCAAGACTCACAACTGTTTGTGTCAACAGATCGGACATGCACAGGTGGATAGCTGCTTTCCCCAACCCCACCAACCCTGACGGAGATGAGGATGAAGTGATTTATGAGGACTGGGGTGAGGACTACAGCGATACTACAGCATGTGTTTGTGTGCTTGTTAGCTGTCCATAGTTGCTTACGTCGATGTGTGCGCGTGTCAGATTGTCCTCAGGTGCAGTGTGTGGAGCAGTACATCGCCCAGCAGGCAGACGAGCTCACCCTGGAGCCCACTGAGATCGTCAACGTCACCCGCAAAACCAACGAGGGTAAGAACGTGGAAGGAATCCCAGACTAAGGAGTTGTTTATGTATTTATGAGATAGTAAAGTCAGAAGATCTTATTCAGGAATCACTCCTCAAAAGCGATATGAATCTGTGCTTACAGGAATAGCACAGATTCATATCGCTCATAATCTATCTATTTGACATTATCAGTGTCTGTGGATCCAGATTAAGAATCAGATTAAGTCTAGTCAAAACAGTCCGGACGTCACTTTGCATCATTAACACGCCCCTTCCTTTGACTCTGTTGTTTACGCACCCTGACCCTCGTTAACTGCCTCAATCCTCGACCCTCCACCTTAGCAGTTTATTGATTTTTTCTTGCATGAACGATACAGAAACCTCCAATCTTCCCCTTTGTTTGTTCTCCTCTCCCACCTCCCTCCTCCCGCCTCTTAGGATTTTACGAAGGCATCCGCCTGTCGGACGGTCAGAAGGGCTGGTTCCCCGTGGGAAACGTCATAGAGATCACCAACGAACACGTGAGGCGGCGAAACCTCCGAGAGCGCTACAGGGTCATGCAGGCCGCGTGCATGGTCATCAACACCAAGCCCAGCACCATACATTAAAGATCGACGGATCACAGATGTTTACATTTAATAATTTTTTAAAAAAGGACGATAACTTTTATAGACTCTGTACAAAGATTATCAGTTTCTAACAACCAGGAAATGAAAGGTAAAAGGAGAAGAGTGCTGATCATGAAACAGACCTGCAATCATCACCTTATTTATACTACTTGACTACTCGAGGAAGATCATTTACTACTGACGCTGAAAGAAACTATGTGAATGCGCATGAGAGCAGCATCTCCTCGTCAGCCCTTACCCTCCTCGTGCTCAGCGGGGAAACTGCAGGTTTGAAATGCCAATCATTCTCGCTAGTGCTCGACCAGATTGTAGACGTGTCATGCCCGCTGCAAAGAAAAGAGTTGGGTGTTCCTGTAAACGGCTCTCGCACGTTAAATCTCATTCCTGCCTTGCACAACAACCCGTCGTGTCACCACAAGATACGACTTTGAGACGTGAGGAATTTTTCTCACCGCAAGAACAAGAAAACTGAATCGGGAAGTGCCTTTAAATAAACTCAAAACACAGAACTACACACCAAGACTTCTGCCAGGATCGCACCGAGCACAAGAGCTTTGAAAATGCATGTACATGTGAGCTGAGCTGCTTTTATGACGTTTCAGTGCTTGTGCTGTCTACTAGCTTGTTAGCTTGTAATACTGTAGCTCCCCCTGCAGCTCGTCGTCCGCGGAGATGGCATATTACCTGTGGATAAATGTACAGTATGATGTAAATACTGAGTGGTAGTACTGTTTTTAATAAAAAAAATGTGTCTTTTTAGCTAGCTGTTTGTTTGTCAGTAACAAGAGGCTCAGCTGTTGTTTTTATTGAACACTGATGCAGTAGTGAGACAATTACGAGGCAAATGTGCAATATTTGTTTTCTTTTCAAGTGGTGAATAAATCCTAGAAAAATAAGTTTTTTGGGGGTCCAAACTTTCAGAGCAACCAGGGCAAACCACCCAATTGTTTCCATAATGAGAAAGAGGTTGTAAAGTCCCATAATAACACACAAACAAAAAGACCCTCAAGTTAAAGACAATCACTGCACGATATCCAACGCTCCCATGTCTCCGAGGCTCAGGAGTACAAGCACAGCGTCTCCCTCAGAGTCTGACAGCATCCGTTGATCTCTAGAGACACTCGATCTGCTCTTTGAGGACAGTGAAGGCAGGCTCGGTGGTGAAGACGATGCCTCACCGACTGCCACATCATCAGCATCCCTTCCCTCCACAAACACAAAATCCCCCCAGCCTCGTTCTCCAGATTCCCCAACACAACTAAAGCTGACGTATTCAATGTCGTGTTGGGTACAGTCAGTCTCAGATCCTTGACGCTGGTGTGGTAGAGGGTCAGGGAGTGCTGATGCTGTTTTATTGTGGTTGTGGCTCCAGATGTTGACCTCCTCCATCAGGCAAAAGCGACTCAGGAGGGTGTTGGCTGCATCAAGCTCCGCATCCGACCAACATCTTCCTTGCTGCGAATGACCTCTCAGACTGGGATGCTGCACATTGCTACAGAAGGGCTCGTAAACTTGTGTGGGTTCAGAAGTGGGTTCAGGGTGACCGTCCATGTGCGGAGCAGTAAGGGTCTCATCAGTCTGTCTGGGCTCTTGGTAGTGCAGTTTCAGGAGGTTAGTAACGGCCTGGTCCTCCTCTTGGGTGAGCTGGAGGATGACCTGGCTTGGCTGCACCGGACAGTGGAGGGTGTCTATTTTAAAGGTGAGGCTGCCCAGATTCCTGGTGAGATGTGGTCCAGATCTAAATGGGTCTGGACGGGTTGGTGGGGCTGGGCAGGCGGACATAATCGGTGGTGGAGTGTTAAGCTGGAGGCAATCGATGACCTGATGGGAAGAGATTTTAATACAGATGTTAAATGTCATTTTTTATTATTTCGGCACAGCTCACAGTTATCTTTGTTTTCTGTTTCATACTCTCCAGAAGTATTCACAAAACACAAACATTGCAGGGTCTCACAGGATAGTTTTCCCTGCCTTTGCTCCTGGTCTCAATTTCCTTCCAGCCCCCCTGGTCAGGGTCTTAGCTCTGTCTGACGGGACTGAGCCAATCTTATTAAATGTCCACGTCTGTCTGAGCCCCTCCATAAGCTCTGCACGCTACATTACCCCCACCACCACTACCACTCCCACTCCAAGAGAGGACAGTCTGGACCCTCCGCATCACCTCAAACTACTACATACTCCAAAATAATAATTGTATTCACTCTTTCACTGCACAGAGAGCTCTACATGCTACTGTCCAACACTTAATTCACAGTTTTTTGCCTTAATCTGCACTAGTAACAACTGATAACATTTCCTAGCAAAAGAAAACATCACAATCCCTAACTTGAAAATGTCATCAATTGTCAGTATTAATCAGGTTTGTCACTTTGAATATGAATAGTTAAAAGATTGAGTTTGACAGTACAACTAATAGAGACATCTGCACATCAAAACAGGAGGGGAAACAAAATGTTTTGCCTCAAACAGCCTTCAAATCTTGAATCAAATTCACCTGGATGTGGTCTTCAAAATGACTTGAACCTATCTTAATGTGTCCCCAGAGTTTATACACACACTTTGTACACATTCACATCCCTTTCTTTAGCATGAGTTTTTTCTTTATATTTTTTATTTATGAGTAATTTCAACCTTGTGTGTACGAGCTACTATGACAAGTGAATTTCCCCAGTATGGGATCATCAAGTCTATCTTATCTTAACACGTTACTAGAGTTTTTTCACTTTCTCGTCTCACAGGTTCTCATGCACCTTGATTGGGGATTGTGGTTGCAGCGTCTGCTGCTTGTTTTAATTTATTATTTATTATTATTATTGCTTCTGTCCATCTTTGTCTCCCTCCCTCAACTGGTCACGGCAGATGGTCGTCCACCATGAGCCAGGGTTCTGCCTCTTAAAGTTCCAGTGTGTAAGATTTGGTGGCATCTAGCAGGTGAACTTGCAGACTGCAACCAACTGAACACTCCTCACTCCTCAGCCACCACCTCTTCCAAGCTAGTGGGAGAACCTAAAGTGGGTATGAAACGTGTGAAAAACAGGCCCTGTTTAGAGCTTGTGTTTGGTTTGTCCGTTATGGGCTACTGTAGAAACATGGCGGTCTCCGTAGAAGAGGACCCACTCCCTCTGCAGAGATAAAAGTCCCATTCTAAGGTAACAAAAACAGAATTCTTATTTTCAGGTGATTATACACTAATGAAAACATACTTTTGACTACTATATCCTATATTTAGCCAATAAATGTATCTAAATCTGACACACTGAACCTTTAAAGGAAGTTTTTCCTTGCTGCTGTTGCCAAGTGTTTGCTCATGGTGGGCATTGTTGGGTCTCTGTAAATACAGTCAGCTCTATATTAAAAGTTTCTATAAAAACTACCTATTATCTCCAAAATAGTCAAGTTTATTGTGTTTATTTTGTCCTCCAAGGACTAAATCCCATTATTATTATTAATGGTGTACCCATGACAACTAGCCTACATGGCCCAGCAGTGTGCACACTCACCCTCAGCTCACTCACTAAGTTGGGGATCCTCCTCCCAGAGCTCACGGTGGGATCAGTGTAGAAAAACTCTGCTGGGATGATGGGGTGGACTGGAGGGAGAGAGGACAATGTTTGCACACCTGGACGAGGCTTTGAAACAGATGTGAAACTCGAGTGCCTCACCTGTTTGGCCGTTGTGGTGGTGCACAAAGTCTGAAGCCACGTACAGAGGCATGAAAGAGGGGTGGTGCAGGGTCCTGTTGGAGATGGGTGGCAGGGTGGTGGTTGGCCGCTGCTTGGACCTCTGTTTGAGGGGAGAAACATGAAGATATGGACGCTAAATAAAACACCGTGTGTGGTCAAATTGTGCCAGAGAACTAAAGCGATTTAAAACTCACTGCACAGTGTCCTTCAGTGTGGTTCATGGTTGACTTTTCTTGTCAATTGTGTTGCTCGAAGAGTAAAAAGTTGCTCTACATGTTGCTGTCAAAAGGAAACCGTCACGGCTGAGCTAACAGTTAGGTAGTGCCCCCTGCTGGTTGGCCTCAGAGACCCCGTTCATTTAACAGTCGAGCATTATAAATATATATTAGCACCAAATTTTATACGAAACACGTTATTGTAGTATTAACAGCAATATTAATCATATATTAAGTCAGCTATGTTTGTAATATAATGTAACTTAACTCTGCTGATTCATGTTTCTCAGGTTTCAGGTTTATTTGTCATGTACAGGTTAACACAGGGTCAGTGTTAAGAGCACTAATTGGGTAACAGCAGTGCACATAATGGATTAAAATAAGCTATAGAAGTGTAAAAATAATTTTAGGTAAAAATATAGAAAAATATAAAAGAATATGAAAATATGCATAAGTGCTCTACACACAAGTGACAAGATTGTGTCATAATTGATAAGTCTCACTGTATAAAGATGTGAACATACTATATAACTGATAAATATTTAAAGTGCTGATAGGAGTAAAGTGTTGTGTACACAGGGATATTGCAGAGTGGTTGATTTAAACAGTAAAAGGACTGGTGTTTTACAGAAATGCACGTTATTGACATGCAATACAGAAAAACACCAGTCACTGTATTTTGCAAACATCCTGTTCGATTATGAAATCAGGTCTGATAGTAAACAGTCATGGGCTGCATTCAGTATAGGGGAAGTATTTGGAGCCTAAACAAAAATACTATAACATTTTAATGCAGGACATTATGTTAAAGTAATGTGCAGATGTCAGACTGTTATATTAAGCAAGATTTTACAGGACTACAACTGATTTTCATTAAGGATCTGATTACTTTGTCCAAACAAAAATGAAGGATAAGCAGTAAAACTCCACATTTGAGAAGTTAGAACCATGACAAGCATGTTTATACATGGAAAAAAAAATAAAAATGAGTTAAGGTTCTGTTAAACTGTCTTCATTATTGTAATTAAGTTAAGAACAGCATTTCCATCTGAAATGTAGCACGGGGTAGAAGCAGCATACTCAAGTGCCATGTAGTAGTTTCATAGCTGAGCCCTAGTTCAAGTTACTTTTAGATGTACAGACCGATGCGGGGTAATTAGCAACTACAGCTGCCAATAGGATAGCACAAATTCCCTGAAATATATTGGAGTTGAAGTATAAAGCAAAACTGAACACAAGTACCTTAATTTTTACTTTAAAGAGGTACATGTAACCTTTACTTTCAGGTCTTACTGCCTTAAGCGGGCTTCCCTTTGACTTTCCATTAGCCACTTCCTTTCAAGTAAAGCCAACGCCATTTTAAACCCTGTCATGTCATGACCACATAACCTCCTGCGTCTAAATTTCCAGTCTGTGCAGTAGGTGTTGGACAAGTCTATACAACACACAAAACAGCATTTTTAAAGAAAAACAGCTTTATTAAATTCCAAATTTTCTATTTAAAAAGTTGTACTTCAATTAAATTTGTGCAGCATCCACTTTAACCTGTGAGGCTCCTGTGGAGAGATGTCAGAGAGTTTAGCAAAGTGAGACCTTAACTCTTAAATATTCATTTTTCAAATAGTTTAAAGATTTGCACCTTTTCTCATGCCACTGAAGAGATTACGAATGCTAGAAACTCTAACGTAGCGAGCAGGTGGGTGGGCGGCAGGCTGGAAGGCAGCAGGTGTTCCAGCTGGTCTTTTGGCAGCCCATGTGGTTTTAAGTGCTACAGTAGGCCTGATGGTGGGACTCTGTAGACCTACAGCAAAAAAAATAAAAATGCTCAATTAAATGTGATGATTGAGAAGTGGTCATGTCTAGCTGGTGAATAAACTACTATACCTGATGAAGGCTCTGTGGTGTGGATGATTTTGCCAAAACCAACTGTGTCAGACTCAAACCTGTATGCTGAGAAGAGGCGATGGAGACCAGCCACAGGATATGTACACTGTATTTTCACCCTGCAAGACATGAGGGCAACTTAAATACTCTGATATTTGAAGATCAGTACTACAGGGATGTGCAAAGATTTCAGTACACACCTCTCAGTAGTATTAGAAAGTGTCTCTTTCATATTGAGGTGGCTGTAGAAAATCTCATTTTCATAAGACACATTTTCCCTGCCAAGCTGAAGGTGCAAAAACATTCAGATTATTCATTGTTAAACATTAACATGAGGCCAAGTATGGGACGGATTCAAATTGCTGATAGTGTTGAGGATGTTAGTACCTTTACTGTGGATCCACAACTGTTAAATGGAAACGAGAAGAGCACCCTGGTGCCGTCTGCCTCTTTGGGTCCACAGTATGGGTCTACGAGGTTGGTTCTAGCAGGATCTGCTCCGCTCGGGATGGCCAGAGACAAGTCAGCCACCACAGTCATCCTCCCATCAGTCGAACACACTACAAAGAAATGCATCTTATCACCATGTGTTAACTATATGCAAGACCCAACCTTCTCTGCTCGTATAAAACAGGATGCTCTTACGAATGAGTTCAGTAGTAGTGAAGGGACAAGTCTTGACGGTGGAGCTCTGGACCTCTGATGTTTCTGGATCCCGCACAAGGATCTCAAACGTGCCAAAGAACCCCTTCAAAGTAATATTCTACAAAACACAGCTTAGTCATTAGTCTTCATGGTCGAGGCAACTCAGGCATTTAATAAGTCAACTGCCCCAAGTCATCTCACCTTGTACTCATAGCCATCAGTGAAAAGCGGCACGTCAAGCAGCAGGCTCTGGCTATCATTGCTCATGATGTAGCCGTGCTGGGCCGCCAGCTCTGAAGTCAGCAGGTCTGAGCCGATACTGATCTCCCACAGGTAGTCATAAGGCCGGTGGTCCAGTTTGAAGCTCATCCCAGACTCAGAACAGACAGTGTCAAAGGCTGGAGGAGCTGCCAAAACACAAGACAATAGGTTGCTCTTCTCGCTGCAAATATAAAGTGATAATTTTCAAAGTTAAATTTAAATGACTTACAGACATCTGTGATCAATGCCACAATAGATGCCAGGTAGTAGTAAGACACATTTTCAGGCAAAACGGTCAGTGTGTAGTTGATGTCCAGTCCATACTCAAGGACTGCATCTTCTTTAGAAAACTGAGAAAACAATGACTAAGCTCAGACAGACAGCTGCAGAGACCAAAAATCAGCCTACGTTGAGAGATTTTACCTGCAGTTGGACAACCGGATCATCAAAAGGCACCTTCAGGATGTAACCATGAGTGTTGTTGGGATGAACAACTTGCGTGACATTGTGTCTGCTTGTATTTGTAAGTGACGCTGTGCATTCTTGTCCATTCAAATAAAGTGCAGCCAGCTCGACATCTGTAGGGACATCTCCAAGGTAGACGGTGAAAGTGTGCTCCTCAAGAACGGTTCGGTTTTCGGTGAAAACAGGGCGCGGCAGCAAGGGAGTGGCCAGCGTCCTCTGAAATCGGAGCCTGGTCTCCAAACGATCCTCATCCACCAGGATTTGCTCAAAGTACAGATGAAAGACGTAAAACTCGTAGAGCTTGTCAATCACAACGCTCTGCAACAGACACATGCAGTTTTGTGACGGAAAAAAGATAATTTGGGCATGTTTTATGTGCATCTACTAATATATTTATGTTTGTGCCTTCTGACCTTCCTGTATCCACCATCAGCATCATGAGGAATGCTGATCTCAACCGTGGCGTTGTGCTTCTCCACAACGTATCCCTTGTCCTCTGCAACTGCCTGCTCCACAAGTTCACCATTGAGTCCAATGTTAAGTTGGGTGCTGTCAAGACCTGGGTACAGCACCTCTGGAGTCTCCCACACCATGTAGCCACTGTCTTCATATGATCCTTCATCTGTTGGAAAGACATCAATATTACAACTTAAACTTAAACTGTTTCTTCAAGTATTAACTAGAGCAAATTATATTGTAGTACTGACGCATGGAGCAAGCGGCCACCAGGTCGACCATGAGGACAATCCAACTTTGTCTGGAGAACAAAGTTGCATGGACCACCTCTACTGGAACACCATTCATCTGAAGAAAGACTCAAAGTCAAAGCCTGCTTTAAACTAAGTGTTTCACAAAACACATGATGCATTAGCAGTTTACCTTCGTGCTGAATGAGTCAGGTTGTCCATATGGTGTCCGAAACACAAGCCTACCCTCTGTCACGTCAAACACATAACCCTGCTTACGAGCTACAGACAGGTTCATGGGCGGCAACTGCTCCTCTGCTCTCTGAAACATCACCTGCCAGTCTGAAGTGGTGGAGACCTGTGCCTGGAGAGAGAATTAAAGTCTTCAGTTGTACTTGACAGCAATGTGAGAAGTTTAAACTTAGAAACATACAGGTTTGAGGTCATTCCAGTCATCTTTCTTTGTCCCAGATGGACAGGTGATTTCACTCTTCACAGAGACCTGTAAATAAAAATCAGTTACGCAACATCTGAAACAATCATGTTAAGAAAATAAGCCACAATTTACCTGAGCTTACTTCCATGTAATTTGCCTCACAGGTAACCTCTCTGGGAGACCAGGGCAGAGAGGGAGAACAGGTCTTGTTTAAAGCATAGGTGGCCTCCTTTCCTTCATGTGTTGCAATCAAGTTGAAGTTGAATGTGAACACCTTATCATCCTGAAAGATACCATGGGAATAAGTTACATGAAAATAAAAACAAGGGTGTCTCCATCTGAAGGGAAACCCAGTTTTGTGTCTTGCCATTTGTTCATACTTTGTTGTCAGTGTGACAGCTGAAGTAAGAGGCTCGGAGCTCCATGTGGCCCCGTAGAGGAAGAACATTGACACTGTAGCCACACTTTGCTGCATACTGCTCAGTGATGGGGAATACGCCTGCCTCATCTGAAAGACAATCACATTAGTAACGTGGCTCAATTTTACCTCCAAACCTGAAGAGTTTCTTGAACTGGAGACTACAATAGTTGATTTCACTGATTAGATACATGATTGATGGTGCACCACTCAGTTGAATATAGATAGATCCAGTCCCAGTCATAACACATGTTGGCCTAACCAGGGTTTATATAGTGATGGCACAAAAAAGGTAAATAACAGCATGACAACACTGTGGAGAACTTACCAACAGCCTCAAAGCGAGGTTTCACCCCAGTGAAGGAGAGCTCAGCAGCTATCACGAAGTAACGATCATGACAACCCATGTGAAGAACACCTGTACGCACAAACAAGTTACGGTCAAAATATGGATCCTATTGTTATTGTAGGTTAATGAGTCAATATTTTAATTACCATCCGGGATGACAGTACATTTTGCAGTTAACCACACAGACAGGACTAAGGCCACACTGTAAGACAAACAAGAAATATCTTGCATGAAAAAATATCATAACAAACACTACTTGCCAGCCTGTAAGTTGCCACTAAAACAACTTACCCGAGGCTAAAACCAAATGCCATAACCACTGATGTGTCAGCAGTGTCTAAAGCTAGCCTAGCTGCTAGCAAACTACACCTACTAACCAACACAAGCTAATGTAACTTGCTTGGATTCTGACCAAAGTGGCACTATGTGGTGGTGTCTGTCTGCTACACCAGCTTTTATAAGACCATTTCTTGATTCATGAGGTTGAAAGGAGTGGGAGGTCTAACTTCATCAGCTGCAAGTGATTTCATCAATGGCTTTGATTGCTAATGAGCCTCACATGTGGCTGTAACACCTGAGCGCCTCTGGTTGGTCAGTGAAGAAATGGACTTATAAAAGCTGGAGTAGGCCAAAACACCACATGGTGTCTGTTTGGTCAGAAAATATACCAAGCAAGTGGTTCATGTTAACTTGTGTTGGTTAGCAGGTGTAGTTCGCTAGCAGCTAGGCTAGCTTTAGACACTGCCGACACATCAGTAGCTATGGCTTTTGGGTTTAGCCTAGGGTAAGGTGCTTTCATGGTGACTTAGAAGTTGTTTGACATTAGTGTGTCTGTATGTTTGCAATCTATATATGCCTTTATCTTACAGTGTGGCCTTGCTCCTGTCTGTGTGGTCATCTGCAAACTGTGATCACATTCCCAGTGGTAAGACTTAAAATATTTCCTTAAACACATGCCTGTAGTCATTAGTTCATGACTGATCATGTTTGTTCATACAGGAGTTCTTCATATGGAGTGTCGTGATCGTTACTTCATGATAGCTGCTGATCTCTCCTTCACTGGGGCTGAACCTCATTTTCAGGCTGTTGGTAAGTCACGCACAACTTTTACTACCAAAAGTTTTTATTTCCAAACTCAAACAATGTTTGTGCAGACAAAACTAAAGTGATCATCTTTCAGATGAGACCGGCGTGTTCCCCATCAGTGAGCAGTATGCAGCAACATGTGGCTACAGTGTCAGTGTTCTTCCCCTACTGGGCCATGTGGAGCTCCGAGCCTCTTACTTCAGCTGTCACACTGACAACAAAGTATGAATGAATGGCAAGACACAAAACTGAGTTTCCCTTCAGATGGAGAACTGACACTCTTGTGCTTTTATCTAACTTGTGTCTTTCAGGATGATGAAGTGTTCACATTCAACTTCAACTTGATTGCAACACATGAAGGAAAGGAGGTCACCTATGCTTTAAACAAGACCTGTTCTCCCTCTCTGCCCTGGTCCCCCAGAGAGGTTACCTGTGAGGCAAACTACATGGAAGTAAGCTTAATTTCATTGTAACCTTTTACTAATGAGTTTATGATGCTTGCTAACTTTTTTTTTTTTTTTTTTTTTTTTTTTTTTTTTTTTTTTTTCTTTTGTAGGTTTCTGTGAGGAGTGATGTGGCTTGTCCAACTGGGACCAGGAAAGATGACTGGGATGCTGTAGTCCAAACTGTACGTCTGATATGGTCTTCTGGGAAATATTTGGAATCCTGCATGTGGCTGGAATACCATAACATGCACGCAAATACGCAGTACAGGGTGTTATTTTTGTGCTTTCAATTCTGTTTCCAGGCCTATGACTCAGCCATCTCAGATTGGCAGGTGATGTTTCAGAGGGTGGAGCAGGAGCTGATGCCCATGAACCTTACAGACGCTCGTAAACAGGGCTATGCATTTGACTTGACAGATGGAAGGCTTGTATTTCGTACGCCGTATGGACAACCTGACTCATTCAGCACTGAGGTAAACCACTCCAAAATTTAGTGCATCCTGGTATCTGAAATTCCTGAACTCGTTACACATTACCTGCGATATCTTAGACTCAAAGTCATAACCTGCTTTGGACTCTCTCCAGGTGAATGGTGTTCCAGTAGAGGTGGTCCATGCAACTTTGTTCTCCAGACAAAGCTGGGTTGTCCTCATGGTTGACCTGGTAGCTGCTTGCTCCTTGCGTCAGTATGATCTCTTATACCATGGCTCCCTTTCCCTCAACAGACTAGTAAAGCTGTAATGTCATGTCCACAGATGAAGGATCCTATGATGACAGTGGCTACATGATGTGGGAGACTCCAGAGGTGCTGCACCCACTGGTGTCTGGACTGCATGAGACCCAGCTCAACATTGGTGTCAATGGTGAACTTGTGGAGCAGCCAGTTGCAGAGGAGAGAGGATACATTGTGGAGAAGCACAACACTGCAGTCCAGATCAGCATCCCTTATAATGCTGAAGGAGGATACAGGAAGGTCAGAAGGCAGTCATGTAGTCTGGCAGTCAAGATCAGGATTAAATTTATTGCACACTGAAACTCACTGACAGACCTCTGATAACTCTTAATGGTATTACGGTATCTCTTGCAGAGCGTGGTGTCTGGTGACCTCTACGAATTCTACGTCTTTGATCTCTACTTGGAGCAAATCTCAGTGGATGAAGATCACATTGATACCAGACTTCGCTATCACAGGACACTGGCCACTCCTCTGCTGCCGCGCCCTGTTTTCACAGAAAACCGTAAGTCTGATGACGAGATGTTTATAAAGTGGATGGAACCATAATCTGAACGGCTCTTCATTTCAGGAACAGTTCTTGAGGAGCACACATTCACCATCTACCTCGGAGATATCCCTGCAGATGTGAAGTTGACTGCTAGTTATTTGAATGGACAAGAATGGACAGCATCACTTACAAATGCAAGCAGCCACACCATCACAGAAGTTCTTCATCCTAACGACACTCATGGCTACATCCTGAAGGTGCCTTTTGATGACCCGGTTGTCATAAAACAGGTAAAGGTCTCTGAATTTGTCCAGTGGCTACTTCAGATATTATGCTGCTTTATACATGGAGACGTCATCCTGCTTTGCCTTTTCTGTTTCATAGTTCTCCAAAGAAGACGCAGCGATGCAGCACAAGCTGGACTTGAACTTTACACTGACTGTTGTGCCAGAAAACAAGTCTTTTTACCACCTGGCATCAGTCATGGCATTAACAGAAGTCTGTAAGTCACTAGCCTAATTTTTAAATCAATCCTACTTCTGCCTGAAGCGGGGCAAGCATTGTCTTGTGTTTTGACAGCTCCTCCAGCCTTCGACGCTGTCTGTTCCGAGTCTGGGATCAGTTTCAAACTGGACCACCGGCCTTATGACTACCTGTGGGAGATCAGTATCGGCTCAGACCTGCTGACTTCAGAGCTGGCGGCCCAGCACGGCTACATCATGAGCAACAATAGCCAGAGCCTGCTGCTTGACGTGCCGCTTTTCAGTGATGGCTACGAGTACAAGGTGAGATGAGAAATGACTATTGGAACAGTCGACTCTTGTTTAATGGCCAAGTTGCTGACTGAACCATGTGTTTGTGTTTTTGTTCTTTTTTTTTTTTTTTTTTTTTTAAATAGGACATTACATTGAAGGGGTTCTTTGGCACGTTTGAGATCCTTGTGCGGGATGCAGAAACTTCAGAGGTCCAGAGCTCCGCCGTCAAGACTTGTCCCTTCACTACTACTGAACTCATTAGTAAGAACATCCTGTCTTATACGAGCAGAGAAGGTTGGGTTTTGCATATAGTTGACACACGTCGATAAAATGCATCTTTCTGTAGTGTGTTCGACTGATGGGAGGATGACTGTGGTGGCTGACTTGTCTCTGGCCATCCCGAATGGAGGAGTTCCTGCTAGAACCAACCTCGTAGATAAATACTGTGGACCCAAAGAGACAGACGGCACCAGGGCTCTCTTCTCCTTTCCACTCAACAGCTGTGGCTCCACAGTAAAGGTACTAAAGATGCTCATAATGTACAGTTGCCCTTCACCAACTGGATTTACATATGCTCTTGTTTCTCCAGCTCGGCAAAGAGTACGTGACCTACGAAAATGAGATTTTCTTCAGCCGGAAGTTGCGTGCTCTGAAAAACCCAGCAGACTCCAACAATGATCTTGACAGGTAGCTTCAGCTCTTCTGGTCATTAAATCCTCCTGAACTAGCCATATGGCAAACTCTTTATCCTTGTCTTGCAGGGTGACAATGCAGTGTATATATCCTGTGGCTGGACTGCTTCGCCTCTTCTCGGTGTACAGGTTTGAGTCTGACACAGTTGGTGTTGGCCGCATCGTGCATTCTGCACACTCGACTGAAGGTAGGTCGTTTGACCACAAACTAAATCAGTCAGTGACATCTCAGACTGACAACTTATTTGCCCTTGTACTTCAGGTCTACAAAGTCCCACCATTGGGCCCACTACATCGCTTCAAACGTCAGTGCCTACAAGACCCACCCATAGACCTGTCTCCATACGACCTGGTTACCACCCTCCTGCTCAGTACATCAGAGTATCCAGCTTTCTAAAGAATCTTTCAAAAAAAAGTCAGTACTTTATTAAAACCTGGTAAAATTTGATAGTTTTGTTACTAACTCCTTTTTTAATTATCTTTACAGGATTAAGAGGATCTTCACAAGTCAAAGTAAATGCCATACCCCTCTGATGGACTGCATCTCTTTTTAACTAATCTCAATAAATTACTTTAAAAACTTCAAGCCTTGATCAAACACTACTGTACATGGAAAAACGCAACCCAAATACCCACTGAGTATTACTTCAGTGCTGATACAGATCTAATAGTAAATCCTGGTTACTCCAGCAAAATGAGTTGCTTGAAACAAGATTCTTGAACTACCAGATTACCGCTTAATGCAAATTGAGCACTAATCTGTCTTGACTTGTGACTAAAAGTCACATGGTGCCACTTAAGCTCTTTGTGGAGAGGAAGGTTAAAAATCAGCTGACTGAGGGTTGAGGACACAATGTCTGGAATTTACCACAACTGGCTATCCTATTGCATTCCAACTAATGCCCTAGCAACTGAGGCAGTTGACTGCAGTTACGAGTCCAGGTTGTTAGAAGTATACACACTGAGGTTTGTAGTACAAGTGGCCAAATAGTTGGTACCTGACTTGATAGTGTATCAGTCTTTACCGAGCAGCAACCTCTGGCTGTGCAGGACTGCCAAAAACTGCAATTCCTTGAACTGCCAGTTGAGGCTGGCAATAAAACAAGTACATCTACATAAGCCCCCATGTTAAAATGTCCAAAAAGTTGCCTATAGCTAATTTCCCCGGTCATGACAACTGTACTGAGTCAAATTTGTGATTCAGGTCCAAAACTATGGGTGTCGTGGATACGCCATCCATTCTTTGCTGTCTACAGTCACTACCCATGATTGCATGCCATAAGTTGGCTTTTTTTTTTTTTTTTTTAAATGTACCAATTTGTAAGACTGAGCTAAAAAGGCATTTATACAGGTTCTAGCACAATAGGACAATTTTGACCCTGGTTGAACAACACTGGTAGCTACATAATTGATGCATGTTTCTTACAAGAGTATTTTGCAGAGGTAAACCCCTTTTCAGTTCCAAGAACCGTTGCGGCATTTAAAATTGACTACATCAGAACTGAACACCGTGTCAAGGTACCCCACACATCTGGTACAGTATGTAGATGGATCAGGAGGTGAAACCATCAACTTGAGGATGGACACATAAGAGCCACTGTGCTCAAGACATGGTCACAAGGCAAGTGTCATACAAGGTTAATGTCAGTGGTCTGTTGTGCAAATTTTTAAACACAAGGATAATGGCTACATCATTTGTCACTTGGAGGACATTCGTGCTAATGCTAGTTCCCGAGCTTCACATCTTTGACAATTCACAGTAAAGTCAGCCCATGAAGAACTTTCTGAATATGAATTGGTGAAATGTTTCTATGTGCTACACACAACCTTGTTGGGCAAATAACTCCTTATATCCAACGCTCATGCAGTAACCACATCACTTGCAGAGCAGGAAATTTAAGTCAAATCCAAGAAAGGACATGTTAAACACCAGATATTCCATACATGTAAACATGATGGCTTACACTACGCCTCAAGTTTAGTTTTCAAAACTCATCTGTCTGAGACACTGATATCACTTGAGGTAATTTTAAATTTTATAGGCCTTTTTGAAGCCAGACTTCATACTGAAGACTGTTAATGTACCTGTGTACAGTTTTAATTGTGAATACAAGTGATGCAGGACACTTAAAGACTTTAATATCGGCAATAGCACTTCAACAGCCAGCATCTCACAGGTAACAGCACATGTAAACAAGGCAGGGTTATAACTCTACACATTCCAGGGGGTACCTTGATTAATTAAAGGGCACAGTACCATGACTAACAGGCAGAAGTCTCCTTTATTCACATCCAATTTTAAGTTTGTCCAGAAAGAGTTGGTAGCCCTCAAGCTAGTAAGCATAATTTGTACTACAGTATCGGTCTGTTTTACCAGTTTTCAGAGATGCTGCACCAACCTTTGAGTTGTATGAATGGTCATGTGCATTTGGCCTTACATGTTCATGTGGTGTTTGTTCAACTCTCAATGACAAAGTCAAGAACATTTAAGACACAAGTTTATTGAGCTATATTTAAAATACATGTAATCACAATGTCATTTTAGTTTGTGATGATCCACCAGCTCCTGTAAAGAGAATTTAAATTAACAAAACCCATTTCACATTTGAACAAGTTTCAAATAAGTAACCAACCTTTCTTAGGCTGATTCTGTCGAAAGCTGGGTACTTTGATGTACTGAACAGGAGGGTGGTAACCAGGTCGTATGGAGACAGGTCTACGGGTGGGTCTTATAGGCACTGACGTTTGAAGCGATGTAGTGGGCCCAATGGTGGGACTTTGTAGACCTGAAGTACAAGGCCAAATAAGTTGTCAGTCTGGGATGTCACAGACTGATTTAGTTTGTGGTCGAACCACCTACCTTCAGTCGAGTGTGCAGAATGCACGATGCGGCCAACACCAACTGTGTCAGACTCAAACCTGTACACTGAGAAGAGGCGAAGCAGTCCAGCCACAGGATATATACACTGCATTGTCACCCTGCAAGACAAGGATAAAGAGTTTGCCGTATGGCTAGTTCAGGAGGATTTAATGACCAGAAGAGCTGAAGCTACCTGTCAAGATCATTGTTGGAGTCTGCTGGGTTTTTCAGAGCACGCAACTTCCGGCTGAAGAAAATCTCATTTTCATAGGTCACGTACTCTTTGCCGAGCTGGAGAAACAAGAGCATATGTAAATCCAGTTGGTGAAGGGTAACTGTACATTATGAGCATCTTTAGTACCTTTACTGTGGAGCCACAGCTGTTGAGTGGAAAGGAGAAGAGAGCCCTGGTGCCGTCTGTCTCTTTGGGTCCACAGTATTTATCTACGAGGTTGGTTCTAGCAGGAACTCCTCCATTCGGGATGGCCAGAGACAAGTCAGCCACCACAGTCATCCTCCCATCAGTCGAACACACTACAGAAAGATGCATTTTATCGCCGTGTGTCAACTATATGCAAGACCCAACCTTCTCTGCTCGTATAAGACAGGATGTTCTTACTAATGAGTTCAGTAGTAGTGAAGGGACAAGTCTTGACGGCGGAGCTCTGGACCTCTGAAGTTTCTGCATCCCGCACAAGGATCTCAAATGTGCCAAAGAACCCCTTCAATGTAATGTCCTATTTAAAAAAAAAAAAAAAAAAAAAAAAAAAAAAAGAACAAAAACACAAACACATGGTTCAGTCAGCAACTTGGCCATTAAACAAGAGTCGACTGTTCCAATAGTCATTTCTCATCTCACCTTGTACTCGTAGCCATCACTGAAAAGCGGCACGTCAAGCAGCAGGCTCTGGCTATTGTTGCTCATGATGTAGCCGTGCTGGGCAGCCAGCTCTGAAGTCAGCAGGTCTGAGCCGATACTGATCTCCCACAGGTAGTCATAAGGCCGGTGGTCCAGTTTGAAACTGATCCCAGACTCGGAACAGACAGCGTCGAAGGCTGGAGGAGCTGTCAACACAAGACAATGCTTGCCCCGCTTCAGGCAGAAGTAGGATTGATTTAAAAATTAGGCTAGTGACTTACAGACTTCTGTTAATGCCATGACTGATGCCAGGTGGTAAAAAGACTTGTTTTCTGGCACAACAGTCAGTGTAAAGTTCAAGTCCAGCTTGTGCTGCATCGCTGCGTCTTCTTTGGAGAACTATGAAACAGAAAAGGCAAAGCAGGATGACGTCTCCATGTATAAAGCAGCATGATATCTGAAGTAGCCACTGGACAAATTCAGAGACCTTTACCTGTTTTATGACAACCGGGTCATCAAAAGGCACCTTCAGGATGTAGCCATGAGTGTCGTTAGGATGAAGAACTTCTGTGATGGTGTGGCTGCTTGCATTTGTAAGTGATGCTGTGCATTCTTGTCCATTCAAATAAATTGCAGCCAACTTCACATCTGCAGGGATATCTCCGAGGTAGATGGTGAATGTGTGCTCCTCAAGAACTGTTCCTGAAATGAAGAGCCGTTCAGATTATGGTTCCATCCACTTTATAAACATCTCGTCATCAGACTTACGGTTTTCTGTGAAAACAGGGCGCGGCAGCAGAGGAGTGGCCAGTGTCCTGTGATAGCGAAGTCTGGTATCAATGTGATCTTCATCCACTGAGATTTGCTCCAAGTAGAGATCAAAGACGTAGAATTCATAGAGGTCACCAGACACCACGCTCTGCAAAAGAAATTTGGAGGAATCAGGTTCAACATTTCTTAAATACTGTAGTTCAGTGTGTAGTGAATTTGGCTTCTGACCTTCCTGTATCCTCCTTCAGCATTATAAGGGATGCTGATCTGGACTGCAGTGTTGTGCTTCTCCACAATGTATCCTCTCTCCTCTGCAACTGGCTGCTCCACAAGTTCACCATTGACACCAATGTTGAGCTGGGTCTCATGTAGACCAGACACCAGTGGGTGCAGCACCTCTGGAGTCTCCCACATCATGTAGCCACTGTCATCATAGGATCCTCCATCTGTGGACAGGACATTACAGCTTTACTAGTCTGTCGAGGGAAAGGGGAGCCATGGTATAAGAGATCATACTGACGCATGGAGCAAGCGGCCACCAGGTCGACCATGAGGACAACCCAGCTTTGTCTGGAGAACAAAGTTGCATGGACCACCTCTACTGGAACACCATTCACCTGGAGAGAGACTCGAAATCTTAACTTGCTTTGGGCTAAGGTATTGCAGGTAATGTTTAACGAGTTCGGGAATTTCAGATACTAGGATGCAAAATTTTGGAGTGGTTTACCTCAGTGCTGAATGAGTCAGGTTGTCCATACGGCGTACGAAATACAAGCCTTCCATCTGTCAAGTCAAACACATAACCCAGCTTACGGGCTTCAGAGAGACTCATGGGCATCAACGTCTCCCCATTTCTGTGCAACATCACCTGCCAGTCTGAAGTGGCAGAGGCATAGGCCTAGAAGGATGAAGCATTTTAGACTGTTGCACTTATTTGAGAGACACACAGTAGTTGAAAACATACCGGTTTTAGAGCAGCATTCCAGTCTTCTTTCTCTGTCTCAGATGGACAGGTGACTTCACTCCTCACAGACACCTGAGGGGGAAAACCAGGATCAGTGAAACAGTTCAAACACTTAACTAAAGTTAATATTTCAAGTTGTAGCTTACTTCCATGTAGTTTGCCTCACAGGTAACCTCTCTGGGGGACCAGGGCAGAGAGGGAGAACAGGTCTTGTTTAAAGCATAGGTGACCTCCTTTCCTTCATGTGTTGCAATCAAGTTGAAGTTGAATGTGAACACTTCATCATCCTGAAAGACACAAGTTAGATAAAAGCACAAGAGTGTTCTCCATCTGAAGGGAAACTCAGTTTTGTGTCTTGCCATTCATTCATACTTTGTTGTCAGTGTGACAGCTGAAGTAAGAGGCTCGGAGCTCCACATGGCCTTGTAGGGGAAGAACATTAACACTGTAGCCACACTCTGCTGCATACTGCTCAGTGATGAGGAACACGCCTGCCTCATCTGAAAGAGAAATTTTACGTCAGTAATTAAACCCAACATGTCTTTGCACCCATCAAATTATGAGCTTCATTTTCAGACCACACATGCTTGATTAGATGCTTGATTTCAGGAGTGTGATGAAGCTTTGGATGACTTACCGACACCCTCAAAATGAGGTTCAGCCCCAGTGAAGGAGAGATCAGCAGCTATCATGAAGAAGCGGTCACGACACTCCATAAGAATAACTCCTGTACAAACAAACATGATCAGTCATTAACATGTGCCAAGGACAACAGGCATGCGTTTAAGCAGACACTTTGTCTCTTACCACTGGGAATATGATCACAGTTTGCAGATGACCACACAGACAGGAGGAAGGCCACACTGTAAGACAAACACATAAGTCACGAACATACCGGCACATTAACGTGAACTGACTTGTAGGTCACCATGAAAGCACCTTACCCCAGGCTAAACCCAAAAGCCATAGCTACTGATGTGTTGGCAGTGTCTAAAGCTAGCCTAGCTGCTAACAAACTACACCTGCTAACCAACACAAGTTAACATGAACCACTTGCTTGGTATATTTTCTGACCAAACAGACACCATGTGGTGTTGTCGCCTACTCCAGCTTTAAGTCCACTTCTTCACCAACCAATCAGAGGCACTCAGGTGTTACAGTAGGTGTAGCACATTAGCAATCAAGCCATGGTCAATCAGTGGACCTTTCTCACAGAAGGTGCAATCAGTGAGGCAGCATTTTTAATATCGTGAGCCTTGAACTAGGACACCAATACTGACTGCAGACATTTTTTTTCTTTTATTGCAAGAAAAAAATACAAAAATACAGAATAACAAAAGTTCAGTCAGTCCAGTCAACAACAGTGTTAGTTTGTAGTGTGTTAGTTAATCTGACAAACAATTATTTAAATGGTTACTAGGTCATCAGTATTGCCATTGGTACCTTTTGTAATTATTAGTATGAATGTCATCTTTACATTACAACTATCACATTTCTAATTGTTATTTTGTTTATTTTGATTAGTGTGTTTTGAGAGTGATCCAGCTTTGCATTGTACAAGTACACCAACTCATGACAAGAAAACATATAAATCATCTGTGACATCTCCATAATATGTCAATACAGCATAAGATTGAGGTATTTCTGCACAGTGTTAACAATGATTTCAACATAGTTTGAATAATGTTTTACAGCAACGCTGCCCAGATGAAGATTTCGCCGTCTCTGCAAATTCACCGTCCGTTTTCTTTGACCTGATTGGAGTAGAAATCACACATTTACATAATTAAAACTATATCACAGCCAGCTTAACTGTCTTAAATACAAAGTCACAGTTTAACACACACTCACCTGACTTTGTAGCTTTTTGTGAGTGTCTGGCATGGGTGAAAGGTCCAGAGAAGAGTTCAAAGGGTGACGGATGGCGAGAGTACTACTTTCGTTTGCTGGGTATCGACACTGAACTGTCAGCCTAATAAAACATTACATGAACATTGTCATCTAGTTTAAAGACAGATCGAGCTCAGTATGTTGGTTTTTCACCTGTATGGAGAATCTCTGTGTATGAGTGGATCATCCAAAGGCAGAAAATCTTGAGGGTAACTGATCTGGTTTTCATAAACGAGGAAATTTCCCTCTGTCTGAGGAAATATGAGATTAAAAAAACAGAAAACAGAGACCAGAGTGTATATTTTCTGTGTGAATTTCAAATAATCAAAGTATCTCACGGTTACAGTCGTCCCACAGGAGTCCAGGCTGAAGCTGAACAGGGCTCGAGCACTGTCTGTCTCCATGGGAACACAGTCGGGGTCCAAGAGGGTGGTTCGGTTGGGGTGAGTGGGCGGGATGTTGTGGGTGGTGTCGACCACTGCCACCATCCTCCCTTCTGGAAAACATACTATGAGAGAAACACGGTGAATGTCAAAATTAATAAAACTAAGGCTTTCTTCTCTTCTTTGTACGATCAAGTCATGACCAAGACCAGAGTGTATCGAGACAGAAGCAAGACCAAGACTTTGACGGGTTGGGACCAAGACCAGACCATCTACATTGAGTCACCTCATCAAGTCTCGCCTTGAAGTATTTACAAACTGCTGTGTGTTCTTTCAGATGCTGTTTTGTGGTTTAGGAAACCCAATTTTATTCCACAGGATTAGGCTGATTTCTCCTGGACAGTTAACAAATAAATTAAATTAAGTGATATTCCCACAGTTGTGGTCTTGACTAGTCTTGGACTAAAATCTAGAGTCCCCTTTTTATGAAACCCAGACAAGACCTTTAAGAAGTGGTGTACACTAAGACTGATCTCGAGAACTACAACACTGATGTGTACCTAGTAGTTCTCTAACAGGAAAGGTGCATTCATGGACAAGACTGTCCTCCACTTTCAGAGACTCTGCGTCCACAACAGACACCTCCACTCCAGAGACGAGACCCTGCAATGTCAGCTCCTACATGGGAAAAAGAAGTTGGCATAATCACAGCAGCGATATGATGGAGTCACAGTATTACTTACACTGTAAAAAAAGCACAAACACTGTAGATATTTTTCTTTTTATAAGCACTAAAAGCAAGAAATGGGCCTGTGTTATCAAGGTATCCATGATGTCCTCCCTCTCTTTGCACTCCTAGGAGTGTTTGTAATCCTTAATTTACTTTGAGGGTTATTTACTGAATTACACTCACAGATGGTTCCCTTGTATCAGATGCAATAAGAAAGAGATTAGGCATTAGTTGAGTAAATGGGTAAGAAAAAACTAATTAAATAAGGTTTAAGTTAATGTAGAACAAGATACAGCAGGTAAAAAAAAAAAAACAATAATCACCCCAAAGTTCAGCCCAGGACTGTCAAAGGGGATCTCCACAGTCAGGTAGTCCTCCTCTGCCTCCACCATGAACCCACCCATCTCCACCAGGTCCCAGCCCAGCTTGCGGGCTCCCAGGAAGAGCTCCCAGTGGCTCACGGCCTGGGCCCCGTGGTGCAGCAGCACCAGCAGGCTGCTGTCGGTGCACTTCCCCTCAAGCTTTGGGGAACTTGGAGCTGCACCGGGATGGATGGTGAATTATGACGGTACATGTTAGTGAGGATGATATTTAGTGCGACAATATCTCACTGTTGGTCATTTTGTAGCTCACATTTAAGTAGGTGGGTGCAAAACTGGAGACTGCTTTGTAGGCAAACATTAGCTATTTACATTTAATGCATATGAATAATTATAAAACTGTCACTTCATTCACTTCCCTCAGTAAACCTTTGCTATTATCAAATCAGAAAGCTTCTAATGGTGTCTGAGGTGCCCATTGGTTTCAGTTCTTGCCAGCACAATATGAAAATCAACTTAATTGGACTTTTGAACATGCTTAATTGGGATTCGCACCACCACCTGAACAAACCTGGAAGAAGGTTTTTCAAAATAAACTGCTGCAAACAAAATGTGAAAATCATTAGTTGCCTAAAAGACAGATATAAATTAATCCAAAATACATTTGTATGCATTAGAAATTGTCTGCAGCAATGTAAACAACATGTTCTAGTTATAGGCACAAATCGGTCTGAATCAATGTGATAAAAACTCACCTGCGTATTCAACTCTCTGCTTGACAGTGGCCTGATGATAAAACACCTCTCCACTGGGTACGATGTTTAAAATAAAGGTGAAAGAGAGGCTGTACGTCTTATAGCCACCGCCAATGTTCTGGGATTAGACAGCAGGTTGTTTCAGATGTTTCTAAACCTCTACACGTGATAAAACTGCTCAGTCAGTCTCACCTCTGGGATTATTTTTGGGTGTGATAACGGGAAACAAAGCTGGTAGGAGTGACTCCCGTTGGAGTGGGAAAGCCTGGACAAAGTGAGGTCTGCGTCGCTCTGTGTTTGGTTGCTACGGGTCCAAATCAAAAGGTCGCCACCGCCATCGACTGTCACCTTCTGGAGGGAAACGTCAGACGCAAAGAGGCCTAAAGTGACGGAAAACAATCCCTCAAATGAGACTGTGTCTGTGGAGACAGAGGGAGAGATCATCTGTTTGTATTTAACTGCAAAATCACGGTACAACAACAGGAGGAAAGATAGCAAATCATCACTTAATTAAATATGCTGAAAGACACAAGTTAACATAGCCTAAGAAATCCTTACTGTTGGTGAAGACAGGGAGTTGTGGGATTAGAGGAGTTTTAAGGAGCCTGAAGGAGCGAAGCTGTGTGAGAGGCCAGCGCTTGTCTGCCCACTGCCTCATGAGGAACAGATCCACTGACATGGACTGGCTGTACTGTCCTCTCACAACACCACTCTGAAAGAAGTCACTCAAATAAATTGCAAACAGTTATTTTTCCAGCTGTATTTTTTGCCCGAAGAGGTAAAAGTATCCAATATTTTACAACACACAGTGGGATGTATGGTGGGAGCTAGTGCTTATTTGTATACCTTAATGTGTCCACCATCAGCTCCCAAAGGGATCCTGACCTCTACTCTCTCTTTCTTCAAACTGATCTTGAATCCTCTCTCTTCATTTTCAGATTCACTCAGAGCCCAGCCGTTCACTCCGATCCTCATGCCTCTGTCCCTGAACTGACCGTGGACTAACGGAGACATAATGAAAGGGAACGTCCACAGCAGGTCAGACCCATCTGCTGTCGCCTTATCTGGGGGTGAGAAAGAGACATTTCACTGGTGCTTTACAGCTGCCAAATAATCTAATGCTGATACTAACTCAGAGCACAGGCGACAGTGGCGTCAACAGCCAGGAAGTTGCTATTGAGCCGATAAAGGATGGATGCTCTGACGATCTCTAAATCCACTCCTTTCTCCTGTAAAAAAACACATACAGAGCAGCCATCAAATAACACTGATGCAACAATGACCCTAATCCCCAGTAAACAACATCGTCTCTGAGCACCTCGATGAAGTATGAGAGAGGGGAGGTGTAGGGACAGCGGAGGATGAGGTGCGAGCCACGCAGTGAGATGTGGTAGCCCAGAGCAGCAGCCTCGATCAGGGACAAGACCCTCGCTTCCTCTGGTGGCCGGTCCGCTGTATGGAACATCACAGCCATGTTCACCTCATCAGCTCCCTGCTCAGTGACAAAGAGACTTACCTTACCTATTTCTCTGACATGAATGAGTTTATTTCAAGAAGCCATAGAGACAAACAAATATTAGTTAGAGTCAACTTATCTTCTGCATTATGGTAAATTCATATAAATTCATATAAATCTCTGTTTGTGTGCCATTTACCGACCTTCCTCTCATGGGTGGATGTAATGGGCAGGATAGGCTGCAGGACGGACACCTAGAGTGGAAAAGACGAGGCTTGATACACATTTACAAAGCGCCCAAATGCTTCTAGCAATGCAAGGGCGGCGAGGAAATGTTTGGAAAAGTAAACCTTCTAAAATAATGTCAGGAACAAGGACCATGTCTTGAACTCATCCCATTTCCAGTCTTTTTGAACATTTATTGTATAGTAGCAGCTGAAGAATGACAGGAAAGTGGGGAGAGTGAGAGGGGGAATGATAAGCAGAAAATGGCCACAGATCGGATCTGAACCCTGGGCCACTGGGGCGAGAACTGAGCCTCTGTACATAGGGCACACACAGCTAACCGGCGCTCGTTCACTCCCTCTTTAACTCAGTTTTCACACCTTTCCTCCTCTTTCATTCAAATGCAGGAACCACTGGGGCTCTAAAAGCGACGAAGAGACGGGCTCGCCGGTTCCCCCATCTTCCTGCCGCCAGCCGACACTGGACAATCTCTGAACTCCTCCATCAATCAATGACCCCAATTTCTCCTCCATCCCTCTACCCTAATCCCTCCTACAGTACATCATCTAGGTTCACCTTTATCCACAATATGCAATAAATCTGGCTAAATTTAAATCCATATTGGCGTGGTCTTTGTTAGTGAAAATTTGAGGTTGTTTACAGTTTCCTTATACACAGGATCTATGATTAACTGTAGAAAACAATATTTTGTACATTAAGCTTTCAAAAACTACAATATGTACTCAAACATTACAGTAAATGACCGTAATCACAAAACATAATATGTCAACCAAATATTGTTTACCAAATACATGTTTTGTCTTTGAGGATTTGGTACTCTATCAACGTCATCTTCTGCTTTTTAACACTCAAATGTCTTAATCTTTGTGGATACAATCTGATCTTAAATTATCTTTACACATCAATGCTTTCAAGATCAAGAGGAAATATAATCCAGCGTCCTCATTCACCCTCTTTTATTTTGCTGGACTTGTGCTAAAGGTGTGAACGTTTCTGCTTCTCAAGGGAAAAACAAAAAGTTAACCCAACAGGAATTGAACATTTAGTGTGGATGCACCTCCATGTAGTTTTCCTCACAGATGATCTCTCTGGCACTCCACCGCCCCCACAGTGAGCAGTGGAGCTGGAAAGGATACGCCGCCGCCTTCCCATCCGCCTGCAGGTTCACAAACCAAAGTCGCAGGTGATACTCTGTGCCTTTCTGCAGACAGAAGAGACACACAGATGTGTTGTGTTGTTAGGAATGCAAGCCTGCAACATATCAAAGCACAAAAAACGTAGAAGAAAATTTACCTCGCTGTGGACGTGACAGGCCAGGAATGAGGCACGAAAAACAAGGTCTCCAACATCATTGATTAGGACGGTGTAACCACAGAGTGTGGCCTCCTGATTGGACAGGCGGTGGAGTCCATACTGGTCTGGTGGTTTACAAACATCATCAACATGGTCATTTACAGTACAGCTGCTCTCTCCTTTTCTCTCCACCCTGTACACATCAGACTTAAGACACAACACCGACAACCGTCACCTCCAGAAGCCATCGTTGGACTTGTATCAGAAGGAAATGAGCACAGGGGTACAGGCTTTGTCAACCGCTTTCAACCACCGCCAGCAAGATGGAGGAGATGGTGATTCACTTCAGGAGGAAGACGCCTCAGGCCAGACTGGTGAACATCCGGGGGAGCATATCTCAACAATAAACTGGACTGGTCGGACAACATAGACGTCCCATCCACTTACTGAGGAGACGGAGGTCCTTTGGAGTGTGCAGGACTCTGTTAAAAAATTTCTATGACACTGAGGTGGCATCTGCATTATTCTATGCAGTTGTCTGCTGGGGAGGGGGGACAGAAGAAGACTCAACAAGCTGGTCAAGAGGTCCAGATCTGTCCTGGACTGCCCTCTAGACTCCATAGAGGAGGTGGTGTAGAGGAGGATGTTAGCGAAGCTGACATCCATCATGAACAACTCCTCTCACCTCCTGCATGAGACTGTGGAGGCCTTAAACAGCTCCTTCAGCAACCGACTGCTACTCCCACCTTGTAAGAAGGAGCACCACCACAGGTCCTTCATTCTTTTTAACACCACCATTTCTTACCAACATTGTGTATACAAACTGCTGTGATGTGAATTTCCCCGGTGTGGGATCAATAAAGTCTGTCTTATCTTATTTTTTCTCAAGGAGGATAAAGAAACATACCTTCAAAGTCAAAATGGATCATCAGGCCGAGGAAGTTGGACTTGACGGAAAGCCAAAAGTGACGCTCAAGACATTTAGTCTGAAACACTCCTGAAATCATGAATACATCATGTAAAGAAAGATGCATTAAACTGAGATTACGTGATTCAGATCTTCTCCATTATACTGAAAAATACATGCAGTACAGCTGGGCAAAAAATATAACATGATTGCATACAGACTTTTGGTGGAATTATATTAGAATTATATACAAATTCTAATAAAAAACTGACAAAATGAACTCATATTTTTCTGTCTTACATCTGCGAATACACTAATTTGATGTAAATCATAGCACTAGGACACAATTCATTGGTTTGAACATACGTTTTAATACTTTATGTGTAAGTTTGCGACATTTTTGATATCATAAAATGAAATAAAACGAAATGTTATGAGGAACTTCTATTCTTATTAGATATAGTATTGTTAAAATAACAGCAGCAAACAGTGCTATATCACGTATTCCACACTGCACCATATGCTGTATATAATATCAGACAGGAGCTCTCTAACAGCACAATATTTCCCCTGTGGGAGGATATTTAATACATGGGAAGGTAATTTACTATATTACGATAAGAAAAACATTTTATTAGTATGCCTGAAGTAATATCGACTCCTTGTCTGGAGCCGCCCAAAGCCTGAAGGACTTCCAGGAGTGTCCTGACTCATTCCTGGGTAATGTTGTCAAACAGGTGTGATGGCTGCACTGAACTGGTCTTACCTGTCGGCACTGGACTACAGAGAGGTGAGGCGAGGAGCGACACCAATACACTGAAACAAACATATATAAGTGTTTACGTGAGAATAAACTTTAACCACGTGTTTATGCGTCACTCTGAAACTCACCCACACGACATGTAGAAACATATCTTCATTTTTCAGGAGCTAAATGTGTCGATTTGAAAGCTGTCAGTCACCATTTTGACTGACTCACCTGTTAATTAAGAAGCTAATTAGCACTGACTTCATTTCCTTCCCCTTTATCTCGATAAACACAGGAGATAAATAGCTCATAATTTAAAATAAATTATCAAACACACACACACACTCACACACACACAGTGTCATGAGGCATTTAAGTCAAATGTTGCGTTTGAGGCTCTGAATAAAAATGCGATCTTAGAGTGACACCCAGTGGACAGAGTTCATTTTGTCAGTACATCATGCAGCTAATGTTAACTTCAGGCTGCTCTTCATGTACAGTGAAGGTGTTATTCACCACAGTGTACCCAATACATGAGCACACACCATAGAACTATACTAGTACACTTATAATTGAAGTACTGTGTACTTTACTTGGGTATTTCCAGTTCATAGATAGATAGAAAGATACTTTATTGACCCCCAAGGTAAATTCAAGCACCCAGTAGGAGCATGAGAGAGTAAAAACATTAAAATTAGACCTATAATATAAATCTGAATTTAAATAAAACTTGTGCAAAGATTTCTACAAATAGAAAACTATATTAAAAAGTAAAAATGGTGAATAGTGAGTAGAAAAATAGAAATAAAAATCTATATAGAAATAAGACATAGAACTAGAAATAGAGATAAAAAAAAATATAGAATGAATTAAAGTGTTTAGCAGAGGTAGTGCAAATTGAGTCATGCTCTACTCCAGTACATTTATTTGATAACTTCAATAACTTTACAGATTCAGATTATTAATACAAAATATTATCAATTGTTCATTGTCATGATTTTTGGTATCTTAGTTTCTTGTATTCATTCATTCAAAAAGGCAAAGAAGAGCTGAGATAATCTCAATTTGTCACCTAATCTTGTATCTGTATTAAAAACTGTGAAGTATATTGTAAATATGTTAAATTTAAATTAAATTCTATAAAATTAAGATAGTTTGTCTTTTAAAACAAAGTGTATCTTCTTCCAATGTATGAGCCTTCATTAGTCTGGTCAGATGGAAATAGAAATGTTTGACTCACCAGCTTGAAATAAGAAATGAGTAAAGTTATGTGCAAATCAACAGGAGGAGTTTCTGCTTGTTAACCGAAGGCGAAGATGTTTAATTAATCCTGACAAACTGCTGACACATTGACACTATTTTATACCATGTAGCAGCAGGTGTGGAGGCAGTAGAGGTGTGATTTGTGTGATTATCACACTGTCGGACCGCTCCCATTTGTCCACAGCAGCACAGCTGGACGCCTGCGGTCACGACATCCTCACTACTCTGAAAATGTTACTCGAAGTGAAGTCATGTCATGATTAAAGACTGAGTAATCAGACTTATCAGTGAGGGTCCTGTGGTGGAAGAAAGGTCAGTGGTTCTCAAACAGAGGATGCATGACTGGAGGGGAAACGTGGAGCAGAATTAAGAGGTTAATCAGATTAATGTGGGAATTATAAATAAACAAGACACTCAGGTTAGCTCCAGTGATTCAGACAGAAAAACAAAAAGTATAATGTGTAATTCTAATCAAGATATCAAAACACAATGAAATCTTGACAGTCTTTATTTCATTTTCTTAACTTGGATTTTTTTTTTTTTTTTTTTTTTTTTTTGTAATGGTAGCTCTTGTAAAAGAAACATGCTAAGATACATGTCAAGTTCTTGATATTATTATTTTGACATACCAACTTGACTCATTTTGTAACTGACCTGGGGGCCAAAAAAAGGCTGAAAACAGAGAGAAATGTCAGTACTTCACCTTTTTAGCACTGCAGTCTTAAAATATTGTCAGGCTAAAGATCAATGCAACAGAACCAGAGATATTGTCTTTTTTTGCTGTGAAGCGAACCCAATGCCAAAGTGCCAAAAACTGCAGTTCCTCAAACGTCCACTTGAGGCTGGCTCCAGAAGTGAGTCAGTCTCCATAAGTCCCCATGTTAAAATGTCCAACTTCACAGCAGAAATAAACATGTTTACAGCCTGGTACAAAAAACAGTTTTGGTCTCTATAGCTAATTTCCACGTTCATGACAACTGTACTGAGGGTGAATTTATTTTTAACTCACCTGTTCAAATTATATTAAGGCTTAAAGTTATGCATAATTAACAGCGTGGCTTCTTTGAGCACCCAGGCGTCATTCGGGCCCGCCTCAGGTCTGCTGATGATCCACGTCTTTGCCGATATTTAGACTAGCCGGGAGGCAGAAGAAGCAATACCTACGGGTGACGTCACTCAGGCTCTGTCCATTCTTTATACTGTCATTGGTCTGACCCCTCAGACTGATATTGTGACCTCCTGGCTGGTCCTGAACCTCATATTGAGAGCCACTGAACTAGGTTACCCGTGTAATCTGTGACATCATGTTTTGCAGTAGTCAAACTATAAATTGCCATAATAATTTCCCTTTCAGACACCCTGAAAGTTACAAAACTTAATGGAAAACACAACCGGTTATTGCTTTTTTGAGCAAACACTGTAATTACATCCTCATTTATGCTCCGACTGCAAAACACAAACACTTACATGAAGTGTTTTTTTGTTTGCCGCCTGACATTTAGATGCTCTCCGTGTTTATTTCGCTCTGACTCAAAGTGAGGGTGTTGGAGTGTCGCACTAGTTAGCAGCCTCATTAACATTTGAGTCACATTGTGTCATTAGCAGCGCTGCACAGCGTGCAGGCCTCATGTTGAGTTCAGGACATCTACAAAGCTGGTGTGGCTAATCATGACTGACAGAAGTAAAGCCATGCAGCATGTTACTATTTAGTAATTAGACTTTACTGTTTTGTATCTAATATTTAAAGTCACTAATCATCCCAAAAAGTCTTGGTGATCTTGGAGGTTTTGTTGGTTTTATGCCTGTCGTTGTGGTTAATGATGACCTTATCCTGTCCAGTGACTCTCCTGTTCACACCACACACCTCCCCATTACCTCACCACCTTCCTCCTCCACCAATCACATCCTTTTGTTGGCTTGAGGATGAGGAGGATTTGAAGATGAAGATGCTTATTTATCAGCTCAACACATCCCACGCAGACACCGATAAGTGACTTTCTCATCGTCCGTGTTGCAAAGAGAATCTGGGGGAATATAAGAGTTGGATTTGCTGTTTGAGGTGGAGATGCTCAACTCTCAGGTGAAGGTACTTCTTGTGGCGTTGTTTTCCTCTGTGCTGCTGGTGCAGGTCAGCGGTGCTCCACGCAGAGACATGCTGACAGAAACACAGATAACAGATCTCGCGAACGACAAGGTGAGTGACTCTTTATATGTAACACTGCGAGGAAGTTATCAGGAGTTCAGACATAGTCCTTCTTTAGCTCCTTTCCTTCTCTGTCCTCCTTTAGGATCTCACTTACTTGCTCATGCTCAAGTTTGTGTCTGAACTGATGGCGGCGAGAGGAGACCAGATGCTCCCTGAGCCGGAGGAGGACGAGGAGGCGATGGGAGTCAGGGAGGAGGTGATGCGACGACATCTCCCCCTCACCCAGAGAGAGCGCAAGGCAGGCTGTCGCAACTTCTTCTGGAAGACGTTCACCTCGTGTTAACACAAGAACTAGACCTGTTGAAGAGTATTTTTAGTTTTAAGTGTACTTTTTAAAAAGGATGAATCGATCCACATTTGCTCACTTTGTTGTAACTGGATGATTTACTGCAAGATGCCAAATATACAGGTGTTTTGGCAACTGTAAAGAGTGAGATTTGCAGGGATATACACACCTAAAATAAAATTTTCTGATTTAAAAAGAGCACGTTTGTCAAGTGATATCTTAAAGGAATAGAGAAACATTTAAACAAGAATCATAAAGATTGAAGAAGCAGGGTCTGAAATATCCTGACTTTTAGTCTGAAATATGGAAAAGCCACAAAAAACAAACAAACACTGGATCCTACATTTCCCATAATGCAACACAATTGCATATTTTGTCAGACTCTTCCTGCCTGGAGAATGACCACATCAAGTCCACACCTCGTTTTAACACAGATTTCGTGCTAAAAACTAGTCACCTCCAAGCCCAAAACAAATTAAATAAATATAGCTTAAGTGCCCCTTTAAGTTTCAAACATGCAATATTTGTAGAAAAAGTGACAAACACACTGACTGACTTGTTGACATTTTAATAATCAATCATGTTACTACAACCTGTATTAGGAGAAATCCACTCGTGTGTTCACATGCTCTCCCATTAATGTTAACTACTGCCATTTTCTAACCTGAACAACTCGTTCATTCAGAACAAAAGCGGCCTCCTTCTTCACAGTGTGAATTCATCGGTGGACAAAAGGTCTGCCGCAGTACCGCAGGCTTCGATCTACAAGCTCCCAATTCACAGCATTTCAAACCAAGCACACAGTTAAAGAGGAGAAATGAGATAAAATGATGTGATTCAAGGAGTTGGCATGAGACACGTAAGCGTGAATGAAATGATAACCTTGATGATAAAAATCAGATTAATGCTAATATAGTATATACATCATGACATAAATTAACAAGAGATGAACCGTTTTAGCATGATCAATCGAGCGCTGTCACAGACATAAACAAAAAAAGGATCATTATGACAATGAATGACATCCTTGAGGTAAGGCTTTTGAAATTTTCTAGCCCTTTAAGTTACACATTTACAAAAATCAGGACGGAAAGACAAGCGGTTAAACACAATCATAACAAATACTGTAGCTCCAAAGTCTCAGAGAATGACAACTTGGCCCACATGAGTGCAAGGATGAACAAAAATCTAATCTGCATCTGAAGAGATGTAAAATTATCTGTCTTTTTTTGGTGAAAATCACATTAAATTCCACTTTTATTTAATCAAAAAACATCTCTCAAGTAAATGAATTCACCTTTAAATCGAGTATAATTTTAGTTTCACTCTTTTTCCCCCCTAAATGGCACATGTACAAACTCTTCACGAGGCTCAAGCTTCACACGATGGGCCGACGTTAGAGGCCAACACCCTGTTTTCCTTAGACAGAAGAAAGCATTTGACTTCATTGCACCATCATCTTCAATGTAACAGTCAAGTATCAACCAAACAACAAATGTTAAACAACAAAAACAACAACGAAAAAACAAAAAAAAGATTGTGTTTCGTAGACATTCAAAAATGTTAATCTGGATGATTTAAAAGGAAAAAAAATGGCAAAAATCCTGTTAGGAGCTTTGATTTAATCACTAAAAAACATGATATTGTAACGTTTGAGTGTTGTATGAGAGATTTGTTCTGGCAAATATTGTGCTAGCGTTCAATAAAAAGCTAAAGAAAGAAACATCTGGGTCGTAACATTAACTACACATTCCTTTCGTCTACATTTCTCGTGCTATGAGGCTACGTCTCTGCAAAGATTCACTGCACTAAAGGCTACATGCTTTCCAAACCAAACCAGCCCGTTATGTACAGTCACAGTTTCATCATGTGCTTTTAATATTGTCGTTTTGAGGCAGTTCTGCACTCTGATGTGCAGGCTGTAATCCTAATTATCATTTGTGTCGCTTCTCTGCAAAGAGAACTCCTCGTTTTGTTTTCAGCTCTAAATCTATGATATCCTTCCATACCTTCATTGTCTTTGACAGTGATAATAATGTGCAAGCTAATAGTCGAGCAGTACCGGTGTGAATAAATGGTTAAGTGGAGCCCAAGCTGCCTGCAGGTCAGGCCACTGTCGAATACTGAACTAAACGTGAAAAATGGAGCAGCTGTGTACCAGAAAACAACAAAGAAAATGTAGCAGGACTTCTGAATCTAGAGTCGAGCTGCAAACAATTATTGCAAATGTTTTGATAAGCGATCGTTCTGAGTAATTTTTTATGAAAAAATTCTCTGGCTTCAGCTCCGAATGTGAATATTTTCTGCTTTCTTCAGTCCTCTGTGACAGTAAACTGAACGTCTTTAGGTTGTGGACATCTGAGGGTGTCACCTTCACAACATTTTTCATAATTTTCCAACATTTTGTGGACCAAACAACTCATCAATTAACTGACAATGAAAATAATCATTAGTTGCAGCCTTAATCAAGTGAGGTGTTTGCTTCATCAGAAGTCCATCTCTCTCTCTTTTTAATCAGTTCCTCCGCACATGAACTTGCAGCTGGATACCAACAGAGGGAACTATAGCGACGTAAATGTCAACTCACAGTCAGAGCAACCAAGAAAAGAATGAAGAGTAGCTCATGACTCTGAACAAAGCTGGGGCATTTCCTGTCTGTGCTATCAGTAACGTGTAACATGTTGACAGTCCGTGCATTCGCAAGAACATATGAGACGTTTGGTTAGCAGTCGGTGGAGATTTTGGCTGAGAGGTCCTGGATGCGGCGAGCGCTGCAGCTCTTGCACAAGATGTGGCCGTCCAGCGGGTAACAGCCTCGACCTTCTCCTTCAGAGGACAGCAGGAGGCCACATTCCTGACAGACACAGACACTTCAGTTAAAAACACAACTCTCACATGAGACTTATCAAATAAAAACATAAAGTAATGTAATAAATACAGCAAGGTTGGGCACTCTACTATAGAGAATATGGTAATATATGGTTTAAAGTTAAGACTTATTCTCAAACATAGCTGTTTCTGGTATTTTGTGTTACGACTCACCTCACAGATATAACAGTTAACATGGAAGCTGCGGTCCAGAGCTACTATCCTGACCGTCTCCTCCTGACCCTGTTCAGGCATGATGGGCTCGCCACAAACTGAACAGCGAGGTGCGTACTTCCTGTCAGCGGAGATCAGAATTTACAGTTAGTGGACGCGCATCTGGAATGCGACGATAAGCGCGGTGTATGGACGTCTTCATACCTATGAAAGTCGTCTATGCAGTGTATCTGAGAGGTTGCGTCCACGGTGAAGGGCACCCCGTCCAAGCAGCAGTTACAAACCACGCACGTGAAACAGCGAGGGTGGTAGGCCTTCCCCATCGCCCGCAGGATACGGTCAAGGATGGGCTTGGAGCACTTTGAACAGCGCTCTAATGTACTCTGATAAGAAAAGTAGAAACAGGTGCATGGATCAGGAGTACATTTATTTAGTGGATAAGAGGACACACTTCAGCTGTACAGCGTCAACAATAGCTCTTTGTCGCGCCGTTGCTCCTTCACTTACAATGTAACAGCTCTCGCAGTAACTCTTCTTGTCGAGGGCGTAGAAGGGTTGCCCACGGAGACGGGCGTGGCAGGTGATGCACGTGAAACACTCCACGTGGAACACCTGCTCCATGGCGATACAGCCGCTGCCGTCGCCGACCACGTTGTCACCGCACCGGGCGCAGCGACCTGCAAGTCAACATGTTACACGTGTGAGTTTGTTTCATTATAAAAGGTTTTGTTGTCTCATAGGTCATCAATGTAATGACAAGCGACTGTACCAAAATAGTCCTCTGAAGGTGGGTGGTTCATATCATATACCAGCTTCTTGGTGAGTCGTTCCAGCTCTTCCTCGGGCCGGGTTGTTGCTATCCCCTGCTGGAAAAATAGAAGGTACATGAATCACACATGAGTGGAAAAAGATCAGACTTCCCTTTCATAACCAGTTTATTTAATATTTATGATATTTAAGGGCTGAGTATTGAACTTTTACTTCTCTGAGACTGACAGAAATGTGTCAGGATTTAAAGATGACATCAAATAGTTGGTCAGATTAATTATTTTGGTTACTTACTCTGTTATCAGATGTGATCTAACTCAAAACTTTTGCCAATTTCTGAATATTTTCTTTATGTTCTTGTGTGGTTGCTTGTGTTTATAAATATATATAACACTTCATTGAGGGTATATTTGTGTGTATGCTTTTTATGAATTTAAATAAATGATAGAGATGTAGACATGTGTCCCTACCTTGCTGGACTGATAAGCAGGACTCTGTGCAGCCCCTGACCCTGCCTGGTTATTTTCCATCCCTCTCTTGGACAGCTGAACCTGGTTAACTCGTCCTCCAGACCCTGAGCTGCTCCCCTTGTACCCCGCCTCAGAGTGCATCTCCTGAGCTTGATGTGGGGGGTACCAGCCCTGCGGACTTGTCTGAGTCTGCGGAGGGGGGCGCGACACGTGCTGTCGAGGAGGCGGTGGAGTGTAGGCCTGTTCAGCCTGTCTCCCTGTCTGAGAGTAGGTGACAGGCTGCGCTGTCTTGACCTGGACGCTGAACCGGGGCCCGGTGGGAGTCGAGGCTGTGGTGTAGGAGGCTGGGACGGGTTGAGGGTAGGGCTTCGGGGTGGAAGAGGAGGAGTAGTAGTCCTGCTGGTGCGAGGCGGAGTACTGAGGTGACTGATGCTCACTGGGGTAGGGGGGCGCTGGGTGGTATTGGCTCTGGGGATGAGGGGGGTAGCCCATGGATGGCCGACCCTGAGGAGCACTCTGGTGTGCAGGTTTGTAATGATCCCCTGAGAGGTATTTGTTGTAAGGCACGTTGTCGTACAGCTGTGTGGAGTCAGAAAGTTAATCAACTTAAGCACTGATCGCAAATATTTAGGTCAACTGTTTCAATTAAGAGTATTGTCCTACTTGTGTGCTGGCGTCCTGCGGGTGGCTGTCCAGATCAGCGAGCATACTGGTGAGGGAGTCAATATCAGCATCGATTTTAGAGTGATAGCTCGCTGGCTTTTCAGGACCACGATGCTACAAACAGAACAGCAGAAGAATTAAGAATTAACTCTCGCTTTTAGAGATTTTACTGATGTCCAACACACATAAAACGACTCAAAGACGCTACAGAAAATACACTCACCATCAACTCGTAACTGTCCATGTGAGGGCTCCAGTTACGGTCTTCTTTGGGAACATGGGGAGGGGAGTAATAGTGATCGCTAGACGAATGATGAATGGGACCACCTTCAGGTTAGAGAACAGAGATCAACATGACAATCTTGAATCTGTTTGACAATCTTTAAGGTCTTCTCTCTAAAATCATCTAGAAATTGGACATAAGGTAAATACCGTACATTTGAATGTGAAGGTCAGGCTGTTGCAGTATGCACTCAACAGTTAAAGACTTTATTGTGTGTCAGGACTTTGGTCATGTGCTCAGTGCTTGTAAACAGATGTCAGGAAGTAAAATAAGGAACCTTTGTTTGAATAAAATCCTCCCAAAAGCTGGACACATTTTATCTCAGGGGTGTGGAAACTTTATTTTAATCGTGCCATCGATTCCATCAGTGTATTTATTTGGACCCGTTTAGTCCAAGTACATCCATCATGACCTCCAGTGAATGACTAATGGTCTTCTTACCTGTCGGTCCAGTAGCCATGTACCTATTGGCCATCCCTCCTCCTCCACCTCCTCCTCCTCCTCCTCCGTTCTGGTCATAGGGGCCGTATTTTGGCCGGAAGTCAGACATCCCCTTCTTGTTGGGGGCTCGGTAGATCGCAGACCCAGCAGAGTGGGACATCTGGGGGACGGCTCGCTCTGGGCTATCCAGAGTCCTCGGTGGAAGCCAGGTGGGACCGGACATAGCGGGCTTCGGAGATTAAAAAAAAAAAAAAATTAAATGTTTCCATCAAGTTTCTCTATTAGTCTGCAGCACGTATTTATTTTTGCATCCTGAATGCAAATCAGTGCCACACAATACTGACTTTGCTCACACGATTATGTTTTCAACTCTGATCCATAATTTGCATGAGCACAGCTGTGGCTGTTATGTGTATTTTACATAATAGGTAACCCATGGAAACTAAGGGATGCTTCAGACTTTGTTTCCTATGGCAACGGGGACACACAGATTGAACAATAGGCTTCTAGTTGAGGAGCAGGAAGAGAGCAGCCATTTTCAACAGCTCGGGGATTTCCAGAAAGCTCGCACACATTGCCGTGAAACGTGTGCGAGTGTGTGTTTGTGCACCTTCGGGACAAACATCCATGCAAAACGCTCTCGCACGCACGAAGTCGTACACAGATACGCAAACAGGTGCAAATGTGTGGTTAACCCTCGCCTGTTATCCTGCCACAATAGTTATTGTCTTCGGGTGTTTACACACTGGTATCATTGATTTCCAAATGAAGCGGGGACAAAAACAGGGCAGGAAATGTTGTGTAATGATATGTGTCTGTATACACGTGAACACCTGGCTCATAACAATATATTATGTATTCTCTGCGGGATAAATAACAACACCACGGCGGCAGCACACAGCTGAGACGACAAACTGCTGACTTGCACCTGAGGGCCTTCATTAAGAAACAGATATTTAAGGAAAACTCTAATTAAAAACACACGGATATATATCACAGAAATTTATAGGAAGTGTCACAAATTACATTAGAAGGAAAACAGAAAGCAAGCAACACATAATCATTTTTTATACAATTTTGCAAACAAATATTGCTCAGGTAGCGTTAATAAGTAAGTTATTTGTACCAAATATTCTTAGAAATGAATCCAAACGAAAAATTACACATAAAAAAAAGACAGAGAGGTGTCATAATTCAACTTTATGTTTATTATTGAGGTCTTAGTGAGTGCTTCTAATATTTTGGCCTTCTCATGTATGTAAATAGCCACAATATTAGAAACACCTCTCAATATAATGCAGTCCAATTTAACACTACTGCAATCTACAACCTTGGTCATAAAGTTAAACAAATACTCTCTGTCAACAAAAACTGAAACATTATAAGCTTCATAAAAGAAGAAATTATGGCAGAGTTGTTGCCGGTATGTGTATCTATAACTACATAAAGTGTGTACTGTTAAAACCTTTTTGGAAAAGCCACTGTGATCGACACAATGCCTCCCTAAATGGATTGCAAGCCGAAGCAGATCAGTGTTCGTTGTCAGACAGGAGAAATTAATAACCCACTCTGACTGATTGTGCGGGGGTCCTGTGGCCATCATAAGTCGTTGTCGTTAAGAGGATTATAATGATGGATGAGAGGATGATGTAAACATGCAGACATACAATGCTTGCAGAGCCTTTTTGTTTGTTTTTGACTTTTATTTTGATATAATTTCTATTCATGGGTTGTTATATTTAAACACAGTATCAGCATGGACTTGACTGACATTGCATAGTGACCACGTGGAGGAAAGAGTGACCACCACCTCCACAATCGACCTGATGTTAAGCCCCTGTCTTCAATCCGGATGAGCACACACTCAAATCCGGGGATGGCTGGGCCAGGAAATTAATCTGAACGGTTTTATCACGCTGTGTTTTAAAAGCAATTGTTTTTACGTGATTTTAAAAAACACACACAAATCTCGTATATTTGCTCATAAATTAGCTCAGCTGGACGTTTTTCTGAACGCAAGAGGAGGCGTAGCAGGCAGGAAATGTCAAAGTTGATGACAGTCACATGAGTCAAGCGAGAGGAGGAAGAAACAACATCCGGTGTTTGTAAATTTCAGAATAAAAGCTAGCCAGCTAGGTAGATACTTTATTGATCCCGAGGGAAATTCAAGCATCCAGTAGCAACATGTAAACATCCATAAAAATTTAAATTCACACAGTAAAATATATTAAAATTAACCTATAAGATAAATCTGAACTTAAATTAAACCGTGCTAAAGAAATTAAACTGTTTAAATTAAACCTGTGCTAAAAAATAACTTTAAGCCACACAGAAAACTATTTATATAAATAAATATACAGTAAATATTCTAAATTTAAAGACAGTGTAGCTGAAATAACTGGCAGCAAACACATATTTAAGTCATTTAAATAAGATTTCCTCAGTTGTACACTGTTGAATGCCTTAACTTCTATTTTTTTAATATAGTTTTTGTATAGATGTTTAGAACGGGTTAAGTTCTTAACACAGTTATATATTTATTTTCTATGCAAATATTTAATTCCCCTGCACATTTTTACTTCCTCTGCACATATTTACTTCCTCTGCACATATTTAAATCCTATGCAAATGTTGAATCTATCTATCTATCAACTGGAGTACTTTGCATGCTTTTATTTTGAAGGCACAAAGCTAAGCTTAGCTTTCTATGTTTGACAGATTTTAGCTCCATGTAGTGTTAATGTAGCGAGATGTGCTGGTTATATTTAACAAAAAATAACATAAGACAACACGATTTAACGGGGCAGGGAGCTAAAATAAAAAATATATAACCACAAACATTATAATAAGTCAACATTAGCTACCGTGTTAACGTTTCCTACCTTTTACAGTACCTTTACAGTGTCGCTCCTCTTCCCTTCAGTCTCATCTAAAAACAAAGAACAACAAATAAATATAAATTAATAAAACATAGACGGAACGTTAAAGAAACGTTGGCGAAACGTTCCTGTTTTTAACGGTTAGTTCCGCACAGCAACGTTAACGTCTCTTACCTATGAATAGAGACACTAACTGCCCGGTTGTTGGTCCAAATCTGTCCGTCGTGCGTCACATATGTGTAAAACATGCCATTTAAGTAATACAAGAGCCCATAATGAAGGTTAATTAGCGTTACTTAACTTTAATAACAGGCTTGTTTACTTGTTTACTCGCCTGTTTTGAACTCAAAGCAGAAGCTCGTGCCTTGCCTTGCCCCCCTCCAGGCTAACTTCACAACACAACCGAAGAGGAAACAATGAAACAACCCGACACCTACCGACCTGAAACCGGCCACACAAACACGACCTATCCGTCCGTTTAGACGTTAAAGGGTCAGTGAAAGTTGTCCCGAGACAACTTTCTTTGAGGTTTAGCGTCGTTAACCTACTTTGTGACGGATCCTGAGGCCTTTAGCAGCAGCAGCAGCTCCTCACTGCATTCCCGATGTGTGACGTAGCTGTGGTGTAGCTGTGAGTGAGTGTGTGTGTGTGTGAGTGTGTGTGTGTGGAGGAGGGTGGCGGGGTCTGCCATACACATTTTTCAAAATAAAAACACAAAACTTATCCTATTGAGTTTTTATAGGAAAATCCCATACTCATAATAACCTTAAACGACATTCAGTTTTCAAGTTTATTTGTCACATGCAAATTTACTTCAGTAGCATCTAGTGGTGAGGCAAATGGCAACCAACTGAATACCCCTCAGCTACACCCCCATCCAAGCATCTAGGATAGACTATGGTGGCCGGAAAACTATCTAAAACCAAGCAGAAACCTCTGTGTCTGTGAAGTGAAGCCAGTGCAGAAGTGCCAAAAACTGCAGTTCCTCAAATGGCCACTCGAGGCTGGCTACAGAACGAGTCAGTCTCCATAAGCCCCCATGCTAAAATGTCCAACTTCACAGCAGAAATAAACATGTGTACAGCCTGGTACAAAAAACAGTTTTGGTCTCTATAGCTAATTTCCCTGTTCATGACAACTGTACTGAGGGTGAATTTTTATATAACTCACCTGTTCAAATTATATTAACGCTTAAAGTTATGCATAATTAACAGCATGGCTGTTATGATTGACAGGTGGGTGCCGTTACAGATGGCTTGTTCGAGCACCCAGGTGTCATTCGGCCCGCCTAAGGTCCGCCGATGATCCATGTCTTTGCCCATTTTTAGATTAGCTGGGAGGCAGAAAGAGGCAGGACAGCCAACATGGTGGTGGCCAAAGCCACATATTTTGAGCTTCAAAATAGCTCTTCAGAAACCGAGGGGTGACGTCACACTTGCGCTGTCCATTCATTATACTGTCATTGGCTATAATGCAAATTGAATTAGTTATTTTATATATTTGGCAAATAAATGGTACAATAAAGGGTACAAAACATAAAGCACTAAATTAAGTGTACAGACGTAAGCGTTAACCAAATTTCTGCATCATAGTTTACATTGTTTGGAGAAAAAAAAGCCACTTTATTGAATATTTAAAATACAGATTATCAGATAACACAGAATAATTAAGCTGTACCAGTTTGTAATGTGCTTTATATCCTTATGTAGCATCAGCTAACTGCTGTCAAAGTTTGATTTATGTTTATTGTATTAATATTTAATGTTATTTAAGTGATTTTATTTTGTGTTTTCGAGTTTGGTCTTAATGTTTTTTCTATATACCCAGTTGTTTACCACCCCGCAAGCAGCAGAATATGGAGGTCAAGTGCTTGATTTATTATTTTTTCGGTTCATGAGATTTGGGTCAACTGTCCCTCTCCTCATCACCCCCCACACTCTTTCTTTTTCTTCTTCTTCTTCTTCTTCCCACCACACCCAGCACCATGTTGGAGGCCCCCCTGCTTTTCCCAAGGCACTTCTTCAAAAGGCAGCGTTTCATAACTTTATTTTTCATTTCCCAGTCTCTCTCTTTGCCAATAAGTGGACAAAACAACAGAGGCTGCTCCCTGGGATATCCCCGCTTCCTCCTCCTCCTCCTCCCAGTATGCTCGGTGCTGGTTTGCCCTTATATGTCCAGAGTGCTCTGCAATCACAGGAAGAGGCAGTTTAAGCAGATCTGTTATTGTTGCACGAGCCATCAACACTTTGGCACTGACTGGGGGATTTGAAGTCAAAGCATGGCTTCGGCCCCATACATTATCAGATAAACAATATGGTTCTGTCCAGGCAACCAGGAAACCACAAAACAAGGGGAATCCCCGCCTTTGTTCTGTTTGACGAGGAGTGACAGTTAAGTAGATGTTGGAAATTCACAAAACTGTGTTTGTTCCTCATTTGAGACTTGCAGAAAGTTCAATTTAGAGTCTTTCATTTGATGGTAAATAGTACCAGCTCTATATTTTAACCTCTGATGGGCACTGACAGACGGTGCAAGAAGCAGGAAGTCACCACGAGCGTTGCCAACTTTT
This sequence comes from Sciaenops ocellatus, assembly GCA_033000465.1. Lineage (NCBI taxonomy): Eukaryota > Metazoa > Chordata > Actinopteri > Sciaenidae > Sciaenops > Sciaenops ocellatus. The sequence goes on along the minus strand of CP136875.1, from coordinate 9,790,520 downwards.
GCCAACGGGATGGACTCAATGGCTTCCGCCCATTGGTGAACCTGTTTAGTAATGTTCTCACTTTTCCTCAACCGCCCCCCCTCATCCGTTCTTCTCACAATGCCTGGAAGTAGCTGAGACCTACATCTCCCTCTCTGTTTTCTTAATCGTTGTTTTCCTTTATGGTTTTTTCTTTTTTTTTCTTTTTTACAAAGCACACAATTGATCCGACCTCCATCCAAACAAATAAAAGCACAAGGACACGCACACGAGCTCTACACCCCCGTGCAAAACACTTTACTTCCGATTCGCATTTTCAAAGGATTTATATCCAAACATGGTCATGTTGCCTGTTTTTTTATGTCATGTTTTATAAAAGACATTTTTTTTTTTTTTTTTTTTACAATTTTACAAGCTGCAGCTCAACATTAAACTAGATCTGCATGCGGCAGACGCCAAACATCATACATTTAACAACTGAAAGGCAAAAATGTAAATGAATAAGTTTTTCCTTGCCACAGTCACCAAGTGCTTGCTCATGGTAGGAATTGTTGAGTCTGTATAAATAATATTATAAAAAGACAGTCTAGACCTGCTCCACATGGAAAGAGATAACTCCTGCTATGATCTGGTGCTATATAAATAAGATTTAATTGAATTAAATTTAAAATTAAATAGGGAATTCAATCTTTTTCTGTTACATTGTTGCTATATTGGGCTCAGTAATCACTCTTATCAGTGAAAATAAAAATAATCTCCTCTTTATTCATAAAACAAACACTTGCATCATCCCTGCAGTCTCAGCTTTTTGTGCCAGAATCGTTTATCTACCCTGAGTCAACCTTGAGGATTTCTCTCCTCCTTCTTCAACGTCTCCTTCTGTTAAAAAAAACCCACTTTGATGTGAGGGAAATACAGTTCATAGTTCATTTAGCGGTGCCTCAATTAACTGTCCTGTGGCTGGTTTTCTGTGAACCCAAGGCTGCCCTGAGGATGAGGTAACTTTCCGCTTGTTTTTTAGTTATTCACGACCTCTGAGCTCTTGTCCTCCTCGCTCTATCACCCCCTCCCCCACCTCCTCCTCCATCTCCATTTCTCCTCCCTTGTCTCCTGCTCGCTTTATTATTGACGGATGTCCTGCGCAGGCGTTTTCATCCATGTCTCTGAGCAGCTTTGCAGGATGCATTCATGTGTGTGTGATATGTGTGTGTGTGTGTGTGTGTGTGTGTGTGGGGAGGCGGTGGGGGTGTTTGTAGGGCAGTTCCTGCACATCTGTCGGCTGCATTTCTCTCAGTCAGGGCGGGGTAAAGGTTGTTTTGCACCACCAGGAGAAGGTGTCTCCCCTCTAGAACCATCGATTTGGTCTCGCTTCCTTCCTTTTGGTCCTCATAACACAACGCCTCTGCTCTCAGGCAGCAAGCCAGAAACTTCCGGACACTGTTGTGGAGCACTTATCAATGCCCGTTTACCCAAAGTGGTCAACTCAGCAATGACACAGTTTGACTTTGAGTGCAATTACTTCTTATATTTAGACATGATCCTGAAAATGGAGAAATTCCTGAGAAATCATAGAATTAAAATAATAAAAACTCCCTTGACAAGCTCCCAATAATGAGGGCACAGCTTGTTTACCTAACAATAAGTTGGTCTTCCAGCTTCCTCTCAGACTGTTTCCTCTGTCCTGGAGAGGGGTTAAGGGTAGGAAAGCGTTAGTGGGGGAAGCCTGATGCTCTCTGGCTTACCCCTGGATAGCCAGGCACGTACCGTGTGTCCCCAAGGGTCCTCATATATATTTTTTCAACGTGGTCCAAAAACACACTATGCTTTCCTGCCATTACTTTGCTCAGAGCTATGGGGGTTTAGAAAAACTAATAGGCCACTAAAAATACGTGGAGCCCGGGGCCTGGGCCAGGGCTTTTCCTGCGTTGCTTCCAGTATACGCGTGGGCCATTGAGGAAAGAGGAAACGAGCAGCTTTGGTTGTATGGTAGCTTCCTGCACAACCTTATAAAGAGCTCCGTCCCTTCAGCCTCCCCTCACAGTGTTGCTCAGAGCCAGTGGAGGTTGTGGGTGAGGCCCTGCTCCACGTCTTTGACTGTAGACCGAACACTGTGCCGAGGGGGTTGACGTCAGTGCGGGGCACGTTAGTTCTCGTCCCTGCTGGTCGGGGTGAGTTGGAAAATGATTTTCTCAGCATATTTACACGTTTAATTGACTGCTTGCTTGCACTGGACTTGTTTTTGAGTGAAGGTGTTAGTGATTTAATAATTTTCTGATTAAATCTTTAAAATTTTAACACTTAAATTTAGACTTTGTCGGATGAAGATGTCTATATCTTTTTATTTAAATTGTTTTCAGTGACTGTAATTTAAATGTATCACTTTTTCACAACATTTAATGTCTCGATTACAACTTTGCTGCATTTGTTGCTCCTTTGATATCTGCAGAAATGTTAATAGATAAAAGATCAAGTGGATTTTTCTTATTTTGTCTTCATGCAGGTACGAGTAGGGAGCTGGTCTCACCTAACAGATGTGTCTGGGACACTCCAGTCTATTTATTCTATAAATTACAATCAGGTAGGTCATTCATTCAATCTAAAACATTACAAACAAATGTGCATTGCTTGCTTGTTTCATATTCTGAATTAATCCCCCACTTTCTCTACAGATCCAGATAAGCATGATGGAAGTATTGGAAGGATACAGGGTCGACAGAGTTCAGGAGATGAGGGCTGCTGCACCGGCTGAGGGATACGTGAAGGAGTTCACGCGCCACTCCAATGACGTGCTGCTGAACCTAAACGAACTGAGGCACCGCAACATCCTGACTGACACCACCCTGGTTGTCGGCAACATACACCTAAGGGCGCACTGTGCTGTGCTCGTGGCCTGCAGGTTGGTGCAAAGACCAATGCATCTACACAAAATAGTCCCTCTGCAGCCTTATACCACGGAGGAGACACAATCCTCTCTGTGTTTCTGCATCTTTTTCAGCTTTTCCATCCCTTGCCTCCTTTTCCCCCATCTCTTCTCAGCCATTTCAGTCTTGTCTTCCTTATTTAAAACACTCTGCTTGATTTAAATTAAAATATCTCACCCTAAATTTTTCTTTCTCTCCTCTCAGTGGGTTCTTCTACTCGCTGTACTCCCACCGTGTGTTGCTTCAGGGGAGAGGTGGCAGCGGGGATCAGCTCATGACTGTGTCTCTCCCCGACACCTTGGATCCATCCAGCATCTCCCTGCTGCTCGACTTCATGTACACCTCTCGCCTCCCTCTGACACCGAGCATCGCCCCTGGGGTGCTTAGTGTTGCAACCTATTTGCAGATGGACCACGTGGCTGATACCTGCAGGGATTTCATGCAGCTCCACTGGTGAGGGACTTAAAAGAACATCTGTTATCAAGCCAGGACAGATTATATATCATGCACATATTTACTGAGCATGTTTTTCACTTGAGTGGTTGACATGATTTTTGTTTATCAGCAGGGAGAATATGAGTGCAAGACACCCACAACTGGAGCTGGACTCCAGGGTGTCTGTAGCCTCTGTAGCCCCCAAAGGAGGGGACCTGCCCAGTCTCGGACCCCAGAGATTACTCCCAACTGCGGTTGCAACAAGGTAGGAGGATTATGTGTGCAACTGATAAAGACCTGAATTTGGCTCTGTGGGTGTGACTCTTAAATTTCCTACTTGCTTATCATTTTGGGTTTGTGTTTACAAGTGTTGCTGCTTTGGTTTGCATGCCTTTGTCTGTTGCCAGGTTTAGCTCATTACAGCACTTCCTCTGTTTCGCCTGCAGGGTCCCTGCGGAGGTCGGGGGCTCTCTCAAGCCAGGGGCTTTCCCAACCTGCCAGCCCGGGTCAAAGGCGATGAAAGGAGAGCCTGAGTCGCCTCTCATGGGCACCCCGATTCCATCTCCAGACAGCCCCGCCCGCTCCAGCTGCCAACCAAACTCTCCAGCAGAATCCAACACCTGCAACAAAAACCTTGTGGTGAGTTTGAAGAAGCAGAATTCTGTCCACAAAGGAGCCTTAAGAGAGTTACGCTTTACATTTATTGACTGGATTTTATTTGTTTCTCCAGAGTGATGTCAAATCCACGCCGGACCCAAAGGCTTGCAACTGGAAAAAATACAAGTACATCATCCTCAACCCTCTCTGTGCAGCCACCACGGTGAAGGAAGAAGAGATAGAGGAACCACAAAGTCACACATCACCCACTGCAGACAGGATGGGCACGACACCCAAAGCACCAACAGAGGCGTGGTCTGGAGAAGTGCCTGGTCAGATTGATAGGTAAACTGGAATAATTGAGAGATAACAAAGGAAAACATGTTTGTGCTGTTTCAGTTATGTAACCGGGATGTTTCTTCTTCTTCAGACAGGGGCAGGCCTCCTGCTACGAGGGTTCTGGCCGAGCCCCTCCCCTGGGGCCACCGCCCTCTGTGGATCACCCAACAGTGTCTCCCACTCACAAGGAGGGAACAGGTATGAGCCAAACCCTTCATGTAGCAGAAAGTTTTACTTTTAGCTTTGACATATTCATTCATACAGTATGTTGTCTGCTTCTTTAGTCTCACACTGCACAATTTTCCCAAACCTTCACCCCTCTGATCCAGAATCTGCCCACCAACATGCAATCAAGCGTGAGAACTACTACGTGCCTTACTGTTACTCTGGCAACCTTCAAGGAACCAAGACTCCCTGCTCAGGTGAGGCTCCAAAAAATCTCTTTATTCACTTTCTTTATTTAAAAACAACACCTGACGCTGACCTTTGACTCTGACAGGTGACAAACCGTACCGCTGTAACGTGTGTGGCGCCCAGTTCAACCGACCGGCCAACCTGAAGACTCACTCTCGCATCCACTCAGGAGAGAAACCATACCGCTGCGATACCTGTGGCGCTCGCTTTGTTCAGGTATGTGTGTGCATATTAAGCAATAATTATTAAGCAACTTGCCTTTAGAAACAGTTTCCTCTTTTCTGAATAGAAGTCAGACTGTGTTTTATTCACAACCCTAACCCTAAGTAAAAAAAAGTACCAAATGGCAACAATTCTCTCTAAAAACTATGTGAGGGAGCAAGACTTGTTAAGAGTGTACCCTGCCTCTCGCCCTAAGTCAGCTGGGATAGGCTTCGGCCCCCCACAACCATGATGAGGACAAGTGGTTACAGAAAATGCATGGATGGATGTGAGGGAACAAAACACATCCTCATGCTAACTATTATTTTGTAAGACCAGTTATTGTGCCTATAATTTTTTCCATTTAAACTCCAGCAGTGAACATATCTAAAAAATCTGAACTCAAGAAATCATGTAGTTGGGTGTCAGACTTCTGGAGGGCTTCAGTTACAAAGAGAAAAAAAATAATATTAGTGAGTCCAGTTTGAAAATCTTTGTGAATTGTTGTGTGCAGGAAAAATATCAAAACATATCCTGTTTGTGTGGTTTGTCCTACATTAGGTAGCCCATCTGAGGGCCCACGTTCTGATCCATACAGGGGAGAAGCCATACCCCTGCCACACCTGTGGCACCCGCTTCCGCCACCTGCAGACCCTGAAGAGCCATCTGCGCATTCACACCGGAGAGAAGCCTTACACCGTGAGTCACAAACACACACACCGTCTGTCTGTTTTGACCTGTTAAACACACAGAACATTTTTATCATTTCCTCCCCGTCGTGCTGCTGTGCTCGTTTAATCTGTTGACCCCCTTGTTTTACAGTGCGAGAAGTGCGACCTTCACTTCCGCCACAAGAGTCAGCTGCGTCTTCACCTGCGCCAGAAACATGGGGCCGTCACCAACACCAAGATCCGCTACAAGGTCCTGACCGAGCCCTACCAGCCTATTCTGCAGGCCTGCTGAAGAGACTCACTAATCACCACCAGCACGTCGGTCAGAATGAATATCTAAATCAGAAAATGTGAAATTTGGTAAATTCATTAAATTATCAGCACCTGGTTTTTAAATTTGAGGTGGTAATTTGTAACTTTTAACAGATTGGTTAGATGACCAGCTTGGACAGAAAATGTTAAAATGGAGAAAAGACATTTACAAATGACTTTCAGCTTGGAGCTTGGAGCAAACTTACGAACTAGAGAGTTGGAGATGATGTTAAGAAAAGTGTTTTTGAAGGTCTGTGAGGGGATAGAAAGAAGGGAACAAGATGTGGAAAGACTTTTTGGATGTGTGTGCACTGAATTTTGAAGAAATATGAGAATGTGAACGGTTTGAATGAAAGACAAAGCAAGTTTTATGAAGGAAAGAAGGAAGTAAATTGAATTCTAACATTTGTTGAGAAGCACTTCATCAGTGTTAACTTACTGAAATCCTCTTCTTAAATGTGTATTTAACTCAGATTTATCTTAATCTTGAGGCCTGGGGCCTGCGTCTTTTGAAAGATTTATAGTCCGAGCAGGCAAAGGACTGAGTTGTCTTGTATTGATTATAAAGTATACAAATTAAGAGGTTTTCTGACATTAAATAAGATGACTGTAAGCAATTGGATTATTGATAATAATATGACATTTGTATGAGTTCATTTGCTGGACAAAGATGGTTTTATACAATTTAAATTAAAACATTTTTATATCAATTGGAGCTTTGGTGCTCAGTGTCTTATTTAATAACATAAACAGACATTTGTTATATTATGTATGATGTATAAAAACTCCTCTGGAATAAAATTCATATGAAAACGGTCACAAAGTGCTGAGCAGACTGCACGTATTTTAAAGCTGCTCTCTCTGCCACGCTTCCCTCCATGAGGCTCCTTCAGCCTTTCTCCTCCCTGGACTTCCTTCCTTTCATTAACACACTTTTTCTACCCATGATTCACGTCTTCTGTTGAGTCAAACCCGTCCCGCCATTTTCCAGATTTTGTTTTGTGTTTTTTTTCTCTCTGCGCTTTTGTGGAAACAATGAAGCCGAGGGCACCTGTTTCCTCCAGGTTCCTCACACTACCAGCCGGCAACACGTGTGTGAGCTCCCTGGTTGCTTCCTGGGGTTGAAGGGGGTCGACTGGTGGAGGGGCCGCAGACTCCTGGTGAACTCTCCCACCCTCTGTCATCCCCCCGCTTCCTGCTCCCTGATGAGTTGTGGCTAGCATGGGCTCATTGTCCCTGCTCAGCAGACAAACGTTGGAAGTTTGACGGGACTTTCCAACCCTTCGTCCTGCTCCTCAACTGAAAAAAAAATGAAACCTGTGACATGTAGGTTTTCTCTTCTTCAGTATGCGTCCAGTCTGTCAGGGGTCTCCCCACAAATCTGTTCGTCAGAGTCAGAAATGAGGACTTGTGTGTTTCTGGAAGTGATTCAAATACGGGGGAATGTGTGTAACTTATTCCAGGAAAAGAACATTTCAGGAACTTAGTTGAGTATTACTGGAAACCCTTTAGTGGTTTTCTTGAAACTGCACAAGACCCAGGAAGAAAATAGATCCCTTCTATGAATTTTACTGCGCAAATGTGTTTTGGAGAGGTGTTTTCAAGCAATTCCTATTACAGGCAGTGCATAGTGATATAGAAATAGAAATACAGTACTTATTTGCATGTGCCACATTTGGTCAAGTGAGAGGAATGAATCTCAAAATTCCCCTTTTGGATTTTATAATGAAACACAAGCTAATAACTCGGAATATTATTATTCTGCATCACAGTTCTGGGGTAAAATTATTTTCATTAATAGAGGATCCTCTCACTCTTTTTCCTCTTCATATCCATCATGATGACTCTAAGCAGCTACACTGTTCAAAGCAGCAGCAGCTACATCATACTGTATTTTGCACAGGGACTCATAAACCAACCACTGCTGCTATCGTGGAATATTATTCTGCTGCAGTCTTTGTTGTGTGTCAGTAAGTCTGTGCCAATTTAATTAAGTTCATTGAACAATATGCACCGTGAAAGCATACTATCCACTGTAATAATAAAGGAATTCAAACTAGATTGAGACACAGGGCCTCTCCTATAAGCTAAAAATAAATACACTCTAAGTCACTTATTATTTGATTTGACATCATGCTTTACTGGTAATTCTAGACACTTTATCATAAAATAATTGTCCCACTGTGAACATTTGCTTTGCCAATTCTACCCATGTGCAGTTTATAATATTCTGTTTTTATTGTGTACATTTTTATTACATTTACATTTTACATTTAGTCATTTAGCAGACGCTTTTATCCAAAGCGACTTACAACAAAGGGAAACAATCACGGTAAGGTGCGACTAGGACATGCAGTGCAATTACTGAGCTGCTATATGATTTAATTAACACCTCTGTGACAGTGATGATAATAACATATCATTATAGGCTTCATAAATGTTGACTTTATAGGAAAACATTTTATTAGATTGTACAGGTTTAACTAATAAAGTGGTGAATGAAGCAGTAATACCATCTCAAAAAGACAAAAATCAATATATTTTGCAGAAATAAAGGTATCAACCGCCCTTAGTCTCTGTAAAGAAAAGTAGATAAAGGCTTCATATCAATTATTGATCTTTCAGGTGAACATGTATTCAAACGTATTGTCAGAGAAATGTACTGAAGTATTGCAGAATGAACTCCTTTCATGTTACATTAGATTATTATTACTGATTATTTTATAAGCAGGATTTTAGTTCAAAATAAAGCCACTTTTAACAACTTAGTTTACTGTTGGGTTGTGAAATCTATTAGTCTATACAGCTGTCAGATCAATGCAGTGGAGTTAAACAGTAAAATCATCTGGGTCAACAGAAAGAGAAATGACTGTATGATGTAACATTATGCATAATTTTTAGACATTTTTAGATCTTGTGGTTGCCTCCCTCTGGTGTTGGACATGTGGAAACCCATGGGGCTGTCTCTCTAATCTCTGTCTAGCCTCTGTTTTTTGGCAGAAAGTTGCTTTTTGTATGACATTTGTAAAATATACACACTTACATGTACATATATACTTTTTCTTTATTCAAAATTACCAGTTTAAGGTGGTTTTAATAACTTTAACAAACATTTCCCTAAACTGAAGACTTCCCAGTTCCTGACAATGGATCCTCCCTTTTACTGGTTGTTCTAGTTCTTGTGCATATTTTCTGTGGTTGCCTCAAGCTGTGCACTCATTGTTTTGTTTGTGGTTTTTCTTTTAATAAAAAAAAGGATCCTTTCCTTTCTAGTTTGTGCTGGCAGAGACACATGCAATCATGTGCTTCCTCGAATCAGCAACATGACAATGGCTTGATTCTATTCATATGAGAATATGTGATAGTTTAAGTTTAAAAATGAGAGCAAGCGATCTTTTGTACATTAACAAGTCAATTTTGCTCATATTTATAGTCCAAATAATGGTGGATTTATAAGCAATCAAACTGGAGATGTTTCAGATAAAAGTCAGTTAAAAAAAAAAAAACATTTTTCGTCAAGCTACCAAGACACTAATTCCAGTTGTTGGTCTTTTACCTGCTGTAAAGGAATAACGAGTAGTATAATCGTGGTTTGCGGCACAAAGAGCAGTGTTTTAATCCTTTATTGGACATATCTGATGAAGGAGAAACTCTTTTCTTCTCGATTTTTGGCTTCATGAAAGTTTAACCCCACAGGCTAATGGTAAAAAAAATTAAAAAAAGCTACATTTTCCTTCATTTTTGACAAATATCTCTCATATTTTGCAAGATAAAAAAAGACTAACTGACATTACCACGAGCAACTTATAAGAAACCCTTAACTAACTAAATAGGATATAAGTGCATGTTGATAAATGAGCTGACCCATTTTACAATATTTATGTAACATATAGCTAGAGAACCAACAGGGTTAGCCTACATTTGTTGAGTGGACAAAATTAATTATTAACAGTAAGTCCAGAACAGAAATATAACTTAGACCTTATTATATTTCCATGCGTAAAAGTCAACATGTAAACAAAATAAACTGCAAATAGACTGGTTACGCATCAGACATTAATGATACATTCCACTTAAGGGAGGCTCTGCTGGTTTACTGTCACTGTCACTGTGGGACTTTTACTGGTATTTAGTTCAACTATGTTTTTCCTGCTGTGACACGTCAAGTCAGTCAGACAAATAGCAACAGCTGCTTACTGATATTTTAGGTACGTCGTTTAAAAACTATGTACCTATATGTGTGTGTGTGTATGTATCTATATATGGAGTTTATTAGGAGTTTTGACAGGATGTTGTAGGGCTGATAAGTGTTTTATCAGTGGTCAGGCTGTTGACATGTTTTGATAAGATACTCTGAAGTGAGGCCATGCAGCAAAAACAAAACGCAGACAGACTGTGTGTGCATCTTAATACAAACAGGAGTTAGTGAAGTCTGAATATTTCACAGTATATGTCACAATATAAAAAATGTCCACAAAGTGTCGTGCATGCAGCTTTCTAACTGAACTGCCCAGTGCGCGCGCCTCCGTGCAGACTGCGCACGCGCGCACCGTTACAGGTTTCCCCCGTGCTGCTGCTGTGTCGGTCGGTCGGCTGAACTTCAGCCCCTCAGCCGAGCTGCTCACGGTGATGACAGATATTTGCTCTCATTTTTTACTGGACACCACAGTGAACTTGGAGCCTGTGGATCATGTGCTGCTCCGGAGAGAGCTGACAAACCGACGGTGAGTAGTGTGGAGTCAAAGTGGCGTCTAAACGTTAACGGACGGTCATACCCGGTGCTGTCTTAACGGTTATGAAACGGTTAATTTATCACAGTTAACGTTATAACTTCACCCCTACCGCCTTAACAGCAACCTTGTTCGCACCGACTTAACAATTTACACATGAGCGTCATCAGTGTGTCGTTAAAAAATGTGCATTTGACGAGTTTAGGCTTTGTTTTGTGTGCGTTATAATACAGCTGTGTGTGACAACCAGTGCGCAAGCGCAGTGTGTGGAGCTACGTCACTCACGTGAAGTTTTATGTTTGCAGGGGGTCGGGTGCACAGTTTCCGGTGCGCGTTCTCGCCTGTCTACGGCTGTGTGATTGGAGGAGAGGCACGCGTGCGCAGCTGAGTGTGTACGTATGTGATGGATAAATTAATTAATCATTAATCTAATTAATGGATTGAAACTCAAACTGTTTTTTAGTGTTGTGCTGATACTTAATATGTGATGTAACGACATTATTGTTAGAAATATATAGTAATAAAACACCATAATAGTCGTTACAGTACAATAATACAAAGATAATATAATATAATATAATATATAATATAATATATAAGCAGCACTGGAGAGGTGAGCACCATGCCCCCTACCCGATGCCCTCAGCAGCACCAGCGAAAGCCCCAGCAGGAGGCACACATGGCAAGTCACCGAGGGTTACTCCCCTCTCTCAGGTGCACATATGTGTTTTTGGTTTAGTATTTTTATAGGAGACCTTGCTTTGAGCTGCATCCAAGCCCAGAGAAGGAGGTTTTGGCCCAATGCAGGTCATGTGTTAGTCCTACCCGAGTGGAAACCTCCATGGCTGGGAAATGAGGCCAATGCTGAAGTGCTAAAAACTGTAAACCCTCAAGCGGCCGCTTGAGGCTGGCTGCAGAAGTGAGTCAGTCTCCATAAGTCCCCATGTTAAAATGTCCAACTTCACAGCAGAAGTAAACATGTACAAACAGCCTGGTACAAAAAACAGTTTTGGTCTCGAGCTAATTTCTGTACTGAGTCTTAATTTTTTAGTCAAACTCACCTGTTCAAATTAAAGTTACTATTAGAGCACCCAGGTGTCATTCAGCCCACCTCAGGTCCGCCAATATTTAAGCAGTACATCCAACATGGCGGTGGTCAGTGCCACATATTTTCAGCTTCAAAACGGCACTTTGGAAACCAGTTTTTCCTGTTTCACAGCCACTATAGTTTCTCCAATAGAAAGAGAGAGCGAGTTGCAATGTGCAGCTGCACTGTGAGATCCAATTGTGTGAATTGAATGGACCTTCATTGTGAAATGCTATAGGTCACAGGCTGATTGTAACGAACCGGCCGAGCCCATAACGTAAAGACAACGTACAGAGCGACCGGCTTCCTCCTCCGACGAACACTGCCGGGCTCAAACGGCAAATCAACGCAACTATCTTCTTTTTGGACTGGCAACGTACTGGTCATATAGCTTTACAGAGTTAACATTCATTGTGTTGACTTGTGCGATCATATTTAACGAGATAGGTATAGCTGTATTTTATCGGTTAAAGGACCAATGCCATGGTAGATGAGCCACTGTTCAACTGCTGTGTTACTGTGTGATAAATACAGTCACTGTGCTTAGCTGTGGTTGTTCAAATCTCCCGCTTCACATCCTCCTTTGTCACTGGTGAAACACGTGTTGCGTGCGCGTGCACGTGCAGACCAGAGCGCGCGTTTTCCTTTCTCTCTCTCTCACACACACACACGCACACACACACACACTTTATTCTTTGATGTAGATTAGGCCATATTGTTTATCCATACTTTTATTATCTTGTTAATAAATGTTTGTGTGTATATACATGCTGGTCTCTTTAATGTTGTACAGTGTGAATGCTGCCAACCTCTTCTATGCTGGACTCCAGTCCTTCCACTAGCTGTTGATGTGGTCATTTTGGTTGTAATTATTCATCCACATTAACAGTTTAGTGTATTTTATGTGACTGAAATCAATCAATTATTTGGCTATCATTTCCCTACTTTAAGGGTAGTGCCCCGAGGTACTTTAATTATTTAATTAAAGTCATTATTCCAGTCGTTATTTATTATCTTTTGACAAGCTTGATAGCCAAAGCCAATTGATCGCACCTTTGTAATTTGGTGCCCCTTTTAACCATTTGGAATCCCCAACACCACTAATCCTACACACAGGTCCTTGAAGCACTATAAAAGCTAAGACAGGGAAGTTTGCTGTCAAAAGGTCTGGAGCTTGCAAGTAGCCATTGATAATTTTGCTAATTTCACCATGTTCAGTGCAGAGTTGCAGAGTGGTCTGGCCATAGAAAAAGAAACTTAGGGGCGGTGTTTAGCTCAGTTAGAGGTAGAGCATCCGCCCCATGTGCGAAGGCTCAGTCCTTGCTGCGGGAGCCCAGGGTTCAAGTCCGGCCTGTGGCTCTTTCCTGCATGTCATTCCCCATCTCTCTCTCCCCACATTTCCTGTCACTCTTCAGCTGTCTCTATTGCAATAAAGCTTGAAAAGGCCAAAAAAAAAAAAAAAAATTAAAAAAAAAAAAAAAAAAAAAAAAAAAAACACATGCAAAATCACATGATCCTCTATGAAACCCGACATGTGAACCTCCTGCACCTCGCCTTCAGCAAGTAGGTTTTTAACTTTTACAGACATCTCATTAATTATTATGCACACAAATAAGAGTTGAAGTTGATATGTAATCAGGTTGTTGAGACATTGTTGTGTGTGTGTGTGAGAGAGTGCAGGGTCAAATTCCTGTAATTCCTTGAGCAGTGAAGTGAGTGGCATTAGGTTAGGAATGGATCAGGTCACTGCGTTTGGCTCATTTTCATCTCATTGGGCAACAGAGCGGAAAACACTGCTCAATCAGCAGCAGAGTATTTAATTGTCTGATTTTTACATAATATATTATCAAAAGTGTCTATACTTAAGTACTTTTTTAAATACCACATATTTAAAATGATACAATACCATCATTAGATGATACTGAAAGTACTGAAGCCTCAACTGCTGAGGACTAGTTGATTGAATAGTTGATTACTATTAACATTATTACAAATATGTCTGTGTTTAGTGACTTTCTTGTTCTGAACCAGCACTGTGTGCAGGTTGTTAAATAAAAAAAAAAAAAAGAAGAAGTATTAGGTTTTGTTTTTTTAAATTTATAAATATAAATATAACAAATATTAACATAAACAAAAAACTTCTCACACTTACATATAATTGTACATTTTTTATTTTCTGTTAAACCATTTTTTGCAGTAAAGTTAACAGAAAACAGTTGTTAAACATGACAGTGACTCGTGTTTTTTCCACGTTGGTGAGCTGATCAGGCCCCTCATTGAGGGGGAACTTCTGATTGAAACGCTGGTAACAGCAGATAATTCAAAGTCCATAATGTCAGCACGTTGGCAGCAGGAGTTGAAAGCTGTGGTCAGTGTCAGTAAAGGAACTCCTGCTCCTGCAGCAGCATGTCTTTATGGGTTAAACAAGGATGCACGCATGTGATCAGGTCAGCACAAAATGTGCTTGATGTACACTTTTTCCCCTTAAAAATGTAATAATGCGATTTTAATACATATATTTTCTGTCACCTCTGCAGACATACAAAAGTCGATGAAGAGGCTTTCTTGTTTTTCATGGTTGAACATATTTCTTCATAACTGATCTATGAACTCTTGTCAGCTGGTCAGAGTTCACCTCTCACCCATATCTTCCTCTTAACTGAAGGCTAACATGTTAAGTCACACTTACATGACACAACCAGTGAATTGTTGGCCTGTGTTGAACTTTTTCTGCTCTGTTGGTGAAGGAGAGAGCTGTCGCAATTTCCTGAGGCTTGTATCTTCATCTTCTTAATACTTCCTTTCTCTTCTAATCTGACCTCCTCATTGCTTTTACGCTGATCCGCATTTATTTTATTTTCCACAGATAAATCTGTCTTAGCCATGACCAACCCGAAGCCCGAAGCAGAGACCGAGAGCGATGAGGCCGAGGGCCCGGACGGAGGCTGGGGCTGGGTGCTGGTCGGCGCCCTGTTTGTCAGCACGAGCCTCGTGTTCGGCCTGATGCGCAGCTTGGGGATCTTCTTTGTGGAGTTCGTTCAGTACTTCGATGAGAGCGCTCACGCCATCTCCTGGATCTCGTCCACGGGCCTGGCAGCACAGCAGTTCTTCAGTGAGTGTTGTTGGGATTTATGGCTACAACTATCTTGATAAAGGATTCAAACCATTAATCAGTTACTAACATTTTATGAACTACCTAACTGGCTAATCTTTTCTGTCCTATCTGACATGATTTATCTTTTTATGATTTATTTTTTATTATTAAGTCTACTCTAATCAAACAGACAATTTAGAGAAGTATACCTTAATTTATAAGCCAGTTTATATGTGGTTTGTAAAAAAGGAGCTGCAACTCATTAACCTTTTAAACAAGCACTAGTAGGTCACTCATTACAAACTCAAGCTACGCAGCCAAATAATTGTATTTATAGGAATATCGGAAGTGCTCAGTTTAGCTTGTGAAACTCTGCTTAAAAGCTTCCATTTATGGACTTAAACATCATACAGCTTCAGTGAAGTGCTGGAACAAGCGGATGCAGAATACATACATGTATGTGACACTGTGTAGAATAAGATGATATAACAACCTGGAAAGCACTTAAACAAATACACAAAGTGGAAGGCCGTACATTAAGTGTATATTTACTGTATTAAATCGTAAAATGACCATGCAGTGTCATCAGAGATTAAGGAAACATGCTCAACTGAAGTACGAGCTTCTTAACAACAGTACTGCAGTCAGTATGTTTCTTCTTTTGAAATTTGCCTTCTGGATTGGATGGTCTGTTTGCGTTTTGTCCTGTCTGATCCCTTCTGATCCCGCACACCGCCCACGTCAACGCTCCACTTCTCCACCATAATCACTTCTAGTCTTTTTAATCTTATAAATGCTGTAAGACTCTGTTGTGACAGAGATCCTGACCCCCAGTGCACCGTGGAAAGTGACAAAGACACTGTAAAAGTTACCGACCTATCAGGCTCTCAGTGCGGGAGGTGGTGGCTGTTTTCTGGGACAGAGTGCACCGTAGTGTCGGTATGGAGGAGTGGGCAGGTCATGGTGACTTTTCCATGTATAAATTTGTCAGTTTGTTGTTAAGTTTTCAAAGACACAATCTATGATCTACTGTGGGAAGTTATAAAGTCATTGAGTTCAAGTTTTGAAATCATGTCACATAAAATCAGTAAACAACGGACCTACTCGGCTCTTACTGCCAGAGACGGAGGCGGCTTTCCCTCTTTCCCCAGTTTTTAACTATTAGATATCACTGTTACAAGCAAAGTTACATACTGTTCCTTTAAGTCAAAAGAACACTGAACAAACTGTATGATATTATTGATTTATTGGCACGTTGACTGCAGGCGATATGTTAAAGAGTTCTGACTAATGAAGGTGTGTGTGTTTGTTTTGCAGGCCCGCTGGGTGCAGCACTCTGTAATGCATATAATGCCCGGGTGGTGGTGATGACGGGGGGCGTACTTGCCGGACTCGGTCTCATACTTGCATCGCAGGCCACCCGTCTTTATCACCTTTACCTCACTATGGGTGTCATTTCAGGTAACATGTCTTCTAACAACAGTCAAGCAGTTGGCCAGTTCAGTGCAGGTGAATGAAGTGACCCCTCACTGTGGTTCTTCCCTCTCCTGTCCTCCAGGTTTGGGCTGGGGGCTGGTGTTCACTCCGATGGTAGCTACGGTCATGGCTAACTTCACTCGGCGGCGCACCCTGGCGTTGGGACTGGCGTTCTCCAGCATCGGCCTCTCCTCCTTCGCTTTCAATCCGCTCTTCCAGCTGCTGGTGGAGAAGTACGCCTGGCGAGGGGCCCTTCTGATTCTGGGGGGCCTCAGCCTTAACATTGTGCCCTGCGGAGCTCTCATCCGTCCACAGCGACGCTTTAAAGCCCCAGCAAAGGTGAGACAAGATTCTGCTGTCTCACATGTACCAGCTTGGAGATACACAGGAGAGAACAACTTTAAAAAGTTCTTCTTTTCCTCCCCCAGGTGGATTCAGAGACGGGGTCATCACCTGTTTCAGTGCTGCACCGAATCTCCTCCTACCTGGAGCTGTCGCTGCTCTCCGAGAGGCCTTATATCACCTACACCCTGGGCATCACTCTTCTTAACGTCGGCTACTTTGTGCCGTATTTCCACCTGGTGGCCCACAGTCGCCAAGTTGGCTTCTCAGAGTACCAAGCTGCTTTTGTCATGTCAGCTGCCGGTGCTTCAGACATTTTGGGCCGCATAGTGTCTGGCTGGTTCTCGGACCTCCGCCACTTCCGTCTGATTCATTTACTGAGTGCGTGGACGACGCTGGCGGGAGTGTTCATCATGCTGCTGCCTGTTAGCTCCTTGTCCGGTTCCTACTCCGTGCTGATGGTGATCAGCCTCCTCTACGGCTTCTGCTCCGGGGCGCTGACCTCTGTGGTGTTCGTGGTGGTGCCCATGATTGTCGGTGTGGAGCGCATGATGGGGGCCCTCGGGCTGCTGCAGCTGATCGAGAGCTGCGCGGGACTGCTGGGCACACCTCTGTCAGGTAAGAGCACATCGAGAAAGCGGTCTAGGGTAGCATATAATTATATCTCCCAATGTAGGTCAGTGTGTCTCAGGTTGTCTGAAGTAATCTAAATTAGTCTAAAACCACATGTTAACCCAGTGGAGCTGAAAGTAGTCAAACATTAATTGATATAATCAGGATCAGCCAGTTCTCCAACCTCTGACATACACTCTCAACCTCACCAGACAAAGCAAACCTAGAACACAACGTCTTTAAAGGGTCTGAACACCCAAATTAGTAAAAAAAATATTTTGCAATGTAAACTGTGAGCTGGGTACATGAAATAAACAAAGCCAGAACACAACAGGTAGAGTATCATAGTTTAGTCCATGAATCCACATGGATAGTCTCAGCTTCAGAGACATTTCAGGCTGGCTGTGGAGGGTTCGACCAGTCTGAGCATCTGATTAGCAGCCGCAACGTGATGTTGGGCTGCGTTTTTCCAAAGGTTGGATCTGGCTCAACCACTCTGCCGCAGGTCGCCGCATTTTTTTAGTGGACACCACTGTGCCCCACACCACCGCAGCCAAGATGCACTAACTTACTCAGATGAATGGAAAAAAACACTGTTTTCACCACAGTGCCAGATCCTGCCTTAATGAACCCTCGCCCTGTTACTTTGGACGAGCCACAGGACTTTTCTAAAGTAGTTCCAATAAAAATGGTGGACAGTGAGTCTGTGATTTATCAAGACTAGCGGTGCTTTAGAAAATTAAACATTTTCACGACTGTTTGCTTAGTGAGCATCACCAGTTTGTCCCTTTTTCTCTACTTTATCTCACTGGCATTGGAGCGTATTTATTCCCAAATAAATGAGATGTTCGCTGAGTTTTTCACAGCTGCAGGAAAAGCACAGGTGACACTAATGACATTAACGATGGCTCTGCTCCTGCAGGTATTAATGTCATTAGTTACACCTGTGAAAACTGAAAGAGATATCTCAGTAGAGGTTCTTTGTTTTGTCATTGAGTTGAACTGACTTTTCAAAATCTCTGTTTACATTTTTGAATGAATAAACAACAGCACTGATCACTTTAGAGTAAATTCATAATTATGTAATCATGAACGTTTTTCTTAATTAGCATTTTGCACTTCATTTAGCTTCTTAGGTTTTGAATATTTTCTCTTTTCTCCATGTCCCAAGGGTTTCTCAAGGACGTCACAGGAAACTACGTTGCTTCCTTCATAGTGGCGGGCAGTTTCCTCATTCTCGGTACTTTGACCATGACCACGCTGCCGCACTACTTCTCCTGCACGGATCCACCGCCTCCTCAAAGAAGCTCGCTTGACGACAAAAATAAGGGTTTACATTCAGAGCTGGAGCACATGAATAGTTTGCCTTCAGATATGAATCATAGAGGAGTTTAAGAGTTCAAGAGCCTTTTTAATACACAGCCAATATAACGACGGCGCCTACCTGAAGACACCGTCAGTTAACAGGCTGCTGCACATGTTTGTATTATACCTCAGAGATTCAGATCCAAAGTGAAGAAAGAAGCTTACTGTGAAAACACGAAGGGGCCAGTGAGTTCTCACTCTCTTACACATCATCACCTCAGTTTAATGTTTAGGCCGGCACCGTCTGCCTGAAAGGAAAACACTGAGCATTTACTGCGATGTATGCACAGTCCATGAAAGGAGTTTTCTGTTTTTATTATTATCACGCGTACCATGAAGTTTGACTAAGAAATTAAGGAAACTATTTTATTGTTGGTTGTTTGTGTGAATATATGAATGATATTTAAATTTGCACTTACATGATTAATCTTAAACTTTCATTTATACTACATCGCCTCTTAAGGAGGCACAGGTGACATGGCACAGTGAATACAGCTAATCAGCATCACTGGAGTCATTCACCATTAGACCCCGTCCCTCCTGCTGTCTGTGCTGTTAGGTACATACTACAGCTACACATGACCACATTATTTATTTATTCACAGACAGTAAACAGCAATACCTGCTGTTGTATGTGTGTCCAGTAGTTCATGGTGATTAAATCGTTAAAGACAATATCACTTAAAAATGAACTAGATTTTGATTTACGGCCCGTAGCATGGCTGCTAAAATTTGTGCATATTCCAAAAATTAAAACTAATTAAATTATCACTGGACTTTACACTACTGTGTAGATTTATGAATGAAACAAACTGTCGATGATTGGCTGCTCACTGATAACACTGATCTATTACAAGCTCTAAAGGAGCTGCAGACACCAGCGCTGTCTTTTCAGCAACTCGCTCAGCCTCAGGACTTTCACTTACACACAGTGCTTTATGTTGCTGGACTGAAATACAAGTGCATTTACTGATCGTACAATCATTGTTTGTATAAGCCGTAAGCCAAGACTGTGAGTCAGACATGTTTGGCTTTGAGGACAGCTGAATGAACACCAGGTTCAGGTCACTGTGACCTGCTGGTCATGGCAGACTAATGGAATACGTGACTTATTTTTATCTTTATCGTACTGGCAGCTGCTGTTAGTGATTGCTGAAGGGTGGAAAATGTTAGTTTTTCTTGGCAGTGTGTGTGTGTGTGTGATTCAAACCTGTTCAAACACTTCAGTCTTAAACATCCAGGCTGCAAACTGACACTGTTATATCTTAAAATGTGACATTTTGTACTAAAACTTTATTAAAAAAAACAATGTATTTTGTTTTAATGCGTCTGTGCTCATTTTGTGTCTCAGTCTTATCTGGCCGCTCTTCGGGGTCAAGCTCCTTCTAACATGATGCCGCCCTCTGCTGGAAAGAGCAAAACTTTACACCATCGTTAAAATGATGAACCTAGACTTGTAATTATTTAAAAACTTCTGCATCAGTTTGAAAACATTAATCTGTCATCAGATCTCTTCTTCTGCTAAATAATAAGTGATACTCCATTTGTCTACATTTAAAGGTCCAGTGTGTAGGATTTAGTGGCATCTAGCGTTGAAGTTGCTGATTGCAACCCGGTCGCTTCATCCTCTCCTTGTAGGCATGAAGGAGAAACTATGGTGGCCATAAAATGTGCGAAAAATGCAAATACCTCTACATCATGTCACGTCCGTCTTCTTCTACTTCTTTTCCTGCTACATTGGAAACATGGTGGCAAAACGCACAACATGGCAGACGCCGTGTATTTCAAACCGCGGTATATAGATAAAAAGGCTAAATCTAAGGTAATAAAACCATAATGATTCATTTTATTAGGTGTTTATACATCACTGAAAACATCCATCCATTTTCTGTAACCACTTATCCTCACCGCGGTGGGGCTGGAGCCAATCCCTGCTGACTTAGGGCGAGAGGCGGGGTACACCCCGGACAAGTCGGCAGCTCATCACAGGCCACATGGAGACAAACAACCATTCACACTCGCATACACACCTATGGCCAATTTAGAGCCACCACTTAACCTATTAAGTGCTGTGGGAGGAAGCCAGAGTACCCGGAGAACCTATGCAGACATGGGGAAACAGAGAACATGCATGACAATGCTGCCACCACCATGCCGCCCACTGAAATATGAAATATTATGCATGTTATATTCCATTTCTGCCAATAGATCACCCTAAAAGTGACATATTGAACCTTTAAGCACATGTTTAAGTTTTGTATTGTGGTTTATTTGTTCATGAATCTCAAGTACCTCACATAGTTTAACAGAACAGACATGAACGGTGTCTAAAAACATCCCAAATGTAAAAATCTGTATTACATTACAACTCAGTGGAAGACAGTTAAAAAAACTTTCACTTTTTTTCATGTAACAATTCAACAGAAATAGGGGAACATAAAAAATTAGCCCTTTTAGCTTTTTTAAAAAAAAAAAAAAAAGATTTACAGAATTTAATTAGGAAATCTTGGCAGAGTGACGGTGTTACCCTCTGCTACATATAAAGACACCTCATGCTGGTCTCATAAAGCCGTTCCAGTGTTCCCACTTGGGCACAATTGTTCTGGTCTGACGTGTTCGCACAAAGAATTCACTGTTTGGAGCGTTCATCCCCCTCTGAAGTCAACACCAGCTGAGCTATGACTGAACATGTGGCAGGTAGCCAGGGAAAATGTGTGTGTCTGCATGCCTGGGTGTTGGATACTTGCATGTTTTCTACATGTGTGTTTGAAAGTACCCGTGTGTGTGTGTGTGTTGTTGTACAGAGGGGGTGAGGAGGAGGCAACATCTGGTTAATTTTTGGGGTCTGCGCTGCGGCGTTTGAGCTTCTCTGGGTTGTTTGAGGCCATTTGTGAAAAGTCTCTGAAGATGTCCTGGTAGGTTTCATCACCTGGAAAAGAGCAGAGAAGAAGACATGAGCCTTAAAGCTTGATGTACAACAACATTTTCAAATGAATGCCATCTCATCTGGATTTTTATTCTTGGCTTCGCATCGTCTATTTTAATACGACACAGCTGTGTTTGAACCATAACATGTTTCATCAAAAGCTACATCATATTGAAGAGGACACATTCAGTTTTTAATAGCTGTAACTAAACCCAACTATTTCCTGAACACATTAAGAGCTGTCGCCCTAAAGCAAAAGAAGCATGCAAGTGAACAAATAAAAACACACACATCGGGGCATGCACATGCACTTTACCTCTTAGTTTGCGGTAGGTGGCACACTGCACAAGCAGTTGAGACCAGCTGGACATCTCAGCGGGCACGACAAAGACACACAATGACAAAAGCACAGCACAGTCAAATACTGACCAGCAGTTTGTTTTTCAAGCAGACAAAAGCATCACGTTTCCATTCCTTCATGAGAGAAGCAGTGATTGTAAACTCTCACATGAGAAACTTTTAACAAAAGCCATGACTTGAAATCATGAAAGAATGGACTTTGCAGCTTGAAAAGGAGCCAAAATGCAAACAAATCCCCCCCCCAACCCACCCTCCAGAACCCTCTAGAGCTACAGCACAGAGCTCTCGGACCTGGCTGACAGCATGAAATTGAGATAAATACAAACACGTAATATGTAACAGAGTTCAAGCTGCTTTACTATTCACAGAATAGCTGGATAAAATCGTCCTTGAGAACCAAACCCAACATTGGATTTAGCTTATATGCTCTGATAAAAACAGAACACTGTACATACTGTACATAAAAAACATCCCATATATACACAAAATCAGAAAAAATAGTCCTGATCAGTCTATTATATATACATTTTCTTAAACCTCACAGTGAAACGTTGGAAACACCCACATGTAGCACTCTCTACTGACAAGGTATTTGGAGATTTTGTGGGTTTCAAAGTGCAGCATGATGTGCGTTTGTAATTCAAAGTGCAAGGCGGACTCCTCTCTCCGCATCACCGATCACCAAGTCTGTTTTCATTTATGTCCTTGAGCCTTTATTCTGTCGTACCCTATGTCCTGGATTTAATGCTTTAAAACTCATAAATGATGACGCACGTTTCTTTGAATGATATGCGTGGGAGGCCGGTATAATTTCTCTGCAGATGCTGCAGATAAACATCACATGATGCTGCGAAACCAGTGATTTATGATGTTTAACAACTTGACAGAAACATGTCATTTTCCTTTTAGCGTACAACCAAAAACAAACATCATTCCAGTCTCGCTGCCTGTCTTTTGTCCAGGGCCGGTTTTCATCCACATTAATCACTCTGCCCCCCAAGAGCCCAGCCACTTATATGGTTCTTTATAGCCTGCAGGCTCTTCCTAGTGTGGGCCCGCCCACCTCCAGTCCCACCCAATAAACCTCCAGATCCCTGCCCCGCTGAGTGACCTGATTGGCCGAACGCTCCGTCCATCTCCCGCATCTCCTTGTTCATCTTGGCGATCCTCAGCCTGAAACAGAGAAGGGTTAAGATTAGGGGTTCACTGTGTGTCAGCTGTGGTTAACATGCTCCTATTAGAGGTTTTTCTGGTCCCCAGTACTCACAAAGTGACGATGTCAGCATTGGCGTTGTCCACAGCGATAGTTATGGGGTCTTTCTGGTTCTTGTCTTTAGCGTTGTAGTCTGCGCCTCGCTTCAAGAAGAGACAAACCAACCTGAGACAGCAAAGAGACACATAAAGAGTCAAAACAGAC
Organism: Sciaenops ocellatus; assembly: GCA_033000465.1. Taxonomy (NCBI): domain Eukaryota; kingdom Metazoa; phylum Chordata; class Actinopteri; family Sciaenidae; genus Sciaenops; species Sciaenops ocellatus. Next base: position 9,767,242 of record CP136875.1, on the reverse strand, counting down.
ACCTGAACACCGGACAGCCAAGTATCCCCCTTTTCAGGTTTCAGGAACTTTTCCAGAGGCTCAGGAACTGTATCAAGAAATCATGAACTTTACCTGGAGAAACTAGGGACTAAAGATGAGTCAGACTTGCTCAAACTTAAACAGTAAGAGCAACACGTCATTTGTGTGAAAAACTTGCTCAAAGTCCTTCTTGAAGCAAAAAGGAATGAACAAAGGGGCCTTTTGATTCCCAGTTTTGTTCCTAAATAAAGTTCCTGACACTTGCTAGGTCTTGGAACTATGTGGTCAAAAAGAAACCGAGTCCAGACACTTCAAGATCTTTGGTAGATTTGTCTAAAATGAAGCCTTGTTCTTGAACGTACTCTTAAATTAAGTTCAAGACTTGTCTGCAATCTAACCCCGGTCAGATGAGATTACAGCCAGACTTTCTGATAAGCAGCACAGGTACAGGTAGTACTCAGTAAAATAATGGGCTCTGTGTTATCTGCTTTCCATTTGCCACATTTATTTGGCAAAGATTACTTAGCGGACATGTTGTTGTAAAGCTGCAACGGTCTTTGCACCGCTTTAAAATGAAACATTTGACATCTGACACTTATAAATCATGCCAAATACACGAAGATGCTTGAAGTAAATCTATACTTCAGATTTCAGCTTGCTTGCAGCTCTTTTCGAGCTCATTCGTATTCATTGTTTGTGCTGAGATCTCCCACTATACACCACACAGGAATGTCATTTGGGCAAACACGGTGGATCTTTTCAGCTGCGTTAATGGTTTTGGGCGCCGTGCCTGAAGGCTTAAGCAGATTTTCTTTGAGTGTCTGTGTATAAAGTCATCTGTTTATTTTTCTGCGGTGAGAAACCGACCTATGTTAGTGTTGTATTGTTACATGCTGATTGGTCATTGTAACTTATTTGTGTTTCCAGAAATGTCCTTTGACCGAAACATCCACTTTTTTTCTCACGTCTTTTCACTGCGTTCTTTCTTTCACTTTTTATGTAAACTGTTGCGTATATGTGCGTCTTACCCAGTGTGACCCAGGATGGTGGCGTGGTGAAGCGGTCCCCTCCCGTTGCTGTCCGCCTGGTTGACGTTAGCGCCGTTCTGCAGAAGGAACTCGCAGGCTGCCAAGGCGTTCTGGTGTGGATACAGAAACACACGTGAGCTGCTCCATTTATATATATTTTTTTTTAACCTGCACACAACCTACGTGATGCTCTCTATTATCACCTTGTCTGAACGAGTTAACACAACAAGACTAAGTCACATTAGTAGCGCCTGAAAGCTGCAAAGTTCTGGTCCAGTCATGAGGCTAAAAATATCAAATTTATCCTGAAGGTTCATCCCTCTGGGAAGAAAAGTTTGTGGCAATTATTACATATTTGAGCGCAAAGATGACATTATGACCCAAGGGTGATGCTACAGTTCATCCTCTGGTGAGCAGTATTTGGGTGGAAATTTTGGCCTGATGTTGGTGGCCAGGAGGTAAAAAAAAAAAACAGTCTTTAGGATTCATCCTCTTGGGACCTTGAATATTTACAATATTTTTCATTAAAATTCAGCTTGAAATACCCTTTTATTGACTGAAATTTTAGCCAGATGGTAATGTTAAAGGATAATTAATCTAAATCATGAGCGCAAAGATGACATGGCCTGAGGGTGATGCTACAGAGAAGCTCAAAACAGCTCTTCTTCTGGGGAGCATGAATGTGTTCAGCATAGTTCAGTTTCATTCCCGGTTAGATGTTGGTGGCCAAGAGGTAAAAAAATCTTTAGGATTCATACTCTTGGGACCTTGAATATTGAAATTATAGCCTGATTTTGAAGAACAACTCATCTAAATCATCATGGTTCATCCTCTGGGGGCTGCCAATATAATCACTCACTGCTGAGACGGCCTGTATCAGCGGCGTGCTGGACTCCTCTGCCACGTTGACCCAGTTGACGTCGGCTCCATGGGCCAAAGCGTCAGCCATGACGGGGAAGTTCTGCAGGGCTGCCGAGCGGTACAGCAGCGCCCCAGGATGAAGTCCGCTCAGATCCTCTTCTTCCTCTTCGTCATCTTGAGAGGAGCACATAACACATATAATTGCTATTTTTTGCTCCTGTAGAGGCTCAGTTTAATAGATTTAATGCCAAAATACCATGTTAAACATGTTGTACAGCTTGTTTTTGTTATCAGGTCAAATGTGTACATCAGTGTCTTATCTTACCTTTGTGAAAGCTTGTATTGTTCTTTTGGACAAGGTCACTGGGGCTCAACCCTGAGGACAAACGAGAGAGAGAGAGAGAGAGAGGGAAAGCCACAATTACTGGTTTATCCTGCTGACTGCGACAGCACACATAATATACAGCAGACTAGGCCCTTAGGATTATCAACTTCTGCTGGATCACCACGATTGGGGATTGTGTGAGTACGAGTGTTTCTGTTTTGTTGACATCAGCAGGAGTAAGTGAGTGATTAACACGACAACAAGCAACCAACCAGGGGAGTTATACAACCTTTAAAACCCCACTGGTTTCAGTTTATCAGTCCTGATTTACCTGTGACCCGAGGCAGAGTGGCTCGGTTTGGTTTGGGTTTGAGCGGCGGTCGCTGTACGTTCCGGTCCTGCGTGGTTGCTCGGTTCCTCCTGGCGCTGGATCTCCTCAGCAGGGGGTTCTTGCCGGTCTCGGGCAGCTTTTGGATAAACTTCTTTTCAACATATTTTGATCGGATCCACGACTCCTTGTCTCCTCTGAAGCACAGAAATGAAAGAGACAATAAGAGATGGAAGGAAACAATCTACAAAACAAAACAAGACAATCTACAACACAAAAGAAGCCGACATGCAGAGCAGTCAGTACGTTTCTGGGTTTATTTGTTCCCAGTTTGACTCCTTTAACTTGCTTGTGCAGCTGTGAGACAATAATGCGTAACACATGTCCCTGAGGCGCTCACTGTTTTTTAATTAAGTCATAAATTCAGTTAAAAAGACGTCTATTTAAGACTCAATGTGGCTCCTTTATATAAAAGCGTATACTACTCTAAAAGGGAGTAAGACAATCAAATGATAAACCAAGACAAGATATGGCTGAAAGCTCATGCTGCAGAAAGCATGCAGCCTCACGGCGAGTTTCCGGAGGAGGCTTTAGTCACGATGTTAACCATCTGTATCGTGTACCTGAGGCACTTCCTGTCTGCTGCGACACAACAGAGAGGAGAAAAAAGGAAGTAAAGGCCTAAACAGAGTTGTAGGAAGTTGATATAATCATCCGTGAACCACATGGATCTTTGCAGACACATTTTTAAACCTCATCGAAACACTGATCTTCTTAACACTTTTCAGAGTTGTGGAGAAACCTGAGCTAAGCCATGCACACTGTCTCCAATCAATGTACAAACACACCAGGCTGAATCAAACCTTTATGTAATGACGTCAACGTAACAGCAGGAGGAGATGAAGAGTGACTTTATGTGTTTGTTTCTGCAGATTTCTGAGTGATTTTGCAGCTACAGTCATGTTGGATCAACAGCTTGATAAAGATTTAAAGTTTATAGCCCACTTGTGTACTGTTCTCTTATTATGGACGACCAAACATGGCTTATTTTTAAAACAAATAAAACAGTTGAATAATATGTAAATAGATGCATTATTTATGGTAATAAAATAGACAAAGATATTGTAATTTAATGCCATATGATTCATTTTGTCTTGACCGATTGGGTTTTCCTCCAGCAGGACTTTCCAGTGTCGCTTAAATGCCAAAATTAAGTGTTTGTCTCCACTTAACATGCACCTTTAGGAAAGTATTAGTCAAACCATCATGGGTGTCCCACTTGTGTGGTTCACCATCTATGGCAGACCATCCCACCTACACCTAACACCTAATACAGACTATCTCATGCCATGTCGTCATCAAATGTGCACAAAGAACGAACAAAACTGAAAACCTACTGCCAGTATTTTAATAAACTTAAGTTGTGTTGTATGGAAGTTATATTTGGCCATCAGAAGTTGAGATGGATGCTGTGAAACACAAAGTGTTTGACTGACACTCCTACAGTTAACATATTGAGATAATATTACATTGACAACAACTACTTGTATTCGGTTGCTTCATTTAGAAAAGGAACTATATTTTATGGTACGCTTTGCCTGTAATATAAGTGATAGTTAATAGTGAGCGGATCACATTTATTGTCAGTGTTCAGCTGTTGTACGGTTGGAAGCAGACATTAAAGTGACCAAGAGGAAGCTGTCGCCGTCCTTTTGTTTGACCCACATCCTGAAATAATTAATAATTTAATTTTTAATTAAATAAGTGGTTTAATTCAGTGAAATCCAGGCTAAGAGTGTGACACTATTATAATTTAGGCCACGTCTACATTTGAGGAATTTCTCAAGCTCAAGTAAAACAAACTCTTAGACAGTATAAATAAATAAATAAATAATGTGGAATGAGTTCATTTGAACACATTTTGTGCATTTTGTTTCATTTTCAGTTCCTTTTTTATTTTCCAGATAACAGGTTGGTTTTTCGTGACATATAGGGTTAGTCCAGATAGTGAAGTGGTATAGTACTTCCACAGGGAGACGCCTCAAAATAAGAGAAGTCAAAATCGAGGCAGCAGAGGCAGACTGCTTTCACCCTCTAGTATGGATCAGGACAATCATTAGATCCTCTTTTCCTTTCAAATATCAACATTATTCTAACTCTGTCTGAAGCCAAAATCTGACATTATACAACCGCTTTTACAGAATGAGGAGCACTTTATATGACGAGTAAACTGAACTGCATGTGTAAAATCAGTGCAATGCCCCTTTAATGTGTTGGTTACTGTTGCGTGTTTGTACCTGGGACTGGAGGCGTGGGGCTTCTTGATGGTGATCTCATCGATCCGGGCCTCGTAGATCCTGTTGATTACCGTGTTTCCTAATTCACACATCAACTAAAAGAAAAACGTGAATTTATTTCAGTGCTCGTAGCTCTATTTGGAGAGTTTATTTTAAGTGAAATATTATATAATGCATTACATAATCATTATACTTAGTTGAAGCTAATAATGAGGTTGTGTAGCTGCTGCAGTTAGAAGGTTAAATTACCTTAATAAGCTCTGGCTCCCATGAGTCCAGAGTGAGGGAGCGTACTTTGGAGAAATGGACTCCCAGACTCCTGTTAGAGAAGGAGACCATTAAAGATAAGGTTTCAAGCCAAGTGTGTGTGTGTGTGTGTGTGTGTGTGTGTGTGTGTGTGTGTGTGTGTCTGTGTGTGTACCTGTGTATTCCTGAGCAGACGATACAAAGCGTGATGCCCAGGTTGATGGAGGCCCAATCAGGGCCGGGCTCCCCGCAGTCGCAGCACTGCTTGTTCCCCGGGATCGCCTGAACCTCGTCCAGCGCCTTACAACCGCTCTCGCTCTCCTGATCCGCTCCTCCTCCTCCTCCCCCGCCTGCCAAACTGCTCGTCGACATCGAGCTGCAGCGCTGTCTCTGATAACCACACACACACATACGTAGGAATGAGGAGACGCACAAAGGCACACAGCTTCCTCTGTACCTCCTCGGATTAAACTCCCACTGAAAAATGCAGATATAGAAGATAGTGTGTGTGTGTGTGTGTGTGTGTGTATTCTCACTGGGCTGTGTGGGTCCTCTCTGCGCTCCTGAAAGGCCGAGGCGATGCTGTTTTGGACGGCACTGATCCACGCCTGCTGCTGCCTTTCCGAGTCTGCCTGCAACAAACAACACCTACACACACAACGCACACACACTTAATTTCTTGTCTCAAGTATATGAGAAACCAGCATGCAAATATTCTAACAACCATACACACACACACACCCCCGCTCCACCTCCGCTCTTTTGCAGGACGCTCTAATCCACACACTTAACGCTGATGAAAATTCACCGCCATATCTTAAACACGCGTATGCACGAACGCACACGAACACGTTCGCCCACTCACTTTGACGGTGAGACCACTTCAAAGCAGAATCGTCTCTCATTTTCAGCACTGGGCTTCACTGTGCAGAGACGCAAGTCCTCCACCACAACTGTAGGCTGGTCCTGAGAAGAAACGCAGACAGGAAAAGCACTGCAGGTCAAGACTCTGCTTGTTATTGTCAAGATAACTTTTTAATAATCGTGACATTTATTTAAATTATACCTTGAATTTCTTCTGATACACCAGCTGATTCTTTTGAATCGAGAACCAACGCCTGGAGCGGAGAAACAATATGAAAAGGTCGTGAAGTCGAAGCAAAGAAAGAAAAGACAAGTAGTGGACACACTCAGCACAAAGCGGAGTCCTTTGGTGAGGTGTATTGTGGGAGAAAAAGCTTAAAAAGACAATGCAGCTGTTCTGTGTGAGATATTTCGTGGGTAAACTTGTACCTGCTCCAGGTTTTGAAGGCGTTGCTGGCTCTCTTGTAGAGGTATCCCTCCATAGCAATGCCATTAGCTGCGTCAGCATTAAAATCCATGATGGAGTCGTCGTAGGACACGTCCTAGATATATTTATAAGAGGGAATGTGAATGCTGTAGTCGACATTGTAGCATTTATTTATCTGACTAAGAGCCTATTTCTGCACTTTTTAAAAAAGAAATGTGGTTAAAAACTGATTTTCTGAGAGATTTATACAGGTAAAGTGTCATTTTGTATTGATGTGTGACCTTTTTCTTGATGGCGGCATGTCTTTGCTCCATGTCCCTCTTCTCGCGGGCAGAGTCTAGGACAAACTGGGTGTGCTGTAAAAACAGAAATAGAAACAGAGATCATTCTCCAGACACAAATATTGATTTTTTTTTTTTAAATGATGCATGTTATTTCCTTTTTATAACAACTTTCATAAATGCATTTGGATCAATGAAGCTTTCTTCAGGATGCCAACATCAACAGTTTTAAAGAGCTCTTATAATCTATTAAGCTTTCGGATACATTAACTGATACGCAGTGTGTGCAGAGAAACAGGAAATGATGAAGTAATTTACCAAGTGACACATCAGCATGCTGGTTACTGACATTAGGCCTTAAAACCCAAAGTCCATATATGAGTTATTCTACACGTTTACATTAACCAAACCTTAACTAAATGTAATGTATGGAAGTTTTAGATGAAACTAGAGCAAAACACGTGAATTTAAATTAATTTGTGAGACAAAAAAAAGGGAAAAAATGTTTTAGAAAGTCGTTAAATTAAAAGAAGAGAAATACAATTAATACAAGAATACAATTATTGCAATACAAATGGGTAACACAAACTTATATCACCCCAGTGAAACTGAATATAATGTATCCAAATATTCCAGATATTTGCTGTGTTTGGGAGTCCTCCAAAGTCATTTTGGGAAAGTATAATAGGGGCCATTTGCTGGATGGTGTGTAAGAATGTTCCCCTGCAAGCAAAGCTATGCAATCTGAGTATTCTGAGTATAGACCCAGAAAACTTCAATTCTAAGCGGTCAGTATTGATCAATTATTTTGGACGTCTTCAAGTTCTCTCTCTCCTAGAAAAATATACAAATGCCCTCTGTAAAGTTACGGTTGAAGAAGATTGCAACATACCTTGCGTTAGAAAGAAAACTGAATATGGAGAATATGGAAACCTTTTACCTTTTCTGGGATTTTTAAAAGATAAAAATGTTGCACTAGCTTGAAAATCATCACTACTGCTTTATGAATTAGATTTTTTCTCATCTTTATTGAATACTTTTTTTGTATAACACACATTTGTGCATTCTGTTTCTCTGTATGAAATAATTTTTCATGGCCTTTGTCCTCCTCCTTACATGCACTACCTATGGTTGTCGCTGTCATTCGTATGTTTTTTGTACATGTGAAAAAACTCAATTAAGTACTGTTTCAACAACAAGAAGAGAAAACAACAGTATGATACTCTGGAAATGTAATTAAACGTTGTTGAAAGGTTTCACTTCTTTAAAGATGAGTGTTTGAATGGAGTCTGGTCTAGGTGTGTGCTGTGTGTTGTTTAGTTGTTAGTTTTGTCTATTCACTGTCCTGACGGACAGCTCTCCCCGCTTTCTTTCCTCCCTAACGTGTTTGCCTCTGTGAGAAATGGAAGTTCAGGATAGGTTATCAATCCGGCAGACTTTGCTTTCCAGGAAACAGGAATTAAGGAAGCTGAAGAGTCGAACCTCTTCCTACATCCTGTGCCAAACTGAGGAACAACACTGGTGACTTCTCTTGTAAAGAGACAGTTTGGTGTAATTATTCCTCAGCGTCTCTCTTCTGCTTATTCTCATTCCTGTCATATCCTGTTAAAACAGGAAGAACTCTGTTGTGGTTTGATCCGGGTCGGTTAATGTTGACAAATTCATTTCCTGATTTTTTTATATGTAACACCGAGCATTAATACTGCTAATGTTCAAGGCTGATGGTGCAAAAAGTTTTTTCCAGTCTGGACAGTCAAAGAGCAGGAACTGACACATACACACACAGAGACACACACACTCACGCACACAGCCATGTGAAATATTTCCTGTTGTTGCTCACTTTTTCCTGTCACGATGAAGATGTGATGTCAGTCCTGCCTCCCTTAGAAAGACGCCAAGAACTCGTCTAATGCAACATTTTGAATCAATTTCCTGTCTCGTAAAATATATGAAAGTCTTTTTGAATGTTTGAAACCTGCATGTTTATATCAACTTGTGGTCATCTTCTCTTTAACTGTACACTGCAAGCTTTATGATTTGACCTTTATGACTTTTTTTGCCACCAATAAAACTGTCAAAATCCATTACATAGAGCAGTGATTGCTTGTAACCTGTCAAAAACTCTCTGATTATTTAATTTGATATAATATTTTGCAATAAAAAGACAAAGTTAAATTATTTTTTGGGCTTTTTGAACCTTTATTTTGATAGCGACAGGAAGGTAGTGAACGAGAGAGCCACATGTTGGAATAAAACCTGGGGTCACTGAGCCTTTGTACATAGGGCACATGTTCTACTGGGTGAGCTATCAGTGTGACTGTTTTGAGTTTCCTGTTTTATTTTGTAGTTCTCCTCTCTCTGTGCATTTTTACTTCCTGCCTTTGTTTTCCTGCCAGTTTTTTGATTTTGTTCTGATTAGTTTTACCTCTTGTTAGTTTTACCTGTGCAGAGTTGTCCTGCCTGGTTATTTAGCTCCTGCGTTCCCTTTGTTTCTTGGTCTTGTATTTGTATTTTTACCTGGACTGCCTGCTGCTTTTAGTTTGCTTTGTGTTCATCCCAGCCAAGTGAGTATTAAAGTTACTTTTTGTGTACTACCTGTATGACGCTGAGCAGCAGATACAAACAAAATAGACATCTGCTCATCCAAAACATTGCTCACCAGTTAAAACAGCTTCTAAAGAGACTTTATATTTGCCCACTGCAGCAAGAACTCTTTAAGAAATAGAAAATTAAACATCTGATTAGGCAATTTCATCCGCTGATGAAGCTCATGTGATACAAAAAATGATGAAGCTACTGAAGCTTGAGATGACTCAGTTTTCCACGAGATATCTTTAACTGGTTTGTCCATAATCAGTCAGTCTCTTGAATGTTTGGTTTGAATAAAGTGAGCCGTTTTAATAAATGATTTGTTTTGCTTTAGCAGCTGGACATTTTGACCTGTGAGCTGCCTTTGCTTTCTCTTAAATGCATTCCTTTCATTTCTCAAAATATATATCACTGCAGCTGCCTTTCATCACATTGTGCAACAGTAATCAGTCAGTATGTCTTTCTACAGACGGACTAGAGTGTACTCTTTATAATATTATTTAGAGACTCAACAGTTTACACCATGAGCAAACACTTGGCAACGTTGGCAAGGAGCAACTTCATTTAATAGGCAGAAATCACGAGCTCATGGTAGGCGGCTATCAGCCGCAACTGGTTGAGATAGAGAGGAACAGAGGAAGATGTCTTTGCATTAAGTATGCAGTTCACAGTCGGGAGTCAATTAGCCTAGCTTAGCATAAAGACTGGAAGCAAGGGGAAATAACTAGCTATTAACTAACTTTGGGCATAACAAGATGCCCAAAATAAACCTTCAACATTAAAAAAATATACCTATTACTAATTATTACATTTAAAAGTTAAACCAGGCTAGGTTAGCCGTTTCCCCCTGCCATTAGTCTGTTTGCTAAGCTAATCCTAGCTTTAGCTCCATGGTTAGCATAAGGACTTAAGTGTGGTATCACTCCTCTCAAATAAGCCTGTTTCTCCAAAAATATTTATGTAATTTGGCTAATGCATTGTTCTAATAATTTATATTTGGATATAATATCAGCTGATAGCAAAGGATAGTATCGTGATACCTTTCCTGTCCTGTTGCATTTACCTAGTTGACATGATAAATAGTTGGAAGCCCTGTTTAGGTTACTCTATTCACTCAAGTCCACAAAACATACTGTCAGTGATCCTTTTTTAAGGCTCCACACAAGACTTTGTGAGGCTAACAGTCTCTTTTTTCCTGCCCAGCTGTTATTTATTTAGTTAGTATTTGGACAGAGCCGCTTCTGTCATCGAACCTCACATGATTGCTCCAAGATTTGCGGTCCAAGCACAATTATAGCGAAGGAAATGAAATCAATCAGGCTCTGACAAGCAATTACCTCTTCACTCAGTTTCCGTCGATACTCGTTCAGTTCTGACAGAGACTGGTGGCCATGTTGGAAGAACTGGGCCTGGGCCTCCATCAGCGACAACATCTGACAGGAAAGCATGAGAAATCATTTACAACAACATTTACTTAAGATACCCTGAGCAAATCCAGCTAAAAAAAACATTCAAAAAAACAAAACCAAGAGTGAAATCTTCAGTCTTCCCTCGCTGAGACTGGCTCACAGTACATTACACACTTTTTAAAAAATGTAGACACCACACATATTTACAGAAGCAACAAAATGAACTTAAAATAGGTCAACGTGAACTCACTGCCATCAAAATGTCTGTTTTCTTTTTGGCCTCAATGACATTAATCTGAAACAAAAGGAAGCAGTGGTTAGAGACAGTTCGTGTTCCCATAACCAGAAAAACACTCATTGGCCAGTTAAACCTCGGAGAGCCACAACCACAAGTCTACTGCAGAGAAGCCCCGAAGCAAACCTGTTATCATTCAAAACAGCAAAAGCACAACTATAATCAGGCGTGATGTTGTATATATTTTATCCAGGCTGTTTCTGGTACCTGGATGCATGCCTTATGTGGCTGACGCTAAGTTGAAGTGGAGCCTGTGTAAGCCTATTTTATAAACACACACAAACAGTGCATGTTGATGGATTAATATTCAAACTTTACCACTGTTATCTCAGAAGAAATTGGGTTTGCAAGCATCCATAAACAGCTAAAATCAGTAGTCAAGGACATTAAAGCTATTAAATATACAAAAATTGTAAATTAAAATAGAATATTGAAAAAAAAAGTGGTTTAAAAAGTGAGCTCATCCAGCTTCTTTCTCACCTCCAGGACGTAATCCATGGCCTCAGACCGAAAGGCCCTGCGTGCGTTGAGCAGAGCGTTGCTCGCCTCCTCCACTTCATGTTGTTTCCCCCGCGGGGCCTGAGCGTTCCTCGACAGCGCCCCCTCCAAACATTCGCTGCTGCGCTCAAACTCCTTACGTACATCCTTGAACCGACGCACATCCCTGGAAGACCAAAACCAAAACAAAATTACTGAGTAGATTGGACATAAGGAACACGCTTTGGGTGTCAATATCTCCCATTACCCCTTAATGAGACCGGCTCGTTGCAGGGAAACAAGCTCAGGGCTCCCACTAATTCAGTGTAATGGTGAGTTGTATTTTTTATGCACTTTATATTTGTTTTTATGCCGGCTGTATAATTTTATTTTGTCATATTTAACCTCTACACCCTGAAGGCCAGTCTGTGAACATATTGTCTTACATGAAACCGGTCCATGGTGCAAAAAAGGTATTGAGGAATCAGTGTGCGGGATTGCAACCAACTCCACTCGCCCTCCTGTTGCAAGTGTGAAGGAGAAACTATAGTGGCTGCGAAACATATGAAACACACAGTGCATCTAGATATAAAAGGCTCATTCTGAGGTAACAAAAACATAATGATTCTTATTTTCAGGTGATTAAACACAAATGAAAACATATTTATGCATGTTATATTCAATTTCTTCCATATTACTTCAATAGAGCCTCCTAAATCTGGCACACTGAACCTTGTAAAGAAAGACAGTATCAGCTTTCATGCATTCCTGTTTGCCATTTGATAACAGACCTGCAAACTCAGAGGGTTAAACCACATTCAAAATGTGTCACTAGCTAAAAATTCAGCTAATTGCTATTTTCACATGCTATGAGACATCCCCTTTCTCTCGTCTAATCCACCACATCATTCCTACTTAACAAGAGCAAGACAAAGTACGAGGAGGATGACAATGAAAGATCATAAGCCTCTAATATTTTTTTCATGTGGTGCGCTAATGTTTGGCAGACATGCAGGGGAGTGACTCAGTCTGAAGAGTGTATGAATTATACTAATGCTGGTGAGAGAGGCACCAAAAACAAAAAGATTACATGAAACAAACAGGGGAGGCCACCAAAGTAGCTCACTCACTCTTTGACAAAGGTCTGCAGCTTCGTTTTGACCGACTTCTGTGTGGTCTCGATCACGTCCTAGAATTGAAAAAGAGACACTGACAAATCTATCGCAGAGAGTGCAGACAAACTGTGAAAAGTCAAATCTAATGTGCTCAATGCCGTGCTGCAACCTTGTTTGACCACATAGTACCGCATACTGCAGCTGATAAGAGTCTTGACCGGAATGGAGATTGTGGTGCAAAGACAGTAAGTCAAAGGTGACAGAGACAGACAGACTCACCCCCTGTGCCTCCAAGATGATAGACAGCTTTTTGGAAAATTTGTCCAAACACTCCTGCAGGACAAACATCTTAAATTAGACTCTGCATTTCAACACGTTTTAACAACAACAGTACAATGTTAACAACCATGTCAGTGCAAATTATGATCTGCGGCTTGATTCAGTTCATTTAGTAACACTTGTTGTGTAAGAAGGGTTGTGCAAATGTGCACAAAATGCTCAAATACAACTACTCCCTTCCAAATATACTTAAAAGTTATAAATCTTCTTTGACTAAATGGGACATAATGTAAGAGGACACAAAGTGTATAAATAACTGTCTGACAACTGGTATGCTACCTCCATCATCTTGTCCCCGGAGCAGTGGTGTCCCAGCTCCCGGAGACCGTTGACAAAGCTCTTGCTGGTCTGGCAGTAGACCCTGCCTGCCTCCAGCATTGCCTGGCATTGTTTCACGAGCTGGATGACACAAACATGCAACACCACAGTCAAATTCCTCATGAATACTCAAACAAGAGACACTTGAGGTGACTAACAGGCCGGTAACAATCAGCATGAATAATTAAATATAACGAGGAGTTAGAAACAGCCAGAGTTAGAGGTTATTGTAATTGAGTGTAATTACTGCGCACGCTGAATATAACCTACAGGTTCTGTTAAATACTGTCTGGAGTCTATTTAACTGCATTAGCACCATTTTATACCAGTGTTTTATTGCACAAAAACACAAGTTTTAGGTGTTTTCTTTTAGAAATACTGAGGCGAGATATGTACAGATATAGACTCAGGTGAAGACTTTTACACATCCAGCAGGCGTGGAGCAACTTTAGCATTTATTTGGAGTCATGTTTCTGGCCACTACACAAGTCCAATAAGTCCAATATTCACTATTGTAGCTCAGTTTTTAGTCTCCACCAACTCCAAATGTCTAGCTCTTTAGCTGCTAAACGCTAATAAGGTGAGCTAGCCGATGGGTTTTTATTGCCTGAAAATGAAACTGAAGAAAGTGGTGAGAGTGAACCAAACTGATAATGTTGTTAACTGTAAAGCCAAAACAAACACGCTATAAAATTTCATAGTGTAAATATACATTAAACTGCAGGCTAGGACATGCTACACAGCCATGGTCCAGCCACACAGGTGCTCCCACATATCATGCCTGATTTGACGTAGACTGTGGTTTTATGTACTCTAAAAGAAGAATTAACACATTCTTTCTATTAGAAATGAAAAGTTGAATTCATAAGAAGTTAAAAAACACCCTGACTCATTCAGTACATACAAGGTTTTTCAGTTTCAGCCTCATCCGCTCTGCTACGACCAGTAGCTAGCAACGGTGGCTAATGTTAGCAAAACTTCAGATACATATTTCTGTGTAAGTGAGCCATTTAGTTGACTTTATCTCTTCTTGTGCTACTGTTAATGCTACTTTTGAGCATTTATTTGCATTATTTTGTAATTGACACTTGTCTTTCACTGATATCTAGCTAGCTTTGCTGCACCTGTTAACATTAACAACCTAAACATTTACCCTTTTTGTTACTACATTGAGTTTGATGATCTTGAGGAATAAATGAAAACACCTGTATGGATATGAATGTGCTTTTTATATACTATGGCTTATTTTAGCTTAGCATTTACACTGATATATCTGTGCTGAGTCAATCTGAACCAAGCAGGCAGCAGATGTAAGTGGGACAGTGAAGGCATCAAGGGGAATCTGGTGTGCTAAGTCTCTTGGGAGGTCTTTTCTTTAGCACACCTCTCTAAAAGGCAGTGGTTGAATGCAGCCGAATACTTAATTTACTCAAGACAATTTTGTGATACTTGTACTTTATATTGTACTACTACTTTATACATCTACTTCATTGTTTTTGTACTTTTTACTCCAGCTATAGTACAAAACATGTGGTCGGCTTCTATGATACGTTGCTGTAGATTAAGCAACCCAACAGTATTTAAAAAAAAAAAAAAAAATGAAAGCTTCATCTAGACCAAGCAGCAACCTCCTTGGCTGTAAAGTGAAGCTAATGCTAAAATGCTAAAAACTGCAGTTCCTCAAACGTCCACTTGAGGCTGGCTACAGAACGAGTCAATCTCCATAAGTCCCCATGTTAAAATGTCCAACTTCACAGCAGAAATAAACATGTTTACAGCCTGGTACAAAAAACAGTTTTGGTCTCTATAGCTAATTCCCCTGTTCATGACAACTGTACTGAGGGTGAATTTTTATACAACTCACCTATATAAATTATATTAAAGCTTAAAGTTATGCATAATTAACACTGTGGACACTTTGGTTGAAAGGTAGGTGCTGTTACAGATGGCTTATTTGAGCAACCAGGCTACATTCAGCCCGCCGATGATCCATGTAGATTTTTAGATTAGCTAGGAGGCGGCAAAGGGAGGACTGCCAAGATGGCGGCATGCCATCGTCAGAAATTTTGAGCTCTTTAGAAACCTACAAGTGACGTTACGCATACACTGTCCATTCTTTGTACTGTCGGTGATCTAGAGCAGCTACAACATTAAAATGATACTTGATAACAATCCAATAGTAAAAAAATTAAACTCAGTACACATATAGCTGCATAGTGAGAACAACTTATTACTTTTACATTGTTTGCTACAGTAAAAAGAAAGAACATTTATCCAAAGGTCTTTTTAATCTGTTGCAGACCAGGCATGTTACAGCATGATACCATGTACCGTGGTATCAGATCATGGCATAACAGAAACATTACTTCTTAAAGTATAATTAAAAAAAACGTCTGTGACTTGTGCAAGCAAAGGAAGTGAAGTTTTGACATAATTAGACAGAGTTCATCTGCAGAGTAGCTGCACGGGGACTCGTAAGATGAGGCAGGTTTTTGCTCAAGGGCACTTGCACGGATTGGATAAAAGTTGCCTGAGGCGCTTGAACCCAGTTAGTCCAGTTTTTTTTTCTGCAGTCCCTGCAATTCTCACACACGTTGCTGTGCATGGAAAGTTAAATGAACCAAATACTTTCACTAGGACATGTTTTTGTTTTATTTGTTTTGTTTGTGAGTGACGTGGTGGTTTGAGTTGAGCTTACTCAGTATCATTAAGGAACAGAAACGCAGCGTGTGACCACTGTGTCAGATGAATAGATCTGAAAGTGTAGCATGTATGAGCACAAACACACAATAGGGAATACAGGTTATCATAATCAAAGCAGAACAAACATTAGTTCTCTCTCTTGTAGGACAATACGATGGGGAAGCAGCACCTACAGCTACTTCCTGCTTACTGTCAGGTGAAAAATACCTCAGCCACCGACGCCCACCTCTCACTTCACATCCTCCTCACACGAGGAGTATCCAACAATACTGCATGTGTGTGTGTTTGTGCGTGTTGGAGGGAACATTTCTGAAAGTAGAGCAGGGACTCAGTATGATGTGAAGTGTGTGTAGGTGTAAGTGCACATATCTCACCTTGTCTAACCGTGTCTCAAGTTCACTCACATCACTTTGGACCACTTCGATTTCAGCTCTGAAACACACACACACAAATACACAAAGTCATACACAAGAGCTCAGTGTCAAACATCACCATATAGATACTTCACATATGAACAATATGTTTCCCAACATGTTATGGAAGGAAATCAGTACCAGGAAGTCAAGTGAAACATGAATGCCACATGGCAACTATGTGTGAATATAGAAGTGATCTGTGTGCATTTAACTTTTGATTACATTTAAATGGGGGAAAAAAAACATTATTTTTATTTATATTTTATAATTTCACACATTTTATAGCTGTAATGTATCATCTGGATTATAAATGACACTGCTGGAAATCATAGTTTTAACAAGGAAGTGCGATATCCCACCCAAATTGGTCCTATTTTGTGTACAATTTCTAGTCAATTTCAGTTTTGCTGCAGGAGACAGAACCATCTTGTGTGCTGCACATTTATGGACGGTAGTGCCATGAAGGCAAAAGAACACCGCAAAAGAGGATGCCCAGTCATTACGGTGTGGACCTGTGGTTCATCATGTCGTTTGACAATCATCCAGTTACCTTCCTGAGCACATTTGTTGCAGAAAAAAAAACGACCACAAAGGTGTTTAGGTGTTTATCAAGAAAATATGGCAAATGTTCACAAATTTTAAACTCTTCAAATTTTCACTTTAACTTCACTGTAAGTTGAATATTTTTGGAAAAAACTTTCAACATTTTATACGGTATGTCTCGTTTGGCACATTTTTTGATTAATTTTATACATTGTATAAATGTACACATACATGCTTTATATTGTACCTTATAATGTAGTGTAATATTTTCACAAACAGCAATATTACTGTTAAAAAACTTTTCAATAACTTCAAAAATTCAATCTTATATTATTTTTGGGTACATCTGTCTAAGGACTGCAGGTGAAAAATAGCACTTTAACTATCTCTGGTTCATTCTGCAGTAATGTTTATTGATCCGCCACTGTTTAATTTAATTATTTTTATGCTTTTTTGCATAATTTTGTTTTTCATTGTTCAAAATAATGTCCTTACCTCAACTTTAAAAGGTCCAGTGTGTCAGATTTAGGGGGCTCTACAGAATATGTTTTCATTCATGTATAATCACTGAAAAATAAGAATCGTTATGTTTTTGTTACCTTAGAATAAGACTATTATGTCTACAGACACTGTGGCTCCACCATGTTGCACCACCATGTTTCTACAGTGGCCCAGAATGGACGAACACTGGCTCTACACTGGTGTTTTTCGCATGTTTCACAGCCACTGTAGTTTCTCCACACTTGTAACTGGAGGGTGAGTGGATGGAGTAACTACACTGCAGATAAATCCCACACACTGGTCCTTTAATTTTCAAATTTTAGTTTTCATATATAATTTTCCTTTTAAAAATGAGAAAACATTTGACCCTGATTTGTCTCCATGTTGTTTCCTTTACACGTTCATATACATCAACAAACTGCACTGTATATTTTGTGGTTTTACTGCTTCAAATAGGTTAGAGCATTCATGGCTGCATCTGTACAAATAAGGAATTCCTGTGCATCATTTTATATTCACTTCATTGTAATTCAGCATGGCATCTCTGGTATTTTTAGGATCCTGAGCAGCATTTTAAAATAAGATTTCTGTGGTTTCAGGTGTGCATTAGTCATGAAAGTGATGCCTGCAGAGTGGGCCATCTTGCAAGTTTTCAGTCTCAGTAATGGATGAATACCCTAAGGCTTTGTGTTTGAACACAAGAACATCTCTCACACACATGCACAAAAGTGACTCAGAGGTCCTGTGCATGGCTAGCTTGTCGGTTATTGGCGTAACAGTCAGTATCTCGTTCTCCGTCTCATCTCTTCTCTTACCAACAGCTCAACCATGTGGTTTCCGCTGCCTTCCACCAACAGTACAGAGACACAGAAAGAGAAAGAGAGAGACAGAGGAAGATGAAAAAAAAGAAAAGAAAAGAGAGAGGCGAGACTGAGTGGAGAGAGAAGAGAGGAGGGCCCAGACAGACAGTAACTGTTTGTGTTTTCTGTGTTTGTTAGTGCGGGGATGTTTGAATCAAAGTCTGAGGTCATGTCCTCTTGAAATACGACCAAATGAGAAGTCAGCTAAGGAGAGGAAGGAGAGGGATGGATGGAAAATGCCAACAGGGGGCCACTGAGGAGGAAGATGAAAAGATTCCTTCGTTAAAGAGACGACATCTTTTGGATTAGTGTCACTTTTTTTTTAAGTGAGACACAAGAAAGCAAATTAAGACAGAGTTTCCGCCGTGGTTCTCCCCACAGAAAACACACTTCCTGTCTCTCCTGTTGATCACCTCAGCACATCTCGCCTCACTTCCTGTTGCCCTCCCACCTCACCGTTACCTAGCAACAGGAGGCAGCACATTTGAGTGACTGTCCTGAGCTGTCGTTTTTTTTTTTTGTTCCTCTCTTTACGTTCACTGCTTATCTGTCTGATAGACTTTTTAATCACATGTCCTTCCTCCCTCCTTTCCTTCCCTTTCTCCTCGTTCCCTTCCCCTCTCTCTCTCTCTCTCAGCCTGACACGAGACCTCACCACTGCAGCTGCCACAACTCAAACTTTCCACCACTGTGCAAGCCTCATAAATCCAGAGAGGGAGAGCGAGACAGAGATGGAGGCTGAGGCTCAGGATTGAAATATGCTAAATCAGCTGGTAGAGAGGACACCAGCCACTCTGACTCAGGCAGGATGCCAATAACTATCAGACAAGGGCACACCCAAGTTCTGCCAAACTCTCTCTTCAGTTGCTTGCAAAACTAATTTAGTGACACTTCCCTTTTGATTACACCACATGCTGACGCTGTGTTGAAAGATAATTGATTGTAAACCCGGTTTTTACATGCATACGAGGCTTTTAATGAGATTTTATAGGCTTAAAATGAAGGTAGCTCTTTGCATGGGTGATATCATGAAGGTTTGCGTGACTTGCAATCCCCATGCATCGCTATCACTTCTAATGAATCATGTTGAATGCAGATGTTACATTTCCTGAGCTACCTTTGAGCTTCCTGTGGTCCATTGACCACAGCAGCAACATCAGACCTCAGATCAGCCCTGCAGGCCTGCATGTACTGTCTCATTCCTTTTACTGACCCCCTCAACTCATGACATGGCTTAACCTCAGACCCCCCACTGACTAATTAAGAGACAATGAATGCATTAAAAGTCATTTTTTTGAGCCTAACATAACAAATAAGAAAATAAAATTGCTTTTTTAATGAGTATAAAGGAGTTTATCCACATTTTCTGGCCCCATTTTAACACTTTTTATGGTGTTTTGCAGGTGAGAGGCAGAGTCGTCAGTACCAAAGCACAGGTGAAACTCTTACCTGAAGCGCGGAGAGTCTTTCAAACACTCCTCAAAGTCCAGTTTGACTGTCATCCCTCCGTTTAGTTGCAGATCACACCAACACTACACTGTATTTCTTTGAATCCTCTTTTTGGGAGCAGACAGCAGCTAAATCTTCTCGGTTTTAACGCTCCACACCGGCAGCTCGACTCATTATTCTCGTTTTTTTTTTTTTTTTTTTTTTGGTGTGTGTCTCTCACAAGTATAATTTGTATTCCTCTCGCAGCTCGTCTTGTTCACTTCTCCTCTCTGTTGAAGGGACACCGTGTGCCTGATCTGAACCTCCTCTGTCGCACATCCAAAGCCAAAAAAGACGACTTGTCACCACTTATGAATGAACGCAGGGGGATGTCAGATGCGTTATTACCATTTTATCCGGGAAATAAAAAAGTAGTCCGTGTGCTGAAGAAGAGAGGATGCTGGACATAAAGTTTCCTCCTGAATCCTTATTGATTAAAACGGATCGATATTCCCGGTTGAATAAACTCAGATGGCAGCCGGTTGATTGGATGTTTCTTCCCAAGGGTGCCGACTGGAGTACTACTCTCTCTCTTTCTCTGAACGCGCACACAAGAGGTCCAACCCCCAGCTCACATCTGACTATTTCCGGGTTTCTTACTCATGGCAAATTGTGGTTTTGAAGTAGGAAACTGTACAAAATTAGAGGTTAGACTAAAAAAGTCCCTAATACAAATGTTTAAACTAAATCTCCTGAGTTGCATCATGAAAATATGAAGTTTTAATCATCTATAATTTAACTCTGCTGTTTGTTATCATGATTTTACAGTACAGAAGGTCATGTGGAAAATTTTCTCCCCCTCATTTTGTTTCCTCTGTTGCAGTTTGTGTATTCGTCTTTTCAGTTTCAATGAAGCTTCATGTGCAGAGAGACTGGGTGTGTATTCTTGTCTGACAACCTTTTTCTGTTTTGCTTTTGTTGAGGTGTGAAAGAGGGACTGCCTCTGCTGCCCTCTGAGAGTGAATCCACCTCTATGGAAGTCCATTCCTGCCAAGAAAGAGAAGAACGTAGATAAGAAGTAACACATGATAAAAATATGAAAGTTATGAGCTTGTGAGTTTAAATACTAAAGAGAAATTCCAACTATGATTGTAACTAAGTGAAAATGAAGACTTACTGAAGCAAGATCATGAGGTACTGAATGACGTCGAATGACCAGATATGTAGTCAAAAATATGAGATGGTAAGTTAAAATTCTTTAAATTGTAAGTGAAAATTATGATTTATGTTATGTTAAGTTGAAATTATGAGACAGTAAGTTCAAACTTAGACTTATACTTAATCAAGGTTGTGATGTAGTATGTATAAATTATGAGATAGTTCTCAAAACTAAGGCTTACTAGAAAGTACTATAGTCAAAACTGAGATATTAAGTCAAAACTATGACTAAAACATATCTTAGTAAGTCAAAATATGAGATACTAGGTCAATCTTAGGACTTAACTCAACAAAATACTAAGTTGACAAGTCAACAATATGAGATACTAAGTCAACTCCAAGACTTACTAAGTCAACAACAAGAGATACTAATTGAAAGGTAACACCTACTAAGACTTAATGAATCACTATGTGGGATATTAATCAAAACATAGCTTAGTAAGTCCAAATAGGAGATACTACATCAGAGATAAGTCTTGCTAAATCAAAATATGAAACACTAAGTCAAAACTGAGACCGGAAAACCAGAAAAAAGGGCTTCCATATTTTGCAGCTCTTAGGAAAAGACCAAACAACCCATCTGTTGTGCAACAATACATAAGTGTTCTGCACTTTGTCATCATCGCCACAGACTGGTGTAGTCAGACACTTTGAAACCTGTGGTTGATTGCTGAGCAGGGAAGTGTAATTACAGCAGCTCAACAGGCGTGTTTACCTGTGCTCATTACTGCTTTGTGTTGTAATGCACAGACATCTATCCATCGACCTGTCTGTCTGTCTGTCTGTCTCATAGACTTGATGTGTTTGACGCCCCCTGCTGATCAGAAACACTCACTGCAGGCTCGCAGGGCCCGAACCAGCTCATCTGACAACAATGAGACAGTTTCTCTTTTTTCACTTTGGTTTCTGTTGCAGATTATTCCCTGTGACTATGTGAGAAGTGCCGTGATGCCTTCACTGACCGCCGCCCTTATCGGTCTGTGCGCCAGTGGGTGAACATCTCACACATATCTTCACAGACGTCAGGAAAAGGGCGTAGTTAAGTCTGTGTTGCTAAGTTGCTTCATCAAAATAAACAGTCCGGAGATGTTCTCTCAAGACAAAAAGATTTGTAACAACCCATATTTAAAATGATGTCTTCCTCCAAAGTCGCATGGGAATATTTGTTGATGACCAAGAAAAACAGGTTTACAAAAAAAAACAATTCCAGCTCCAAGAGCAAATAAATCTCTTCATGTACAACAAAGAGTCACAACTTTTTATAAACGTTACCGATATTTCCATCAAAATGTTTTACTATATCTCCTTTCCCCCATCTGTTCTTGTCTGAGCTCCTTTAAAATTATAATCTGGCTCCCTTCCAGGGCGCGCTGGAGCGTCAGGAGCGCAGCTCTGCGCCAAAAAACTGGGGGGGGCGTGTGCGTAAATGGCGCACAAGGAGAGCGCAGCAGAGTGAGACACTCGGGAGACAGTCGGCTATGAAAGAGCCATGAAACGTTTGTCAGACGATGTTAAACTTGGCTGCTCGACAGGTTCTTATTTGTCGTTGACAGGAGATTCCCTACGCATCTGTCCAAGTGTCAAAGCAGACACAATGTCAAGTGTCACGGGTTTTTCAAAATAAAGGCATGGCTGAATGTTTGTAGACAGTATTAGGAGAACATTTGTAACCTATAGCACATTTTCCCCCTCAAAGTGAGAGCTCAGTGTGAACTTATTCATGACTGGGTTGTTTAGACACAGCCCCTTCAAAATAAAACCAACAATATCAACTGTATCACACCTGCTTGTGGACCCTTTGAGGAAACACAAATGTGTTTATGAATTTGCACCATGTAAACAGTAACTATAAGGTTTTAGAGCCACCATGGTGGTGATTTCGGAGTTAAGGTGCTGACCATAAACTGCAACAAACATCCAGAGTTCATGTCCAGCCAAAGACCTTTGTCACATGTCATCCCCCATCTCTCCCTCCTCTCATTTCCCGTCATTTCTTTGCTGTCAGCTAAATCCAAATCACCCGAAGACGATTTCAGCCTTATCATTAAAGTTTATATTGTGTTTCAGTGGTGCATATTACCAACCACTGACAACCTTGGGCATTCAGGACCCCCTGAAGGTCTGGGGGGCCCCTGGGGAAAGCTGCTTTGTTTGGTTTGTAATCCATCCTTGGTGTTATGTAAGAGAGCCCCCTCTGATTATAACAAGGCCTATTGAAAAACATGTTTCAGTTAACACATAAATAAATAAATACAAGATCCAGTAGTGTCTGTGGTGACGCTTTCGGGTCCTATCACATGATCTTCCTCAACAGATGAGACTTTTAATCCAACATGGATGAGAATATAATGGGGAAATGTTTAACTACATCTCCATGACAACTGGACAAACTCCAATAAAAAGCTCAAAAAACAGCTGCTAAGTAGATTTTATGATCAACTTTTGCCCAGTCTTAAAATAAAACATAAAATATTCCCCCAAACTTTGACATTTGTCATTTTTTCTCTCAGTATCTTCACGTCAAAGTACCGTGAAAAGAGCTGAATCACAGAATACACGCAGAGATACTGGAAAATACCTTGACCTACTAACAGTTTGATGAGGTAACCAGTGGTTATATTGGAGCACATTTTTAAAGAAACAGGCGACCTACTTGTCAAATTAACTGTTATCTAAAGCGCCACCTGTTATTTGCTCTTACTTTGAAGGGAAACCTGTAGTGTTTCCGGTGTACCTGCGGCTCTCTGCGCGTAACTTGACGCGCCTCTCCTCCGTGCAGTCTCGCATTGAGGGTGAAGCCGCATAAACGCGTATCCATAATGCGGGGCGTGAAGTGCTCCATGTAGTGCACTGAAAGGGGGGCTTTTTTTTTACCGGCTTCACACCGAGCCTGTCAACTCAGGCACCGGGGAGGGGGGGAGAGGGAATAAAATGTCGAACCGAAAGCACCGGGACAACCAGGAGATCTGCGCCCGCAAGGTCCGGGAGCTGGCCCAGTCTGGAGTAAACAAACACTGCTTCGAGTGTAACCAGCCCGGGGTGACTTACACCGACATCACGGTGGGCAGCTTCGTCTGCACGTCGTGCTCCGGAATGCTGTGAGTAAAAAAATAACAATAAATAAAAACCACCGCCGCGCCTCCTCCTCCTCCTCCTCCTGCTCCAGGGTTTATTTACATCAGTGTGAGGACAAACACATACTGACAGAGCTGTGGAGTAAAAAAGTGGCAGGCCTGAGATTGCACCATGCACCACCCATATCCTGATTTGTATTATTTTTTATATTTCAGGGGGAATATTTGGTGCGGTGCAACAGCCGAGGTTGTGCGCATAAATTAATTTACGCAGTGTCCACGTCTCTCTCTTTCTCTGTCGTGCGTCTCTTCCAACAGCTTCATTAACGACAGACCGCTAGTTGGTCATTTTCCAGCTCTGAGTTACGGTTCATTTCGTCATGGTGCAGGTTTGACACTACCTCTCTCTCCCCCCTTTCTTTCTCTCTCTCTCTAGGCTCCTCTCCAGTGTGGGTGCGTGTATATGTGTGTGTGTGTGTGTGTGTGTGTGCTGTCACATTTTGTTCTGCATGTTCAGCCTAGTCCCAACACTCTTCAGGAAGACGGTTTCAGCACTTTATTGCGCAATCTTGCACATGTACAGCAGTGTCCCACTTTGTTCCTCCACCTCCACCTCCACCAGCATGGAAAAAAATCAAGATGTTCTGGTTAAAACATATGTTTGTGTGTGTGTGTGTGTGTGTGTGGCACATATTTCACACCAATCCTCACAGTCACATGTCTGCTCTGTCCACTATGTCCTGTCTCAGAGGCGAGGATTGACGACACATCTTTGTATTTTATAATTTATATTTACCTCCCAAATTCCTCCCTCCATCTCTCCTCTCTGTGTGTCCCAGGAGAGGCCTCAACCCTCCCCATAGAGTCAAGTCTATCTCCATGACAACCTTCTCCCAACAGGAAGTGGAATTCCTCCAAAACCATGGCAACGAGGTGAGTGACACTCACCTGTAGTTTGTTTTGCAGAGACAGAAAAGCATTTTTTTTTCTTGCGTAAGGTCGTCTGAGGAGCTGAAGTCTTTTGTCATTTTCTTATGAAACGTCCAGTCGAACCAGTCTTTGTGGTCGTGCTTTTTTTTTGGGAAGAATGCTACTGAGCCCAGCTCACGTGGTGCCAAGAAACAAAAGGGCCGGGCAATGTCTGTCCCACCCAAACCACCATCTATTTCCTGTGTGTGTGTGTGTGTGTGTATATATATATATATATATATATGTGTGTGTGTGTGTGTGTTTTGGCCAGTGGTTCCTAAACTTTTTTAAAACCAGAGCACCGCTTCATAACTGCAAAATGTTCCCGCCCAGTCTACAAAAAACAAACGTAAGGGTATCCTTATCAGAAATGTGACGTGTTTATATGAAAAATAAATTATTAGAAGATTAGAGCTGCAACCAATTCTCAGTTCAGGAGTTTGAAATGTCAGACTTTGGTAAAAAGTGCCCTGAAGTCGTGAGTTACATCTTCAAATAATAGTCTAAAACTGCAAAGTATTCTGATTTTTGTCAAATGAGAGGAGGAAAAAACAGCAATTGAGAAGCTGCTATCGAGAAAAAAATATTTAAACAATTAATTCTTTATAAAAATAGTCACAAAAATCGATCATCACCTTCAAAAATCCAGCATCAAATGAACTACCACTTGCGTTACTATGACAACCGACAACCTAGAGCTGCACCAATCTTACCTGTGGCGTTTTTAAGATGGGAAATTTCGTGTTTATTGCTCATTTCTTTCGTTTTGATGCGTTGGAGCATAAATATAAAAATGTAATCTTTCTTTTATGTGGTAGAACTTTATTAAAAATATCCAGTAACAGCTCTCATTTTGGGAATCACTGATCGTAGGCAGCACTCAGGTGAAGTGTTTCAGGCTATCAAGATGAGTACTGACTGTTTGTATCAGCTCTCTGTTGCCCTGGATGTGTGTGTGTGTGAATCAAGTGTAATGTGAAAAGAGGCCGAGGTGTGTACCATCCAGCTTATTCTCCACATCATCCTCCGAAGAGTGATCCACTCAGTCATGATTCACAGGCATTAATATCTGCAGCACTCTGACTCCTGCAACCAGACATGAATCACTGATGAGAAAATCTGTTTGTGTTTTTCTCTGAGAATAAACAAGCAGAGATCACCGTCAAACACTGATCTGCTCTGTTGCTGCATGACCTGCCAAAATGTCACAAATTTTTACATTTGTCTGGCAAAATGCGTGTGTGTGTGTGTGTGTGTGTGTGTGTGTTCAGGTTGGCAGGAGGACTTGGCTGTGTGTGTTTGACCCAAAGACGGACGGCTGCGCCGACATGAAGGACTCTCAGAAGTTCAAAGAGTTCCTGCAGGACAAATATGAAAAGAAAAAGTGGTGAGCACCTGCAGCGTACCATTCTATGATATAAAATGTCAGGAAATAGTAAAAAATGGCCATCACAAGTTGACAGAGAACAACTTGATATATTCAAATTTGTTTGTTCTTCAACTCCAAACCCCCAAAATATTTAGTTTACTATGATATAAGATGAAGAAGAGCAGAATTCTACTTTAAGATGCAGGAACCAGTGTCTTTTAGTGGTTCTAGGGATGGTAATGTCCATCTGTTGATCCACAGCTTTGGTCCAGACTGAAATATCTCCATTGTACAAACATTCATGCTCCCCAGAGAATGAATCCTTATGACTTTGGTGATCTCCTGACTTGTCTTCTAGCGCCACCATGAAGTTGGCATTTTTGTTTTTAGTGAACTGTCTCAACAGCTATTGGACTGATTTTGTGTACAGACGTTCATGCTCCCCTCGGTATGAATCTTAAAAACTTTGATGACTCCCAGACTTTGATCTAGTGTCATCATCTGGTCATATTTTATGATTAAAATTACTTTAAAGTTTCAACTTTACTTTGTCTATAATGCTAATTAGCAGAAGTTGACAATGCCAACAACGGTGAACATTATACCTGCATCAACATGTTAACATTGTCATTTTAAGAATGACTAATGACGTTACTCTTCTCTTGAGCATGTGTTAGCATGCTAATATGCTAAGCTAAGATGCTGAATGTTGCATCTGTTAAACATCAGTGTTAGCATTGCCATAGTTGCGTGTCAAATGGCTTTACAGTTTGATGGAAAGCCCCTTTAGTCACACTGTGCGTGGGATACAAATCACAATTATTATTGCGCGCATGTTAGCACGTTAGCATTTAGCTCATAGCAGTGGTGTGTCTCAGTAGAGCTTCACAGAGTCGCTAGCATGGCTCTTGTTTTGGCATTTTTGCTTGAATGGGCACAACGGGGCAAAATTAGATCCAAACAACGATCTATGATGTGTGGTCCAAATTTAGATCTACACTGTTTGAAATAAGGACGCCTGCTCAAGGATAAGAGCTGCTTTCATGGTGGGAATAAAAGAGTGGTCATTGTTTTGGAGTTAGTTTCGAGCCCTATGAATGTACTTTGTCATGATGTTTGATGGCTGGATTAGTAAATGTCAAGCCTTTTAATTTAATAGGGCCAGCAAGTCACACAGTCTCGTTTTAAAAGTACCAAATAACCCGTCTCTTTCAGGCATTTTTCCAAAAGTAAGAACCGGAGGGATGTCGAGGGTCCGTGGAGCCCAGGAGTCCAGGCCGTGCCCCCTTCCCATGGTCCCTTAACGAGCCAGGCCCCCTCTCATAACCTGCCCCCCAACTCTAGGTCCACAAGGCCACTGGTGAGACAGCTTAATGTGTCCTAATTGTGCATGTAATGGACTGAGAAAGTAATGAAGATAAAGGGAAGAGCAAGAGGAAAGTGGGTGGGTGTGGTATTAAAAGAGGAAGTCAGAAGAAGACAAGCAGTTCAAAGAGTTTCGAAAAAAGAAGAAGAGAATAGAAAGTGAAGAAACGACCTGAATTCACTTCCACACTGCAGCAGAGAGACAAAGACTGATGGGTCAGAGAACGAGAGGTCCAGGTAGCCTCCACATCAAAGCTGCTGCTTATGAATTATTGAGAAAGCATGAAAGAGAATCACATCTTCTGCCTTTGTGTCTCTCTTTCTACCTCCCATCTGCTTCTTCTTCTTCTTTTCTATCTCCTGTCTCACAGTCTCAGTCCCAGCTGCCGTCATGGGATCGAGCTCCTGCGATCTCGCCTGCCGATATGAGGACGGACGTGTTTACCGCCAGGCCGTCGCGCTCCCAAAGCTTCAGAGACCCTCCTCTGAAAGGTCGGAGGTCGATCTTTTATCAGACGGGTTGATATTTTTGAAACGAGTGTGATCGATACCTTGACCTGTTTGTGCTTTTTCTGTTATAGATCCCACCCTGTGTGGGATAGAAAGACAGCGGCCAGGCTCGCTGTCATCAGCGCTGGGAGCTCAGAGTCACGCCCCCTCCTTCCCCGCCCTCCCACGGCCCTCAGGTGTGTCCCCCCACTGACACTTCGCCATTTTCTATCCGATCTTGACCTCAATAATGAATACAAACTAGTACATTCTGACTCAATTCCCTATATACCGTGCTGCTGTTGTAAATACTCAGAAGAGCACCAAATGTGTATTCATCCACCGCTGAAAATAGTCCCAGAAAAATGCACGATTTCCCCCGGTTTGTGTGACATTTGCTAAAAACTACAGTCCCCAGCTGTTTCAGGAAATTATTCAGCCTTTTTTGAAACTTAAACTATATATTTGTGACCCGTTTAAAAGGATTTATGCCTTCAAAAGGAACCAGTAGGCTTGGCAGCGCATAGTGTCAGTGTGTTGTGTCCAGAATGTGAATATTTTCACTGATTCTCACTCGTCCTCTCATCACTGTTGGCTCCAAGTGTCACTTTGGGAAGGACAAAGACAGAGAACTACTTCGCTTGCAGTCGTAATATTCATTTTCATCATATCATGCAGGTTTAAACTGGCTCCATGTCCTCATCTTAGCACACTGGGTTTGCATTTTCATGAATCGCAAACTGCTCAGCTGGCCTCTGACGACAGCAGTTTCATATGACGTCAGTGACACTTTCTCCTCTCTTTTATCCACCCCTTAATCCCTCTTTCTTTTCTGTCTCTGTCTGTCTTATCTCATCCTCCTCTCTTCCCCCGACCTCGTAGCCAGTAGCTCTTTCAAAAACCACTTCACTTTAGGTAAGACGGGGCACCAACTGATGCATTTGAGTGTGTGCTGAATGGCTGAGATCAATAAGCTCTTCCACGCTGTATCATTCATATTAGAACGGCCAATCTGCGTGCCACGCTGGCGCTTGACTTTGCCTCACATGCATGTGAATTTGGCTTTCTTTTAGGGCACTTTGAGAGAAGACACGGCGCTCTATATTCACTTAACCAACCGAGTCACGGTTGGCCAGTGTCACATGCTGCAATCGGGGTCGATATTTTTCCTCATCAGTCAGGTTTCCCACTTCAAAGCCCAGATCTGAAGGCTGGGAGGGTCAAGGAGAGACGCACATACACACACTGTTCCCTCAGAGGAAAAAGAACAAGTTTAAAGTAATGCTATTTTTAGGACGTAGCTGCTGCTTCTGCTGCTGCACCCGTCAGCAGAGGGCCGCTGATATTTCGCACCACGTTGGCGTTGGAGCACTTAAGAACTATGTAGGGCGCAGCTGTAATCCCACGATACACATTAACATCCCAAACAAGTATTCTAGATAGTTCAGGTATGTTCAGGCCCTATCTCCAGCCCTGCAGTACTGTATGATCACATCCTAAAAACATGCAGCTTGACTTCAGATAAACTGAGACTGATCTGGTCTCTGTCACAGACTCCTCAGCTGAAAACAAACTATTAAAAAAAAGAAACAATTCCCATTTTCATTCGTATCTCCGTGCTAACAGTTTTGGCTGACACTGGCATGCTTTGTGGCCAATGTTTGTGGACAGCTTGCTACCTGCAAAGATGTTAATCGTACTGTTTCCTGCCTTTGTTACTGTCTAACAATTGTATTTTTTTGTGGTTGGTTCTTTTGAAAACTATCCAAGAACTTTCTGGCTCGCCGCTGTGCCCTTCGATTTTCTTGTTTTTGTTTTTGTTAATGCTTAACCATGATGAAGCTACATGCTGCTCAGTATGTCAAACTAATCCTGCATTTGATGAGGCGCGTAGCATGAAAATGTTAAAACTGCATGAGATAGATTGAAGTCTATGAATTGTTTTTATGTTGTCTAGCTTAAAATGTATGACTCTTTTAGTTATATTTGTTTGTATGAATTATAATATAATTTTTACATTAGTATATAACAATATTTAGTAGCATAAAATCAGATTCAAGTCTCAGTCTCTCTTCAAGGTCCATTTAGTAGCTTTTGATCATATCACATGATCTTCAGCAGATTCGTCACTGTTATGGACATGTAGATGTTCAGATTTCCAGAGCTTTTGAGCACTTAAAGGACTTCTTGTCCACGGCGGCTTTGAAAACTGAGGTTATTAAAAAGCTCCTAAAGGGTCAGGTCGGGAATGAACATTGAACTTCAGCTTTTAAACCAACATGGACGAGAAGAAGAAAAAGAACGGCGCTCAGAAAGAAGCTACATCTACAACTTCTGCTGAGGAAGATCAAGTGATATGATGGAAACCTCAAGAACTGCTACTAAATGGACCTTGTAGGGGAGACTGTTTTCTCCACATGACGTCCTCGAGAGATTCAAAACTTCATTCTTGACCTTTAAAACAGCAGCTGAGAAAACATCATCACTTGGGGTGAGATTGTTGGTCAGTTTTGTAGCTGTTCTGGGGCTTTCGGCCACATCCCATGATCTTCTTGGAGAGAAGCAGATGGAGTTGATGAAGATGGTGGGAAATGATCAAAAGCCCCAGAACAGCTACTGAATAGGGCCTGTGGTTTGTGTTTTATTCTTTATTGACCTTCATCAGCAGCTGACAGAAAAATATCACCTGAAGTTCCCTTTAGTAGCTGTTCTAGAGCTTTTGATCATGACCTTCACCAGCAGATGGAGTTCACCAGTGCTCATAATACAATTTCCATGACAACTGGGCAAACTCTTTTAAAAAACATTTGTATTAGTTGATTAGTCAGGTTTTGTGAACCACATAGAAATTTACGCTGAAGCTCAGTCTGGTTTTCTCGCTCTCAGGTCGTACAATATCGGCCTCGGGGGCCACGGGGCCCTTCAGGGCCTTCCCCAAATCTCTCAGCGTCGACTTTGGAGGTCTGAACCATCCCCAGGCGCAGCCTCTGCCCCAGTCTCTGTCCCAGCAGCATCAGCAGCAGCCTGGAAGTGTCAGCCAGACCACGACCGCAGTCGGCAGCTCCAACGCTCAGGACAGATACGCTGCAGTGTTGCAGCTGGACAGCGTCTTTTCTGACACGTCATCGACCACAGGTGGGAAATATTTGAGTTTGATGCCTTTAATGTTCTAAGTATTGCACTTTACTTGAGTGTCTCTATTTTCTGCCACTCTATACTTCAACTCCGGTACAACACCACTCTAATTCAGAGGAAAACTTTTTACTTAACCACATTTGTTTGAAAGATACTTTTCAGATTCAAAAGTTAGATACAAACTGGACTTTTTATGTTTATGAAATATAACACATTATTAAAGATTAAACCTGTAACTCAACCTTTTTGGCCTGTGACCCCTCATGAAAAAGGGCGTCCAGTTGGGGCCCATCTTCACTTTTCAGATGAGTTTTTAGTACCACCAAAGAGAGATCTCCTTGGCGCTCTCAATCCCCGCTTTCCTGTCACTCTTCAGCTATCTCTGTCAAATAAAGCCCAAAAAAAAGACCTTTAAAGAGAGATCTCTTGTCCAAACTTCTGAGATGGTTTCATTTTATTTTCAACTGTTTGAGTCCCAGAAATGGGGGGAAAGTATCCAACAATTCTCAGAAAAAGTTGTATTTTCACATTGTTGAACTGACACTTTTACTGCAGTAAAGGACCTGAGTATTTCTTCCACCACGAGGTAATAGATAGAGTGTGACGCAGATTGTCACGGCCAGCAAAACTAGGTTGCATAACATCCTTACTGTGAACACTAAGGCTTTTAGCAGCTGAATTATGCTCATTGTGTTTGCTCCAGATCATCCATTACACTCTGATTCACAGGACCCTGTTGATAAGTTTTTTAAAAAATCAGTCGTGTAAACGAGGCAGCGTTTTTTTGAATGCATAGGATTCGTGTGAGAAGAAGATGCCCTCGAGCTTTCTACAAGAAGCTTTGTTGTTCTCCACCTTCATCGCAGCCTCCCTTGCCTGGCAGAGTAATAAGGTTATTGATTTTCTGCCCCGGTTCAGTTTGATTCATATCAAGCTGAACACAGAGACGATATTTTATTCAGGGGATTTGTAATGCTTTTGTTCTCTGATGACTTACACGCTTCTGATCAACTGTTTGAACTCTTTGCGAGGGGTTGATTCTCACATTTCAAGATAGTAGCAACACTTGATCTCTTAAATTAGCACCTCATTAGAGGCCCTGAGGTTACATTGTTTGGGAAATGCTTGTTTGCAGCTCCACCTGGTGGTCCTCCGCAGTACAACACCATCTTCGGCAGCAGGCTCTCGTCCAGCTCTACTCCTGCCAGGTCAGATCTGGTTTAACATGACAGGTTTTTCACATTTCCTGTGCATGGAGGCCTTTTTAAATGTCATACTCTCATCGAACCTCCGTTTTTCTACTTTTTCCCCAGCTCCCCCGGTGTCGATACAGTCTCCAGCTCCCAAACCTTTGCAAGTAAGCACCGAGCACGAACTGCATTGATCCCTCCAGCTAACCTGTGCTGTATTTACATTCAGCTCCTTCATCTTTGAAGCCGCCCAGCAGCACCCCTTAATTAGGATGCATGTGTGCAACTCAGAGCAGTTTACGAATAGACAGGAATGTACCACCACATACTGTGAATTATCCCCCTCCTCCTCCTCCTCCTCTCTTTCTGTCTCTGTGTCTCAGATTTCCCCAACCCATTCAGCTCAAGCTCCGGCTCCCAGCAGCCCGTTGCCCTCTCCCCCAGTAACCCCTTCAGCAACGCATCAGGAGGTGAGACTCATGTTGAGGGTCCGACAGACGTTTCTGTGCGACGTCCTTCTGCAAACTTTTATTTTTTTTAGATGGGAAGAGGTCACTACTGTACGCATGACCTCTGACCTCTGAAGACATGACGACAAAGAGGGTTTGAAGTTTCTGGGATTACTTTGCAGAAATGTTATTATAAAACAAAGATTATTCTGTCCACAAGAAAGTCTTCAGATCTCTGTAAGATTTTGCTGTTTGGAGGTTAAATAAAGTGCAAAGCATTATATTTCATTTAGTTGCTTAACTGATTAGTTGATTGACACAAATATTAGAGCCACATGAGATGTTACTTACTTTCATAGAGGTGAACAAAACATACTTGAATAGTAAAACAAAATGGGTAATGTCTCTGAGTACAGGCGGAAAATAAAATAGTGACGAGTACAAAAGGAAATGTAATTTTATAATAATTTCCTAGGACGTTTGGACTTTGGAAGTTCCTGGAAATAGAGTTCTCAGTGAGTTTATTAAGCTGAGCTGAGTTTATAAGCAGCTGTTCATTTCCTTCAAAGACCTGCTCCACCTAAACTCCAGCAAATCTTCATTAGTTCTTATTATCAGAGGCTTTATTCTTCAGATTTGTTGAGTTGTGGGATTTTTATAATGTTCTGCTGAGCTGCTGTGCATTGATTAAAACACTCTCCAGGTTACCTGAGCTATACTAGCCAAACACTATCTCAGTTTTCTTATATATGGCAGGAGTCTGTGTAATCTGTGTATGTATGTAATTATGTGAGGCTTTGTGCAGACTGACAACGAGTTTTCTTGTAAGGACAATGAAGTCTGTATCTATCTACTTAGTACTAAATCACGTGTATGTACAATACAGTTATTCCCCGATCTTACTGTTTGCGCTGTGTATCTTCTCTCCAGGTGACTCCGGTGCATTTGTCACCTCGCCCACGTCTGTTTTCCCTCCGTCTGCCTCCTTCCCGGCAGCCACCAACCAGAATGCATTTCCTCATGAGTCAGCAAGCAACCAGGAAGCCAATGGTAAAGTCTTTTTTATTTTTATATTTCATTCATCCATTATAAGTAAACTATTTTGTGTGGTTTTGAACACAGACACTTAAATATGTAACTTCATTGTGTATTTCCTGTAATAGTTTAGAATATTGCTGAAAGGATTAGGCAGTTAATTGATTAGTCAATTGACAGAAGATCAATTCAATTAGTTGTTATTATGCCATTTTAGATGAAAATGAAAAATCAGCTCAAAGTATTACAGGTAGGAATGTATGCTCTTCTTTTACAGAAACATTATGTGTGAAAACCTGCACACGTACTGTAGCTGTGGCTGTCAGTGTGACCTGTACTGTATGTGCACTGGCTGCAGATCAAACCAAGGAGCTGCGAGGCACCAACACACTTCAAATGTCTCATTATTTCAACAGTGACCACTTGCAACAGCTCAGGAATACTAATTCACGCGCTCGGTGTCGAGCTGCTGCTGCTGCTGCACCAGCTCATGTTCTCATCTGCGGTTTCTGGTTTCGGTTCACGCCACTGAACATGTTTTTTCTCAGTCATGTTATATGTGTGTGTTGCAGGTTTTGCCTCCTTCCCTGCGTCCGACTCTCAGCCCAAAGTCCCTCGGCCGATGTCGGTGAACCCGTTTACGGTGAGTGTGTTCAGGGGCGTAAGAGTTTTCTCTACGCGGGACGTCGTTCTCACCCGGCCTCTCTTGTCTTTCAGGGGAATGTTTACCCCAGTCGAGGGACGTCGCGAAACCCTTTCATCTGATCCCACCACTTTACGTCACCCACCCATCCATCTCTGGGAACCGAGGGAGTGAAGTGAACTTGAGGAGTCGCTGCCATTTCAATGCCTTCGGAGT
The DNA here is from genome assembly GCA_033000465.1 of Sciaenops ocellatus. Taxonomy (NCBI): domain Eukaryota; kingdom Metazoa; phylum Chordata; class Actinopteri; family Sciaenidae; genus Sciaenops; species Sciaenops ocellatus. The sequence goes on along the minus strand of CP136875.1, from coordinate 9,732,440 downwards.
ATTTTCACCCTCTGTGGGAGGTGTTGGACCCCCACCTCCTCCCTTCTCTCTCTGTCTACTCAGTCTGTGTTTATGTGTTTGTGGAGGAAAAAAAAATAATGCGTGAATGTAATTATGAAATTTATGTATGTATGAGAGTGCCCCACAACCCCACCCACCACCTACCACCACCTACCCTGCTGTCTGTATGTCAAAAGGTGTTTGTGTGCCAGTAGCCGCCACCTCAGGGCTCTGTGGGAGTCACGAGTAAACGATGCCTCTATGATTTTTGCAGAAACACACACACATATACAGAATATGACACGTGTCGCTGCTGCTGCTGCTATTTTGCTTTCATCTCCTGCTTAAAAGTGCGGAAAAAAAGACAACCCAGCCCCGTCGGTAAATACGTCAGCGTCGTCATCTCAGTCGTCCAAAAGGAAAAGCCAGTTGAGACTCTGCGTCTACAGATGGTTACAGCCTTAACAGCCTCCTGATGCATGTGAATTAGCATCGATGGAGATAAAGACGGGCTTTCCTCTGTAGTGGGTGTGTGTGGAACATGTTTTGCATTCATCACTTTTTTTTTTTTTTTTTTTTCTTGTCAGATTTTCTTCTGAAGGATGAATTTTTTTTTCCACTCCAAGGCTGCATGCGCTTAGAGGGCTAAAAGGAGATGCTACTGAATGTAAAAGCAATTTCAGAATAACGTTAACATAAATGTGTATAAAAACATCATTGCTTCATGTATCGGACCAAAATGTTTCCCGCTCTTTTTTTTTTTTTTTAAATTTTATTTGTTTTCAGTTTGACACGGAGGCGAAGTTTTATTATTTTGCCAAAACATAAAAAAACAAAGGAGAGATTCATGTAACGACGTCTTTGTAATGACAAGTATTCATGTTCATAAAATCAGTTTGTTGCTTCTTATGACAGTTTGACCCTGGGTGTTTATTATTATTATTTACAATAGCACCTTTCACGTTCACATTCACACCTATTTAGGGTCCAATTAAAGGTCCAGTGTGTATAATTTTGTGGCATCTAGTGGTGAAGTGGCAACTGAATACTCCTCATCGCATGAAGGAGAAACTACAGTGGCTGTGAAACTCATGCAAAACGCTAAAGGTTCTCTGTAGAGCCAGTGTTTGTAGAAGGTTTGTCCCTTCTGGGCCGCGGTAGAAACAAAGTGGGGTCAACATGGCAGACTCCGTAAAAGAGGACCTGCTTCCTCTGTAGATATTAAAGCCTCATTCTAAGGTAACAAAACATTATGATTGTTATTTTCAGGTCATTATACTCTAATGAAAACATAGTTTTGAACATTATATTTCAATTCTGCCAATAGATTACCTTAAATGTTGCACCCGGTCACGGTGAGGCTGGAGCCTATCCCAGCTGACTTTTGGAGAGAGGCGGGGTACACACTGGACAAGTCGTCAGTTCATCACAGGGCACATAGAGACTCATAGTCACACATATTTAGAGTCACCAATTAACTATTAAATACATGTCTTTGGACTGTGGGAGGAAGCCGGAGTACCCAGAGAGAAGGTTCGAACCAAGAACCTTCTTACTGTGAGGCAACAATGCTTTAAATCTTGCAAAATCAATATTTAAATTGAATGCTTCCTGAAGTTTATCGTCATAAATTGTATGATTTTTGCAGAAAACGGCTCTATATATACTAGTTTTCTTTGTTAGTGGCGGAGTCCGCCATTCCTGCAGACATATATTTAAAATAAAAAATAAAATTTCAGTTAATGCAACATTTACATTATAAATTACATAAAATTGATCTTAAATTATCTTAATTAAGAACATGAACTAAAATACAGATCATATTCTGCGTGACAGAGGCTTGTAGTGATGTCTTCAAACAACAGGGGGCGCCTGGTGTCCACTTTTCTCTGACCTCGTGCTGCAAGGTTACTTATGGATGCATATTACATAACAGTTACTGCATACAGTACGAAGATAGAAACCCTGTTACAGCTATCAGAATGACTATTATTGGAGCCTTTTGAATTATTCGTCGTCATTTTAAATTCAGAGTGAATCTGTGCATATTAATGATGAATTATGCATTATGCATTATTCAGTGGGATTTATTACAGCCATGCACCAGTGAGTGATGGTGACTCCACTGCTCAGCCAGACAGTCGGAACAGATCAAAATCACTGTACATACAGGCAGCTTAATCTGCTGTTTGTGCATCAATAATCACAATACAAACGACTGTGTTCCAACAGGATTTAACGTGTTCATATATTTTATGTGACCTCCTGCTGCGTTTGATGTCCACACGTTTAGATTTGTGCTTTAAAAGTGAAAATATTGACACATTCATGCAGCACAGAGGGGGATTTTTCCAATAAATAGAACAGGATGGACTCAAACAAGCGCCAACACTGAAATATTACTCCACACACACACACACGGGAACTGATGCTGCGTTCACGGGCTGTGGGAAATAACGTTTGTTATGAAGCTCATAAACTGCCAGGATGCAATAAGAATGCAATAAGTGGGTAAATTCACGTTATATAAGCAGCACAGGAAACCACAGACGTGACTTGTGAACATACATGTGTAAAGATACTAAATCCAATAGTCCTTACTAAATACTAACAGAATAAAGCTTATTTAGCTGTACATTATTATTATTATTATTATTATTATTATTAGTGGATCTGACAAAGAGCCAAACAATTTAAGTCAAGTTAAGATGGAGAAAAGTAATAATAGTAAATTATAGAAATAAAAGAATAGCAGCACAGCAAGAAGAGTTATAAATATATATAAGAAGATGGCATAAAAAGGGAAAACTGACATTAAAAAGGCAAATCTGGTTAAGAGAAAAGGATAGTAAAACAAATAATAAAAAGACCATAATAAGATAAAAAGATAAGTCTTTTATTGACTATATTATAGTGAAAGTGTCTGTGTGTTGTGACTCAAGATTGAATTACAAACAGAAAAGCAGCCCGCTGTTCATTTAATCAAACATAATTTAATTAGTTTAAAGGAAATAAACACAATTTAAGTAAAATATTAACATCTTGTAAGTCTGCCCTGTTAGTAATAAACTTCACTGTGTTTACATGGTGCATATTGCTAAAAATAAAGTGATGTTTCACCAAATTACCCCCCACCCCAAAAAGTCACTTACTAACATGTAAACATGTATTAAACGTCCTACTAATAACATAGATATCATATACAATACAAATATCATCAGCTGGACTTGCACTTATCATGTAAAGATATTAACAAACACTATCACTGCATGTACGATAAGACAGATAGACTTTATTGATCCCACACCACAGACATTTACAAGGTGGATAACAAAAATGCTCATAAATAATAAATGTAATCCACAAAATCTGAGAAATAAATAAAATAAAATAAAATAAAACGTTTATATACATCATTCAAGTATACAGATATGCATGTTGGATCATTTATATCATGCACATATCACAGTAAATATAATTAACACAGGAGAATAGTAATTGTATGGTGTAATCCTGTTTAAGTAAGATGTAAATAATGGTATGCATGTATAAAATATAAAGTGAGTGTGTCTCATGTTATGTCTACCTCTACCTATCATTAAATATTGCTAGAGAACACTGGAATGCACAAAAAAATGTGTGTTAGCTCCGCTCTCCGAGCTCGGGCTGTGTCCGTGAACGCACCGATGTTCCAGAGTACTAGTACGGCGCTGAGTGACAGTCCTGCTCCGCTCCTCTCCACACTACAGCAGCCGAGCAGGAGGGCAGGGGTGGGGGGACAGACAGCCAGAGGACAGACGGACAGACAGCAGGACGGGCCTCTGTACGCTGTGATGTGCAGTAAATGGGATTAAACCGCTCAGACAGCGCCTGGAAAGCCTCGTATCGCAGCGATAGTTGTAGTAGTGGAGAGTAGGGGGAGCTCCGCGCCGAGCTGCGCCGCATGTGCTCGCCCGTGTGCCGCTTGGAAAACTTGGAACTTAGCGCTGGCTGGAGGGAAACAACCCAAACAACAAGAGGAGGAAGAAGAAGAAGAAGAAGGAGGAGAAGGAGACGGGGAAGTTAAGCAAAGCTGCAGCCGCGAACTGGTTCACGTTTAAACCTCCGGTAGCTGCAACCCAAACCGACCCCTGCCTCCACTCTCACATGCCTGCGTTGATGTGGGAGAGAGGGAGGGGAGCGGAGCCGGGGGATGTTTGAATTATAAAAACTTGCAGAGATACAACAAGAGCAATAAAAAGAAGTCGAGTTTGTTTTGCTTTTTTTTGTTTGTTTGTTTGTTTTAATCATGGAGACTCAAGCGGGTGAGCAGCACCAGAGCTGCACGGTGGAGGACGTGCGGAAGAGCGGCTACCTCCGCAAACAGAAGTCCATGCACCGGCGGTACTTCGTGCTCCGCGCCGCTTCGGAGCGTGGCCCGGCCCGCCTGGAGTACTACGAGAGCGAGAAGAAATTCCGCGGCAAGGCCCCCATCCCGAAGAAAGCCGTGGCTCTGGAGACATGCTTCAACATCAACAAGCGAGCCGACTCCAAAAACAAGCACATGATCGTGCTGTACACCCGGGCTGAGAGTTTCGCCATCGCGGCGGAGAACGAGGCGGATCAGGACGAGTGGTACCAGGCCATGGTGGACCTGCAGTGCAAAAGTAAGTCACACACACGCTCTTATGCACTTATGCATGCATGCATGCGCACACACACTCACACTCAATACTGTATGAGGCTGCTGCTGCTGCTGCTGCAATGAGGGAGAGGGAGAGAAACGTGGCACTGCAGATCAGGACATGTTTGGACCACGTTTATAAACCATTACGGTTAAAAAGTTCCGTGTTTTGACACTTTTAAAAAGTTGTTTACACACTCGAGTGTGCGCGTGTGTGTAAACATGCGCCTTAAAGCTGCACTGGTGGAGCTTATCCCTCCCCTTCCACCAGTCCTTATCATACTGGTGTTAGGTCAAGATATTTGCACCCAGTTGTCCTCCAGACTTCTCACCGTGGGCCTCAAGCTCCTCAAACACCACCCTGTCTTGTTTACTTTGCCTGCTGCTGACACAGCATTATTACATCAGGAACTGATCCCCATGGAGAGGGGAAAAAATAGTCCCAAAAGTTGTGCTTGATTCCTGATTGGCTGGTAATGAATAAGCAGCTTAGCCTCCTGCAGTGGATTGTGCCCAAAAAATGGTGTCTATCAGCCGCTGTGTAAACACAGCTGTCCAGCAGTAGTGTTGAGCACAAATCACCTGTTCAGCCCTCCTCCACCTCGCTGTGAGAGACCAGACAGGCAGGCCACAAGGGACAACATGACGCAACCCTGGCAAACTGTAGATATGAGTTCAAGGTGCTTCTCATACATGACCCTGCTGCACTGTTGTATAAAGCGGCTGATAGACACTCGAGGAGAGAGAATGATGTGTTTTAATATTGCTGCTTTCGTGTGAGTGAGTTGTTTCAAGGTTGAAGGCAGGTTTGGCTGACAGTAAGGTGTGCAGATTTGGGATTGGGTCTGTGTGTTTTGACCCGGAAAGCGATCGGACAGATGTTGGACCACACATGCGTGAACTCGTTGAACTTGAGCTTCTTGTGCGTAAAGGTCAGACGTCGACTTTACGGGCTTGCAGCACAGCAGGTGAACGCGCCCGTCCTACCATGGAAACCAGACAACCACCCGTCTTTGAGCATCACCCCGAGAAATCACAGGTCCGGTTAGCTGCACTGCACTGACGGCTCCTCGTCTCTCTCTCTCTCTTTCTCTTTTGTTGCTTCAAGTGTTGGGTTTCTCCTGTAAATCACCCTTGTTGACAATGACAAAGGGCTGCGGCTGGCTGCTGTGTAAACCCTGCACGCTGGCAGGCATTTTCTTGTGGTATGTGCTGCAGTTTCTGTTCATATAACAAGAAATGAGGCCGCACACACACTCGCGCTCACTCACACTGGGAGAGTTTTGTAAGAGGGGGAGTTGTAGTGTCATGGCCAATTGCTGCCTAAACCTGCATGTGTGAAAATAGCTTAAATGTGCGCACGCACACACACACATACACACACACATACACTGAGGACTGTCAGGATTCCTGCCTGTAATAACCATCCTGTGGTATGTGCAGCTCATACACAGTTTCAAGTCTTCGGTGTCTCTATGTTGACTGAACCTCCACACACACACACACACACACACACACACACACACACACACACACACACACACACAATCACACACACAATCACACACACCTCAGCCCCGTCTCCACTACTGTCAGTACAGTCCCGTATTCATCCCCGCCATTTGTCCCAGTGGGGAGACAGAGGAATTCACAGCCTGCACACTGAGAACAGGGCGAAGCTGACAGGCACCGGGCCAAGAGATGCTGCACTGTCTGTCTCACATACTTTCCAGAGGACCACTCCTTCAATGTGATACCTGTGTAGCTGCTCATATGAAGCCACGTCAGTCGCTACCAAGCGTCAAGCTACGTCGCTGTGAAGTGAAGGAACACGAAAGTGCCAAAAAGTTCACTGCAGTTCCTCAAATGTCCACTTGAGGCTGTTTACAGAACGAGTCAATCTCCATAAGTCCCCATGTTAAAATGTTCAACTTCACAGCAGAAATAAACATGTTTACAGCCTGGTACATAAAACAGTTTTGGTCTCTATAGCTAATTACCTCGTTTATGACAACTGTACTGAGGGTGAATTTCTTTTTAACTCACCTGTTCAAATTATATTAAAGCTACATTGCGTAGAAATTGGTATTTTTGCAATTTAGCGCCGGCAGTTTCAGAGTGCATTACCGCTGTGGTAAATATGGAGGGTTGTACATGTGTGTTTGTTTTTGTATTACATCACTCAAATGTAAACAAAACGTAAACTAGCAAGTCAACAACTTTGCTAACAGACAAACATCAAGCACGTGCAACAACACAAGACACAGCAGCCAGCTAATATTACTTACTAGTCCAACAGCAAGAAGTCCCAGATTTACTCTTGTTCTGCAGCTTCTTGCCCCTTTTCTCTTCTTAGCTTACTCCGTCAATGTCCCCTTCGGTCTTTTCTCCTCTGTCGTTACGCCCATAGAGGCTACTGAGCCCGGTTACATTGCCCGCTTGCCCAGCTCCTGTTCTGGCACGACACCAGCTCTGATCACCGACAACATTTACTTGCTCCCTGGACCTGAAAACTTCTTATTATTCCCGGTGGTCCAAATTGCTTGTGGTACAAACGCTAACACTCCCCGTGGTGCTCTGAGCTCACAGCCCTGGCTAACAAACTGAACTAACATTAGCTAACAGCAGCTACAGTTGGCAGCAGCTTACTTTACTGTCCATCAGGAAACATCAGAGGGAAACAATAAAACATTTTCTCCATAAAATAAGATCCAGTTTCACCAAAATCTGTGAAAGCGCTGGTGGTGTGTGACTTTGTGCCGTAAAGCGTTACGTGCTTCTCGTGGGTGATCGTACCTGGAAGTTGCATAGTGTAGAATTCACCTGATTACGCGTCAATGTGGCATCAAAATGATTTAATGGTAGAAACATTGCACTTTGTTGCTTTAACTCAAACTTGAAATTATATTAAAGCTTTAAGTTATGCATAATTAACAGCATGGCCGCTTTGATTGACAGGTAGGTGTCATTACAGGTGGTTTGTTTGAGCACTCAGGCTTCATTCAGCCCGCCTCAGTTCCACGTTATGGGAATGGCCGAGAGCCAATGGAGGCAGGACTGCCAAGAAGGCGGCGGCCAGAGCTGCCACACTACATCCGTGTTTTATACAGTCCATGGTCGCCACATGGGGGTGAAGTTCTCAGCAGTGCGCCTCAGCTAGAGTTGGAATCAAAGTTGAAGTTTGGAATAATTGGGTTTCTTGGAGTCTGCACAGCAAGAGGCTCCTCAGCATGCACAACAATGGAAGTACAATACTGTACACATGCTGCCATACAGTGCAGCTTCCTCCACTCTGTGCGTTGGCCCTGGGAAACTCCCCTAATGTAGCCCAGGAACCGTCCAGTATCATAGAGCCTCCCCTTGAGCCAGCGGTAATTGCACAAACACGAGCCAGCTGCTGTGCAGGGTGATATTAGGATACCAGTTATTTATTCAGCTGAGTCCAGTAAGACCCTTTCGGGCAGTGAGTACAGTATCAGGCTTGAGGGCAGCTATTTGCTCAACTATTAGGAGTCAGTCGAGTGTGTAAAGGCTTAACCTCGACGAAACAGGCGGAGGAACAATCATTGTTGGCCAGGAAAACTGTCCGGCAGCTCTGGCCACCACCTCAGGAATTGTTGTTGACCTCAATAAAACAATATGGAGCCAGCGAGTTAGACTTTGGAGCCAGTGGCCCTAAATGGAGAGGGAAACACAAGATAGCAGAAAGGCTGCATGTGCTACAGCAGCAAAAAGCAGAGAGTCTGACAGGATCGTCTCTAAATTAGTTGATTAATTGACCCAAATGAAATTTATCTGTTTTTATTATCTGGTTCCAGCCTCTTAAATGTGTTTTATTTGATTAGTAGATTTAATATCTGCAGGTTTCGTTCTGCTGATTGAGAAGACAAGCCCCTGAAACAGTAATAGAAATAATCATTAGTTGCAGCTCTGATTCAAATGAGCCACGAGCCAAAAGTTCATGTTTGTGTTTAAAGGGGGCGTTCACTGAAAAACATAATTACTTTTATTCTGACAAAAATATCTCAACTTAAGGTCCATTTACCAGCTTTTACTGAGAGAACTCTGTTAGTTTTGGCACTTCAAAGTGGATCTTGAGTCAAACTACTATTCCAAGGTGAGGAATGAACTTTAAAGGTCCGGTGTATCAGATTTTCGGGGCTTTATTTACAGAAAATAGCAAAAAATGGAAAATAATATTCATATGATGTTTTAATTAGTGTATAATCACCTAAGAAATAGGAATAGTTATGTTTTTGTTAGCTTAGAATGAGACTTTTATATCTATATTTGGGTCCACCATGTTTCCACAGTAGCCCAGAACAGACAAACACCACTGTAGGCTTCACACCTGGGAGCAGAGAGTGAAGCGAGGGAGTTGCAATCAGCAACTACACAGCTAGATGCCACTGAATCCTACACACTGGTCCTTTAACTGGATCAAACGTTGCTGGTTCCAGCCCCTGTAATGGGAGTTTTTTCTGCCTTAATAAACTGAGTATTTTTGGGGTTTTGGGCAGCTGGTTAAGCAAAACGGGAGCTCTTAATCATCCCGACAATCTTAACGATCGTCACATTAAACGATAATCTTTTAGTTGGCGTTCTCACCGGTGCCTCTCTCTGGTTTTGTTGTGATCCTCGGAGATTTGTTGACATCCCTGCAGTACAGTAAATCTCCATGGAATTTAGTTTTCCGTGTTCAAAGCTCCAAAAAAATTACATTTGAAACACTGAGAAACAACATCTGTTTCCAGATATAATGATATGGTTATTCATGCTAATCCACAAACCTCGCTGAGAACAGTTTCTCCTTCACTGTAGGTCTGTTTGCAGTTAGCTCTGTGGATTATCGGGATGTCATTTTTGACACTTTAAGCACCACAAAACAAATGCACTGGATGGCAGCGTGTCAGACCGAGCCAACATCCAAACCTCAGCGAATCGCACCAAAACTCTCAAACCTGAATTGATATGAGTATAATTGTATTTTTGAGTGAACCTCGACTGACTGTGGGTCTGTGGAGTGTTTATATCCGGGAGTGTCCTTTTGGCTGCTCTGGTCAATGAGATCTGGATCTCACCGGTGCTTCGCCAAGCTGGCCGATTAAACGTTAAGCCGCACTTAAGCACTGCTCATCTCCCTAATTAGCCAGTTATTATTGTCTCGAGGGTCAGCCACTGGTGGCACAGCTGAGGCTGTGTGCTAACAAAGTCAAAAGAGGAGGGGGAGCCTTTAAAATCTAGAGTTTAGAAAATGATCACCATGTCGACTCTACTGTTTTGCGGAGCTAGCTTGTTTAGAGCTCCAATCGACTCGATTGGTGAGCTGTCACAGGACATTTCCCCTGCGTAAATAGTTTAACACCCTGTAATTTCATTTAACCCGACAAATCTGCTTCAGCTTCAGCATGACCAGCTCTGCATCAGAGCTACAGTAAAACCTCATGAGCGCACATCCTCGTGTCTACCGCGGTCCATCAGGGTCAGCTCACCGCTCAAGCAGCCCGTCAATTAAGTGCTCGGGTTTGATCGACAGCAAAGCAAAGCCTGGGGCAAGGGGGTCCATTTAGTCAATGGGCGCCCATATGTTGAGCTGTGGGGCCTTAAATGCATAGTAGCCTTTTATAGCGGGCCGTATTGATTGCTGTTGGTTGATACTGGCCCATTATCGTTGTTGTAGTGGAGGTCATGAAGTTCATGAGTTATAGGCTGCACAGTAGCTGCATTAAAAGCATGCAGAGAAATTAGGGAAAGTCTTCCTCATTACTGGGAGATGCCAAACAGGATTGATTAAATGTACTGTAACACTAAAACTCTGCAGGAAATGTAAAAAAATGTTGACTTTTCATCATTCATCAAAAATGAACTCTCATGCACGGCTTCTGGGAACAAAATCCAAGATTTGTCGAGTAAAATGAGAGGGTAAGATAGATGCATTAAGAAGCAAGCCTGCTTTATTCAGAGCAGAAAAGAGTGTTTGGCTGCATGCTCGTGCCTCTTTAAAGTATGTCTGAAGTGCAAATACGGAATATATTTTATAATATGTTGATCTTACATTTCCAAACTCATTATATATATTTAAATCAAGTGGCAACCTCCGTTGCTGGAAAATGAAGCCGATGCAGAAGAGCTAAAAACTGTAATGCCTCGAGCGGTCACTTGAGGCTGGCCACAGAAGTGAGTCAGTCTCCATAAGTCCCCATGTTAAAATGTCCAACTTCACAGCAGAAATAAACATGTTTACAGCCTGGTACAAAAAACAGTTTTGGTCTCTATAGCTAATTTCCCCGTTCATGACAACTGTACTGAGGGTGAATTTTTATATAACTCACAGTGTTATACAATTAACAGTGTGGCCGCTTGATTGACAGGTTGGTGCTGTTACAGATGGCTTGTTTGAGCACCCAGGCATCATCAGGTCCGCCAATGATCTACATTTTTGCCAATATTTAGATTGGCCGGGAGGCGGAAGAAGCAGTACAGCCAACATGGTGGCGGCCAGCGCCGCATATTTTCAGATTTAAAACAGCGCTTCGGAAACCTCACTCAGGCTCTGTCCATTCTTTATACTGCCATTGTGTAAAACTCTGTGTAAAAAATTTAATTTGGAGACGCTGTTTGCCTGGAAGGCCAGAACGAATTCCTGATAGTTTAATTCTAAAATTTAATTTATGCGCTTTGGAAAAATTTGTGCAAGAGGGAAAGTGACTGGACACGTTTTCAAAACTACATATTTTGTTTTCACCATTTTGGAAGTTAAGGCCCTAAAATGATGCTCGACTGCAGTAACCGTAGATTTGTTCATATTCACATATTCAACTCTGGGGACTGTTTGCCTGTTCTGACCTGAAGTTACAGAGACAGTTTGTTTACCAACTCTGAGCCAGGCTCACCCAAAAAAAGTCCAAGATGGCTCCCAGTTCGGTGAGAGCGTCTTAGCTGATTTTGCTTCAGATTACTCCGCAGAGCTTTTTCTTGCGTGTCTTGTTGAGGGACAGCAAACCTTGGATGCGTCACCAATAATTTCATGCGTTTGTGTGTCTGTGTTTATATGTATGTGTGTGTGTGTGTGTGTGTGTGTGCTCTTCTGCCTAACACAAACCACATGTGAAATCAACCTCAGGCAGATGCTGGTGTTGGGGAAGCATTGTGTCCCCGAATGTGGGCCCAGATAGGGGGGGATTACAGATGGTAGAGATGGATGAGGCGATAGGAAGTGGAGGAGTTGAAAAAGAGGAAAACGGGTACACATGGCAGCCAGAGATTAGACCAACTGTTTTCACTGCTGGGTGGCTCACTCGCTTTTCTCTCTCTGAAAATATAAAAAAAGTACACAGCTGTCTCCCATCTATCCACGCTGGTAACTTGGTATGGCAGTGGGGGTGGTATAAGGGGGCACAGTAGCTGAGATAGAGGGGCAGAAAATGAGGGGTTTAGCCCCTCAGAAGTTTCTGTGCTGGGTTTTGCGGTATTATGGCGCAGCTCAGCATGCTAGGGCAATGAGGTCAGAAACTTGAAACAGAACCGAGCGAGAGCCAGCCGGTTCATTGCCAGAGTAGTTTTCCCTGATTTACAGGCTGCATTAGCTAACTAAGAAGAGAGATTATATTATAAATCTTGCTATAAATTTCAATCAATTAAGTTTTTTTTTTCTCATTATATAAAGGTTGACCGTTACTTGAAAGGCGGTGGAGATACTTTGGTGTTGTTCAAACTCCATCTTAAACCAACCACAGTCCCACCCAGTGACACTTAAATAACAATACCTCCTATTCAGTTCCTGCTGTGGGTGAGCTGATACAATCCACAGGCCCCTCAAGACCCCTATGGAAGACCTACTTTCTTTAGGATTCGTGTGATGACCATAACAATAATCACCCCGTTACTCAAGGAGGAGCTGTCAATATCCCAGCAGGCATCTGGTAGCCTCGAGGGTAGATATCGTGCCCCTATACTCCCCCCACCTCTAAACACACACTCCCTTATAGCGTGAAGGCAATAAGAAAGCAAAGGAGACGCGGCATCGCCTCAACGCCAATAACTCAACTCATAATTACAATCCCAGTTTGAGAAAATTGTGTTAGATTATGGCCTCTTTATGTACAGTGTGTGTTCTCAAGGGAAGCAGCTCGAGCATAGCAAATAAATCGGCATGAATAGACAGCAGTGTTGGCCGCGCTAGCCGCCGTTCACGGGCCACGCGTACGTCGAAAAAGTCTCGCGTGTGGTCGTGGCAAAAGCGAAGTAAACAACTGGTGCGTGAATAAGCCAGTGTAAGTTGTTTTCAGGTTGCTAAAAAGGGAAAGACTATGCTAAATACAGTCACCTTGTGTTACTCTTTATATATACACTCTCCCTCAAGGTTGTATCAAGGTTGGCTGAGTGTTTTCCCACATGCATCGCCTGCGTTCAACCACGCAGACGCTTCATCGCCTCCAGGTGTATTTTGCTTTCATGTCCATCCTGCAGCCGCCTTTTCGTCCTTAGATTCATCTCCGGCTGAGGGCCATTTTGAGTGCATGCTTTCTGAGGGTGTATTATGTTGTATACGGGCGGCGTATTGCTGCGCGGAAGTTGACCGGCTGATAACCTCTTTATGCAAAATAAGGGTAAAAAAAAACGAAAGAAAGAAAAGAGCGCCACTTTCTCGACAGCCACCTCCGTTAAGTACCACACTACTATGAGGGTCCCCCCAGAGACGATCTATAATTCATATGGCTCCAGTAGGATCAACCATAGCTTTATGTAACCATCAAGAAAGCTCTGTAATGTTCGATAGGGTTCAATCCGTCTGCACCCCTGCAGGAGTCTGAGAAAACCTCTTTAAGGTTTTCAGTGCTTTTGAGAGTCAGTAAGTGTGCATAGCCTGAGTGGCCCTGAAATGAAGGGTGTGTGTGTGTGAGTGCTGTTCAGGGCACAGCTGAGGTTTAAGGCTGCACTGTACTCAAAACAAACAACACACTTGTGCTCTACTAAAGACACGTTAAATGGGCTCTTGAAAAGCAAAAGATACTCTTTGAGGAATATGCTGCACTGTGGTCCAAGTTGAGAAGCTGAAAAGTTTAATTTTAGAATAAATAAAGTGTTTAATTAGATTATTTTAAATCCAAGAATTATCTCCTCTTTTAAGATTCTTTGAAAAGCTCCCTTCTTAATGGTTCTCTGGTATCTCTTTGCAATCTCCTGCAGTCCCTCATTCCCTTCGGTACCCACTGAAAAATCCCCAAACCATCCCTTCCTGTTGTAAATCTAAATCGAGGAGGCAAACAGGGCTCCTCGCACACGGAGAAAAGCAGTACATGAAACAGCCATGCATGGCCTTGAGTGAGTCATCTAATGTAGGGGGGGAGTGCCTGCACACACACACACACACACACACACACACACACACACACACACACACACACACACACACACTTACAGCCACTAAGCCACAGCCTCCATGGCTTTCAACAAAACATCTATTCTAAGTCGCTTTCAAGTTGTGAGCGGTCCTCCAATTTTGGGGAAGCGTCAGACATGTCTTCTCTTTTGCAATCACAAGTAAAAAATGTTTTGGGGAAGACGATCCGGGGAAATGTTTGTCACAACGGAAGCTCAGTTAACATGGCGTCCACTGTGCACGCTGAGGCTTCTTGTCTACATATGGTTGTCATTGTAGGATTTGCAGTAGAGGCATGGGAAAGGAAGAACAAACGCACACAGACATACTAGTATATATTTGTAATTCTGCGGTTAGCGTGCACTGTGATTACCCTGATTGGGCCAAAATCATTGCTTAAAGTAGAATACCACACAAGTTTTTTGAAAATACAGACCTTTCACTCCGGTACTTGTCAAAAAGACACTTTGACAGATGTGGTGGTCTAATAAGACAGGTGCTCGAGTTCACCGTTATTGAACAAAGAACATCCTGTTCCCATGAAGGGAACAGGTGAGGCTCTTCGTGGAGGTTTGTTCTCTCAGCCTTGTCATGAAGTTGATTGATTCTGCCTTGTTGATTGGTTGTTGTCGTGCTCAGACATATCCAGCCTGGCAATTCCACAGAAGAAACTTAAGAAATGAGGTACATGAGAGGAAAGGGGAACATTTTAGGGTGGTTCCCTTCTTAAAGAAGAATAAAAATCCATCCTAAAAAAACATGAGTCACATCGTGGTGTTCCTATAATCCTGGGATTTTTAGTCAACAGATGTGAGGTCCCTTGTGGCTGGAAGTAAAAGAGCTTAGAGGTAAATGTGTGATATATTCAGAGGCAGTGTCGATAGCTGTGAACAATGAGTTGCACAGCATGATAGAATTAAGGTAATTTTCTCGGATAATGGGCGCATTTCTGCTTTAGATCTGTGAACAATACAGCGCCTTAAAACACCAAACAGGCAGTCTAATATTGTTAAGTGGTTAAGTAAGTTGCCTTTGTATGGCCCCTACCAGCCCAGGATCAAATCTCACCGAGGGCTTTCTCTCCTGTCCTTCCTCGCCTCAGTAATTCCCTGTTGTCTGAATACACCTAACACAAAGGGTGAATGGACTGTCTGTACTCCC
The DNA here is from genome assembly GCA_033000465.1 of Sciaenops ocellatus. Lineage (NCBI taxonomy): Eukaryota > Metazoa > Chordata > Actinopteri > Sciaenidae > Sciaenops > Sciaenops ocellatus. The sequence continues at coordinate 9,717,234 of CP136875.1, read as the reverse complement.
GCTACGAGACACTAGATTTTATTAGTTTACAAAGCCACTTTATTGTCAGCAGAGCAAATCGCTCTGGAGGAACATCTTGAGTGCTTTCTCTTAGGTCTCTGGCATCTATTCGCATTGTTCACACTGGTTTTGGTGAGGATTCAGTTGTTAAGCATTTTCCAAGTTAGGTTTTTCCACAACGGTTGCTTTTCTTTCATAGTCATCATTCTTGTAGAGGGCTTCAGCTGTCAACAGTTTCATTTTCCACCCTGGTATGTGTGCGTCAGGACGTTTGTGCATGGTTTGACGAATGAGACCCCAGGTATGGAGCCTGCAGGTACAAGGTGGACAGGTTTCACAAGCTCCTGCATGCCCTGTTTGAACTCAGATCTCGTTTAAAAATCAGTGAAAAGCTCAATATCAGCAGAGCTTACATAATAAAGGCACCTTGCCCTCCACTAACAGGTAAATAGTGGTGGTTTCACCTCACCTGGTGTTCCCTTTGTTCACAGATGCATGAAGGTCATGTCAGTGCTTTGTTGCAGCAGTTGCATACTTGCCAGAGTTCTCCATAAATCCTCCTCTATATAACACTTTAATCACCTCTCTGTTTTTTTCATATCTAATCATATCCTCCAACAACCTTTTAATCCCCTACCTCTCTCTCTCCCTGAAGGTAAGAACCCCACTGACAGCGGGGCTGCGGGGGACTATGGAGTGCCCAATCCTGGGCCTGCATTCAAAGAGGTGTGGCAGGTGAAGGTGTGGCCCAAAGGTCTGGGTCAAGCCAAGAACTTGGTGGGCATCTACCGCCTTTGCTTGACTGACAAGACGGTCAACTTTGTGAAACTCAACTCTGACGCTGCTGCTGTGGTGCTGCAGCTGATGAATGTCCGACGCTGCGGCCATTCAGAAAACTTCTTTTTTGTCGAGGTGGGACGCTCTGCCGTAACAGGCCCGGGCGAGTTCTGGATGCAGGTGAGCCTGTAATCTGCATTCCCCTTTATGTTGAGAGTTGCACCCTCCAATCCCACATATACATTAAGAGCCTATAATCAGCAGTTATAGAAACTTCAAAGTTAGCGGTTAGACTTCTCGTAAACCTGCATTATGGTCCAGTTCATAAAGGTTCTTTGTTGACGACACTATACGATAAGATAAGATAAGATAAGATAAGATAAGATAACATAAACTTTATTGATCCCACACTGGGAAAATTCACTTGTTACAGCGGCTCACAGTATATAAGAGTAAAATAAGTAAAATTACTCATAAATTGATAAATAGGGACACACTAGTGGCTCAGCAGATAGAGTGGGCTTACCACGTACGAAAGGCTGAGTGCTTCCTGGGAGCGACCTGGTTTCGACTTCGGGTCCACAGACACTTCTGTGTGCGTGTCTTATATTACCAAAAAATGAGCCCTGAACTCTTAACTTTAAAAAAGATGCACCTTAAATATAAATACAAACATTTCCATGAGAAACAAAGAGTATTCAGTCTGAATTCTCAGTGGTTTTATTTGTTATGAATCATGAATTCACAATTAAATTTATAATCTACCAGAGTTATGATTTGAGTTTAATGTTTGAGAGGGTTGTTGTGTCATGTCTTAGGTGGATGATTCGGTGGTGGCCCAGAACATGCATGAAACCTTGCTCGAGGCCATGAAGGCACTGAGCGAGGAGTTTCGCCAACGCAGCAAGTCTCAGTCGAACTCCGGCCCTGGAGGAGGTGCTACTGCTTCTAACCCTATCAGTGTTCCCTCACGACGCCACCACCCAAACCCTCCTCCTAGCCAGGTGGGCTTCACCCGCCGGCCCCGAACTGAGCCTCCAGGAGGAGCTAATGGTGGTGCAGGCGTCAGCAGTGCCAATGCCTCTCCCACCCCACGACACAGCTTCCCAAGATCTCGTACTGCCAGTGATGGGGGGAAAGGTGACGATGGGATGGCAGGGAGCACACCGCTCCAAGGGCCAAGCTCTAGCCCGTCCACCAATGGGTCCTGCTCCACCACCCCAATACTCAGGTCGAAGTCAGCCCGTTCAGCCCCCACAACAGCTGCTAAAACACCTCTTGGGTTGATGCGCTCCATCTCCACCCCAGCACCTTCCCCAGCCCCAAGCCTCTCCTCTAGCTCTGGTCATGGTTCTGAGTTTGGGGGCATTACATCCTCTACTGGTGCTGGTCCATCTGGTGCCTACAGTCGTGTCCCCTCCCATCGCGCATCTGTCTCGGGTTCACCCAGTGATTATGGTTCCTCAGACGAGTATGGCTCTAGTCCTGGGGATCACACGCTCCTCCCCTCCCCGAGCCTCCCTGGAAGCTCTGTTGGAAGTGTTGGCAGCCAGTCCCTTGGCGATGAGGGAGCCAACTATATCCTAATGGGCCAACGTAGTGGTGGCAGTGGTAGCAACAGTAATCAAGGGAGCTTAACATCCAACTCCCTGCCAGCCACAGGAACACCTACCTGTGGCTCCCAGCCCCAAACCAGGAGAGTGCTGCGGCGCTCCTCCAGCCGTGAATGTGAAGCTGAACGTAGGCTGCTGAGCAAGCGAGCTTCGTTACCTCCTATGGCCCTGGAGAGGCTGGCCCCACGTCAGCGTAGAGCTGAGGAGCCAGCAGATGAAGATTCAGCCGATTATGCCATCATGTCAAGGAGCACCAGCCGTGAGTCTTTTACGTCCACCTCCTCTTCCACACAGAGGGAATCTGTCACCGGTGCTGGGTCAGCAGGGGGAGGAGGAGGAGGAGGAGGAGGGTACTTGGATGTGGCGGGTGAGTTCAAAAGTGAAGGAGCTGGAGGAGCAAGTGGTAGTGTAGATTTAGGTGTGGACAATGGGTACATGTCAATGCTGCCTGGCGTCACTCAGCCTCCAGTACCTCTGTCCCAGTCGTTGGCTGTTTCGGTCCCGGACTCAGATTCCAAACCTGCTGATGATTACATGGCCATGACCCCCAACAACAGTGTGTCCCCTCCACAGCAGATCCGGCCACCACCAGCTTCTGATGGGTATATGATAATGTCCCCAAACAGCAGCTGCTCCCCTGACCAGCGAGGAGGTCTCTCTGGTGGTGCTTGGGTGGGCAGTGGTAGTGCAGACAGCAGGGCAGGCAGTGACTATATGAACATGTCTCCAATCAGTGCACGTTCTGTAAATGGCAGCCCCCCACCTCCTGAGCACACCGGCCATTTGGAGACCAGTTCTCAACAACAAGCCCCCAAGATGGTGTATTCGTACTATTCCCTTCCCCGGTCATACAAACACAACCCCTCTGCTGGACACTTTGACGATGGGCCTGGACGGGGAAGAAGGCCCAACGGCAGTTGTAGTAGAGGAATTGGTGGAGGTAGGACTATGGGAGGGCGTCAGGAGCAACCAGCAGTAGGCAATTCAGTGGTTGGACGCCACCTGTCACTCTCCTCCTCCTCATACTCCTCCAGCTCAGCCAGCAGTGAGAGCCTCGGAGAGAGTGAGGACCGAGCTACCCAGGCAATGAGCTCCATGGCTGGGGGAACTCCGTCCAAAGATGGGAGTAAGCTCCAGCAGAGACGTGGCTCTGGTGGTATGTCCAAGCAGGGTAGTCATACTAGAAACAGACCAGTGAGCCTGTTTGTGGATGTATCCAAGGCTAACACCCTTCCAAGGGTCCGTGAGAACCCTCTGCCCCCAGAACCTAAGAGTCCTGGAGAATATGTAAGCATTGAGTTTAAGGGGGAGAAGTGCAGCCAGACTGGGCTTGGAGGAGGGCGTGGCAGGGCTCTCAGGCATGGCTTATCATTGCCTCATGGCTCAAGCACCAAACATCCTCAACACAGGCCAACATCTTGCTTAGGGAACTTTATCCCACTTTCCCGTAGCCCCTCGGCCCCCATCACTCCTCCGGCTGCCTCCGAGTATGTCAACATGGACTTGGGCCCTTCTCCGTCCCCCTCACCTCTTACGCCACTAGTTTTCCCTAGTTTCCACACCCCTCCCACACCTCCAACTCTTGCTCATGCCCCCAAAGCCTGTGATGAGGGTACTACTGGCTCTCGAGAAGAGGGGGCTGAAGTTGCTGAGGCCCCACTTAGGAAAAGCAGAGAAAGTGTCCCATCAGTATCTGAGTCTGAGTCCCCAACCTCCTGTGGAGATTACACAGAGATGGTCTTCAGCTTGAATAGCAACACCGTCCCTAGGTCATCATCGAGTGTCTCCCCCAAAGCCCCTTCCCCCACAAGGACTGATCCTTCTGTTCCAGTGCTATCACGGGGTCTGGACTTTCCCCTCGCCAAACCAGGACCCAACCCAGACCACGGGGCTAAAGTTATCCGGGCCGACCCCCAAGGACGCAGACGACATTGCTCAGAAACCTTCCTCGCCTCACCTTCCCTCCCCACCTCTTCCTCTACTTCCTCTTCATCCACTGCCTCCCTCTTTCCAGAACATGCCCAAGCTGTGGCCCGCCGGCTGGGCTTTGAAAGCATGCTGTGGGGTAATGGTGCTGTGACTGATAACCCCACTCAGTCCCTTCCTACAAACAGTCAGACTTCATCCACAGAGCAAGGCCTTAACTATATAGACTTGGACTTGGCCAACAAAGAGAGCCCCCATTTGGGCCTGGATGGACCCTCAGGTAGCCAGGCCCCGTCTCGTCTCTTCTCTGTACTGGGTGGAAGTTCTGGTGTTGGGGGAGTGAACGCAGCAGTCGGCAGCAGCGGCAGCAGTAGCTCCAGCCTCAACACTTATGCCAGCATCGACTTCTACAAATCAGAGGAGCTGCGGACGCATCAGAATGGAAACAAGGAGGGAACAGGTAAGAGTTTATTCTTTTAAAAGACATTTATCGAACTGTGTTTTAGTTTTCCCTTCACACAAACACACTCTATTGATCTCTCTATTGCTGTTTTTGTTCAATTTGTGCCGTCTCCCTTTGCCTTTCTCTTCGTTCTTGTTCTCTGTCACATTATTCAGATGGAAACGCTTGCAGGATAATCCAATCCTCTCCATCTATGCTTGTAATGAAACTTCACCTGACGCCAGATTATAATGTAGAGCCCAGTTTTATTTGTGTGACTGTCTGCATCATCCACAATATGAGATCTCTGGAGCTTGTTGTACCTCTACAGGCATATACACACTTTTTACCTTATGTGATTATGTAAGGACAAACTATTGGAATATCGATAAATATCAATATTATGGAAATTACTATAGATCCTTTTGAGGCTTCTTGAATGTTGTGTAAGCATTCTTAGTGCTGCTCCCCCACCTCAAATCAATTCTTTCCTTCACTTTATATGTATGTAATCATTCTGCTCCGGATGAGCCATTGTCTTCCAGGAGAGCTGTCGCAAACATCTCACTGCGGTGCGACTCTTAGCAAAGGAAACTATTCAGAACTACCATTGAAGCATTGTGCTCCCAAGTTCAATCAAGTTGAACTTTGGCCCCTGTTTCCCATTGACCTGTCAACCTAAGATGATTCAACGTGACATGAGCAGAAGAAAAATGTTTCAGATCTTATGTTATTATACGTTTCCAAAGCCGTACAACTTCTATTATAATTCTAATGATGTAACGAAGGAAACTATGCAAGCATTCATGTGCCAGGTTTTATCTCTGGCTGTGAAAATTATGATTTGCAAGCTTAATTCAAGCAGAAAGTTGTGGTCGTTTAGTTTGGCCTACTACAGGTTTAAAAACTTTATGATTAGCATTTTCCTGTAATTATATACTACAATGCGTGCACAGAAATCTACAGTTGTGCTGTAGCTGCAACTCCTCTTTGTTAGGAAGAGAGGTCAATAAGGCCAAGATGATGCATTTTCATTGTATTTACATTTTTCCCTACTGTGTGTGGGGTAATTTTCAAGCTGTGGGGGACCACCACTGCTAAACAATGCCTCAACTAGGTCACTGTGAGACGTTTGCTCATCGAGAAAAACATTCTCTTTGAGCCACTGTCTGCACTAAATTGGCCTGTTAAGAAATAGACGCCTGCAGTTTAAGCAGATAGAGCAGCATTTAAATGGAGATGTGGATTTATATGCATCAGTAAAACACTCAGTAGTCTTACTTAACCTTCCACAGTAGGGATTTTGTGATGAATGCATCCTGCCAAGCCTTGTTGTTTATGTAGCCCTGCTAGCCTCTCCATGATTTGTACCGTAGGTTGTGATAGACTGAAACCTCATGGGTTTTTGCGGCAAACATTTCATAGCCCCGGCTCCACAGTTGGATTTAATGAAAAATGTAAGGCATTAGCAAAAATTCATCATGGGATCTTGTGGTGAGCGCAGTAAGGCTGAGATCAACAGTTGGTTTTCATATTCGGCAAATGGAAATGAAGCATCCGTCTGCGTGCATACATCACCGTGTTGGTTTTATTGGGAAGTGGAGGCCATGTTGGTGGAAGCTGGGTGTTTTTTTAAATATAAATGTTAGCAGGCTACCTCAGTGGGACCATATGGGCTCTAGCTGCTGAGTATGTCAGCGGGGCAGAGTGGGGGAGAATGTTACACATTGGCTGTGAATGTTGAGATGGGGCCAGTGTTTCACTCACACAGCTCTCAAATGCCTCTGTACAGTGTTCCCCCTCCTTTCATCCCTCCATTCCTCCTCCCCCTCTTTCCTCCTCCAATAAATGATCCTTTTGTTCGAGTGTTTTTGCCGCGGTGGGCTGGCGGGCCTCAGCAGGGCCAAGCCCCAAGACTAGCGGACTCTCCTGAAACTGTTTTCTCTTGCACTCCATAATTTGTGGCCTCTCCATCTTGCTCTCATGATTCTTCTCTCACCTTATTTTCCTCTTTATTGTTGCCTTTGTTTTTCTATCTGACTACTTGTCGGTGCACTCATTCATTCTTTGCAATCTCTGTCCTCATTTGACATCCCGGCTGATGGATTTTTGAAATTCCTCCCCTCCCCTCTGTTCACTACGCATAACTGTTGTTCAACATTTTTTTTTCACCAAAACCTCTCTTGTCTCTCTCTACGCCTTTCCTCCTCCTCCCTTTTCACATTGTGTTTCGCTCCATCCTTTTTAAACGCTTGTAGAGACTCTTTAAAAATAGATTTTAGTACAGCGCTGAGACGTTTTTCCTTTCGCTGTCAGCAGACAGCAAGCTGAGAAAGAGACAGACGAAAACAAAAAATGAAAAGCAAAAATACAGAGATGGTACATGACGACTGATCTATCCGTTACTATAAACAAAATGCAGTTTAGAAACGATTAATTATCTTGTCTGCATAGATCCTGCGTGCTTTTTTTAAAAGTACTGATCTGCTGTAATTACAGGGATTTCTTTTCCCCCAACAGGCTCCAGCTTGTATAGGAAAAGAGTGAATGTCTCAGGGGTGCGCACTTTTGGCACAGAGAGTCTAAAGGCTAAATTTGAACATCAGTAGTGGGACATGTGCCAAAAACAATCCGGTTTGGCGCTGGTTATGTAAGCTATAACATGTAAAAATATCCTTTCATGATGCAGATAATGAGGAGAAGCAGGGTGAGCTATTTCGCTCCAAATAACTCCTTTTAGAAATCTAAACGTATCCGTGACAACAAACGTGACGTGTGTGGTCTTTTATGTAGAAAATATGAATCTCAGTGTTGGTGCATCTGCTTTTTATGTGTCAAGTTAGCCAAAGTGTGAGAGACGGTGACTGTAATGTGTATATTTCACTCAGCTGTGTGTATGTGTTGGTGTTTCCCACATAGCAGAGGTGTTGTGACCTTCAGCGAAACATTTGTTTATGAAGTGGAGAGGAGGTTTTCGGAACAAAATGTTAATTTAAATTAAATCAGACAGCCACCGCTCCCACAATCTCCTCCAGGAAAACCATTTGAGAAAATTTTATTATCCGCTCTTCCAGCTGTCCCTTAACTTTATTCCTTTACCATCTGGAGATGGATGTGTGTGCCAGTCTCAAAATAACCTGTAGCCCTTTTTAAAACGCCGTCCCTGGGACACACTACTTCGAGGAAGTAGGTTTCCATGATATTCATAGTTTGATGCATGATTTAAAAATACATTTAATGCCTTTAAATCTAAAGTTTTGCTTTCCTTAATTCCTGAATCACATGAACATTGTTGTCCACATAAGCAGGACTGTTTACATTTGGGCGAAACTGGAACAGCAGTCACTAGTTGAGTATTTTATCACTTCTTATAAAGGTGGAAATAAATTTTCATAGATTCTTTTTTGTACTTGGTGCAGTGTGAGATTGTGAGGATTTAAGTGCCAGATAGTTTTGGATTTTAGTCCATGTAGGGGTGAGCGATATCACTTTATATGTAATTCGATATAGGGATAGAGATTTACACTGACTGGTACAATCCAGTGTAATCCAATTCAACAATGCTGCAATAAATTCAACTTTTATGAAGCTTTTAATGTTTCAGTTTTTGTTGACACTGTCAGAGAGATATTAATTTAACTATTATGTTTATTATTAAGGTTGTAGTTTGCAGTATTCTTAAACTGGACTGCATTATGTTGAGAGGTGTTACTAATATTTTGGCTACTCAATTTCAATACATGAGAGGGTCCATAATATTAGAAACACCTGTAAATATAATGCAGTCCTGTCCAGGAACTGCCACCTTTTAAGACCAAAATAATGAACATAAAGTTGAATTAATACCTCTCTGACAGTGTCAACAAAAACTGAAACATTATAAGCTTCGTAACAGTCTGTTTCATCACTAATTCTGTGAAATATTGATGCAAAAATACAGAGAAATGTATAAATTCATAATATTCTAATAAAGAAAAATAACTTATCTATTTATAAGATTTATAATATGACTCACAATGTTTGGTATTTAAATGACAGCTGAAATTGAACTTTAACTGCATAGAAATAAAACTATATTGACCCTCTCAGCAGTGTGTTGTTTTATTGTCGACACTGCTGGGTTACTTGGCACATTCCCACGCCTGCAAGTCTCCGGTCACATGATCCAGGAAGAGATGAACATACTTAAAGTCAGTCAGTGGAGCGACGCCGCCAATTCATGTCCACAGTCGACGTTAGAAGTGACGAGTAATTCATTCCCATTCCCTCCATCTCTGTTTCACCTTTCTGAGTGACCGTCAATTTTATACACTTGGTTTCAGACATTAAAAATTTAAATTAAAGGATAATTCCGGCTTATTATAACTGGCTCTCCCTGGCTTTGTCGGTTAAATAGTACTTGTACAGCGTCTTTCTAGTGTTCTGACCACTCAAGACGCGTTTACACTACATATTTCATTCACACACTGAGGGGACAATTTGGGGTTCAGTATCTTGCCCAAGGACACTTGGACCTGCATACCGGAGGAGCCGTGGATTGAATCACCACCAGCCACTATTGCTGAGATATGGGACGATGGTGACACAGGAAAAATGTTAGCGATGTCTGCGTTTTTCTCATCATTATCTTGCAAAATGCATATTTTTATTATTAATACAGATAGAAATGATGGTCAAGGCTACAAAAAGAGTCAAGGCAGAGAAAATAAAACCTGAGTTGTAACTGTCATTTAATTATTTGATCACTAAATCTTTAAACAGACTATATTTATTGAGTCCATGTTGTAACAAACGCATTCATGCCTCTGCACAGAAACACAGCTTTCCTTTTGCAGCTGACAGACTTTCCTTGCTGCATGTGTAATCTAGGGCAGCACTACGTTAGCACTAGTAGTGTTATGTAAAACAACCACATGGATGGGGCATGACCCCTACTAGGGTGAGATTCAGGGCAATGTGTGTGTGTGCACGTTGTCTGTCTAGTATTTGGGTTGTTAAAGTGCAGGAGGATGCTGATATTTGAAATCTTGCATTTCGTGTCAGTTAACTAGAAAAAACAGGCCAAAGTGGGCGGTGCACCCCTAATATGGATTACATAATCCATATTAAGATGGTAATTAGCTTGAATTTCGATGCATTGCAAACTCAACTTTCCTTCATTAGCCTAATTACAGTATTACACAACAGACCTGCCCTCATGGGAAGATGAAGAACAACATGTGCGGTTTCAAGAGGACAGCAGAGAGGTCTGAGTCCGTTTCCTTGCCAGCTTGAGTAAACAAATTCCACATTTCTGTGTTTATCTAGTATTTTCCGTGCACATTCAGGCAGGTTTCTTTGGATAATATCACAAAATGGATGCGGTCTGAGAAGCACAGGATCTTTTTTTGGGGCATTAGTTTGTTTTTGTTAAAGTCAAGGACATTTAGTTCTCTGAAGTCCAGTTGGCTTTGTTTGGGTGGTCTGTTCAGGGAGTCACCGAACTCACAGCGCACATAGCAACAACTCTCCTCTGTTTGGGTTTTCAGGGATTCTTGAAGGTTGTGCATGCATTTGTGTGTGTTAGGCGACTCGAAGGCTGAGGTTATTTTTCCCACTGACTTCACAAACCATCTGATGAGGTCATCTGCATGCGCCGCCGCCGCCGCCGCAGCAGCAGGAGCCCCATCGTCTATTACAGGCCATTGCCTCTGTCCAATTAGGCAGATCTGAAGGCTAGAGAAGTAATCTGAGTTGAATACTAACACACACACATATATATATACAGCTTTGTTACGGATGATCAAGCTGTCACACACATGCACTGCTGCTCACTCTGCAGAATTCATCAGCTGGATGTTGAGGTTTCTGCAGGCTTCACAGTGGCACCGCAAATCTCTTTGCAGCCACATCTGGCGCCATCATGGCGATCCACTGGAGAGTTTTGCTGTGCGAAAGTAATGTTGCTCTAAACAACAGGACGGTCACCTGGTAAACAGGTGCTGTAGAGAAAGTTTAGTGATGTTTCAGGTCAAAATCTCAGAGGATTCAGTGGTTTTGATGAAGATAGGCGCACTAGCAGTATGTTAAACTTGATTTTAGTGAAGAAATCTTTGCTTTTATTGCATATTTTGCAAGTGCACAAAGGCCAGTCCTCTAACTTTGATGTTTGGTTTACATCAGAACAGGTTTTTGTGCGTTCTCACTCTGAGATCTAACTCGCTGCCCGACATAAAACTGAACAAACTGTTTTGGCATGGATGTTTATCTGACGAGCCAGCAGGCTCGAGTGGCTGCATCGGTGTGGGCATGTTATTTCAGGTACAAATGAAACAATGAAATATGACTAAGGAAGGCAGGTTTGAAGACTGTATCTGTGAGCTTGAGGGCTTATCAAATGTCAAAAAATGTTTAGATCATTATGAAGAAGGATTTTACAACTCCAACTCATCAATCATTGGTAATTTTATCCTTCGTTTCAGCAGTCAGAAGATAAACAGTAAAAATCCTTCACGTTACACGTCATCTACCTGGAATGTGGAAGCCAAAGTGATTGAAAAGGTTGCATTGATTCATACTATGTCAGTCATAATTACACTAAATATGCTGATAATTATGCATAACTTTAAGCCTTAATATAATTTGAACAGGTGAGTTAAAAAGAAATTCACCCTCAGTACAGTTGTCATGAATGAGGAAATTAGCTATAGAGACCAAAACTGTTTTTTGTACCAGGCTGTAAACATGTTTATTTCTGCTGTGAAGTTGGACATTTTAACATGGGGACTTATGGAGACTGACTCATTCTTTAGCCAGCCTCAAGTGGACGTTTGAGGAACTGCGGTTTTTGACACTTTGACTGCATTGGCTTCACTTCACAGCCACGGAGGTTGCTGCTTGGTCTGGTTTTTAATGTGCAAACTATCAGATTACAATGAAACAAACAGTGATGGATGACACAACCTGAGCCCATAACAGAAAATCGATCAGACACGTATTTGGGGAGTATCGGTTTCCTGACATAAGCTGCATATTTGAGAAGCAGCGGTGTGTTTTAGAACTGTTTAATAAAAAGGAAGAAAAATCCAATTTATCTTCTTGATTAGAGGGACTCAATGGTGCCATTTAAAGGAAAAGAAGTTATGACTTTTGTCTTCATGGGGAATTGATGTTAGGACTAGCCTGTTTGTGTGTGTGTTGTATCAGATGTTGCCTGGGGTCCTCTCTGCCTCTATCTAATCTCCCATTGACTACAGTGTAAGGCAGAAGAGGAAATGGGAGGATTTAGTTCAGCACAATGAATAGGGACTCTCTTCTGTGTGTGTGTGTGTGTGCAGTCTTTAAAGACTTGCTGAACCTTTACATACCATCATCTATAATAAGTATTGAATGCCGATCTGCTGCTCCTTTCATAACCTGGATGGAAATTTCCCCTTGAGTTACAGATTGCGTACGTTGACCATCACTCCTGACATATTTGCTTTCATACCATCGCTGTTAGCCTCATTTCGACAGACATCAAAAGGCCTTTTCATTGAAGCGTTGCTGACACGCCGGCAAGCGCGGAGAATAGATGAAGATGTTTTTTTTTTCTAGAGCAAAAAGTGAGGTGGATTTTTGAGAAGAAAAGAGGTGAAAGAAGGTGCAGAAATGAAGGTGAAGCATTATGGCTGGAGAAAGAGAAACGTGATGATTGATTGGGGAGAGCAAAGGGAGGAGGTGAGGTAAATTTACAAAGTGGTTTAATTTATTTGATCACAAACAACATTTCACCGTGGAATTTTTTCGGGAGTGTTTTGTTTGAGATTACATAGTTATTGCAGAAAGGAGAAGGAGAAAAATATTCCTAAGACATTCCCTGTTTTCATTTCTTTCTTTTTTTTAATAGAAGATAGAGTTGTAAAGTCAGAGGAGTTCCTCCAACATTCCTGCGTAGATGTTTGTAATAATAGTAAACTCAATCAATCATGAAAATACAAAAAAATGAGCAACTATGTGAGGGAAAAGTTGCAAGTTGCAAGAGCGTTTGATTAAAAACAAGTTAAGAATGACTCTCAAAGAGCTTTTCGGGATGAAATACCCTGTCGCTGAGCTTAAATTCAGTTTCAAACAACAAGTAAGAGTTAAAGTTTTATAAAATATCCACCAGCTTATACAGGTCACCCGTTTTGGTCCTTGCAGCAACAACAGTGTTCTGAAAGAGACGTCAGACTGGCTTGGTCTCCATAGCAAAGGTGGCTGAGGCTCAAGCTGTTCCACCATGTCAGTCTCAGCCCTCGAAACACAGATCTTGTGTTTGTCTAGCAGACTGAGCTTCGTCTTCACCAGCATGATTGAGCAGTTGGTTGGAAACTGGACTCTGACTACCAGCGAGAACTTGGGAACTTGGGAAGTCTGAGAGAGTAGACTGTGGAGGTTCTCAGTAATCCAGGTCATCTTTCTTGGAGAAGGGTTCAATCTGGGGCAACTTGGACTGGTTATAGATCCATCCAGGATGTTTCACCTCTCAGTCAAGAGGCTTCTTCAGTTCTGACTGATGACGGGATCGTGGACCCGGCCTTAGTTTTCACTTGGTTCGTTAGTGCTCCGTCGTTAAAGTTACCTGAGGTCTAGTGTACACGACGGTTGTTCAGGTCACCTGAGCTCCGGTTCTACGATCCTGCCTCGGCTAAATACTTGGATCTCCCAAGTACTTAGAACCGGAGAAGCCACTTGGATGAGATGTGAAACGTCTTCACTGATGTACAACCAAATCCAGTTGCCCCATATTGAACTCTTCTTGAAGAAAGTCTGAGAGTACTTTCAAGACCACAGAGATCAAGTTCAAGCTGAATGAAGAATTTGACGAGACAAAAGACCAAGACGATTGTCACTCTTGAGAAACTGAAGGAAAAAAACCTTTTTAGATTATGTTGAAAAGGACTCGAAATTTTCTAAGTATTATTAAATTACACAGAGGATGTCAGTGTTTTTTATGTTGAGGAAGTCATTGAAAGAAATTGGCAATGTATATTGAGAAAACCGGCAACTATTTGCCACTTCAAATCTCTTATTATGTGTGTTTTTCTGAGGTATAGAAGGGATTGACATAGTTACTCTTTAAAGAGTATAAAAGAGGTGAGAAAGTGGAGGTTGAACTTTATGTCTGTGCATGGTTTGACGTTTGATCAATGGAGGGAAGAGTGTGGGATGCGACTGTTGCCTTGACGATTAAAACCTGCCTCTTTTTCTCTTGCGTCCTGTTATCACCCACCTGGTTTTGTTTTCAGTCACTCTTCCCAAGACCTTGACCTGGCTAGCGCTGCCCGTCTCCCACCTCCGCATGACGTTTTTGGATCTTTCTGCTCGATGTTGTCTCGCTCACAGAGGCAGGAAAATGATGTATGAGTGTGACGCTGAAGGCATATTTCACGAGGTTAGGACGAGAACAGCAGACCTGAGCAGCTTCATTCTTGAGCCTGACAAAAGGTAGATCAGTTGATAGGATAAAGGTGTGTTTTTGTGTGTGTGTGCGGGTGTATCATTCCAGTAATGCCAAGCAGCCATAGGGGACCGGATCTCGTTTCCAGTCCTCGGTGTAACGCACACATCCATCCTTGGCTCCACTCCTCAGATATCGCTTACATACTCACGTACACACTTTTCTTATCTATTAATGTCTTATCACCTGCTGTTTAAACACAGACACACACAATTCTACCTGTTAAGCAAAAGTAGGTTAATTCAACAGGGGTATTATTTGAAGATAAGGTGTCAGGTAACTGAGAAACAGGAGTTTCTTTGAAGGAATGCAGTGAACACAGCTGTGAAGATAACGCGCCACTTTAAGAGCCCAACGACTACTTTTTTTCAGGCCGATAGTGATATCGATATTTGAGTGTTTAAGTGATTATTATGCTGGTTATTTCTTTTGTTGTTATGATTAATTCTTTTGTCTATAAAGATTACGTTTCCTGATTGATATTCATCAACAAATCATGGCTAAATGTACTGAAACATACCAGCAAATTCTTGATAAGAATCCGTCAAATTTGATTATTTCAGAGTGACCAAGGTACAGTTAGTTAGTGTTGTAGTCTAGACCAAGACTGGACTGTATGCAGCGTACTTGGGAAGCTAATACTCACAAAAACTGTGAAGCGTGGTTGCTACACTGGTTCACCTCATGAAGCGTCACCTTGAAGTATTTATGAACTTGCTGTGTGTTTGTTTGGACGCTTGGAGATGAACTCTTGGTGGTTTAGGAAGCCAAACTTCATTCCAGAAGATTTAGCTGATGTCTCCTCCCAGACAGCTAACAAATAAATCATAAAATGCACATGCAATTAGGTGATATCCTCGCAGTTGTGGTCTTGAACTAAAATCCTGAGTCTTTTTTGTCCAAGACCGAGTAGAAATGCCGTCGATGTCAAGACGAGACAGAGGCCTTTTAAAAACTGATCTTGTGTACTACTACACTGCAGTTTCTATCAACACCATTTATGATAGATAACAAAAATATGCTAAGTTGTGACATGGAGAAATAAGACTCTGTGTAAAAATACACTCTATAAGACTAAAACTATAAGTATACTGTACCTTGATAAAATTAGCCAGTGTGACGAGAGCCTGGATTATGAACATCAAATAAATAAAATATCCTTTCATCAGTGACTAATTCATATTTATCCTTTATTAACACTACTTTTTTGCATGTATTCACGAACTACAACATTCTGTTACTTCTTGGCCGACACTTGCAGATGCAATGTTACTGTGATGAGTGGAAATCAGGCAAAGTAATTGGTATACTGGGGGTATGAACGTAACCGCTTCATCGAGGCCAGCGCTCGCTCACTCACTTGACTAAGACTTGTTATCTCTCTCTCTCTCTCTCTCTCAAACCATTAGACACAAACCAGATTAAACTTCTTTGTGTCTCCATTTTGCAGAGTAAATTGCGGGCCTGACACAGATTTAGAAGCTGGGTACATGACATAAACAAAGCCAGAACACAACAGGTAGAGTATCAGAGTTTATAGCCACAGTTTCAGAGACATTTCAGGCCGACTGTGGAGGGTTTGCTTGATCCGAGCGTCTGATTGGCAGCCATAGCGTGGCGTTTTTCCAAAAGTCAGATCTGGCTCAACTTCTCCGCACCGCCACAGCCAAAATAGAAAAGATCACTTCAAATTTCAGCCGCAGGGATGTGACGATCAGGGCGATAAAATACACTTCTCAGCCAGATGTGTTCGCATCAGAAGCAGCAGAACTGTTCTCCGATAACATCTTGAATAATAATAGTGTTTTTGCCTTTCCCGTATTTTAAATATTGCAGGACCAAAAGCACCTATCTGAGACTTACATTTATAACAAAGAAAGGAGTGTTTTCGGGTACAAAATCCTCTCTCAGAGAGTGAGGAGCATAAATTATATACATATCTGAAATCCTGTGAGCTGTAGGCGCTCTTCAGCCTCCTTTGGCTTTATAAAATGCTGAAAATTCATCCAATTCTTAATTATTCATTGATTAATTGGCCCTTTTTCAACAGTAAATCCCCTTTTAAGCTCTTTTAAAGTTCATGCGACTTGCTCAAGAATCGTGGTCCCTTTTCCTTTTTGTGTGTGCGTCTCTGGTGAGCTGCCCGGCCGAGCGAATGGTAATTAGGTAGTAAAACCTCGTCAGTCATGTTTTGACTGACTAGTGCTTTATCCACATGCATCTGGCACACAAACACACACACACACGCACACAAGAACACAGCAGCAGGGGAATGAATTGTATTGGCAGCTTGGTCAGTCAAAGAGGCGCCGCCGGACAGACTAAGTGTGTGTGTGTTTGTGTGTGCTTATGTGTGTGTGTATGTGTGTGTGTGTGTGTGTGTGGACTCGAGCCATTGAACTTGTCATTGGATGTGACAGAAAAGCGTTTGATTATCACACCTCTACATGCTTGCTTTTCAATTCAGGGCTCTTTAGTTACATTGAAAAGTCTCGTCTGGTTCACACACACACGTGAAAACTCACAACTACACACACACACACACACACACACACACACAGAACAGTGTCGAGGCTGTGTTCCTCTTAATAGGAAAAGCTGAGACAGATCATCCAAGCCAATCACCTTTCAGGAAGCAGGGATCAGCCAAAAGCTCCTCAGCTAATGGCCAAAGTTACCTTCACTGACCTGCTCTGGCCTACATAGACTACACACACACACACACGTACACACAGAGACACACACACACACACACCTCCTCTTTTGTCAATACTGTTTTGCTCATTCTGTTTTGAACAAAGCCCCTCGGCCCCACCATGTCTCTCCAAACCTCTCTTTCTTCTCGTCCTCTTCCTGTCTTTTCACACCAGACTTTGCTTTTTCTCTCTCTCATAATCATGTTCCACAGATAAAGGAGCTTTCATGTGAGGCTTGCTCGAATGAATGAATGAATGAATGAACTTCCTGTAGGGTTGCTGTGGATCGAGGCCCGTCCACCAGATACAATTTACGGTGCGTGATTGCCATGGCGCCTCGTGGTTTGCAGCCAGTTACAGTAGCTCTGAACACTTCTCTGTGTCTTAGTATTTTTTGGCGTTTTTTCGACACCAATCTCCATCAGTTCTGTGCACAAACATGGAGGTAGAAATACAGAGATTTGCCTTTTTTTTCTGTTACACATATTCAAAAAAACGCCACGTTCTCTTGTTTACACTCAAGAACAGCTGCTTTTAACTTGTGAGAGGAGACAGCTGAGGACGGACAGGAAAGCAGAGAGACAGACACACAGCAAAGGACCAGAACGGGGTCGCTGCAGGATTCTTTTCTTTTAGTTGAGCCACCACTATTTGGAGTATTTTCCTTATCCACCTTGTACATTGTGAGCTGCTGTAACAGGTGAATTTCCCCAGTGTGCAGTCAGTAAAGTCTATCTTATCTCATCTTATGATTTGAGAACACAGGAAAGCTCTGGTGTAGGGACATGTTTGCATTAAGAAGTCGCTGCCAAGCGGCGTGTTATTTTAGTCTGTGTCTTAAGTTAAGGCGAGGCACCTGCTGAAGCTTGTGTGAAAGTGTAAATGAATGTCTCTCATTACTACGTTGCATAATGCTTACTTTGTGTGTGTACGTGTCTCAGTTCGTTTGAGTGATCTGTTTGCTCGTGTCGGCGCATTTGTCAAGTCGTGTTTAAAGGAAGACTTTGACATTTTGGAAGATACGCTCACTGACTTTCATGTCGGCGAGAATTAGTCGTGCCGATCCATTGAAGTAAAAGTAGTCCTGCACACAATCCCCCATAAAACTTGTTAAGCGCTTCTGTGTTTTTACAGATGTAACTTGTTAAATAGTGAGCTTTAAAAGTAATGTTAGGAGGATACCTGGTCAGAGCCAGGCTGTCAAAGGCAAAGTCATCGAACTGGTCTGTGATGCTACAGCCGTGACGACTTCAGATCCTACCAGGAGCATTTCAGAAGCATTTTGCCTGCCAGAACATCTTTAAGCCTTATTATAATTTGAACAGGTGAGTTATATATAAATTCAGACTCAGTACAGTTGTCATGAACGAGGAAATTAGCTATAGAGACCAAAACTGTTTTTTTGTACCAGGCTGTAAACATGTTTATTTCTGCTGTGAAGTTGGACTTTTTAACATGGGGGCTTACGGAGATTGACTCGTTCTGTAGCCAGCCTCAAGTGGACGTTTGAGGAACTGCAGTTTTTTGGCACTGGCCTCACTTCACAGCCACAGAGGTTGCTGCTTGGTAAGGACTGAACATGAAGCACAGTTGCTGGGAAAATCTGGTATTTTGTCAACTGAAGTAGGCGCTAGATAAAAGGCGAGAAGCTCCTGAGGGGGAAAACTAACGTGTGTACTCAATTGTATTGGATTTATTTAGATATGCCACTTAAAATCATAATTATGATGCTTGTGGAGGAAAAGTTTAAGGATTGATTAGCTAGCATGGCTAAAAAATGCCGGACATTCTCTGGTTCCAGCTACTTAAATGTGACTTTTCGCTGCTTTTCTCTGTTTTATACAACTTTAAATGGACTATTTTTTTGCATTAAACTTCCTTTACTGTATGGACTCTATCTTCTGTGTGCGTATATCTCCGTCTGTATACATTACATACCTCTGAGTGTGAGTGTTAGCTTGGCAGCGTGCCCGCCTCCGTGTCCAAGCA
Source organism: Sciaenops ocellatus (assembly GCA_033000465.1). NCBI lineage: Eukaryota > Metazoa > Chordata > Actinopteri > Sciaenidae > Sciaenops > Sciaenops ocellatus. Next base: position 9,698,331 of record CP136875.1, on the reverse strand, counting down.
TGATCCTGGCTACAGAGCGCCAATTGTGCTCTGTGGTATGGGATGTATGCCGGGACTCGGGAGTGTGTTGGGCGCTGCCGAAAAAGAGCGGAGCAGCCACCCACCAACCCACTGGGGTTACTGAGGGCACAGGCAGGGGGAGGAGGAGGAGGAGGAGAGGGAGGAGTGTTTCCCTCCTTTCACACACACTCCTTCTTCTTATTTGTTCACTTTTTTCTCCTCCTCCTTCCTCACACACGCTTCCAGGAAAACATTTGAGCTTTTTGTCTGCAGTTTTTCCTCCGTCTGTCTCCATCTCCCGTATAAATTGTCTTGATGTCAACACCGCTGTGTTTCTCCACCACCATGATCTGTGTGTGTGTTTCATTGGGTTCGGGGGGCCGTGGCATCGCTCAGCTGCTATTCCTCTAACTGGGTTTGTCTGTAAAGAGCTTAGCACCCATGGGCGTTGGAGAGCACTAAGCTGATTATCGTCTACTAACGAGCCACTTCTCACATGGAGGCCGTGTATGCTTGTGTGTGTCTGGCTATAATATTGTTTGTTTCTGTAGCTGTTGTCGCGGTTTCAGTGCACGTTTGTAGGCAGGTGTGTGTTGCATCTTGAGCTGTGCGGAGGCCGGACGAATCAGGTGGAGGTGCAGGTGGAAGAGGTCAGAGTTGATCTCAGCTGAAGTGCTGACGGTGACAACAGGGTGAGAATCCAGTTAAGGAGGAGAGAGAGGGTCAAGTTATTCTCAGAGGAAATCCCCCCCCCCCCCCCCCAACCAAGCCTTTATCTGACTAGACTGTTTGAATTGAGCCCAATTAAGTCATTTTAGACCAGATATGGTTTTGGGAAAATGGTGACACAGGAAGCAAAGAAAGGTGATAAGACCCTGCCTGATTATTTTGAGTTACGCTACAGCCCTGTGCACTGCAGAGCAGCCACACCAAACTCTCTGCTTAACAGCCTAAGTGTCAAGTTTCACATTTTACCTACAAGAAGCTCAGGTCCTGCGGTGTCAATGTTTGAGGCTTAGCCTGCAAAATACTGTAATATGTACTCCTGTTATTGAGTATTTTGTCATTTATAGTCAGGTTGAAGTTGGTTGGAGCGATGCTGGAAGTTGCACTGAATCATATTAGCAAATACTAGCGACATATTTCAGTATAATGCAGTACAATCCAACAGGGCCACAAACTATAGCCTTCAAAATGACAATAAGATTGAATCTGAACCTTTTGTATGATTATTGCAGTATTAGACTGCTTTGGCTTTAGCTAGCTTTATCTAATAAACTGGCAAACAAACTCTGCACACAGTCCTTGGCTCCTTTAGTTTATGCTAGCGTCAATTTTAGCACAGTATGTGTCATCTTTGGTCAATTACGCTTCTGGACTGTAAGTTGTCCAAAGCTACTAGCACCTGCATAGCCAGGAACTGACTCTTCAGCCTCTTGGGACTTATTTAGAGGACAGTAAAAATGTTATTATAACCAACAGGAATGCCAACCAAACCTTTGAAAAAGAAGCTACTTTTTTGAAACAGATGACTTTTACAGCTTAAAGTAAAAACAGCAGATGTTTGTAATTACCTGTCATGATGGTTCAAGGTTAAGACGAGTCAAAGGGTTTGAGTTTATGGCAACAATAACCAGGAATCAACAGGCAAGTTCCTTTTATATTTTTTTACAAAGTAAGAAGTGAAAATGCAAATGTAGCTATTTTTATTAGTAGCTGCAGCCAACTGCTCCTGCAACGTGGGGCTTGGCGATGTTTCTGGCAAAGCAGAAAGCAGTGTTTCAAATTAGAAACAAAAAAAAACTGAGGACACGGGGAAACTATAGGCTAAACACACACACACACACAGGCTACACTTCAGTTACCTAATCGTCACACATCGACCAGGGTTCACGTTGTCTGCAGCTTTGTTCAATGTGATCAGGAAGCCAAATTGACAAAGAGTCAAGAATTTAATTTTCAGAGACACAACTACAGAACGTTTTCCAACACGGACATGTGGACAGAGTTTTAAAATGAACCCCCTGACTGTTACCCTCACACACACTTCACAAACACACACCATCTCTGGCCATCTACATACAAAAATGAACAAAACTCGACCGCTTTCCACGGTCAAGATCATTGAAATGTGCTATATGGTGATTGAGAGAAAGAACAAACAGTCCCTCGACCCGTCTTATGTAACCCATCAGTGCAGATCGAATGAAGGAGCCGGTGATGTTTGCTCACCGCTGCCATTATTGGCCTGAGAATGGTCGTTAACCTTTAGAGAGCCGCCTCACCTCCACGTCACCTCGGCGTCAGCACCGCAACCGGGCCTCGCTGGTAGAACTAACAGCTTCCTGTGCTTTGCAGGGTTTTCTTCATTAAATTGCTCAAATTGCTGTGAGGCACAGCATGTGTGCGTATGTTGTTAGTCAGTTACGTGTGTGCACATGGGTTTACTGACTGGAAATGGTTTTCTTGGGATTAAATTGATTTATTGCCTCAGGAGACAAATCTGTGCCTTCTTCCTTTTCATTGATTGTTTTAGTCAAGATATTGCTATCTGTTTTATATATGTTTTGGCTTCAGACTTTGTATAGACTGAATAAAAAATAATTAATATAATAATTGACTGTTCATTACCTTTACTGACTATACTAATTGAAATATTGGGTCATTTTTGAAACCACTGGTCTGCAGTTTTACACTTTCTGACCGTCTTCTGTGGATTTTGTTGGCAGCTTGCAGAGCTAGCTTGCTTATGATCTCGCTACCGCATTTGATGACCTCCAATCTAATACTGTCTTAAGAGACTACAGGTAGAGCAGGAATATTGTGCTGCTATCGTGACCCTAAATAGTAGCATCTTGGATTGGATGGAAGCTTTAACCCCACAAAATAATGGAGTTTGCTATTGACATGCTTCTTGACTTTGGAAGTTAAGCTGGGTTACTACTGAAGGTAGTTAGTTGGGCAGCTAACGGGACATGCCTCTTGATTTTGGAAATAAAGCTTGGTTGCTACTGAAGATAGTTAGTTGGGCATGCTAATGGGACATGCCTCTTGACTTTGGAAGTAAAGCTTGGTTGCTACTGTAGGTATTTAGCTTGGCATGTTAACAGGGCATGCTAACGGGACGTGACTTGGCTTTGGAAGTAAAGCTTGGTTACTTCTGTAGGTAGTTAGTGGGGCATGCTAACATTTGTAGCTTATGGTTAAGCAGATAAACAGGTGGTTTAATGCATTCCTTACACTTTTGCTTGTGTTTTGGATTTCTGTAAGGCCTAATTATTGTTGCTAAGGTATTGTACAGGTATACAGTGTTATACAGTGTGATACAGTCAACCAACTTACATCTTACTTGGCTTTAACAGGAATAATGGCTCTTAAATTTAATAACTTATATATCATAACACATATGTAGAACAGACAATTGTTATTTTCAAAGGGAGCTCGGAGTACAGCTGCTGCTCGTGTCAAGAGGGGCCAGCTGAGGTGGCTCCAGTGGCCGCATCATGTTTTTTCACTGCGTTGAGCAATGCGTGGTGCTTGCACCCAAAGTTCAAGCAGGTGTTTTCCATTTGGCCTCGTTGTAAACGTCCTCAAGCTGCAGGGCAGAGAAAACTGAACTCAGAGCTGGCAGCGGGGATTAACATTGAATCCCGATTAGCCGATGATCAAACGCTGTCATGCAGTGCGGCTGGATGTACAGAACAGGTAAATACCAATCAGAGCGTATTAAGCCTTTGTGTCTGGTGGTGTTAAGGGCAAACTTCCATCGAGTTTGAGGTGCTGGCAAAGAATGTAAATATTTGTTTGGATTCAGCAGCCGTGCCAAGTTTTACCAGTCCTCGTGTTTGCCAGGATCTGTTTTCTTGCCACTGAAGCGACATGTGCCAAATTTAATGATGTGGAAACCACACCCATCCGCCACAAACTGGCACCATCCGGCACAAAATGGCACCGTGTCGGATGAAGGTTTGAGAGTGTGAATGATTGCGTATACATGCATTTAAATGAGCGTCATATACGTCTTTCAGGTGTAGATTAAAGCCATACATGTGCTGTATGTCTACATGGTGTTCATGATTGGCTCGTGCATCTTCGGTGCTTCTTCGCAGAAGCTTGATGTTTTGTTTCTGTCGCTCAGGCAGAGAGCATCTCTGGAATCTACAATTATACCTCGCAGCTACACCTCTTCACAACCATTAACACAATGTTCTTCTCCCGCTGCAGGCGTCACAGCGCCTAACCAGGGCATTAAAAGCCCCAAATCGGCGGAGGAGAGGAAATGAAATGCGCGCAACTCTCCGGTTTACTTATTAGTAATACGTGGTCAACAGAACAAACAAGTAGAAAAAGCATGTGGTGGAGATGGAGAGTCGGCAAATGAGAGGATGTAGGATGATTTAGAGGGTGCATGCACACTCTGTGTTTGCTGAATTTCATTTGCCATTAATGAAACTGTTTGTATTCATGACCAGTTGTCATCCAGAGGAGCTGACAGGAACGTTGTTTGCACGTTGTAAACGACTGGTTAATTACGTTTGTAGGCGCCGTCATCGGCACGTGCGTACGCTCGCCGGCGAGGTGGTGACGGCGTGTTCCTTTCCGCTGCGAGCTGACGATGGTGGGAGCTGAAGGCTTCACGGAGTCCGGCTGTATCTGAATATGAATCATCACCTCCTGTCCAAAACAACACGGAGTCAGCGATCGACCGTGCGTCATCATGCTGCTCGTTTACATGACGTGGGGACTTCATGTCCACAGCGAATACACAACGTCTGTGCGTTAGGGAGAGTAAAGTCAAAGTGAAAAATACCACCAAAATCTTTGTTTTCCTGCCATGTGTGTGTGTGTTTCTTGTCTGGTCATACAGCCATGACACAAGCCAGCTACACAAGCCTCACACACACGCACACACACACACACACATACTCATTTCCTTGCTTGCAGTCTGTTGACTCATACATTACGCACATGACCAGCATGTCCTGTTATTGTGCCATCTGACACTTTCACTTGTGTCCATTTAAGTCTCCTTAGCTTCTGTCATTTTGTCTCCATTCATGTCTGACTTTGTCAGAAAACCAATCACACGTGCACATTTTATCATATTTCTTAAATTATCACAGCTTAACATGCTCGTATGTTTTAGATGTCCACTACTTTTCAACGTCAAGTCTGCTGCAATTTTTGTTCCAAGTCACATTATGGTAGTTAAACTCACTGACCGTATAAAGAATGGACTGACATCGCCCTGATTTGTACCAGGCTGTAAACATGTTTATTTCTGCTGTGAAGTTGGACATTTTAACATGGGGACTTATGGAGATTGACTCGCTCTCTAGCCAGCCTCAAGTGGACGTTTGAGGAACTGCAGTTTTTGCCAGAGATAATGCAAGTGTGATTTAAAAAAAAAGACATGCAGGCTTGATGTTCTCTGTCCTGCGATCTTAATAAGGATAAGCGTTTTATGGAGAATGGATGGATGTTCTCTGTGATGATGGAGCAAGTTTAAAGTTTCCCTGTGTGGAAATGAAACGAGCGGCTGCTGAAAATGGTCAGCAGTAATTTGTAGTTAAAACATTTTGTTTCTGTTTGGCTCTTCACTCCTGCACATTGGATCTGAAATGAAAAGACTATGAGGGCTATGTGGGGACGTTCAGATTTAATTTTAGGCTGTTTACATCCATATTGGTTTCTTGTTGTGTGTGGAGACGAAGCCTGTCATTGTCCTGCCGTTCACTTTTAGCTCTGTTTTTGCTCTCCAGATCTTTATGACTGATCTCTAAGTTACTAGATGTCTCTTTTCACCTTACATGTAGTCATTGGTAATGCAAAAATATTGATTGATTGATCCTTGTGGGGAAGAGGCAAAAAGCGAAGCTCTTGAATTTCCAGTCCGTCTACGTTCCAACGCTCACCTATGGTCATGAGCTTTGGGTAGTGACCAAAAGAATGAGTTTGTGGATACAAGCAGTCGAAATGAGCTTCCTCCACCCGGCTGGGGCTCAACCTTAGAGACAGGGTGAAGACTTCAGACATCCGGAGGGATCTTGGAGTAGAGCTGCTGCTCCTTTATGTCAAAAGGAGCCATCTAAGGTGGTTTTGGCGTCTGCTTAGAATGCCTTTTTGGAGGTGTACCGGACATGTCCAACTGGGAGGAGACCCCGGGGCAAACCCAGAACTAGCTGGAGGGTCTACATAGCCCATCCAGCCTGGGACGCCTCGGGATCCCCCAGGAGGAGCTGGTTTAAAGGTGGTGCTGTATTTACAAGTGTAAGACAAACTTTAAACTAAATGTAGTAAATATTGTGGATAGAGTGAGGTGAGGATGCTAAAAATGTAGAGCAGAACGCGAGGACTCTTTCACCAATTTGTCTTTCCCGGAGACTAGGAGAAGGTGAGAAGCGTCACTAGCGGAGCCTCCAGAAGGTTCGTAGATAAATATTTGAGGTGCATGTTGTCCAAATCTGGCTGTCTACCCACAGACACACACCAGCTTATGTACACACACCTACGCTTGTGTCACACTCAGTTAGCTGCATGTATACAATCACACACAGTAATTAATACAGCAGCACGTACAGTAGCAACTTTATACGAATGGGCCAGCTTCTGTGATGTGTGTGTGTTTGCACTGTTGGGACTATTAATAATTACACAATTCATCTTCAGACTGGACCAGAGGCCATGAGCTGGCACGTGGACACACACACACACACATACACAAACACACACACACACACACACACACACACACACACACAAACACTGTGAAACACAGATTGGCATCAGTTTCTAAACACACGGGACATGATTTCCAAATGTAATCCAGATTCCTCCCCCTCTCCATTTTAATGATCCCAAGGTTCGTCAATTTGTTCACTGAACTTTCTGACACAACGCAGGGCGAGTTGGGTTCAGTAGGTAAGTGTGTAGCACACTTCTTATTTACTTAGCAGAAGAAGGAGGCTTTAAATGAGTCTGGTGAGATGGAGAAGACCCACAGTGACACCGATATCATGAAGCAGGTCTGACTGTAACAGACACACAAACTTAACTTTCAAATGGAAATATCCCGTTATATAACAACGTTCTTTGTAGTTTATTTTTCTACTTTAGCTGACTTGCATCGGTTGAGTTTGCTTCATGTTTTGATGCAGATTTGCAGCTGTTAGAAGCTGTTATGTAGCATTAGCATTAGTCTGGGCATTTATTCAGTATTATTACATGTGTTGTGATGTGATAATATTTTTGGTGGGAAACTCCAGTGATAGTATGGACTGCAGGGGCTGCAGATGGACATTTTATTTTTAAAATTATAGAACACACACACAAAAAACAGTTAAATGCATTTAAGATGAGTTTGATTATTTTTATGTAAATTCTTCTGTATATGTTGTCCTTGCATTAGGAGACATTAAATACATTATCTTAACTATACGTCTGTGGGAACAGTAAACAGTGAGGTATGAATCCTGTGTGAATGGCGGACTCCGCCACTAACAAAGAAAACTATAGTGTTCATTTCAGTTTCAGTTAATTTAAACTTTAAATATTAAGAAACCTTTTTTAAACAATATTTTTTATTTTATATTTTTTTACATTTCACATGTACAAATAGATAATACCAACAGTAATAATTATTAAATATTAAATAATAAAATTAAACCATAAAATAAGTAGTCACAGTTTCCACACACTTCACACATTCGACAAATAAAATATAATTAAAAAAACACTCAAAAACACATCGACACACAGCAGATGATTCGTTTGCTCTGGTTATATAAGCCACTCTATCCAACACAAGAAGGTACCAAGTCCAAGGGTATATGTCAAGTATACATATTTCTGCTTGGTGAGGCACCCTCACACCAACAATCAGGAGCTGCATTGCAACATTAGAAAACATTTCATTTAAACCACATTGGTCTGAAGATGTTTTTATCTTTTTGTTTTGCCTTCACAAGTTTAAACTTTGAAAAAGTCAGATAAGATTTCCAGACAGTAACGATGTGCAAAACAAAGGAATTCTCCTACTATCTGTTATTTGAGTTATGCCGATTTGACACAGCGCCGAGGGAAGCAAGACAGACAGAAAACAAATGTCTCAACAGCAGCTCAGTCGCTGAGCTGGCGTTCTTAAAGATGGTGCAACAGCTTCTTGTGTTTCATTTCGTTTGTCCGTCAAGAGAGAGCCGGAGCAAGCTGTCCACTGGCACTCTGAGAAAAGCCTTACTGAGAACTGAGGACCCCACCTGCTCATGCTATCACACATCCATATATCACTTCAGTGAAAACGCCGCCTCCGTGTACGTGCATGTTCACGAGGGCCGTTCACATTAGCAGAAACTGGGTGAACTGGTGGAGCAAGCCGATGCACAGAGACGGAGAGAAAACGGTGGTCTGAGTCAGCAAACAATGGAAATGTATGTGTGTGTGTGTGTGTGTGTGTGTGTGCGTGTGTGAGAGAGAGAGAGAATGAGATAACATTCCCCAAACCCCCTTTAGTCCTGTTGGCTTTAGCTCTCTGTGTCCTGTCCAGGGACAGGACGTCCCATGTCAGATTTCAGAACAGTAGCCAGTTTCTGTCCCACAAGGACGCCCACATTTTAAACGCTATATTTACAACCACTAAAGAAAGTTTCAACTCAAACGGGGTTCAACTTTTATACAAATCCACTGCGTTTTAAAGACGTTCACTCCAAAATAAAAATGACTTTTGGACCTACAGTGGATCAATTTACCTACATTACACAAAATTTTGCAACATGAGCTATTTGCAGAAATGTAATTTGACATTTTATGTTTTTATTAGCCGTCTTATCTTAGGTAGTTTAAAGTTAAGATGCAGCAGCAGGCCACTAACCCAGTAAATGTTTGCAACTGATTTAACTGACACAGTTTCTATTTTTGGCTAAACTGTCACTATGGACATACAGCAAAGTGAAAAGTAGGACTGCAGCTGAGGATTATGTCCGTTATGATACAAAAAATTCATATCATGTTAATGGCAGTGTTACGACTTGTTGATGTAATGATGTTGTACCATTACACACAGAAAAAACAAGCATGGCTGATGGGGAAAGTAACGTTGCTATGTGCTCCACGGCTCCTCAAAAAAGGGGAGCGGCTTCAGTAGTGTCTCTCTATCAGTCGGTCAGAACTGAAGAAGCCTCTTGGATGAGAGATGAAACCTCTTCTCGGATCTACAGCCAAGTCCATTTGCCACAGATCTAATGCTAAGAAATATGTCCTTTTTCTTTGTTTGCTCCTTTGACTTCTAATTTTAGTCTAAAATGTCAGAAAATGATGGAAGAAAGCCATCACAGTTTCTCTCCAGATCCCAAGCTGACACCATCAAAAGTCCAACCAGCAGTCGGTGACGTCCCTCCTGCAGTCTTGCAGGCCGTCCTTCACCAACCTCAGCAGGCAGTTGGCTGACATTCAGCTCACCTGGGCTATAAAATCTGGCCCATGTGTTCGCCTCTCTCTGCTTGCATTATTGTCTTTTGGTTTGCAGTTTTGACACCTCCATAGCACGTCAACCACACAACAATGCACTGCTTTCGGATCTTACACGTCACCTTGTCCTTTCATAAATCTAAAACGGAGGAAAAATCAGGAACCAGAGAACATTTGCAACGATCAATCACATCAAAAATAGTTTTCTGATAATCGGCTAATCGTTGATAAGAAGCGTTGTAGTTAGACCTGCGGACAACATAAAGGTTTGAGTTTTGTTGTAAGGCTGCATTCAGACAGAATCCAGTGCAGTTTTCCCATTCATTAGAGTGAGGGTAGTGCGTTTTGCCAAAAAACACAGCGACCTGCGGTGGAGAAGTTGAGCTGGATCCAACTTTTGGAAAACCACTGCCTGACGTCATACTGTGGCCGCCATTCAGTTGCTCAGACCGCTCAAACCTCCACAGTCAGCCAGAAATGTCTCTGAAGCTGAGACTACCCAGGTAAATTCATGGACTTAACCCCGATACTCTACCTGTTTTGTTCTGGCTTTGTTTATTTCATATAACCAGCTTCTAATTTTGAGTCTGGCTCACAATTTGCGCTGAAAAAAAGTGACACAAAGAAGTTTAATTTGGTTGGTGTTGATGGTTTGAGAAGGAGAGCGAGCAGTGGTTAAGTGACATAGACAGTGAATAAGAGTGAGCGAGCACTGGCATCGATAAACCCGGTTAATCAGCGAAATAAAAAGTTATTTTGTGATTGCTTCACAGCGGTTACATTCAGCACAAGTAGACACAACCCAACCTAACACAGTTAAATTACAAGACTGCAAACACCCACACCAATGTAGTATTCAGCGAACTGTCCAGCAGCTCTGAGCTTCTCTTTTATATATTTTTTAAATACCAAAAGTCCTTGTCCTCTGCCGTTTACAACCTGTTGACAGTGAAGTATGTAAAGGCCGACATGCCTGCCCAAAATTCTGACAGGATAACGAATGCAAACTGGACGTTCAGATTTTGTTCAAGGATGAACTAAAAATACTCTGATGTGAAGCTGCACGTGGGCAGCGAATGTGGTTCTCCCACAAATGTGCTTCTTTTTTTTTTTTTTTTTTTCCTCACCCATCCCGTCTTTTTTCCCGCACTCAGCACTACTCGCTCTGTCTGTCCCTACACATTCCTGCTCCTCTGTGTGCCATAACACACCCACTCGGTCGCTGCATAATGAATCCACCCTGCAGCCTCTTGTCTTTTTTTTTTTTTTTTTTTTTGTCATCATACAATCATGTCAAAAAATCTGCAGAGAGAAATTACATTTAATGAGTCAAACCTTTTAATATGTCATGTAAAAGTTACTTTTTGGCCTTTCTTAATCTCTATCTTGAGATTTCATAACACTTCAAGTCCACTTGTGTTTTTTTCCCCCCCATGCACCCTTTGCAACTGTGCACACAGACCTGAATAATCGCTTGTTACGGAGTTAGTTGTTCTAGCTGCGGCGAGTGATTGACAGCAGCAGAGTTAAAGGCGGGATAGAGTGTGTGAAAGCACACACTCGTCTTTCAACTCCACACAACCTGTTCTCCTCTGCCAGCTGCGTCGTGTAATGTATGGAAATTTACAGCCAGACTTAAAGAGGAAATGTGCTGCGTTCAGTGTTCTCATAATGTGGGGGGGTGTTTAAAACAATAAAATGCTTCCAGTCAGCTGATTCATCAGCTGTATTAAGGAGCGTTATCGCCTTAATTTTCTGTAAATTAAAGTGGTTCCTGTCCTGCACTTCCCAGAAATCATGTGCCATGCGGGGTGGGCAGTCTCTGCAACGCGTTCCTCCTTGGATTTTCCGTTCATGTGTGCAGCCTCGCCGATGATCGATGCTCACCCGCTCGTATTTATTCCAAACAAACTGCTGCTGGCGGTGTTTCTGCAAACACAAAAGGCTTCCTGTGTCCCGGGAGACTTTTCCCTGGAAAGACAGGTCTGCTTCCCCCGTTGCCTGTTTAGGGCATCAAATGTAGAACGGGATACGTTTCAAGAAATGTTTAGCAAATCAGTCACTAATTATTACTCCTTATTAACATCTGTACTTTATTCATGACAAGACGTCATGCTACGCATCCGGACAGAAAACATAAAAACTCTGTAACTTTTCGACTGATTATCGTCATATTATAGTCAGTCCATGTTGAGGAACCCAGGACTGATTTCTCATTTGCTCATGGGAGGATTTAAGATACGTTTTAGTATAGTTTTACTTAATGTGGTGTCATTTCCATTACTATTTTAATTAGCTGCTTTTGCACCTTATTTTTTCATTTTCAGATCTGTTATATCATCATTTTAACTCCATCAAACTAGCTGAATGTCTTCCCTCTGAGTCAGCGTCCTTGACAGTCAAAAGAACTGAATGTGAACCTTTTTTTGTCAGAGTTTGTTGCTTCGACTAACTTCATTTTCATCAGTGATTAATCTGCGCATTATTTCCTCCATTACAAGGTGTGCATCTCGATGACATTGCAGCCACGACATTGTTTTGGTCTGATTTGGTTCTTTCTCCTGGTTTAGGTTCTAAATATGCTACATAAAACTATTATTCCTTCATGAAAATAGTTGCCATTTGGTCTTGGTTCATAGTTGTACAATGAAGAAAGACTGCTTCCCCTATGATAAAATCCATGCAACCCTTTCTAATGTTCCATTGACCAATCATTGACTTTGGACCTCTACAGAATCATACATGCGGATTGAGTATTTAAGATAAGATAAGACTTTCATGATGCCACACTGGGTAAATTCACAAAAAGTCATGCTGGTGTTGAAGTCTGACAGCTGTTGGTATGAAGGACCTGTGGTAGTCCTCCTTCTTACATGGTGGGTGTAGCAGTTTTTTAGTGAAAATTTAGCTATAAGTGTAGCGCACGGATCGCAGAGAAGTATGTTAGGCTGCATGGGTCGTTTTACATGTTCCTGTGGATGTTTTGAGACTTTTGTTTCACCGTGAAACTGGGCCATTGCAACCCCATTGTGACTGTTGTGAATCCAAACTGACTACAGCTGCCATGAAGAAGCAATTTTCAAACCACCTTTGAAGCCCCCAGGAGGCACGTGTTTGATCCTCACACATAGATTTTGGGTGGAGTATCTCTTTAACCTAATTGACATCCACAGACGTGCCGGATTCATGACTAACAAATAAGTACTGTGAAATCACATACACTGTGGTCACACTGTGAACATTATATCTTCGTAACTGACAGACTTTCTGGCGTCATTGGAGGAAATTAAATGAGGTGACACAGGAGCTATCCCGCCGCTCCGGCCTGCCAGTGTTCATTCCTCATATCTGCAGCTGCCTTGACGATGAATCCCGGCTCATGTTGCACCGTTACACCTCTAAGCCGCTCGCCTGCTCGCAGGATAGATGATTTAATGGAAGGATAATAACAGTACTGGAGGATTGCAAGAGCTAAAATCACTGGCAGGGAAAATTGCTGCCATTGTGGAAAAACAGTTGGCATTTTAACATCCTTATAATAATGTAATTCCTTAATGATTTCCAGGAGAAAGCTCTTTGCTCCCACTTTAATGTGTAGGTCAAAAGTCAGGGTTGGTTACAGATCTGCGCCTTGGAGCTGGAAGGAATTTGGTATCTTGCACAAAGACCTCTCCGCATGTTGGACGCTTGCTGACACGCAGCTTGAACCCGAGTCTTGTTGGTTTGTTTGAGTGTCTCAAAACCACTGACAACACAAAGAATGGATGATGTATTCATGACGTCACCCGTAGGTTTTTGAAGAGCCGTTTCAAAGCTCAAAATCTGTAGCTGGGTGGTCCTGCCTGTTCCGCCTCCCGGCTAATCTAAAAATCGACAGACGTTGATTGTCAGTGGACCGAATGACGCCTGGGTGCTTAAAAAAAAAAGCGACCTGTAAAAGTACTTACCTCTCAATCAAAGCGGCCATGCTGTTAATTCTGCATAACTTTAAGCGTTAATATAATTTGAAAAGGTTAGCGGAATAAAAATTCACCCTCAGTACAGTTGTCATGAACGGGGAAATTAGCTATAGAGACCAAAACTGTTTTTTGTACCAGGCTGTAAACATGTTTATTTCTGCTGTGAAGCTGAACATTTTAACATGGGGACTTCTGGAGACTGACTCACATCTGGAGCCAGCCTCAAGTGGACGTTTGAGGAACTGCAGTTTTTGGCACTTTAGCATTAGCTTCACTTCACAGCCACGGAGGTTGCTGCTTGCTCAATAAGTTTTTTTTTTTATGTCTGCAGATTGATGCATTCCAAGGAGTAGCATGTTTTCTGCCTGGGGGCTTGTAAAATGATGAGATGTAGCGATAAACCGCCAGGGGATTTCCAGAGATTCTCATGCATCTTTTCTTTCCCATGTGAAGTCTGTAGAAAGTCTGTAGAAACCTACTGCCACTCCAATATTACTGCTGTTCCTCCAGCTTCTGTTTTCATTTATTGTAACCATATGATGTAGTCTCGTACCGCCGGTGTAGTTTCCTTTACAATGAAATATGATTTAACCCAAAGTGACTGAGTGACCAGTGGACTCAATGACTCACATCACATCGCTTAGACCAGCTCTGTGTGTCTTGTGGGAGCTGGGGCGGCACGAAAATGACAGACTGACACACTCGATTTACGACCAGAGAACAGGGTGGCTTTCAATTTTAGGCAGCCCTCGATTGAGACATCACATAGACCCAGACTCTCCTAATTACACACACATACATACACACACACACAAACACACACCGGCGGCTAGAGAACAGTTATTGGCTAGACACGGACTGCGGAGGCAGATAGCCTCGTCTAACCTCTTGATTTAAACAGTCTGGCAAAGAAAGGGGGACGAGAAGCACACATACACTCGCACGATCGCTACCGCGGTCATTATTACATCGATTTGCCCACAGATGGAGAAACGATGCAAGGAAATGAATGAGATCGATAGACAAACCGCTGAGGGAGGGTTAGACTGATGGAAGGGGGGGGTGGGGGGCTGAATAAGAAGACAGTATTTGATTAGAGTGGAAACATTTCCCGTGTAGCTGCACATAAAAGAGCACACTTGAGTTTGTGCATTAGGACGAGGTACTGGAGAGTTGTTTAGCATGTTTCAGCGTATAATTTCCCGTGTCTGTGTTTGAGGAAAGGTCATCATTAAGTGAATGTCATCCGCATAATTATAGTATCTTCCTCTGTGTCCCTTTTTGTGTGTGTGCGGTTGCATGTGTGTGTCCATGGCAGTGCACCGGTGCGTGTCCGGCCTGTCTCCTCCAGTCCCTTTAGTTGCTTGGCTTGATTGTTTTTGTTGCTGTTTTCGAGCTGGCTGCCTGAATGAGGGAGCTGCTCCTGCTCTGCTTTAGGCCGTCATGGCTTTGGCCGGCTGGCGGGCACCGTCTGTTCTGAGGGGAGGCGGGGGGGGGGGACTAAATATAGCTCACTGCACCAGGAAGAAGACAAACTGAAGAGAGAGAGAGCGAGAGCAGAGAGAGAGGGAGGGAGGGGCGTAAATATAGAGTACCCTCGTGCAATTAAAGAGTCAAGCGCTGCTGGGAAATTTTAGGGAACTCTCTCTCAGCCTGTGCTCTTTACTAGCTTTGTGCGTTTGTTATTTTGGCTAACGGCAGCCTGAGTGCCTTTGGTGTGAGTCATCACATCTGACAGAAAGTAACCCAGTTTAAAGGGCTCTAACTAATCTTTATAGCCATGAGTGCAGACCATAGAGCTCACTCTTGCAGTAAAACGTCGTAACATACGTGACGAGATCTTTACTGGGGGTGACAAAGCAGTTATACAACGGTGTGCTGACCCGGAGAGCAGCGCACATGATGTGATGAAGTACGCTGGGTGAGATGTGTCTAAGTATATTCTATATTATCTCATTCTTTACTCTGATTGGCCAGTCACATTGTCCAAAACTGTTGAGATCAGACTACTCAACCTCAGAACGTCCAATCACACCTTGCGTGGCTCACGTAGGTGATCCGGATGGATGGCGCCAACACCAACAATGTCAACCATTCCTCTCGTGTTTCGGCCTGTTTACCTCCTGTGGGTTTACATCGCGCCACATGACATAGAAGCAGGAAGGCAAAAAAAAACAAAAAAACGTGATATGTTGGTTTTTGTGTCAGGACGTCGTGAGACTGTGTCAGCTGTCCTCTACTACGACACACTACATGGCTCCAAGGAAGCCCACACCAGTTGTGTCAGGCCATTATTGGGGAATATACACTGTACACTTCCCTCCCGCTGTAAAATCTTCAACATCTTCCTGTTATATATAGATATATATGTGCTACTGCCATGTGTGTTTCTCTTTCTGGTGCAGTGAGTTGGTTTGAACCCCAGCTGGGGCCTTTCTGGTGGGTTAATTGGTAAAACTAAATTGGCTGTAGGTGTGAATGTGAGCTTGATTGGTTGTTTGTCACCCCTGTGATGAACTGGCGACTTGTGCAGGCTGTACCCCGTCTCTCGCCAAATGCCAGCTTAGATTGGCCCCAGCCCCCCGTGACCCTGATGAGGATTATCGGTTACAGAAAATGGATGGATGCAGTATTTTCTTACCCACCCTGCGTACTGTGAGCTGCGAATTTTCCTGATGTGGGATCATTAAAGTCTATCTTATTTTATAGGAGTAAATCTTGCAATTTTGGACAACTATTTTGAATGGACGACCAAAGATTTAAGAATGTTTCGGCCCCCTTGAAGTCGTGGTTAAGTCGCCCGGTTTGTGGCGTTGGTAAGGTGTGATTTCGAGGGGGATCCGGTCTTGTTGATCTGGTGAATTTGTACCGTCACTCGAACCACCATTGACGCCATATTTCGCTCACAATTGTCAACCTTCGCCTGGCACATCCCCAAATCACCAGGTCCCTTATAAGAAGCAGATGGCTGCTTGACGGCATGTGATTCATCTGCTCTCTCTACTCCGGAGCAGAATCATCATTATGTCTGCATTCCTGCTAATCCTATCAACTGTGCAAACAAGGCCAGGAAAGACTCAAGACTTTAAAATTATAATTACACCTGTGTGCTCACATGTCCGATGTAATTCGACGAGCCGAAAATGCCAGAAAAACCTGACATGATTTCTGGATCTGCCCTCGTGCTGGCACACTTGACTCTCCGCCTGCAGCAATAGGTGTCCTCACTTTCTCCTTCCCTGCTGTTCCCTTTATCACTTTCTTCCTGTCTCGATCTGTGAGTCTTTTTCCAGCTTATTTGGCCGTATTGTTTATTCCTGTTGTTCACTTTCGGGTCACGGCGTTCCCGGACTGCAGACACCGATATCTTACATTAGATATTATAATTGACCCGATAAGCGAGAAACACAGTATATGCATGTCATAATATTTATTTCTTCTTCATATCTGAGTTATTGTTTATCCTACATCTAACCAAACCATTTCCCCTTTCTCTGTTTTTTCCTTCAGAGTGCTGATGTCACTGTGTCGTCCTTGGGGAAACAATCTCGTACCACTCGGAGATCTTGCTCCTTTCGTGACGACAAAATCGCATCGAGGGAGCAGCAGGATTGGACACGCCCCCCCTGAAGCACTTTGACAGAGACTTGATGGAAAACTTAAAAAAAATTTTTCCTTTGCTTTCATCTTGTTGGTTCGCGGAAACCAACGGGGATGTGTGCCAAATGACACTCTTGAAAAGCCATTTGCTGCTCTCATTCCTTGAGTGAAAGTCAATCAGAGAAGGGTACAAAAAAAAACAGAGATTTTCAAGAGAAAAAACTCAAATCATTAAGAGTATAAAGGTGTATGAAAAGAAAACAAGTAGAGATATATATCAGCTCAAAAAGTGCCTCACTTTCAGATTGTAGCCATTTTACAAAGAACTTCAACTAACAGAAATGTTGGGTTATTTTTTTTTTGTGCTTGATTTGATGTAGTTACAACAAAAAACAGCGCAGTATAAGATTTAGATAAAGTAGGTAGCACTGGTGTTGAGCTTTTGCTGTGTTCATGTCATCTGGGACTTTATGACTTACATAGTTGGTCATGTGAGGGTTAAAAATGACTGTATATGACAAAAGTAGCCATAAAATCTGAGTTTATTTACTTGAAACCTGATTCCAGAAAAGTTGGAATGCTGTAAATCAATCCATCTAGCCATCTAACCAGGTTTAGTAATGTGTTCTAGCTCCTTCTGGCGCTCCCAGGCCGGATGGGGCATGCCCGTACCACCTCCAAAGGAAGAGGCCTTCCCAGCTGTAAATAAAAATAAAAGAGTGCAATGATTTGCACATACGTTTCGACTTACAAGGTAAAAAAATGTCTGTAGATTCTATGGTGCAAAACTGCCAAACCACGACAGTAAAAGACTGTAAACTCTGCAATGAAATATGACTGTGTTTTACCCTGTACAGTTAAAAAGTCATATCTGATATCCTTTATTTGTACATCATTTTAAGGGAATTCATACAGAATAAAGTAGTATTTTATATGAGAGACTGTGAATTATACAGTAAAATACTGTAATATTAAGTGGCATATTTTACGGTCTTTTGCTGTCAAAATCTACAGACATTTTAAGATATGGACTAAAATGCCAACTTTAAACTTGAAATCAGCAGTACTAATATTATTTAACCATAATATTAGAAAGAATTATACCATATTTATTACGGTAAAATTCTGGCAACCACAGCTGTCAGTTTTTTCTTTTGAATACAGTACAAAGATGTTTGTTTTCCAAACTTTTTGGATTGTACGTTGTTTGCAGTCCAAGTCAGACATAAAAAGTAAAAGTAACATTCATAATTTGGACGTTGACATGAATATTTACAAGTCGTAAACAAGACTAAATCTGACATGACATGAATGCAGCATTTTTGCCAACACTGATAATGATAATGGTACTAGCACTCAGCTGGCCTTCCTGTCTACTGTGAGAAATATTAGCATAGCTGCTGTTAGCATTCTGCTCATTTAAGACTTTTAGGCTTTTATTCTGTCGATCCTGTTTTTGTTTCCTCTCTTTCTTCTTTTTAACAGAGCCATACACCTAAAGTATTAAACACACAGGCTTGAAAACAAAAGGCACTTGTAGCAGGGGAAACTGTACTGTAGCTAGCATAGTTAGCTAAAGTCGGCTAGGTCAGATTAAGATATTAGCATCGTCCCAGGATGTGAATTCACCATCCTGCTGACTACAGCTCAGGATGAGACCCCTGATATAGAGCCAAGAAATCCCATTAGTGCTGTTAGCTCCAGACACTTAATCCCCATCGTCTCAGGATGCTAAATAACATACGGTACATACAGTAGAGGATAGACACCCTATCAATAGCCATGCTAATGCTAGCTTTGTAGCGGTCAGGACACTGCTTTTAGCACCAGAAAGGGGGTCGGTTCTTATTTCAATTCTGTCAGTACGAGCTAAAAAAAAGCTAATTTGTTCTCAGTTATTTTCTACGTTAAGGTACCAAACATTTTAAGGACGATTTTACACCTTTTAAACTGGTTGAATTGAAAGTGCTTTGACCCTTAATCCTTCTTTAAGACTTTCTTCTTTGTCTTTTCGCTTGGCTCTTACTTTAATCTCCGCTATGCATCAGCACTTAAGTGCCTGTCTGTCCTTTATATATTTGTCTGTCTCTCTGCCCCGTCTTAGCAGCTAGCACTAATAGGGCTACCCTAGCTGAATATATCAAGTCTATTTTTGTGTCTATTTTTGTCTCTTTTGGCTGTACAGTTCTCATAAGATAACTTCTTTATGTTCGTTTGGTGTAAAAATGATCTATCAGATGACTTGACTGACAGCCATAAGCCCTAATCGGAGGAGTTTTGGACTGTTTCTCTTTGCCGGTAATGGAGGACTTAATTGTCGCAGGGCCATCAGTGCCAAAACACAACAACAACATCAACAACAACAAAAAAAAAAAAAAGACTAAGCTCCGACAGCACCTCATGAAGCAACCTTCAGCTCTCAAGTCTGGACGTATTGCTTTGTTTTTGTTTTAAAAATGTAACCTTTTGTTTTTCCACCGTTGTCTTCTTTTGCAGCAGGAGAGGGGAGGTGGGGGAGTTGTGACATATCTCGCCTCGCAGTCTCCTTATGACGTGACTCTTGGAGATAAAGGTCATCGCGAAGACTTGCGTACGCTTTAACCTTGAATCTTTTGCCTACGACTTTGACCAGAGGATTAAAAACAAAATGCACGAGGAGGAAGGTAAATGCCACCGCGGAGGGGACGGGAAAAAAAAAAAAAAAAAAGTCTAAACACGTGCATCTATGTAGCTTCAAATTGTACTCATGTGTTTTTCTGCCTGGGAAGTTCATGAACTTTTTCCCTTCTGGTCACGTGACTGTCGGAGGGGGCCTCGAGCATAACAATGCAGCTTTATTATGAGCAGATTGGGATCTGTGGTTGGAATTGTGCTCTAATGGCAGTTGCTAATGCAGAAGTGGGAAAAAAAACAAAAAAAAAAAACAATTGGACTTCGAACCAGATTCAGCGCACGAATCTGTGCTTTCATGCAGACCTACAGGCAAACACATGATGATAAGTGGAAATGGTTTTTTTTTTTTGTTTCTTTTTGGAGATGTTCTCAGCAGTTTTTCTGAAAATGCTTTGAAGGTACTAGCGCACAAACAGACTTGCTTTCAATCCTGATAAGCAAACATTATCATCCTGCCATTTTAGAGCCCTCTTTGAGCTCTGAGCATCTTTGTTCCTTTTTACTTCGTCAAACTGCCTGCAGTCTGGAAAACCTTTTCCACCGACTGCCCGTGACGAAGTGCTCGACGGTCACAGCCACACATGAATGAAAGCTCAGACGACGGGTTCAAGAGTTTAGGTGGCTGTATGACTTCATTCATTTTAGCTGTTTAGTTTAAGGATGTGCAGGAAAGTTCTGCTGCTGTTCTAAACTGTTTTATCTCTTCCTCCTGTTCCCCTAAGGGATGGTACTGAATGGTAACGTTGTGAGATTTTTGCCATTGATGTAGACCGTTTTACTTCTGTTGCTTGAGAAAAAAAAAATGACTAAAAGGATAAAAAAAAGGTCAAACAAGAAAATGATTTGTGGTTTCTTTTTGTTTCCTGTGAGTGGCGTGACGTTAAAAAACAACAGAGCTGCTGCTCTTATAGGGGGAAGAAGAAGAAGAAGGAGAAGAAGAGCGGAAGACGCTACGATTTACAGGCTGAGACAAGTGTGAACATCTGCATGAAATGCCACAGACGCGAGGCGGGCGGGCTCATGCCCCTCACACACACTCCACTCGCCGTCTTTGACTCACACTTACACTTACACACACACACACACACACACACACTCGTAAAAGGCTGCGACCACAGCGCAGATGTCACACTGCAGTGTGGAAAGCAGCTCGATTGTTATCCGCGGAGCCTTTTTAGTCAGTCACATTCCCCACCACTCCCATTGATAAGATCGTTTGCACTTCAAGTTGGCGGGTTTCCAGTGGAGTTAATCACTCGTCTTACTGGTAATTTGACCACCATGGTGTCTGCCGGGTGAGCTTGCTCTCTCTCCCTCTCACCCCAGATTTAATTAAATAAGCTTTTTTAGGCCTTTTTCTGCTCTTATTGTTAACATGTATGAGATCTTGTATCATCCTCGTCCACAGATGGCCAAGTAACCCAACCTAGACACCACAGGAATTAATAGAAATGAGGCCTGCACCTGCAGATCCTTTCACTTCCCTCATTGAGTAAAATTAAGGTTAGCGTGGACGATAAAAAGCCTGAGGCCTAACTGAAACCTACACTCTTTACGGCTCATGTTGACTCAACTTTTATTCACTTGCATCTTAAACAAAGTGAGACTTCAGATTAGCTTTCCCAGAGCTCCTGATTCAGTGGCTAACTTTGAGTATTATTAGCAAGAATGGTAGTTTTTCTCTAGAAAGTCGAAGTTTTGATGAATGAAAGTCGAGTTCCCACAGTTTAAGCTTTAACCCTGCGTCAGAAAAACCCAAATCTGACCCCTCATACCCGTCACGGTTGTGTGGACAAACTCAGCAAGTCGGAAATGTAAAAGCTGCATCAGGACAAGGAGAGAATGGGTACAGCTGCCATCTGGTTGTCGTGGCGACAGGCAGCGACAATGCCCGCCTCGTCTGTGGTGGCAACATCTCCGGTCAAGACGAGAGAGTGAAAGAGCAGCAGGAGGAGGAGGAGGAGGTGGTGCTGGATGAGAGCCAAGGGAAGAGGACACTGAGTTCAGTTGCATAGAGGTGCGCTGGGGCTGGATCGAGGCCAACAGGTGGACCTGTTGTGTCTGAGTCGGAGGTTTGGGTTGGAGCTGTATCATCTCCTCAGTGTGAGTGTGTGAAACTGTATATCCTAACTGTATTCCAGCTCAGTATAAACACACCTACATGCACCTATTGGCACAACAGCAGCAGCAGCAGCAGCAACAGAAACAAACTCAATAACCTCACTTGTTTACACACTGCAGGGTGGATACGGGAATACTTACATAGTCTCATGTGAATTAATGCAATACAAAAAAAAAAACTCAGCTCTTTGATAACAGGGCAAACTCCATCTGCTGATGAAAATCGTGTGATATGCTGGAAAGCTCCAGAACTGCTACAGAGAATGAGCTTTGAACCCTCACCCTTAAAGGCACAAGAATATGTTTATTTTAGCAGGCTTTCCTCAAAATACAAGTGTTTCTCTTGTAAAATATTAAACACTTGTACCTCTTCAGGCCTCTAAATTAATCTGAGGAAGAAAAATCCTCCTGTTGAGCTGCTCATGTCCACACACGAGTATAAACATTTCCCCCAGGATATTGTTAAGCCGAGGTGTGTAGGCCTGATTTTGTCTTATGATGAGTTTAGCAACAGTCACACTTATAAATTAAATATATGACATTAGTGGTGTGAACTAAACAGATAGCAACTATATACAAGACTCTCCCCCTGCTGTCCAAGATAAAGTCGTGGTGTGGCTCAGTTCAGGTGCTTCCATTAATACTTATATGTAGTACACTGTGTACTTCCTGCCGTAGTGCACAGTAGTATTATCTTAATTTGTATATGGCTGTTGTGTACGTACCGGAAATGATGATCACGATATTTTACCGCCTTTTCTTCTTTGCCGAACTGCAACTGTGCAGAGCATTAGCACCAACATTTGACTGCCAAAATATAAATATAAAACATACGTACAACTTACCTTTATATATTGCCGTATTCACGACAACTGCTTCAGCTCAGGCAAGTTTTTCAGCCTCGTCTTTTTGTACGCGCCCTAAGTGGAAGTGGTCTACCTCAGCATAACTCATGATGATGAGGCGTCACGAGTAATTATTGCTTCATTTTGAGGGGCCAAAAATGTAGAAAACCACAGATGACCTGCAGAAAGGTGACAGCAGAAATACTTGTGGCAATGCATGAGACAAAGTTCATGAAAATGCAGTGTTTAATAACTGTTAAGACTCTAAGACCGGTGAAAACAAACCATGTGAAAAGAACCGGTATAAAGGGGTGATATAAATGTCCACTCAGATGTATGTCTTGGCCTCTTTGACAGCGCTGAGAGTGCTATTTTTATGCCGTTTACATCAGTCCAATCGGTACAGTCCATACTGCTACATATTGGCAACAATACAGGAAGTCTTCCTGTCTTTATGACTTCCTCCACGGCGCGGACCACAGGAAGCTCGCTGGATGTAGGACACGGAAATAGCTTTTGCTCCCATAGCAGATGTGGGAATGTTAATGCAGGCGCTATTCCATGCTGCTAAATTGCTTCCTTCCCGTCATTCACATGAATTCAAGTATAAAGTGAAGGTTATTGTGGGGTAAGATAGAGAAAGTGTACATTATGATGTGAGATATGTGTAGGTTCAGATTTGTGTTTTCCCCTGGCAGGTTGCCATGATACAGGTGTTTTAGCTTAGGTAAATCTACTGTATGTCGACTGAGCCAATAAAGCCCAGGATTATGGTCTGTACACTGTAAGATTCCTCTGCTAATCCTCCCAACTTTGCCCCCTTTTCCAGTCCCTCCATATAGGTTTTAGGGCAAAGTTAAACACTGCAGACTCAATAAAGTTCGTTTACACACACGGTCACGGTCAAGCCAAGTGGATCCGATGGCCGAGTCCATCCACCATCCACCGCGTGGCATGTGAGGCAATCTGATCCACAGATGCCACAGCCGATGAAACCATTTTCTAATGTATTTCCAGCTCTCTCTTTTCCTCTTCACCGCCCCCTCTTTCACATAGTGTACTTAGCCAAACAAAAAGCCTTTCTCTGTCTTTCCCTCCCCTCGTCTTCCTCCCCCATCAGCTATAACGCTCACACTCTCTCCCCCTCTCTCTCTCTCTCCTCTTCTCGCCTCATCTGAGAATGTTTGCCATGATTGTGGATTTGTCTCTATTACAGGCTGCATACGAAATTAGCTCTGTCACTCTGAAGCTGCTGGCGGGTCTGAGAAAAAAGGGAGGTTGAAACCTGTAAAAAAAAAAAAAAAAAAAAAGTGCCACATGGAGTGAGTGAGCGAGGGAAAATGAGAAGGAGGAGGAGGTAGGGAGTTGAGGAGGGCGTTTTGGGGGAGTGGTGGTGGAGGGACTGTGAGGCCTCTGTGCTTTATTTTCCTTGAAAGCTCCCTGAAAACCGCAGACACATGGTACAGAATTCCCCTCACAGTAGGAGAAGGGGGGGGGGATCAGCTTTGCAAGAGAACACCACACTGTCTGTGATAAACACACACACACACAGGGAATATTATAGGCGAGTACACACACTTGGAAAAAGGAAGAGAGTGTGTGAACCAGACGCACAAACACTCAGCTTACACAAAAGGCAGCAGAGAAAGAGAGGGGAACTTTGAAGGAGCCGGCAGGCCAACGCCTTGACATGCGTAAAAAACACCATATCACCTCAAATACCTCTCGGCCCTATGGGAAAGTGGACGGTCACACTTTCCACGGTTATTGGTATGGTGGTGGCGGTGGTGGTGGTTGTGGTGGTGGTGGTGGTGAGGGGCGTTAATCCAATGTATAATGTGTTTAACTTTGACTGGCAGGTCCTTCAAACCCTCCCACTCTCTCCTCACCGTGGGGCCCCTTTGAGCTTGCAGATTGAGGGCAGAACTGGTATTTAGGTGGAGCTGGCTGACTGGGAAAAAGTGAAGGGTCAGGTGGTGTGAATGGATCTGTCAGAGCCTGTGATGTGGGCTCGGTTGGTTTGATTGATAAGGGTGCAGGCAAAAACATCAATTTGGCTCTTAATTGGAAGCCTCTATGAATATTCTGCACGTTTACGTCATCCTAAACTTGTTCTGTGAATCCCTTTTGCTAGTAGCCCAACAGGACACCACATGGGAACTACAACATCCAGGCCTTGAGGTCACATGTGGGATAATAAAATGGATGAGTAACGCCATCTAGTGGAACATCTCCTCCTCCTGTAAACACACACAATAGGTATAATTCAGTTGACACTAAAAGTAAAGATTATAGCAGCATGATTCATGTGATTACAGCTAACAAACAAATTCCTCCAGCAGCTTGAGTTTCCTTTATGGCCTCTATGTATCAATAGGAACAAACCACATAATGACTTTCTTCAGTTACTCTTTGTGTTCTTATTAATGGCTTGGCAAAGTCACAAAAAGACTTTCTCACCAACAAAAAAAAAAAAGGGGAAGAACAAGTTTTTCCATCCCATCGTGTGTTAACCCAGAGACCAGCATGCTGAAACCCTCCATGTAAGCTCGAAAGAGGAGACGGAAAATCTGTGTCAGCACGCTGAATAGCCGCTGCCTTCCTGGAAAATGAGGACACAAGGAATGGGAATACAATCAATTTAAAAAAAGCCTCAAGTATGACCTTCCTTCGTTTTTTTTACCCCCCAATCTTCATACTTCAGATTACATTATGCAAATCTTCTGCCAAATGAGGCAAAAGTTATGCTCAGAAATCCATGTTTGACCTATACTGATTTTCCTCTCATCATAAGATTTCTCCTACGGGAAGAGAGAGTCACGATGTAATTTAATAAAAGTGCAGCGTTACCAGACATGATTTGCAGTATGTAGTATTTTTAAATAGACCAGCATTTTTTTTCTTGTAAATGTGCCAGAGAAGTGGTTTTTACCACAATGAATGAAACAGTAGGAATCCCAGAAATCACAGCAAAGCCAACAAACGTTTATTATTACAAATAAGTGTGTGATCTGATAATGATTGGGATTATTTTCATGATTAATTAATGTGCTTACTTAACTGTAAAGCATAAAATAACGGGACCCGTCCATCCACGACATCTTCAGATGTCTTGTTTTGTCCCACAAACAGTCAAAAATTCAGTTATACGGAGTTTGTTTCTCACATTTAAGAAGAAGGCGTGTTTGGTATTTTGGAAGTAATAGTTGCTGTTTAATTTTTTGTTGATCAAATAATTGTTTCGCTCTAATAAACTCAGGATTGTTAACTATGACAGCCCTGCATTAACAGTTGGCCAACATTTCAAAGCTATTGTAACTGTAATAATAATTTTTATTTATATATCATCATATGTACAGCTGTTCTTGCTATTGTGTCTACAGTTTGATGTTTTGGTTGAATATCTTTCTTGTAAGATGACAAGACCACTCCCCTTATTGTTGTTAAACATGAAGCTAGCATGTGCAGCCAATTAGCTTAGCATAAGTTAGCAGAAAGAATTTAAATGGTAAACGGCTTGATTTATTGTCTCCAAAGGTCAGCCGCCAAGTACTTGCTCATGGTGGGAACTGTCTCTGTAATTAATATTATAAAGAGTACAGTCTAGACCTGCTCTGTATGGAAAGTGTCAAGAGAAAATGTAATTGAAAGTAAATAAATTGAATCCACCTGCTAGCACCTCTAAAACATTATATCTCATTTGCTTCATTTAAACAAAGCAGAATAGTAAAAAATCTTTTACCAGTTGGTTATATGGCTCTCTCCAAAGTCAACAAATCTGCTTACCAGCAGCTCTACAGCAAACTGATTTAATTCGTACAAAAACAGAAGTTAAAAAATGTTTTTCTGGCCTTTTCTTGGCTAGGAGGTGCTACTTACTGGTCCCAAAATGTCAAACTACTCCTGTGAACGGATTACAACCAAGACTGAGAATTATTTATTAACAAGTGTTTCCATTTCTTTTCACAGAAATGGGCGAGATTCATAAAAATATCCATTAATTCAGTCACTTAGCTGTTGTTGTGCTTTTCCAACTTTTATTGGACTTGTTCCAACCACATCACAAGTTTCATTTGTCAGCATGGGTCAGTTTCATTGACTTGAACGACATGTTCCCAGTTGATATCCGTAGATAATCTAGCTCCAACAAATCATCACTACCTCCCTGACTTTTTGTTGTATCAGCTGAGAAAACATCTGACACATTAAACCCCCCACTTCCACTTCCTTCACCGTCCAGGAATAAATCTGATGCTTTCAAGTCAACTCCTTGAACACTACTGAAATCTTCTCCCTCATCTTCAGGACTTTTGCTCGTGTTGTATCTGCTCTGCACAGCGTTCTCAAAGGTCAAATAACCCACCCCTTCTTCTTGCTCGGTTGCAGCTGTAGCGTTTGGAAAATAATCCTTATCAGCCGGTGTGATTGGTGTCTGGGTTGTAACTCTGACACCCGTGAATGAAGCACTTCCAAGAATATCAGCGTAGGTGACAGCTTTGACTCTGGCAGGCCTCTTGGGCAGCCTGACGATGGCTACATTTTTTGTGTAATTGGAGGTCGATTCATTGAACTTTTCTCCATTAGTGTGTTTTCCTTTCACACGTTTGCCTCTCACCATGCTGCTGGTGGAAAGTCTGAACAAGCTCGCCTTCTGTTCAACAGGTTTGGTTTTGTTGGGTGGTCTTGGTTCAACTTTGAGGTCGCCTGCTGATCTGAGATAAGCCGAGGAGATTGTGTGACTTGCAGATGCTTTACTTGGATTTTGTTCTTTGTACATCCACTGTGTTCTGTTAGTAGCATTTCCAGTCCTCTTTTGAACAGGTTGAAATCCCAGAGTATAGATTTTGCGGTTCTTTTTATATTCGTCAGATGTAAATCTGGTGGCTGCTTCAGTGCTTCCTGCTGTTTTTAAAAGGGGTTTAAGGTCTTCACTGCTTAGTTCATTTACATTGCTGCGACTTGGCTCTGTTTTATTGTACCACCTGTGAATCCTGCTGCTTTTTGGTTGCCAGCTTCTGAGTTTAAAACCTTCAAAACCCTGCTGGACTCTGGCAGATATGTTTGGTTCACTAACTAAAGGTTTGGCTCCCTCGAGTGGTCGAGTGCCAAATCCTTTGAGACCGTATATTCTCCTGTAGATTCTGAACGGTCTGCGAGCTGGTTTGCTGTCCATGCTGGCATCACTTTCAGGTAGCAGAGGCCGGACTTCCTTAAATCCCGTTGTGGACGGCCTTGGCGTAATCATAGTTTGGGTGACATCTACAGTGGCAGGAGAAGGTGAGGAATAATCTGTGGGTGTTCTCTCAAGTTTTGCTGGTGTGGAGGATGCTTCTCTCTGGCCAAAGCTATATTTTGGTGACAAAGAAGGGTATACATTTGCAATTTTAAACTTTCCTTTGTCAAAGCTGTATCGCCGGGAGTTGGTTTTTTCGTTAGAGCCAGTGGTGGAGGGAAAGGATGGCTCCTCTACAGCTTTCCACGTAGGATTTTTAAATCCTCTGAAGCCGTAGATGCTTTTTGTGGTTCGTCCAGGTTTGTAAGCATGCATTGATCCTCTTGTGGTTGTATTAACAAGGCTATTTACTACAGATTTCTCACTGCCAGTGGCAAAGCTACCCTGGAAATCTGCATGAGGTGTAGGGACAAAACTTTCCATGGTGTTGTCTGTCCCTGGAGCAGGAGTTTCTGCTGTTGTGCGGTGATATTTGGTATCTGTCTTTGCACCATACTGGGCCACCTTAGCGTTATGATACAGTGGATTGGCATTATCAGAGAAACGTTGCACTTCCTTGGTTGGCTCTTTTCTCTGTGATTGTTGAACATTTGAAGAAAACCTGCTGTAAACTTTGGAGAGTTTGTGTGGTGTTGTGGAAAAAGCGCCGATTCCATCATCAGGGACTGTGTTAACTGTGTCATGTCCACCAGAGGAGACCTGGGAGTCCTTGAACAGATACGACTGGACCTCTTTCCGTCTTGGTATCTCACTGTTACTCACCGAGTCCAACCCGTGGGAGAAATCTGTGATGGATGGTGTCAGTTTTCTTGAGCTTGGATTGTTTTTAATAGCAGAGGCGTCTGGGCTGACACTGATTGATGGTGCATGGGGGGCAGTTTGACTTGTGAAGCCGAGAAATTTGCTTGATTGAATCCCACTAGATGTACTCGATGGCCCGGGCGCAGCGAGCTCATTTATCTCTTTATAGCCGCTGTAATGCCCTCTTGAAGTCGGCAGTGGAGTACTCCAATGTCTACCCATCTGGGATGAAAAAAGAGAAGAGTCAGAGGGTTGCCAAACAGCTTCATCTTCAGCCACCTTTGGGGAGACATTTCTCAGAGTGTTTTCTTGGTTGTAGGGTTTCTGAGCATCTTTGAGGCCCAAAACATGTGAAGGACTGGAGCTCTGATAAATAGGGCCAACAGCTTCTTTGTAAGATGATTTTCTAATGATCACTGGGTATGGCTCATAGGGACTTCCACTTTGGGAAACTTTATGAGAGGGAGGGTGATCATTTACTCTCGACTGCTGTCTCTCAAAGCTGCTTGCTGGCCTTACTCCACTCTGTATCGTCATTCCTGCTTGGGGCAGTCTGTTATCTGGGATGTTTTGATGGTAACTAAAGCTACGTCCTGTAAACTGCAGAGGGTTTGATTGATGGTTAATGATTGACAGCGGTTCTCTATAATTCTCGCTGGTCTCAGTTTCCATATTAGTCCCTGTTTGGAGTCCAGTTTCAGTTGATAAGAGACCAGCGTAGAGGGAATGAAGTTGTTGTGGCGTGTACAGTCGTCTCAGGACTTTGTGCTTCACTTCAGTGTCCACGGAGGTTGTTATGGGACTTTCTAAAGGTGGAAAAGAAGGGGGACATAAGAATTTATTTAATATTTATGTGACACTATAAAAACACCAGAATAAAAATGCCTCAGGCTTATCTTTGGTACACCCATTTGATATTTTAAGCACATTTTATACCCTCGTTTAAGTTAAATATAACCTGAAATTACTGCCTCAAGATCAAATACATTTCCAGATTTGTTTGCATAAGTTGCTATAAATCATTTTTGTCACGTTGCCAAGAGAAAGCTGAATCCTCGTTTGCCAAAACGTGCCTGAGAAAACATCTTTCCTGCTTTTGTTTAAACAATAAGTTGCCTCTTTAAGGAAACAAATATGTCAGCATCCATCTAACCCAATCAGCCAACACATCCCTCATGACATTTTTCAGAGAGCCATTAAAATGAGCATTAGCTCAGTGAAAACTGCAGACGTTGCGATATCGGCCAGGCAGATACTGGCCTGTTTGCCCTCACCTCTTGCAGCATCTGAACACATGATAAACGACATGACAGCTGCACAGACCAGCACAAAGAGTCTGCAGAGACACACACACACACACACACACACACACACACACACACACACACACACACACACACACAAAAAAAAAAGACACACTCACTGGAGTATTGTATTTATGGGAATCATAATACTGTCAATCAAAAATAATCACCAACCCTTTTTTAAATTTTATGACTACATGTGCAAAAAGCCTGTAAAATGTGATATTTACCTCGAGTTTTCTAACATGATGGACAGCTTCCTCCCAAGTTTGTATGGTTATCAAAAAAATAGACCATAAAAATAAGTTGTTGTAGTGCTGTCAGTCCATGTGTTTTACTTGTCAAACAATTGAGTCATCCAGCTTTGACGCTCTGCTGCTGGTTGTGAGTCTGATTTGAGACAATGCTGTTCACCTGGCTTCGAGTAAGCCACTTCCTGTCTGCCAAAGGTGGTTTTCCTAATTTAGCTCATTTAATGCAGAACACATTATAATTTCTTTACATGTTTGATCTTGGGGTGACTGTGGCTCAGGAGGTAGAGTGGGTTATCCACTAATCAGATGATCTCAATTCCCAGGTGTTCCAGTCTTAAGTATTGTTGAGCAAGATACTGATCCCTGCATGAATGATTAGCTCCCAAAAACTGAGCAGTCACCTTGCCATTGGTGTGTGAATACATGAGTGAAAGAGATATGTTGAAAAGTGGTATACACACAGTTTTGCCTTGAATGCAAGGATACTTTTGTGCCCTCTTTGAAGGTCTGCTTTTAGTTTGCCTTAGACTTGATGCAATGTGTTATTTTGACTGTGTTTATGCACACACACACACACACAGCTAAGCCATTGTTTTGGGGGGGATTTTTTGTTAAATAACACACACATGGACTCACTCAAACTCTCATCCAAAATTCAACATGCAGCCACAGGAAGCTTCAAAGTGAATTTAAACCAAAGCTCCTTTATTATTATTTTTTTCTTAAATATGTAGCAAATATATCAAAATAAATACAATCATAAAAAGAATAAATATACATTTGTGCATTTATAGGCTTTAAATGAGCCACTTTGGCAAGTGTCATTTGACCATGTCAGCTACATTGTGGTCACTTTAATCATGGATGAAGGTATCATCAGCATCGTCAAGTCCATGTTGTGTTTGAGGACCGTTGGGAATAAATATCACATTGTCCAGGGTATATGAAGCTGCAGACTCCGTTTAAAACATGTAGCAGGACATCAAGGCGAGGTTTCTGATGTCATCACTGGTCATACAGTCTGTTAAAGGACAAACAACAGGACATATTAGGACAAAAATAGTTATATTTGGGCACTAAAAGTTAAAAAATTACACATAAAAACTTGATTTTGACAACAAAATGTAACATAAATGGTGATTTTATTAAATATAACACAATTTATTGATCCAAAACTGTATCACTAAGTTAGTTGTGGCCTTTTCTGACAACTGAATAGCCTTAAATACAAACTTATAATAATAATAATCTACCAAATTGTTAATTTTAAGCACTGTTTTGTCTAATGACATGACAAATAAAAAAAATAGCTTTCCCATGAACCACAATCCGCACTCTACTTACTTTCTCCGCCCCTCTGCCGTGAGCCCTTCCCGCTGATCTTCCGCCAAACTTTCCTCCAGGACCGCCGGAGCCTCCCACCTCTGGACCCGGCGAGCGAGTCGCTCTCCTCGGCTTGAGTCTCCGGACGCGCCTCCTCCTCCTCCTCGTTGTCGCCACAGCCGTCTTGAACTTGGCCGTCCTCTGTTTCTTCGGGGTCGTCCTCGGTGTCCTCTTGGTCGAGGACTCCCGCGGCTAGTAGCCTCTCCAGGACGCACTCATCCACCCTCAGCTCGGCTCTCATCTTCCCCTCTCCGTTGATGGATGTGGTGTGTCGGCACAGCGGGCACATGATTGATCTGTCCGCTCCTTGACATGCCTCCTCGGGTCCCAGGGGTCGTGAGAGGGCCAGCAGGCAGCTCTCACAGAAGCTGTGTTTGCACTGGAGCTCCCGGGGACACCGCCGACCTGTGTTATAGGTCCGGTAACAAATTCCGCACTCAAACTCTGAATACATCCTGTTTGTGATGTGTGGAGAAGTCCTCACTGAATTATCTCCACGGTTTAAATAAAGTGACGAGGTGAGCTGCCCAGATTTATAATCTACATCAGGGTGTGAGTAAGTGTGGGAGGAGACACGCGTAGTAGAATGAAGCCAAATAAACAAAACCTATGAGTCACTGCCATACATGATGTAATGGAACCTGAAGGGACTGGGACTTGCGTACACACCCTCTTCCTATCTGTCATAGCTCCTTTCATGGTGATATCCGCTGAAAACTTGGCCAGATATCACCAGATCTCTCTGTGTGTGTGAGTGTGTATGAGTTGTACAGACCTTTGTCCTTTTTCTTTTTTTTGGAGGCCTTCCTGCTTTTGCAGCCAGCACTGAACTTACTGTAAATGTTTAGTCATGCAAAACACAACTTTAAAACCTGAATGATTGTAAAACAAATGCTTTTTTCCCTGTCTAAGACACCTTTAACTTGAATCATTAGCAAGATCAGGCACATTTATACATGATATTTAAAGCAACTTTTCTACCATAAAACAACTGATTGTAAAGGCAATTCTGAGATTTCTTTCAAAATACATTAAATATGTTGGAAAATAGTTGCTGAAAACATGTGAAAAGACTTTGAACGATATATTACTGAAATGTGGAGTTAGAGGTTGAAACAGTTTTTCACCGGTTTTCAGTCTAGGATTTTGTGGGCGGTCCTTAAAGGGTGGCTCAATGACACGCTGAGGTCACCCTGAGCATACCCCTGCACCCCTAGCAGAGAGATGGAGATTAATTCATGTCGCTCAGAGTGTTTCAAAGTTAGTCATGTCATTTTCTGAACTCATCTGACACGTTTCAGTCGCACATTCAGTGGCAGAGATGAAAAGACCGAAGAGAACGTTGACAGAGGAAACCAAGAAGACAAAATGAGAGAGTAACCAAGCAAGAAGCTACCAGACAAAAGGAACTCTGGGACTGACCTTTAGTCGTTGGCGTTAGCTTCGTGAAATAAAAGGGTGAAAGACAGATGACTAAGCTGGGCTTCTTGATGCTGGACTAGTAAGTAATATTAGCTGGCTGCTATGTCTTGTGTTGTTGGCCTTGTTAACAAAGTTGTCATGCACTAGCTTTCTAAGTTATATAATCATAACAAATACACCTGTACAGCTATTCTTATTTACAACAGTGGTACAGCTCTCTGAAACTGGGGGGCGCTAAATTGCAAAAATACCAGTTTCTACGCAATGTTGCTTTAAGTTTAACAGTTTTATGAGATCAACATTAATACCTCTGTTAGTGTTTTCCATTTACTTTAAGGTTACATGTAAAATATAAATGACTAGAACTGTATGAATAAATGTATGGCTTGTTTCACTGAGTCTTAACTGCTGACCACAGGCCTTCTTCACAGAAGATATTTCGACTTGTCACAGTAGAAAGAGCATGTAAAATGAAAGTATACTGGCTCACTGTGATGAATACGAGAGAACAGAACCATTGTTTAGTGACCTCTGTACTTTTCCTGCTTTCACAAATCATAGTGTCTGCTGTGAAAAAAGCAGTTAGGGATTAACGCCATTGCTAAAGATTCACCACCTCAATTGTCCTTTACTGTACTGCTGGCGGGGGGAATCCAGCTGGCAGCCATCATAAACCAGCTTCTTTCACTTTTATTTCTATCAGCAGTTGTCATCTTGGGAAAAAACATTAAATGTCAACTTTAAGGATGGGTTCAAGTTTGTTCAAGTCCATCTTTAAACGATGCTGACATGCCCGTACTGCACAGAACAGTTTTGGCTGCTGTAATTGCTTCTCCTGTCTATACAGGCCATTTGAAGTGATGGGGGGGCAAAATCCACGATCACTGCTCCAAGCAAAAATGCATTCTGGATGCAGGTCCGGTGTGTAAAATGTAGGTGTTATGGAATTTTCTATCCTTAGGTTACACGAGGTCACGTGTGGGCCTTGAGGTCCTCAGCAGTATTAATTGTTTGGCTTTGATTGGGAACAGGAGCTGCCAGTCTATCTCAACACTGTGGTGGCCAGGGTCGAAGAGACCTATTGCTGCCTTCATAGACATAATAGATAGCTGGCTGTTGACGTTCCAATCTGCGTAAACAGACAGACATCAGTGTCTCCAGACTAGAATATGTTGACAACAACACCTCCATGGGTAAAGACATTCTCTTTGGCTAATTCTGGGCGTATAGTATTATAGTGTTATCTGTAGGGGTTTAAAGTCTGACCACCAGGATGAGTTGGGCAGAATGTGAGACCGACTCAGGCACTTCTGATGTACTTTGAGAGTGTCTCTAATTCTCCTTGGCCAAGTGTCAATAAATATTACAGCATAAGACATCAGAGGCTCCTGAACACTTTCTTCCCTCCTGACCTCACCATTGACCTTTGACTTCAGCAATTTCTCCACTACAGTAGGGAGCTCTATTTACAGAATATGTAAATCATTTGCATAGCTATGTTTTTCTAAACCATAGGCCATTCATGTTTTATTTGCATTTCACTGCCACCATAGTGGTGCCCATAGAAGGAGGTGAGGCAAGGATGTTGCAATTAGCAACTACACTGCTAGATGTCATTAAATCCTAGACACTGGTCCTTTAAGTTTTAGTGTTTTAAATATAGATTTCGTTCTTTGTACCACAGTGGTTTTAGACCACCGGGAAGAGGAAGTTTTTAGGCGTGGGATGAGGGGGAATGCTGACGGGGAGCGGAGTTAGTGTCATGCCAGAACTGGAGCTGGCCTTCTCTCCGAAGATGTGGTTAAAAATGAAGAACAACGGTGAACCTACCCTTTAAAAGCTCCGTTTACTGCTTCGGAAATAGAAAAACACAAAAACTTGGATTTGGAAACTTTTGATGGGTCAGATGTGTGTGCAATGTGGAAATCACTGTTGTGGTGGAAACTCCCTATTAATCAGG
Organism: Sciaenops ocellatus; assembly: GCA_033000465.1. Lineage (NCBI taxonomy): Eukaryota > Metazoa > Chordata > Actinopteri > Sciaenidae > Sciaenops > Sciaenops ocellatus. The sequence goes on along the minus strand of CP136875.1, from coordinate 9,663,314 downwards.
TTAGAATCTTTTAGTGAAATTCAACTGAACAACTTTTTTTGTTTAGTTTGGTCCGAATGATATTCAAACAAACAATTACGCTGAAAATAGCACAGTAGGCATCTAACATGTTTGAACAGGACAAGCTGGTTACAGGGAAACCTTTCATTCAGGGTGTTACAGGTAATGTAGTACAGGTTACGTGACTTAGTTTAGCTGACTCACATATTTACACTTCATAGGAACATCACCCATGCTGTTCTGTTCTTGCAACTCACTTACTTTTTATAACTGATTCAGAATTTAAACATGCTGACGTGACTATTTTCAGCCTGAAGACGAAGTGTTTTTTTTTTTTTTTTATAGTATCCACTTAGACAACCGACTTTGAATGTAGAAAATTGTAAGGATGTTAATAATTACACCCTAATCCACAAGTTGCCATTTAAAAACTTCTACATGCTGACTGCGTGGAAGCATAATAACATAATATGTGAGTAGAGTAGAGTAAGTTGGGATCAAGAGACTCCAATCTGTCATTTTCTGTCTTGTGTGTCCTGGTTACCTTCACATCACCAAGGGTTTAATTACTGCTGAGCAAACCACAGAGATGCCTCATGGGGGGGACGAGACGGGAGAGACGAGGTCGAGTAAAATCAGGTGAGACGGAGCGAAAACAGGAGGTTGCCAGCGAGCCAAGCTCAGACACGTAGCAGCAGAATATTGAGATAGAGACTTGAGTGGTTAATGTGCACAGAGAAGAGGGGAGGAAGACACCCTGCCAAGATGAGATCTGTACCAACATGAGTATGAACTGTGGGAGGGGAAGTACCTGGGTCGGAGGTGGGCATCAAAGTGTGCTCTAATCAAAGGAGTGTGTGGTGGGTAAGTGGCTTTCTTATCTGCTTCCTATCTAACTGTGGATCGCTGACAGTTTCTGTATAATCTCACTGAACCTAGTAGCCTTCAAAAATACAAGGGAGCTCATTTATTTATACAGAGCAGCCATTCAGTATTTCCATTTCGTGGTCTGTTTGTCATTACATGTGATTTTGGATCAAATCAAAATGCTTATTGTTGGTGTAATCTATATTTTAAACCTTATTTTTTGCTCCAGTTCTATGAATGTGTAGATTTTATGAGAAAAGGTTTCAGGCTATGCGTTGCCACGCACCGATTCAAATGAGATCCCATCTGCTAAGCAACAATACCCCCCCTTGAGTGAACTTGGGTTGCCTTGTAGTTGTCCCATGTGAGCAATACACAGGGACAAAAAAAGTGCAAGCAAATCTAATGCTTTGTTTTATAAATCATAGATTTAATACCAAGTGCCAAGAGAAAATTTGGAGTGTAACTGGATAAAAGAAAAAATATGCTTTGACTTCTTACCAAGAGTTAGACAAGAAGATTGATATCCCTCTCATGTCTATCCATTCAGTATGAAGCTGGAGCCAGTAGGGAGAAACAGTTAGCTCTGTCCAAACGTAAACATTTTACCTTCGGAGAGACCCAAACTGTTTCTCCTGTTTCCAGTCTTTATGCTAAGCTAAGCTAAGCTAAGCTAACTGGCTGCTGGCTCCAGCTAAGCTATGTGGCTGCAGGGTGTAGCAGCGGAAATACATGAAATTGGTATCAATCTCATTTAACTCTTGACAAGAGAGGAAAAATAAGTATTTCCCAAAATGTCAAACTATTCCTTCAGCTGAACGTTTTATTTGACCCTTCAACATTTTTATGGTTGCAAAATCTTTGGCTACCAGGATCAACAGTTTACATTTATTCAAAGGCCTTGGGCTTATTTCAGATATACCTTGGGTAACTCCAATATTTCAGTATCACACTCAAAATATAATGGCCAAAATCAAAGAAGCAGAAGCCAAGATATTCTTACTTTTAGTCTCAGGTATAGGTTTTCCTATCAAAACATTGGCTCCTACATTTCCAATGATACAATACTGTGTTTTGTCAGACCCTCCCTGTCCAGTATATGCTCAAGTCTTTTCAGACTACATGCCGTCAGTTTGTAACGCAAGCTTCTTGAGGTCTAAGCCGAGATAACCCCCATGTCATCGTCCAAAGAAAGCTCCTCCAGAGTTGTTTTCACAGACTGACTCTAAAATCAGTGGAGTGGCCCTTTAAATAAAATCTGAGTGGAGAAAAATGGACGTGCTTACACGCACATATGCAGAAAGTATCATTACAGTGACTTATTACTTCCTTTCACAGCCTTTTTATTTATTTTTTTGCTTTGCTCGTTACTTATTTCTTAACTTCCTGGACGTGGTGCAGATGATTGTGCAGAGCAGCACACACCACATGGACTCTGGGTGATTGTGAGTCGGTGGGGGTAATGGTTTAGACGTTGAATGAGTGGTTAAATGGATGAATGCTATGACTCACAGGCTGAGGAATCTGTTCATAAAAGAAGGAACAAAGCAGCAGGAGAGCAGCAGACTGTAGCATTTAAAACCTCTGCAGTTTTTTCAGTCTTACGGAAGTAGACTTGAAGTTATTTTCTCTTCACAGATTTTACCTCCTTCTGTTAAATATTCATCCACAAGTTACATCTTGCCATCACTGAGCTCCCAAGCCAACTCCATCCAACCCCAACCCCCTACCATGACAGGGGATGTTGTCCCAGCTCCCCAGCAGGGGGACCCAGCTGCTGCAACACCCAGTCCTGGCACCACCCCTGGAGAACCCATGGATGTAGAATGTCCCATCTGCTACCAGGAGTACAACCAGTACAACAAATGCCCCCGGATGCTAGAGTGCCTCCATGTTTTTTGCACAGAGTGCCTCCAGAGGATCCAGCTCTGCCCCTGCGAACCCGCTGACCCCCGCAGCCCATCAGCCATCCCATGCCCCCTCTGCCGCCACCTCACCCCTCTGGAGGCTGGTGATGCCCTCTCCTTGCCCTGCAACTCCCGCATCCTGGCCAGGCTGCCCCCCGTGGCCTTCCGCCTGCCTGTGACCATGTCGACCCACCTGGCCAGGGTCACCCAGAGAGTGGTGCTCTCCCTGGAAGGCGACAGCAGGGACACCCGCTTCATCATCCTGCCCACCGTCAGCCTGCGGGTGCAGCAGATGCACCCGGACAGGTTGTACGGCACGGCGCCAGGCCTGGTGGGGGAAGAGGAAGTCATACAGCAGAGCAGGAAAACGCTGTTCTGTGTGCAGCTGCTGGCTGTCATCTTCTGGGTGCTGTTTGTGATCACCTGCGTGGTCGGGGTGGTGTTTGGGCCACATTTCCTGAAGAGGAAACTCTAACAGAAGGCAGGGTTTATCTTCTTTTTAAAGCAGGTGTAGTTATTTATATAAAGTCATGATAGAAGCTACAGGAAAGCTCTGAAAAAATGATTTTAGTTATATTTTTATGAGTATATTTTTGATTTTTCAGTGTCGTTATGGGACTGATTCTCCTTTAATTTCTAGAATACCACCACTCACACCATTCCTTCCTCACTGTACTGCATATTTGTAACTCTTTAATTAATGATAGACTGATGAAGAGTTCCCTCTAGTGGTTCATCCTGAAATGAAAGGACTGGATTAAAAACTAAATGTGCTTTCTTCTCCAAGGTTTTCTCTTCCTGTCTGTTTGATAATGTTATTATTACAGCTGATGACCGTCCTGCCAATTCATAAACAGAATTAAGCTGGCCTACATAACACGTTAAACCGTGTCACAGGTGTGTACATTTAGAATACTCTGTGCTCCTGGATATATATTTAATTTAATAACTGTTCACTTACCTCCAGAAGTCCTCAATGGCAGTAAAACAATGCCGTCTTATGTGGATAACAGTGTTTGGCATAATTTTGGATAATTGGATAATTTATTAACTTTAATGATGCAAAAGTGATTTGCTAATGTGTTTCCTTCTCTGTGTACTTTCTTTATTAACTGTATGAATCTCTTTTGTGTTTGTAAATGGCGACCGATTGATCTATTTATCCCTGTTTATGAGTTAAAGTGGCCCACAATCTGATAACTTGAGCTAACCATAATACATCTGATTCAGTGTAGAGCTAATAAGATTGGAGGTACTGATAAAATGTACAACTGTAGCTGAAATTAAATGACAAATACAGAGGGGGGAATTTAAAAAAATGTGTGTACCCTTGGTCTTGCGGCTAAGGGGGGCCTTAGTTATTTGTGAATATGCACCATGTAAATATTGCTAACCAAGACAGGACTCGTCTATTTCAAGTACTTAAAGTACTGCAAATCAACTAAACAAGAACTAAACAAAACAATCAACACAGAGCCTTTGGGACCTCTAAGAGTCTGGGACCCGAGTAATACTTTTACCTGTCAGCTCAATTGAAGTACTTTTTACTTCATTACATTTGCCTGAAAACTGTTGTTACACGTTTTAAAGATTTTAATGAAGTATGATGCATTATTTGAGTTTATTATCATTTGAGGCTGAATAGTTGAATAGTTTAGTGAATAAAAAATATAACATTAATACATTTTATTTATCCATTTAGTGATTTAATTAACGATTATGACTGTTTTCTCCCTTCTCTCCTCTCCTGCACATTCCTTTGCTCATACTTGTGAATACACGACACATTTTCATATACATAAACGTACAAACATGAAATATTTATATGTTGTTCTCCCACTAAATAATTATTAATCTGCATCAAATTCAAATCATAACCTCCTTTTGTTATGTTTTACTGTGTTGGTTATTGCTTGTATATTTTCTCACACCTATGTCTGTTTAATTTGTTTGCTGTGTTGTACTAGGTCCCACTGCACTAATAACATTTCATATGCTGTTTGTTTGTTTTCATTACATCAATGTGACAGAAAAACTTTATTTTACTTCTAATAAATACGATTTGAAAAGCAGCGCACAGAGTATTTTTTCTCATGATAATTTAAAGGACCAGAGTGTAGGATTCAGTGGCACCTTAGCATTGTAGTTACAGAGTGAAGCCATAATAATCAAATGAATATAATCAAAATGTTGAGGGGTGGTGTTTAATTTGTTCAACATGGGATATTGCATAGAAGAGGACCTATGGCATCTGTAAATATAAAAGGCTCATTCTATGGTAACAAAAACATAATGATTATACACTAATAAAAACATACTTATACTGCATATTATATTTAATTTCTGCCATATTCTAAGTTTTACACACTGGACCTTTAATCTCTCCACGCTAGTATTACCCAATGAATAAAGTCATGGGTAGAAAACAGGATTTAACTATATTCAATGTAGTTATATATGTACAATTACAAATATTACAAAAGGGGGACCTTTAGTCTTTTCACATCAGTATTACACAATAAATAAAAGCATATTCTAAATGTATTCCTCACTGAATTTTAAAAGAAGAGTCACAGAACAAAATAAAAACTAGCTGATGTATTAGCTGTTTATTGTTCATGTATAACATCCTACAAACACATGGTTGTTCAACATGGTGGACTGCATCTGTAAATAATATTTGTTTAATAATATAACATTCTAAGGTGACAAAAACATAATACTTCTTATTTTCAGGTGATTATACACTAATAAAAACATTCTTATATTACATTACATTATATTTTATTTCTGCCATATTATATAGAGCCCCGTAAATCTCAGAATCTTAGTAAATCTGGGTAGAAAACAGAATTTAACTATATTTTTAATGAAAAATATTACAAAAGGAGGACATTTAGTCTTTTCACATCAGTATTACCTCATAATAATAATAATAATAATAACAATAATAACAATAATAAATAAAAGCATATTTTAGAAGAGTAACAGAGAACAGAATAAAAACTAGCTGATGTATTAGCTGTTTATTGTTCATGTATAACATCCTACATCTTATGTCTAATATAATAAAAATGTTGAGGGGGGTGGAGGGCGGGTTGGGGGGGGGGGGGGGGGGGGGGGGGGAGTACGTACGTACGTACGTGATGGTGGTGTTGGTGTTGGTGGGGGTACGTGATTACGTCACACGCCGCGTTGGCTCGCAGAAAGTGGTGAAAAGTTTTCGGACCCCCTCCCCTGTATGTTTTTGTTGGGGGAAAAGTTGTTGGTAGTTGGGTCGTGTGAATGTAGCGTGTCCGTCGTTTTTCCGCCCCTCGGTAACACGGGGGAATGCGAGTTTTCTTAACTTTTCTCGGGACAAGTCGGGACAGCGAGCTCTCTTCGGAGCGGGCTTTACGCCGCCTTTCACGTCCTCTGGCTCGGACCGAAAAATCTCAGTGGCCATCATCGTTTCACCTCTGCCGTCTCTCGTTAGCCACCTAGCCTAGCTGGAGCTAACACTACCCAACAAAGTTAACGCTACCTCGCCTCTATAACTGTGTGTGTGTGTTTCTTGTGTTGTAAAGCAACCGTAGACATGGCGGAAACCAAAATAATTTATCACATCGACGAAGAGGAGACGCCGTATTTGGTGAAGATACCTATTGCTGCCGAAAATATCACTTTGCTGGATTTTAAACAGGTCCTGAACAAGCCAAACTACAAATTCTTCTTCAAGTCTATGGACCAGGACTTCGGGTGAGCTGCACTGATTTCTTCTTGTGGTGCTTTAAAAGATGCAAGATGAGCTAAATAATGTGACAAAAGTTTGTAAAACAACCTCACAGTGTGGCTTGTTTTCTGAGTATGCGTGTTAACGCTAAAAATGCTGGTTTAATTAAATATTTATTTATTTATTTATTTATTTAAAATTCATGCGAGTCAAAAGAGGCATGCGAGCCTATCTTGTGACCGGCTGTCGTATATTCGTCACACACATTTGGTGTACAGGGTTAATAAACCTGAATGAAGCCAAGGTCAACCTAATAACAAAGAGCCCTAATGAGCAGCGATGAATGTACAAGAGGATCTATAAATATTAAAAGGTATGTAGGCTCAGGAAACATCATCATTACAATGGGAGGCATTCCCTGTCCCTGCTGCTTTTTCTTCACCCTAATCCTCATCCCTCCCCTCCTTCCTCCCCTCCTTCAGTCCATCATCTTGTGAAATCCTCGCCTTTTCTTTCTTTCGGGACTGAAGCCAGGGTTTTGTCTCCCCTCTTTAACACTTTGGCCTGCCAGCCATCTTTTCATCCCCCCCCCTTGGCTTCCTCCTTCCTTTCCTCCTCCTTAAGAAAGAGCTGTCTGCTCTCCTCTATCAATTAATCTTTTTTTTTTTTCCTTCTTCTTCTTCTTTCTGTGTGTGGCTGCTGTGCATTTTCCTGCAGAGGAATGCATGTTTGTGGTTTATTCACCCAGTGAGACCCTTTAGGGCTTCTGTTAAATGCATTGTAGTTTTGGATGAGTGTTAAGACTTGTTTTTTCCCCTCTTTGGACGATGGCACCATCGGAGTCAGCGCCAACGCCGGGATGAGATGGCTTTTCATTAGGCCTTTGACAGAGCTGGCAGGCTCAGAGATAACCCCTCTGATGCAGATCATTTGAATATTAATAGCAGCGACATCAATAACTGACGCGTAGAGAGGTTCGTTTGAGAAAATCTGTGGTGAGTGCCCTTAAAAATACAGACGGGGAGTCGAGTAGTTGAACTCATTAGTTGAGCAAACAGTCAGCGAGCCCACAAAAATGTGTTCATCGCCATTTTGATCATTTAAACCATTTGTCAATTTCCCCAAACGAGGTGCTTTTCATCGTTTTATATCACTACAAATCACGCTTGGTCAAACCGTGTAAGCGCAGCAGGAATCGGTTATTCACCAGAAGAGACTAAATAATGAAAATAATCATCTGCAGCCCTAACAGGGGCATCTCGGGAGCTCGTATTGAGTATCATTAAGTAAACGTTTAACCAAAATTCTTGTGTAAATGGATTCAATTGAGTGTGTTTGCACAGAAATAATCTACATTCAGTGCTGCAACTCATGATTATTTTCATTCCAGATTAATCTATCCGAGTAATCATTTGGTCTGAGAAAAAGTCCAACGTGACGTCTTCAGATTTCTTGTTTTGTTCAACCAGAAGTTCAGAACTTAAGATTAAAATGATACGAAACACAGAAAAGCAGAAAACCCTCACAGTTGAGAAGCTTTAACCAATTTTCGCTGACTTACACTGACTCAGCCATCAAAATAATGACATTTTCTGTTGTCTGACGAATTGATTAATCCACAAGTTGTTTAATTCCAATATTGTTTCAGTGTAAAGCCATTGTCTACCACATTTATATCAATGAAGGTAGGCTAAATTTACAATGCACTGCAATACAGTTAAACAGCACCACAAACTACAGCCACAAACCGAACATTTCAACCTTCATGAAAGTCGACTTTAGCGCTGTACCTGACTTTTGTCTGTCAAATCAGATTTGTTGGGTCAGTACGGTTCGACTGTTGGTTCCTTTTACCTCGTATAGACTATCTGACCGTGAGAAAATACATTGGCTTGACGTTCAGTGATGATTTTGAGTCAAATGAGTTGTGTGAACATATTTTTGAGCATTTAAAAGTCTATAAAAGACGGCTTTTACTCTCTCTTCAAAGTTCTTTTCAACTTTCACTAAGGTACTTGTCAACTTGTCGGTATTTAGCTTCAGATGGAGTTTACCACCCACTTTGGGCTCCGAGAAGACCGGATGCAGGATTTGAATTGCGCCCAACATTTACTGTATGGATTTGTTTGAATAATGAGACATGTGACATGTGTTTCTGCTCAAATCAAGCTCTTATGTATTGTATTTTATTTGATTTTAATCATTAAAAACAATGTGTTCAAGGAGCTCATTGCATTGTGCTATGAAGCCACATTTAACTCCTACATCACGGCTCTCATCATGGCCGACATCACTCATATATTGAATGGCCTTCTTCGTCTTCTGACGTGAAAATGGAGACAATAAATGAGTGCGTTCTCCTAGCTTAGTTATAAAATCTCAGCGCATCACTGAGCGCATCTCCTGCCGGGATGCGAACAGCGCCGTCGGCGCCAGGAGCCAATCACAGCGGACGGCATCATTGTAGGTTGGTTCAAAAGTGGTTTAGCTGACTTCACCGACAGTCACCACCTGGAGCAGCCGACACACTTGAGTGCGGCGTCACTTCAGAGTTAGATTTGTGGTTTGTGGTAATTTTGAGAAGTCTGATGCGCTGTTCATGCAGCGAAAAACTAAAGTGCACTGATTTGACTGACAAAATGTTGAGCGGACCCGGTGTCTTCTCAACAGATGAGACAACTGTGAGTACACTCATGGTCTCCTTTAATTATTTTGACCTGACTAATCTTCCCACAAGTGACATTTCCAAGCTTGTGCTCAAACTAAGAGCTTGTCCCCATGTAACTGGACAATGTTTTTCCAAAGGCAAAAGGTCCACATCTCTGAAGAGCCGTCCACGCCAAGTCTCAGCAGAGCGAGGAAAGTCTTTCAAAGAGAGTATGGCAGAAAAATACCCAGTTCTTAACTTAAATTGTGCAGCCTGGCTTCACACTCTCTCATTTGAATATCTCCAACTGAGTTCAGATGAAAAAATTTCAAACATAGCTCTGAGTCAGCTGTCCAATCAAAGCAGGGACGTTTTTTTCCCCCCTCTCTTCAACCCAGGAGAGGAGTGTGTAATAGTGTGTGTTTTCATTTGCCCTGGTACGAGGCCAGCTGTCGGCCAGAGCTGTGTGTGTGGCAGTGGGGGAGATCCACGGAGCTGAACAGGCCAGGGCCGGTGCTGGAAACCCGGGGCTGGACGGAGGCCATTTGCTGGGTTGTCTGGGGTGTCCGCGGCGAGAATAAAGGGGAGAGAAAGAGAGAAAGTGGAGTTGTGTTTGCTCAGAGTTATTAGATATTCTTCTGTGTGCATCTGCTGGTAAGCTGTATGAGTAAGATTAAGCCTTAGAGAGGAGATGCTGTGTTGGATTTGAGGAATTCACTGGTAGCAAGGGGCTGGAAAAAAGGGAAGTACGGGTGAAAAACTTCAGGTTGTATTAAATCCAACAGGACTCTGCATATTTTAGACTTGTTTGTGCATTATTCAGGCATTTTAGAGTGTGTGTGAAATAACTCTCGACTGTGGTCACTTGTTTGTTTGGAGGGGCCGAGGAATGAAGACAATTACTCTCTCGAGAAGAATGTGGCATCTGTTTCTCGCAGCGTGTGGCTGGGCGGACATCGAATAAATCCGGCCGAGGAAAAAGTTCATTTGTTAACTAACACCGTGTCAGCCACATGCACGGCCCTCCAGAGCTTTGCTCTTCCTGCAACATTTCCCCCACCAGTGCCCACAACAATCTGGCCGTATGCTCGACACTCAGCCACAAAACCAGCTCTCAACAGCTGCTTACGAAAGCCCAGTGGAGCCTGACCAAGTCTCACACACGAGAGGAGGCACACTGGCAGATGAAGCCGGAAAAAGAAAACATTTTGAAGCAGTCAAGTGTCCTCTGTGTAGCACTCATGCCCAGCCTCTGTCCCGGTAAACTACTGTAATAACGTAGTGGGAGGCTGCTGGGGGGGGATGTTAGCCAGACGGATGTGTTGCCTTTAAGCAGCTTTGGTCGTGTGGACACTGGCCTCTTAACTTAGAGGTTATTGTTGTTATGTGTATTGGATTTTCATGCATCTTTAGTCGGCCAGCTTGTGTAATTTGCAGTAAACACTCTGTGTGTTTTAGCTTATTGCTGCGACAGAAGAATGGCGTCTGTCACTTCCCGGAGGAAACACATTAAGGCTGTTTGCTCTTTTCTTTGATATCAGCTTCATAGCTTCATGGCTTGGGTGCTTTTTTTTTTTTTGGTAATAATGTTAGACCAGAGTGTAATTATACTTTCACTACAAGTAGATTTTTTTTTTTGATGATAAAAATTGAAGCTGAATGAACGACTGGTTGCTTCTAATGGTCGGTTAAATCACTTACAACACTACAAGTCACATTGAAATAAGATGAACTAAATTAACTTCACAGAGGGAAATTGAAGGCATGATGGATTAAACACTTTGAAGTCAAAAAATGAAGAAGTTAATCCAAAAAAGATAAAATATGAAATGGAGAACACCACTGACAGTATAAAGAATGGATAGCATAAGCGTGACGTCAATCACAGGTTTATGAAGAGCCGTTTAGAAGCTCAAAATCTGTGGCACTGGTCGCCACCATGTTGGTAATACTGCCTTTTAAAAACTGGCAAAGACGGGGATAATCAGCAGACCTGAGGCAGGCTGCTCAAACAAGCTGCATGTAACGGCACATACCTGTCAAAGTTAATTATGCATAACTTTAAAGTGAGTGAGTTAAAAATAAATTCACCCCATGTGCAGTTGTCATGAACGGGGAAATTAGCTACAGAGACCAAAACAGTTTTTTGTACCAGGCTGTAAACATGTTTGTTTCTGCTGTGAAGTTGGACATTTTAACATGGGGACTTATGGAGACTGACTCGTTTTGTAGCCAGCCTCAAGTGGACGTTTGAGGAACTGCAGTTTTTGGCACTTCTGCATTGGCTTCACTTCACAGACACGGAGGTGGCCACTTGGAACACGATATAAATGTTGGTGACATCTCACTATGAGACCATATAAACTGGTCAGATGTCCAAAATGATGGCGCACATCAATATGGTGATATAAAATGACACATACTGTGGTAGAGGATTGTCTGTGGATTCACTTCCATGCTTTCTTAGGGTGTCAGTCCTTATGGTAATGGTTCGGTATTGGCTAAAAGGTGGATCAAAATCCGATCCCTTCATTTACTCTGCTGCTGTTTTGTCCATTTCAACCTGATAGTGTCTTCTTTACCAGAGCCGGGCTCGACAGTGCAACTTTTTGGTCACATGCCACTAAAACTGTATGAATGTATTTGTTGACTGACACATGGATGCTAACAAATCTCTTTCTCATTAGCAAAGCTCGGTGTGCAAAAAACAGGTAGCAGCTTCTAAGTTTTAGCTGGTACTTAAAATTACAAACATTGTCGGTGGCAGGTCATATCAGCTGTCACTAACTATTGTTTTCTGGTTAAAGCGCTTTCTTCAGTCGGTGTCTGTACTCAGCCAAAGATCTTTTGTGCGGGTAGAACAATGATAGTATAAAGAATGGACGGCGTATCCGTGACGTCACCCACAGGTTTCCAAAGAGCTGTTTTGAAGCTCAGAGTATGGTAGCTTTGGCTGCCACCATGTTGGCAGTCCTGCCTTTTATGCCTCCCGGCTAATCTAAAAATCAGCTAAGACGTGGCCCGAATAAAACCTGGGTGTTCAAACAATCCATCTGTAATGGCATCCACCTGTCAATCAAAACGGCCACAATCTTATGGATAACTTTAAGCCTTAATATAACTTGAACAGGTGAGTTGTATAAAAATTCACCCTCAGTACAGTTGTCATGAACGGGGAAATTAGTTATAGAGACCAAAACTGTTTTTTGTACCAGGCTGTAAACATGTTTATTTCTGCTGTGAAGTTGGACATTTTAACATGGGGACTTATGGAGACTGACTCGTTCTGTAGCCAGCCTCAAGTGGACGTTTGAGGAACTGCAGTTTTTGGCATTGGCTTCACTTCACAACTCGGGGTTGGGCTAGAACCTCTGATCTGTAACACCATTGATGTTTCTGTAGCTCCAACAATCAGACTCACAATTTCCTGGTTAAACTTTTATTCATATTAGATCAATATCACAAGAGTATACAGTTTTGAACCCAATTAGGGGGTTGTCAGAGTGTCTACACCTGTTTGAATGTGATGGACACACATTTAACATAACATTTAGGTGATTAGGTAAGTATTAGATATTCAGTATTAAAGGACTCTGTTTGGGCTCAGGGCCAAAAAAGCTGATGAAGACATCCCCACAAACCCCTGAAATCAAATAAGCTACATATTACTTGGCAGCTACCCTCCTAATGTCACTTCAACATGGCTTTCTAGTGAAATCAGTTTTACAGCTGTTGTGTTGACGTGACGTAAGCTAAAGTCTAGCCACAGACTGATCCATGAAACACATGGAAACACATGTTAAAGGAATATGGCAAACGAACAAGGACAGCTTGTCAAAACATATCTTGGGATCGTTTCAGAATTAAGCCTGGCGTGTGATTTAGTTCAGCCATGTTGTTGTCACAGCCTAATATATTTAACGTAATGTGCCGGCGATGTAAACAATTCAACCCCCCCCGCAGTTTAACTTTGTTCTTTATGACTACGCTGAAACCTCGGCGGTGCGTTCAGCCGTCATTCCTCCACCCGGCTGTACCAGATACCAACATACCATGCCATAATGTTATGAAGGGAGCACGATTTATACCTCCTGAACCTCACGTCTCTTTGTTTTTTCAGGGTGGTGAAAGAAGAGATTTCCGACGACAGTGCCAAGTTGCCATGTTTCAACGGGAGAGTGGTGTCATGGGTAAGAAATAATAAACCTGTTGCATATTGGTAATAAAAGTGAGGGTGGGAACTATCCAGACTTTACTGGTGACCATTGCTCTAAATCTATAAATGACCTCATTTCAATAATTTCCCGCTGAGGCTTCTGTGAAAATGTTAAGACTTAGCTTTTATCTCAAAAGTCAGCCAACATCACCAGCCAGAGGCTGTTTCTCAGAAACCACTTTTCCTTTTCGCGTGCGTTCCCACAGACCTCCCTCAGACTGATCCCGTCAAACGAGCAGAATAAAATGAAAGATGAAAATTTGAGTCATTGCCTCTGCAAAACTGTATATCATGTTGCAACATCATAGACGATTTTCTAGTTCAGGATTTGGTGCTTTTTGGTGGAGTGTATTGGTTGGAAAGAGCGAGAAACCTGAACCAGACTGACTGTCCAGCCAGGTTCAACAGGAGGAAACAGACTCACAAGATGTGAGAAAAAAAGATCTTGGAGCTCCAGCACAGTTTGAGTCTCTACAGCCAATAGCATGTAGTTAAGATAGACAGTTAAACTGTTCACCTTTGCATCTGCTAAATCGTTTTCCTGGTCCTTTTTTTTTTAGTTTCTGGATGTTTTTGTCACTTTTTATTTGTAATGTGTCAAGATAGTTTACAAAGGAAAACGGTAAAAGGTCAAGTAGAGTATACTGTCATAATATAAACATTATATTTAAGCCAAAAGCCCACTGGGACTCCGTCACGTTGAGGCTGCAACGCTGTTTTTAGTCTGCTCTCCCCGCGATTTCAATCCAGGAGCTTTTCAGAAACATTTAACCTGCCAGACTTTGTTAACTTGCTCAGATTTGGTCATTTTTCTGGTTCATGTACTTCTAAATATGTAAATATGCTACGTAGTTAGTTTCTCTTTTGGCTGTTTTATTGTGAAAATCGACCGGATTCTTTATGCAGTTTCTGACAGCTCGAGCTGCTCTGAGCAGATTGATGCGGGCTGATGGCGGCGTCCGTCGAAGATAGAACAGCCGCGTATTCTTCTTCTTCAGATTCGTGTCCGCGCGGAGGCCCATCCACTTCTGGGACACTTCTGAACTGGGCAGCGGCGCTTCTGGTGGGGTTTGAAACGTTGACTAGAACGGCCGCGATAAGCTCCGGTGGGCGCGGCGCACATGAAATGCATCGCATCTGTACCCGGTGGTATTTGGCTGTTAGAGTTATCCACTGGTTGTGTACTGCATGTTCGGGGTACCAGTTACATCCGAGCCTAACAATTTTTGTGTCTGGTCCGACAGTCAAATATTTTACACTCATATTAGTCTACCGTAAAATGGGCTTAGGAAAAGAAGTTCAAATGATGAAAAATATATTTCAACTCACACAAAGAAAACAGTCCATTCTGGTAAATCCCCAAAGTTCAGTCCGTATTTTCCTTTTCGGTAAATCAACAGCACAAACAATAACGGCTCAGATTTCTGGGCAGTTCAGTTGAACAGTTAAATATGGAAATAAACCGTTCAGTTCAGTTCAAAGTAACATGAACAAATGACTAAATAAATAAGCCAAACTAAACGTGCTTGTGAGGGAACAAAAATTACAACTTACAGTGTTTTCGTAGCAGATCTTATCACTATAGTTGCCCATCACAGATATTTCCCATTTTATAACCATCCTTTTTTTAGTTATTACATTTTTGCATGAAACCAGCAACAATATTCTTTACATTAAGAGTCCTAAAAAGGAGCAAAACAACTGGAAAGTAAAAGAAAATCTCGTCAATCTTCTTGTCAGTCTTGAGTTTTTATGCATAATATGAGAAGAAGCAAGTCCTTAAAGACTTCAGTCAGGACTGTGTTGCTGTGTAAGCCATTTGAAAGTCACCAAGTTGTTGTACTGGTGTCAAAACTCTGCAGATATGACAAACTCTGAACAAATGTGCACATTACAGTGAGCCGTTTTTCTCACAGGGACGGCAAATGTTTCTCTCATTGTATTAATCGACACTCAAGCTCGTGAGCTGCAAGCAGCACAGCTTGTTACCGGTTACAGTACAGCGACTCGCCAGGTCTGGTTTTTATACTTTCCGTTTTGTCTCGTAGAAGGTCCCGCTTGTTGCGCCGCACCCTGCAGGTTACATTTGAATAGAGACAAAACGTCAGGACGGGGGCCCAGATAAGCAGGTTTGAGGCCGAAGCATCTGTTAAGTGCATAAGAAACGAGGGGAGGCTTTAAAAGGAGGGAGGGGAGGGGGGGGGAACAAAGCTCGGAGACCAGAGGGACTGATATGTGATCTGCAGGCCAAGACGGATGGAGGGATCCCAGAAGACGAGTGTTTCATAGCCATTAGCGGGGAGGGAAGAGCAGGGAGTGACTCAGTAAAGAGGCTGAACGTCGGCCGGCCTGTGCAGGCTGATGGACTCCATTCGGCTGAAATATTTTGACGGGGAATGCAAAGCTCGCTTCTGAGCTCGGTTAAAGCACCAAAAGCTGCAGAAAAAATGCTCTGGTGTTGAAATTTGTACATTTTTAACATCTCCAGCATCAAAAAACGTTGTGTTTTCTCACATTTTAGCCAAATTTTTTTCAGTCACATTCCCTTCCTGTGTATGTTTTTATGGTTCAGGTAATCTGATGCTGCGTGGCATTCATCCTAATTGTTGGTGTGTGTGTGTGTGTGTGTGTGTGTGTGTGTGTGTGTGTGTGTGTGTGTGTGTGTGTGTGTGTGTGTGTGTGTGTGTGTGTGTGTGTGTGTGTGTGTGTGGGCACTTTTGTTGTATAATGAAGAGAGACGGGTTAAGTGTAGGATAGCATTTCAGTATGCCCCTGAGACGTCTACGTAAAAAGAGTACAGTGTTTGTGTGTCAAAGTAATTGACATCTTACCCGTTTTTCCTCCCTCCTCCTTTCATTCCTCTCGTTTTCTCACCCTCTCTTCTCGTTGCCCTCTCTCAATTTATACCGCTTGTTTCAAGCCAGTGTCTCTCCACTCCACATATTTTGTTTCCTTTTTTTACCTTTTACCTTCCTCTTTTCTTTTTTTCGAACAGTTGGTATCTTCAGACACTCCAGCAGCAGAGCCTCCGGTTGCAGTCGTCCCCCCTGTGGAAACGACGACCCAGCCTTCGCCTCCTCCTCCGCCCCTCCCACCCCCACCTGCAGAGAGGACAGGGGGCATCGGGGACTCCAGACCGCCCTCCTTCCAGTAAGCAAAGCACACACACACACACTCATTTGTTTTACAGTGCTCTACATTTACCCAAAGAGGGTCATCACGAGACCAAAAAACCTTCTCCAAAGCTGCACTTTGAAAATACACTTGTGCTTGTCCCGTAGCTGTAATGCCGATACTGTATCTTTTCCTGAATATCTCAAACACTCCCAGTATCGAGTTACAACAAGAATAGCAAGAATACTACGGCTCATTTGAACCTGATCTCAGCTGGGGCCGCCCTTGTTGTTAACATGACCAGTTCTGGGAGAGACATTTAACACACAGAAACTTGATTTTTAAAACCTTCTCACACAGAGTTTAAATACGTTTTTGACATTCAGTTATATTTATTTAAACTTAACAATATTGTGTCTATTAGTGTTTCATTAACCCCAGTTTGTCCAAGGCTTAAATAAGCTTTAGTTTTGACTTTTTAAATAATATTTTATGACATTTTCCAACATAAGTACAAACAACAGCACACCATGGCCATAAAAAAAGACACACACAGTTGACAGTGATGCAGCAAATACTTATTTGGAATAAAATATTAATAAACCTGCAATAATTGTTAGTTTATAAGGCAAACATGTTAGCAAATTGTTGCCTATTTACACTTTGAGGAGACACATGGCAACAATGTAGCAACATAGCATTAATTTGGAGCTCCTTTTAGCTCTGATTATATTACGAATGTCTCGTTCTTCAGATGCTAAACGTTTCACAATGTCCATGAGCTAGTTGCTGACTTGTTAAGAGCTGGGCAGGTATCGTATCGTGTGTTTATCAGAGCTTTTGCATTGAAGAGCATCAAACCACTAAAGCTGCAGGCTGTAAAACCAAAACAATGAGCCGAAAGAGGCTAAAAACTATATGTGATGGCGATAATTCACTGCCGGCTTGTCATTACAAACCAACACTTGTCATTTGATCCATCGTTAATATAAAAATAGTGATTATTGTGGCTTTTAATCATGTGAAACCACAAATAAATCCGTTTATTTAGAGGATATCTTTTCTTCATCCTTTAGTGTCCATGTTATCCTACTAAAGTATCAGGAAACCATTACTGTGATTTGAATCCGGCCTGTGGTGTCCAAAACAAACTTGAGTATCTATAATTTCAATAGCTTCTTACCACCGTTCTTAGCTCCTCGAGAAGTATGTTGTCTGGAGCTCTTCAAGTTTGGTTCAACAGAGGGTCAAAGAGAGTTCACAGCCGTCAGTGAAACCTCCCATTACGACTGCAGCGCTCTCTCATTCACTTCTTATGTTTGGACCTCGTCCTGTCCGTCTCTCTGTGGCTGCAGGAAGGTGGCTTGATGGTTTTTGAATCCAGTTTCAAATTAAGCAGTTTCTTTTTAACTTCACCGAATGTGTGGTTTGCAGCCCAGTCGGAGAATTAACCACGCTCGTTATTTCTTTCCATGCTGCATTTGGAGTGGGATCAACACCCTTGCTCACACTGGAAAATTAAATGTAATTCAAATTGTAGGTTCACTGAGTGTCTGATGAAGAAAAGTCTCTTTGCTTTCATCGTGAACCACAAGACTTTCTCTGTCTCCTTGTGTTTGCGTGAGTCTGCTGCCCTGTCTAACTCACCGGGGCATTTGCTTGTCGCAGCATGCAGCTGTGGATGTGATTGGTGGTCCTGTGGATTCTGCCTTCTTACTGCTTTGGATTTGTCGACACTTGATGATGACAAAAGTGATTTTGCTGTTAGCTAGAGCTGGACGGATACATCTGCAGATATTAGCTTATTGCAGATCTTAGTTTTGGGTTTTATGTTGGCAGGTAAGTAACAAGAAATCCAGGTTTGAGGTTGTAGTTACAGATTGCTGCACTGATTTCTAAGAACTATACCGATGATGTATATGATATATTGTTATGGTAGACTGCGAGTCAGGGTGCCAATTAGATCTGAGCCTAACAATTTTTGTATTGTGTTCATCAGGCGGTACATTTATTTTAGTCTACCATACACAGGATTTAGGAAAAAGAGCATAAACAGCTCTAGTGTGTGTGTGTGTGTGTGTGTGTGTGTGTGTGTGTGTGTGTGTGTGTGTGTGTGTGTGTGTGTGTGTGTGTCGTGTGTGTGTAAATCCCCCAAATTAAGTCTGTGTTTTGCGTGACGGTAAATCAACTGCACAAAATAAAAGAACAGCACAAATAACTTAATTCAACACCATTAAATAGGTAAATAAATAGTTCGGTCCAGTTCAAAGTGTGAAGAACTAAATGTGCTACACGTATTTTACCTGTCCGGTCTGGGTTTTACATCTCGTCAGTTAGCTCTTTGCAGCGAAAACAATAAATAAAAATCATAGATATATAATATAAGAGCTTAAACAAATTTAATTAATTTATAGGCTGATCATAAAACACAAATATTAGAGCTCCATTGTGTAAAATCTAGAGGGATTGATTGGCGGATTTTGTTTGAATATTCACAAGTATGTTTTGTGTAAAATTGCCCGAAAAAATCAGAATGAGCTTGTCATATCTACAGAGCGTTCTCTTCGAGGGAGTCTGCCATGTTCCTACAGTAGCCCAGAATGGACAAACCAAACATTAGTTTCTCATGTACGCTTGGAAAGGAGTGTTAATCCAGAACTGTATTCAGTCGGTTGCAATGTGAAACTTCACCGCTAGATGCCACTAAATCCCACAGACTGGTCCTTTAAATAACTTTTACATATGTCGTGTTACAGGGACCTTATCTCACTCTCACTCAAACAAATCTCCAAATGAAAAGGTGCTCCAGGTTAGACTAAAGGACAGCTTTTAGTGTGTCTGTGGCTGTGATAGTAGTTGGCAACTGTCTGTGTGCTGCTGTAAACTAACATGCGGCGCTGCATGTGTTTAAATTTAACCAGCTAACGATCTGATACGAGACTGCTTGGCACCATTCAAGCTGAAAACCAGCTGCTTCTGGTCACCGGCCAACTGATTGGTGTATCTCTTAACAGACTGCAAACATTTTCTAAATGTAACTTTGGGTTATTTTATTTATATTCCTCTTTGTATTACACTTATATAGAAGGCTGAGTTCTCATAGTAATGCTGCAGTCAGTCTGCTCTGTGGCTTCATTCATGCAAAAGATTAGAATTTAATATTTTTAGTGGATTTATTTGAGTCTTTGATAACACGAGAAAGAGGACATTAAATCACACAGATGATTTGATGATGATGACACAGAGGTAGTAAAGATACCACCAACAAACCGACTGACTAAATACTGTCATCATCGATGAAATCGCTGAGTTATAACAGATACACAGTAATCGTCAGGTGACGGGCCACTGACACATTTCATGCAACACTTCCTTCCTGTCCTGACACCGAGTAGCTTGATGTTTTCCAGTCGCCGTATGATGCCGTGTTGATACATGACAGACCAGCAGGTCTCCTGTCATCTGATCTTGTCTGTGAAGATTTAAGTGCGGCTGCGGGAGATAAAAGTTTCAGATGGTCTCTGGATACAGTGTGATGTGATCTCATATCAGGTCTTATTATCGTGTCAAGACCTGTATTGAAGTGACAAGTGTAGCTGTGATTTAATACGCTTTTTGTGTCATTTTATCCTGTGTGTTTTCATTTAGGCGTGTGTGCGGTAAGTTACAAAATAAAGTTAATAAAGTTCTTTGAATTCAGTTGGAAAAAATACTGAAGCTGCAATCAGACAGGATCAGGTTGTCCGTGGTGTGTGGGTGGGCTGCTGGGGGAAACAATCATGAAATAACTTTTTAGCTTTATCGAGGCTGGTGCTCCCTCACTCTCATTCACTGTCTGTGTCACTCCGTCACCGCTCGCACTCTCTTTCTCAAAATATCAGTCACAAACCAAAAGAAACTTCTTCGTGTCACTATTTTGCAGCGTATACTGTGAGCCAGACACAGATTTAGAAGCTGGTTACTTGAAATAAACAAAGCCAGAACACAACGGGTAGAGTATCAGAGTTTAGTCCATGAATCCACCTGGATAGCCTCAGTTTCACTCACATTTCAGGCTGACTGTGGAGAGGTTTGCCTAATCAAAGCGTCTGATTGGTTTAGCGTCTGATTTCTAAAAGTTAGCTCCGACTCAACTTCTCCGCCACAGGTTGCTTTGGTTTTTTGGCGGACACCTCTGCGGCCTGCACCCACTCAAATGAATAAAAATGTTCTTTGTCGGAGTGCCGGGTCTTAACTGAGGGCCTCCTAACACAGTCGGCTAAATGTGTTCATTAGAGTTTACAGTTTTATTCTGAAACTGTTGAGCTGCCAAATAACCAACGTGACTCCTGAAACTCTCGTGATTGAGGTTGTGGCGGTTAAATGCTTTAAAAGTCGACGAGGAGTAAAATAATTTGGTTCCTTTCAAGAGAAATCATCGTCCAAAGAAGAGGAATGTGTGGAACAAAAGAAAGCATTGATTTTCCCCCTAAACTGTCCATCGTGAGTCAGACAATTTTATAGGAATGCAGAGCTAAATCTGTGGAGAACTCTTTTAAGTTATAAAACATGTTTATAGGTTACTGTTGTGAATACCATATCTGGGGGAAAAACAGTCATGCGCATCTCTTTGGTAACATTTTTCATTAAACAGTCAAATCAAATGTTGAAAATCCGTCATGCTCTAATTCCAACTCTGCTTCTTCTCTTACAGTCCCAATGCTACAGGCAGCGTGGAGACCTTGGACGACCAGACTGAAACCGAGTCTGTAGTTTCCTTCAGGAGAGAGAGACCTCGGCACAGAGAGAGCATGGAGCAGCACGGTGAGAAAAAGCAGATGATTTTTTTTTTCCTTTATGACGATGTGCCATCAAGATTTGGCACGCGTCAAACATCCAAACAATGACAAGGTCGTGATATAATCAAAGAATGTCGAGAAGTGAGGAATGTTTGCGCGGACTTGAGCAAACATGAAAATTCAAGGCGAATATCTTCCCTCTTGTCTTTCCGGGCTTCTTCTGTGGTGGTCCCAGGGCCTCGTATGAACGGCCAGAGTCGACTGGAGCGCCACCTGGCAGGATATGAGAGCTCCAGCACAGTTATGAGCAGCGAGCTGGAAACCACCAGCTTCTGCGACTCTGAGGACGACGACACCATGAGCAGGTGAGAGACTGACGAAAGAGAGGAGGGTTGGCTGCGAAAGATCTTATGTATCCCACGGTGGTAACATTTCATCTTCAAAATAAAAAACATGACTGAACAGCTGAGAGCAGTTTCTGCTGTCACTTCTCCATTTAACTTCACAGTAATTTAACTTTTTGTTTTCTGTTATTTACACTTCATACTACTTTGTCTCCATGCATCCTTAAGCCAAAACCTAACTTTTTAGACAGATATCATTACATTTCATGTGTTCATGTATTGGCTGCAGTTCCTGCGGGAATTTTCGAGAATAATATAAGATAGACTTTATTGATCTCACACCGGGGAGATTAATTTGTTACAGAAAAATACTTGGACAAAAGGCTGAGTCCTTCCTGCAGCGACCTGGTTCTGACTCCGGCATGTGTCACCCCCCCCCACCTGTCTTCCTGCTTTCCTGTCCGTCTTCAGCTGTCCGCTCTCACAAGTTGAAAGCCGTCACCAGCGTGATGCGACGCTCTTGATACTCCCTCTGTAGGCTGGTTAGCAGCGTTAGCTCCTCCATCTTATTAGGGAGAGATCTTACATTCCCCATGTTAACAAAGGGCATGGTCTGCACCGTCTTTTCTGCTCCCAGCGCTTAGGTCGGGCTCTGCTGTTTTTACTGCGTCCAGTTTTCATATTAAAAGACTTTGTGCAGTGTTGTTTCTTTTTTCTCTCCTTATTCTTCTTAATTTCTTTTGATTGGGTATAGATATGGACTGGGATTGACATTTTGATTTGTCTGTAGTCTGTTTTGATTTTTCTAACTTAAAATTTAGAGGATGAATTATGACCTTTTCACAGATGGGTGTTTGTGAGTTTCAGATACAAAAGGGGACACACAAGCGACCCTATTAAAGGTTTGTGACGGCGTGTTTCTCTTCTGACCTTTCACCTCTTACTGACCCTTAAACTTGTAGGTTCAGCAGTGCAACAGAGCAGAGCACGGCCTCTAGGCTTCTTAAACGCCACCGCCGACGCAGGAAACAGCGCCCCCCACGTTTGGAGAGGGTACGTACTATTGAGATATTTTTATGATGTGGAGGATATGGAGAGGGAAAGTGTTTTTGTAAGCAAATCTTATGTTAGGTTTGTTTGTTTTCAACTCTAGGCCTCGTCCTTCAGCAGCGTGACAGACTCCACAATGTCCTTGAACATCATCACCGTCACTCTCAACATGGGTCTGTAAACTCCTGACGATTTCTCAGCTTTGAACCTCAGTGTCTCTTGGAAGTGCTTTGACAAATGTGTGCGGTAGTGTTGACATTATTCTGATCTCTCAACGACACAGAGAAGTACAACTTCTTGGGCATCAGCATTGTCGGCCAGAGCAACGAAAGAGGGGACGGAGGCATTTACATCGGCTCCATCATGAAGGGAGGAGCTGTGGCTGCAGACGGACGCATCGAACCCGGCGACATGCTGCTGCAGGTGAGTAAGAATAATCAGAAACTAAAGTGTTTTTATTTATATTTTAAATCGCCGTTAAGATGAACGTTCTTCTGAAGAAACACTTTGTTCTCTTCCAGCTGAGGCACAGCTCCAGTTGTGATTAAATCCATCTGTTTGTGTTTACACTTGTTTTTTCATTAAAACTTAATGAATATCAAAGAAACACCGGATTAGATGTTATTTCTTCTCTTTAAATGCAACAAATAAACTCACTTCTCATGCGTACGATTGCTATGAACCATTATTTTCTCGATTATGACAGAAAATTGATGTTTTTGTTCGACTAACACTCTGAAACCTAGAGATATTTCACCAGACAATAAAGCAGCACTGTTGTCTATTTTTTTTTATTTGTTGTCTACTGATCACTCGGCTAATCTTGTTGTGTTTCAAATCTTTTTCGTAGGTGAACGACATCAACTTTGAGAATATGAGTAACGACGATGCAGTGCGGGTACTGAGGGAAATTGTACACAAGCCAGGGTGAGTTTCTATTGCCTTATTGTAGATCATTTCAAGTTTTTCCTGCACACAAGTGGTTGATTATGATGATTTCTTCTTCGTTTGGTGTTTGTCAGGCCCATCATCCTCACAGTGGCTAAGTGCTGGGACCCTTCTCCTCAGGGCTACTTCACTCTGCCTCGCAGTAAGTAAAGGCTCGCCAGCTTCTCTCATCTTTACACCCTTGTTGATGAAACACTGACGTCGGAGGGGGTGCAGTATCAGTTTCCTAATCTCTTCTCCACCTGTGCAGATGAACCGATCCGACCCATTGACCCAGCAGCGTGGGTGAGCCACTCTGTGGCTATGACAGGGGCCTACCCTCCCTTCCCAGGCAGCTCCTCCCTCAGCACCATCACCTCCTCCTCCTCCGTCACCGAGACCGAACGTAAGAGCCTCCTCCAACATCTCCATCTCCTCTTTATTCTTTCATATCCGAACAATCCTCATAAAACTACGTCCTCTATCTTTAAACCTCGTCTAGTGTCTGTGTCAGTCAGATATTCAGCGCCTGCATAACGTTCATCATAGTGAAGTATCTTTTTCCTGTCAGTCTCCTTCCGTCTGTCTCTCATAACCACATTGGCGCAAGAATCATCTTTCACATCTGTCTTTCTGCCTGTGTCGCTGTCACTGTGCCGTGTGATAGATGATGTCTGCTCCTTTCCTGCCTTTGATCTCCTCCTCAACGTTACACTCCTTCAAGTTTTGACCCAGTTTGAATTTCACCCCTCAGTCACTCGTGCGTTTATCCTCGAATGTCTGCACTTCTTCCTCTTCAGCTCTCCTTAAATGCCCTTCTGTCTTCCTCCCAGGTTTTGATGACTTCAACTTATCACTGCACTCTGACATGGCATCGGTTGCCAAAGCCATGGCCTCACCAGAGTCGGGTCTGGAGGTCAGGGACCGCATGTGGCTTAAAATCACCATCCCCAACGCTTTCCTCGGTAAGACTACAAAGCTGAGAGACAAGACCAAAAAAAGAGTACATTAGTTTCATGAACTTTCTGTGCCTCAGAGGACTTTACAGGGCAGGCATTATGTTCTCAGAATTAAAACCGTGTGACTTGTGGGAGGGAAAAAAACCCTTAAGTACAAACTTGAGTGCCTGTTTTCATTGGAAACATCTGTTAAATTGGAATCACCTGCAGCTGAATCACAAGGAGTAATTGCGTAAACTACATGTTTGTCCATTTTGTGCTTTCTGAAATGAAAATGTAGTTTCGGTTTCAGCGTTTCATCATAATATAGTAAAACTTCTGCAGCTAAAAGGTCATCAGGCAGTCACGAAATTACACTTTTCCCCAGCAGTTAATACCACTTTGACGGCATTGTTTTGAGTACGTCAGAGGGAGGTGTTAATTCACATTAATAGCTATTTTTGAGGATGTAGTTTGCAGTGTCTTAAAGACGGTAATGCTGCTAAATCCCTGAATATAGCCTGGATAAACTTCACTCAGATGCTTTATTGTCACAACATAATTAAAGTATTTTGTTCCGGGAATGATGCACTAAACAGACACTCGCAGTGCAGGAATAATAAGCCTGGTCGAGCTACTTAAAGCGCAGCTTTCTTCATCAAGTCGTGCTCCAAATTATTCTTGTGATCCCAGATTTTTACAATTAACTCTGATTTGCACTGGGACGTCTTGAATGTGAAATATTTGTTGATCTCTGCAGTGTGTATTAATCTTCAAGACACGTTTTTAAACTCAATCTGCTGCCGTTTATTTATATATCCACATTTATTTTTATTTTTCTGTATTTTATGATGTATACTGAGCATCTTTGTCACAAAAATTCCATTGGGGTTGATAAACTTCTAATTCGTCTCATGTGTCACGCATCCACCCACAGGCTCAGACGTAGTGGAGTGGCTCTTCCACCACATCGAGGGATTCCAGGACCGCCGCGAAGCCAGAAAGTACGCCAGCAACCTGCTGAAGGCCGGCTTCATCCGACACACCGTCAACAAGATCACCTTCTCCGAACAGTGTTACTACGTCTTCGGAGATTTAAGCGACTGCGAGAACTGTGAGTAACTGGAAAAACATCGACATCAAAGACCGATTCGGATCAGTCTGCATGAATGTTGTGCTTAATCACATTTGCACACTTGCCTTTTGTGGACACGCTGGTGGTTGAAGGGGTCAAACATGTGACATTTTATTTATGGAAGGGTTTCTTTAATGTCCTGCCATCGGTAAACTTAGAGTCTGCAGAAAGCACTCGATAACAAGCAGAACAAAACAACAAACTGTCCACAAAGAAAGATAAAGATGCTTCTTTAATGAGTCTGATGTAGATCTGAGGAACATTTAGTATCTGCAGACAGAGCGTCATTTATTCGGCTTTTTCAGCCTTATCCCTGCAAACAATTGTTCATCTCCTCCCTCTTATCTCCCACCCAGACATGGCCAACCTGTCCCTGAATGACAATGACGGCTCCAGCGGGGCCTCAGACCAGGACACCTTGGCTCCCCTGCCTCTCCCCGGGGCCTCCCCGTGGCCCATGATGCACACCTTCCCCTATCAGCCCTACCCTACACATGCCTTCTCCAGCCAGCCACCTCCGTACCACGAGCTCACCAGCTACAGCTACGCCCCCGGCAGCACCGGCAGTCAGCACAGCGAAGGTGAGAACAGACACACGATCAGATGTTATAACAGACATGTTTGAGCTAACCGTGGCCACTCACACGTGGACTTGTTGTTAATCTCATGGGAAATTGTGTTTGTTAAAAGCTGCCAAAGAACATGTACATGTAATGAACAGTGATATTGGATTGTTTTTCAAATAACTGCTGAACTTATCGAGACATATAAAACAAGCTACGTGACATACGGTTGAGAAAAGCTCTGTTCCAGGCTGGACTCTTATTTATTAGCATAATTACAATGGTGATGGGATTTTTAATGAGGTTTTCTTACATGTGGAACAGAAAATAGAAGATGAGGTTTCACTTTGGCTCTCTAATATACTAAATTGCTCTATTGGGGGAGCTCCAACATCTGAAAATCAACTGCCAAAAGTTTTGCTTTCAGAAACTGCAGTTGAAGATGGTTTGTTTGTTTGTTTTAGCAGCATACAAGTTGTGGACAAACGCTAGATTAACTGGGTAGTTGCGTTAATATCTAACATCATCTTGTTCCTGCCTTCAGGGAGCCGGAGCAGTGGATCGACGAGAAGCGAGGGTGAACGACGCCGCAGCACTAAAGGACCCGGCAGCACCGTGGGTGGAGGAGAGAAATCCCCCTCCGGCGGCGGTGGAGAAGGTGGCGGGGCCGACTCGCGCTCCGGCAGCGGCAGCGAATCAGAATACTCCACCCGCAGCAGCCTGAGGCGTGGCCACGGTTCAGCCGCCCCCAGCGAGCACAGCCACGCCTCCTCCCAACGCTCACATCATCACCGCATGCCCCAGCCGCCCCACATGTCTCCCTACCCGCCGGGTATCCTGCCTTACAACCCCATGATGGTGATGATGGTACCCCAGCACGCGCACCCGGCCATGGCGACCGCTCACGCTCTTCCTCACACGCAGCAGATGCCCACAGGCCCCATGCACCCAGCTCTACCCCCACCGCCCTCTTCCACTCCAGGGGGACCTCCCGGTGCTCCACCCACCCGCGACCTGGGCTCCGTACCCCCAGAGCTGACTGCGTCACGGCAGTCGTTCCATCTGGCCATGGGGAACCCCAGCGAG
The DNA here is from genome assembly GCA_033000465.1 of Sciaenops ocellatus. Classification (NCBI taxonomy): domain Eukaryota; kingdom Metazoa; phylum Chordata; class Actinopteri; family Sciaenidae; genus Sciaenops; species Sciaenops ocellatus. The sequence goes on along the minus strand of CP136875.1, from coordinate 9,636,030 downwards.
TTCTTTGTGGATGTCATGTAGTTTTTCTGTCTGGGTGTTGAGTGACCATTCATGTGAAGTTAGTGTACGGTTCCCACTTGTTTTGACGAGGATCTGGTGGTAGCTTTTGGAGCTCACAAGGGGCCTATTGGATGCAGGGCTCTTGTTGCAAATTTGGTGATAACAGGGTTTAACATTGACAAAAGAATATGACAAATTAAAACACAGTTAATGTGGATATGGTCTGACTGTATGTCTACAAAGTTTCTCTCATCAGTTTTTCCTACTTTGTACTCAGTAGTGAACTCTCAGTGCAGTACTTAAACCTATCAGAGCTGCCCGGCACTCTGATCTCTACAATCCACATAACAGAAATGTAAAATTTTAGGAAGGGAGGCACGTTCCCAAACCAGCTACTGTCAGAGCTGTCCATCCAGGAAGCGCACAGACCACAGTTTAACACTAGAGGGTGCCAGGTACACTGTGTACTTGAAAAGGATACAATCCTGTATAAATATCTGGATGATCATGCCAGATTCGTTGGCAGCACAGGAGTATATCGAGTGCCTTACACTTTTTTTTAATTTTTATTTTATTTTTTTTTTAGAGACATTTTCACACTCCAGGTACATAAAATAACTCATCTTGTTCCAGCATTGTTTGACAATGAACGTATCTGTATATATCTACTACTCCTTTTTATGTAAATGCAACAATACAGAACAAGCAAGCTCTAATGTGAAAAGAAAATAGGTCCAAAAAATGTCAGGTGAACTTATGTTTAGTAATCACTGTCTAGGCCTAGTCGTCAGAAAAAACTCTTATTGTGAGGAGTTCTCGGTGTGGGACTGTAGAGGCTTTAACGGTACTAATAGGTGAAAAGACAAAAACGCTGAAAGCGGTACTTTTTGATTACATACAGTGTATATCTTTAAGTAACTGTGATCCAAACGCCCAGCTCCCCATGCTTATTTTTTATGTTACTGACTTGCATTATTCACCCATTTCATTTTTGTATGAGTGACTATATAAAAATCATGTATAACCGAACTATTAAGGTGCTAAATGAAGATTCAACATTTCAAAAAGAATGACATTGACAGTGTCACATTGTTTGATTTCATATCGCCACCTTTTGTTTGTGTATTTGAGAATAAATTTGATACTTACATACTGTGCAGACTTATTATTTCAAGAGGGGATTCAAAAGAAGTCATAAATGGTGCACATGTACGAGTACACAACCTTCCTGTAGTGGTACTTGGAGGAATCTCTGAAATTATTTTTTAAAAATGAAATAATTTAAAAGCATATCAAGAGATAGAGGTAGAGATCTGGATTTTAGTCGGCGTAATGAAGTTGTACAATTTAGTGAACATTTTCTAACTTCTTACTCGCCACATGAAAGCACCAAAAATCATTCCCAGATTCATGAATTGTCACATTGAGGGACCAGTGGTGAAGAGTGCCTTCGTAAGCAGTATTCAGAATTACTTTTATTGGCCAGTTACGTGTACACATGCAAGGAATTTGACTGCGGACACAAATACAGCTAAAAACAAAGGGCAGGACAGAGACAAGACAAACATAAACATTAAAATACTATGTAGAGATAATATATATAATCAGTAATATTTGTAGACAGAATAAGAATAATAAGAGTGCAAAGGATGCTAAAATAAATATGGTTTATGTAGCAGGTTGTTTTATGTACATGAGGTAGGTAGATATGACAGTATGAACAGCATGCATAGATTGTATATGAGTGATGATATTTACATGTTTAAAGAACATAAAGCATGATCAGTTTATAAAATATGTTGCCTTGTTGCAGATTAAACTGGACAGCTGAATATGATGAAGCAGAAAACTTTACAGCTCTGTCTACATGTTAATGAGTTTTTTTAGTACACGTATTGCTAACATCACCGCCGTTACATGAGTAATGTTTGTACAGCACCACCACAACTTGTTTTACCTGTTTCACAAACATTTAAGGGTCCAGTGAGTAGGATTTAGGGGCATGTTGGGGGGAAGTTGCAGATAATACGCCCTCTCCTTTCAAGCATGTAGGAAAAACTGCAAACTTTGTATAAAAAGCAAAAGGTCATATCTAAAGCCAGTGTTTATTTGTCTGTTCTGGGCTACCGTAGAAAAATGGCGGACTCCATGTAAGAGGACCCGCTCTCTCTGTAGATATAAAAGGCATTAAAAACACAACAATTCTTATTATCAGATAGATAGATAGATAGATAGATAGATAGATAGATAGATAGATAGATAGATGCTTCATTGATCCCGAAGGAAATTCAAGCATCCAGTAGCAGCATGCAAACATACATTAGAATTAACCTATAACACAGTATCCATACGTTAAAATTAACCTGAGATCTAAATTTAAATATGTACTGAGAGATAAAAAATTTGTAACAAAATCTAACATTTGCAGAGGAATTAAACATTTGCATAGGATTTAAATATGTACAGAGGAATTAAAAATGTGCAGAGGAATTTTGCATAGAAAATAAATATATAACTGTGCTAAGAGGTTAACCCGTTCTAAACAGCTATACAGAAACTATATAACAAAAATAGAAAGTGACCGTAAAAATAAAAATATTTTATAAAAATACACTAATATTAAACATATACACTAATGTATATATATATATGAATATTATATTCAATTCCTGCCAATAGATCCTCCTAAATCTTACACACGGGACCTTTAAAAACACAAAAGACAAATACATCCAATGGTTTCAGGCCTTGGACCCTAAAAAACAAACAAACAAACAAGCAAACAAAACGAGAAAAAACAACAAAAAAACAACTGCATTTCCCATGAAGCACCGCGGTGAGAGAAACGGCATCCGGCCAGCCGGAGAGGAAAATTCAGGTTAGGCGGTCACAGAGAGAGATAGATCGGCGGGTCGTTTGGAGGAACAGTCGGCTACAACACGGACCTGTCATAATATAACTACTACAGGTATAAAGTATGAATATTTAATGAATATTTACTGTGTTTTCCTGCTTGAATTAAACGCCAAATAATGAAGTTACGAACAAATCAGGGTCGTTATGTAGCGCTAGCTGCTAACTGTTAGTTAGCTCTCTCTGCCTTTCGGTTTGTTTGTTGCATTTGTGTGTTATTTAGCTCATGAATTGTGTTTTTGTCTTTTTTTTAGAACAAAAATGCTGCTTCGTAAAGTGAGCCAGACCTCCGCCCTGTGCGGGACTATTCTCCGGGTCCCCCCCGTGCTGTCCGGGTAAGTAACGTTTAGAGATACGGTTGAAACAAACGTCTCTTAACGTCAGCCTAAAGAAACTCACCTCTCATGTCTTGTCTGGACTACAGAGGTCAGCGTCAGGCCGGGGCTGTGGCTGCCGTGCAAAGGGCTCGTCTGTACGCAAGTCAAGCTGCACAGGTATGATAATAATAACCTTTAGTCGCATAAATAATGATATTTAATGAGCACTTTATCAGATATGTTGACTGTATGCTGTGTTTTGACTGCCCTTGTTAAATGCTGGCTGACATAACGTTGACATCCCCTCCCCCTGGAAGTGGGGGAAAGTTCACCGGTCACATGACTCAGCCATGAAGGTGCCAACATGAATGTGGGTGACTCAGGCGGTGTTTGTTCTTCACCAGCTACATCCATGACACAGTAAAGAGTTGTTTTACACGCTTAAATACACATTTTCAGCTCATGTATGTGCGCTGACAAGCTCCGAGTATCACATAATGGTAATATGAGAGCCTGTTTGTTGCTCTGGCAGCTTGCATTGTATCACAATCAGTAAATGATGATTGTATGTGCGGCTCAGCAGCTTGGCAACTACTCCTTGTTAACGTGGTGTTCATCAGCTGTAATCAGCGTTCATATTTGTGTCGTTATTTGACAGCAGGAATAGAAGACAATGTAAATGAGAGCAGCTATGTCATGAAGTCGACCGCTTTAAAACAGCTGTTCCTCCTTGTCTTAGTAGCTGCAATCAGGAAATCTATTTTTGCTGCTACATGTGACGAAGAAGTGAGAAACAAATGAAACGCAGAATTAGAAGTTGAGTCAATTCCTCTAAATCTGGAAATTGTTGTTCACACCCAGTCAGATCGATTCTTGTAATTCGTTGCTCTCTGGCATCAGTAAAAAAAATCCCTCTCTCGTCTCCAGCTCATCCAAAACTCGGACAAAGAAAAATGATCACATCGCACTGATTCTGGCTGCAGAGTAGATTTTAAGACTTTATTGGTACTTTTAAAGCCCGGAGAGGGCTTGCCCCAAGTTATTTAGCTGATCTTTTAGTGCCCTACGTCCCTTCTCGCTGCCTGAGATCCTCGGATGTGTCACTCCTGGTTAATCCTCTGTCCAGATTTATATATAAAGGTGCATAGGAGACGTACCTGACGAGATCAAGGCTGCAAACTCTGTCAACTTTTAGAGATGCACTTTTATAAAAGAGCCTTTAGTCAATCTATTTATGTTCAATATCACATTTTGTTCAATTTTTTGATTTATTGTCTTTAACTTTTTGTTATTGTGGTTGGTTTTATTGTGTTCTGTTTTATTGTAAAGCACTTTGTAACTGTGTTTTGAAAGGTGCTATATAATTAAGTTTATTATTATTATTATTATTATTATAAATACAGGTATCTATATACATTTAAGCACCCAGTAAAACTGCCTTTATCTTGTAGTATTTAAGTATTTCAGTAAAAGTAATGTTACATTCCTATAAAGAACAGTAACAGGTTGATTATTTACCTTTTTCAGGGTACACACAGGCTGTAATGACTTATTGTTATAAAGGAATATATTGTGATGTTTAATTTTGCTAATCTCGCCCAGCCCCACTCACGTGTTTGCTCAATTTGACTTAATTTCATGGACATGGATTATATATTATTGTTCACTCTGAGGTTTCAGTTTATTATCTGTATAGACAAACACAATGCAACACGACAGCCTTGTTATAAATCATCATTACGATTTAATACAGGGCTCAATCTAACAGAGTACACAGTTGCTTGCTGAAAGTACTCACTGTAATACAGCAGACTGTTGTCATAGATGATGTGTACTGTGTGCAGAGTACTCCTGCTGCTTGGTGACACAGCTAGCTGGATGGATGGATGGATGGATGGATGTGCCCTTGGCACCACCTCTCACCCATTTGGAGCTCTCCTCTGGGCATCTTACCAAGCGAGTGCTCAGGCTGGAATTGGAAAAATGTTCCAACTCATAGTTTCTTTGGCTTGTAACGCTGGATTCTGATCACTGAATGTATTAGCAACGCTGAGGAGCACATTGTCTGCCCTCTGTTTATGTTTGTATTTCAGGCTGTTTGGCGTTGTCTTCCCAGCACATTGTTTATTTAAGCAGTGTGTGTTTTTACATCAAATGTCATTAAAGCTTCAGTTTCTCACAGAGACTGTGAAAGTTTCCTGTGAACTGATAAACTCAGTCTCTGTTTTGCTTGTTCTCTTTAGGCGGTGTTGGAGAAGCCAGCAGCAGTCGGCACTGACGCTGCTACTAAAGCAGAAAAGAAAACAGCTGCTGTGGTACGTTAATTCTCGAACCTTTATTATATTTGACATCACGTTATTATTATTCTCCTAGGATTTTCAACTTCAAACATTATTCGAGTGGTATAGTTCATGCGTCTTAAGCATTAAAGGTACCCTGTGAAGTTTCTGACCTCTTGTACAAATACAGAGCAGTTAGGATGCACATCCTCAATCATGTGATACAGTCTCTGCCAGTGGTTTCACACTATTCCACTGATTGGCAGGTGGCAGTGGCACACTATAAATATATCAGTGTGTCACCAGAAGCCTGCAAGCTTGTAATCATGGATGTAAATATTAACGCAGGAAGCAAAATGTTTAAAAATGTTTAACTGAACATTTGGATATGTAGTTTGTGTCAGCACACGAGCTTAACCATGTTTGACTTTCCACAGGAATCCAAATCATTTGCTGTCAACATTTTCAAGGGACAGGTCCAGACTGCCCAAGTGTTTCCCTACCCTTCAGGTAAATCAGAGGAGATTATTTTAATATCTGCTTAAAAATATGTCAACATTTATTAATAAGCTTTGCAGTTTTAGTTTGACTTCTGTCTTTTCTGTGCCCTAGTTATGAATGAGGAGCAGGAGCAGTTTCTTCGGGAGCTTGTGGGACCCGTCAGCAAATTCTTCGAGGTAATTTCAAACCTCTTTTTCTGACCTCATGCTCTTAATCTCTCTTTATCCCTCATATTCACCCCTCACCCTCCATGTTTCTGCTTTCTGCGGGGCAGGAGGTGAATGATCCCACCAAGAACGATATCTTGGAGAAGGTAGAAGATCACACCATGGAAGGCCTAAAGGAGATGGGTGCCTTTGGGCTGCAGGTGCCAGCTGACCACGGTGGCCTCGGTCTCTCAAACACACAGGTATGACTGCTTGATCAGATTTATGGATATTTACACATTTGTAAATACTCTGTATTTGTCAGACTAGTGTCTAATGTGATGAACATCCATCTGTGTTACAGTATGCCCGGCTGGTTGAGATCGTTGGCAGTCATGACCTGGGCGTTGGTATCACTCTGGGTGCCCACCAGTCCATCGGCTTCAAGGGTATTCTGCTTTTTGGGAATGCAGCCCAGAAGGAGAAGTACCTGCCAAAGCTTGCCACAGGTAACGGCAAACATTCTCATTACATCATAAGGCTTCTGTATTTTTATTTTTATTTAATTATAGTCTGCAAATCACATGAAAAGACCAAAACCAACAAGCCGACGTGTAACGGCCTGGTTTGTATCACTTCTTGTCTGACCACACCGCTTTAAGTCCCTGGCTGTCCGGTTAAGTTTCCGGTTTGGGAAAATCAAAATCCATCGGCTTCATCAGACCATGACCTTCAGGACGCACTGGGGCGGTTTGCAGAGTTTGAAGCTGACTGATTGAGCATCAGCACCTCCAAGTCTGACGGTGTGGTTCTCTGCCGGTAAATGGTTGATTGCTCCCTCTTGGTTGGGAATGAGTTGCTGAAGTAGTTTGGGCATCTGATTAGGATGCCTCCTGGGTGGACGCCTCTCCTGGCAAGTTTTCTGAGCACGTCCAATCTGTAGGAGACTTTGGGGCAGACCTAAAACTTGCTGGAGGATTTACATATCCAACCTGGCCTTGGAATGTCTTTGGAAAGCCCTGCTGAACCTGCTGCCACCGTGACCTGATCCCATATAAGCGGAAGAAGATAGAAGATGGAGTTCTTTGTTGCTTTTAGTCTTTTCGTAGGATTTGTTACCAATAAGAAAAAATTACAATATTGACAGAAAATGCTACAACAACCATTTCATGTATTGAAAAGGAACATGATGTGTTTGTCCCTCCAGGTGAGCATATGGCCGCCTTCTGCCTAACTGAACCAGCCAGTGGCTCTGATGCCGCCTCCATCAAGACCACGGCGGTTCAGTCCCCGTGCGGGCAGTACTTCACTCTCAATGGAGGCAAGATCTGGATCAGGTAAGGACACAGTGTTTTCACCACAAGATGGCAACATCATACAGCAGTTGTACAGTTTAATGGCTGAAACTCCTTTTTCAATCTGATGCCTCTTTTTCTCCTCTCAGCAATGGAGGTCTGGCTGAGATCTTCACAGTGTTCGCCAAGACACCCATGAAGGATCCCAAGACGGGGGAGATGAAAGACAAAATCTCTGCCTTCATCGTGGAGAGGAGCTTTGGAGGAGTGACACAGTGAGCTCACCTTCTCGTATACATCATTGACTAAACGTTGTTACCCTACCCTGATGTTTCATAAACTCTCACCCCATCTTGTTACTCTCAGTGGCCCTCCAGAGAAGAAAATGGGCATCAAGGCCTCCAACACAGCCGAGGTCTATTTCGACAATGTTCGCGTGCCAGCCGACTGCGTGCTGGGCGAGGTGGGCGGAGGTTTCAAGGTGGCCATGAATATCTTGAACAACGGGCGCTTTGGCATGGCGGCTGCCCTCTCCGGCACAATGAAGGGAGTCATCACCAAAGCTGTGAGTGAACACCCTATCACAGCATCATAACGCTAGATAGGAAGGGCAGTGGTGTGAAGTGTGAACAGAAGCTTTTCTGATTATTTAGACGCTGTACAGTGGCTTCCGTTTACAGCTCTTTCTCTCTATATGTGTTGTCGTGGTTCCCATCTGCAGCATCGCTGTGTTACACTCCCCCTACAATCGTGTATTTCCATCGTTGTGGGTTCGTAGGAAATTCCCCTTCTTGTAGTTCGCTATGTTTCTGCTATACAGCTTCCTGCTGAGGTTACTGCTGAAGATTCAAACGTGCTCTGGTCGTGTTTGTTTTTTTTTCGCAAGTATTGCACTCTCTCGAGGCTAGTAATGTAACCAGATACATCCTCTGTAATGACAGTAACAGCTTAGAACTGTCCTACATGCAATGCTGTTGGATAAATAGTTCAATGTACGACACAGCAGGGATAGATGTACTGATCTGAATGAGTCACTACCCTGCTTAATAGTTAGATCATCAGAAAAAAATATCAATCATAGGGCTGGATTTTTTTTGTTGGTGCAAACTTGACACAAAATTTACCGTGTCATCATCTCTCCTATTAAATGGGTGATGCAACTTCCATTGTTGCATCTAAAAGTTTTCAACACGAGTGACTGGTACTGATATATTTCATCGCTGGTGCAAGGACAGTGCTTCAGTGTTGCTGATACTTTTGTTTAGTCTAAAAAATGCAAAAGATAATGTACAAATGACTCGTCACAATCTCCCAGAGCTGTAGGTGATGGTTCCAAATTGCTTTGTCTCGTCTGAAAGTATGAAACCTTAAAAAATTTAAATTTATAGTCATGTAAAACACTGATTCTCAAACTGTTGTAAGAGTACCACTAGTGGCATTTCCTGAAATATCTTGTTTCAATATCAGCCTGATGTTCATTAACTAGTCTGCTCGTAAACCCATGATTAGTTAAAATGTGACGTGCTATGACAATTCTTAAAGGGGTAGCTTTCTCATGTCCAGTTGTAGGTAGTGCTAGGAGACAAGGTACTCTCTGAAGAGCTGGGTCTTCAGGAGTTTTTTAAAGGTAGAGAACTGGAAGTGCATTCCACCAACGTGGAACAACGAACGAGAAAAGTTCGGATTGCCTTTAGCGAACAGGTGGGAGAGCCAGGCGTCGCCCACTGGGGGAGCGCAGCGGTCGTGAGGTAGCATATGCCTGTACAACGGCCTTCAGGTAGGTAGGTGCAGTACCGGAGACAACTTTGTAGGCGAGCATTAGCGCTTTGAATTTAATGTGGGCTGTTCTTAAGAGGAATAAACCTTCCTCCTGCATGAACTGCCTGTAGCTTATCAGGGTCGGCCTACGCTGCTAAATTTGTCAAAAAGTGGTAGTTGGAGAGATGAATATTTTCCAAGGTGGTAGGTGGTGTAAAAGGTTTGAGAAACAGTGACGTAAAACGATGAAAAGCAGCAAATTTTCACATTGAGAAGCATTTTTTTTTTTTACCTTTGTATGCAGTTTATATTATCAAGAATGAAATAGCTAGTGTTTATATGTGTTAATTATAAAGCGCACATATCTGTGGATGGAAATTACTTTAAATTGGTTGTTTGTGCTGTTTCATAGAATAGAAAGAACAGAAACAGAAAGTGCAAATAGTGGAAATCCAAATCAGTATTTTATTAGTGTGAGAAGCTTTTCCAACATGAACGTATAAACTATACCTTCATTCTTCCACTTGTTTATAACACTGTTTTACAGCAGCATGTTTTTGAGTTTTTAAAGTTGGTGTAGCTTCTTTCACTTCAGTTTTCCATCTTTGTCTTGTGGCTTTTTTCTGTGCAACCAAAGTGCCTGTGTGGTTACACTGAACTTGGTGCCACCAGTTTGGCAGCATTGCCCAACTTCCTCTTCATGCGCAAACACAGATAATATCAACAGGGACCACAAAACAGGCTGCAAAAAAGTCTGGTCTGGGGAAATCTAGAGGGTTCACACTCTAGCCCACCTGTCTGTTTGATGTTCCTAGTTAAAAGTATGAATTAAGGTGTGTAGTAGTGATGGTCCTCTTCCTCTCTTCAACAGGTGGATCATGCTGCAAACAGAACACAGTTTGGGAACAAGATCCACAACTATGGTGCCATCCAGGAGAAGGTGGCTCGCATGACGATGCTGCAATATGTTACAGAGGTTGGGCATAACGTACTCAGTCTGATTTGACACTTATCTGTTAACATTGTAACTTCCTGTTTCAATCATCCCTGTGCCTACACTTTCAGTTTGTTTATTTTTGTGGCACATGAGCACAAAACGTGTTTAAACCCACAACAACCTACAACTATGTAATTTAGGATCTGGAAGTTAAGAAGTATTAGGAGTCCAAATTGAAGATTTTTTAGGTGACTAAAATACATTTTGCTGCTCCTTCAGGAGGGATATGTCATTCAAAATATCACAGCCATGTCTACACAATCTTTAGAAATGGTTTAAACAGCAAAATGAGCTGTTTTTGGAAAAGGTTTTTTAATTGTTATGAAGGTTTATTTATATCCAGATACTTAACAAGACGCTTTTTAATATCGTTTATGCATTTTTACTATTTCAAGCCACATTTCTGAGGCTTTAAAGAGATAGATTTTTAGGTTGTAGCCCACAAAGAACACAAAGTCCTATCAAATTAAACTGCTTTCAGAGTGTGTTATTCCATGCATGTGTCATAAATTCATGCTTATGTTTCCTCTGTGTCTTTTTGCAGTCAATGGCCTACATGATCAGCGGCAACATGGACAGCGGAGCGACTGAATTCCAGATCGAAGCTGCCATCAGCAAGATCTTTGCTTCTGTAAGGACAACAGTTTAATTAGCTTAACATGGATACCGGAGGTGCTGTTTCCCAAAATGCCTGGCTGACTGTGCATAATTGTCTGCACCTGCTGCAGTTATGGCAACCAGAGGGCCATTTTTTAGAAAAATTTCCATTGCTCTGTTTCTGCCTAAATATTTTTGATGTATGATAATTAGTTACTCAAGTTCTGGGGAATTTGGCTCCTCATTACATAATATTCATGATGTTCCCTATTCTGTGGAAGACTGTAGATAGAGGAAGTAGTCTGAATAAGATAACATTAGATTTTCTATTTAGCAGAGCAGAAACTCATTTGCATGTGTTTTTTTTTTTTTTTTTGTGACAGGAAGCAGCATGGACGGTGACTGACGAGTGTATTCAGATAATGGGTGGCATGGGTTTCATGAAGGTGAGTGCTCCGTCCACATCCTGTTTTATACCAACCTCGGGTCCACTGAGAAGTGTTTGCGATTCAAGTGGTTTAAATGGGCGCCAAACTACGTAAAAAAAATAACTCCATTTAAAGTTCCTCAGGGCCACACATGAATTGATTGTCAGTCTCATAAAATACACTTTGAATTTGGAACCCTGAAGAATAATTAAATTAATAACTGCAACCATAATGACCACATTAACAGCTATGAGGTTAAAGGATTTGGAGTTCAGCATAAAAGAGGTCAGCAGTAGTCACTCTTGTGCGACAATATTATATAACTACACACTGCCACTATACTTCTACTACCGCAAAAGAGCAAAAGGTGTGTACGTGGCTGACAAGATGTGAGTGTGTGTGTGTGTGTGTATGCCTTGGTGCATGCAAGAATCAATGTGTGCGTGAATGTGTATCTTCACACCGTATGCTCAGCGTTCACAAGCATGCAACACATATTTACATGAAAGACAAAGAAAAGCTCTGTGAGGAATCAAGCTAAAAATAGCCTTCATCATACTTCCCACCCATTAACTATTTTAGGAACAATAACTAAGTGTTAACCTAAGGAATGAAATTCCAAATAGTTCCTTAGTTTTACTCCCTGGCACCAAAAATTTAAAAATCTCCACTAACATCACAATGACACCGATCGAAATTGTTCCTTGGTCAAATAGGTCATTTTCACAGCAGGAACGTTACTGTACCTTTACAGCATTCACAGGAAGCGCTTTATATTAATATTTGACCACAAAAAGTACTTCCTTTGGGTATAGAATAACCTGTTTTCACAACAGGAACCTTTCTATGAACCCATGAACTATTTTAGGAACAATAACTAGGTTTCAACCTAAGAAACGAGATTCTAAATTGTTCCTTAGTTTACTCCCTGGCACCAAAACTTCCTTCTCTGGGTATAAATTAACTTATTGACTGCTGGACCTTTTACAAGAACCCAGGAACCATTTTAGAAACGTAAAAATCTTCACTATCATCACAATGACCACAATCTAAATAGTTCCTGGGTCAAATAGGCCGTTTTCACAGCAGGATAGTTTCGGCTTGTTTACCACATTCATACACACAATAAGCAAGCACTTTATATCCATATTAGGCCAAGGGTGTTTTCTGCGATTTTTGTTTAACTTCCTCAAAAAAGTACCTCTTTCGGGTAAAGATTAACCCGTTTTCGTAAAAGGAACTTTTCTAGGAATCGAAGAACTATTTTAGGAGCCCAGAAACTTGACCCATGTGTTAACCTAAAGATTTTAAATAGTTCCTTAGTTTTACTCCCTGGCACCAAAACTCCACCTCTTCTGAAAATTTTCCCTGCCTGAACTTTTACAAGAACCCAGGAACAATTTTAGAAATTGCATAGCAGCAAGCACTCTCTATCAATATTAAAACGAGGGTTTGACTTTAAAGCAAATAGGGAACAACAGCTGAACAAGTTAAAAAGAAATATAATTCAGTAATTTATTAAAGCAGAAGTAAATTACTGGAGGAAAACATGCAGATCCCTGACACTTTGCGGACAGTCATTCTTTTGTTTTCCATCACAGAAGCATTTTTTCAAACATTACAGTCAAGAAACGGTGAACTACAAAGAACAAGACAATGGCTCTGTTGTTTAGAGTGTCTGTTTGCCTACTCTTCGTGCTTCACGATGCCGTGGAAACTCAAACAAGAATGCTCAAAAGTGACCTTTAGTTTCCCGTACATTACATAATGTACATTAGCGCACTGACAAGCCAATATTTGCGGTCAACTCTGACTTCAACTTATCATATTGTCTTATCGACCTATTTATGCATCAGCCTGCACGGGTGAGTAACAAAATATAATAATGTCATTTGTGGTGACATAATCCGCCAGCAGGAAGGGCACTATAAGCTACAAACAACCACTACACGTCGGTTTAGCTAAGGCAGCACTGTTTCTCAGAACAGTCACGTACCGCTTGCCATTGTGGTGCCACAGAGTCACGTATTTCCAAGACAGAACGTACTAATACCACAATGAAAACCCCAACAGTGTTCGCAAGCATGCACCAGTACAAGCAAAGCCGAGGATATGGGGGCAACGTGAAGCAATGTAAACAATAAGGTTGCTCTGCTTAAAATAAACCAAACAGTAAGACACCTCTCTTAACAGACGTACTGCTTTACAATCTTAGTAATATAGTGGAAAGTTTGCCCAGTCATAGAGCAACACTTGAAAGCACCAACTGCAATGCTGATGGTTCTGGTACAAGCACTTACATGGGGTGAGCAAAATAACCTGCACAATTGCAGACATTTCCACAGACTTTACTGAAAACCTCAACAAGATTTGAACACTTTAATCATCACAAATATAAATTTAAGTCAGGTTGATGTTTTGCACTGATTATTCTGTAATTTTGCTCATTTCCTTCATGTTTCCAGAAGTTGCTGTGAAATTAGTTGTTGTGTATGAGCTTTCTAAAAGGAAGACGAGGGGGGGAAAACACTCGTACAACGGCCTTTGATTAGTTCTGCTCACAGTGCACATTTTGACTCAGGGTTTCATTTCAGCGAGGAAGCAAAGTCTGAGGCCTGCCACATACATTTTCATTTCTGCTCCTCTACCCAGAATTCGTTGTCTGGTCAGCCTAAAATATGAATAGTTACTTTCACATGCAAAATTCAAAAGCACATAAATGAATATCGACCATCTGGATTGCTGTTTGAAGCTGTTCTTTTTCAATACCTCGTGTTTCAAAATACACCGCTCATTTCCCCCCATGTTGGTTTTTCAGTACGCTCATACAAACGTGTGGCTTCACCAAAGATTTCACAGACTGAAGAGTGAATTTCAGTGCAGAATGTATGAGTTATATGTGATTAATGCCACTTTATTACAAGAAAATTGCATATTCTCTCGACTAAGTAGAAGGTCGGCATCTTTCTGTTCATGTTTCTGCAGGACTCTGGAGTGGAGAGAGTGATGAGGGATCTGAGAATTTTCCGAATCTTTGAGGGCACCAACGACATCCTGAGGCTCTTTGTTGCCCTCAATGGTTTCCAGGTAAAATCACACCTCGTTGTTTCGTTTTCTTTGTCTGACTCGCTGTGTTGATCTTAAAATGTCAGTGTTGAAAAGCGCAGAGAATAAAGTGTAGAGGGGAAGTGTTATCTGCACGCTTACTTCTACTTCCTTTGCACAAAATGTTGTAACATCTTGTAGGTGAAAAAACATCAAGAAGCAACTTCCTTGTCTTACACCCGAAGTCTAATCTATGTTGCATCAGCCTCAGTCAATCTCTCTTCTTCTTGGTGTGTCCAGTCTGCTGAATTTAGCCTTTTTAAGCTGCTAAAATTATCGATTGAAAGCAGCCCAGTAGGTTGGTGGAAAACGACACAACCTGGAAAGACTGGTAGAGGCCTCGTGAATGGGTGACTTCCTATATTGTATTACAGCTGCGCCTGTAGGATGTTTTTCTAATTAATCTTTTAAAGTTTAATTTTAAGCTCAAAATCCTTTGAGAATAGAAGATGTATAAACAGAAACATTTCTTAAACAGGTGTTAACTTGTTGGTCTAGATCAATGACAGTATAAAGAGTGGACAGCGTATGTGTGACGTCACTCGTAGGTTTGTGAAGAGCCGCTCAAAATCTCCTCCGCCATGTTGGTAGTCCTGCTTCTTCCACCTCCTGGCTAACCAAAAAAATTGCAAAGACGTGGATCATCGGCTGATCTGAGGCGGGCTGAATGATGCCTGGCTGCTCAAACAAGCCACGCTGTTATTTATGTATAACTTTAAGTCTTAATATAATTTAAAGGAAGTAGACTTTAAAACAGATTCATCAAAGTGTCAATGAAATCCTGCTACCAGTACGCAGTATTATAAACTTAAGATGGCCCAGATTTACCCTTCTTACTAAGAAACTGAGAATACGCTGAGTTAAGCACTGGGAGTTTTAGTGAAAAATTCTTGTTCTGTCACATCAGATATTCATGACTAAATCAGCCACAATCAATAACAAGTTTAGGTCGACGAGTTGAGCAGTCAAAACCTCAAGACAATCTACTTAATCAGGACTGTGTGTGTGCAGCTATTGTCTTATTATGATACAAATGTTGCTGAAGTCAGAAATCTGTCATGTGAAATCACCAAATCTGACTGACTCTGGCAGAAAATATTGTGTTCATGCAGTATCAGAAGCTGATAGCAGTCTTTTGTTATTGATAAATCGTGTGTGTGTCCCTCCAGAATGCTGGTAACCAGTTAAAGAGCTTGCAGAAGGCCCTGAAGAACCCCATCGGTAACGCCGGGCTGCTCGCAGGAGAAATCACCAAGAGGGCCAAAAGGTTGCACCACACACAGACGCACAAACACAAAAACACCCACGCCATCTGTCTCCTCTTGTCTGAGGAACAGGAAGTGTTTGACTGCTGAGCTTCCTATGCATTAAAGCAATGTCACACGAGAGGGAGTGCTGTTGTACAAAACATCAGCGTGGTGCTCTTTTTTTAGCACCAAACAGAAGTGCAGTTTATTGACATAATCAGACACTTTCATCCTTCATGACGTCACTTTCCAGTTGGAGCTGAGTATACACCTTACCAAACACTTCAAGCTAGCTAACAGGTTAATACCAAATACTACCCTTTTCCTACTCTGACAGTTAGCTAACGTGCCCACTGACTGGCTAACACTACTAATGCCAGCTTAGACATGCTACCATCTCACACTGGACTACAATTAGCAAACAGGCTGACAGATTACAGCCAGCCTTAATGCTAACATTTCAACTGGACTTCAACGAGGAATAACCTAAAACCTGTTGGCATGTCTTAGCATGCTAGCTCTTAGTGGTGTGTCGATCGTGAACGTATCGTTCAATTTGAACTAATCTTCCGTATGACTCGGGAGTAATGAGCAGTCTCAGTGAGTGATTCGTTCATTTTGATGCAGTACGTTCTCTCGCCACAAGGCAGCTGCGTGGCCGCTCAGGCTGAGTGAGGAGCAGTACACACAGCAGTTCGTTCACACGGATCGGTCTCTCGTTCATTTGTCACGTTTACATCGAGGGCTACAGCGCTGCACTAGTGAGAGTAAGAGATCTGAGTCAGTTAAAAGACTCGAACTTCCCAACACTATTAGCTCTCAGTGGCGTCCAATCAGAGACTGAGGGAAGTCACTGATTGGGGAAGAAACTCTCCCTGTTATTTCTTGTGGTCTATCCATTAAAAAAAAAAAACTCCCCTCCTCCCTCTCTGGGGATGGCCTGCTTGCTACAGCTTCATAAACACTGACTTCCTCCTCGTTGGTGCAAACTGTGTTTTGACAGAACAAATTGATGGTTCCCTATATTTATTATATGCTATAAATATATGGTGTATTTATTTCCGCTTTCACTAAACTGAAGTGGGTAAAAATGGATTCCACGCGACCGCCACACCACCATTTCCTGCTCGCTTCACTTGATTGAAAACGTCTAACAACAGTTTATTCAGAGCTTTCAGGCAGGCTCCGGTTGACTGCTGTTACAGTGCAGACAAAAGGCTCAACCACTAATGCAGACAGTTTGTCCTGATGTTTCCTGATGTGTCCACTTTGTCCTCGCCACTGACTACAATTGTTTTCTACCTTCTTTAATGTACAACCTTATTAATTAACTCTGGAAAAGTCAACTGTCATGATGTTTAGGATAAGAAAGGATAGACTTTATTCATCCCACACCGGGGAAATTCCCTTTCCACAGCAGCTCGTATACACAGGGTGGCTCTCCTGTTCGCTCCATCCAGAGTTACAAGCAAGTCCGAAGTGATACACCACACTCTCCACCCTGCCTCTGTAGCCTGGTTAGCACCGTTAGCTCCATCTTATTGTGGAGAGATCTTACATTCCCCATGATAACAGACGGTACTCATGGTTTGTACCGTCTGTGATCCCCTCTGTCTCACTTCAGCGTGGATCTCTGGTCTTTTCACAGAGAGTATGCTAACAGCTGTTCTCGAGTGTAAACATAAGAGCTGTGGCTTTTTTTTTTTTTTTTTTTTAATGGGCTTCCTGATGTGTCATGAAGTATGACAGAAAAAAGGCAAATCACTGCTCTCCGTAGTAAGTCGATGTTTGCACAAGGCGGATAGAGAATGGTGTCGAAAAGAAACATGGAAAAAGTAGTAAAGTGTTCAGAGCTACTGTAACTGGCTGCCACCCACACGGCGCCGTAGTCAGAGCCTGTGATATACAACTTTACAGTATGAAGTGAAATATGTGGATTGAACTGAGAGTGAATGGCTCTAATGAATGTGGGCAGCGAGAAGATCAAATGCACTTCAGTATTTAACAGTGCGGTTGGCTCCGCATCCGATCAGGCCTGCTTTTCAACACATGTAGAAAATGTTTTGTTTGTGCTTGCTCGCTCATGTTGATGTAACGACTGTCTTCTTCTTCTGTTGTTCTCGTAGGAAGGCAGGTTTGGGCACAGGTTTGACGCTGCAGGGAACTGTTCATCCTGAGCTGGCACAGAGCGGTGAACTGGTACATTTTCCATTTATGGCATTTATCTAAGCTTCGACTGCTTGAGTGGGCGCCACAAAGACAGTTTGATACTTTTGTTTTCGCTAATCACATCGGATGTGATTTCACGCCTTAAAGTACATTATTTACACTTCAGTCTTCGAGCTGCATATTTCTCTCTGACCGATGTGAGTTTTTATTTCTGATTTCTAGACCGTTAAAGCCATCGAACAGTTTGGAGCGGTTGTCGAGGAGCTGCTGATCAAACACGGCAAGAAGATCATCGGTAAGGGTGTGAAGATGAGAGAAAACCCCGTGGGCGTTTGGATAAAAATCCCCGGCGGGTACAGTTAGGGTGTTTCGGCTGTAGGTGGAGTCATTCAGGGCGCTCCAGCTAATTCAAACTAATTTGCTTACACAGAAGTGCTGCAATTGTATCTAAAGTTTAAGCTTCTTATCTCTCACTTTGTTTGTTTTGTCATCTGTAATAACTCAATTCAACAAGCAGTTTCCTGTTGCAGATGAACAGTTCGTCCTGAAGAGAGTTGCAGACAGTGCAATTGACCTCTACGCCATGGTGGTTGTCCTGTCGAGGTACGCCAACATTCAGACCAGAAGAGAAACACTGACACGTTCCGTCTTTGCTCTTTTTTTAACTAACCGCTCTGTTTCAGTTTCCCTCTCTTTCTCCATACGCCTACATACATACGTACTCCTACGCACCTTAAAGGCCTTTTTTTTCCTCTCTGCAGGGCCTCACGCTCTCTGAGTCAGGGCAGCGCCTCAGCTCAGCATGAGAAGATGCTGTGTGAGACCTGGTGCATGGAGGTAAGACCCTCCTCAGAGCCAGAAACACAAAACAAAACAACAGTTTGATGAGATTACATCTTATAGTAAAGATAAATGTAATGAAAAATCAGTCTGAGGTGTTTCCTCAGTGCTTGATGCTTTTAATCGTTTTTTTAATCGTCCTCATATTTACACAGAGGGAAGGTTCAATCAATAATAATGTTGATATATTGGAGAGAGAGTTATATCCCATAACTTAAAATGACCTGCTTTGACAGAAGTCCAGCATTGCTGGCATCACAATTATGAAAATGACCTTTAATTACATCTTTATTAATAGCTTCATGTCTGACTTTAAAATACTGAGTATTTAACGGTAAAGTTCGACCATTTTGGGAAATACATTGACGTTCTCGCTGAGAGTTAGACAAGAAACTTCTATTTGTATGCTGGGAATGAAGCTACAGTTAGCTTAGCACAAAGACTGGACACAGGCAGAAGCTGTGAGCTCGGCTCTGCCCTACCAGCACGTCTAAAACTCACTAACATGTTAGATTGATCTCATCCTTCATGACTGCAGCTGATTAAATGCCTTTCGTCAGGAGCACAACCTTTGTCTTAGAAACTGGTTCACAGATGCTGTTTGGAGTTCCTGTTGTTATCTGTGTTACCTACGACCTAGATGTTCTTCACACTTTTGGTTTTGATTCCTCAAACGAGAAAAAACATGTTAATTAGTGAGCTTCAGAGGCGCTGGCAGCCTGGACAGACCCAAGCTTCCTGTCTTTATGCTAAGCTAAGATAAACGGCTGCTAGAGTGGCGTCAATTTTCTCATCTAACTCTGGCATATTTCCCAAAATGTGTGTCAAATTTAAGAGGCTCTATTTACAGAATAAAGCGCAAATGGAATATAATATTCGTAACAGTGTTTTCATGAGTTTATAATCACCTGAAAATAAGAATAATTATATTTTTATTAGCCTAGAATGAGTCTTTTCTATCTAAAGATGTAGCTGTGACTTTGCTGAAAAGTTTGAACAAGTTCAAATAAACATACTGTATATTGTTATTTCTAAATGACGCTGTAGAAATGTTGTTCTCTTGCCTCAGCTAGACAAGTTACTGCATAATTTTCTCTATCTAGTCTGGTTTGGTTCCCTTGAAAATTCAGCCAGCACGACTCTCTGGGTTTCTTTATCAGCTGCCGAAAGCATCCTGATGAATTATAATTTGAATTTTAATGCAGCAGGTCAGTATGACTGCAGCTGATTAAATGCCTTTCGTCAGGAGCACAACCTTTGTCTTAGAAACTGGTTCACAGATGCTGTTTGGAGTTCCTGTTGTTATCTGTGTTACCTACGACCTAGATGTTCTTCACACTTTTGGTTTTGATCCCTCAAACGAGAAACAACATGTTAATTAGTGAGCTTCAGAGGCACTGGCAGCCTGGACAGACCCAAGCTTCCTGTCTTTATGCTAACGGCTGCTAGAGTGGCGTCAATTTTCTCATCTAACTCTGGCATATTTCCCAAAATGTGTGTCAAATTTAAGAGGCTCTATTTACAGAATAAAGCGCAAATGGAATATAATATTCGTAACAATGTTTTCATGAGTTTATAATCACCTGAAAATAAGAATAATTATATTTTTATTAGCCTAGAATGAGTCTTTTCTATCTACAGATGTAGCTGTGACTTTGCTGAAAAGTTTGAACAAGTTCAAATAAACATACTGTATATTGTTATTTCTAAATGACGCTGTAGAAATGTTGTTTTGTTGCCTCAGCTAGACAAGTTACTGCATAATTTTCTCTATCTAGTCTGGTTTGGTTCCCTTGAAAATTCAGCCAGCACGACTCTCTGGGTTTCTTTATCAGCTGCCGAAAGCATCCTGATGAATTATAATTTGAATTTTAATGCAGCAGGTCAGTATTAAACATTTTAACTTGAGTTTATCGCTCCCTTCTCTCCTCAGGCTCATCAGAGAATCATGCAGGACGTCAAGGCTCTGCGCTCCAGTGAGTCCCGACAGCTCTTCAAGAACATGCGCGCCATTTCCACGGCCGTGGTGGAGAACGGAGCTGTGGTCGCTCCTCACCCTCTGGGTTTCTAAACGCACCCCATCTTCACGTCCGTTTGGGTTTTGTTTCAGGTTCTGGATCACGAATGCCAAGTCCGCAGACTTTATCAGCTTTATCGCCATTATCACACGTCAATGCTCTTCTGAGTAATCGAGCTTTCAGGTAGTGGGCTGTATTTTGCTGACCTGAGCTGAATGATCAATGGGTTTTACACAGTCTTCTAGCTCACACATTTATTTAATTCTCACTCAAAACTTAGACTTCTGGAGGTCAACTTGAGCTGGAATATCACAATAGTTCTCCAAATCATCACCTGCATCTAAACCAGGCGATGACTGAATGTCTCGAACGTGTGCGTGGAGCTTTTTAAAAACATTTATCACATCCATCATGACTGCAGATGATTGAATGACCTCATCATTTAACCTCATGAAGCATTAAGTTATAGTTTTATTTTTGAACAATAAAATACGTAAGTGCAACTCTGAGATAGCAGGCCAGTTGACAGGAAACTTTGAACTAAGTGATTTACAAACAAAGGTGTTAAAAATAGTTGTACACGGAATTAGATTGTGTTCAGATGTATATAACGGTGTGATGTTTATGTACTTTAAAGCCTTTCTGCATGTCAGTTCAACATTAACGTCAGGAACATAACCTTTTTGCCTTACAAACCGGTTCACAGATGCTGTTTGCAGTTCCTCCTCCAACACAGAGGATTTTCTTCTACTATCAAAGTGCAGTTGTTTATTTTCTCAGCTCAAGGTAGCAGGCATCATTAACTGTAATTGTAGAAAGTTAACCATCTAGTCTGCATACCTGGTTTTTAAGGGATTTTTAAGAAATAGTTTCTTGTACAATAAATGCTGCATCAGCTCGCGTTAAAGCATCCATAAAACGTAAATTAGATCTGCACATTCTTTCCTTCCCACAAACTTGTTTTGGTGACAAACAAAGCGGCTGATGCTGATGATGATGCGTTTTCTGGTCAGGAATCTGTTGTCTAAGCAGATATGGTCAAACACGTTTAAAAAGATCATGTGTTGTTTAAAAAATACGTCCGATGAAGGTACCAGATGATTGTCTCAGCTGTTTCGGTGGCGGTTTGTGCAGATGTACTTTGTAGCTTTATGGTTTAACAGCACACTAATAATAAATATTGATCTGTATGCCTACTCTGTCTTTAATTGTACCTTTGGTTTGGCCTTCACCTCAGTAGTTGCAATTCAAATGTTCTCTGTAAAATATTTTCTGTGAATGTCACCTTCAACAAGCCTAACTCCAGTGATTTTTTTTTTTTTTTTTTTTTTTTTTTCTGGTCTTATTGTAAAAGCTTTTGTTACCACGAGAGAGAAAGATTAAATATTGAAGCTCAGCAAAAACACGAAAAAAAATTCCTTTTAAAGCAATATTTTACCCGCCACACTCACTTCCTATTTCTGTTGTATTCATAACAGCCTGTTTTCACTTCTGCAGCCGAGGCTCTTCCAGGGTAAAAAAAAAAAACACTGTACAGGAATGCCAGTAAGTGCATTGCCACCAGATGGTTGCTTGTGTGAACTGTAGGTGCTGCTACTGCAAGATAAAAACAGGAACCTCTTCCTGCCTTCAGATACACAACTGACTTGACAAGTGTTAGTTCTGTGGGTGCGAGACTGAGAAAAACGGTGCTAGCGCTTCACGCGCCCTGCGGTTAAAGCGTTGAGAATTTCCCCGGCATGCCTCCATCCCGCTGACTAAAAAACCAACCGACAAGCTCAGCAGCAAAAATGTGCCAGAAGTCGTTTAATCAAACACTTTGAGAGTGTGAATTTTTTTTTCTCCGTTAGCTCAGAATTGTGCTAATTTGCCTTGCTAATTTCTGGCAAGTATGTTTAACTTTGCATAGATAGATTAACCTGTAAGATAAATCTGAATTCACCTTAAAACCTGTGCTAAGAAATTAACTTGTTTTGCCATAAATTAAAAAAAATAGCCCAACACATGATACATTTCTGTAATATTCAAGTATCTGTTTGGGACAGCACATCTTGTCACTGACTTAGGCCTTTTTCTGTCCTTTATTATAATTCCAGACTCCATTTTCATTGCTGTTAAACTGTATTACTGATTTAAGGTTTAAAAGTCTGTCTGCATTTCCTCACTGTCACAACAACAACAACCCCCTCTTTTGCTGTCTTCCTTGCATCTCTCGTCATGTCCCACTGATGATAATCAGCTGGTTTTAATCAGGATCAGCCTCAGATGGAGGTTTGGTTTGCGTGTTACGCTAAACTAAATCCAGCTCGTCCATGAGCGTTCCTGGCTGATCAAGAGTCTGCACACACAAAGGAGTTGGGAACCACACATGTAGAGCGTAGAGCGTCTTCGTTAGCAATCACCCAAAATCATGCTCTACCGAATGGGATAAAATAAAAACAAGCTAATTCCAAACATAAATACATAATATTAACACGTTTTATTATTTATGTTGTAATAGTACATCACAATCATGTTTCCATCACAGGCTTGTGCAATATCTTAGCTTTGATGCTCACCACAGAGGACAAGCAACTTTTGATGTGCTTTCACAGCTAGAGCTCAGCAAAAACTTATATTTTCACCCATCAAGTGATAAAATAGACCCTGTATCAGTAACGTAACAGTACTCCTACTTGAGTACAGAGTGTCAGCACTCCTTCCAGCACTGGAGTTGATACTCAAAACACTTTGGCCATTCATCCGCCCCATGGCCAATATTAAACAGATATGACAGATATGAGAGATTTCATGGATTTCATCATCTAATTCTTGGAAGTGAAACAGATTTCCCATTAACTGTCAGTTCCCTCCCACTGTTTCTTAATTTCCAAGGTGCTGCACAAGTTTTAATATCCACAAAGTCACGAGCACATGGAAACAACATTCACCAGGCGATATGTTTAATCCTCCATCCCAGTCATTTTAATCCCAAATGATGCAGGGCTGAGGGAACAGATGTGAACTTTGTGGCCCAAAGACTCGCTGGACCAACCAGGAACATTTACAACACGAGAACTTCTCCTGAAACCATAAAGTGTTCTGCTGTCGTCCACTGAGCAGCTCCAGCGCTCAAAAATAGAGCAAGGACAATGATTCACATCCCGGTCTTAAAATTCCTTTTGGTCTGGATTATTTTGTCCAAGGCGGTTCCTTTAGTTCCTTTAAGGTCTTTATGGTCACCTGCCACTTTTCCAAATGTTCCTTTGGCAGTCGGGATCCCGACATTGACCTGCTTTTTCCCATCAGGCATTGTCCATATCGCCTTGGCATGAGTCTAAGTCATGTGAGGAACTCATGACTGACGTTGGGCTTGTTTCCTCCTCCTCTGGGACTTGTTGGGCCTCTAAGGAGATGATCGTCTGGGCTGTCATCGTTCGCTCCCTGAGGGGAAACATAGAGTCAAAAAAGCGCCTGAAATAACGCTAAAGGTTAAGCTATGAGCTCATGTGCTCCTTATGTGGTGTTGTGGTGAACTCTGAAGCGTGATTTAAAATTTCCAAAATGCCTAAAAATGTGTGGTTTCACTGCGAAATTGAAATGAGTTACTGTATTTAGTCATTTAGTCGTAGTAGTAGCTGTAGTCATTGTACTATCAAATCTTGCATATGCAAATCAACTCGCCTCACACGTGTCTTACCATCAAGTGACTTCATCTTGGTATTAATCACTCTTCTTCAAAGAATTCACTTTTTCATTTTGGCGGTTCATTTTTTGCATTTTTTGTTCAGAATCTGGTTCTAAAATGTTTATTATTTTTAGATCAATACATAGTTGTGACCAAGTGTGTGGGACGTGAACTCTAAGGGAGGGAGTGCTTTTACTTAAAATTTTATGTATTTTCTAGTATTAAAGTCCTTTAGTTAGCAGCCAGTTAGCATAGCTTAGCATAAAGACTGGAAACAGAGGGATGGCCTGGTTTTGTAAAAATCAGACGCCACACTCGAGTCATCTCCTGTATCTGTGTCACGTAGGTTTAGCCACTTTTGAAAGCAGGTCCTGAGTCTATTCACTCCAAGTAGCAATGTCTGTGGCTGTGAAGTGAAGCCTATGTGCTAAGTGCATTTCCTCAAACGTCCACTTGAAGCTGGCTGCAGGACGAGTCAGTCTCCATAAGTCCCCATGTTAAAATGTCCAACTTCACAGCAGAAATAAACATGTTTACAGCCTGGTACAAAAAACAGTTTGGGTCTCAAAAGCTAATTTCCCTGTTCATGGCGACTGTACTGAGGGTGAATTTTTATATAACTCACCTGTTCAAGTTATATTATAGCTTAAAGTTATGCATAATTAATGGCGTGGTCGCTTTGATTGACAGGTAGGTGCCATTACAGGTGGCTTGTTTGAGCAACCAGGCGTCATTCAGCCGCCTCAGATCCGCCAATGATCCACATCTTAGCCGGGCAGCTGTAGCTGTACTGAAATAAATATTTGACTACTAATATTGGATTTTTCACAAGCCGCATGAAGCCGCCGGTGAACTTTGTTTGTCTCAGCTGCAGCACACTCTCACGAGATCTGGCAACAGATATCTTTTCTCTGATAGAGTTGAATCATCTGTCTGAGTTCACCAAACATGATCTATA
Organism: Sciaenops ocellatus; assembly: GCA_033000465.1. Classification (NCBI taxonomy): domain Eukaryota; kingdom Metazoa; phylum Chordata; class Actinopteri; family Sciaenidae; genus Sciaenops; species Sciaenops ocellatus. The sequence goes on along the minus strand of CP136875.1, from coordinate 9,610,795 downwards.
ACACCTAGACTAAAACTTTAATAACTTTCTGAACCATCTCTTGAACAATCCAGTCTGCTCTCATCCATCATGATGTAGGGAGATGTAGGAGAGGAGACAATGACCCATTTGGAGACAGACAGTCATTTCTAATTTGGTATCTTCTGTTACAGAGTATCTGATCTGAACTTGGGGTGGAGGTCTCCAGGCAACCAGCAGAGACTTCAGGAAGTCTGCCACACAACCACCCGTAAAACCACAAATCATTGTTTGTTGTTTATTGAACAGATCAGCATGTGAATTTGAGTTTCATACATGCTGATAGATTTTCTTTGGACAGAGCCAGTTTATCTCTTTCCAGTCGTTAAGCTATGCTAAGCTATGCTAACCACAGACTGGTGGCAGTGTATTTCCCTAAATGTCTACATATTTTTGACCGGAAAGTTTCAGTTACTCTATAAAAGACTGTGTGAGGAGTGTGTGTTTGTGTTACAGACAAAACAGATGTCGAGGTTTATTAGCCCTCATGTTGCCTGTGTGGTTTACTGCTTATTGTCTGTAAGCAAAAAGAAAAAAGGAAAAGGTGTTTAGATGAGCTGGTTCTCGTGTGAACTGTTTTTCCACACTGTGTTCAGACATTTCACGTGACTTCACGTGTGGAAATTTCAGTTAACAGTTATTTTGTCCACTGGTAATAGATTTACATACCTAAATCTACTGAACAGCATGTGATTTGAAATTTTCTGATCAGCTTTAATGGTTAATAAATAACCTAATGCTGTTTTAGTCATCAGTTATAAGCCAGAATCTCTCTGGCTGCTCTTCCACCTGGACACTTGTCTTTTTATTTCTCACCTCTGACCTCCTTGGTGCCTTTCCAGTGGAGAAAACACAACAAAGAGCCCTTTAGGTGCCTTTCTAGAGGCAAAAACATGATAAAAATGCCCTCTGGAGTGCCCTTACAGTGACAAAATGTACTCAAGTGCCAACTTAACCTTGTAGTCTGAGGTGTCCATGTGACAGTGTCTACTTTGGGTGTTGAAATTTAAGTTAATAGTTACTTTAATAGTTATTTTGACCACTGGTAATAGATCCACATACCTAAATCTGCAGAAGAGCATGCTTGAAACTTTCTGATCAGTTTTAATGGTTAATAAATAAATTAATGCTGTTTTAGTCATCAGTTATAAGCATATTAACTATGCAAACTTCATTAATTATATCATATATTACCATGTTGGGCATGGTTGACTAACTATTAGACAGTCACAAGCCAAAGGTTTTTCTTATTAATAAGTCATTACAACTTTTAGACTCTTTTTGTATTGATGGGTGTATTAGGAGAAAATGGCACATAGATTTCTGTTTGGAAACGTTAATTTCTATCGGGACATACCGTGTTTTGTGGTGGGTGTGTGCCCAGTTGACTCCCACAGTCCAGCCGAGGACACTCTTCAAGTATCGGGAACAGCAGGGGAACCTGTGACTCAACTGCTCTATGAGTTCCTCTTTGCGCAGGCCGTAAATAACCGGCGCAATGCATTGCGCCAAGCTGAAGAAAGCAAAGTTAACCACGGCTGACAGCTCTTTGGTCTCTTGCTGAACCAGCTTCTGTTTTAATAATATCGTCAGCATAAAGTTCACAAAGTTTGGGAGGATGTACACCGCCAGCTGGCTCCCGTGTAGGGCGATTGTCCTGCAACCGGCCCGGTTGCGCCGGTTCAGCACCCCTAACCGGCGCCCCTCCACCAGTATCCTCACGTAGCTGTACAGGATGATCAGCGTGCACAAACCGATGAACAGCATTTTCTGCGGTCCGCCATTCCTCAGCTGGTCCGGCCCGCACTCCCCGTTGTAGTCGACCCCGGGGGTTTTCGGGTGAACGAGTAAGCTGAGGGGAATGACCAAAGCAATGAGCCATGTGAGCACTCCCACCAACCAGGGCCACAGACCCGAGGTGCATTTGGAGGTGTAGCGCATCGGGTGGCACACGGCGCAGTAGCGGTCCAAAGCCATCACAGTGAGCGTCAGGAGGATGTTGGAGCCGCTGGTGATCAAGATGCTGATCATGGCGAGGCATGCAGAGCTACCCGGCTTTGCGCGTCGGTGGATCTGATACTGGAAGATGCTGTTCATGCCCAGGAACACCAGGGCGGACAGCAGCAGGTGGAAGATGAGCACGAAGCGGGCATGACTCCGGAGCTGCTTTACGCGTACTATGGTCGAGTTGATGATGAGGTTGAAGAAGAGCAGCACCGAGAAGGACACGGTGGACACGTAAAAACGCACGCAGGTGTAGTCCGTACTGGTGGTGTTGTTTGCTGACATTATTCCTCAGCTGGGTTTGGATGGATTCACAGGATAATGATGAGGATGAGGATGGAAGAGAAAGTTTGTCCACCGCATGTTCCTCTCTCATTGCTGCCTCACTGAAGACTGACTGAGACTGATCAAAAGTCACTTCTCTCTTTCTCTTTCTCTTTCTCTCTCTGTCTCTCTGTGTGTGATTTGATTCACAGAGGACTCTCCTCCCTCACAAAATCACAGTGCTTGATAGCTGTTTTATGTTACACATTGCTGCCACCTTCTGCTGTGCGTCGGTGGTGGAAATGGCCAAACTAGATTCAAACCGCAGCAATGTGAAGATCAGTGAGGCAAGCTGAGTCTGAGCTGTCAAGGAATGGTCACTGCAAATGGAATAAACCTCAACTATTTGATGTAAAAAAAAAAAAAAGCCCTTTAGGTGTCCTGCTATTGGATAAAACAGTGCTCTCTAGGGTGCCCTTACAGTGGCAAAAATGTGATAAAGTACCCACTAGGTGACCCTCTAATGGCGAAAACGCAATAAAATGTCCTCCAGGGTGCCTTTCCAGTGGAGAAAACGTAATAAAGTGCCCTCTATGGTGCCCTTTAAGGGGAGAAAACACAATAAAATACCCTTTAGTGTGCCCTTCTAGTGGAGAAAACATGATAAAGTTCCCTCCAGAGTGCCCTTCTAGTTGATGAAATGTGATAAAGTACCCTCCCGGATGCATTTCAAGTGGAGAAAATCCAATAAAGTGCCCTCCAAGTGCCCTTCTAGTGGAGAAAACGTGACAAAATGCCCTCCAGGGTGCTTTAAGGTGCCCTTCCAGTTAAGAAAACTTGAGTTTTAAGCTTTTAAAGAGTTTTAAACTTGAGTTGTTTTTTTTTTTAAAGTGCCTTTTAGGTTTCCCTTCCAGTGCAATGGAGAAAGCACAATAAAATTCCTTCTAGAATGCCCTTCCAGTGGAGAAAATGTGATAAAGTTTCATCTTAGTGCCTTTGTAGTGGAGAGAACATGATAAAGTGCCCTTCCAGTGGACACAATGCGATACAGTGCCCTCTAGGTGCCCTTCTAGTGGTAAAAACGCCACAAAATGCCCTCCAAGGTCCCCTTTTATTGGAGAAAACACAATAAAGTGCCCTCTAGGTGCCCTTTAATTGGAGAAAACGCAATGAAGTGCCCTCTAGAGTGCCCTTACAGTGACGATGGCTCTGATGGCTCTAACCTTTGTAGTGTTTGGTTTAATCCACAGGAGGGCGCTCTCTCTCTCTCTCTTAAATGTGCCAATTTAAACATCAGTGCCTGATGTTGGCTGAAGTTTTATGTTACACATTGCTGCTACCTTCTGGTAAAATGTGGAAAGTGCCCCCAATGTACTAACTTAGCCCATCACACAACTCTTTCTCAGCTCAAGTGTATCTTGTGTCATTTTACAATGTGTTTTATTACAGAGGTGCAGTAGCTACACTCTTATAATAAAACAATTTTAACCTTATCCAGGGTTCGTAAATACATTACGATATTCTGCATGTTGGTGCTCAACCATGCACAGGTTACGCCCTTTGAGGGGCAAAAAAATAATAATACAAACAGTCCACTGGCCTGGCCTCCTGTTTGCTTTGCCTCCCCACAATCCACAGACCTGCAGGTGGTGTTTCTATGCTGCCCTTAGTTTCATATTTGTTTAAGTCATTTGTCATTTTATTTGAAAGGGTATGACAAAAAGAACACAGATGAAAAATTAACAGTAGACTATATCATATTAACAATACCAGTCCTTTGTTAGTAAAGTGTTGTCTCACAGTCTCACATACTGAGTAAGACATTCTTGGTAACTTAAAATTAATATAGTCCAGAAATTAAGGGTGTGCGATACTACAGAATTTTGGTATTGATCCGACAGCAAGTAAATAGAGGGCCAGTATTGCCAATACTGATACAGATGCTTGCAATGTGTCATACTTTATGAAGTGAATGCATCATCCATATGCAAATTTGAAATGCAAATATAAGAATACTAATGTTCCTCTGGCAGTTAACTCAAAAGAGTTATTATATTCAGCCATATTCACATTTCAGGTTTGAGGTTTATATCTTTACATAGGAATACATTTTTCAGTTCCAGTAAAATAGTTCATTTAGGTTTATTTTATCTGGCTGAATATATTATATGACTGACTGAAAAGCCTATATTTAGACTCAGTCTGCTACAATAAACACAGGAAAACTAAAAGCTAGACTTCAGTTTAGTATTCATATAACATATTAGACTACTTAGGCTCATTCTGAGATGGTCCAAGATGAAAATGTGTTAGCAAAATCCAACAGCACCTGAATGCAACATCTCTCATTCAGCCTCTTAGTTTAATTTTGCAGGTTTACGGGTTAATTCTTCGTCTTTTTAGAGGTTAGTTTTTCCTTTTTTTTTTTTTTTTTTTTTTTGTAAATTGCATCTTGTTTTTTTGTATTTTATTATTTGAAGACACAATCTCATTTAACTAGACTTTGCGTGCAGGCTGCTGTAAAACACTTAAAAAAAACAACAGTGACAGAGCCGGCCCATGGCATATGCAGTACATGCAAATGCTAAGGGCTTTGGTTATGAAAGGGTCCAACAGCTGTTATGGAAAATAGTAATGTACGTAACTTCTCCCACCTTACATTTCTCAGGGAAATTTGTAAAGATTAGATCTATCCAGCAGGTATTATGCATTTGTTTATATTTTTATTGACATGTGGTTATCTAGCGTTTGCTCTGCTTGTAATAGTCAATCAACATGCTATTCCTTTTCCATCCCTTTATATATTGTAGTTGTAAGACTAGTTGTTTGTTGTGTTACAGTTCATATTGTCTAAAGTGTGTTTATAGTGTTAAACTTTACATCAGTGTTAAAGTGCATATCATTAATGTTCATTCCCATATGTTATATTATACTGCAGTTTACTGCTTCTTTGCATTTTGATAATCAACATTTCAATGTAATGACAATAAGACTGAATCTAATCTAATTTGCAAATCAGAAAAACAATTGCATTGTATATTATACATGCACAGTATAGTGAAAATCATGCATCTCTTAGGTTTTTCACTTTTATTATTTTATTTTCTTTTATTCTTGAAATCATCTTGTTTATTATTAGACTGTAACACCCAATGGTGTCACATACATACATGGTGTCACATACTCCTGTTGCCTCCACCTCTTGCTTACAGTTTTTATTTTGTGGGTAGGGGACTGAACAGCGATAAAATAGTTTGCATGTCTCCGTCATGTTTTGCATCATCGCTGGCGCATGATTCATTAAAAAAAAAAAAAGACCTTGTGTGTTTGTGTGTTCGGAGGAGGAGTCGTATGTGGTCTACACCTCTTCTTTCAGACACACAAACACGCAGAGTGCTGGAGTAAGCTTAACACGTTTTCACTGTTCAGAGCTCACAAAACCAGAGAAAAGGTAAGAAAAAGTTTATATTTGCATAAATATGATAATTAGAATCATTTAGTGTTGATGTGGTAATAAAAAGTTAATTCAATAATTTAGTTTATCATGGGTTCACCTTGCATGGCATTAACCATATTTTTACTTTATTAACTATTAAATTGCAATTATTACCATTTCAGCAAAGTGCCATATTTTACCCTTTTATACTTATAAATTTGATTTATTTGACTGTTTTAGCCACATTTAAGATTGTAGTTTCAATAAAACACAGTTTAATAAGTAGCATTTGGAAACATTAAAAAAAATTTCACCCATTTCCTCTAACTTATAACTTTAATATAATATGTGACCAGATGGTACCTGATGCACAAGACCCAGAATAAACTGGAGACTGCTTTATGACAATATGTTTGATAAGATGCTGATAAGATGTCTCCTGAGGGAGCAAATTATATATCACATAAATCAAACCAACCATGAGTATCGTATAAAAGTCTTGATCATAATCCAGTGTTTTCTTTGTTTGAAGCAACCCCTTGTGCCCCTTCCTAGATGATCTATTTCTGTCTTGTATCTTCCAGACATGGCCGTCCAGCAGCAACCAGTCTCTGTGATGATAGTAACAACCGCCCCTCAAGGCCCTGGGACTTGGAGCACAGGCCTCTGCGATTGCTGCAGTGATATGAGCACCTGTAAGTGTCATTCATCACCACACACTTTGTTTGTGACTTACTGAACACACCTGACTTCCTCATTGTGGGAAATGGGAAAGGCTTTCGGTCATTTCAGAAAAGCTTCATCAGCAAGTGGAGTTTGCCTCGTGGTCATGGAAACATGGATGTCCAAATTATTGCTTTTCTGGGCACTTTAAGGTCAAGCTATTGCCGAGGGTTGTACTGTTTCCCCTGCTTCATCATGTTGATGTAAGATAAGATAAAATGATGATGTTGACCGCTTTTAGTTATTGCTTTGATTAATGGTTGAGTATTGATCACGGACGTTGACCGAGTCAAGACCAAGACCATAGTATATTGAGACCGGGACAAGACCAAGACTTTGAGATGCTGAGACCGAGTCAAGCACAAGACCAAAGCAGGCTGTGACTGAGTCAAAACCAAGACTAGAGTGTATTGAGACAGAAACAAGGCCAAGACCAAGACTTTGAGAGGCCAAGACCGAGACAAGACCAAGACCAGAGTACATCAAGACCAATACAAGACCAAGACTTTGAGAGGCCAAGACCGAGACAAGACCAAGACCAGAGTACATCAAGACCAATACAAGACCAAGATTTTGAGAGGCCAAGACCAAGGCAGGGCAAGACCAAGGCAGGATGAAATATCTTGAAATATCAGTATGACATTTCTGCGATATTAAGCACATGCAGATATTACGACTTCCCTCAGTGTCTGAATAAAGTCAGAGTTCATGTGCTCTGTCTTTGTCCTCTCTGTCCTCCAGGCTGCTGCGCTCTGTGGTGTTTCCCCTGCATGCAATGTCAGACAGCAAAGGACTTCGGCTGCTGCTTCTGCATGCCACTGCTGGACTTCTGTGGCGTGGTTTCCTATAAACTCCGGTCCTCCATGAGAGAGCGCTACGGCATCCCTGTAAGACCGGCTTGGGGAAGGAGGGGGTGTAGATATGTAGGAGGGTTAGCTGGGTAAAATATGTCCAATACGAGTGTACATATTTGAAGACAGTCACAGACGAGTTGTTGGACTCTGATCTGGTGTCATTTTGAACCTGTCATACTAGAGAAATAGGCAAGAGAGATAAGATGTATTAATATGAAAAAATACACGATAGAAACAACCGAAGAAAAATATACCAAAGATATTAATATATAAAAGAGAAGTCCCTAAAAATGTCAGTTAATAGTATTATCTATTAGTGAGAGATTACAAATTAAGACTGCGAATGCTCAGTATGTTGAGCAGACCTGAGAGACTTTAAGTTATGATATCGGCTCAACAATTCAGAGATGTGTTCAGGGTCGACCCCGTGTGGAGGAGAGAGAAATAACAGTGTCATTCCGTGACATAGTTTCATCGCATCACTGGTTTTATGAGCAGACACTGCTTTCTTTCTTTCTTTTAAATGGCCGATCCCTCTTGTTGTATAAAACTCCTAAAACTTTATCTCCAAGGAGTGGTGTACTGTACATAATGTGCACAATGGCTAATGTGTGTTTAGCAGGGCATTTCATGCAGAACATTCAAACATTGTTAAAGCTATGCAAACAATGGCTAAAATGTATTCACAAACAAACAAATATTATACCTATTAGTTCATACAGCCTCACCCTGAAGCCCTTTTAAAAATCTTATCCATTATGCGAGTTAGCAATGGATTGTGATCGCAGCTGAATACCTATTGGCTGATATTAGATATCGATGTCACAACAGCTAGTGTTGCAATGAGACTAATTCAATATTGAACTGGCTGAAACTGTGTTAGTAAAAAAATACAAATTTTATCTATTTAATGCATAAAATGTATGAAATGTTTTAATTTTCACGGATAAGCAGGACATTTCTGGAAGGAAGTTTCAGGAAGTTTCTGAAGAGCCGTTTTGAAACTCAATCTGCCTGGTTCAACACCTGGTTGCTCAAACAAGCCACCTGTAATGGCACCCACCTGTCAATCAAAGCGGCTGTAACTTTAAGCCTTAATATAATTTGAACATGTGAGTTATATAAAAATTCACCCTCAGTACAGTTGTCATGAACGTGGAAATTAGCTTTAGAGACCAAAACTGTTTTTTGTACCAGGCTGTAAACATGGTTATTTCTGCTGTGAATTGGACATTTTAACATGGGGACTTATGGAGTTTGACTCGTTCTGTAGCCAGCCTCAAGTGGACGTTTGAGGAACTGCAGTTTTTTGGCACTTCTGCCTTGGCTTTTGTAGCAACCAATAATGTTATACCAACAATGTCATACCTGCCTCAGGTTTTTGAGCCAATAATGTAATAAGTTGTAACAATGCAATAAGTAACAATATACTATATAAAAATATACAACAAATAATTCTCAAATTGGATCTTACAACCATAATTAAGGAGAGAGAGTGCTGCATAGTATGTATCCTGAATGAATGAATATGACGACTATGCCATGCACAGTTTTTGATGAGCAAACTGCACAAAACTGCAAAAGAATCTTTTATTTCCAAGAAATGCAATCCCATTTATGTATTATTACATTATCGGCTGCAGTTATTACATTTTCAAAGGATGTTTTTTAATGCTGTGCCAATAATGTAATAACAGCCATTTCACCGACTCTTTCTATTTCTAATTCCTGCAGGGCTCATGCATGGACGACTACTGCAAGATATGCTGGTGTTACACGTGTGTCTGGTGTCAGATGAATCGGGAGCTGAAGATCAGGCAATGAGGAGATAGGATGCAACTATTAGTTGATTTAAATTAGATGTGATCTACTGGTTATTTTTAACATAGAAATGTAGTTAACACCAACTTTTAGCTGTTAGAATTGAGCATCTGTTTGCTGTACAGAGATCATACTGTTTGTAATGCCTAGATTTAGCTAAAGAATTAACTCTGATTCAATAAAGAGTTTCTATTTCAGTTCACAAACTACTCTCATAATGTGATTCTTCACAAGAATGGAGTGGTGTTAAACCTGCGTGAAACATATAATATATTTCAAAACACCATAGACCAATAATGTGTGTTTAACCATGATACCTGGCTGTCAGACTTTCAGATTAGACTTTGTATGTTGTTGTTGAGGTTTTCCGTGAATGCAAAGTTGTAACTAAAAATCCCCAACTCATTCCCAGAACACAAAACAGATAACTGTTGTGAGTGATATTATCTTAACACTATTCGCAAACTGATTTGCATGTGCAACATGATGTGTCTATGTGGCACAAAAGCAGGTTCAGTTTACACTGTGAGTATTTGTGAGAATAATTGACTTAATTAGCAGCAAAATGCAAAAAAAAAAAAAAAATTATAATTAGTGGTGATGCAGTGTTTATACATGACTGCTAATGAGGTGTGATGATCTATAGTTATTGCATTATTATATAATCCAATTGGTGCACAATTTTTTACCCAAACATTAAAGGTAAAGGGAGCGCCTATGGCCGAATCACAGCTGTGCTGATATTCAGTATAACAGCACAACTTTGAGTGTGATATTGCTTTTATACAACTGTTCTACAAGCGCCATTTATTGGTTAACATAATGAGTGGAAACGATGATTTGTTTGTCACGAAAATAAAAATGGGAACGGTGGCTCACGCTTACCCTCCTGTCCGCTCATATATCAGCATATTAGAAAGTTATTGATATAAATTTGAACGCCAACAGACTGTCAGTGAACACAGCTCCACAGTCAACAACAGAACTAATGCAGAATGAACAGTGCAGTTTTTGTGTCTGCTGCAAGGAATTGGTCCAGTGTATCCTCTGCTAAAGGAAGCACTGGAGCACATTGGAGAATTGAAACAGCTCTTATCATGACCGCTACGTATATACTTCTAAGTCATTTCACTTAGTTAGGAAGCAAAATAGACTATTCGACCACACCCCATGGCTTCATGACACCACAAACAAGCAAAATGTTGCTCCCATGCTACCTTACTGATGAGCTGGTGTTACTGGTTAGACTCAAACCATGGGGTCAGGTCGAAGAAAGGTTCCTAACTGAGTGAAATGACCCGGATCTAAGAAAAGGAGCTTCAGTGCTTGCTTTTTTAAATCTCCTTCAGCATTGGGTGCAATGGACCACCCTTTACGAAAGGAAAGGAGATAATGCTGTCCCACAGTTCCATGTGGCAGCAACAAAAAAGCGGCGCACCATTCAAACATTCACAACCAGACATCTGCATCTTTCCTGGACTGCCTGACGTTTTCCATCGAGGTCAAGGAAAAGTGTTTAGGAAAGGACACAGGAGGTATTGAAAGGAGCTGACATGAAGCTGTGTTAACATCTGTTTTACTTTAGAGGGCAGTGTTGGACTAAAAAGAAGCTACTAACTGAGTAATGGTCATTTATTTTTACATTTAGACACACTAATGTAGGAATATATAACCATGTAAGACTTTTTTCTCAAGTAAACCTTTGTTTAATGTATAAATCATACACCTGATTTGATATTGGGGCTCACGTTTTATTCATTTTTGCTCAGACTGATAAATACTACTTGTCATTCATTGCATTTTCATTGGTTTATATTGTATACAAGGCTGCATGTTGTTTATATTTGCTTTCAGACTGAATATTCAGCTATAAGCTTCTTATAACTCACTATGTGAATTGCACTAGCTGTTAATAAGCAACAGCTCCTGGTGTACTGATGATTACTCCACATCCTGATCATTATGTAGCAGCTAAATATGAATAAACAAAATATTCAGCGGTGAAGTTTGAGGGTGTGTTTAGAGGAAGTGAAGTGTAACTGTAGGGAAAGGGGTAAAAAGTCTGGTGCTGTTGGCTTAAGCTGGGTTTCACACATACAGGAAGCTGTATTTTCCTCTTTTGTGCATCTTTAACCGAAAGAGGAAGTTTTCTGTAGCCAGCTGAGTGTGTTCACATGCTGCGTCTCCAGAGCTCAGCCTGCACTGTGAGGAGAAGACCTCCGAGCTCCGACCATGGATGTCTACCAGGAGGCTGTGCATTATCTGGAGTCAGAGCATGTGCCAGGTGAGGGAAGGAGGCGTTGTGTTTTGTTATGTAAAGACAGGAGAAGTAATTTACAGAGCATTATATAGGAGGAACCCCTTAGAATTCAGCATTAGATGATCGTATACAAACTGAAATCTTAAAGTGCTTTTGCTTGTTGAAAAGTCAGAGCAGCTATCTTTGTGTTCATTCAGCAACAACACTAATCTTTACACACCTTAAAGGGGGAAACAGAAATGGGAACTTGCTCCCACATGTGACTAGATACCGTATTATGTATTTGTGTGTGTGTTGTAGTGGAAGCAGAGGCTGATGTCCTGGAGGAGGATGTGTTCCAGGAGGAGGCGGTGTCCTGTTTATCTCCTCTCCACTCGGAGAGCATAGACTTCCCAGACACACCTGTAAGTTTGCATCACTTCACGTTACAGATGAAAAACTGCTGAAAAATGCTGTCTCAAATATTGATAACATCAGTTAGCTGTGGTCGTGGTTATTCACTGGTTGTAAACTCGCCTTAGAAACGAAAATAAAGGTACACTGAGTGATGCATTCAGGTGCCAGTGATGACCATTTATTATATTTTTTAATGGACTATCCACTCTTTAGATATTTTTACTTTTATGATATAAAATAGACATGAATGCATGAGATTTCAGTGATACAACCTAAAACATTTCATTACTATATTAAAGCTGTAAGCAGGTCCTCGGGTTATAATGTATATTTTGCAAAACAAATATACAGAACACGTGGAGCCACACATGTTCTCACTTCAGACCTTTGTTCTGCAACAAAGAAATAAATAATAATTTTGTTGATATCGGCTTCACTTCCTTTTTTTCTTCTGTACTTTTTATCCTCCACTACGTCGAGAAAAGCATTGAAGAAGTAACTCTTCTGTTTTCCATCAACTGTGCACATTAATCAAGCAAATACAGAAGTGACCAGTGAGGCATCATGTAATGTTTCCTGTGTTATACGGCCTGTGCACGAGCATATATTTATATATATATATTTTGATTTTGTTTGCCAAGAAGTCAAAAAACAAACTATTTACAGCGATGAATGTCTGTTCCCATTTCAAAAGTTAACTATTACACCACTATTACAGAATGTACTGCCATGAAACTGATTTTGACACTGACTTTTGTGTGTTTCAATGTGTTTCCAAACATAATTCAGACATTATGCAGCCCGGAGGAAATGCTGGATAGGAGGCTCGTGGTCCTGAAAGGCATCATGGAGAGTGAGGAGATTTACCTCAGAGAGCTGGAGGCGCTGCTGATGGTAACAAAACACACATTAACATGAGTCTTGTCTCAGCATCTGCAAAGCTTATTTTCTGGGCAGCCGGAGGAAATCTTTTATGAAATTAGTATTATAATAACTTCCCCTTTGTTGTTCTGCTGTCACTGTATAAAATTAGACAGAAAATAACCTTTATTTTGAGTTCAGCTTGCTCTGCAAAGACCGTTCCTTTAGTTTACATGAACATACAGGAGGTTATTTCTGTGTTTCATGTTTATTGCGTCTGAGTATGAGCAGATGTGTGTTTTTTTGGCCTGTGGTTAGCGTTGTTTAATACAGTACAAGATCATACATGTGCAGCAATCACACCCAATGTCTTTATTGTTAAATCATAGATAGATTGCTCTCAATCAGAGATGAAGTCACTCTTTATGATTGATGTGTAGCCACAGCTAGCAGCCGGTTAGCTTAGCTTAACATGAAGACTGTAAACAAGAAGAAATAGATAGCTGTTCAAAGCTGTCAAAATACAACAAATTAAAACATTACTTCTCACGTAAAAACAACAATTTGCTGTTTGAGGGCTATTAGCTTAGCTTAGCTCTTCGCTGGTTGCCTGGCAACTGCTCTGCTACATGTCAGAGCAGTGGCTAAATCTAGCTAATGCTAACCCCCTCCAAACCCACAATGTGTTCTTTTGTTACAGATTAAACAAACAGTATATAACGTGTGTGGCATTTTTTGTTATGATTTGATGGTAAGCAAGTTTTGTTACATTTAAACAGGACCAATCTAGCTGTTTCACACATTTTAAGCCTTTATGCCAAGCTAACCAACAGCAAGCTGTAGCCAGATTGTATAAATCCCATATATTCCTAACACAGAGTCGATTTCAAGTAAGTGATGGCGCAATAAAGTGTGCCTGGGTGTTTTCTTTGTGAATTACTTCTTTCTTTTTTCGCTGCTATTAAAAGCAACAGAAACCCCAGTTTCCACCTTTTTTCACGATGTGACACATTTAAGTCCCAAAGCTCAAAAAGGGAAACGTGGATGTGAGAACTGAGTCAGAAAGCTGATGTTTTGTCTTGAAAACACTAAGTTTTTTTGTGTGTGCTGTTGACACTCAGCAGTATGCATGTATCACTAAGAAGCTGTGTATACTTTTCATGCTGTACGTGCTTGCTTTTATTTGGCAGTTTGGGTTTGTACGTGCCAAAGTTGAGAGGGTGTTGAAAGGCATGCGAGTGTAGCAAATGTGAAAATATCTTCACACACTGTGTTTCTCACCCATGTTGCCATTTTTATCTTTTAAACACCAGCTTGTTCTTCTCGCCTACCCCAGTAAGATCATTGTTGTCTTTCACTTTTAGCCCATGAAGGCTCTGTGGGCCTCAGCCGGGACATCCCAGCCGGTTCTGTCCAGTCGACAGGTCCAGACTGTTTTCTACCAGGTGCCTGAGCTCAGAGACATGCACCAAAGTTTCTACACTGGTTTAAAGGCCCGGCTGAGTGCAGAATGCCAGACTGGGTCCAGCCCAGGTGAGGAGAAAGAGATGACCCACAAAGGCTTTGAGCTGATAGTGGGGGACCTGTTTCTGAAAATGGTAAGCTCACTCTTTTAGTGCATGTATCCTAATCCACACACAAAAAAAAAAATTGGTGGAAAAACACAAACAAACACAAGTCAGGGACACAAAGAAAAAAAGAGGGAAGTCATTCATTGCAAAAAAGTAAAAGAAAAAGTAGCTTATGCTGTAAAAAGGCTAAGATATGTCTAACACATTATTCTTCCTTTTCTGAATTTCTCTGTAACAGTGAAAACTTCTCAGTACTGCCTGAGGAAGTTCCCATTTATTAAGTGTCTTTAAGCTGCACTAATCAATATTTTTATATTAAAAATAAATCAAAGGCAGCACAGTGTCAGCTGGGATAAATGATTTATGTGCTATATGGAGTGTTTTAGTGTCTCTCAGCTGATTGTTTTGGTTTTATGCCCCACAACTTTATTACCTTATATCAACCTCCTTATCAGCTACTGCACACTGTCTTTAGCTAAATAAATCCACCGCTGTACGCCATCAGCAAACAACATGCGGATATAAAGTTAGCGGCCAGAGCCAGATATTTTCTTTAGGAGTTGGTGGGGCCCAAAACAGAGCTGAAAGGAGAATGAAAGTAGCCAGAAACGCGACTCAAAATTAATGTTCATGTTACTACAGTGACATTATATAGTCATATTATGTCATTGTTACATTTAAAGCTTGCTCTGTTGCCCTAGTGGACAAAAAAATTAGTTTTGTAAGAGTGTCAGCTTGATTCATTCTCTTCATTGAAGCTATATGAAGTTTATCCTTATCTCGCTTTTTTTTTTGTTTTGTGCACATTTTTGCAACTAGCATCTTATGAATAAATTGTTTTATATGAATAAAATCAGCAGTTCAAAGCTTTAGATTTTGACTAGTCACAACAGGTAAAGACACAGGTGTAATTAATGGCATTAACGTTGGATCCAGGGATCCAGCATGCACAATGCTGGGGCCTTGAAACATGCAGCCGTTAACGTTATTTGTTCTACCTGTGGTTACAAACGTCTGCTTTGAAAAAGGCCGGACCACAGAGAGTTATTCCTTTCTAATAACAGCCTAAAAAACACACCTGTGTTTGGATAGCGCTCTTGATTTCACATGACAATGTGTGTGTGTGTTTAAGGGGGTTAAAAGCTGATCAGGCGGCCTCTTTTTTAGTCTTCCTCTCTTGGCAGTTGTTGCAGCTGTGCTAAACTTGTATTTCTTGTGGGTATAAAGAGATAATGTGACGTGCTGAGGAGGCAGGAGGTGAACGTTGGTTTATCCACCTGCTAAAGCTGCAAAGTTTCTTCTTACCTGTGGCCTGGAGAAAGGAAGCACAGTAGTTAAACACTTTGGGGGCACGATGGCACAGATGAAGGGAATGAATGAATACAAATAAACAGTTGTGTCAAACAGTTGTTTGAATCTGAACCTTCAGTTTATGCTTTTGAACAGTGTCTTTATCTAGATTTTTCTCAAAAAAAACCCTAAAAAATCTTTAATTTGACACTAAACACCAAACTTACAGTCATTTTATTTACTCTGAAGCATCTGACTTAAATAAAAACCCACTGCTTGTCGGGGGTAAAACCCTCAGTAGGTTTAAAATAATCTAAACTAACAATGATCTCATTGTCCACAAAGAAACACAAGTCTACACCATTCAGCACTTTTATGTATGATGGTCAGTTGACTTCAGTTCAGTTAAAATAGAGAAGTGAATTACATCTGTCTGGTGGCCCAAATGACAGCAATGCGTAGCAACATTTTATTTATTTTTGTCTGTTCTGTAAATCTGTTTTGAGGAGAGGAGACTTCCTGTTCTGACTATAATTTTAGTTCAGCTCTAACCACGATCGGCCTTTTGATAAAGTGTCGTTCAGCGCGTAACTTTGGAAACCTCTTAATATTATGATAACAAAATGATTCTTCAGATGTTGAGCTCAGGTTTTCTGCACAATAGAAAAGTGTTGTATGACAGTGTTTCTGAAACTTGTTACCCCACGTACCACCTCAGAAAATATCAGCCACCAACGGTTCACATAGAAGGCAGGTTTTATTCCTAATAAGATGAATTATTGTTTAATCCTGAACAGAACTAGTTCAAGAACAAGAGCTCATTTTGTGGGAAAGGGGTTGTACTGCTCCTTCTCTTCCTAATATTTCCAAATTGGAGCCATTCGTTTTACCTCTACTTCATAACTTGCCATCACATTTTAGCTCATAACTTATTACAGATGTATGTGTGCACTAAATGCTACATGCATGAGTGTGACTACGAAGCAGGCTGATATTGAAACATTAGAAATTTTGTTGCATTTGGATAGCATAATGTGGTTTTTAGTTTCATTTTTAAAGTGTTTCAGAGATTAGTACCACTACACTACAGTTTGAGAACCAAAACTGTCGTATGATATAGTTCTTTAGTTTTTTGGAGGGATTTCAGTGCAGCTTGTCATGGCTCAACACGCCCACACAGGTGTTTCCACTTATCCTGGCTGATAATGATTAGCGAAAAGAAGTCTAATCAGGCAAATTTACTGAAAACACCTGTGAGTTTATCAGCTAACTACTAATACTGTGGATCTAATGACAAAAGTAACCAAATAGAACTTTGTTTAATTAAGTTTATCAAGAACATGAATTACATTTTATTCAATAGTTTCTGTTTTTACAAATCAAGGCACATAGATTCTACAACTAGACTTTACTCCCTTTAACCTGTCAGGTCATGTTGTTTTCTGGATAAATGTAGCTAACCTGCATCTAAAAGTCAATCATTTTCATAAACCCTTTTCATAGCAGACTTTGGTTTATCACAGCAACATTAACGAACGTTTGAGTGCAATGCAGAGCAGCAATCAATGTTATTAGTTACAACTCCGCCACAGTTTCCGCTGTGGAAAAGGTCTCTAATTTAGTTGTTGATGTAAATGGTAAATGGACTGTACTTACAAAGTGCTATTTGTAGTCCACTAAAGGTGCTTTTACACTACATACCTCATCTATACACTGACGGAATTGGCTATCAGCCAGCCGGGGATTGAGCCATCGATCATCTTCCTCCTGAATCATTACCATTTTGTAAGAGATTGTTGATTTGTTGCATGGCAGATTCATCCATCCATCCATCATTCACTTCACCTCTGCAGGTGAACCAGATCGGTCTGTACGGTGGTTTCATTGGAAACTATGAAGAAGCTGTTGAAGTTGTTCGCAAGTGCACACAATCGGACCCTCGCTTCCGAACCCTGGCTCAGGTACTACAGACTTTTAGCGGAACACTAACTGTGTTACAAGTTATGTACCAGTTTATCCTCACCTGTCTCACTTTATCTTTCACTTCTCCAGAGCATGATGTCCAATAATAACGGCTCAGACAAAACTCGGACCAAATACACATTCGAAGGTACTCATATTTCCTGAATTGTTCAATAACTTGTCGACTGACAGTGTCTAACTGCTGCCTTTTGTTTTGTTTTTACAGCTCTACTATACAAGCCTCTGGACAGAGTAACCAAGACCACACTAGTGCTGCGTGTGAGATAACTCTATCTTCACCTCAATAGCTGCGGCTGTTAATCTCTCATTACAGTCATTTGTCTTCAAGGACCTGGAGTATGATTTTTTGCTACTTGATGTTTCCTGACTTAGCCTTAACCTGTCTGTGATCTTGTAGGACCTCCTGAAGACGACACCAGTGGATCACAGAGATTACACATCCTTACAGGAAGCTCTGAGATTGTCTCGCAGCTTCCTGTCTGGTGTCAACGAGAGTTCACAGTGCAAACGAGAGGTCATGCTCAGTCACGGCATGGTGAGGCAAAATCTAGCCAAGACATACATAAACGAAAAGTTTTAATTGCATGTTTACACGTGTGTCCATTCTTCCTGAAGCCCACATTTGTCTCAATATAAGCAGATGTATACTTTACGTATGTACGTATGTTTGTGTGTGTCTTCTAGAGGCGACAGCTCATGCGTGATGGCTTTGTGGTGGATGCGAGCGAGGGGGAACGCAGCCTGCGTCACCTCTTCTTGTACACAGACCTCCTTCTGTGTACCAGATTCAAACACGCAAGCAGAGGGTGAGTGTAGCGAGAGGAAACACTGGGGCTTGTGTAGAAATGTGGTTTTGAGAGAGTAGCATTAACCTATTTCCTTTCTGTCTTAGCTTTTGTAACTCAGTCATTTCACATTGCTTTGTCCGCATTTGTGCCTTCCAGGAAGCAGGACCATTACAGATTCGGCTGGTATGTGCCCCTCGCTGGGCTCAAACTTCGCTGGGTTGCAGAGCAGGAACGTTCACCAGACACACACCTTCGCTTACACACCATAAGAACCAAGATGTACCACCTCCGAGAACAGCTACAGCAACAGAAAACAGTACGTCTGTGTGGAAGAGACAGAAATACAGAGGAGTTTGACCTGCCTTTTAAGTAAAAATGTTAAAATGTGTCTGTAAAAAGGGGCCCAGGGGAATGGTTATGGCAGCTCGGAGGAAGAAACTGGAGCAAATGGAGCTGATGCTGCTCACACACTCAACTGTTTACAGACTAGAGCTGCACAGCCCCAGTGGCAAGGTACACAAACACACACACCACCTAACATTGTCAGCTTCGTTCTTGAATTTTAACAAACTAAAATCCGTTTCGCCTCACTGCAGAGTCACACACTCCTCCTCTCCTCCCTGTATGAGCTTGAAGAATGGAGAGAAGCTATCCACAAACTCACCGCAGACAGTAAGTTCACTGCTTCTGACCAACCTGGAGGCCACAAGTGTATTTACTACATGAACCTGAAACTTAATGCAAAAACATCTGTAAGGGAGCAACACTACAGAGGCTTCAACACTGGTGTAGAGGCGTGTAGGTGTGACAGTAAGTACACTAGCTGTGTGGTCAACAGTGTGCAGAAGTGAGAAGCTTCAAACACCTTAAAGGTCACAAGAGGAAGCAGTGCGTCATTCACTTACAGTAATGAATGACAGTTATAGTCAGGAGCAGACGTCTTGTCCTGGACAGGCGAGAGCAGCTCTCGTTATATTCATGCTTAAATCTCCAGTTTTTATCTGCGCCTGCTTCTGTGCACTTAAGATCATTAAAGGTCCAATGTTACGATTAAAGGGGGAATTATGAGTATGTTATGTATAACTGTGTACGTGTGTAATCACTTGAAAATAAGAATCGCTGCGTTTAAGAGGTAGCAGCTGTTTTTTGGAGTCCGCCATGTTGGACTACCATGAGCAGCTGTTGACCTTTTGGTTTTCTTTGTGAGGTTTGTAGTCGCCATATTTCTTTATTTATCCTACACGATTTGAAAGGGATGGTGAGGTGAGGGGTATTCAGTGAGTTACCCCTGCTGAGCGTATGTTACCTCCCCACCCGTACGCTCAGGGTCGTCCGCAGTGAGCTCATTAAAGTCTGTCTTATGTTATTAGAAATGAGAACAACAAATGTAGAAGCCAGGGTTAGGGTCTGTAAGCTGTCCAACAGAAGCACCAACCTTTTTTTTCTCACAGGATGTGGTGTTTTTTTTTTTATTTATTTAAATTTCTGTGGTTCTGTGATCTCATTGGTGCTTTTTATTTGCTCTGTGTCATTTATTAGACATAGAGACCGTCCCTCCAGACCTGCTCACTCTCACCAGTGCATGTGTGAAACTGAGAATGACCCAGCAGCCGCCGCTACACAGCTCGAACGCTGGTACAACCGCCACCAACTCTATCGACCTCTGTCATCTTTTCCCCACCACAGAATCGCATCCTGTTTCTAAAATATCCGAAACAGACTCTTTGGTCTCTTTTATCGTTTGATCTCTTTAATGTTGGCCTTAAACATTCATTCACACTTTATTTATGATGTTTATCTTTATTAAAATCTGACAAGCTTCAGGTTATTTTTGTCTTTTTCTCTCACCAGTAGAGGATGAGAAATCTTTGTGTGGGACTCTGAGTGTGGCCGTCCACTCTGCCTGCGGCCTGCAGCAACCAGCCTGTATGTTTTAATTTACACTAATCATTTAGAAGGTCCTGAGGTGAGCAGATCTTCTATTTAAGCTCGCTTAACGTTTGCTTCTTTTGTTTTCAGGCGTGTATGTTTGTGTGGAGGTGGATGGCTATGAGTTTTATGATAAACAAGCCAAGACACACTCATCAGTCCACAGCCTCAACCCACATTGGGACCAGGTTAGTTCTCTCTGTATGTTTATTGGTCTTGAACTTGAATAAAGGGGAGTAAAAACTTGATTTGAAAGGCAGATGATCTATCAGGGTGTCTAGACGGCATCCGACATGATGTCAACTCAAGGAGGATTAAAAAGTCTGCACCGCAGCCGGACCGCGCGCTGCTTTAAACATGATCAGTGGCAGTAAAATCTAGACTAAATCCAACTGGTAGCCAGGATCAAAGGGCTTAAAATGAGACATGAATGCTCCTGTTGTAGTTTTAGGACACTGCTGTCATTGTCGGCGTTAACACCACCTCCTTTCTGTCACACAGGAGCTGTCTCTCCAGGTGGACGGGGCACGAGACCTGAAGGTGCTCTGTGTGAGTCAGTCTGATGGACAGGATGATACAGTCTTGGGTAAAGCTTCTGTACAGGTATGAAGACCGACTGAGCTTCGGCTTTATTATGTGAAAAAGCTGCTTTGAAGTCAGGAGTTCAACACACGCAGAAGACCATGAACTATAAACATAAGGAGTTAAAGCATAAAAGCAATATAGAAATCTACAAATATTAAAGCTGCATTAATCAATATTTTATAGCAAAATGACTGAGTGCAATGTAATAGATAATATGAACCAACTGCAGTTTCCCTCAGCTCTACGGGGCTTTTAGCATCTTTAAGCTCATTGTTTTGGTTTAACGGTCAGCAGTTTTAATGTTGACAGATAGATAGATACAGATAGAAAACTAAGTCTTTACATTTATATGTCTGAAGTACAACTTCACACACACACAAAGGGTTCATAGGCATGCAAATGTGAAGAGATGGTGCGAGTGTGCAGTGATGGGCAGCCATGTCGCAGCGCCCTGGAAGCACTTAGAGGTTTGGTCCATGCTGGACTTGAACCGTTTCCCAAGCCAAATCTCTTCTGAGCTACTGCTGCCAACACGACATGTGCTCTACGTGCCCAGCACTGAACAGCTAACAAAGTTGGAGACTACCTAGTGAACATAGCGGCGCATTTAGCAGCTAAAGAGCCAGATATCGCCCTCCATGAAGTGGTGGAGACCAAAAATGAAGCTAAAAAGAGATTAAATACAGACTTAGCCAAAAATATGACTCCAAATAAATGATAATAATGATAATGTTGCTCTGTTTCTTCTTTTTTGCTCTCATGTGGCTGAAATCAATTATGCTGCTTTTAGTATAAAATAATAAAAATTATGATGCCTGATGGGATTTACCTGCAAGGACACCATGTTAGTTCATCAGTGTCTGCATGTCTGCGAAGGTAAAACAGCCCTGGACAACAGGACATCACAGACATCGTATCTGTGTTCTAATATTTCATGTTTGTCTGTTAGTTGGACTCTAAAACCCTGAATAAGCGATGGAGGAAACAGACTCTACACCTTGGCCATGTGGAGGTGACACTGTCCCTGAAGTACTGTCCCCACCCGCTTAAACCCCCCACTTCTACGACGCAACCACCACCAGTCTTCCGTGTCCCCATTGAAACTGTGGCTCAGTAAGTCCTTGTTATGTTTTCACTGACCCTGTCTGGTTTCATGGGCTGTTTGAAAATGAAAGTTCAGTTCAGTCGAGTTTTATTTCCCTTTGTGTGCTTGTTTGTACAGCTAGTTTTATAAGGGGAGGTGCCTTGTGGGAAAGTGGACTAAAGAGAAGTGTGGCAAGAGTGGAGTCCGAATCCAAATGAAACATCTGAGTTGGATTTTTTTTCTAAATACTTTCAATTCTCCGTCAGACAGGAGGGAGTGCTGGTCCCACACGTGGTGCGATGCTGCGTGGAGGAGGTGGAGAGGAGAGGCATGGACGAGGTGGGCATCTACAGAGTTTCAGGAACCACCAGTGACATCAGCATGCTCAAGACTGCGTTTGACAGCAGTAAGATAACACACTTCCGTTTTCTGTCGGCATGTGCTGTTGTGTTGCAAGTGTCATTCAGAGGTGCAATTGCGCACACTTAAACAGTTGTTACAGTACAAGGAGCAGACGAGTGACTACTAATACTGATGAGTCACAATGAAACATGTCACACTACGGTTATGTGAGCTTGCAAGATATGAGTATTTAATATGGATAATGTACTTAAAATATCAAATACACTTTCCTTTAAGATTTTTGAACCTTTATTGTATATATATATATATATATATATATATCACTGAAGAGTGACAGGAAAGTGGGAAGAGAGAGGGGGAATGACATGCAGCAAATGGCCAAAGGTCGGATTCGAGCCCTGGGATGCTGCTGCTGCTACGAGAGTATAGCAGCTGTTGATCAAAGTCTAGAGGCATTTTCTTGTGGTTCAAAGGTAGGAAGTGTGTTTACCAAAACATGATGCAGTAACACTGATCATAATCATCATGTGTCTATTCTTGTTCAGATCTGCGTGAAGCAGTAACCAGGCTGAGAAGTGCTGAAGTGAACGCCGTGTCTGGAGTTCTCAAACTTTACTTCAGAGAGCTGCCCGAGCCTCTTATACCCACCGATCTGTTTCAGAGCCTGGCCAGGACGCTTGGTAAGACCAGACGGCGCGTCGCAATCCATATCCTTCACAATAACATAATATCCTTCACCATAATCATCATCCATAGAGGGTTTAAAGTGGGTTTTTTATATTTTCATTTTTATTTAAGTTTTATGCAATTTGACACTCTAGGTGTCGCTTTTTAGATATTTTATAAAACTGCAATTGAGAGAATAATTCTTCATAATCTATCATGCACAAAGGTTGACAATCTGCGTCCTATCAGTTACCTTACACTAAAATATGCCAGTAATACTTCTCTTTAGACATTTAAAGGCAATTTTACAGAGATTTCTTTCAAAATACATTAAATATGTTGGAAAATAGTTGCTGAAAACGTGTAAAAAGACTTTGAACGATACATTGCAGAAATGTGGAGTTAGAGGTTCAAACAGTTTTTCACCAGTTTTCAGTCCAGGATTTTTTTGGGCGGTCCTAAAGGGTGGCTCGATGACACGCTGAGGTCACCCTGAGCATAATCCTATCCGCCTCCCTAACCCTGTAACAGTACAAAAGCCTTCAGCGCGTTAGCATCTGTGCTTCTCCGTATGCGAGTTATTATTTTTGTTTCTTGTGGCACTCTGTTGTCATCAGACATCAGAGATTTGTCACCTTGTTTGACCCAAAATATACTTGAAATGGCTTCTCAGCCACGTGAATTCAACAACATTTTTTCTCCTCTTTAGAAATCCAGGACATAAACTCCCGCCTTGTCTCCATGTTGTCCCTGCTGCACACCTGTCCTGGCCCCAACCGCCACACCTTCCTGTACCTCTTGCGCCACCTGCAGAGGTGAACAGCACACAGCATAACAACTCCTAATGAGCAGCCTCATCACTCATTTTGTTTTCAGAGTTTCAGTTTTTAATCGTTTTCCTCCAGAGTTTCAGAGAAGCAGGACACCAACAAGATGTCTCTGATGAACCTGGCTACAGTGTTCGGTCCGAGCCTCTTACGCCCCCCTGTGGTTGGACTGGGGCATGACGGCCCCACTGTGGATATCTCCCAGGAGGTGGTGGTGCAGGTGACAGTTTAACACATTTTTCCACACAATTGAACAGCTGAGCCTCAAAGTGTCAACTGGATTTTCACAAGTTTGAGGAAAAAAACATGTCCACTAACCAGGAAGATGCTGATGGACAGCTAAATCCTCCTTCATGCCAGGAGGAAAGAAAATACACCAACCTTCTGCACACTGGGCTTCTTTTTTTTTTTGACCAAAAAATAGTCAAAATTAATAATATAATTGTTTAAAAAATACCGTGGTGTTCTTAAAATATAAATTTCTACCAAAACTAGTAATACCAATTACTTGTTTACAAACCGACTGCACATTTCCATAAAATAAAATACATATTAGCGTCCTTAGAGGTGCCTACTGTACAGCCCTGAACATACTAAAGATAAATAACAACAAATAGTTTTGTGGAACAAACTGTTCAATAAAACTTTATTCTTAAAATGAATTAACTGTATTAAATAAAAGATTAAAGTTAAAAGTTAAAGTTTTTAATATTCTAATTTTAGGATATGTGTACATTTTGAGACACAGCTCTTCATATGATGTACAATAAATTATGAAAACGTGAAGTAAATCTGTTTTCTGTATGTTTGACTTTTAAATTTTTGTTTATTCAATGAGAGGTATTAAAGTGTTAAATTATAATTTGTGTGTGTGTGTTTCAGGTCCAAGTGGTTTTCTGGTACCTGCAGTGTAACAACCTGCCTGAAGCTCAGACCTCTCTGCAACATGACACAGACGCTGAAGAAGAGACCACCCACATGTGAGACCACCATCAGTGTCACGGCTGGCAGAAAACCCAAATACCAAATACGTGTTTAAATAATGTGTTTAAAAAAATAAATAAATCTGTAAAGACTGTAAGACAAAGGTATTTATTGATATAAATTGACTTTTTGACTTCATGTTTTTGTGTATTTGTCATTTTTTGAAACCCCACCTAACATTTCCTGTTTTATCTAGTTCAGCATACAAAGAGTGATTAAATGTGAAATATTTTAAATATCTGTATTTTTTAATTTACTGAATAGCATTTGTTGTCCGACAGTACAAACTCATTCCACATTTAACACTGTTTACTACATTTATTCCCATTAGTACGTCCACCTTTAATCAGTGTTTGCATGTTTAAAACTGAGTTAAGTCAAGTCAAATATAACAAATCACAAGTTTTCCTCAAGGGACTTAACATGTCTTTACATGTACAGCACACAGTTTGATTTGCACAAAGCATCCTCCCTCAAACATGGAAGAAACCTCAGAAGTTGCACTGTTAAAGTGTATCACCACCAGGTCCATTTAGGTTCATGACCTGGAAACAGTAAATTAAATAACAAAAATATTTTACATTTAGTGCATTAAATTCATTAGAACTGAATAAAACTGAAATCTGGACACCACTACACTTGATCAACAGACTGTATTGACTAACATGCATACACAAGACTCCCTATCACTGTAAAAAAAAAAAAAAATTGTTTTTACGATAAAAAACTGGCAGCTGTGGTTGCCAGAAGTTTACCGTAATTTATGGATTTTCTAATATTACGGTAAAAGGAGATTAATTCTGTTGATTTTGTATTTAAGATTGGCATTTAATCCATATTTTACTGTATAAATAAAGTTTTTTTTCATCAAAAGAAATGCTGTTTTGCCGTATAATTGACATGAAAATATGCCATATAAAATACGGGTTTGCCATTAAATATTACAGTGTTTTACTGTATAATCACTAGCCATTTAAAATACTACTTTATTCTGTATAAATTCCCTTAAACCGCTGTATAAATAAAGGTTTTGCCATGACATATGACAGTTTTAAAGCATTATTTATATACAGAGTGGATTATCCTCGAGTAATGACACAAACTGAATTACAGTTCAGGTTCCTAACCTTTACTTTTAACTTTTACTACGATCAAAGGCTGTGGAATCAGCAAAGGTCAGAAAGTAATAAAGAAAGGTAGTTTTAAGTTGTCGTGGATAACAATATATTTTTGTGGTACAGTGTTGCTTCTACAGGCAGATGGATGGATGAGGTGGCAGGGGTGCAGATGTTGTAAAAAGGTCAGGGGTCACCTCCCCGAGCCTGAAATCCAATCGGTTACGGTTCAAATCCAACTAGACGGAGTTCACCCGAAGTGTACGCCCCATAAAAGTCAGTCACACACACATACACCATGTTGGAAACCGAGACACACACACACAGCCCGTGTTCGACCCATCCACACCACAGATGGGAGTCTCTTTTCAACCGCACCACCTGGGCATGCCGGGTTAGTGTTACCCCCCCCTTCAGCCCCAACCTTTTACCCCAAAACACCCCCCTCGCTCTTTTGATCGCTAATCCTGGACCCCAACTCCAGCTCTCCAGTACTAATAGACTGGGATCTGTGTGTATGTGTGTGTGTGTGTGTGTGTGTGTGTGTGTGTGTGTGTGTGTGTGTATGCCATAACAACATCCAGAACAAGCCCCAAACTGAAAGAAAATGGTGGGATCACCCCGTTGCCCTCTGTGTCATAAATCAGCTGTCCCCTCTAACACGGTGGCTGCCAAAATAAAGTTCCGCTTGACGACTACAAAGACAAAATGAGGTTCAGGCTACAGACTACAAAGCCGAAGGAAGGCCTGAGACGTCCCAGACATTTGGGACCAAAGACCGGACCAGACGACTGGTCGACACCTGGGACTGCTGGAACATTTTTACAGGAGAGCAGACAGCGCTTGTTCCATACAGTCATGCACAATGACTTCTCACCAACCGTCTACAAAGATTATACTGTAAGGTTTAGGTATGTCGAAATTCTTCGCTTCAAACTTATTTTTGGAAGGAAACGTAACAAACCAACGTGAAACTCATGTGAATCCTTTCTAATAACTAAAAAAACAACCTTGTTTTCACCTGTCCATGAATGTTTTCAAGTTTCCTACGCTTCCCATCAAACCAAAGAGGAGCTAATAAGTAACGCCAAAGAGAAGCACACAAATCCTTCAGTCCTGCAGTCACACAGTCATTCTTTCTTCTGATACAAGCTGCCAACATTTCAGCAAACAATTCTCATAAATTATCCGTCAAGTATCATCCACTGAATCATGACATTGTTCAGCATGTATTTTATGTACAATTTAACAAACTTTTGCAGCAGTTTTGTGTCGTCACAAGAGTGTCACGTCCCAAATATTTCTTTGAATGGAAAAATTGTTTTAGATTTTTAAAATTAATATATGCATACATATATCCTTCTTATGTGGAGCTGAGTGTTTCCAAGTTAGTTTATTATTCTATTTACAATTTAACAGTTTTTGTAGATGCAAACACGCACATGCAGTACTTAAAATGTAGATATTAGTTTGACATAACAGGCATGAACCCTCTCTGGACTCTGGATGGAAGATCAAAATGTAAAATTAGTTTAATAATTGTTTTCACGGTAAAAAAAAAACAAGCAGCTGTGGTTGTCAGAATTTTACCGTAATAAATACAACATCTTCTAATATTACGGCAAAAGGATATTAGCACTGTTGATTTCACACTTGAGGTTGGTGTTTTATTCCATATTTTATTGCTTTAAATACAAGGTTTTTTTTCATCAAAAGAAACGCTGTTTTGCCATATAACTGTCATGAAAATGCCATATTAACGTCGTATAAAATATGAAGGTGTTTTACTGTACAATACACAGTATTTCATTTAAAAAATACAGCTTTATTTTTATACTTTATTACTACTTTATACTTTATTTTGTATAAATTCCATTAAAATGCTGTATAAATAAAGATTTTGCCATGGAATATGACAAAAACTGCTATTCCTGAATTTATAGTGTGACGTTGTGAGCAGTGTGAAGGCACTTTGAAGATGCCACTTTTGTTATATTTGAAGAGAAAATATAAGACAATCCTTTGAGGGGAAATTTGTGTGTAAGATTGAGAATTTTAAATGATAATTTAACCCATTGAAAGTTTCTTTTCTGCAGTTTTTGTCTTTAAACGCAGACAAAAAATGAGAATATGGAAAAAGTTCAGGGGCCGACTGCACATCAGGACAACTGATGGTGCTTTAAAACACCAAATGCTGCCGGCGTGCACATGTTAGCAGTACGGTGTGTATATAAATGTGTGTGTCTGCATGTGTGTGTCATGGCCCGGAGCTGTGCCATGCTTGATTAGTCCTAATCTAGCTGGGAGTCAGGTTGCTGTGTCGGCGGCGTGTCTGTATGGAAGGCATGCAGGCTGCGGATCACAGGGATTGACCCTCTGCCTCTCAGGTTAACAGAAGCCCTGTGTGTGTGTTTGTATATATATGTGTATGTGTGTGTGTGTGTGTGTGTGTGTGTGTGTGTCCTAAACAGTGTGATGGTAAAACTTGCAGAACTTGGACTTGAGATCTTTGGTGTGAAACAACAAGTTGGGTGTGCGTGAGGAAGAGATGTACAAGCTTTAAAAAGAGTGAAGTGAAATTTGAAGTGTGTGTGTTAAGAAAAAGAAAATGAGAGGATATAAATAAGTGTGTGTGTGTGTTTGCAAGAGGTCTAGTTGAACTTTGGCTCTGGCTGCAGTGCAGCAGGAGTCGCCTCTCGTAAAGCGTACCCTCAGCAGGTTGTAAACATAATACCACACACTCACAAACACACACTGCCAGAGAAGAAGAAGAAGATCTCCATTTTCCACCAAACATCGGCCTTCACTCGTCCACAGCGCCTCCAGAAAAGTGTGCGTTGTCGGTTTCAAGTGTACGAAGCCGCAGATAACCCCCTGCAGCAGAGCGAGCCACGGGCTTAAGTTGTCTGTTAGTGTCTGTGTAAGTGTGTGTGTTTGGGGAGTTTTAGGATCAAACCCTCATGTCGACAGGCTGCACTGAGGAGACGACCGCTGACAGGTGCTTCCTGCAGTAACGCAGCAGGTGCTTCGCGTTCACACACACAAACACACACAAACACACAAGGGCAGATACTTTGCCTCCAAGACATGATTGTGCACGTACTAACACACATACATTGTCTGTCCCTCCCCCATCTCATTCCCTCTGACACACACAAGTTTGTATTATTATACATGTGTGAGATGTAACCCTGCACTCTGTATATGCGTAGCACGAGGTTGTTTTTTCTTGTCCATCAAATATCCATTAAAATTAATTATTTAAAGTCTCTGTGTGTTTCATTCACTCTGTCTTTACAACCAGGGGTGTAGTGATAAATGCAGAGGTAGATATCGTGGATAGTTTCATGATTGATACAGCTGACCTGAAAATGGATGTAGCCTCATTTCAAAGAGGTTTATATAAACTCTCATGACATGACACCTTACATATGGATCATATTCTTTATGATATTGTTTACAGAGACCCAACAGTTACCACCATGAGCAGGCACTTGGTGACGGCGGCAAGGAACAACTTCCTTTAAGAGGCAGAAACCTCGAGCTCAGGGTGGACGGCCATCTGTTGTGACTACTAGTCTAGACTACTACGTTCCTCAAATGCCACGTTCACTCTCAAGAAAGTGAAAGAACGGCAGACTTGTTAGCAAACACCTTTTATTCACACATCCAGCAGTTACAAAGCGTCATTAGCATTCATTTGCAGTCATGTTTCTGATATTAGTCTAATATTTACTCTCTTTTGGCTCCGTTTTTGGTCTCCACCAGCTCCGGACAAACATATCTGGCTTTTTAGCTCATCTTCAACAGCTATAGTCGCCAACTTAGTGTGTCTGTAGTTCACAGTGGGTTTATCACATATTTTTAGCTTGAATTGGCTGCCGGGAAACGACGGTGATGAGAACGGTTAGGGCGAACCAAAACAATGAGCTGAAAGACACTAAAAAGCTGAAAGAGGCAGAGTCGGGTGAAAACATTGACTAGTGCAGCTTAAAGTTAGCTGTTAACCAGTATTCGTGAACATCTCGGTCATGATCTTGACAACATATTTTGGATTTTTTGTGCAAATTCTTCCGCGATAATGTTTCAGCTCAACACATGCGTCCTTATTTGTTGACTCTGTGACACTAAGCTGTGGTAGGAAATGTGAGCACACATATATCCCGTGTCCTAAATATCACTAAGAAGTTGACTTAAATGGTTTTAGCACTCAGTGCAGGCTAACAAAATGTCTTTATATGGAGGATTTCTCTGATTTTCTTGATTTGCTAAAAGCTCTGCGGAAACTAAACTTTACAATCCCGATAAAACAGAAACTTCTCAGTGCAGCTTCTATAGGGAACCCTGTGAACTGTGCGGCCCCTATAAAGAAGCTTGTGAAGTCATTTGGACCGTCATGGGTATAAAAAACCCCACCGATACCCCCTCAGTGTACCGTATGTTCAGCTCCACTGAGCGTCCATCAGTCAGCGAGTCTATTTTTCTCTCTTCATTTTCAATCACACGCTCGAACACAGTGGCACAGCCAATCACCGTCACGGCCGCTACCAAAACAACATGGCTGCTCAACAAATGGGAGCTCTTCCATCTGTCTTAATATACCCCCACCACCGTCACCACCATTTCCCCTGGGCTATGACGCCATATTTCCCAAATGGAAACAGAAGTCACGACGATAGGTCGGACCGATGCTTTTTCAGATCCATATCTGGGCTCCTAACGGTCTATTAGAGGATTCCTATATGGTTAGAAAATGAGGCTGGGGTTAGTTTGGTCTCTGTGTCAGCTGTGCAATGAGGGAGCAGATTGTAGATAGTGTCAATTTCCCCAAATAATGTACAGTGTGAATGCGTGAATGACCTGGGGCTTATATTACTTTCATGTTAACTAGTGAAAACACGTGGGAAAAAGCAGAAAAAGGCAAACCTGTTAGAAACTGAGACGTGGACGTAATACAGATGCACACTTTTAGGATAGTAAAGAAATAAATGAAAAAGTGTTTCTAAATATAAATATTTCACAAATTTTACTCAAATATTAGTAAATTTCCAACTATGTTATAGTTCTGTACATTTAAAACCATTAGAAATTAGTAACATTTTATTTATACATTTAATTTCAATATGAAAAACTAAATATACAAAGTCAAAGATATCGTATGGAAAAGTTAAAAATGGTTATTATATTTTAAGGCCACTCTGTTTTTATTTTAAAAAATTAAAAATCACATCTTTGGTTACATTTGTAGTGTAGAAAAAGTTCATCCATTTTCTGTAACCGCTTCTCCTCATCAGGGTCGCAGAGCTGAATTACATTAAACAAACACACACTTGATTTTCAAACCTTCTTACACAAAGTTTAAATATGTTTTCGGTTATATTCTTTTTAAATCTTAACAATGTTATGTCAATTGGTATTTCATTAACCTAACTTTGTCCAAGGTTTAAGTTGACTCTAGTTTTGATTTAAAATATTGTTAAACCTGCAATAATTGTTCGTTTATATGGTGGACGGAGAAGCGGCTTGATGATTTTAAGGACTCTTGTCTCTTCAGCTGCTATATGTTCCACAATGTTCACCAGCCAGTTGCTGACTTGTTAAGAGCTGGGCAGGTATCGTACAGTAGTTTTTTTTAAAGAGGTTTTGCACTGAAATGAGAGCACTCAGGATGAGAGTCGCCAGGGTTAACAGAGACGGAGAAGTGCATGTCTTTGGACTGTGGGAGGAAGCCGGAGTACCCAAAGAGAAGGCCCTAGCTGAAGTTCGAACTTTCTTGCTGTGAGGCGACACTGCACCACCGTGCTGCTCTGTGTATGTGAGGTAGAATATTTACCCTTTTAATTCTTTTGGTAAATCTGCACGTTCTGTTATTTATTTAGATTTCTCTGCGTATGTTTATGTGTGTGATACATGAAGAAATCCAAGAATAAATATGATTCAGACAGTACTTAAAAAAATCTTTATAAGACAAAAATACTGCATGGCATTTCAGTTCATTTAGTCAGACTTTAATATAAAATATTAAAACTCTTGTAACTGTAATATTTCACATAGCACCAATGTTTGTTGGTGGAGGTTTTGAATATTTTCATCATGGGTGAGTTTTGCTGTAAAACACATGAGGAAACGTGTGTGTGTGTGTGTTTCTTCACATTTTTCATTAAGCAGTTGAACATCACATAACAGGTGTGTTTGTGTAGCCTGTTTCTCCTGAGACGTTCAGGAAAAACTGTAAAAAAAAAAAAAAAGAGCCTTCCTTATGATCTTCTCTTTTTGCACAATGTCCAAAGAGTCTTCTTGTATAATCTTGTAGTTTTTACATCTCCTTGTGCTCTTCGTTTTCTCATCCGTGATCTGGAGTGGAGCACACCAGAGTAGGCGTGGTTGGCGAGAGGGTGGATGTAACCTCGCCGTCTGTGTGCGGGTGTACGTGAGGCGCCTCTGAGGTTTGAGTGTCTTTCTCAGTCAGCAGGTGAGGCGGGATGTACCCAGATTTTGTTTGCTCCCTGTGATGGTGTTGGTTTTTGCTGGAGGATTTTGGCGGGCAGCGGCCCCTCTTGTCCTGCCCCCGGAAGCCCCTCAATTTCGGGCTCCAGTGTTCCCGCCACTGGAGGGCCAGAGTGGAGCGGTCCGCCACCAGGCGACTCTCCTCAGGGCCCCAGCCTCGCTCTCCTTCCTCTGCACCGATCAGGAGGAAGGTCCGCCCCACGTGGAGGGCCGGGCAGCCGCAGCTGAGGTCGCGGTCGGGGACCCAGAGCGAGTGAGGGCCTCTACGTACACGGGAGGTGGAGCCGGTGCGGAAGACAGTTTGGATGGAGATGGAGAACTGCCACCAGGGACCTGAACGCTCCATCCCTCTCACCTGCACCTTCAGCACTGAGAAACACAGACATGCAATATTTATTTTTAATTCTAATTCTTTATCTTAAAATATTCGACAAGGTAATAAATAAACTCCACCAACCGTAGTCCTTGAGACAATACGTCTCCAAGTTCATCCTGACTTTAACCTGAGAAGGCTGGCAGTATGAAACACACTCCTCCGCTATAACAGAAAGAGATGGAGGGGGGAGGAGACGAGGGAGGAAGGGAGTGAGGGAGGGAGGGAGAATGCATCAAATGAGAGGGTATCATTTCATAGCGAGCATATCAGCACATGTCTTTACCCCTAATTACAATATGGCTGCTTCTATTTGTCATCACAGTATCCTGTGACTAACAGATGACCTCGACTGCAGCAGGTGGGACATTCCTCAAGCCGCCACTAGGAGGGAGTGGTTAGCTGCTGCATGGAGTCTCACTTCAATGATCCCTTTAAAAAATGTTACATTTATCCGCTGTGCGTGAGGTGACATCAACACGGTTAAAATGAAGGTTTAGTGGATGAAATATCCAACTCTCACCATCCTCCTGCACACTCAATCAATCCCACCGTGATGTAAATGTCACCTGAAGCACCTTATTTCAACTCAGGTTTTTAACTTTTCACAGTTCTGCACTTGTTTTATATATATTTCAAATTTTTATCCTGACTTTACTCTATTGTATTATTGTGTTGTTCATTTTTGTTGTTGTTGTGTAAAGGCAGTCGGGCAAAATAAGAATTTCATTGTTTTTACTTGCGAATGACAATAAATCTCTTGAATCTTGAACATTACACAACACATTAGGTGAAGGTTAAGTTGAACATTAATTTCTGAGCCTCTCACACGTTTCTTGTTTGATTTAATGACAATGTGCATTTTATTTTAGCACCCCGGAGGACGTAGAGCAGGTCGTTCACTAAATCAGATGGTTGCTGGTTCAATCCCTGGATCCTCCTGTCTGCGTGTCAAAGTGTCCTTGAGCGTGATACTGAACCCCAGATTGCGTGTTGTGTGAATGTGCATGAATGCTTAGCTCCCAAAAACTGATGAGCAGTTGGCACCTTGCAAGGCAGTCAACGCCACCGATGTATGAGGCGCTATATAAGTAGAGTCCATTTACTAAAGGGTCAAAAAATATGAATACATACAAGAAAAGAGCTAATAATATAGGAGGAGAGGAACTAAAACAGTTGGACTAATAGAAAAATAAGTGTTATAAGACATATTTAACATTAAAGGTGGGCAATGTGGATAAAAACATCTATCAAGCTGTGTGTAATTCAAATGAGTTTACGCCAAGCTGTGAAGTGAAGTGCCAAAAACTGCAGTCCCTCAAACGTCAACTTGAGGCTGGCTACAGAACGAGTCAGTCTCCATAAGTCCCCATGTTAAAATGTCCAACTTCACAGCAGAAATAAACATGTTTACAGCCTGGTACAAAAAACTGTTTTGGTCTCTATAGCTAATTTCTTCGTTCATGACAACTGTACTGAGGGTGAATTTTTATTTAACTCACCTCTTCAAATTATATTAACACTTAAAGTTATGCATAATTAACACTGTGGCCCCTTTGATTGACAGATGGGTGCTGTTAAAGATGGTTTGCGTGAGCACCCAGGGGCCGTTCGTCCCGCCTGTAGGTCCACCAATGATCCATGTTTAAAGACAAGACCAACATGGTGGCGCAAATTTGGCACCACAAATTTTGGGCTACAGGTGATGTCACGGATACACTGTCCGTCCTTTACACTTTACTGCTGGTTTAATCCTCTGAATAATGTTTGAACCAAGTGAATTCACTTGCATTGATACCAAAATCTTGTGTGATTCATTCATTCACTGTCTTGTATCTTGCCTACTTTGTATAAAAAATGTTAAAATAATGCTAACAGTGTGATTTAAAACTGCTAACAAGTGACCATGACGATACACTAAGTATTTATTGTTTAAAATATAAGAACAGCGTCATTGTCTGCCTGTAAAATCTACCCACCTATGCTGTACTGAGGTTGGTACACCGGGGTCGGAGCGACCTCTTGAATTCCTGCAAACACAAACACAGTTTCAGACAGGTGACGGGAACAGATGCACAGAGAGGCATTATACCTACATGAGCTGTCAGGTTGTTGCAGGCTGTGTGTGTTATGCATGCTATGCTTGAATGGTGCGTGGGGCATGTCTGCACAGAAGATAAGCAAGTGTCAAAAAAGTGTGTGTGTGGTCCTTTTTCTTTTTTTTTTTATTGGTTAGAAACACACACACACACAGAGACACAAACTTTACTTTGGGTAATTTAATAAGGTCAAAGCATCACTGCTTGTATGGTTTTGTCTCTAACGTTAAACAGAGTTTAGAGTTAGCTTGGCTGCGTGTCCATGAACTTGAACCTGCTGGTCTGTGCATACATTATCCAGGCCTCTTGTAAAAGTGTGCTGCGCACTCCGTCCCCCCTCGTCCACGTCCTGTCCTCTCTGACACAACTGGGCCAGTGACACCCTACACCCATCCCCACCCAGCTGACTGTCCCCCACTTTTAAAACACAGGAAGGTGCTCTGTCTTTGTATGTACATGAAGTACAAGAGGTCAACCGGCTGGCTACTAGTGCCTTTATGATACCTGAGTTTCATTTCTGGCAATAAGATAATATATTATCTTGTGTTTTTTGACATCTGGACAACTGTTTTCGTTTAACAAAAGAAAACCTTAAATATGATACGTTACACACAAACACAAGCAATTGTATATTAAAAAACAGTATATAAACCAAGAAATGTTTGATCAAACTAAACAAAATGTGTTAATTTTCTTAAATAAATGAGTTACACTGAACAAGAAAACTTGTTTTATTTACGTTCCATAGTTCACATATCAACTGTTTTACTAGATGTCTGTTTGTAGCTACTTATATTATTGATATTTATTATTAAAATCGAATGTAATAAATTGATTTATAACATGTGAATATGTGTTAAAGGTAGCTGAAATAGCATTAATTACATTTAAGCCAAAACTGAGATGATGGCTACTTAAATGTGGTTATGTTAGCTAAAGCACCAGCTAGCTCTCTTACTTATTACGTTAGCTTAGCAGGAGCAGTTTATCTAGGGTTTTTCTTCATCGTGGTTGGTTTTAGCTACAGCCTCAATTTATTATGTGTAATAATTAATTAAAATCTTTGTAATTCAGTTAATCAACATTGACATTTTCTAAATACGTTAAGAACAAGTATATTTAGTTTTGGCTTTAGTTAAGGTTAGCCACAGCTATCTCATCAGGTGCTGGTTAGCTTCACAAAGCTCTCTTGCTTTAGCTACGGTTAATTTTATTAGCTTAGCAGGAGTTTATCCAGGGTTTTTCTCGATCATGGTTGGATTTAGCTACATCTTACTCATGTGAAATAATGAACTGAAATCTTAGAAATTCAGTTAATCATAACTGATATGTTTCAAATTAGTGAACAGTCAGTAAATTTAGTTTTAACTAAGGCTCTTTCCAGGCGCCTGCTAGCTTTCACTTCCTATAGCTCTCTTTCTTTATCTGTCTTGTTGGTTCTTTCCTCAGTTCTGACAAAAAATGTAGTTACCATGTTTTGCCTTTATAGGGGAGACACATATTTAACCTGTGAACTTCCTATACCGCTCAAGGCATCACTAGAAAGGTTCAGTGGAGCTAACTATAAGTTTAGCCTGGCTGCTGCGTGCCTTTAGGTCTGTCTGATGAGAAGAGGTGTTCGAGGTGTTGGTGGGGGTAAGAGATGCTATACATAGCCTGAGATGGTCTGGCAGTAAAAACAAACAAGGTTTTCTTTCACTCACTGCTTTCACTGCGAGAGTTATGAGTCTGGGACGTGTGATGGGGGGCGTTTTGAGCTGCACAACAGGTGTGAAGCTCGCCGCTGCTGGCTCCCTGTGTCACCTGATTGGGGCTTACACAGTGTCGGCACTCGTGCGATTAGCCGGGGAAGTGCGCGTGGATTAGCGCTCATGGCTGAGTTTCGGCACTGGCCAGGCGAAGAGATATGAGTAGCAACAATCCACTTGATCTGACGCTGATCCCAGATCAGCCGGAGATGAGGTTTCCCTGTAGTGGTCAGCTCATGTTAACGCTGCTATGGAAACCGTCTCCAGGGATGATGAAAAGGGGACATGCTGGGAGATTGAGCCAAATTAGTTCGGACAGCAGCGGCCCCTTTTATATTAAGCTACTGCTTGATAAAGGATTAGAGGGCTTGATAGGAGGTTTAATCCATTTAGGTCAGAAGCAAATCAAGTTGAAGGAGAAATTAAAGAGGTCATTTCGTCAGGACTGACAACAAACTATTAAATCTGTGATTTATTTTAGCAGGGCAGCATGCATCGAATGCAGTGTGAACATCTTATAGAAAAGTTAAGACTGAAATTCCAAATTAAATCAAGTCCTACAATAAAAACAACAAAATAGGTAACCATTGACTTTCATAACGATCCATATTTTCTGATTTGCCCACTTTATAGTAAAGTTTAGGCAACTCAAACTACAGCTGTTTTGGTCTGTTCTCCGTGCGACTTCAAACCCCATGTGGAGCATGGAGGCGTTTTGCTCATCAGACTTTGTTAACTTGCTCAGATTTTGTCAGTTTTATTGGTTTATGTACTTAGTTAATTATGTGTGAAGTTAATTTGTTTCCTTTTTGGTTGTTTTTTTTTAAGATCTGCAGTTTGCACAGGGTGTTTTATTTTGAAAATCAACTGGATTCTCTATGCCATTTTCTGACTTCGCACCAGCTCAAGCGGCTCTGTGCTGATCAGAGGCCTTCTCGTGGTGTCTGTTTCAATAAGTCAAACTACTTGGATAAGGGTAAGGGAAAGAATAGCCATAGTCATTGCCAAGAAAAAAATGAATTTGGGAACTCCTCTCCAAAGTTTTATTCTGCACTACATCATCATGCTATTTCTGCCTTTGCATGTTTGAAACTGTCATTTTTCCAGCGATCCAAGGATAGTTTCCATATAAAGGTGTAAGCATTTATACTGGTAATTGACTTACGTATGCAGGGCCTCAGAGGGGATTTTCCCTGTTTGTATCCCGGGGCACAGCGGTTACACCTGAGGCCGGTCACGCCTTCTCGACACAGACACTGACCCGATGTCTGGTTACACCAGCCACCAACTGCACCCAAAGGGTGGCACTGACACGCTGAAAAAGAGAATGAAAGCATTATACTATAATAGAGGTATATTGATGGTTTTTCTGGCCACTTTAGGGCAGCAAAACAAGCTGAAAATCCAATAAACATAGTAGCTCCTGATGGAAATATCTGGTTCTTTAGCTGCTAATACTTCATTGTCTTTACTAGCTAGTCACTAACCTTGCCTATCTGCTGTTTGGTGTTAGGTAGGTAGCGTAGAGTGGTTTATCAAAAGATGGTGGACAGGTGAAAGCGGTGAGTGTAACCAAAACAGTAAGGTTGCATGGTGTACAACCAAAACAATGAGCTGAAAGGTACTAAAATGCTCCGTAGAACTGAAGGGCACTGAAGAGTTTGGTGAGTTCATCATGAATGACCTCCTTCATGTTATACATAATATTTTACCCTAGCAGTTTATCAGGTATAAAGACGTAGACGTAGTCTTGGGGTTGGTTCAGATACCCAGTGATGGTTCTCAGTGATCAGTCGTAGAAGACCACATTGAGTTGTGACAACAAGGAAGCAAGTTAGAGATATATTAAGCAAAAACATGTCAAAGTCAGTGGCTACTGTACACAGGACAAACAGGACAACAAACAGGATTAAGAGTGCCATCCATCAGTGTCGCTGCTTAATCCTGCTTGACAGCATCCTTCTCGAGAGAGTTTACTTGTGCAAAGACATGTGACCTCTACAAACATGAAAGCTATTTTTTAACTGTCCTGTTCAGTAAACAAAGACAAATTCCTACATAGTGCTTTTAGTCCATCAAGATGTATCTTTATCTTCAAGCATCTTGTATCTAAATTCATTTATTCTTTTTCTCTTAAAGGTCCAGGGGTGTAGGATTTCGTAGATTTTGAGTGATAAACCCCCATGTTAAAATGTCCAACTTCACAGCAGAAATAAACATGTTTACAGCCTGGTACAAAAAACAGTTTTGGGAGTGTGAATTATATTATAGTTTCCTTTCCTGTACTCCACAGTGTACATGAATTCCTGCAATTGCAGGGCCCAACGGTCAGTCTGGTGTTGTGTTTTTGGGTTTTGAAAACCCAAAGGAGTGAGCAAGTGGTCTGTTAACTATGGAGAAAAATCTCCACAACTCCAGGGATCCTTTTTAGGGAGCTTATGAAGACACAAGGATACGAAGACACAGGTTTCCAAAGAACGCAGACTTTCTTGAAAATAACAAAAGGGACGAACGCCAGCAGCCACCACCGGATGGTCTTACAGCTTTCTTGTCTCTCGTCTCTCTCCTCCAAGATGGCGGTGGCCAGAGCCACAGATTTTGATTGATTGATTGATTGAGAATTTATTTGAACACAAAATGAGCTTCAAAATGGCTCTTCGGAAACCTGTGGGTGACGTCCGTCACGGATACGCGTCCATTTTTTATACTGTCAGTTATTCTCACCAACTGATAACCCATCCAACTCATCCCTTCCAAGCGTGTAGGAGAAAGTACAGTGGTTGGGAAACTCTATATAAAAGACTCTAAGGTTAAAAAACACAACAAATACATTCATGAATATTATATTCCATTTCTGCCACTCTCACGCTCTGGACCTTTAACGTTGGCTGTTGTGATGCTGTATAATGATTACTGCTGGATTTGCAACGGTTTACATTGCAAAGCTTTTTATTTACCAGTGCTATCACAGGATAAGGCTGGATGAGAGAAGACAGATAGAGAGAGGAAGCCACACTTCAGCAGCTCTGTTCACACTCCAGTAATGTTTAGACAAATCCTTACAAAGAGTCCAAACAACCTGACTGCAGAAAATGATTAATTGGTCTCTGAAGGGTAACCCGGTGAAATATCGTGTCGATAAATTAAAGACGTGAGACGGTGTTGTGGAGGGTATGAAGTCATGCATAAAAAGTGATAAAATACACGTCAAGCTCAAAGAGAGCCCATTAACTCTGGATATATTAGGCCTGTGATCGAGCTTCCA
Organism: Sciaenops ocellatus; assembly: GCA_033000465.1. NCBI lineage: Eukaryota > Metazoa > Chordata > Actinopteri > Sciaenidae > Sciaenops > Sciaenops ocellatus. Next base: position 9,570,981 of record CP136875.1, on the reverse strand, counting down.
CGTGTGAATGCCAGAGTGTCACAGTCACTTAGGACATGTGACCAGTCAAAGGTCAGGGGTCACGGCAGATGCCAACTGGTGGTAACGATGGGGATACAGGTGGCAGCTCGGTGGTGTTTCTGAATGTTTTTAACTAACGGGAATAGCTGCCCACTCTCACAATGTAACCACCCCATAAACACTTCTGTACGCTCGGACACACAGACGTGCATTGAGACAGTCAGACATAAACGCTGTCTCTCACACAATGATTTGCCTTTCATCTTGCACAGTTATTAGAGTTACATGTGCACAAACAATAAGAAATCATGACCCAAACACACACACACACACACACGTAGTGACTGACATTGGCAGGCTTTGCGGTGGTTCATCGGCTTGCTGTGGTCGCGGGTGTATCCGTTCTGGCAGTACTGGCAGTGGCGTCCAGCCGTGTGGTGGCGACACTTCTGACACACGCCTCCGCTATGCCGGCCCGACTGCTGAAACACCTCCATGCTGAAGCGGCACTTATTTGAATGGCCGTTACACTCACAGGCTGCACAAGGGAGAGAAAATAAACAAGCACTGACAAGAATGATCATCTCAAGTATGGACTGATTCCTTTTATAAATCGGCAGCTTTCAGGTTCAGGGGTTGGGAAACACAGGAGGAATTTTCATGATGGTTTTATTAGAGTTGACAGCAGAAAAAATGACGGGAGGAAATGAAGGGAGAGAGTTGTGCAACTGCTCTCTGGCTACACTCAAACCTGGGACGTAGTGGTTCATGGTTGAGGCCTCAAACCTTTACGCAACCAAGGCACCCTGATCTCTTTATTTTGACAGGAACAGATGTATAACAACATGTAAACAACATGCAAATATAATCCAGCTCCAGTTCCTCTCCCACAGGAGAATTGTACAAAGGGGCGACTAGTGTTACGGTATCTTCATTACTGAAGCAACACATCACTGCTGGTTACACATTAAAATAGCTTGTTTATATCATTGTCAAAGCTGACAAAAGCTTTAGCTCGGATTGTACTGGTTCAACAACAAATACAACTAGAAAACTGCCTGATGCAAAAATATGAAATGAGCTGAAAAACAGTAGAATTAAAAAAAAAAAAAATCAAAGTTAAACTATAATAATTCAAAAACTAAAAGATTTTAAAAAGTTGAACACAAGTTTAATAGTACAAAGTCTTGTGTACAGTTTAAAGTTTGAATGAAGTCTGTAGCTAAAAGTATGAAGAAGTAGTGGAAATTGAAAGTGTTGAAGAAAGGTTTTGCCATTCAATTTAATGTAAAATTTGAACAAGGAAAAAGTTGAATATTTTAAAAAGTATGAATGGTATGAATGAGTAAAATAATAGCCATCATGTCCTAAATAAGCTGAAGGTTGTGATATTTGAATGGTTTCTGTAAGACAAAGTATTTAGGTGCCAAAAAAACCTAGGTGCAAGAATAAAAATAAAGATTTGAAGAACAATAGTGCCATCCACACCAATAAGTAGTGCTGCATCAGCCTACAACACGACTACAATTTAATGGTTCATACACGCAAAGTTCAGTATAATTGTCATGAGGAAAAGTACTCAGATATTCCTTCTGTGGCTCTGGATGAGCTTTATGTGAAAGTCTGTGAAAATAACCCTGATGATGTCACCTCAACCTGGACTCGGAGGCTACGAATTTATTACGGAAAGCCTGTGTTAGTTAGTGTGGACTGACATGGGTGTTTTCCACTCTTTTTGCGGGAGGGTCTTCTTCCATACTGCAGTACAAACTGTCAGGATATTTTGACCTCTCTCTGTCCCCCAGCTGTGAAGTGAAGCTGGTACAAAAAAACAGTGTTTGTAGTTTGTTTTTGTGGCTTGGTTTATGTGTTTATCTGTCATCTAAAAATGTGTAAAAACATGAAAAAATGTGCAGGGTATAACAAAACACAATTTTGTAAAATATTTTGCAGGACTCACCAACACAGGGGTTTGGGTGCGTGGGTGTAGCTCGATGCCACGGTCTGTCGCAGTAGAAATCCTCACACACGTCGCAGTCGGGCCCCGCCGTGTGATGCTCGCACATGCAAACTGCTCGGCCTGTGTCGTCACGCCGACACCTGGAAGCGTGTCCGTTACATTTACACCTGCCGCCAACTTGCAGGTCCGAGAGGGCCAGAGGCGCTCGGGCAGCAGAGATAAAAGTAGCGGGTGGGGTCACCTGCAGATTCCTGGAGCTTTGTTTGGTGTTGACATTATTGTTCCTCCTCTTCCTCAATTCCCGCCCCTTGTTGTTCCTGCTCCGCCCCTCAACTGTCCAATTACAACCCCCATTGGGGCAAGGCAGCCACTGATTGTTATCCTTCTTGCGACCACGCCCTCTGATTTTCCCGCCTTTCTTTGAAGAGGCAAGCAAGTCTATGCTAAAGCTATCACCCCCTTCCTTGCTGGTCACATTGTGGCCATCTTCCTCTTGATCTGACCCTTTGTAATGACCCTTCCTTCCACGTTTGTCCGCTTTGTCCCCTTTGTTCTTCCCCCTTATCTCTGAGTTTTCCCTCTCAAAAAATGCCAGTGTATTATCTGTGTTTATCTTGTCAACCTGATCTCCATTGCGCCCCTTGTGGCCTGGTCTCCACCTCAGAAGCCCAGTCCCTCTGTCATCTTCTGCACCATCATGCCATCGTACTTCTTCCTTCTTATGCAAGTTGCTCACCTTGGCGTCTTTGGAAACCTGGTGGAAGACAATACGGATGTCTGTAGCTGTCACCCAGTCCTGGAGGGTGTGGCTGTGGTCAAAATCAGGAGAGGATGGCCGTCCGTCCAGGGTTGAGAAGGCCAGCACCATGCCGCCTCTTTGCTTCTGCAGGGGTCTAGGGTCTGAGCAGAGGGGCTCTGTCTCTTGGTGTCTTGTTTGGGCCACCGTCTGAGAAGGCAGTCCGAAGTTCCCAAGGCAGTCGTTAGAGTAGTGCTGCATCGGCCTCCAGGTGCGCCCATAGTCCATTGACTTGAGGATGGAGATGGAGATGGGGTCCGACGGCTCCCCCTGCTGGCAAAACTGCAAACTTATGTAGGTGATCTCAAAGCGGCGTCCCAGAGGTAGTGTTAGGACCCATTCTCCGGTGTCAGATCCCCTGTGAGCCATCCAGCAAGTGAGGTTATGAGGGTTGTGCAGATCCGTCAAAGTGGTAATGTTGCTGTCATAGTCGGGCCCTTGTAGCGAGTGGCTAGCATTGACTGGTACACCATAGGCAGCGTTGATGAACTCCGACAGGCAGTGTCGTGGGCGGCCGTCGAGGTAGTAGCAGGGGTCATGAGGCGAAGTCCAACTCAAAGGGGTGTGGGAAAGGGAAGAGGAGACAAGGGATGAAGGGAGGAAAAGGAGTAGTAGAAGGAAAACAGGGAAAAGAGAGGTGGAGGGGGGAAGGGAAAAGGGTAGGAACATCATGTCATCCAGCCTGTGGAGGAAAAAAAGATGATTTTTAAGAGAAAACCATGGGAGTTAGATTATAAAACAAAAAAAACAAACTGATTGATTTATATGACTTGCATTTGAAGCCAAAGAAGGAAATATAAGATAGACCACCTGTGCCTTTATTGAAAACACACGATACCAGCTCACTGCATCACTTAAACTGCACCTTATTGGCTTTCGGTAGATGCCAGTAAAGATCTCATCCCGTAAAAATGTAATCTCCGGTCTTCACAGTAGTGTCGGCCACTTGTTTGAACATGTGACCTCGACAGCCCTTAAGAACATATTCGTCTTAAAACTCCTTTCAACCCCGAGAAAAGAGTGGATGAATGAGAGTGAAGAAGGGCGCGCACCCAGTGGGTCTGTCTGAAATGACAAAAAACATGCCCGACAGCTGGGGCTAAACCCCGAGCTGGACCACATCCATCACGTTTATGGCTCTCCTTTTCAAATCACTTTACCGTCGGTCAGTGCTGCAGCCGAGCGACGTGCCTGAGCACGAATCAGTGTGAAGTGTTATTGAGCAGAAAAAGAGGGGTATGAGAAAGAAGACAGAACGAAATGGCGAGAGGGAAGGAGAAGAGTTGGAGATTAGTCTTGGGGATGTTGGGAAATGATTTATAGATCGAAATGTGTGTTCGGCTTGAGCCCCTACATGGATACTTCCGTGGTAAAGACAAACACAGACTTGTGTACGTCTGCAGCTTGAACAAATCCCTTCCTGTCTGTTACAACTGGTGATGAGTGTAATTTATTCCTCTGTCAAGATTTGATACCCGAGAGCGTTAATTTTGGCATGTGGACAAAACGAACAATGCATGCACTTTCTCTGGGACCAGTGATTTATTGTTTTACCGCTCGCATGAAGCCCAGGAGCGCATTCTTAACAAACACTTCTTGTACTTGTTTCTTGCAAAGAAGGTTCCTCCACTTTTACTTCTGGGTTGTTATTGTTTCTTTGCCTATTAAGAAGAGTGTCATTTTCTCATCAATAATTACGTTCCTTCCACATTTTCAAACAACTTTCCCCTCTGCTCTTCTGTCTCCTTGCCCATCTATCACCTGCCCCCTTCATTCTGTTCTGGGAATATTCTTAACTGCTGCGAGATTGATGATGTCCTAACAAGCGTTTGACACTGACAGCAAAGTCAGCAGGGCTGCATAAACCAAACCCATAGGAGAGGACGGGGCTGAGAGCCTCTCCGGCCTCGTCATCCCGCTCAATTAGCCAACGACCGAAATATGAGGCTTCCCTCAGGGACCACACAGCTCCAAGGAGGCCATGGCACTCCCCCCGGCTGCCTTCGGACAAACTGCTCTGCTCCTGACCTCCAAAAGCAAAAAGGCTTGCTAGAAAGTGAATCAACCTGTTTGAGCACAAAAGTCAAGATCACATAGGCATATCAGGCGACGCTGTTTTGTGGTGTTGCTACAGGAAATGCTACAAGCAACAAGGGTGCAGTGATGAGCGGTCTGACTGTGACCCTGGTGCCACCAAGCCACATTCCTGGGGTCCAGAATGCATCGGTTGGTCATTCCTGACGTGTCGAGACATGCCCCGTGGGAACCTGAACGCACTGATAAAAAGCAGGACTTATAGTTGATCGGGTGATTAATTAGGTCTCTTGTTTCATATGGTGTCAGTGTTCAGGCTGTGTAATAAGGGACAGCAGTGTTAAAGGGATTATGAGTAGAGTAAAGGTTATCAGAGGATTCAGGGAAGTGCTGGAAGAATTCATTCTGGATGACGAATGACGAGCTAGCGTAGGCGGGTATGGGGTTCAGGGTTGGGACAAGTGAAACACACGAGGCTGGAAGAGAAAGGGGGCGGTTGTTTAACATTCCCATGACATGCACTTGCTCTTGTCTTTGTCACATTACATGACTAATTAAACATCAGCCCATTACAACCACTTTGATAAATGGATGCTCATCTGAGAGAGGCCCCTGAGGTTTTTAATGCGCCCCTCTAGGCCAAATCCAGACTCTCTCTCTTCTTCTGTAACCAGATCATCTGTCTGGCACCGCCACCGTAACCCACCGGATATGGTTTCAACGGTGTTTCGCCGCTGCTTTCCATAAATTCACACAGCCAGGAAGAACAGGTTGAAGATGAGGGACAGAAAATGCAAAAATACTCGCACATCATGAGTGTTTTACACCGATTCTTTTGTTAATGCATATCAGCACTAGAAATAGCACACCCTTAAAAGAGGCCATCACACCCTTTTCTTTCTTTCTCCCCCGTAAACCTCACGTTGAGGTTGAAATGACAAAAAATAACTCTAAAAATACAAATATGCCTCAATTTTGGAGACATTAAGTTTCAGAGAAAAGGTTTTGAAATAACTTGGCAGCGATGTCTGTCTTTTCAAAAAGCTTATACAGCCAAATAGTGGTAAGATGAGATCAACATCTCCGGCGGGTGATCTTTAGAAGCAGCTATGCTTGGCTGGCAAAGGGCTGGAAAAATACTTGCTGACAACCTGGGGGCATGTTTACAGCATAGTCGAACAGAGGAGAGCGAGGAGAGCGACGCTCATGTTCGTGCTCTGCAGTCCATATTTATTTTCCTAATGTAATTCTCCTTCTATTATTCATTTTGCTGAAATAGGTCTTGGGGAACTCGAGAAAGCCAAAATATTCATGTCAGGGACGAGAGACAAATGCATTGTCTTCTTTGACCTAAATTAATTGCAAATATTAATAACAAGTCGTAAGTTTTAAAAGCGCGGTGGGGTAAAGGAGGGAAATGTGATTCCCTCATGTAACAAAACAAGAATAATGATCTGTGAGAGAAGATGCAAGACGAAACAGGAAGGAGATCTTTATTTGTATGTGTTTGGATTAAGTCCTTTTATATTTTATTTATGTACTTCTTCATCTTCTGTTGCCTTTTTAATGGGTGGTGCAAGACAGGAAAGAGGAAAGTGCATGGAATATAAAAAAACTGGGTGTAAAACATGATCACTCAAGAGTAGCAACATGGGAGTACATCAGAGTTTTGACCTATAAATGTATTTTTATGGCTTTATTCCGCTGCAGAGAACTCATTTATTGTGATTCAGCAGGAAATGAAACGTCTGGTGTGTGTGGTATTCTCTCCTGCTACCTGTTAACTCTCTTTGGCCTGTTCACACTTTAGAGCTGTGGGCCCTGTCTGGGTCTGGAGCTGTTTCTGGTGAGCAGATGAGCTGGATTTGGCCTGTCTCACACATTTTAACATTCTTCGTCATGGGCAGCAGCTCTGGCCAGCGAGACGGAGGCAAATATGTTAAATTCAAAATTGCTTTTGCTACTTGGTGATGAGTTTAAAAAGAGTAAAACGTGTGGTTACTGCGCAAACAAACAAAACGGTGTGCCGTTTAAAGAGACAGTTTTATATCAGGCCGATAGTCGCTGGGAAGATTTCCCAGGGTTCTACATTGCAGCTCTGCTCTAAGAGCCTTTAAATAAATATGATCAATTATATAAGCTCTCTTGTAGCCTACATGTTTGAAGCCAAACCAAGGCACCTGTTGGTGTATGTTACCACACTGACACCTTTGTTAATTTGCAATTGTCCTCAGCCGGTCAGAAATACAACACTGGTCTTCGGGTGAGGAGAAGAGGAGGGTGTACGTATGCGGTCTGTATTCTCAAACTGCATTCCTGCCTGCACAGTTGAAGCCCATGTGTGTGTTATTCCACACGGAGCAGATTCCAGGAGTTCTGTTTTAGGTGTAATAATCTAATTTTAGTGGGGCAGCCCCCCGGAGGTGAAAGCAACAGACAGCACAAAATGGATTATCACTGCTTGTATCTTTAGCTAAAGGCCTCTTGTCCTTCACGTTTGCACCTCCAACAAACTGCCAATCCAGTGCACAATGTGTGTGTGCAAGGGGTGGGGGTGGTGGTGGCCCCCAGGGGCCAACAGTACCTCCACATACACATGGAGGGTGTCTCTGCGCCTCTGCATTGACCCATGAGCCCGGCTTACTTCATTTTTGAATAAAAAAACACATGTTACCCACTTGATATTTGAAAGTGAGTTTCCTGTCAATCCCCCCCACCACCACCACCCTCCACCTCCTCCCTCTCCTCCTTTACAGCCTCATACAAGTTGGCAAGACGCTCTCTAGCAGCTCCAGCTTCACATGTTGATATTGAAAAACAGATGGAAATGAAATCATTGTGATTCCATGTTGCAGTCACGCCAAAGACAACCTCGGACATGGATGGAAATGGTACTAATAAAAGTAAGGCCTCTGGTTGTAATCGGGTGTTAATTAAATCCACACAGTGACACAGAGGAGGTTCATAAAAAGGAGCAGAGCGAAGGAAAACAAATAAAAAGCAGCCACATTTTTTTGTTTTGTTGGCTAATTTATTATTAAAATTTGTTATCGTGATATATAAAAAAAAATAAAACAGCCTGTTTTTAATTAATTTCCCTGCAGGACTTATATATTCAAGCCTCAATATCCTAAAAAAAATCTGCCTTATGTGTCTTTTAAAGCAAATACAGTATATTTTCTCATGCATAAGTGCTGCAAAGGGATTTAAGGCAAACTAATTTACTACAGACGGACCTTAAAAGGAAAACAGCCTGTAGTCACACGCGTTGCATTTAATGGACCTGAGAATAATGACTCACTTGCCTCGGTTCGTTAAACACAAATGTTTATCATATTTAGTTTGATTACTTTGGCAAGAGCTAACAGCGAAGCCCGGAGACTAATTGCCTCAGTTCTGCAGAGCTAATTGCACTTGTTAAGCAGAAATTGGCTGCAGTCAATTAGTTTTATCTCACAGAGAGGAACAATAATATTTACAGTGTGAGGCTATCAAAGTTTGATCAAACAACTTAATTCAGATTTCTTTCTTTTTTTAATCTTGATAATTAGTCTTGTGTGTGTTTGGACATTTTTTCCTACGAATGAGGTTAAATAAATTAAAAATCGTGTCATGTTCTTATTTATGTTTTATTTAATCTGCAACATTTAGATAGAAATCTAACATATTTCCTAAAAAATGCTCACATCATATCATAATAAAAGCTGTCACAGCGGAAACACGCAGGAACAATCTGTATTTTAAAAAGTTATTAAAGTTCAAGAGTTTAGTGAGAAAATAACAGCTTTAAAGTGAAAAATCAACTTTGGATTTATGCTTTTACGAGCTGTAAATAAAACTAATTATAAAACATAAATAAGACGATATCAATCTCATGCTTTTGGCCTGTAGTCTAACAGGTTCATGCAGTAAAATCAAATAGAATAAATTTATGCTTTAAAAATAAAATTATATTTTAAAAAAAAGGTTTGATTCACGCTTATAGGCTGAATTTCTAAAGATAAGTTGAGCAGCGATGTTGGAAAAATATCAGATTATTTATAATTAAATTACACTTCAGACCTCAAAACATAACGCGGTGATAAATGCTCTTCTGGTGTATTTTTTATTTCACATTTTGCAAATAAATTTCAGTAAATTTCAGTCTAATCCTCGCTCTCTATCACAGTGACAAAAATACAAGATCACACCCTCTTTACGCGCGACTGCAACATGCGTAATCGAACTATCAAACATCGGAGTTAAGACACATTTCGAAGGAGGAAGGATTAAATCTCAACTCACCATGTGCGTCCCACTGATTCTCCTTCTCCTCACTGCTCCTGCACTCACTCCTGATCATTTAGAGAAGCGCAGCAAGTGTCCGAACATCCAGCTCCAGCGCGTCTGCGGAGGAGCAGAGGAGAAGACAAACCTACCGAGAGGGGGCAACACACCGGGTACTGGTGGTGGAGCAGGAGAAGGAGGAGGAGGAGGAGGAAGAGAGAGGAGGGGAGTTGGAGATAAATTAACGGGATCAGCTGGGAGGTGCGTCTCTCCATATAGTAACCTGAGTGAGCCAAGGAGTCACATCCTGCCTGACGCACAGCTCACCTTCGCCAAACTGGCTCACATAGCAAAATATATCTATTATACTCAATAAAAGGCGTTATTAAACTGCCTAATAATCTTTTATATTTCAATTTATTTGTTGATTTCAGGTTTGAAATGTTAACTAGCTCTTATTTGTTTTGTAATTGATCTTATATACAGTATGTTATAATAATGTTTTCACTGAACTCAACTTATTTCTCAAAGTCTGATGTATTGATCAGATATACAGGAAGTGTTTTATTGTGAAACTCATTCAGTGTGTGCAATTACTCCTCCAGCATATTAAAATACAAATATGAGGTACTTCAGTTTTTACCACTTTATGCTACTTTATTTTTTTAGGGGGAAATTATTACACTTTCTACTCCACTGCATTTTTACATCTTCATTTGTCTATTATGATTTATCATGACCTGCTTGCATTGCATTGTAAAAACAGTCATATTTCATGACAACTTTTATTTATACTGCATTTTAAGAGAATTTATACAGAATAAAGTATTAGTAGTCCTAGTAGTAATAGTATTTTATACTAGAGACTTTTAATTGTACAGTAAAACACTGTAAAATTTCATGGCAAAACCTGTATTTTATACAGCTTTCATATGGTATTTTCCTGTCAGTTATAGGGCACGACAAAGTTTCTTTTGATGATGAAATAAACTTGTATTTACACGGTAAAATTATGGAATAAAACTCCAACTTTAAATGTGAAATTGACAGAACTAATGTTCTTTTACCGTAATATAGAAAACATTCTATTGTATGTATTACAGCAAACTTCTGGCAACCACAGCTGCCAGTTTTTTACCGTAAAAACATCCTTTTTTTTTTTTTTTTACAGTGTGGGGTACTTTTATATACTTTTATTTGTATTTAAGTATTTTTACATGTTTGTATTACTTTGGCTCAAGTCAAAGTTTTTTCAGGATACTTCTCCCATCACTGCCAGCTTGTTAAATAACCCACAGTTACAGATTAAACTACCCAACAAGATGCATTTAACTGTAAAATGCTGCTTTCATGTTAATGCCTTTGTAATAATAATTCTATTAATAATAATTAGTACTTTTTCTTTTTAATACTGAAACATTTTGATGTGTATTTCTGCTTTTATTTAAGTTTGATGGTTGCTAATTTAGTTCAAGTAGTTTGGGGGGAAAGTCCATATGTAGGCAATCATTTATTAAGAGTTTAAATTTAATCAGGACTGAGGGCAACAACGCGACATCTGTAATCAAATCCGAGTTCAAATGTTGTTAATCGGCGCACTGAAGTAAATGACCTCAGCTTGAAAACCTACCCACTTTAAATCAGCGCGAAGAGCCCAGACAGAAACACAAACATAAAAACCTCTCAGTTTAAATAACTGTCCTGACTTGTGCTCTTGTGGCATTCTGTAACTCATAATAAATTAATTGATGAAATAGGTTTTCGGGGCATTTCAGAAAAGGATCTGAATACTTTTCCCACCACTTGTAACACATTACAGTTACTTGCTGGCAAGCTGAGTATCATAACTTAAAATAGAGCGTTGTAGTGTATTTGTTGTTACAAGCCCTGGTGAAAACACTAAATCAAACATACCAGTGTCAACACACTTGAGGGTGAAAAGTTACTTAAACAGGTTGATCTGCGTTTAGAGACAAGTGGTATTTTTTTTTCCTTTTCAAGGAAGTTTTCCTCTCTTTAAAAGAAAATTACAAGACCTAATTAAACATCTCATGGCTTGTTAAAGACTTTTTTCTTTACACTGTGCATATCCTCCACCTTCAGGTTTATTACCACTGGCGGGCAAATTGAGGGCACAAAGGAAAGCCAGTTGCAAAAGTCTTATCTCGTATCGTCCAGGCAAAGATCCCACTCTCCAGTTTGCTCCAATTATCCCTCGATGGAATAGGAAAAATGGTTGAAGTTAATTGGCTGGAGTGGATCGTTCTCAGATGTGAACCAAAACTGATACAGATGGAAATATAAGAAAGAGAATCGAGGAGGAGGAGGAGGGCAGAGGGAGGGAAGACGCTTGATTGGAGAGGAGGAAACTTTCCCAGAGAAAGCCATAAAACTGATTGATGACTTCCCTCGAGGAATGTTTCCCCAGGTGTGCTTTGTGTGTATGTGTGTGTTTAAGCGTGTGTGTGTGTGTGTCTAATAGTTACAGCGCAGTAAAGAAATGCTATCCTTGGACGCAGGACAAGTGCAATAAAGTAAATTGAGGGGTGAAATAGCACGTTTATGCATCAATATTGCACTTTGGCAGCATAAACACAAAGACACAAGAGGTTTCAGTGAGCTGAGATGGAGGTGAAACTAAATTGGTACCATTTAATGAATGATTCAAATAACACAAGTACTAAGTGATAACAGAAATCATCCCTAAAAACGATATAAAAAATGTTTAACTGCCTAACAAAAACACTTCAGGTGGTCTTTGACAGGTGCTTTGCTGCCAAAGTTTGCACCCTGCAGCTAAGAGTGTGCTGAGAGACTGAAATCAAAATAAACAAAATACCATGGAGGTGTAATTATAAACGTCAACATTAAGCCACCATGACAGAATAAGAGCAAATTTCACAATACATGGGCGTCTATTTGATGGATTAACTGTGGTATGTTTAAAGTGCTACAATATGGCATTGTACTTTAATGGGAGGGTATAATGTATAGAAATTAGCTATATTTCCATCCACAGCCTACAGTTATTTCTCAATTACTGGAGAAAAAACATCATGAATACCTTAATGCATGTTTTGGTACCACAAATAGGATGGTGTGCTATCCTCAGATGATATGTAGCACATTTTACAAGTAGAATTAACCCCGTAGAAGATTTACTGCAAAGGTCCTGAAAAAACATTTAAGAGATGTTTCCACATATTTTCATTAAACCAGGGTAGATTATTTTAATGTTCACTGATAATGAACAGAGATTCAGTATGAAGGAAAGCAGGCAAGATACAGAAATGTTGTTTTATAACAGTTTAAGAAAATTATTCACAAACTGATGCTCGTTTAATCTTTTACCTCAATAAAATTAATTTAAAGGAAACGGTAAATTAATTTAGAAGCATATTAATACGGATTAAACCATTTTTTATGAGCCCTTAACCTAAAAAATAAAAGTGGGTGTACCTCAAGAAACAGTGTTGGGTCCCATGGCAGTGTCACAAGGTAGAAGTTTGATTGTATGCTGACGACACTGTTTTATACACACGTGTAAAAACAGCTGAGCACAAAATTTCTGTCAAACCTAACCAAGTTGTTTTTTGACATAATTCTTGATCCAAATCTTACTTTTTAGAAAAATGGTGAAATGTTAAATACAAGCTCTGCAAATTAACGCGGCATGTGCAGCCAAGATAGTATTACATGTTAGTGGGAGCCATCAAATCATAAATGTCCTTGTACAAACAAACCAAAATTAGGGGTATAAAAAGTAATTGAGTATCATCATTGCAGGATACTAAAGAAACATCTGAGCTCTGAGTATTAAACATCATATTTAAATGTATGTTTTATGTATAAAAGTGGTTTCTCCTCTGTTACATGACTTTGTTCACCGTGCTTATTGTGTATTATGTGTGTTTGTTTTTGTGCTCTTCTGTCGTGAGTTTTGTAATCTGCTAAGGGATGCAGATTTATGTTTAATTACATGCAATCACCAACAAATGAATGAATAAACTAGATCTATTGGGCCAAAGGTCATGGAAGAAAGAACTGACTTTAAAGAAATAACTTTGTAGTTCAACCCTCATTGTGTTACAGTCGCTGGTCTCCGGTTGAGTGGATGTTTCTTCCAGGCCTTTAGCGCAGCAGCATCGTCTTAAAAACCATTAGAGTAAAGAAATTATCACAATTCACTGTGTGTTTTACTTCAGCATATCACGGTTCAGAGGCTGTAAGAGGATCCTCTATTAACTTGGAGATGTATCTCACATGTCCTGTCCATTTCAGGGATCTCGCCCCCCCTCGTCTAAGCAGATCTTCAAGGCGATCATGTTTCCCTCCCCTCTGACCTTCTCCACTGTATACAGCAGTTTGGAGAGGAAGGAAATGACGGACAGACTTATGATATGAACTGTCCTGGAGCATGCAAGAGGCTTCTCTTTGATCACCTCTAGACACAAAATGTAGCATTAAAAACGCAAAATAGCATTGTTCTTCCACAAAAATCTACACCACGCATTTCTTTTATGGTAACTATGATTTTGTTTTTTTGTTTTAATACAACAAGAAGCAAGGCCTTAAAAAAAAAAAAAAAAAAAAGCAATCTTGACTGACAGCTTTGGCTCTAAAACATGGTTGGCAAAAAGAGCAGAGTGGAAAATGATCCCGGTTGCCATGAATCCAAATACAGTGTTTTTGTTTTTCCAACTTTCCCTCACTTTGTCTCTTAGTGTTGACAGGTGCTGGATGGGAGCGAACCGTTGTTCTGCAGTCAAGGAAAATTCACCAATAAACCCCGAGTTAACCTGCTGAATATAAGGAGCAGCAATCAAGAGAAAAGAGTGTTTTGCCTTCTGCTAATGGTGATATAACAATATGTTGTCCTCAAAGGGGAACAGCTAGAAATCCATCCAACAGGCATTTGGTAGCCTAAAGGCCAGGGACCACCTGTTTGTGAATTACATGCAAGTTCTGTCTATTATCGACCTTTACAAATTAAATAAAGCCACAAAAATCAAAGCAGCTCTTCACTTTTTATTCTTCTCTAGGCGTCTCATTACAGACATTGCTACTTTCTTTGGAGGGATTGTGGTTTGTCTAATAAATGAAAACTTTGTGCAATAAAAGATTAAAAAAAAGAAGAAAAATCACCATGAACGTCAACACTCAATGACCTGCCTGTGTGATAAAATCCTGTGTTTGGTCTGGTAATAAGCTGCAATGTAATACATTTCACAAGAGTGACGTTGACAGATATTTAAAGTTTTAATATGCAAGGTTGAAGAAATAAACCACAAATGGAAAAACAGTTGAGTTTGTGGTTACACACTTCTCTGGTTTGACTGATCTGAGCATCCAGGTCGTGACTGCGAAAATAAAGTTAGCTTTCAATTTGTCGTGCAAAGATGAAAGGTACCATGATGAAAGCAATCAATCAGACAGACGGGATTTGTTTTTCACATTTCTGATTCATTAATCACCGTCTGGGTAAAAAAAGGCTCAAAAAGTTACAAAAACACAGAATTTGTTAAATATATTTTTGAGATTTATGTGTTGCCGTTACAGCTGGATGCAGTTTATTCTTTCATTATTAGATAAAGATCGGAGTGTGCAAACATTCAAACATCCAGCTGAGTTTCATTACATTGTTGGATTAAATAAAATGTAGAAGGCACAGATATTTCAGATGTAGCTGCAGGTTTAGTCGGAATAAAGGGTGACGTTTATTTTCTGGGTCAGCACACACAAAGCGTGTTCACTGTCTCTTCTCCACGTGCCTGTAGTGCTAACACACCATTTTATTTCCAATATTTTATTTGCATATAATATTATTGTTGGGTATTTTAGTGTATTTTGTATTCTTATTAACTTCACAATAGAAACACTTTAGCATGACTTACCTTTAACCTACATTGTAACCATACATAAATGAACAAATAAACCTAAATAATTCTTAAACTAACTCACCTTTGACCCCACATAACCCAGTGACATTAATTTAATCATCCAGGGTATAAATACAGGAAGTAGTTGGGGCGTTTCCTCTTTTTGTGGAGGGTGTTGTTTGGTACGTGTGATAAATAACAAAAAAATGTTAATTCAACTTATTGAGACCAGAAATAAAAACTAAGTAAATTTACCTGTGCTTGTACGTGTATCTATTTTAACCAAAGCTGTTGAAATGTGAGATATAACCAAACGAACAAACCCAGGATAGCCTGTATCTGCATAATGATGATTACTGATCGAACTATGGTTAAAACAAACAATTAACAAGCGTGGTTTCCAGAACAATGTGGTGTTAATGATACAAAATGATGTGCTCTCACTTTGTCGCATCCTGGTTCAACCATGAAAAGCACTTTGTAACCATATAAATAAAGATTATTATTATTATTATTATTATTATTATTATTATTATTATTATTAGGTGTATTGTAAATGGTGAAGTTATATTGTTGAATCTGGACAAAACAAATGAAACTATATGAAGTTTTTCGTACATGTCACAGGTGCTTTAACACCATTTTTATTAATCGTTTACTTCAATACAGATTATTTATGTTTTCTCACTGTGGTTAGAAATATCATCGGACCCAACCTGGTTTCAACATGCAGCTCTGCAAGGTGAGAATATCAAGGTGAGTTACTTTATCCTGTTATAAACACAGTATTACAGCAGTACCTGTACAGGTATTTGATGCAGTACCAGTTTGTCTGTGCTTTGTTTTGCTCCTCGGTGTCCTCTTGTGGTTGGACGTGGCACTGCAGCTCTCACAGACATGGTCGTTACCGTCTACTGACCTCCACCTGATGGATAAGAAATTATTTTTAAATGATTTAATTTATTTTTAATGGTGGACAGATAGAAGAAGGATATAACAGAAGTTGAAACTGACCTCCCGTTCATAAAAGAACAAGCCCTTTTCACTGGGTCCTTGCTTGAAACGGGCTCTGCCTCCAGGTAACATGTTATATATATCTGCAGGACACAGTACAACACATGATGAGGCATTTTTCTTTATACTGTGGATGTAAATATACGCATAAAAGCATGTGAAATCAGTGCTGACAGTGTGTCTATGGTCGTGGTGGAAGAGGAAAGGTTGGAGTTGAATCTGGAGGAGGTGATTCTGGACTCTGGGCAGGAAACGGGAGCTGGAGCCGCTCAGCTTGGAGTCTGTAAAACATCTGCAAAGTATAGACACATCCTTATCAGATTTAACTTCTGCACTCAGTATTTGATCAGTAATTTGGGTGCATTTTATAATAACAGGATACAGAACATAGACGGCTTCAAACCGGCAATGTGGGCCACTAACGTGTTCAAAGGAAGTCGTTTTCATTTGGAAAATTAATCGGAGGAACCACTGTAGACATTAACGATACAAAGACTCACCCCTGGTGGTCTATGAAGGGGTATCTGGGGTAAGAATTTACGTCAGAGGTCAGAGTGGCCACACAGCTGTCCACATACAGACGGAGAGGAAGATGACGATGGTCTACAGAGGCCTCGATGTTGACCGTTTCACCCAGGAAGTAAACTGCTGACTTTCTCTCACTGCTCCAGTCGTCTGAGGAATGATAAAGACCGAAAGTAGTTGGAAGTTTAATACTTTGCCACAGTGCATAGAGAAATTCACAGATTTAGTCTGTGAAATTTGCATCTGTGAGTCACCTGCCATGAGCCTGAGGTGGAAGTCCAGGTTGAGATGCATTAACTGGATGGAGATCAGGGGACTCCAGGTTGGTTTCAAGGCCCTGCTGCTCACTGCGTACCTCCTGCAAAGTGAAGGGGGTTTCAATCAGGCAACATAATTGCTTGAGTAAGCATTCCCATTCCAGAAACTACAGAGGAATATTAGTAATTAACAGTAGAAATTGTCCAAATGAAGTGTAAATTCATTGCAAGTGAATCAAAGTACCTTTTAAAGGACAAATTAGTTAAGTGGCCACGTACAGACGACCAATTTACTGGTTAATAAAAAAGGGTTTCAACCGTTTATTCTGCTTTGAAATCACCTTTTCCAACTAAAGAATACTGCATTTATTTGACTACACCTTTTTCACCTTCACTATGGCTCACTATCTTGACACCAGCTGGTTCAGAAATCTCCTTCCCCTTTTAAACATTTGCTTGTGTAGCCCTTTGACCTCAGTCTATTAAGTATAACTAAACAGCAATTTTTCTTGTTGTTGCCCCCCCTCCCCTCCTGAGAAGTCTCAAAGTCACCCTTTGACCTCTTTCTGTTAAGACAGGATCTCTTCAGGGCCAGAACAGACAGGAAGAGAAATGATTACAGCAACCAAAAACTCTTTTATTGTTCATTCAGACAGAGTTTTGTTTTACAACAGACTAGAAAAATGTGAATTAATCTTCTAAAGCTGAAAACTAAAAGGTGATTTTGCTTGTTGCTGCCCCTTTGAAAAGTCCCAAAGTCTCCCAGAAACCAAATCAGCGTTACCCATTTCCTTTTCTTTGTTTTTGAGCTTCTACTTTGCAGGTTTTACACTTTCCTACTGTACTCTATGTCCTTCTTTCCCTGTCAAGCACTCTGTAACTTTTGGTTTTGATAAGTGCTCTATAAATAAAGTTTGCTTGCTATTCTACAAACTATATCCAGCATCAGCAACACATATGAAGCTCGAGAGAAGAGTTTGTGTGTAAATGCACCTTCCATATTTACAATGAAGTGGAATAGCAGCTCCTCTCTGAAACAAGTCTCTGGGTGATGTTGGAGGCGCGTACAGCAGCAGGTTGTCATACAGCACAGCACTCTGGGTAAACTACATACAGCAGTATCAAAATAAAAACACTAGGTGGCAGCATTATGCAGCTACGATCCACAGACACTCATTTACATAAACATTTGCTTTCTCTACAGTTAAATTAAAGTTATATTTTGATGATTAAGAAGCTCACCAACCGTCACTTTACCCCCACAGTCAGTCAGAGGTGCTCTGATGACGTACTCTCCATTTCCAGACACTTTGGCTGTGCAGTGATGTTGCGCAGCACTGACACAGGGTCCAAGCCTCAAGTGCTTGGCCTCCACAGGAAGACCTGGGTCAAACAGATAAGCTTTCATCACAACCTCAACGCCGTCCTCATTACATTTCACCACAAAGGTCTTAACCTTGTGATCTCCGGAGTGAGAGTTTGGTTTGTTTATCTGATCCAGAGAGTTTCTTTCAAGTGCAGCCAACTCAGAGAAAGAAAGAAAAAGAGGTTCAGTTTGATAAGTGTAGCATTGAAGTGTCTCTAATTTAGACAGAATATAGAGAGAAACTATAAAGTAGACAGAAATAAGAGGCATTGTCGTGTTGCTTTGAAAACTACTCCTCTGAAAACTTCAGTGGCTGTTAGCAGGAACGCACCTGAAACTAATCATCCTTTATTAGTGACCTGCAGCGTCACATCACTTTAAAAAAAGTTATTTGAGAACTTTTTTCCTGGAACAAAATGCAGAAAACATCCAAAAATGTTATAAAAAGTATTTTATTCACCATGAAAAAACTGTACATATTGCATTTAAAGACTGCAGACTGGGGTAAAAATACTGATATGTACCGTATATCGTTATAAGGAGAGATGTAACAGCATGTACATGAAATATAACACTGGACAGGTCTCTGATATTAATGTAAAAGGCTTCAAATCTTCATCCAAATATTGTTTAAAAAGTGTAACAGTTCTTAAAAGGCTGCCACCATTCATATAAAAATAACAGGATATTTAGTATTAAAATCTATAAAGCTTCATTATTAACTCCCATTATAAACCCGAATAAAGGTTTAAAGTAGAGCTGCAACAATCTGTTAACTATTAAATGAACCACCAACTATTTTGATAATCTATTAATCATTTTTGAATCAGAAAAAATGTCCAAATTCTGGACCAATCGATTAAATCGAGGAAATGATTGACAGATCCATTGATAATAAAAGATAATCATCTGTTGCAGCCCTAGTTTTAGAGTTTGACACAAGAAATAGTGTATCGTGTCATAAAACACATCAAGTCTTTGCAGCTTGCCCGCTAAAAGCCAAAAACAAAAAAGAAAAGAAAAGAGAAGAAAAGAGAAGGTTGAGGTTATTTTTTTGTTTTCTGTGTTTCCCTTTCTGATGATGTTTTTCCTCATAGCTCTCCAGCGTCATGAGTTTTCCCCTCCTCTTCTGTGCTGTCGCTTTCTGCCTCCGTGGCTCCTCCTTTGCTCCCCATGTCTCCTTTCCACACCTCCTTTATACATTCTGAGGGAGGGAGAGAAACAAAGCACAAGGGGGGAGTTCACTTTGGAGGTTTAGACTTCACTGACTTCATGCGAACATGTGATTAGTTTTTAAATTTCTTGATAACACACTTTAATTTAGACTTAGGTCGTTGATTTCTTTTATGCTTAGGTAGAATGTCGGATTAGCAAACGTGTTCCCAAGCTGAAGTGACTTAAACTCGTAGTCCAGCGCCGCTTTCACCAGGTTTAACTCGTCCACACTCCTCTCCTCGGGTCACCTACCTTGCTCTGACTCTTTGAGGACGTGGTTCTGACAGAGGAAGTTCTCCAGCCTCTCGTCCTGATGATGGAAGTACCAGTCCTCCACAACCTCCTCATATTTCTCCAGCATGGTCTCACACTGAACGACAAACACACATGTTAATGTGGTGAAAAGTGGATACAATATATTATATATATGTTCTTAATGTTCAAACATCTGCACACTCCCACAAAGTCTATGCACTTGCATACCACCTTTTAAATAAAAACACTAAAAAAGTTGAACACACACCCTCCTACCTGTTTTTTCATGTCCGACACCTCCACAGAGGGTTCGTCCCACAGTTCAAACGGCAGACCCAAGTCCACTTTAACTCCCTTGTGGACCAGGTTCTTCAGAGTCGTCATGGTCTGACTGGCACCCTGCAATACACACATTCATGATATACGTGATTGTAAATCACAAGAGGACAGGTTTTGGGATAGATTTTTCTTTGTCGGAATAGGGAAAGTGCACAGGAGTCCAATATGTCTAAAGCTGAAAGGTTTATTGAAGCTTGATCGAGGAGAGGGGAGGTTTTATTGCTTGTCACGACATGACGCTGCCTCAGTTCTGTAGAAACTGCCCTCTCTGGCTTGTTGTCTACATGCCCTCGGGATAATGCCACATATGGAGTGACGCCTGCGAGCTAGTTCAGGCCAAGCTCTAACTGTATTCTGCTGCTGCAATAAATCCAATCATGAGTTATTTGCCTCAACTACTGTGTCGATAGGTGGTCATACTCAAAGTATCTACAATATGAAGTGTTTGACAACTGGTCATTAGTCTACAAACAAGAAATATGTTCACACTTTAGTGGTGTGACTTTAAATGGCTCTGTACATATCTGTTGTGTCTATGGAGTGGGACACTCATATCCTCTGACCTCGGTTACCATAGCAGTAATCACCAGATTTAACACTAACCCTACAGTGACTTCAAGACATGTGCTTTACCCTGTGTAAACTCCATATGTGGCACGCCAGAATAGAAAATTCCCTCACATATACTGTATGCATCTGATGGGAAACACGTTACCTTTGACTCGCCTGTTTCTGCTGTCGTCTCTTATCATCTTTTTATCCTATCTCTTTTTATGCCCCCATGTTAAATATATTTGTTCCAGTATTCTTTATTTCAAAGCTTTTAGGCATCAAAGAATAATTGTTTTTTTTACTTTTCTTGATCTTAACCTGTGTGGTCTTCTATCGGGTCCGCTTCTGTGTAAAGCACTCTGTAATCCCTGCTTTATATATATATATATATATATATATATATATATATATATATATATATATATATATATATAAAGTTATTATTATTATTATTAAGTTAACTTGTTGAGTTTTATATGTGGCAGGAACGAAGCCATAAAACCTGTGTAATGCTGCAGGTGCAGACCTTTAAAAAACAAACTTCACCTTGGCGTATCTGAGGCTGCCAGGCCTCTCTGCATGGACATTATACTGCAGGATGCGCTCACATATGTTGTCCACAGCCTCAGTCAGCCGAGTTTCCCTGTAAATGGTGCAGAAGCGCTGAGTTGCAGGCAGTTTAAACAATGCAGAGTGTGATTTACTCATAATTTAGCTTCATATTGAAGTGATACTCCCTCACAGAGTCACTTACGAGGTGTTGTAAATGATCTTTCTCCTCCTTTTGCCTGTGTCCAACACCTCTCCAACCTCCAGGACTTCTTTGGAGCGACCAGTCTTCTCCAGAGCATCCTGCAGCTCCACGGTCAGAAACTTACACACTGACAGACACAGGAGGAAAACATTTAGAGAAACTATTTGCGCACACGTCAAAGAGTTTATGCACGTAACAAACAGCCTTAAAGTGGGCTGGTGCGTCCTCGTCCTCGTCCTACCTTCGCATTTGTTCGGCAGCCTCTCGTCTTCTCCGTGCGCTGTCACAAAACAACAAGCACCGAAGAAAAGCAGCGTGGAAAGTTTCATTTCAACAGTTTGTTGTTGAAGACAGAATAAAAAAAGTTTAACATCACAGCAGCCACATCGGCGTTTTTAATGGTTATTCGCAACTGCGCATGCCTGGGGTGTCCAAACAGACCAGAGGAGTAGATGCCCGGTGGGTCGATTTCAGGGGAAGCTTGTCGATAGAAGACAACTTCAACTCTTTAGTGCTTTATATGAAAGGCACTTAATTATTCAAGCAGCAGCCTCCGTGGCTGTGAAGTGAAACCGATGCACAAGTGCCAAAAACTGCAGTTCTTCAAACGTCCACTTGAGGCTGGCTACAGAAGTGAGTCAGTCTCCATAAGTCCCCATGTTAAAATGTCCAACTTCACAGCAGAAATAAACATGTTTACAGCCTGGTACAAAGAACAGTTTTGGTCGCTATAGCTCCCCGTTCATGACAACTGTGCTGAGGGTGAATTTATTTTATAGAAATCACCTGTTCAAATTATATTAAGGCTTAAAGTTATGCATAATTAACAATGTGGCCACTTTGATTGACAGGTAGGTGCCGTTACAGATGGCTTGTTTGAGCACCCAGGTGTCATTCGGCCTGCCTCAGATCAGCTGATGATCCACGTCTTTGCCAACTTTTAGATTAGCCAGGAAGTGGAAGAGGCAGGACTGCCAACATGGTGGCGACCAGAGCCACGGATTTTAAGCTTCAAAACGTCTCTTCAGAAACCTGTGGGTGATGTCATGCATGCCATCCATTCTTTATACTGTCAGTGGTTATTACACAGCATTTTTACATTTATATGTTATTGAAATCTTCAAAAATAGAGACACATTTACTGTGTTCCTAGTTCATGGCTACAGGAATCTGATATATGAACATATATATTAATAAAGAATATATAACTGACCGTACTGAACGTATATGGGCATATTTTGATCCTAATCTGTTTTTCACATATATGTTATAGAAACCTATGATATATGTTAATATGAAGTATCAATGTTTGTTTTGTCTATAGATATTATTTCTGTATATATAAAATTTAACATACAAAGAAACATATACAAATATATTCATCATTAAAATATGTCATGTTCCTACTAAATAAGTATAAAAAATATGCCTATGCATGACTTAATATAGAATGTAGCCCAAATGGTTATAAAGCATAAATACATATTTGGCAGAATATCTGAAATTAGAATATTATCATTTGCTGTTACACATAGGTATGGCAAAGAAAGCAATATTTTAATATAAATAATGCTGATGGTCCTGACAGCAAATTTACAATAAATATCTCAGAATAAAACAGATCAACACTTGACATTCCAGTAAAATTTACAGTGCAGCAATCTGTAATCTAATGTTTTATTACATGAACCTCTTTACATAATGAAAAACATTAGATTTTTTTTCTGATAAACTTCCTACTTTTTGAGCTAAATAAACTCACTAACTTAAGTAAAGGACCTGGATACTTATTTTACCACTGGCTGGATTGTAATTTACCAGATCTAAAGTCTAAAACCCCCAATAAATATATACTGTGTCTCATTTATTAACAAAACCAAACCACACATTTCATCAGCGCTGAGTTCAGGTGAATCACACAGGAATGGAGGAGGGGGGATTAGCTTGATATTTGGCAGTGAGGTGGTTAAAATAGAAGAGGCTTGGCTCTTGGTTTCTCAGGTGTCAGGGGCAACACGCTCGACAGCAACAGATACTCAAAGAGTCTGCAGAAGAGACGATAGAGAGGAGAAGAGGAGAAGAGACCAAAAAGATAAGACAGAAAACGAGAAGAGAGGAAATCAAAGGCCATGATAATATGAGGACAGAAAAGAAAAAAGGCGAGACACCACGGCGAGGAGAAGAAGAAGACAAACTCGCCAACGAGGAGAGCATGGGCAGAAGTGAGTGACACCCAAACACTACTAGAAAACAGGTTTGTTTATGTTCTCCAACAGCAAAACAGTTTGCACACAGGCGTTAGAGGATAATGTGTCTGAAACTCAAGAGTAACTCCATTAACTGAAGTATTTGACTGCTGGGAGGCTTGTTATGTCACTTGGCAAGGTGAGTGTCTATCTATTGTCTGTGTGGAGGGAGATAAAGTTACATAGGCTGCAGCAGTGTCACCCTGCTCTGTGTGTGTCACGGCTGTATGGACATGGACACACACATACACACTTGTGTATCCACTCTAGAGGCACACACACACACAATATGATACTCAGTCATAAGAGATGTCGTCAGGGAACTGGCAGCGCTCACATGAAGCTGCACGTTTGTCCTGCAGCATCAGTTCTTCAGCTCTCACGTATGTCTGATTATTATTTATTTTTTTCCCCCCACAGGTCCAGTGAACTCTCTAGGATGACACTGAGTGGAGATGAATCAAACGCTCCTGTCAGACTTAGAGGACAGAAGAAGAAAGTGTGAGCCAGCTTTTAATTACAGCTGACTCTGGGATAAAGGAGAACAAGAGGTGACAAATGCCGACTGTTTGCCACAACGGGGCATGCATGATTGTCTCTGAAAGATTTGGATTCCCTAAATGACCAAAGGAGGTTCTGGATCCGAAGCCTGAGCTCAAGGAATAAAAGTTTCATCTCAGGGAACCAAGCGGATAAACTTCTAGTCTGACTTCAAGGTAAAAGGATTTACCTGCAACTAACACATAAAACTCAATCTAATGCCTCTAATCCTGCAGCTTCAAATAGAAAACATCACTAAAGATTCAAGCTATAATCAAAATATATATAAAACTCAAGGGCAGCAGTCAAATCATAAACCGATGACAGCTCTTTTAATATACAGATTAACACGAGATAATAATATATCTAAGCCTCCAATGTTATCTGATGCTGTCAGAGGATGTTTATATCAGTCGTGTTTGTACATGCTGGAGTTGTATTTTAGAGCTTATATTTCAGAAATGCTTTCTTTGCTTATAGCTGTGAATGTCCACTACTGTCAGTGTACAATTGTTGCCTCACATTTATTATTATTATTTATTTATGTATACAATTATACATTAATAGTTGAATGGATTAAAGCTTCTCAGACAAGTGCTTTATGTAGCAATGAAAGGTTCTTCTCTTTTTATAAAACCTATATAACTATATGAAAAATGGTTCTTTGAATGTACTGTAATGTTCTGGACTGTTTGTCAGACAGAACAACATATGTTTTTTTTACTGTTTTCTGATGTTTTATAGACCAAAAAATATCCATTAAAGATGAAGAACTTTTTGTCCTTCATAGAGTTTGCAAAGAACCATCACCTACATAACAAGGTTCTTCAACTAGTCATGGCTCTTTGTAGAACCATTTAAAAACCATTATTTTCTTTATGAGTGTGTGAGGATGTTCTTTTTTTTCTACAGAATATTTACATGTTTAGTTCAGTCTTTTTTGTCCTGCATAGGAGGACAAAGACAGATGTCATCACACAGAAAAGGGAATAAAAAAGCTCAGTTTGAAAGCGGTAAAAGTAAAAGCAAGAAAAAAAAACACATTTTAGAGAGAAATTAAGTGATTTTATTGCACATATTGAAAAGAGATGTTTGAATCTATTGCACCTGGTCGTGCATGGGAAGTCTACATCTTGCAAGTCTGCATGTTAGCTGAAATTGAACCAAAATAACAAATCCAAAAACATCCATTTAAAGACATTTCTGCAACTAGATGTCGTCAAAACATGAAAAAACAAAAAGCAAAAAGCAAAAATCAAATGACATATATTTGAAATTTTGACTTATCATTCATAATTGGTGGTGTTTGCGGTTTGTGTTGTGTTCACTTACATGTTTCTCACCAGTTTATCTGTCTCTGTGAATAAATCTGATACAAGTAAAACAAAACCTCGCTGATAATTGATGACATTGACCTGTGAGGCATCTGCAAACCCAAGCACCTGCACGGTCTCATCTCTGTTTTTCCTCTCTGCACAGCGAAGCCCTGAGTTGACCCTGCCATGGACACACACCACACACACCACGCACTGCACCTGGCATACTCCCACTGACACAGAATCACACACACACACACACCAGTTGATGCCCACATACACACACGCTGCTGATCCCAGCAGTTCATATCACCAACGACTAAATCGGTAATACTACCTTACTGCTGTCCTTACCTACCCCCCCCAACACACTCACACACACGCGCACATACCTAATGTCATGCTGTTTTTTCATTTCTTATATTTAAAAGGACTTATTACTCCCATGCCTTCTGGATAGCTCCTCATGTTAATACAGTGTCAAGCCTGAAAAATGGTTAAGCCATTCACAACACAAATTTCTCTCCTGCATTCTGGGTTCCCTCTTATTTTAATACAGAGAAACCCACTAATGTTGAGCCTTTATATTTTGTTGCAAAAACATAACAAATCATGTTTGAATACACTGGTCTCTTCACAAAGTGGCCTGTTTAATGGCCCCTCTGCAGGGAGTGTTAAAAACGGCGTGTGTGAAGTGGGTCGTTAACTTCTCTGCTGCAGCCAGCAGAGGCATTACTGAGAATGTTCATAACACTCACACACCTGCAGGTCCCCACTTAGCAAAAACACACACACACACAAAAAAAACAAAACATTACCAGACCAACAGGGGACATAAAGAAAGGTCCACAGTTATATAGGTTCGCAAATACACATGCATACACACACCCTGCCAGGAGCTGAAACACAGAAGCAAAATTTTGTTTTTGTCGTATTTGCAATGGTATCAAACAAATAGTACTCATTCTGCAGTAAGTTTCTCAGTTTGTCAGTGTTTCATTATATCCGATGTTTTTGGAGTCATATCACTGTTGCATTAATGTGTATGTTGTATTTTACTGCTGTAGATGTTAAAGGTTGAGCTCATTTTAACTACTTTATGTACTGTTGGGGAGTTTAATCTACAGCAATGTATCATGGTCTATAAGATCATCATATGTTTGTAGTGTTGCTGTTCTGGGGAAGAGGTCAACTTTTCATGAAAAATTCACATTTAGCTTAAGAAATAGGCAGTTATTAGATTGTAAGATTTAAGTAATAATTAATATTAATTAATAATCATATCATTATATGTTTGTATATTGCTGTCTGTGTTGTCCTGTGAGAAGTCAACTTTTCATGTCTGTTTTTAGCTTTGTGATGATTCCAGCTTCCAGCTAATCTAAGTTTGTTTTTAAAAAGGTTTTATTTTAAGAAATTGGATTTTTTTTCAACTCACAAAGGAACATTTAATCCTTCGGTTTATCAAATTTACTTGGTCTTCACTAGATAGGAAGGGTATAAAAAAATCTGAAAAGTAACTTAAGCTGTCGGACAAATGTAATGGAGTTAAAAAGACACTAGAATATTGCTCGCAGATTTAAACAACTTCTGATAAACGATGTAAACAAAGACATTCATTGTGTTTGCTTGTTAGGTATAAATTTGAAATTAAATATTTAAACAAAGAGACTTTTGTACAGCGTTTGCTGGAGAACAACAGCTGCCTTTGTGCCAAAGAAAAGTCGAGTGGTTGTGTGACATTTGTCTGATCTTTGAGTTTGTGTGACTCCCTTCAGTGAAGCTGAACTATAACTATGGAAGATATTTGAATATCTCTCAAAAGGAGACTACACATAAAATGTTCCTGTCACAGCTGACAGATGTTTTGTCCACTTGTTAATCTGTCAGACGTTGCTGTTTTAATCTGAAATGGAGGGTTTGATTGGGTACATTCGGCCTTAAATAAATCAAACTGTTCAAGTAAAATTAAATCTTTTGTATGTTTTATAATTATAGTCCACTAAATATACAATCAGTGTAACCCTATCCATGACTGAGGGACCATTTCATCTGTCCCATATCTCTTCTTCTTTCCACCTGAAGCCTCTCCCGTCCAGCCACAATGCCCGAACGAGTCCACAATTTCCAGGGTCAAAGCTTTCACAAGCTGAAGCGGGCCTGCTTGCGTCGAGGTGCTCTCTTCAAGGATCCCCTGTTCCCTGCCACTGCCCAGTCCCTTTTCTACAAGAGGGAGCCCCCGCCAGGACTGACCTGGAAGAGGCCGAGGGTGAGTGGTATTAAATAGATTTATGTATTCTTGATTTTACAAGTCTGTGTTGCTACATATTCCCAGTTCAAACAACAACAAAGAGTTATTTTTACAAAAATATCTCCTCTCCTCACACATCTAAATCGAGTAGCCCGGCTCAGCATCTTACATTTCCATCAGATTGGGTTAATTAAAGCACTTTCTATTATAGGAGAGTCGTCAGGCAGTGAAAGCTGAGCCCTCAGGGAGCAAGTGGCGCGTGCTGCCGATGGACCTTTCTATTGGTGTGTGTGTGTATACAGTTTAGAAGAAGCAGCAGCCAATTTAAATAGTCCAGGTGTTTTTAGACAGTGTTAAGATGGGTGTAGCTGTGGATAAATATAGGTGTTTTACTGTAGCCACAGCAAAGCCAAGCAGCCTTTAATGGAGGCAATAAAATAAGACGTTAAAGTCAAGGTGACATTTTTTATAGTGTTAGTATAGTGTCTATCAGCAACAAATATATATTTAACAGTGCAGGGAATGAAATGGATTATACATGTATAAACAAAGGTGTTAAGAAATTATGACAACAAAAGGGCTTTCCAAATTTCTTTTTTTTTTTTTTGGAAGTGTCTTTTTTGTCAGAGATAACACACAAATTTGTATAAAATTGGAGACATCATGTTAAAATCTAAAAGCTTTTTCCCAAAATGTTGGAGCTAAAATAACTCTATGTTTCCGCTCTAGTCACCAAGTTAAATTAAAGACTTTTTAAGAACTTTTTAGTGCCACAATTTTTTATTCAACACCGTTTTCACTGTCATGCTGGTCAAAGAATTACAGAAAACCAGCAGGGACAACAAGACTTACAATTATAACAGTTTTATCAGTACTTTCTAGCTGTTTATATCAACAATTTATCAATTAAGGTCCAAAGTTTTTTTATTTTATTTAAACTTTATTCATTGAGGAAAGGTCCTATTGAGATAAAAAAAAAAAAAAAAACTCTTTTTCAAGAGAGTCCTGTTGAAGACAGGCACCAGCACAAACTGAGAACAAGTAAAACAGATACAGCACAAAACAGACAGCATTAAATCACATAACAACCCCCAAAAAATAAAAGTGCCGACAATATCAGTTTTGGCAATGACCACGATTCTGTCTCCAGGTCTTTAAATATTTAAAAATTTAAAAAGTATTCAAAGAAATCAGATCGTGGAGTTTTATGGGTGCAGAGTATCCAGACACCCTCTGGATGGATTAACCCGTTTAAAAAAAAAGTTTTATTGCTGTGGGAAAAATATTCAAAAATAATAAAGTCTTCTGTAAAATGCTACTATTATATGCTATGATACCTTTTAATGCTTTTTTGAGCATGATTTTTAAAACATTTAAAGACCCGCAGAGGCCCTGAATTCAAATTCAGAAATGTCTGTGCAGTATGATCAGTACATGGACCGAGTCTTCTGTGCTCTTAATTTAAAACCCTGTTGGCTATGAATTCGTTGATTCAGAGCTGAAGAGAAAGGGTTAATGGTATTGTGTTCCTAATGCTCCACTCAGGTATTTTAAGCGTGTATCAACAGGGAGTCGGATGGTAGAGTGACATCTGTCGCCTCTCTTTGCTGACACAGACACGGAAACTACATCCGCTCACTCTGTAACTTCCCATTTACTGTCTGCTTCACGATCTAGGTGGCCTCATACTTGTTATGAACTTGATATCATCTCCAGGAAGGTTCATATCATGTCTAGAGTTACGCTTAAAGAGGGTACGACCACTGAGTGTGTGTTTTCCTGCATGTGTGTGTGTGTGTGTGTGTGTGTGTGTGTGTGTCCAGCAGCACTTCTACTGTTACCTCACCCTGTCCAAACTGAGATCAACAGGTCCACACAGACAGGATCTGTCTCCTCAGCAGTGCTCTGACACTCTGACTGAATCCGCTCACAGCCCTCGTAAAACACTGTGACGCTACTAACTACTGAAATCAGAGTTTATTTAAAGCTACTAGATAATCAGTATTTTTATATTAACAATGGATCAAATGACTGCAGTGATAAACCCACAAAGAATTACCACCAACTCTCCAGTTCCCCTCAGCTCTACAGAGCATTTTATCATCTTTAATGTCATTTTTTTTGGTTTTCTGGCCCACAACTTTGCCTCTGTTTTAGTTCACTTTCACTGGTCTTATCAGCATTGTTTCAGGCACCAAACGGAGGTAAGTGAACAACTATCTAGTACGGCTCATTTACCAGTTGCTGCCTCCAAGTGGCCAAAAAAATTCAGTTAATGCAGTCTCTTTCTTGTGTTCAATCTCCAGGAGATATGTAAGGACCCCCGTCTGTTTGTTGATGGTATCAGCACTCGTGATTTGCACCAAGGCAGTCTGGGTAACTGCTGGATGGTGGCTGCCATATCCTGCTTAGCGTCTCAGCCGTCTCTTTGGAAGAAGGTGATGTATTTGTGTTCCCTCTTGCTTCCTTCTTTCTCTCCTCTTTTCCTTCCTTCATCTAATCTCCTTCCTCTCCTCCTCCCAGGTGATCCCTGACCATGTCGAACAGGAGTGGAATCCAAAGCATCCTGATCTGTACGCAGGAATCTTCCATTTCCGGTTCTGGCGACTCGGCCGTTGGATGGATGTCGTTGTGGATGACCGTCTGCCGGTCAACGGGGATGGAGTGCTGCTCTTCTGCCGCTCGGCAACACCACGAGAGTTTTGGAGCGCCCTATTGGAGAAGGCCTATGCCAAGTAAGGGCACCAGGGCCATTTGGTTATCTAGTACCTTTTTTCAGTGCCAGCTCAGGAGGTTGTGGGTGGTGAATGTTATTGGGTGAAAAGAAAGGTGTGGAGGTTGGAAGGCTTGATGGACGTGAAACCAGTAGTCTTTTCTGGCACTTAACCAAATGTTTTATTTGCCTTACCCTGAACACACTCCTAGTTTATTAGTCATAGCCACAATCTTTTCTAAACCTTAACCGTACTGTAAGTGTCGTGCAATGTCATGAAAAAAGCAAGAATTTAGAAAGTGTTGGCATTGGCAAAACCAGCATCCTTGAACAATATCCAGGAATTAGTAGTCCGATATTGATGTTCTTGTCTGGGGAAAGGGTTGTAGCAAAAACACAGTACAGTACCCCCTAACCACTGCAATGCAAGCCCTCTATAGTAATCATCAACACCCTAGCAACCACCTACTAAAGTCCTACAAGCCCCAAAAACCATAGCGACCACTTAGCAACACCATTTCCATCAAGTAAACATCTCTAATATCTAAGAAACTGCCAATGCAAACATCTTCTCAACTACATCTGCTACCACTTTGATAGATCCACATTAACGGGACGTGCACCGAGCAGTAAGTACAAAAAAGTTATCTTAAAAAAATTCTAGTTTGAGGCTATTTGTTTCTCTTGAAAAAAAAAACACCCATGAAAAATGGAGAAGCCATTAATCATCTTGTCAGTCAGTCCATCTGATTTCTCTCCAGGCTAAACGGTTGCTATGAGGCCCTGGAAGGAGGAAACACTACAGAGGCACTGATCGACTTCACTGGTGGGGTTTCGGAGCCCCTCAGCCTGGATCGTGACGCTCTCAGCCTACACAGCGACCAGAGGAGGGTATTTTTCCAGACGCTGACTAAGGCCCACGAACGCAAAGCCCTCATCACCTGCTCCATACGGGTAGGGCCTCAAATCTCTGAGTAACTTAAAACAAAACAGATGCATAATATGTTAGAAAGGTTCAGTGGGCCACAGTTTGCATTTCTCAGCCAGCAGAGGGGGAAACAGTGGAGTCGGTGTTGGACTGTGGGCTGGTGCGAGGTCACGCCTACGGGATCACAGCAGTGAGGAAGGTGAGGCTGGTGGAAAAGCTACTACAAGCGGGCGGGATGGCCCGACTCTTCATGGTGCGCATGAGAAACCCATGGGGGACCACAGACTGGACGGGCGCCTGGAGTCAGGGGTGAGGGTACTTTGAACTCTGTGCCGGCTTCACCTGCCACATGTCTGACTGCTGAGTACATCATACATTTTGCTGGAGCTGTGGGAATAAAGCCTCTGCTGACATTTAACAGTGTCAGCCTGTTTTACAACATTTTATAGTGCCACTGCAACTTTTTTTGGAGAATTTGTGACATTTTACAATAGTTTTGGAATTGTTTTACGAGGAGACATCTGCCATTTACATCATGAAAGTCTGAGAAACTCTGAGAAAATGGCCAAAATGGACCTATAAAGGTTTCCAGAAGTGAAAACATTGCTTGTATATTTCATATGTCATTTCCAGTGGTTGGACCGTCTTCCTGTTGCCTTTAACATTATTGTCCTTGCACGCCCCCTGTAGGTCGCAGCAGTGGCAGCAGATGAGTCGTGCAGAGAGAGAGAAGATGGGTCTCAATGTTCGAGACGTTGGGGAGTTTTGGTAGGTTTTTGTTCTCTATTATTGGTTGGTTGGTTATTGTTATTGGTTGGCTGTTGGTTTTTCTGGTGTCCATATAAAATAATACATCAAAGTAGCATGATTTATAAATGTACATATCTTTGTTTCCTCAGGATGGATTTCAAGGATTTCTGTCACTACTTCACAGATGTGGTGGTGTGCCGGCTGGTGGAAAGGGCTCTTTTGTGGCCAAGCTCTCACTGGAAAGAGGTGCGCCACTATGGGGAGTGGGCTCCAGCTCCCACCTCCCTAGGAAGCCCTCCACCCACCACCGTCCTCCACAGCAACCACACTCTGAGCTTGGGGAGGAACAACGTCAAACCTGGAGGGACCAAGCAACGAGGTAACCGGAAGGAGGCCAGACTTGGGGAGAGTCAGCAAAGAGGAGGAAGAAGATGTGAGCGAGATAAGGCTGTGAAAAAAGCGACAAAGGAAGATGAAGGTGGAGAGGTGGGAGGATGGGAGGCGCAGATGGATAAGAGGAGCCGATGTGGAGGATGCATAAACCACAGAGACACTTTCCTGCACAATCCACAGGTAACACTGAAGTGGAAACTGAAAGTATTTCAATTAGTGCAAGACTTCTAACACACTTTCGGACTCTCTAGTTCATGTTTGATGTGAGAGACAAAGAGGAGGAGGTGCTGATCTGTCTGCAGCAGGAGGACAGGAGGATACGGAGGAAAGATGGAGGAGGAGAAAACCTGCCTATTGGCTTTGAGGTGCTGAAGGTAAGCACTTCATGGACCCAAATGTGAACACACACCTTTTTCAATTCACACTAACAAAAACCCCATTTCCACTGCTTTGACGTATCCCAGGTGGAGGTGAACCGCTGCAGCCGGGTGCAGTGCGTGGTGGAGCAGGCGGCCAGCTCAGTCTACATGGACTCCCGCAGTGTGACGCTAAGAGGGACTCTTGCTCCAGGTCGCTACGTCGTGCTGCCCACCACGTTTCTTCCAGGCGCCACAGGAAACTTCCTCCTACGCCTCTTCTCCCATTCCCATGTCAGACTCAGGTGTCTGACAGTGTGTTTGATAATGACAAAAAGCTTCTTTTGCTTTATTTATATTATTATTTATGTATATATGAATAACGAGGTTTCTTTTTGTTGTGTAGGGAACTGAGGGAGGATTTGCCGTCTCCCTCTATCTTCCAGTGTTATCTACCTCAACCCACTGTGGTGACCACAGTCCACCTCCGCAGAGCGTCAGGACTCAGCCCTCCCAAACAGACAGGTGGCTTATAGCACAACAACACATATCTGGGGACACAATACCAATGAACCAAAATTTACAGACATTGTTGGTCCTCTTCCACAGAGTCTGCTATGGTGAACCGCCATGTTTCTACAGTACACCAGAACAGACAAATTAGCTACTTTAACTGCCAAACAGAGATGAGTTAGTCCAGTTCTTCCAAACCAAAAGGTCAGGGCAGGTTCACAAAAAAAGATGGTAAAACAAAGTTCTGCAACAGAAATTTTGGACTTTTCTCTAATCTTTGATTTTTCGTGAAATGTTGTGTTATTAAATCTGAAATATTATTGTAATTTGATCTGTTGTGGATTCAAACTGGAACATTAAGAAAAGTTTAAAGGGGGAAAAGTGTCATCAACAACTCTTACACTGGTTTAATCCTTAACAAATTTTACTTTATATGCTGATGATGTGTTTTTTTATGTAAGCATTAATCTGAAAGGTAACTAGTAACATCTGTCAGAGTAGTTGTTCTCTGGTTTCTAATTTACACCTTGTTGTCTTGTCTGTTATGATCCACAGCTCCAGATGTTTACGCCGTAGTTCGCTGTGAGAATGAGACCATCAGGACGCAGGTTTTCAAGGCGGATGGAAACCCTGAGTTCAACCTCAGAGCCATCTTCTACAGGAGATACCCCAACACACACATCTCTATTGAGGTTTGGCACATTTATATCCCCTCACACACACACACACACAGATGCTGTGCACACACACTCAGTCCTAGTCTACATCCTGTTCTGTGCAGTTGTGGAGCAGAGGTCTGCTGTGGGACTCGGTGCTCGGCGGGGCCCGACTCCAAACATCAGAGTCTGAGAGGAGTCGGAGCTATGTGATCGATCTACGAGGTGGCCGATCCTCTTCAGGATACCCACAGAGCATCTACGTTGAGACGTCCTCCAGTGTCTGCCTCACAGACTTGTGACAGCATCATCTGGTCACCCTAGCAACTATCAAACCATGGCAACCGCCAGGTGAAAAGTGATGGACAAATAAAGGTGCTGCAGTTGCATTCACAAATCTTGCATTAATCGGTGTATTTAACTAAAACTGGGCAACTAAATAAAGTTTGTATTATTTAAAAAAGGTTCTGTGGTGATCTGCTGGTCAGATATGCAGGTGAGTCATCCAGCAGTACATTAAAAACAATTTAAACTGCTGCCAAAGTATGTGTTTTGTGTGTTATTATATTTATTATATTATTATTACTGTTGTTGTCATATGTGTTTTCTTGCTGTTGTTGTTGCTGTCTTTAAAATTGTAATTTTTACTGTTATTTACAGTATGTTGTACATTTTCTTACGATTAAATAATTAACATTGTGTGAGTGTTTTCATTTTTATTATTATTTTATTATTTTAACTAAATATCACATAATATTTAAGTCAATTCAGACTCAGTACAGTTGTCATGAACGGGGAAATTAGCTATAGAGACCAAAACTGCACTACTGAAGTGCACCCAGAGCATAGACAGCAATGGAAACACAGATGTGTTGCATTCTGACATGTTGTGTAAGAAAAAAAGGACAATAAAAGAACAAAAACTTGTGTTTCATATTTTTAATTTTATCAAGGTGCACTGTCATAGCTTACTCAGGAAACTACTGTGTATGTGGGCACAGTTAAGACCACACCCATTTCAATGCAAATAACACATACATAAGATAAAAAGCAAAGGTTCATTCACACGTTATCTGTTCTCATTTGCTTATCACGAGCCTGAGCCAGTTTTATTTGAGTGCTGCTTTTAAAAGAGAAGGATCTTAAACAACCACCTGCTTTTAAAGTGTTTTTATGTATCACTCTATTCTGTTTGTATTTCATTACACTTCGTCTTTACAGCTTTGACAGCTCAGAGTAATAGAGTAATAGAGTAATAGACTCTTGGACCAAACTTCAGTTTCTTTATTTGTAATTCTTACTTTCATCCATTTTGTCTGTTTTGACAAAGAAGTCCAACAGGGACAGCCCTGAGCCTAGATTTCAAAACTTTATTATTTTATTAGATAGTCATTAGTTTAGTCATAGCATTTGTATCTTTTTTCTTTAATTCTACAAAAAACACATAAAAAAATTACTTTGCAAGTTCCAGTCACTTATCACTTACATGAAAATAAAACCATGCTCATATAAATAATGAAATGTAATGAGTGTTGACAATGTCATCACAGTTAATGGCTTTAGAGTGGATATTGGTTTGAGCAGTTAAACCAAACTTCGTTTTATTTAAAGGGTTTTCACATTAGATGCCCCCAGATGATATATTGGTTATATATTTGGTTAATATTTCACAATAAATAAATAACTGTATCATTATTTTTATTTTTATGCTATGTAACTTGAACTAACTCTTCTTGGGGAACTCTTTGGGGGGGTCACAAGCCACAGGTTGGAAAAAAGCACACCAATATTGCAGTAATTTGGTGTTTTATCATGAACCGAAAGTGAAGACTTGTAAAGAAATATACATGTTTCCGCCTGTAAATGGAAAGTAACTAAGTACGTTTACTCATGTTTTGTGCTTAAATACAGGTTTGAGTTGCTTTACTTGAGTATTTTCACTGTTTTCAACAACTCAGATACAAAAAATATATTTTTCACTCCATTACATACTTTGTAGATTCATATTAATAACACAAAATGTCATCAAGAATTAAATTATGATATATTATGATGGATAAAGATACATCTTTATTGATCTTTTGGTTAAATTCATAATAAATATCTGTTTATAAAGTTTACTTTTTGTGGATTAAGTATGAATGCGTGACTTTTGACTTGAGGCATGACTTGGAATGAGTATTTCTACACTGTGGTATCGTGTTTCTGCAAAAATCTGAGTACTTTTTTTTACAATCAGCTGACAGCGTGAACGCCTCTCTGGGCATGCGCGCTCCCAGGGCGCTGGGGTTTGGCACCTCCGAGGCGCGGCTGTCAGCAAGTCAAGAGACGCACAGCAACAACAGACAGAGGAAAGGTAAAGTAAGGTAAGTGTTGGGGTTCAAGTGTGTTACATTTTCACGCATTAAATAGATGTTTTGACAGTGTGCGGGGACTCTGTGCGGGTGTGTTTGTAGATCTATCCCGTTATCAGACACCAGAAGTTGACTTTGTGTCGGTATGGTACCGAGGCGTGGTGGAAGAATTTGTGGAAAGCTATAAATAAAAGGCGAGGTTTACTGGTTTGACAGCATTTGTTCACCATGTGAGTCAGGTTCATGTTTCATAAATGTGAGTGTTGATTTCGAAACTTTACAGAGAAGAGTCCATTTTTCCCACCATATGTATGTTTGAGTTTGTTATTATTATGAATAAATGTGACTAGAATCATTTAAAAAGGCACCAAATCAGCTCATGTTTCAGCTCCACATGTTATTTTCTTGAATGTCTATTTGTGTTTTTAAGTTAAAGTTTACAGGGTTTTTTTTTCTCTTCACTGTTCCTGTTGTTTTGGTTTAACTGGCTCTGTTGGGAGTGCTGTCAGACGTCTTTGCTGCTATGTTAAATGTAGTGTGTGGACAGAGATTGTGTCTCAAATCTACACTGTAGTATGCGACACGTCACTACGTCCTCTGTAATCATATTTTCAGCCACTCATTTCAGGAGCTGCATTCAAACTAAATTGGATTTAGGCTGGGATGTATCATGGTTAAAGTGATTAAATCACTCCTAATGAACGGCCACATGCATGTACGAGGTCTTTGTGCTTCATTCCTGGTGCTTAAAAACTCACCAAGTCTTCAACATTCAAATGCAGGACTCTTTAACATTGGTAATTTCCCTAAAATAACCCCAATAATGTCATAATGATGGCGTCAGGGTTACCCTGGCTTCAGCTTGAGACCTATCATCCTCAGAGGAAAGCCCTCAGTCAAAGTGGGCATCAAGAGGCGTCAAGGTTCATGGGAAATGTAGTAAATTAAAGATGATATCACCAGTTTGCATCCAGTGAACGTAAGACTATGCAGGTGTTTATTTCATTTGAACCTAGGTTGTTAATCTAAAATCTAAAGATCGGATTTTATCAGCATACCTGAGGCGGCCTGAATGACGCTTGGGTGTTCAAACAAGCCATCTGTAACAGCACCTACCTGTCAATCACAGGCAGTGTCGGCAAGTCTTCACGGAGACAACACGTTGTGCAGTGGAGTAACGTGATTTACCATTACCAAAAATTGTGGTTATGTCTCTGCGGTCAGCATCGCATGGTCGTGGTGTTGCATTCATGCAGTCATGTGGTTATCGTCGCAGCCCGTTACAGAGGTTTAGTCTTCAGACCCAACCGGCTCTGACTCAGGTGACATCACTTGAGGCAGTTTATCAAGTTTTAAACAGCTCTCTCTGGAGCCCCAAAAAGCTTTATACAACGTTACTGCCCTAATGCATGTAAACAGACTTTAATGTGTTTAATAATTATCTGCCATGAGTCAACTATTTAGCCAAAGAATTACAAATATTCAGCCTCTTAAATTTGAGGTTTTACTGATTGTTTGCCTGTTTTTCTACCAACGATCACTAAATATTTGAGATATTTGGACTGTTGTCAGACAAAACTGCAATTTGAAGATGTCACCTGAGGCTCTGGGAAATTTCTGCTTTTTTACACAAATATAGACTAAACAATTAATTGAATAATCAATAATGAAAATTGACTTGTGAGACTTAACAATGCGCTGAATCTTAATGATACACCACTTACTTTGAGCTACAAGCACAAACCCACAAATCCAGCGTTTTAATGTTCATGTGTTGAAAGGTTTATTATGATTGGGATTGTGTAACTATTTCTTTTAATTGTCCTTACTGATTATGCAGCTAATGGTTTTCTCAGTTAATAGATTAACACGGTTCCCATGTGTCCTGGAAAATCTGGAAATAGAAACCAAAAATGACCAAATATCCTGGAAATACTCACGTTGTCCTGGGAAAATTTAAATCAGCTACCAAAACCTAGTCGTATAGCAGAAGGAGAGAAGGAGTGTGGTGTAATATTTTAAAGTAGGTGAAGTGGAACAGAAAAACACTTCCTTATCATTTCAGCTTCCATGTCACCTGTTCATACCAATGACATGGACTTGCATTGATTGTTTTGAGTTCATTGAGTTCATTTTCTCCAGTGCTGAAGCAGTGGAAATGCTATAGATGGACAGATCTACATGTATAGAGCCTATTAATGATCACATTTAAATTTGTTGTTGTGGTTGTTAAATACATGCACAGTAATGTTAATTTTATGTGCAGTGAACACTTTCACTTTCTACTTCTTGTAGCAGCTAATAGAAGATTTATTTTCTGTAAAGTCAAATGAATTCTACTTGATTTGAACTTGATTATTACGGTTTGAGGAAACTGGTTGATTCACCGGACCACATACTGATTTCTTTGTTTGAGACTCAAAAGGAAATTAAATGTACTGGGCCTTTCACAGTGAACAGTCAGGAGCAAATGCTAGCTAGAAACGACAGCTGAAATTCTGTTGGAGCCGTGGTTCATAACAGTAAAAAAAAAAAAAATAAACATACCAGTACCGTTCACATAAGAAAAAGACGATGCCGCATTACTAATAAAGAACAAATAAACCTGGGTTGAAACTTTTTGTGAGCATGTGCCGTCCCATATTGTCAGAAAAAAAGAGTGGGAACCCTGATTGAGCTCTTTGTCTATAAAATGTCAGAAAACAACACGTAAAAGTGACAAAAGAAGGTAAAATAGGTTGAGCAGGTTAAAGTAGTTTGTAAGTAAATACCTAAAATAAATAACTACTCGAAATATGTTACACATTCTGTGGGAAACTGTTGTGTAACTGTTCCTCAGTATGTGTTCAGTGAGGTTTTCTGTACTGTGTGCAGGTTGTTCATTTGAAAAAGAAAAACACATTCCTATCATGTGTGCCAAAGACTTTTGAACGAGGTATCGAGTATCATCTTCCCTGTAGGAAATATTTGAGATATTTTTGCTATCTCAGAACACTCAAAACCTTTTTGCACTTTTCCTCTCGTCTCCTGGCTGATAAAGCTTTCAGCGTGCAGACTTCTAATTTTTAACAGTATAGACAATGTTAGTCTACATTTCTATCTCTGTTCTTTAACTTCCTCTGTAGGTTACAGACCTCATTGCCAATAATGTCAAACACTTGGCTCATTCGACGCATCAATAACCGTCCCCAACCCCCAACGCCGATACTAGGTGAGATTTAACTGACCGTCAGGGTCATACACATCTCTGTCAACGTTTGGTTTTGCAGATTAAGTATGCAAAATGTGTCGTCTAAATATATTCTTTCTTCTCGCAGCATGTTCAAAGATTGTTCTTTGTATTATGCCCATTGCCGAGATTGCAATTGGTGAGTGCGTGATGCAGGTTTACAGACATTTTATTCACGTATATTGTAAAAATATGACAGCCCTAATCCCGTCATCACCTTTTCCCTTACAGGTGCAGTATATCTGAATGACTGTCCACGGCAGCACTACATCCCCATCTATTTGATCGTGTTGGGGGTCTTTAGCCTTGTGCTGGCGGTGCTCTCCTGCCTGCCGTGTGCCCAAGAGGTCGAAGACGGATCCACCAACCCGCTCAATCGAATCTGCACCACCTGGAACTCATTGATAAGTTGCTTTCTCTTCTGCTGGTTTATTGCTGGTGAGTTAAAACATTGTATGTGGTGAATGCGCCCACAAAGGAGAAGCATGACCAGACTAGATGAGATTACACCTTGGTGATGGTGATGTTTGGCCTATTTGACGTACCATAGCACAAGTAAATACTTGCTTCTGATTAGCAGGTGTATCAGTTGAGTATTGGGATACCTCAAACAGAAATCTGACCAACAGTCAAACCGCTATCATGAATTCACACAGATTAATTATTAACACCTCTCGGTATGAAGCAATACAGTTCATCCACAGCTCAAACTACAGCTTCCAAAATGATCACGCAGTTGAATCAACTCAGTTTCAACAAAACTGAACATTTTAATCTTGACGAGAATTTATTGCAGGACAAGTTGAGCCTTTTTGATGGAGCTAATTTAACTTTAAAACACACGGTCTGCTTTTTTTCTTTGATAAGTAGCTGAGGTCATGTGTGATAAGGCACTACAAGTGTCCTGATTTAAGAAATCAATATCCTCAATTGAGGAAATATCACTCTTTACCTCCATTTTGAGGTTCTCCAGGCTGCACCAGCTGGAGAATCGACACACTGGAGTAACATGTGTGAACCACTAGATGTCCATCTTTGTCTGCTTGAGATTTTTTTAAATCGACACAGCTGCACACCAACCCCTGAGGTTGTAATCCTCACTGCTGTAAGCCGTCGTCATGCATCCTATTAGCCCTTAACCAACCTGACTTGTTCTGTAGCCAGCCTCAAGTGGCCGCTCGAGGAACTGCAGTTTATTTCACAGCCGCTTCCTTTGGGTTTCTTTTCTGTCTAGGTAATGTGTGGATCTACTCTATTTACAAGCCCAACTTCGACAAGAACACAACAAATGTGGATCCCTACTGCGACAAGACACTCTACCTGTTTGCCTTCTGGGTCACCACCGTGGTCTACATCCTCCTTGGTCTGTTCATCGTAGTCGGTTGCTGCACCCTCGTCTGTTTTTACCTTTGTGGCCGAGCCGACGCCGACGACGATGTCTAGAGACCAACAAAGGACTGAGGAGGCAGGACGGGGCTGCGCACGATGCCGTTGCACAGTTTAGGCATATGTCACAGCCCGGGTAGATAACTTCAAGATGCTGTAGATTTTAACACTGATCATAAATTATTTCTCTGAGTGTTGTCACAGTGCTGATCCCTTTCTACCTCTGCTGAAGCTGCAACGCATTCTGTTCAATCACCGCCTTTCCAAAACATAAATGAGACATGTTGTTTAAATGTGGAGTCAGGAATTGTGCTTATATTTGTACAGGATATACAAGTTATAAAAAATGTCTGATCTGCGTGATATGATTTTGCATTGTAGTTACTTTTCTTTAACTTTAATGTTCATGTTTGTTGATAATCTGTCAGGAAGGCACTGAAATGGCCACCAATCTTACTCCATAATGCACTTTACTACACACTGATTTCTTTAATGATTCCTAACGCAGTGCTTTGTTTCCAACACTTTTGATTGCTCCCTTCTCGGTTCCCGTTATGTAACGTTTTAATCACAATGCTAAACTTAAATTACAGACCACACTGTATCAGTTGTATCAGATCTGTTCAATTTTGTCATCGCCAGAATCAAGTAAAAGAGAAAGTAACATGAGGTTTTTTTTGACTCTGTAGGAACGGGAAATGTTTTTTGTAAATCATTCAAATGTTGTTTCAGGGTGATGTTTGTTTGACCACAAGACATGTTTAACCTCACATAGATCACTCAAGTCATGCTGAGATAAAGAGAAATCAGTGGAGGTGATCTCTTCTTGAAACTATTGTAAAGCTGTTCTCACCAAATAATCATGATGTAGTCTTCATTTTTTGTCTACCACTAGCTGGGAAACGTGACATGACTCGTTAAAGCTGCTGATGCCAAAATCTGGGAACTTCCCCTCAGTAGAGCAGAATATGTTTTTATTGTCCACCGGGATGAGATAAAGTTTCTTTGGCTCACAGACAAGTAGTTAGTAAAAACAAGTTTACAGACACGAATGATGAGTTCTTAGGCCAGCTGACAGTGACACTGTACGACTTCCACAACCAGACCTGGCCACACCAGCTGAGACAATCCACCCAAAACATGAAACATATAGGAATCTCAAGACTACATTCCACTAAATCCTACATACTGGATCTTGAACTAAATCACACTTCACCTCTTCCTCATGCTTGGCTGTGAGTTCTCCACCTGTCTCCTGTCCTGTCCATTTTCCTCATTAGTCATCCGTTATATGGTGCACAATCGTAACTTTTGCCTCACTGATTTTTCTTTTGGTTTTGTTTGCCTTGGCTAATTGACTGCCTGTTATCAAGCTCAACCCTGAAAATTGTGGAAAAGTCAACTTCTTTTTAACACAAACTGCTCTGTGTGTTTTTTTAGTCTTGCAATGAAGTCGTCAAATCTGGGTTCAGAGACCTTTAACACAGACAAGAAGACCTGGAAACTTTCCTTTCTTTAATTCCCACTGGAACTGCAGACATAGAGGGAAAACTTTATATATTTTCTTGTGTTAAAAGTTATTTAAGTCAAATCTAGCTTTTTCTATATAAATAAAATATGTTTAATACTTAATATACTAAAGATAGAAAAGTGCGTTGCTGAGCAAAGATGACTGAATCAAACTGTAAAAACATAATATAAAGTCTATGAAAACGTATAAAGATAAATATATATAATAATATAAAAACATATATATAAAGATAAATGCTGAATTATTGGAGTTTCTGACTTTTCTCCTCGTTACCAGACACTGTTGTGATAAACATGAAACAGAAAGCAAGCACCAAGAAAAAAAGAATGAATGAATTAGGAAGTTGAGACCACGCACACCTCCTGTGAACTGTATATAACCCCTAGATGT
This sequence comes from Sciaenops ocellatus, assembly GCA_033000465.1. NCBI lineage: Eukaryota > Metazoa > Chordata > Actinopteri > Sciaenidae > Sciaenops > Sciaenops ocellatus. Next base: position 9,528,217 of record CP136875.1, on the reverse strand, counting down.
CACAGCAATACATCAGTTTCCAGCAAGGAGATCGACTGAGGAGGCACTCTTGCACAGAGAAAGGTACAACATAACCTGATTATTATTATTATTTATCATTTATAGAATTTCATATGTTTTTCTTTAAACTTAACATTAATAGGACATTTAGTTTACTGTGCATTTGTTGGTTATTTATATATTATTTTATTTATTTCTCTATTATTCTATTTTCAGGGAAGTAAACTATAGTTTGTATGTCAGTGGAGCAACAAGGAACGCTTGTTGTGAAATGTCTGCCAGTTTTGAGCGAGCAGACTGCACTCAAACACTCAAAACCCTTTTGCACTTTTCTTCTCGTCTCCTGGCTGATAAAGCTTTCAGCGTGCATACTTTTAATTTTTAACAGTATAGACAATGTTAGTCTACATTTCTATCTCTGTTCTTTAACTTCCTCTGTAGGTTACAGACCTCATTTCCAATAATGTCAAACTCTTGGCTCATTCAACGCATCAATAACCGTCCCCAACCCTCAACACCGGTACTAGGTGAGATTTAACTGACCGTCAGGGTCATACACATCTCTGTCAACGTTTGGTTTTGCAGATTAAGTATGCAAAATGTGTCGTCTAAATATATTCTTTCTTCTCACAGCATGTTCAAAGATTCCTCTTTGTGTTATGCCCATTGCCGAGATTGCAATTGGTGAGTGTGTGATGCAGGTTTACAGACATTTTATTCATGTATATTGTAAAAATATGACAGCCCTAATCCCGTCATCACCTTTCCCCTTACAGGTGCTTTATATCTGAATGACTGTCCACGGCAGCACTACATCCCCATCTATTTGATCGTGTTGGGGGTCTTTAGCCTTGTGCTGGCGGTGCTCTCCTGCCTGCCGTGTGCCCAAGAGGACGAAGACGGATCCACCAACCCGCTCAATCGAATCTGCACCACCTGGAACTCATTGATAAGTTGCTTTCTCTTCTGCTGGTTTATTGCTGGTGAGTTAAAACATTGTATGTGGAATTTATTGCAGGACAGGTTAACACTTTGTGATGGAGCTAATTTAACTTTAAAACACACAGTCTGCTTTTTTTCTTTGATAAGTAGCTGAGGTCATGTGTGATAAGGCACTACAAGTGTCCTGATTTAAGAAATCAATATCCTCGATTGAGGATATATCACTCTTTACCTCCATTTTGAGGTTCTCCAGGCTGCACCAGCTGGAGAATCGACACACTGGAGTAACATGTGTGAACCACTAGATGTTCATCTATCTCTATCTCGAGGAACTGCAGTTTATTTCACAGCCGCTTCCTTTGGGTTTCTTTTTTGTCTAGGTAATGTGTGGATCTACTCTATTTACAAGCCCAACTTCGACAAGAACACAACAAATGTGGATCCCTACTGCGACAAGACACTGTACCTGTTTGCCTTCTGGGTCACCACCATGCTCTACATCCTCCTTGGTCTGTTCATCGTAGTCGGTTGCTGCAGCCTCGTCTGTTTTTACCTGTGTGGCCAAGCCGTCGCCACCGCCGTCGCTGATGTCTAGAGACCAACAAAGGACTGAGGAGGCAGGTGCTGTTGCACAGTTTAGGCATTAAATGAACCCTTTCTAATGCAAGGACGGTGTCAAGTTAATGTTTTACACAATACTAATATGTCACAGCCCGGGTAGATAACTTCAAGATGCTGTAGATTTTAACACTGATCATAAATCATTTCTCTGAGTGTTGTCACAGTGCTGATCCCTTTCTACCTCTGCTGAAGCTGCAACACATTCTGTTCAATCACCGCCTTTCCAAAACATAAATGAGACGTGTTGTTTACATGTGGAGTCAGGAATTGTGCTTATATTTGTACAGGATATACAAGTTATAAAAAAACGTCTGATCTGTGTGATATGGTTTTGCATCGTAGTTACTTTTTTTTTTTTGTGGCTTTTTTCAAGCTTTATTTTTGACAGAGACAGCTGAAGAGTGACAGGAATGTGGGGAGAGAGAGAGATGGGGAATGATATGTAGCAAAGGGCCACAGATCAGATTTGAACCCTGGGCCGCTGCTGACCCTTCGTACATGGGGCTGATGCTCTACCAACTGAGCTAAATGACGCCCCACTTTTCTTTAACTTTAATGTTCATGTTTGTTGATAATCTGTCAGGAAGGCACTGAAATGGCCACCAATCTTACTCCACATTTACTACACATTGATTTATTTAATGATTCCTAACGCAGTGCTTTGTTTCCAACACTTTTGATTGCTCCCTTCTCGGTTCCCGTTATGTAACGTTTTAATCACAATGCTAAACTTAAATTACAGACCACACTGTATCAGTTGTATCAGATCTGTTCAATTTTGTCACCACCAGAATCAAGTAAAAGAGAAAGTAACATGTGGTTTGTGTTGACTCTGTAGGAACGGGAAATGTTTTTTGTAAATCATTCAAATGTTGTTTCAGGGTGATGTTTGTTTGACCACAAGACATGTTTAACCTCACATAGATCACTCAAGTCATGCTGAGATAAAGAGAAATCAGTGGAGGTGATCTCTTCTTGAAACTATTGTAAAGCTGTTCTCACCAAATAATCATGATGTAGTCTTCATTTTTTGTCTACCACTAGCTGGGAAACGTGACATGACTCGTTAAAGCTGCTGATGCCAAAATCTGGGAACTTCCCCTCAGTAGAGCAGAATATGTTTTTATTGTCCACCGGGATGAGATAAAGTTTCTTTGGCTCACAGACAAGTAGTTAGTAAAAACAAGTTTACAGACACGAATGATGAGTTCTTAGGCCAGCTGACAGTGACACTGTACGACTTCCACAACCAGACCTGGCCACACCAGCTGAGACAATCCACCCAAAACATGAAACATATAGGAATCTCAAGACTACATTCCACTAAATCCTACATACTGGATCTTGAACTAAATCACACTTCACCTCTTCCTCATGCTTGGCTGTGAGTTCTCCACCTGTCCATTAGCTACCCTCAGTGGGTTCTTGCCAACTCTACCAACCCTGCTCACATGCTCCTTATTTCCTCATTAGTCATCCGTTATATGGTGCACAATCTAAACCCAACCCTGTCGTCTGCTTTTGCCTCACTGATTTTTCTTTTGGTTTTGTTTGCCTTGGCTAATTGACTGCCTGTTATCAAGCTCAACCCTGAAAATTGTGGAAAAGTCAACTTCTTTTTAACACAAACTGCTCTGTGTGTTTTTTTAGTCTTGCAATGAAGTCGTCAAATCTGGGTTCAGAGACCTTAACACAGACAAGAAGACCTAGAAACTTTCCTTTCTTTCATTCCCACTGGAACTGCAGACATAGAGGGAAAACTTTATATATTTTCTTGTGTTAAAAGTTATTTAAGTCAAATCTAGCTTTTTCTATATAAATAAAATATGTTTAATACTTAATATACTAAAGATAGAAAAGTGCGTTGCTGAGCAAAGATGACTGAATCAAACTGTAAAAACATAATATAAAGTCTATGAAAACGTATAAAGATAAATATATATAATAATATAAAAACATATATATAAAGATAAATGCTGAATTATTGGAGTTTCTGACTTTTCTCCTCGTTACCAGACACTGTTGTGATAAACATGAAACAGAAAGCAAGCACCAAGAAAAAAAGAATGAATGAATTAGGAAGTTGAGACCACGCACACCTCCTGTGAACTGTATATAACCCCTAGATGTCACAGCAATACATCAGTTTCCAGCAAGGAGATCGACTGAGGAGGCACTCTTGCACAGAGAAAGGTACAACATAACCTGATTATTATTATTATTTATCATTTATAGAATTTCATATGTTTTTCTTTAAACTTAACATTAATAGGACATTTAGTTTACTGTGCATTTGTTGGTTATTTATATATTATTTTATTTATTTCTCTATTATTCTATTTTCAGGGACGTAAACTATAGTTTGTATGTCAGTGGAGCAACAAGGAATGCTTGTTGTGAAATGTCTGCCAGTTTTGAGCGAGCAGACTGCACTCAAACACTCAAAACCCTTTTGCACTTTTCTTCTCGTCTCCTGGCTGATAAAGCTTTCAGCGTGCATACTTTTAATTTTTAACAGTATAGACAATGTTAGTCTACATTTCTATCTCTGTTCTTTATCTTCCTCTGTAGGTTACAGACCTCATTTCCAATAATGTCAAACTCTTGGCTCATTCAACGCATCAATAACCGTCCCCAACCCTCAACACCGGTACTAGGTGAGATTTAACTGACCGTCAGGGTCATACACATCTCTGTCAACGTTTGGTTTTGCAGATTAAGTATGCAAAATGTGTCGTCTAAATATATTCTTTCTTCTCACAGCATGTTCAAAGATTCCTCTTTGTGTTATACCCATTGCCGAGATTGCAATTGGTGAGTGCGTGATGCAGGTTTACAGATATTTTATTCACGTATTGTAAAAATATGACAGCCCTAATCCCGTCATCACCTTTCCCCTTACAGGTGCTTTATATCTGAATGACTGTCCACGGCAGCACTACATCCCCATCTATTTGATCGTGTCGGGGGTCTTTAGCCTTGTGCTGGCGGTGCTCTCCTGCCTGCCGTGTGCCCAAGAGGGCGAAGACGGATCCACCAACCCGCTCAGTCCAATCTGCACCACCTGGAACTCATTGATAAGTTGCTTTCTCTTTTGCTGGTTTATTGCTGGTGAGTTAAAACATTGTATGTGGAATTTATTGCAGGACAGGTTAACACTTTGTGATGGAGCTAATTTAACTTGATAACACACAGTCTGCTTTTTTTCTTTGATAAGTAGCTGAGGTCATGTGTGATTATGCACTACAAGTGTCCTGATTTAAGAAATCAATATCCTCGATTGAGGATATATCATTTTTTACCTCCATTTTGAGGTTCTCCAGGCTGCACCAGCTGGAGAATCGACACACTGGAGTAACATGTGTGAACCACTAGATGTTCATCTATCTCTATCTCGAGGAACTGCAGTTTATTTCACAGCCGCTTCCTTTGGGTTTCTTTTTTGTTTAGGTAATGTGTGGATCTGCTCTATTTACAAGCCCAACTTCGACAAGAACACAACAAATGTGGATCCCTACTGCGACAAGACACTGTACCTGTTTGCCTTCTGGGTCACCACCGTGAGCTACATCCTCCTTGGTCTGTTCATCGTAGTCGGTTGCTGCAGCCTCGTCTGTTTTTACCTGTGTGGCCAAGCCGTCGCCGCCGCCGTCGCTGATGTCTAGAGACCAACAAAGGACTGAGGAGGCAGGTGCTGTTGCACAGTTTAGGCATTAAATGAACCCTTTCTAATGCAAGAACGGTGTCAAGTCAATGTTTTACACAATACTAATATGTCACAGCCCGGGTAGATAACTTCAAGATGCTGTAGATTTTAACACTGATCATAAATCATTTCTCTGAGTGTTGTCACAGTGCTGATCCCTTTCTACCTCTGCTGAAGCTGCAACACATTCTGTTCAATCACCGCCTTTCCAAAACATAAATGAGACGTGTTGTTTACATGTGGAGTCAGGAATTGTGCTTATATTTGTACAGGATATACAAGTTATAAAAAAACGTCTGATCTGTGTGATATGGTTTTGCATCGTAGTTGCTTTTTTTTTTGTGGCTTTTTTCAAGCTTTATTTTTGACAGAGACAGCTGAAGAGTGACAGGAATGTGGGGAGAGAGAGAGAGATGGGGAATGATATGTAGCAAAGGGCCACAGATCAGATTTGAACCCTGGGCCGCTGCTGACCCTTCGTACATGGGGCTGATGCTCTACCAACTGAGCTAAATGACGCCCCACTTTTCTTTAACTTTAATGTTCATGTTTGTTGATAATCTGTCAGGAAGGCACTGAAATGGCCACCAATCTTACTCCACATTTACTACACATTGATTTATTTAATGATTCCTAACGCAGTGCTTTGTTTCCAACACTTTTGATTGCTCCCTTCTCGGTTCCCGTTATGTAACGTTTTAATCACAACGCTAAACTTAAATTACAGACCACACTGTATCAGTTGTATCAGATCTGTTCAATTTTGACATCGCCAGAATCAAGTAAAAGAGAAAGTAACATGTGGTTTGTGTTGACTCTGTAGGAACGGGAAATGTTTTTTGTAAATCATTCAAATGTTGTTTCAGGGTGATGTTTGTTTGACCACAAGACATGTTTAACCTCACATAGATCACTCAAGTCATGCTGAGATGAAAAGAAATCAGTGGAGGTGATCTCTTCTTGAAACTATTGTAAAGCTGTTCTCACCAAATAATCATGATGTAGTCTTCATTTTTTGTCTACCACTAGCTGGGAAACGTGACGTGACTCGTTAAAGCTGCTGATGCCAAAATCTGGAAACTTCCCCTCAGTAGAGCAGAATATGTTTTTATTATCCACCAGGATGAGATAAAGTTTCTTTGGCTCACAGACAAGTAGTTAGTAAAAACAAGTTTACAGACACGAATGATGAGTTCTTAGGCCAGCTGACAGTGACACTGTACGACTTCCACAACCAGACCTGGCCACACCAGCTGAGACAATCCACCCAAAACATGAAACATATAGGAATCTCAAGACTACATTCCACTAAATCCTACATACTGGATCTTGAACTAAATCACACTTCACCTCTTCCTCATGCTTGACTGTGAGTTCTCCACCTGTCCATTAGCTACCCTCAGTGGGTTCTTGCCAACTCTACCCACCTGATCGCCACACCCACCCTGCTCACATGCTCCTTATCTCCTCATTAGTCATCCGTTATATGGTGCACAATCTTAACCCAACCCTGTCGTCTGCTTTTGCCTCACTGATTTTTCTTTTGGTTTCGTTTGCACACACACACATCTCCCATGAACTGTTTATAACCCATAGATGTCACAGCAATACATCAGTTTCCAGCAAGGAAGAGATCGACTGAGGAGGCACTCTTACACAGAGAAAGGTACAACATAACCTGATTATTATTATTATTTATCATTTATAGAATTTCATATGTTTTTCTTTAAACTTAACATTAATAGGACATTTAGTTTACTGTGCATTTGTTGGTTATTTATATATTATTTTATTTATTTCTCTACTATTCTATTTTCAGGGAAGTAAACTATAGTTTGTATGTCAGTGGAGCAACAAGGAACGCTTGTTGTGAAATGTCTGCCAGTTTTGAGCGAGCAAACTGCACTCAAACACTCAAAACCTTTTTGCACTTTTCTTCTCGTCTCCTGGCTGATAAAGCTTTCAGCGTGCATACTTTTAATTTTTAACAGTATAGACAATGTTAGTCTACATTTCTATCTCTGTTCTTTAACTTCCTCTGTAGGTTACAGACCTCATTTCCAATAATGTCAAACTCTTGGCTCATTCAACGCATCAATAACCGTCCCCAACCCTCAACACTGGTACTAGGTGAGATTTAACTGACCGTCAGGGTCATACACATCTCTGTCAACGTTTGGTTTTGCAGATTAAGTATGCAAAATGTGTCGTCTAAATATATTCTTTCTTCTCGCAGCATGTTCAAAGATTCCTCTTTGTGTTATACCCATTGCCGAGATTGCAATTGGTGAGTGCGTGATGCAGGTTTACAGACATTTTATTCACGTATTGTAAAAATATGACAGCCCTAATCCCGTCATCACCTTTCCCCTTACAGGTGCAGTATATCTGAATGACTGTCCACGGCAGCACTACATCCCCATCTATTTGATCGTGTCGGGGGTCTTTAGCCTTGTGCTGGCGGTGCTCTCCTGCCTGCCGTGTGCCCAAGAGGGCGAAGACGGATCCACCAACCCGCTCAGTCCAATCTGCACCACCTGGAACTCATTGATTTCTTGCTTTCTCTTCTGCTGGTTTATTGCTGGTGAGTTAAAACATTGTATGTGGAATTTATTGCAGGACAGGTTAACACTTTGTGATGGAGCTAATTTAACTTGATAACACACAGTCTGCTTTTTTTCTTTGATAAGTAGCTGAGGTCATGTGTGATTATGCACTACAAGTGTCCTGATTTAAGAAATCAATATCCTCGATTGAGGAAATATCACTCTTTACCTCCATTTTGAGGTTCTCCAGGCTGCACCAGCTGGAGAATCGACACACTGGAGTAACATGTGTGAACCACTAGATGTTCATCTATCTCTATCTCGAGGAACTGCAGTTTATTTCACAGCCGCTTCCTTTGGGTTTCTTTTTTGTCTAGGTAATGTGTGGATCTACTCTATTTACAAGCCCAACTTCGACAAGAACACAACAAATGTGGATCCCTACTGCGACAAGACACTGTACCTGTTTGCCTTCTGGGTCACCACCGTGAGCTACATCCTCCTTGGTCTGTTCATCGTAGTCGGTTGCTGCAGCCTCGTCTGTTTTTGCCTGTGTGGCCTAGCCGTCGCCGTCGCCGACGCTGATGTCTAGAGACCAACAAAGGACTGAGGAGGCAGGTGCTGTTGCACAGTTTAGGCATTAAATGAACCCTTTCTAATGCAAGAACGGTGTCAAGTTAATGTTTTACACAAGACTAATATGTCACAGCCCGGGTAGATAACTTCAAGATGCTGTAACACTGATCATAAATCATTTCTCTGAGTGTTGTCACAGTGCTGATCCCTTTCTACCTCTGCTGAAGCTGCAACACATTCTGTTCAATCACCGCCTTTCCAAAACATAAATGAGACGTGTTGTTTGCATGTGGAGTCAGGAATTGTGCTTATATTTGTACAGGATATACAAGTGATAAAAAAAACGTCTGATCTGTGTGATATGGTTTTGCATCGTAGTTACTTTTTTTTAAAGATATTTTTTGGCTTTTTTCAAGCTTTATTTTTGACAGAGACAGCTGAAGAGTGACAGGAATGTGGGGAGAGAGAGATGGGGAATGATATGTATCAAAGGGCCACAGATCAGATTTGAACCCTGGGCCGCTGCTGACCCTTCGTACATGGGGCTGATGCTCTACCAACTGAGCTAAACGACGCCCCACTTTTCTTTAACTTTAATGTTCATGTTTGTTGATAATCTGCCAGGAAGGCACTGAAATGGCCACCAATCTTACTCCACATTTACTACACACTGATTTCTTTAATGATTCCTAACGCAGTGCTTTGTTTCCAACACTTTTGATTGCTCCCTTCTCGGTTCCCGTTATGTAACGTTTTAATCACAATGCTAAACTTAAATTACTGAGATACTGAGAAATCAGGGGAAGTGATCTCTTCTTGAAACTATTGTAAAGCTGTTCTCACCAAATAATTATGATGTAGTCTTCATTTTTTGTCTACCACTAGCTGGGAAACGTGACATGACTCGTTAAAGCTGCTGATGCCAAAATCTGGAAACTTCCCCTCAGTAGAGCAGAATATGTTTTTATTGTCCACCAGGATGAGATAAAGTTTCTTTGGCTCACAGACAAGTAGTTAGTAAAAACAAGTTTACAGACACGAATGATGAGTTCTTAGGCCAGCTGACAGTGACACTGTACGACTTCCACAACCAGACCTGGCCACACCAGCTGAGACAATCCACCCAAAACATGAAACATATAGGAATCTCAAGACTACATTCCACTAAATCCTACATACTGGATCTTGAACTAAATCGCACTTCACCTCTTCCTCATGCTTGGCTGTGAGTTCTCCACCTGTCCATTAGCTACCCTCAGTGGGTTCTTGCCAACTCTACCCACCTGATCGCCACACCCACCCTGCTCACATGCTCCTTATTTCCTCATTAGTCATCCGTTATATGGTGCACAATCTTAACCCAACCCTGTCGTCTGCTTTTGCCTCACTGATTTTTCTTTTGGTTTTGTTTGCCTTGGCTAATTGACTGCCTGTTATCAAGCTCAACCCTGAAAATCGTGGAAAAGTCAACTTCTTTTTTACACAAACTGCTCTGTGTGTTTTTTTAAGTCTTGCAATGAAGTCGTCAAATCTGGGTTCAGAGACCTTTAACACAGACAAGAAGACCTGGAAACTTTCCTTTCTTTCATTCCCACTGGAACTGCAGACATAGAGGGAAAACTTTATATATTTTCTTGTGTTAAAAGTTATTTAAGTCAAATCTAGCTTTTTCTATATAAATAAAATATGTTTAATACTTAATATACTAAAGATAGAAAAGTGCATTGCTGAGCAAAGATGACTGAATCAAACTGTAAAAACATAATATAAAGTCTATGAAAACAAAGATAAATATATATAATAATATAAAAACATATATATAAAGATAAATGCTGAATTATTGGAGTTTCTGACTTCTCCTCATTACCAGACACTGTTGTGATAAACATGAAACAGAAAGCAAGCACCAAGAAAAAAAGAATTAGGAAGTTGAGACCACGTACGCCTCCTGTGAACTGTATATAACCCATAGATGTCACAGCAATACATCAGTTTCCAGCAAGGAGGAGATCGACTGAGGAGGCACTCTTGCACAGGGAAAGGTACAACATAACCTGATTATTATTATTATTTATCATTTATAGAATTTCATATGTTTTTCTTTAAACTTAACATTAATAGGACATTTAGTTTACTGTGCATTTGTTGGTTATTTATGTATTATTATGTTTAGGAGGTCAAATTATTACAGGCGTCTCCTCCCAGACAGGCTCACTTTCTGGGAGTTTGTGTGAAAGAGGGCAGTGACAGCCGTTAACAGTGACAAAAAAATCAAAATTAGAAATGAGTAAAGTTATTGGTTTCATTTGAAACAAGAAGTTTTACCTCCCATCACAGTAATGATGTTAATGAAAAGAAAAAAAATCAAAACTATGCACAAATACACTAGTGATTCAGAAAATTTAGTACATTTAAAGTTAAATGCATCAATCTGGTGCAACAAAAATGAGAGGCTAGATCTATACACTGTGTTCCAAATTATTATGCAAATACAATTCCAATTAAACAAACATTTGATTTTTAGTTTTCCAATGGAAGTTTTCAGTTGTGCGTCTTCCCCTGTCTGTTTAGATGACACTGATATCAGTCTCGGATTGGTTTGGTAGTTTGTTTGCCAAGTGAGCCTAATTAACAGGAAACTACTAAAGGCGGTTGTTCCACATTATTAAGCAAGTCACAGGTTTTATGCAATATGGGCGAAAAGAAAGATCTCCCTGCAGATAAAACGTGTGAAATAGTGCAGTATCTTGCAAAAGGAATGACAACACAGGATATTTCACAAAAACTTAAGAGAGATCATCATACTGTGAGAAGGTTTGTGTCTGATTCAGAGTGCGGATTTGGCCACCCTCAAACAATTCCCACGAGGAAAAACAACTGCAGTGGGTTCAGAAATACGTGATGACTAGTTTTCAACAGTTTTATTCACTGATCAATGCCGTGCTACACTGGATAGTCCAGATGGATGGAGTTCTGGATGGTCGGTAGACGGCTACCATGTCATGTTGCATGTCAGCAAGGTGGCAGTGGAGAGATGTTTTGGGATAGAATAGAAGATGAGTGAGTTGGTAGGCCCCTTTAAGGTGCCTGAAGGTGTCAAAATGACCTCTACGAAATATGTGGAGTTCCTATATGCCTGTTTCCTGTCATGGTGTAAGAAGAAGAATTTTGCCTTCTGGAATAAAATAATTTTCATGCAAGACAAAGCACCATCCCATGCTGCAAAAAATACCATTGAGGTCATCATTACTAATTTTGTTTAATAAAATCCAGATTATGATATAATTGTTGAGGAATAAAAAAAAATCCTACTGACTGCCAATTATATAGATTATTGAGGAAAAAACAGTATATGCATAATAATTTGGAACACAGTGTAACAATGATCTACAAATTACTTTAGAGTCCATGTAAAGGCAATTCTGAGATTTTTTTTTAAAGATACGTTAAATATGTTGGAAAATAGTTGCTGAAAACATGTGAAAAGACTTTGAACGATATATTACTGAAATGTGGAGTTAGAGGTTCAAACAGTTTTTCACCAGTTTTCAGTCCAGGATTTTGTGGGCGGTCCTTAAAGGGTGGCTCGATGACACGCTGAGGCCACCCTGAGCATACCCCTGCACCCCTAGCAGAGAGACAGAGATTAATTCATCTCGCTCAGAGTGTTTCAAAGTTAGTCATGTCATTTTCTGAACTCATCTGACACGTTTCAGTCGCTTCAAAATTGCTGCTTGACTGCTCCCATGAGTGGGCGTGGCTTCAGCACATTCAGTGGACACGCCCCCACAGTCCTGGAGCTGAGCTGCTCATTTTTACCTGATTTTGACACCTAATTTCATAAACTTGTCAATATTTTTACTCATTCAAATTTGGCTGGGTGGTTAATAACCTGGTGGTCTGACAAACTCAAAACACATATTTATTCTTACTTTACACAGACTTTAGTTCACAGTCCCAAAAATGAACTAGTTCATATTGATTTTTTTTTTTAATGACCTGCTTCATAAAATACTGAGTTTGATTTGTTGGAAGAACTTTGTGGTTGTGGACTTGTGGTTAAGCCTCGACCTGACCTCTCTTTAGTTTTCTGTGCTACGCAGGTATTTGCTCAAAAACTACAGACTGTGGGACAACTTTGTAAAGTGTTTTCAGTTATTTATGAAACTGAGGCAGGACAAACCTATTCACTTATGACATTATTAAGTGGATAATATGTAAACCCTGGTGATATCCCTGCAGTTGTGGTCCTGACCAGCCTTGAAATAAAATCCTGAGTCCTCTTTGTCTGAGACAGACAAGACAGAGTAAAAATGTAGTTGAATCCGATTCCAAAGCCTCAAAATGTTGATATCAATTACACACAAGCAGATCCAACACGAAACTAACTTTTTCTATATAAATAAGTAGATAATAAAAAGTTGAATTGCTGAGCAAAGACAATTGAATTGAACTGTAAAAACATGATGTAAAGTCTATGAAAACAAATAAAGATGAAGGCTGAAATATTGGAGTTTCCGACTTTACTCCTCATTACCAGACACTGTTGTGAAAAACAGGAAAAAGAAAGCATCAAGAAAAAAAGACATTGAATTAGGAAGTTAAAACCACACACACACCTTCCGTGAACTGTTTATAACCCATAGATGTCACAGCAATACACCAGTTTCCAGAAAGGAGATCGACAGAGAAAGGTGCAACATAACCTGATTATTATTATAGGTAATTATTTATCATTTCTACATGCTTTTCCTTTAAACGTAACATTAATAGGACATTTAGTTTACTGTGCATTTATTGTTCATTTCTGTTACTGTTCTTTTATTATGTTATATTCTTGCTGATCTGTTTTTGCAGTTAAAAGAAAACAAAATGTAATTTACTTATTTTCAGGGAAGTAAGCTACAGTTTGTATGTTATTGGAGCAATAAAGCTGATGCTGATGTGTGTCGCTCTTCTCTTTTATCTTCTGTAGGTTAGATTCGTTGTAACTATGTCAGAGAGTGACAGACCTACCTGCCCACTTCCTAAACCTCCAACACCGATATTAGGTAAGACAGCGATGTGCAAAAGTTACATGTATTAACGGTCCAGTGTGTAACATTTAGGAGGATCCATTGGCAGAATATAATATTCACCAGTATGTTTTAATCACATGAAAATAAGAATCGTTAAGTTTTTGTTACCTGAGAACGAGCCTTTTATATCTACAGAGGGAGCACATCCGCCATGTTGCACAACCACTCGTTTTTGACAACTTTCTCCTACATGCTAGAAAAGCAAGGGTGAGGCGAGGGGGTATTCAGTTGGTTGCAATCTCGAGACTAAATTCCACTAAATCCTACACACTGGATCTTTATTAACCTCACCACATGTAAAGTCACTGCAGGTGTACTTTAATATATTCTGTCTTCCTTCAGTATGTTTCGGGATGATTGTGGGCATCATGTCCATTGCTGAGATAGTGATAGGTGAGTGACTCGCTGTACACTAAAATATCAGACAACAAGAACTGTGAATAAAACTGTCAATTAATAGATAAGGCAGATGAAGTGAATCACAGCTTGAACTTTGTGTCCCACAGGAGCGATGTACCAATTTGACTGCCCCAGGCAGTACTACATCTCTGTCTATCTGTTGGCAAATGGAGTCGTCTCCCTGCTGTTGATCGCACTCTTCATCCCACCCTGCACCGCTTGCTTCGGGGATCAAAGCAAGGGCTGGGCCTGCCTTTGGTCTCTCTTCCTCTTTTGTTGGTTCATCGCTGGTAAGCTGAAAGGCTTCACTGGTAGTCTCACCAAAGCACAATCCCTGCCTCTTTGTGCCTCTTTAAGCACATTTATTTAGTTTCATGATCTTTTTCACATAATCTGATGCCTTGATTCCACTAGGCACGGCTCTAACGCATTTCAGAAGTGGAGGTTGCCCGCCAGACTTGCTCAGATTTGGTCATTTTCCCCTGGTTTATGTGCTTTTACCATAATTAAGTCAGCGACATAGTTAAATAGTTTGTTTTTACAGTCAGTTATGATCCAGAGTCTGCACAGGGTGTTTTATTTTTTAAAAAACGACCAGATTATCTATGCTGTTTCTGTGTCTGACTTCCTGGCCAGCTCAATCTGCACACCCACCATGTATTGTATACTCGAAACACACTGTGGCACTTCTGGTGGACTCACAGACATTGTCTAGATCAACCGCAATCACAGCCAGAGCTGTGGCACAACCAGAAGGCATTACAGCTGTGCCCTGTGGTATTCAGAAGTAACTGTATAACTATTAGCTTTTACATGCTTTCAGTTACGTGTTTCTGCTCTGTGTCTGGATAAGACATTACAGCAATCATGTCACATCACGTCATCATGAAGTTTATAAGCCAATAATGTGTCAGGACTGTGTGTCTGTCAGGCTGAGCTCTTCTGCCCTCAAGTGGTCAATGAACTAATGAATGCAGCTCGAAATGAAGGATGTTTACTGAAATCCCAAAACAGTTCCTAGTATCTCTAGTTCCCCTGAATTATATGGAGTAGTTTAGCGTCTTTAAGCTCATTGTTTTGGTTTCATGATCTGTAACTTCGAGGTTTTGGTTTATTCTCACCACTCTCGGCGGTTTCTGCCAAAACAACTCTAAACTGAACAGCAAAGTTAGAGACGAGCTGATTAACACTGTGAAAAATTCTCTCTAAGGTATCAGATATTACCGTCTGGAGGTGGTGGAGACAAAAATGGTAATAAAAGACGAGTGAATATTAGACTTTATATTCATCAGGTCGACAGAAACATGACTCCAAATTAAGTATAATGTTGCTCCTTAAGACAGAGCTAACAAGAAAAAATCAGTAATTGTGAATTGGATGATTCGCCTCTGTGGCACAGTGATGAACTGTTAAAATATTGGTTAACTTATGTGAAAAGTAATTATTCTCTTTTGCTTCTTTTCTTCGAGGTAACGTGTGGATTTACTCCATCTATGAACCCAACTACAATACAGCAACTAGCACTGGAACTTACTGCAACAAGACGCTCTATCAGTTTGCCTTCTGGACCATGAACCTGAACTACATCATGCTAGGCTTATACATTTGCTCTATCTGTTTCAAATGGCTTTTTTGTAGGGATCGCTACAACCCAATAAACGTATAGAGTGGTTGGTGGATTTAAATGACAGTAAACATCAGAATATTCATCTTATTTTCATGTGGATCTGATGTCATCAGGTTTTTTCATGAAATTACTGGAAAAGGAGATCCTTAAATCACCTCAAGCACCAAGCACACATATTTATATGTATGTGTCATAACTTTTTTTTTTTTTTTTGTATTTTAAGTTAAATTGTGTAAGTTCCCAGAGTGAGTGTTCAATAAATAAATAAATAAAAAATGTCAAACGTCCCATTGTATCAGTGTTTAATGTTGCATGTAGCTGTATGGAACTGTAACTGTTTCATAGGCTGTAATGGAGGAATGTCGTGGAGCCAGATCAGCGGTTGTGGGAGAAGTATTCAGGCGTAGCAATACTTTTGTCCACTGGAAGCAACAATAAGTGGTAAAGATTGCTGTGCAGCTTGATTTCATCCTCTTATGTGTGTTAGGACAGGGACAATCATCATTTGTAGGTGTTTTGGTTATCCAACAAAGCTTGTAACTATTTTGGGGCTCTATCAAGCTCAGAATATTCTGCTGTAGCTCCAATGTTCCAAATGTCATATGTTCACAGGGTCCTATGTCCACTGGTGAGGACAGGACATACAGTTGTTTACATGCTGGGTTGTGGTTGTGGGCTAAACAGCCAGCCAACATCTTTATAAACAGTCGATGCGTCAACCATATCGTCTTGTAAAAACTTTTTACATGCTTGGTCATGTTACTTACACGGACCAATCAACATGTTCCATTTTTTTTAAAAACCCAGAACAGCCTTCATCCTCTCTAGAGGAGGGACCACATGATAACTAACACTGTACTGACTCGTTTCAGTTTGACACAGTTTGATTTAGCTCATTTGAAACACTTGACAGAGTTTTTCTCTTCCTAATTTTCACCACTGCAACGGAAAAATAACTGAGATTGATCAAGGAGGAAGACATCTAAACAGGAAGTTGAGGCACACGGGCACAATATACAAGTTCTTGAGCAAAAGTCCTTTTTCTTTTCCTTTGAGCAGGTAAGACACATCTGACATATCTGATATTATCACATAATGTATTAAAATTTCACTTATTTTATTTTTGCATTTACACAATGTTCTGTACTTTTTCTTTATATTCTGTATAAGATCAAACTGAACTTTATTTATCGTGAGGGAAACTGTCGTGTAGCAGTTGCAGAACAAAGTAGGAATATTGTTCGTCACATTGTTTACCACAGTGTCAGACACACAGTGCTGCAGTTTAACCAGTCTGACTTGTCACACAGGTGAGCATAGGCACGGGAAGCAGGAGGATGATTTCACTCCCATCTTTGGCTGGTAGGCAAACTGAAGGAGGCCCAGTGATGGTTTTACCAGTGGCTGCCTGGGGTCTTGATCGAGTGGCATGATGCCCGGTCTGTAGAAACCAGGCAGAACGTCCTTGACAGCACAGAGCGTCTCCAGACTCAGGCTCAGGTTTAAGATGTCGTGCAGTAGTTCACACAGATAGGTGGCACACACTTTGAGTACCAGCCTGCAGCCTTGCCTGAGTCGAGTCATCTTAGCTTTTCTTCTCAGCTGGTGGAGGTGGTGGGGTCAAGTATCTTATTTATTTTGGTTGGACAGTCCACAAAGAGGGCAGCACTGGAGCCACAGTCACATGGCTGAAGTCCTCAGATATTGCAATGAATACATTTGGGTTAGTATTACTATGCACTGTGTGTTTAAATTAAATTTCTTGCATTTGTAAACACCTTATTTCTTGTCTTTTTATGGATCATTTGCGTCACTAAACCTACAGGACTATATTTGCTCCTAAAAACCAAAATGAAAACATCTGGGAAGTTAACCACAAACTGCACAGACAGCTGTTGTATTTGTCTCTGTTCTCTTTGTAGGTTTGATTTATCATTACTAATAATGCAGGAGGGCAATGGACCTCAACGCACCTGCAACGTTTTGCCAGTAATAATAGGTGAGAGACAGTAATGTGCAAAATTCTTGCACACTTGTAGTCAAAGTTAATTTAAATTTAAAACATCTACATTTGGTGTGTCATGTCATTTGTGACTGTAAAAATGTATTTTGTCTGTCTTCCCTCAGAATGTGCTATAGTGAGTTTCTGCATGATGCTCTTGGCTCAAGGGGTATTTGGTAAGTGACTGATTTACTTACTGCGTCAGGAGAACAACTTTTGGAATATCAGACAGCCAGAACTGTATATTTCAATCACCAGCATTAAAAATTGAGTATAATAATTATTAATTAATGTGGGAGGTGAAGTGATACTCCTCTTTGTCCATGTGTTTAACAGGAATAATGTACATACGTGACTGTCTGAATCAGCCCGTCATCCCCATTTGTATGATAGTAGTGGGAGGCAGCTTACTGTTGTTCTGCTGCTGTGGTGGTGACATTTGCAACTACGTGATCAACACCTTCCTCTTTTTCATCTCGTGCATCGCTGGTGAGGGAATGCATGTATGGCCGGGCTGCTAATTCAAGACACTGACAACACCACATAGGGCTTAACAGACCCAGGTTAAAACTATTGCCTTCTTTAGTTTTTCATTGTGGAATGGTGGTTGGTGATGTATCAACCCAGTACTATATTTTGATGCATTAGGGAGATAGTAGAAGGTTCCTGCACTGTAAAGACTTCATGTTTTGGTTTAATGACCTGCATATTTACTGTATGAATGTGTCAAACCCAGCTGCAGTGTCAGAAAAATTAAGAAACTTTCACCTCCAGCCAACCAAAGTGACAAGCTAGTGAGCAAATTATAGTTACGTGGGTGGTAGGCAGAGGCCAAAACAAAAAGGACTGTCAATTTTGGACTTCTTCAAGTGATAAAACATGACTCCAAATGAATGCTAATTTTGGATCTGTGTTTGCTGAAGTTAAAGAAGCCTCATAGCAACTCTATAGGACAACAAACCTGTATGTCAGGGCGATAAGTTTATTCATTTGTTGTGGGGTTCATTTACCAATGCAAATTAAGTCAAAGGTAATTATGTTATAGGCACTTAAAGCTGAAACATCAAAAATACTATTAAGTGATACTACAGAAGAGATACCCATTGTTTTGAAGTTACCAAGCTTTGCATAAAGTCTGGAAACAAGGGAACAAGTGTAAATTTGTGAGCTTTAAAGGTGTGAGATGATTAGATGTGTGACTCATATCTCTAGAGAGTCACGATTGCATGTTTTGTGAAGTTGAATTATAAAACATAGATTCAAGGTAAATAATGGGTCATATAAGTAAAGTCATGCCCATAAGCAGAACATCAGGCCTCAGCATGCTAGTAGTACCAGCTGTACTAAATGTCTTGAAATTTCTGGTTCATTCATCATTAGTAAAAAGCCAAAATCTGTATTTATTGATGTGAAAACAATGTGCATTTCTCTTCTTGGGCTCTTTTCTTCTTCTTTTTTTACAGGTAATGCGTGTATCATCATAATTTACAAACCCAAGTTCAGCAAGTATGCAGGAGAAGAATACTGCAACGAGACACTCTACTGGTTTGCCTTCGGAAGCACCATCTTTACATATTTTCTATTACTTATGGTCTGTTGGGGCTTGTGCTATGAGCAACTGCCTGAGGAAGATGCAAAATATCCCGTGGAGGTGTAAATAAACTTTGAGCTGAATATAAAGACAACACACCTGCACATTAGATCACAATCAGGGTTTTCATGTTTGTCTGATACACATTTTAATTTACTGTTGAGTTTTTAGGGTTATTCCATGTACATGTATTAGGTAGAATTATATTCATTTTATTTTATTTATTTTTTTTGCTTTATTTGTTTATATTTACCAGTAAAGGTTTTATTCTTTGCTGTTTTGATCAAATGTATTGTTACTTTATGTCTTTAGTGTGAACTGTGCCCATGTGTACATGTTTTGCCATTTTTTTTTCTGTTAACAAATTTGTGTTGCATTAAATTTAGATATTCTAGTAAGGACAACTGAGGCACATTGAGTTTATTCTTTTAGTTTAACATATGAGTTCTATATGTTTACTCTTTTGAAATAACTTTTCATGACAACATGATGTAAAAAAAAATAAAAAAAATAAAAAGTCTGGATATTACTCATAACATTTTCACTCTGAGAGATAGCGGCTGTCAATCTCATTGGTGGCCTGTCTGTGATGTCAGTACGGTTCATCAGTGCTTTGGCTAATATGAGCTTATAGAGGAACGTGAAGCTAGAGGGGCTGAGAGGGTTGTTTCCATGTGTGTCGACCATCAAAACATAGTTGTAGACAAGACATAATTACAATAATTACTACCAAAAGGATTAAAAAAAGTCACAATTACAGGCCATATTTCTTTATTTCCTACATTACTGCCTTTAATGACTGGTAAATAAAGAATCACATCATCTGCATACACTGAGAGTGTGTGCTCTTCTTATCCTTGTATTTTGTAGATGACTCAGAGTTCACTAGTCAAAATGAGTGATACTTGTTTGCTATTTGATAGAGCAACCTTTACATATATTCTTATGTTTGATGCAGTACATATACACTATACAATAATAACTTTTAACAGCCAACAGTTTTTTATTATGTAAAAACATTTTTGATCTGAGTGTAATACAATACCTGAATTTCAGTACAACATTATGTAAAACAAATATGTTTGGATATTACTCATAACATTTTCATTCTCAGAGATCAGGGCTGTCGATCTTTTAGGCTTTTTTTTTTTAAATACATTTTTGTACGGGGATGGTGGGGGACACACTTTCTGTTGTGAACTGTCTTATAGAAAAGGAAGTAAAATAAATAAATTATTGACTATAGAAGAGATAAACATCCCAGAAACTATTACTGATTTCATGTTCTCTTTCACGTTCATCTCCTTGAACTTAGAAGTTTTGTGTATGATTGAATCATTTTTACAGATAAAAATATATCTTATAACTTGTGGCTCAATAATTTAGACTCCATCTCAATAATTTTATTTTCTTTCGTTCACTTCTGTCGAGGACAGCCCACATCCTCTCTCAAGGGGGGACCGTATGTTAACTGGCACGGGCACCAAATCGTTTCAGTTTGACACAGTTCATTTGATTTCCTTCCTTGATTTCCTTAAAATAACACTTTTGGAAATAATCTAATAAAAACTAATACAATTTAATGTAGATTTTTTTGAGTCTTTATCTCCTAATTGTCACCACTGCATTCGAAAGATAACTGAAATTAATCATCAAGGAGCAAGACATCTAAACAGGAAGTTGAGGCACACGGGCACAATATACAAGTTCTTGAGCAAAAGTCCTCTTCTCACCGTTTGAGCAGGTAAGACATGACCTATCTGATATTATCACATAATGTATTCAAATTTCACTTATTTTTTCTTTTCACTTTTCTTTTTTTTCTTTTTTCTATTTACACAATGTACTGTATTTTTTCTTTATATTCTGTATAAGATCAAATAGAACTTTATTTATCTCGAGGGAAATTGTCGTGTAGCAGTTGCAGAAAAAAGTCGGAAAACAATACAAATATCTTGAGAACAGTTCTAAACAAAATATATGAAAAATAAAGATCGATAAGGTGCAAACATTATTCACAAATATAAATGGGTTAGTTAATAGTGAAGCCCAATAATTCAAAATGATGATGATGATGACTGTGATATTGCATGTAATGTGCCATTATTTCACATTATGACCAAGGTTTAGTTAGATCTGGGCTTTTCAGGGGAGTTCCAGGGCAAATGGTGGGCCAGTTGAGCAGCCCATAATACAAAACCAAAAGCAAAAGAGATGCATTGTTGATCCATTTTGTTATGTACCAGCCCACATCCTTCCCCTCGGTCATGTAGTCCACAAGATGACTGAGAACTTCTGCAGACGCTGAGTTGTATGAGAAGTCTGAGGTGTAGAGGGTAAACAGGAAGGGTGACATGACTGTTCTCTGTAGAGCCCCCATGTTCCTTACCACAGTGTCAGACACACAGTCCTGCAGTTTAACCAGTCTGACTTGTCAGGTAGGCCACAATCTTAGACACCATCGACCTGCTCTCCATGGTGTTGAACACACTACAGACTTCAAAGAACATGACTGACACACTGCTTTATAGTCTATCCAGGTGAACATAGGCACGGAGAAGCAGGAAGATGATGTGTCTTTCACTCCCACCTTTGGCTGGTAGGCAAACTGAAGGGGCCCCAGTGATGGTGTTACCACTGGCTGGGGACTTGATCGAGTGGCATGATGTCTGTAGTCACCTTCTTAGGGTCTGAAACCAGCCAGAGTGTCTTCCATAGCACAGAGCGTCTCCAGACTCAGGCTCAGATTAAAAATGTAGTGGAGTACTCCACATAGCTGGGTGGCACAGAGAGTAACCCCAGGACCTGCAGCCTTGCCTGGGTAGAGTCCCCTTTCATGTTTTTCTCAGCTGCTGGTGGTGGTGGGAGGAGGGGGGGTCAAGTATCTTATTTATCCTGGTTGGACAGTCCACAACGTTGACATCGTTACAGCCACAGTGACATGGCTGAAGTCCTCAGATATTTATCTTTTGAGCCATTAAACTTAAGGTCTATATTTCTATGATATACTCTCAACCATTTGCTCCTAAAAGCAAAAAATAAAAACATAAAATTGCCCCTGAATTTCTGGGAAGTTTACCACAGTGTTGTCTGTTCACATTTCCTGTTCAATGCGCTGCAGATACAGTAACTGTTATATTTTTCTCTGTTCTCTTTGTAGGTTTAATTTATCAATACTAATAATGGCAGGTCATAGATGTCAATCCAGCTGCAGTGTTTCACTAAATATAACAAGTGAGAAACTTTCTTGCAAAATTCTTGCACACTTATGGTCAAAGTTAAATTAAATTTGGAACATCTACATCTGGTGTGTCATGTCATTTGTGACTGTAAAAATGTATTTTGTCTGTCTTCCCTCAGAATGTACAAAGTTCATTTTCTGCATGATGCTCTTGGCTCAAGCGGGATTTGGTAAGTGACTGGTTTACTTACTGCGTCAGGAGAACAACTTTTGGAATATCAGACAGCCAGAACTGTATATTTCAATCACCAGCATTAAAAATTGAGTATAATAATTATTAATTAATGTGGGAGGTGAAGTGACACTCCTCTTTGTCTTTGTCCATGTGTTCAACAGGAATAAAGTACAAATATGACTGTCCAAAGGAACCCTTCATCCCCACCTATCTGATTGTAATGGGATGCAGCTTCCTTGTGGTCTGCTGTGGTTGTGAGAAGAACTACTTGATTGCCTTCTTCTTTTTCATCTGGTTCATCAATGGCAAGTGAATGAATGTGTAGTTGGCCTGCCAACTCAATAAATTAATTAAATAAGAGAATATAAATATTAAGAATGTAAAAATGAATTAAAACCACACCTGGAAGTACATTTTAAATGGTTTATTTCCATAAAACAACAAGCAGTAAATGACAACTGCACATTGCCCAATTACAGCCTGGGGTTTGTCAGTGTTTGTGTCCTAGAACACTACTGCTACTACTACGACTACTACTGCTAATGTAGTAAACACACAAATCTATTCGAACAAGAACTGCTTAAAGTATAATTAAAACACAGTAAAGGTAAAAACACACTCCATAAATAATCTAAAAAGTGCAAGTCATTAATATTAACAAGTCATGCAGAAAACAATCAATAGATAATCTAAAACATGCAGAAAAGTAATTGAGACATGAATTAAATCTACAAATTATTTGGCATATAAAGTTGGCCTGTATTATAACTGAAGTTTTAACCATATTACCGTATTTCTTTTCTTGGGTTCTTTCTTTTTTTCCAGGTAATGTGTTTATCTTCAAGATTTACAAGCCCAAGTTCAGCCAGGATGCAGGAGAAGAATACTGCAACCCAACACTCTACTGGTTTGCCTTTGTAAGCACCATCTGTACATATTTCCTATTTCTTGTGCTCCGTTGCAGCTTTCGCTATCAGCGACTGCCTGATGATGACAGAGGAGTTTCTGTGGAAGTTTAAGATAGTTGAATTGGGGGTGTCGGTTAGCTCAGTGGGCGGAGCATCCGCCCCATGTACGAAGGCTCAGTCCTTGCCGCAGCGCCCCAGGGTTCGAATCCGACCTGTGGCTGACCTTTGCTGCATGTCATTCCCCATCTCTCTCTCCCCACATTCCTGTCACTCTTCAGCTGTCTCTATCAAAATAAAGCTTGAAACACATCTTAAAAGAAAAAAAAGATAGTTGAATTGAATATGAAGTCAACACACCTCCACCAACCACACTAGATTGCAATCAGGGTGTTTGGTGGATTTAATGACATCATACATAAAAATATTTATCTGTGTTTTGTCTGATATACATTTTAATTTACTGTTGAGTTTTTAAGGTTAATCCATGTACATGTATTAGTTAGAATTGTATTGATTTCATTTTTTTTTTTTTTTTTGCTTTATTCATTTATATTTACCAGTTAAAGTTTGACTCTGCAGTTTTGATCAAATGTAATGTTACTTTATGTCTTTAGTGTGAACTGTGCCCATGTGTACATGTTTTGCCATTTTTTTTCTGTTAACAAATTTGTGTTGCATTAAATTTAGACATTCTGTAAGGACAACTGAGGCACATTGAGTTTATTCTTTTAGTCTAATGCATGAGTTCTATATGTTTACTCTTTTGAAATAACTTTTCATGACAACATGATGTAAAAAAAAATAAAAAGTCTGGATATTACTCATAACATTTTCACTCTGAGAGATAGCGGCTGTCAGTCTCATTGGTGGCCTGTCTGTGATGTCAGTACGGTTCATCAGTGCTTTGGCGAATATGAGCTTATAGAGGAACGTGAAGCTAGAGGGGCTGAGAGGGTTGTTTCCATGTGTGTCGACCATCAAAACATAGTTGTAGACAAGACATAATTACAATAATTACTACCAAAAGGATTAAAAAAAGTCACAATTACAGGCCATATTTCTTTATTTCCTACATTACTGCCTTTAATGACTGGTAAATAAAGAATCACATCATCTGCATACACTGAGAGTGTGTGCTCTTCTTATCCTTGTATTTTGTAGATGACTCAGAGTTCACTAGTCAAAATGAGTGATACTTGTTTGCTATTTGATAGAGCAACATTTACATATATTCTTATGTTTGATGCAGTACATATACACTATACAATAATAACTTTTAACAGCCAACAGTTTTTTATTATGTAAAAACATTTTTGATCTGTGTGTAATACAATACCTGAATTTCAGTACAACATTATGTAAAACAAATATGTTTGGATATTACTCATAACATTTTCATTCTCAGAGATCAGGGCTGTCGATCTTTTAGGCTTTTTTTTTTTAAATACATTTTTGTACGGGGATGGTGGGGGACACACTTTCTGTTGTGAACTGTCTTATAGAAAAGGAAGTAAAATAAATAAATTATTGACTATATAAGAGATAAACATCCCAGAAACTATTACTGATTTCATGTTCTCTTTCACGTTCATCTCCTTGAACTTAGAAGTTTTGTGTATGATTGAATCATTTTTACAGATAAAAATATATCTTATAACTTGTGGCTCGATAACTTAGACTCCATCTCAATAATTTCATTTTCTTCCTTTCACTTTTGTTGAGGACAGCCCACATCCTCTCTCAAGGGGGGACCGTATATTAACTGGCACGGGCACCAAATCGTTTCAGTTTGACACAGTTCGTTTGATTCCCTTCCTTGATTTCCTTCTTCCTCCTACACTTTTGGAAATAATCTAATACAAACTAATGTAGAATTTTTTGAGTCTTTATCTCCTAATTGTCACCACTGCATTCGAAAGATAACTGAAATTAATCGTCGAGGAGCAAGACATCTAAACAGGAAGTTGAGGCACACAGGCACGATATACAAGTTCTTGAGCAAAAGTCCTTTTTCTTTTCCTTTGAGCAGGTAAGACATGACCTATCTGATATTATCACATAAAGTATACAAATTTCACTTATTTTTTCTTTTCACTTTTCTTTTTTTTCTTTTTTCTATTTACACAATGTACTGTATTTTTTCTTTATATTCTGTATAAGATCAAATAGAACTTTATTTATCTTGAGGGAAATTGTCGTGTAGCAGTTGCAGAAAAAAGTCGGAAAACAATACAAATATCTTGAGAACAATTGTAAACAAAATATATGAAAAATAAAGATCGATAAGGTGCAAACATTATTCACAATGCTAGAAATGTAAATGGGTTAACAGTGAAGTCCAAATAATTCAAAATGATGATGATGATGACTGTGATATTGCATGTAATGTGCCATTATTTCACATTATGACCAAGGTTTAGTTAGATCTGGGCTTTTCAGGGGAGTTCCAGGGCAAATGGTGGGCCAGTTGAGCAGCCCATAATACAAAACCAAAAGCAAAAGAGATGCATTGTTGATCCATTTTGTTATGTACCAGCCCACATCCTTCCCCTCGGTCATGTAGTCCACAATATGACTGAGAACTTCTGCAGACGCTGAGTTGTTTGTGAAGTCTGAGGTGTAGAGGGTAAACAGGAAGGGTGACATGACTGTTCTCTGTAGAGCCCCCATGTTCCCCCAACCCCATGGGGGTGTCAAGTATCTTATTTATCCTGGTTGGACAGTCCACAAAGTTGACATCGTTACAGCCACAGTGACATGGCTGAAGTCCTCAGATATTTATCTTTTTTGAGCCATTAAACTTAAGGTCTATATTTCTATGATATACTCTCAACCATTTGCTCCTAAAAGCAAAAAATAAAAACATAAAATTGCCCCTGAATTTCTGGGAAGTTTACCACAGTGTCGTCTGTTCACATTTCCTGTGCAATGCGCTGCAGATACAGTAACTGTTATATTTTTTTCTGTTCTCTTTGTAGGTTTAATTTATCAATACTAATAATGCCACAGCGTTCTCAATCCAACCGCAAAGTTTCACCATTAACAATAAGTGAGAAACTTTCTTGCAAAATTCTTGCACACTTGTGGCCAAAGTTAAATTAAACTTAAATAATCTACATCTGGTGTGTCATGTCATTTGTGACTGTAAACATGTATTTTGTCTGTCTTCCCTCAGTATGTATGATGTTCATTTTCTGCATGATGCTCTTGGCTCAACTGGGATTTGGTAAGTGACTGGTTTACTTACTGCATCAGGAGAACAACTTTTGGAATATCAGACAGCCAGAACTGTATATTTCAATCACCAGCAATAAAAATGGAGTATAATAATTATTAATAAATGTGGGAGATGAAGTAATACTCCTCTTTGTATTTGTCCATGTGTTTAACAGGATTAGGGTACAGAGAAGACTGTCCAAAGCAGCCCTTCATCCCCATCTATCTGATTGTAATGGGATGCGGCTTCCTGGTGTTCTGCTGTGGTAATGAGACGTGCAGCTGCTTCATAGCCTTCTTCTTTTTGATCTGGTTCATTGCTGGTAAGAATTTTAAAAAGATGATTTAACGCCACCTGGTGTTAACAGATCTTTAGATCTCAGGTTCAGGGATGAGCTGAGTTAAAACCAAACCTGGAAGTATATTTTAAATGGTTCATTACCATAAAACATCAAGCAGTAAATGATCATTAAAACACAGTAAAGTTGAATACACACTACATAAATAACCTAAAAAGTGCAGCAAATTAATAAGACATACATAAAACAACCGATAAATAATCTAAACATGCAGAAAATAATATTACGATATAAAGATCTCATGTTTTGGTTTAATGGCGTACAAACAAGGGAAGAAGTGTTAATTAGTGAGCTTTAGAGGTGTGAGATGATTAAATGTGTAACTCGCATTTCTAGACAGTCATGATTGTCATGAACATCAGCATGCTAACAGTATCATCTGTACTAAATGTCTTACAATCTCATTGGTATAAAGCCAACATCTGTATTTATTGATTATTGATGTGAAACAATGTGTATTTTCTTCTTGTATTGTTTTTATTTTTCAGGTAATGCATGTATCTTTGCAATTTTCAAGCCCATGTATGCAGGAGAAGAATACTGCAACAAGACACTCTACTGGTTTGCCTTTGGAAGCACCATCTTTACATATTTTCTATTACTTATGGTCTGTTGTGGCTTGTGCTATGAGGAACTGCCTGAGGAAGATACAGGAATTCCTTTGGAGGTATAAATAAAGTTGGATTGAATATGAAGACAACACACCTGCACACTAGATCACAATCAGGGTTTTCATGTTTGTCTGATATACATTTTAATTTACTGTTGAGTTTTTAGGGTTATTCCATGTACATGTATTAGTTTGAATTATATTATTATTATTATTTATTTATTTATTTATTTTTTTTTGCTTTATTCTTTTATATTTACCAGTTAAAGTTTGACTCTGCTGTTTTGATCAAATGTAATGTTACTTTATGTTTTTGGTGTGAACTGTGTACATGTGTACATGCTTTGCTAAATTATTCTCTGTTAACAGATTTGTGATACACATATATTCATATATTCAAGTAAGGAAAACTGAGGTACACTGAGTTTTAACATTAGTCCCATGTGTTTACTCTTTTAAAATAACTTTTCATGACGTATTACTCAAAATATTTTCACTCTGAGAGATAGTCAGGGCTTTTGATCTGATTGGTTACCTGGGCTGTGATGTCAGTACGGTTCATCAGTGCTTTGGCGAATATGAGCTCATAGAGGAACGTGAAGCTGGAGGGGCTGAAAGGGTTGTTACCCTGTATGTTGACTTTTCCCATCAACACATAGTTATAGACAAGAAACAAGTAAAAAGAACAAGAATTGCTACCAATAGGAACCCAAAAAGATGTGTGAGTTGAAACATTAATATTGCACATGAAAATAGTTGTTTGTTTACTGTATTTTAGGGAGAACCCAGCCTTCTCTTCATGCACTGCAATAATATTAACAAGCCACCAGATGCCCCCCTAATGTCTCTACATGAACCTCACAACAACATGACAAACAGATATAAACTTTTGTTCACAGTTATTTTTGGTGTGTGACTTTCTCAAACAAATTTGACCTCTTGTCACTGGCTACACTAATGCTCATTTTTGTGTAGCAAAGTTAATAATACGACCCATCAAATTTATATTGATACCACTTGGAACCAATGTGTTAACACATTATCTTACTCATTCTAGCCTATGGTGGCTAATGTTAGCTGCTGGAAGCAAACTGAAATATAAGACACTCAGCTGGTTTGCCTTGTGGACCACCAACTTGACCCATGTCCTATTAGGCTGGTGGATTTAATTATATCAAATACAATAACACTCATCTAGGTTTCATGTGCATCTCATTTACATTACAATTTTTTTTGAGTTGATCAAAATATAAGAAAGAACATAAAATCACCTCAAGCACCGGTACCACATTGTTTATTGATCTTTTATCACAGAAATATTATAATTTACATACAAAATACAAAACATAATATTTAATGTTGTATGTTTTCTCTTTTAAAATTATATTTCAAGGAATTGTATTACGTAAAAAATTATGTTTGGATTATAATAGTTTAACACTTTATGTAAAGTTACATGTATTCAGAGAGATAGTCAGGGCTCTCAATCTGATTGGTGAGCTGAGCTGTGATGTCAGCACTGTTTGCGTGCGAGGTTCGCCAGCGCTTTGGCGTGGATGGGCTTATAGAGGAGCGTGAAGCTGGATGGGTTGAGAAGGCCGTTGCCCTGTGCATTGACTTTTCCCATCAATACGTAGTTCTGGCCTGTAGAGAGAGAGACAGATTAAAAAAACAATAATTAATACCCCAAGGAACCAATTCTAACCACCGTGAGCTGGGTTCTGCTCAAGGTTTTTGCCTCTAAAGGAAGATTTAGATCGCCAAGTGCTTTCTCAAAATTGTTGGGAGTAGTATGGCCTAGACCTGCTGTATATATATATATATATATATATATATATATATATATATATATATATATATATATATATATATATATATATACCGTATAAGTGTAATGACATAACTTCTGTCAAGATATAAATAAAATTGAATTCAACTGAATTTGTGACTGTAATATAGTGGTAAATAAAGAATCACATCATCTGCATACACTGAGAGTTTGTGCTCTTCCTACCCTTGTATTTTGTAGTTATCACTTTGAAAAGAGTTTAAAAGCAAAAATAAATAAGAATAACAAAATACTGAATACTAAAGAAATAATTAAGAAGTTAAAGAAATTTGATATTTGGTGTACAGTATATTGATATTTGATAGAGCACCATTTATTTATATTCTCACCTTTTTTGCACTATAATTTGTAACATGCTTATTTCTTTTTAAGTTAATTTTAATTTTACATACATCAAATATAAAAGGCCAAAATATGTTAACGTGAACATTTGTTGTGTGGTCATAACATAGTGTTCATTATATTTTATTTAATTCTTCTTCACCAGAATTGTATAAGAAACAAAACCTTTCTGATCAGAGTTTAACACTATTTTGTAGTTTACTTGCAAGAATTACATAATTTGTGATCAACATTTAGTCAAGATATTGCATGGTGTGAAGCTCAGTCTTTAGTTTCCTTACTTTCTTTATCTGGATCTCCTGAGACGAAGAAACTTACCAAGCATTTGATGGCAACTTTCAGTACTTGACAACAGATGCAATGGACACATTTCGGTAGGTACAAATGTTGTATGTGGGTGTGCAGAGATTAACGGAGGCTGCAAATACAGTTGTACTGTACCTTTGGTTAGCCCGGGGCATCTCTTGCAGGTGGAGGTCAGTACGGCCGACATGATGGGTCCTGATTTGGTGATGTTGAGGCTTCCTGTCTTATAGGCCTTGATTAGGGACACCTCAAATGTCGCTGAGCCCCTTGTACCAGCGGTGACAGATGTAACCTTACCCGTAATCACTGAAAGAGAATAAAATATTAAAATAAAATAAAATAAAATATTAAATCTCAATGTTTAAGTTATATTGTAGCTGTGAAATCCGAAAGAGATGGAGGGAAAGTTTGATGATGACTAGAGGGCAACTGATGTGGCTCACCGAAGTCATTCGGGCAGAAGCTGGATTGAAGAGTTCCCGTCCTCTTACAGGCTTGTGTACACAGTGGGTTCAGTGGTAAAGCTAAAGGAAACAAACACGGCAATGAACGCATGATAAACATTAATTTGCTTCTCGATCCAAGTGTGCACATACATGAAAACGTGTTCATCTTCAAATTTGTTAATTCCACTCACGTTTCTTGCTCACAACAGGTTTCTTTGTCACTGTCTTGCTTACTCCAGGTTTGGGTGTCACTTTAGGCTTAATCTTTGGTTTGGCTGTTGGTTTAACTCCGCTCTTAGAGGTTGGCTTCACTGGTTTGACTGCAGGTTTTAAGGTGGGCTTGGTCTTCAGCAGAGGCTTACGTGTGGGTTTAGACTTGATGCTTGGTTTGAGCGTTGGCTTAATAATCTTAGGTTTGGGTGTAGGTTTAGCTCCAGGTTTAGGCTTTTTCACAGGTGCTTTAGGTGTGGGTTTTGCTGGTTTGGCTTTAGCTGTGGGCTTGACTGTAGGCTTGATAGGCTTGCGTGGTGGAGGTTTCAGCGGTATCTTCACCAGTGTTTTTTTAGGTGGTTTTGGGGTGGGTTTAGGCTGGAGGCCAGGTCTAGGTTTAGGGGTCGGTTTGGGGGTTGGTTTGGTGGGTTTCACCACTGCTTTTTGTGGTGCTGAAGTGGTCTGAGGTCCATAGATGAAGTCTCCACCAGCAGTGGGTGTCCGAGACCCACGGGGCACACTGTTGTAGTGGGCCATGAAGCCATCTGAGGTCACGCTGAGGTCTGAGACGAACTGGACAAGGAGCTCGTTCCCATTTGTCACAATAATTCTATGTAAAGGATGAGGGAAATAGAGAGCAGAACAGAGCTTAGCTGCAAACTATGTTTTTGAAAAGCAACTTTTCGTTGTGTTTTACCACTAATTTATGATTAGTAATCTCACCCTGGTGCCCTGTCTCCGCAGAATCTCCCAATCCGCCGTGAGTTATCCCTCTCTCCCCCGTTAAACAACGCCACATAGTCGTAGCGACAGTACATGTCAGGCTCCAAGTCCAGCTTCACAAACTTCACCTCGATCACCTGGGGGAAGAGGTGGCAATGAACACACAAACATGCCAACACAAACTATGAAATTAATGACGGGGATTGAATGATGTGAGCTGATTTATTCCTCAGTGCAATGCGGACATAGGTAGTGGTGGTTGTGAAGGAGAAGGGCCAGACTTTTGAAATACAGAAGGGCATTTACTCTCTCCCTCACTCTCGCTTCCTTCCCTCTTTCCTTACGTTCAATCTCTTGGCACACATGAACACACCTTCAGGCCCTCAATGAGGTCTTTCATTTGAATGTCGTCACAAGGCCGCTGTCAAACACACACACACTCACACACACATACGCTACATTAGAGACCTGAGGTAGAGCATTTCCTTGTGATGGGCCCCTTTACTGCTATTTTCATTCCTCCTTCTCCTCCTGGATCAACTCGCCTTATTCAACACACCTACTGTATTAATAAATTACATTAGTGAACTGAAAATTGATTTGAATACTCCTCACTTTTTGTGTATAATATTGTAGA
Source organism: Sciaenops ocellatus (assembly GCA_033000465.1). Classification (NCBI taxonomy): domain Eukaryota; kingdom Metazoa; phylum Chordata; class Actinopteri; family Sciaenidae; genus Sciaenops; species Sciaenops ocellatus. Next base: position 9,496,107 of record CP136875.1, on the reverse strand, counting down.
TATTTTTCCACTTGTCTAATGAGGATAAAAAGCGTTTTCCGTTTCAGCAGTTGACTGATACTGGCTAGGCTAACCATCTCGCTAGCCTAGGAAGATAGTGACGTCTGTATGTATCTGACTTATCGAGTGCTAGCTAACAGTAGCTGTGGTTCCCGCTAGATGTTCCTTTTGGTTCCTGTTGTTTTAACACATGCTGCGTCATTGGCAGCCAGTAATTGTGTTTATCTAAAACCTAAAGGGAGGTGGTCTAGCTAGCATTCGCTGTCTCTTTTTCAAGGGTCTAGATTTGGGGATGGCAAACAACCAGTTGGTGCCAAAATTTCACCTGGAGAACACTAATGTAAAGGTGTCACTGCAAGTCAAGACAAGTCAAGTCAAGTCAAGGATTTACAGACTTCTGAGATGTCACTCCGAGTTTAAAAGTGTCCATGACTAGAAAGAAATACAAAGTGCTATACAATTGGCTTACATTGCTTGGTTCTACGGAGATGTGCCAGGAGCAGCTGATGCCTGCAGGGTAATTAGAGTTGGGCCAGTTGGGCGTCTTGACAGAGCCCTGAGATTTGGTCAGCCGTCCTCCACAGAACTGGTTCTCTGTGGGAATAGAAAAATGCAACTACGCCATACTTTTTCAAAGAAGTGAAGGGCATATGTTTGGTCCTGTGTTACTGTATTTGAGGCAAAAAGGGATGCAAAGTGGAGTTTTTCTAGGGGGATCTTGAATAGTTTTCATATCATTGAGTTATTTTCATCAGGCGATAAAAAGAACACCAGGCCAGACAACCACTGTTTTCCTGGTCTATGTGTTTATATGCTTTTGGCATTACATGTCCACACCTTCCACATGTGGTTTCCCTGCGTTGAAGGAAGCCAGAAAGCCTCTTCCTCCGGTGGCTTCATCTGACACCATCTCCAACATCATCGTGTTGGAGGTAGAGATGATGGCGCCGGGCCGGAACGTCCCGCAGAAACGACCCAGCTTCTGCACCAAGCGGGAGTGACCGTTGTAGATGTCCAGGTAGTCGTAGCGACAGATGGAGTCAGCCTCCATGTCGAAGAGGCGGAAAGACAGCATGACCACATGACCCTCTGGGACCTGGAGGGGGCGACAGGTAGTGCATCGAGAAAAGACTACTGTAGAAGGAAGTTAGCTGTGTAAATATGAAAACTCACGTAAAGAACTATGATTCAATATTACTGATACTATCATGCAAATATCTTTATACAACAACCTACAGTTTGCTGATGCCGGACTCTTGTACTTTTAAGGGTTTCTGTGTGTTACCACAGCTTATGCTCAACAATGACTCAGTGTTTTCAGGCCACAGGCATGTCATCCACATTGCAAATTTGATGGGAAATGCAATTTTCTCATTTTATTTTCATTTGACCTGAAATCTTTGAACTTCCCAGGGTCAACTTTGCCTGTTTCAACCATACTGTTGTTAGTAAATGCCACTTTTTCTTTTTCTTCTTTTTTTTTCACATCACATTCCCTTTAAAATTTCTCAACGCCTCACAACAGCCATTTCCCTTTGGCACAAGAAGACCCTAAAGCTGCTTAAGAGGGGAAATAGGGTTATAAATAAAAAGTAACTGAACACCAATTAACGTTTTTGTTGCAAAACACATTTCAGGACGATCAATGCTTCAATAAATGGAAGAAACCTTGAGAATTAAAACTGGAATGTAAAGTTAAAAAAGTTCTTCATTTGAGTTCAGTGTTCTTGCTCAATTTAATACACTCAAGGACACAGCCTTGGTCTCGTATGACCAATAGCTAATGGTGGCTGACGTTAGCAAACATTTGATATGATGGCTGTTGTGGAACATAGTTGCTGCTTGTGTAACAATATTAATGTAGTTTTCTGACTTATGACAAACTTGATGAGCTTATGAAAGAGTATTCTCTACTTCTGCTACTCTTACACTATGTTTTAGCGTTCACCATTGTCCTGTAGTTGACACCTTTGGCAACAGTGGTCACTGCTTAGCAAAAGTTATATCGGACAACAGACTTTGTTCAAAGTGAAGACCGCCTGCCCGCGCTGTTGTTTGCAAGTGATCAGACTGGATTTGTTTCCTGACATTGCCAGCCTATCTGTGTACGCTTTCCAATGACTTTCCAATGCAGGAGCAGTTTTGTCTGCACAGAAGTCTCCCTCCAAAGTGTCAGCAGACAATTTACTTCTTCAGCATTTGTCTGTTGTTCGCTTTGTTGTCTTTCTGTATCGCTCTGCTGCAGCAGTCCAGCCACTTTGATGCACTTCTGTTACTCTGGATTTGACTTTGTTATCGTGTGTCACGTTGCGTCAGTTGAACACTTGAGCATTCCAACTGAAGCACATCTGAAGAAATCCGATTGGAGTCTTGGCAAGATGCGATTACCATCGGCATTGTTGATTCACATTCACTATCGTGACTTTCTATAACTGACACTCAATAGTTTCCTCTTTAGGGAGCAGTAAATTGAGATTTCAGACACTAATGATCATCATCAAAGAGCTGTAGAGGCAGAGCAAAGAACAAAGCCAACAAGGGAGGCAGGAAGATGTCTGTACACCCCCACACCAAAATTATCCCTCTGTAGGTTTACCACGGACATGCCAGGGCATTAAGCACCCTTTCATTTGCATTGCAAATTAATTAGAGACATTTGATGCTACATTTGATAGCCACATTAAGTTTGGATTCAAAATGACTCACAGTGATGTACCAGATGCATTTACTGTTGGGTTTGTAGGCACTGGGGAATCCTTCACTGGCCACGATGCCAGAGTCTGTGACCAGGTGGCCTCCACAGTGGAAGACAGGCCTGAAAGAGTAACACACACACACACAACCACCGATCAACTGCAGTTTAACACTAAAATTGATGTGCTGCGCTGGAAGAAAATGTAGCTATACTGAGAGTGTTGATGCGAGAGCGCCTGCACACAGACACACTTTAACATATGCACTAAAAACCACAGTGGCACAGTCTGTCTCTGTTCTCGGACTTTGGGGAGGTCCCCAATGAGTTCTCCTGGTTTGTGTTTTTTCATAAAACTTGGTCAAACCAAACCAGAAAGACTGTCAACATACAGTACATGCGCTGTGAGCTCTCTCCACGCACCGACTGTACCACAAGAAAGTTGTCGGTAGACGTAACACATACTTTAATTTTAGCAGACAGGCACTTTCAAAACGCTGCGCAACAGCCCGGCTCACACATGGAGTTTGGTGACACACACCCACTCTTTCACACTCAGATAAACACAGATCAAAGCAGGGCGAGCCTCGACTTTGAATTTTGCAGCACTCGCCGAGCCCCAGACTTGTTCATTTAGATGTTGGCTTCTCTGGCATCTGGTCAGTTTGTTTCCTCTTTTCAAACTTGACTCTGTGGCTCAGGTTTTGTTGTTTCATCGGGAGGAAAAGCCAACATTTTTACATTGTGAGGACTGTTATATCAATCCTTTTCGTTCTTCAGGCATGCGTTGGGTGTCTACTACAGCACTATAAGGCCACATTTGGCCAACAGATCCCAGTGGTGGTGGCGTCCCTCCCTTCTGACCCTCTGGAGCTGAACTGCCCACAGGCATTTGTTTGTCTCTCGTGTTCAATTTACACCCTCTGTGCGTTGAAGTAGCTGTAGAAGTGCGCACATCAAGTTCAAAAAGCATCTTGAAAATGAAAATTCTCAACATTTACTGACAGAAAAATGTTGATTTAAGAGGTCAAAAACATCAAATGTGTCGGACAAGCTACTGTACATTTGCCCAGTTGAATCACTCCATCAATTACAGCATGCTGTCATTTTCTGTGTTTACGGGACGCCAACCACATCTTAACATTGCAACCCTCTATTTCTACTGCACTTTTACGTAATCATAATACTGCTACCAGGGGAGGAAAAAAACACACAGTTGTTAATCTGGACTGATGTGGGCTTTAAAAGGGCCTGCCACATGTGCACATGCAGGATGTAGAAAAGAAAACAGATGCACAAGAGGGACATTGATAGACGCGCGTACCTGAAGTTTGATATATCTGAAATCTCTCTTAAACAGCTTACCTTGTGTAGTTGGTCTGACTCTGAGCCTCAGTCCATCCCAGTGTCAGAATGACAAGAAGACACACTGTCCACACCCTGTCCTCCATCCTGCTGTCCTCCGAGATTAGTCAAGACGGGAGAGGAGAAGGAGGAAGGAGGAGGAATCAGAGTAGAGGCGTGGAGAGACGCAAGGTTCAAAAAGGGAGGAGAGAGAGAGAGAGAGAGAGAGAGAGAGAAAGGAGGGAAGTGATGGGTGAGGAGGAGGTGTGTCATGGAGAAGAAAGGAAAAGGTGAATGGGTGTGATGTTTAGAGGACAGAAGGCTGTTTGACACAGGCTAACAGGGAAAACAACTTTAATTTCACTGTATGCTGACCGACAGCCAAAAGCAATGTATGTACAGCTCCGAGTACAGTGTGCTTGTTATGTTCCAGCTCTGTGTTGTTATTTAACAGGTAGAGTAGTGGAATATATGGAAAATGTATGTTTCTGTAGGTGTGCATGTGCTGATGCACAGAGTGCCACTGTTGCATGTTCATATAATGACCTCTTCACTGCACCACCAGCTACAGGCCGAGCTTTCGTTAGCTCGTGGCATCTAAATTTGGCAATGTTGGTCCAAACAGAAGTACAATCATTGCTATGAAATTCTGTACAGACATTCATGCTCCCCAGAGGATCAATCTTAAACACTTTGTTGATCCTCTGATTTTTCCTGTAGCGCCACCAGCAGACTAAAGCTTTCACTTATCCTGTAAAATATCTCAACGTCTGCCAGATGAATTGGAATAATATTTTGTACAGGTGTATTTTGACAGGTAGTCATGGTCCTCAGAGGATGAATCGTACTGTGTGTTCAGACCAAGTGGCAATCTCTGTGGCGTAAAGTGAAGACTATGTGGAAGTGCCAAAAACTGCAGTTCCTCAAACGGCCACTTGAGGCTGGCTACCGAACGAATCAGTCTCCATAAGTCCCTATATTTAAACGCCCAACTTCACAGCAGAAATAAACATGTTTACAGCCTGGTACAAAAACAGTTTGAATAATGAACTGAGTCTGAATTTCTATCTAGCTCACCTGTTCAAATTATATAAAGCTTAAGGCTTAAAGTTGGTGGTCAAATTTGTGCAAATGACAATAGGTGAAGTTTTGCATTGAACACACCTTGACTTTGGTGATGCTCTAGCACCACCAAAGCACCACCAAGTATGTAACGTTTTACAGCACTCACTGATTTTGGTGAAACTGGATCATATTTTAAGGAGAAGAAGAAAAGTGTTAGTGTTTGTACCACCACAAAGGTTTTCGAACGTTGACTGGGAGCAGATGTCGTGCTAGAACTGGAGCTGGGCAAGCGGGCCATGGCACCGGGCTCAGCAGCCTCTATGGAAACAATGAAAGAGGTGAAAAGACTGAGGGGGCACGTTGATGGAGGAAACTGAGCTAAAATGAGAGTGACCACACATTAACACTGCGCCTAAATCAACCTACCTGGGCAGACATGTGCAATTTACTCTGCAAGTGAAGGATTGAATTCCTTTCCACTGAATTCACGGTGGTGTAAAGTAAGTAGTTGATGAAGGAGTTCAGTTGAAGTGTAGGAAAGAATGAAAAATACATTATGTTCAACCAAAGCAGTACTCACTCATAAAAGTATATATAGAAGACTTAAATATGCTGAATTCTACAGCAAAAATATATTTTGTTTCGGCAAGGAAAAGTCTGTCATTACTCTAAAAAAAAAAGTTTTAATACTCATAATGTGACTTTAAAGAAGCTTTCGAGCTAGTTTATTAACATCAGCTCTCTCACAAAATACCCCACGTACATTACATTCATTGTCGTCATTGTTATAATAATGTGCAGTGAAGTCAGCTCGGCCGCTTTGTCCAAACGATGGCATGCCTTTTGTCTTTTTTAAGCTGCGGTGATCACTCTGGGTAGAAACCACAGCTGGATAGAAAGAGACTTGTGGTTCAGTAAAGAAAGTAGCTGCCCTGATCTGCTCTCAGCTTCTAGTTCATTCTGGACACTTCTGTATGTGTGTGTGTGTGTGTGTAGGCCAACTGTTGCAAAACACCCACTGACAAAAATAGACTGCAAAGAGATGTAATCATAAAACTAACTGCAGGAGAAAAAAGAAGAGGCAAAGATCAGACTTCACATTTAAATGCTTTTCAAGTTGTTTTATTTATCTTTTTTTGTACAAAGAATTTCACAAAAATATTAAGAAACTGTTGCAGACACCACTGACGCCATAAAGCATAGGATATCACATGACCAGAACAGTGCCACAGAGAAAGAGAGAGAAAGGGACAGAGAGGAAAAAAAGATAGTAAACACTCTCCAAAACTCTCCAGACTGTTGAGTTACGTCCACCTCTTTTGAATCCACTTAACCGCCAGGAGCGAGCACCGGCAACGCAAAAGCTCTCCCCTCGGCTGAAGGCTTCCCAGCCCACATAAGGTGCTGGGAATGGAAATACCGTGTGTGATGTTTGTGAGAACTAATGCCCAGGCCAGAAGAGGAAAACCTTTAAAAGTCCAGGTTGACCTCTTTGGCGATTGCCACGCTGCCCCCACCACGTCGCTCAGTCAAAGCAATTAGACTGCTGTCATGAGAAACACAGACTGAAGTGATTGTTTTTTTTCTCCTGGAAACATTTCAATCCTTGATTTTTCACATACACTTTTTTACAGTACGGTACAGTACAGACACTCTTTTGGGCATTTATCCTGTCTCTATTTGCAGTGAAGTATAAAAATATACACAATGTTTACAAAATAAACCTGGTTCTCACTGTACATTTTGTCTATTGGATGAAAGGTGCTTTGTCTTTAATCCGATCAAAAAACAACAACAGAATTTGAGTCTTTGAGAGAAACTCGGTGGGTGCAGGATCCCAGAGAACGTCGGAAACATTCAACAAGAAGAAAAGTCACAGATTAAACTCCCCTCTTTTCCTCGTGAGCTGAACCCTGAACAGGGGAGATGAAAACGTCAAGGAGGACACTGTGGTGAGGGACATCCATCTTTATATAAAGGCGCCTTTTTGCAACACATTCCCCTTCAAGTCCTCTCTGATTATCTTACAAGTTAAATAAATATGTTGAGAACTACAAGAACAGGTGAAGGGGGGGAACAAAGTACTAGCTCACTCTCTAAAACTGAGTGTGGATGTCTTGTGTGTTTTCGAAGGCATTTTAATATGCAGCCATACAACATGCCTCGTTTGCTGTCATCAAACTTGATGAAGAATTGACCGGGCCAAGTGTCCTGCCTGACCTGTCAAACAATAAATGGAAGTTGTCTCGATCAATGTTCACCGTAATGTCCCAGCAAATCCCAATTTCTAACATCGTTACACCCCGTGTGATGATGTTTTTGGGCACAGAGAGTCCTGGAAGGAGCACTTCTTCTGCATAAGGTCACGATAGCGTCCGTTATCTTTGGCCACCTTCTTAGTGAGTCATGTGAGACTTTTCTCTCACTGCTTCTGAGGTTGCTCCCTGCTCCTCCTCCGCTGGCATGTCTTGGTTGCCGTCTTCTGTTTTGGTTCCCTTCCCTTCAGCCTCCTCTTCTTCGTCCTCGTCCTCTGGATGAGCTTCATCCATGGCTGTCTCTAAAAGGTTTTTCTTCCCCTTGTCGGCGCCCTCCTCCTGCGCTTTCAGCACATTGCACAGTTCCATCTCGTGGATCTCCACGTCGAACGGAGCTGTGGGAGGCACGAAGGGGGGAGACTTGCAGCCGGTACATCCCTGCGAGAAATCAGAGAGAGACAGATGATTTAATTTCTATGTTTTGTTGACTTAATGAACCTTTGTTGACTCATGGTTGAGTTGTGGTGAGCTTACAGAGATGTTGATGGCTCGGGGCAGGCGTCCTGTGCGTATCCAGGGGTGGACCTGGCTCAGCTCCCTCTTCTGCTCCTCTGTGAAGCGTGGCTGGTGTTTCTGCATGCTCCTCAGGGCCTCGCGGTCCTCTCGCAGCACAGTCTCCATGTCCCTGTTGTACAGACACGAGGGAAAAGGGTCACTGAAAACCTGCCGTCTGACAAGTTCGACCAACAAGCTGTCGTACCTCGACTAGATGATGTTTAAGCTCTGAATTCAATTTATAGTGTATAACTTTCCTTCATTCTTCATCTTTTAATTGGAACTTGTTTTAGATGCTTGATATCAACCTAAAAGTCAGAGTAACTCTGTGTCATGTGATCACATTTTGCCCGGCATCTTACCTGACAGGCAGCTGATAGGTCATCATGACCTTGTCGTCAGTGTTGGCCATCAGCAGCCAGATTGGGTCCTGCAGGACGCACTTGATAAACTGCTCCTCGCCACCGTCTCCTCTGGCGCTGCTGCCGCCACCTGCTGGCTGTTTGCGCAAATGGTCGTTCTCTGATGAGTCGATGCTGCCGAAGTACTTGCTGGTGTGGCTGCCCTGGCTGCTGCCTGGGATGGACAGGGAAGTGAAAGTTGAGAATTAATTGTGAGTAGACTCCTCAAGTATTAAACTGTGTGTTAGATTCAGTATTTGACCTGACTAACTGAGTTATTCTCTGCTTTTTTTGGTTGCTTAACAGAGGCAACATTACAATTTCTTTCCTCTTGACGTCTATTATGCTGAGAGGACTCAGTGTAATGTCTAAAATTACTGTCAGGGTGACCCTTAACTCTTAAATAACTACCTAAATTACTAAAAAAAAATCTACTTACTGGTGCCGCTGGTGCCAGAGGAGCTGCAGCCATTGGAGCCAGAGCCTGAACCAGAGGACCTTGTCCCTGAGGATCCTGAACCAGAAGCAGCTGAGCCGGTGCCTGAGCGGGAGTCTTCCTGCAGCAGCAGATCCAGCAGGTCGCTGGAGGTCGACATGGCATCCTGGTTGGACTCATTAGTTTCACCCTAAACGAGTAAAACAAATGTGAGTTTCTTTCATGTAATGAGTTTCAAAGCGTAACATCTGATCCTGAACGTCTGTGTACTTACGTTCTCATTCTCCTTGGAGGTATCATCGGAGCTCCCCTGATTGGCTGAGCTCTGTACGCCTGGCGCACCGCCCTGCGCAGTAGGCGTGGCTTGCTGTGATGCCGCCAGCGCCGTGGCGACCTCTAACCGGTTGCTTGGTGACTCCTCCAGCTGCAACAGGTTGAGCGGCGAGGAGCATCGGGACTGAAAGAGGGGGGACTCTGCGCCCTCGCGATCAGCGGGTGTCTGACTGTAGGACTGTGGTGTGCTGCTACGAGACGGGGCGCAGGTGGCTGGAATGGAGACGGGGTTGGAAACCATAGTGGGGATAGTGGCCGGGTTGGTGACAGGGTACGTGAAGTTTGGGTTGTAAAAGTGTCCAGGGGTGGGGGCGGGTTGAGGGATGGGCGCTCCCATCTGGGGGAACATGTAATTGGGCAGAACGAGGGCCATCATGGGTGGTACCATCTGGGCCGGGGGGAAACGTGACGGATCCGGGACCTGCTGGGGGAAAGTCTGTGCGAGTGGCGGGTAAACCGGGTAGATTGGAAGCATGCCAGGAGCGAACGGGGCGGCGGGAATGCTGGCCTGGGAGCCAACGGATGGCCAGGAGGAGGAGTTTGTTGGTGGGCCGAGAGGCATGTTGAGGGGCATTGGAGCTGCACTGGTTCTGAGGTCACAGCGGCTCCTGTTTAGGCCCAGAGAGCTGTGCTGGTCGGATGACTCCTGGTGCTTCAGTCTCTTGCCGCCACGACCACGTCTGTGACCGTTGCTGCTTCCTGCGGCTGGGTAATCCCGAGAACAACGCACTCCTGGGAAAGAGAAGAAGAATTTAACGATGAACTGTCTACAAATATTCACGTGTAAATTATGTGCATCACTGTGTGTGTGTGTTAGACTGATGGGAGCAGCGTGCACCTACCTCGTGACAGAGGGTTGGCAGCTGGGGTTTGGCATCGCAGGGTCGTTGATGCCGTCTGATCGAACACCCGCAGCTTGCTGAGGTCCTTGAAGCGGTCGAGGAACGCCTGCTCCTCCTGCTGGGTGTGGGCAGAGAGCACCTCCTTTGTCAGACCCATCCGGCCTCCTCCACCCCCTCCTACACTTCCACTTCTCCTGCTGTCCCTCTCTGGCTGAGTTGCTTGAGGGAGAGGAGGCGGTGGAGGGGGAGGCAGTGATGGAGGGGTGATGGCTGTGTTAGCGGGAGGCGTCAGCCCGCTGGTGGGACGAGTTAGAGTTGTTGTAGGGGGAGCGAGCGTGGGAGTTGTAGGAGCCTCCTCCATGACGATGTCTGCGATAGAGGAATAAACATGGAGGGGTGTTAAAGCGCTGAAGTGAGACGATGAAATTTTAGGAAGAAGAAATGACGTTCTTCTTCTGAGAAATGAAAAGTTAAATTCAAAAACAATAAAATACATTTTTGTTTTGTTGCTACAGCGTGACTTGGTCTGATACGACCAGTCACTCATAATGTAAGCAAACTTAAGAGATATAGACAGTACTGTGTTAGTTTTACTGACTCTATGGCTTCTGTATTTGAGGTACTGTTATGGATTATTCAGGAAAAGTAGTTCCACTTCAAACAGATTCAAAAAAAAAGAGGAAACTGTGGAACACAATTTGGGTAAAGCAGCAGAAGAGAAGACATCCAGAAACTTAAAAGAGAAAGCCAAGGTGAGAAACAAAGGCATAAATCAGATTACCTGCAATCTGCGCTTTTATCATGTGGTTACAGGTTTCTGCAAGATAATTCTTAAGACTTTTAAAGTAGTAAAAACACTTTGTGAGTCAGTTTTTTCACGTAGCTTCAAATAAAACAGTATCAGAGTGTTACAGGTCGACATAAATAAAAAGTAGGGCCCCGAAAGCTGCTGCGTAGCACACGCTACGGGGGTTCAGAGAGTGTGAGTGTTGATGTTGATGATGATGGTTCCCACCTGACTCAGGAGGCTTCTTGTCTCCCACATGCACGATGGTGCTGCTGAAGCTACACTGGGACGTGACTGAGGCTACACTCTCTGCCTTTGTGGCCATGGTCAGGGGGGGCAGAGAAGGTGGTTCACCTACGAGGCTAACTGAACCACCTGCAGAGACAACAAGTTGAACATGTTCAGTTGCAGTCATGATCGTATACCGGCCAGACAAGCACAGACAGACACACGAACAAGCATGCGTTTGGTAATCTAAGAACTCTCTTAAAACGATGCTGCAAAAGAAAATCGATATTCAACAACAAGAATCAGCATTTTTGTTGGTAAATAAGTGGATCAGATATTCTTCCCAGAAACATCTACAGCTACAACTACATAACGAGCCAAACCAGTTCTAGGTAATCTTAAAAAAGTACCTTTGTTGTTGCCAGTGGCCTCCTGTTTGTCGTCATCAGACGTGGAGGTGCAAGAGGAGGAGCCGCACTTCCTTTTGACCGTGTTAGGAATGTTACAGCTGTCCAAGTACCTGCGTGGAGTCAGAGCATTGTGGGATGAGTAATGAATAACCAATGAATGATGAGATAGAACAGCTTTAAGTGTGTGCACACACACACACACACACCTTATGATGCTGTCCAGACAGTTGATCTGTTGGTAGGAGTAGCCAGTAGGCGCCTCCTTCTGTACGAGCGGTGCAGGGACCAAAGCTTTGGGTGGTTTCGTCAGGTCAGCTATCAAACCTCTGATTGGGTCACTGGTGACGGCTCTGATGTTTGTTGGGCCTGGATGAAGAGTAGAGAGGAGCAGGTTATTTTAGATGACCTGTGTTCACGAGAGCATCCGTATAACAGATATAAATCCTTTTATCTTACCTGTGCTTGTGTTTTTTCTAGGCGCCGGCCGGTTACGGGACTCGATAAACATCTGCTGTCCGTTGGTTTTGACCATGTGAACATCTTTGCAGATCTGCTGGAACGTCATCTGGAAAAATAAGAGCATCAGACTCGTTAAACAGACTTTCCTCATGTTGAAACCGTAAGATATCTGAAGTGTGACTGTCACTTCAAAAAAGGTCACAATTTGCTTGTTAGCCACTTGTTGCTTAGACTCACCGGTTTGTGCAAAGCGACCGCGGCGGCAGCCTTGTCCATCGCAGGGCCGTTGCTGTCGCTTGACGAGGCGGCGGAGGCACTGAGGTGCTGCTGGTGCGAACGGCGGGAGCCCCGCGAGCCGCTGGACCCGAGCGAGCTGTAGCCCTGAGAGCCGCCGCTGTGCACCGGCTGCACGAGGACCCGGTGGATCTGCTCGCTCAGCTGGACGACATCGGGCGTGGTGACCCGACTCTCGCAGCCCGGCTGCACCGTGAACACGTCCTCGTTCAGAGGGCTCCTGGAGATGGACGGGGGATAATGTTAGAGCACCACTGAACACAAGAGATTAGAGGACTGCTACGCAAACTTCACTTTAACTTAACCACAGAAATCTATTTATTTACATACATACATAATTTAAAACATTTTATAAGTAGTGCTCGGGCAGGATTTCTGTTTCACTGAGGACATTTATCTTACGTTCTGACTTTGTGGCGCCCGACGATGAATGCCACCTTCCGGCTCCAGGGGTTGACAAAAGAAGACCAGCTGGTGTCGATGGTCAGATATTCCCCGTTGCGGGCGCACATCCTCAGGGGTGAATATTCAAACGGCTGCCCTGCAAACTGAAAGACTGAAGGGAGACAACAGTGCAGGCACGTATTAGAAAGTTCAGTTCATATGGAAGATACGACAGAGAGAGAAAGAAGTACAAGAGTCAAGTCAGAAGAAAAAGAAAATACATGATTCATGTGGAAATCAATATAGAAAGAGACATTTTCCTGGTACATGATGTATGCAGTTCAGTGCTAAATAGACTCACTCTTCTCATGTATAGCCACCATCATGGGCCTGTCTTCAGGGTGGATGTAGAGCAGGGTGGGGGTTCCCACCAAGTCCTGAGGCAGGTAGCCTAACAATGGCACTGCCCTGCAAACACAATATATTAGACATTAACAGTGTGTTTATTACTGCTCTGGAGCAGCAAAAAAATCAGCTCACAACTAAATGATCTGCAACAGCTACAAAACACGGACGAACGCTGCTGTAACCGGCGTATCAGAAGTTTTCGAGTGACTGACCTCTCGTCTACTTCCTGGAAGAGGCAGCTGGGCGTGTGACTGGTGGTGAAGATCCTCTTGTCTGGAGGGATGCGAGGAGCTGAGGCGACACAGATGAAGAGCATGTTTAGAGGACAGGCTGAGTGATAAGTTCAGACAATCTGTACAGAGGATAATGGTTCATTTGCAATTCTGAAAGGCGGCCAATCGTTTGTTGTTCATGATATGATCCATATTCAGAGGAGTCTGTCTCACACACAGATCATCAAGTACTGTACACTTTCCAGTGTATTAATATATTACATAATCATGTAAGACGGAAAAATCTTTTAGTCAAAACAAGATGAAAACAATGAAACATAATCCAACTAAACTATCAGAAACTTCCTGTAGTTGTGATGCCTTGGTTACTTTGACATAACATTATCAACGCTGCACAGCCACAACAAAAAACACAAGGAGCGCTACTTTATATCAGCACTGGCTTCACTGATTCTCTGTAATCGTAATAACTGATTACTCCACCTTTTTTTTATAACTTATTAATGTCGACGTAATCCTTGAGATTTTCTCCTCATGTCAAGATGAACCATACATAATGTCGCCGACTCTCTGAGGCGTTCTGACCCAGTGAGCTTGATGTTACGTGTCTCCTAGCTGCTCACATAAATGCAGAGGCAGTAAAGTGATAAATACCTTCGTATCCAGAGTGGACTCTCTCCGCGATGAGCAGGCAGCAGGGCTGAGGCTCGGCGGCGTCCGAGTCTCTGATGGTGAGCTGGTAGGGCGTGAGGCGAAAGGGGTAGTAGCGCATCTCGCCGCCCTGCGTCCGGTCGGCACTGATTCGACAGAACATGGACTTCTCCTGAGTACAGTCGACTGGAGGAGAGGCTGGGAGGAAAGAGAGTTGAAGAGAGGGTTACACATTTTTTCCTGATTGGATTCAGCAATATTTTCTGTCACAAATCATTTAAATTTGGTGCCATCCTGGCTATAGATCACGCTCATGAGAGCTGACTTTCTCCAACACTAAACCTCCACCTTTTTTCTAACTCTTTCGCTCTGCCTCGACTCACCAGATCCGATGCAGGATGCCCAGGGTGGCAGGCGGCAGGGTGCCGTGCCGCTGTAGAAGGTGCTGACGTCCTGCGGGGCCAAGAGCTCGGAAAACACAGTCCCCTGGAGACACTCGGGCTTACAGCGCAGCAGGGACGAGCCCTGGGGTGATACGTACACGACCCTGCCTGACAGGAACGACACGGCCATGGAGAAAGTGTCCTGAAGAAAAGCAAGAACAGAAGACGAATTTAAAACATCTCTATGGTTGTATTTGGCTGCTCGGTTTTTATTTAATTAAGAATGTGTGAAGAAAGCTGTTTCTGAACACAAGCCAAGCAGTAGTTCTTGTAAAAAGGAGGTTTTTAAATCCAACACAAGCAGATGGATCGGATCTCTGGGTCTCAATTTAAGGGGTACTGATAAGTACTTTTTAACTAAGTGCTTTATTCACTAATAGCAGGAGAAGAAGATGCATCTGTGCTCTCTCTCTGCAGTTTTTCCATCCGTGAGCTGTTAATTAAGTCTTTATTTTGAAAGATACACAATGAAACAACAAGTAGCAGCACACTGCGCGAGAGGCTTTTATCACAAATTTGCAAAGAGGTGGTTCAGATTAAATGTACTGTAAGAGCTGCAGTTCTTTCAGGATCTGATGGGTAAAATATTTTTCTACAGTTCACGACAAAAGCTCGCAGCAAAGTAAACGCAGCATCGATTAATCAGAATCAATGCGTTATGAGTACGTCGTAAATCTTAGTGGCATTTAGGGCTACATGACTGAACCAATGTTCTTTTGCATTCGGTTACATTTTATCCCCGAGGGCAGAGAGAGGTAATAAAATGATAATGTTCATGGCTTACTAAGTGCAGTAATAAGACACTTTTCTGAAAAGTTTCCTCAAACATTAAAGCAAAGACATTTTGAGGTGGTTTTAAGAAGGGCAGTGAATAAATGTATGAACTCACAGTGTTTTTCAGGGTGTATTCTGACGTGATGTTGTCAAGCTCCTCAATCGTGAAGGCGGACAAGTCCAGACTGCAGCCGTGACACTCCTCTACACTCCACTGATGGTAGTACTCCTTGTTGGCTGGAAACAATAAATGAGTCAGTGTGAATATTATTATAAACCTGATGACATACTGCAGTAAACATATTACAAAAGATCCGAACAAAAACACCCCCCTCACCTCGGACTTGTTTGACACATTGAAGTGCGTATTTGAGTGCATTCAGAGTGCTGGAGTGACCCTTGGCTTTGCGCTCAGTCGGTAGGCGCAGCTTCAGCTCCTTGATGGCCTTCATGAGCTCTTTCTGGGTCTGGACCCTCGCCGACTGGTCGCTGCTGCAGCCAGACGTGGAAGGGGGGTCGTGCTCCGAGCTTGTAGATAGCAGGCTGTAGGCCAGGGAGCCGCTGGGAGGGGAGAGGCTCTGGGAATTGGAGCTGGGGAAGGAGGAGCGGTTAAGATTACAGTTGGAGCTTGTGCTGACACGCGTGCTGCACAATAAAAATCAAAGCAGAACAATATGTAACAGTTCAGTCATCGTCAGTCTTCTCTTACCTCTTGTTGCTCTCCGTGGTTTCCAGCATCATGCCGGAGTCCTTGCCGTTAGACGAGCTGTGGGAGCTGTGCGTGGACTGGTGCCCGTGTGACCTGTTCTCCCTCTCCATGCCGCCTTCGCTCTCCCTCTCGCCGGAGTCGTTCCCGCTGGACAGTCCGTCCATGTCATCTGAGTTGGGCCCCCTTCGGTCTCCGGACGAACTTCCGGATCCCGACCCTCTCCTCGGAGACGAGCCGCCTCCAGATTCGCTCCGCTGCTCCTGAGCGCCGACATTGGCACCTTGCTGACCTCCGCTCGTTTTCGGAGAGTTTAACCCTTCCGACTCGGCTTCTTGGTCATTGTCTTTCTCGCCGGCCCTTGCCACTCGCCCCCGAGTGCTGCTGCTGGGCGTTGATTTAGGGTTGTCATAACTCATACTAGAGTAGGATGAGGCTGATACAGCTTGATTCACGTGTCAGCCAAGGAAACAGGAAAAACTCTGATTTAAGTGGGATTACTAAGTATGCACAGGTGAATCATAGTGGCTGGTTGTGTGTTAAAAGAGAAATTCATTGTTTTTTCTGCAAAAAAATGGGAAATTAAAGAAGTTTGGGCTGTGAGCCCATCGATGAGGGTGTTTAAAGAGTGCAGATTTTGGCTGTAAAAATGTCACAAATAACCAAATAGCAACGTCTGCGTCTCCAAAAAAGCAGCAATTATCTTGAGAAGAAGTGTCAGAGCTCGGAGTAATGCAGACAAGAGATGGTTTTCTGCTTATGAAACAGCTTTGGCATAAGTGCTCCAACAGATGGGATGAGAGATTTCGAGGGAGAGTGAGAAAAACAGCTCTCGGTGAAGAGAAATCTCTTCACTCCGTATCTGGTCTTCTCGCCTCTTCAGAGATGTGTTGCTCTAAGTGCTAAAGGCCACCTGAGATGACAAAAAAGAAAGAGAAAGATATTAGCTGCAGGATTACAAGAACACTTGTTTTGCCAGCATCTCCCAAGGACTACAGCTATGAGGAGACAAAAAAGGAAACGCTTATCATCGCTTTATCGCGTCGGCCTCCAAGGGCGACTTGGATATGGCCGTGAGATGTTTTCACCGCCTCGTGCACTGAGTGTTTGTCAGAAGTGCGTGTGGTTGTTGAGCGCTCAGCTGTTAGCCTTTTCCCCAGATTATCTCGAGAAAACAATCACCTCATCTCGAGAACAGGCTGACAATAATCTTCAAGTGCGTATGCATGCACCTGAATATAGAACAGGTGAACATGCGCTAATTACTTGGGACATTTGTTAGTCGTCACTGCTAAGTCCCATTTTACCCCAGGGGACAGTCAAAACAAACAGAACACACAGATGGACAGGACAAAGCTCTCCAGAGGGTGGTTATAAATTAAGGTTCGTTTGTGAATAGTAGCTCTAAGTTTATATATGGCCAGCACCTACGCAAGTAAAAGTCTTCTGCTATTTATTCTTTGGGCATGGGAGACAACTCGTAATCCTTTAAGCCCTGAAGACGCAACCAGGAGAAGACACAGTCCAGTCCTCAGTCGTCGATCCTTCCGATTTTAATGCACCTCGCTGCCCCACAGCCCTCTTTACCTGAGTCCCTCATGCTTTTGAGGCAGAATTTGTTAAGGACGGGTTTAGCCGCCCTCCTGTCCTGACGCAACAACCCTTATAAGACATGAGTGGACAAGTTCAGAGTGTCTACCACCAGCTGGAGACCTGACAAGAGGATAACGGGCGCGCGCGGCTAATGATAAATCTAACTCATCACACAGCAATTATGAAAGAAACTGCAGGAAGTTCAACAAATCCATGTGAAGCTGCATCAATGGGAGTAAGCCGCGCCTCGCTGCCAATCGTGAAATGCTAATCAGCATTACGGTCAGACGGATGATGCACACATGCACATGACGAGCTGTGTGTGCCATGGTGCAATTATCATATGGGAATATGCAAGCAGGGCGTGAGTGGGCGTCGAGGCAGGTGGCATCAATGCACACTTCCACGGGCGATGGCAGCGACACACGGCTGTGGGTGGAGAACCTGCGCTCAGGGTAGTAGAGCACCTGGATGCGCACTTGTTTAAGACGGAGCATCGCCCCCCGACTGCAGCAAATCTCAGCATGCATTGGGTGACGAACCACAGACACATTAATGTGTTTCCACCCACACAGACGCACACATGTAAACATGTAACCGCCATGCATGAACTGTCCAGGTCAGGTTTGAGCCCATGACTGTGAGGTAACAGTGCTGAGCAACCCGCTCAGATTATTCACAGGAAATGCACTCAGTAAGACCGATCTCTGATTATGAAAGATAGTGTCTATCTTAATGGGAGAGCATATGGAAAATGACTCGCCGACTCCAAGATGTCGAGCTGTCCTCCAAAGTGCGGGCTATTTTGCTCTTCAGTTTAGCTTACACGACTCACTGTGATACTTCGTGTCACCATCTGTAACTGATTTGCGTCGCTCCAAACTGTAACATGTTGCACAAAAATCAAGAAAAGGTCAAGTGAGTCACGTGTAAGGGTGACACAGAGGCGAAACATTCGTCCACCGTCGCAGAGATCTGCTGCTCGCTTGCAGTACATTTAATTACATATTTAATTACACGTCTATCCTGCAAATATTCCCACTCTATCGCAAGTTTACTTGGCCGATAAGATAAGAATTCAAGGTTGTTCTTCCTGTTTCGGTTTGATCTCCTTAAAGGACTGAATTCACTTTAGTCCTGATGGTTTGCACCACTTCATACACAGATACAGCTTGGTTAGAAATACAGCGGTGTGTCATCGCTCAAATATTCTCTACTTTTAGTTTGTCATAGTGAGGATTTGCTGCTTTTCATGGTTTAATATCAGTGTGGACTGAATATTTTTGAGTTTCAAGCCAAAGAAAGACATTTAAGTTGTAACCTTTATCTTTTAACGGGCAGGTTTCAGTACTTTCTGACATTTTTAGAGACCAAACAAGTTCAATAAATAATCAGAATGGCTCTCCACTGCAGCTCTGTTCATTATTTATGTATTACCTTCATCAGGAGTGTGATATCACTTCCTCGTTTAGAGTTGAGCGTGGGACAGTTTTACGTTCAGTGTGATGAAGCGCCTCGCCCTCTGGGTTAAAAGTGGACGATAACTTCATGTGCGCAGTCTCCAGGCCAACAGTCGACTTATATATATATATATATATATATATATATATATATATATATATATATATATATTTGGTACTGAAACACTATATATCTTAATTAGCCTGCACTGCAATTACACCCATAATTACATTTATACTGCAATTGCTGCTGCTACACCAGCTGTAATATCTTAGTGTATTCATTTCACTCTGTTCATACTGTAAATATCTAATAACATAATAAATAAATTTATATCAGCACTATTATTTATATATTCCATATATTCATATGTTCATACTCTGCACTTTACCGCCAAGATGCTAAACCGCATTTCGATGTTTCAGTACTTGTATTTTGTGCATTGACAATAAAGTTGAATCTAATCTAATAAATTAAGAATTGGACAACTGTCTGACGAGCGAGGACCGTTATGATCTAAAAACATTGAAATATGTCAGCCACATCTATAACGGTTCATAACACAAAGTTGTTTTTAGAACAATCAAGCCTTTCCAAGTGAAATGGCACACAAGAGGGGAAACTGCCTTTACAAAATCTCACTTGTTAGTCTGGAAAATCCCTCTTTTGTTCGCTAGGCACCGAAGAAAACCAACTATATTTGGCTGCTGACATGGACAGCTCAATAACAGACCACAAACCAACAGATAAATAAGTTGCTATCAAGAGGGAAAAAGCACAGCTCACTGGTTGCCCCTCCTTAAATGTGAACATCTGTCAATTTTCCTGATGGTAAATTGAATCATTAGACATTTTTTATTGATTTTTTGACATTTCATAGACTAGATAGTTGATAGGAAATAATCTGCAGATGAATCAATAATCAAAATAATCATTACTGCAGCTCCAGGTGCTGTCAATGTAATCTGACATGACAGTCTTTGTTTATATTGTGTTGTAATACAACATGGCGCACAGGGCATAAAGTTGTAGTCAGTAGATAAACTCTGATTTAAAGGCTAATTTCTCTTTCTTTTTTGACAACAACGACCATTATATGAACACGATCCGCACAATAATACACATAAAATCAATAATAATTATAGTTATAGTCACAAAAGACACTTAAAGAAGCATAAAACACTTCCCTACTGCATTGTGCAGACGGAGGCTGCAGGCGTGGCTCCGTGCGTGAACATGTGTGAACTTCTCCGCTTCACTCCGCCATAAAACACCCCGCATCACGACTTTTTTTTTTATATCACTCAATGACAAAAAGTAGTACCGTTTTAAATCATCTGGTCTGATCTGTCCATATTACAAACACACACATGCAGACACACACACACGCCCACAGCTCGTCATGGCATTGGCTGGCGTGTAACAGTGCTTGCACAGCAGCTCTCTCTCTCTCTGCACCGCCTCGCTTTCCTGTGTACATGCGGCACGTGTCCGAGGTGTGCGGCGGTGTTTTCCGCAAGCCTCGCCGGCTGCTGATTGGTCGGCCCTGCGGACCAATGAGAGAGCGCGCCGTCTAAAGGCTTGGGCTGCCTGGGTGGGGCTCATAGAGAGCCTGCCAGACACTGGTCTCAGCTCCGCCTGGGGGGCTTGTCTTTTTAAATATGGAGGGCGATGTGCGGACTCGCGTACTGATTCACGACCAGTGTCTGTGATAGACCGGGTACTGTACATAATGTACGTCTGAGACAAAGAGACACGCGCTTTGCATGAGCTGAGTGGAGGGAAACGGGTCTGCTTCTTCAGCACCACAGCCACATGACTTGTTGAGAGTAGTACAAATTACATAACAGTAAGTTATTGTACTGTTACAAACATATGTGTGCACACATCACACATTGTATCTATATATAGTGCAGTCTCTTAGCTTTCGTTGCACTTCTTTGAGATTAAATATCTAATCATTTATATAAAATTTTAAATATTATTTAAACCTAATCTACAGAATTAAATTGATTTCTGTATCCTAGTTGAATTAGAGGATTACTGGGTGCCTGAGTACAACATGGTACAATCTGTTCTCTGTTTCCACCTCGTAAAATCTTCCCCCAACTAAAACTTTCACACTGTGAAACCCTGAAATAAAGTGACAGTCCGTTAGATTATATGCATACAGTAGCCGCCCACCCTCCCGTTTTGCTCCACTGCTGCTGAACCACATTGTTCATAATCTTCCAACTGGGTTATTGTAACAGAAAGTAGGAAAGCTCTGCAGCTGCACTGGCATGTGACCACACACACAACCAGCCTGATCTAATTATTGCTACTTGCTGGATTTTCTAACTGGATTTTTTTTATGTGCACAATATTCACCAACTTTCCCTGTATCGCTGTATGTAGATGTTCTGTTGTCGATAGATTGGCAGCACTAGTGATAGCATTTTAACATGGGGACTTATGGAGACTGACTCATTCTGTAGCCAGCCTCAAGTGGATGTTTGAAGAACTGCAGTTTTTGGCACTTCTACATTGGCTTCACTTCACAGCCACAGACAGAGGTTGCCGCTTGGTTGGCCGGTGGCTTGTTTAATGTTTTGGCTGAAACGACCCAACCACAAGAAAATAATTCATTTGTGTCATGATGGTATGCAAATCCCATCATGTTCACGTTTGTCAAACTGGAAGAGTTTTTGGTTTTTAAAATGTATGTTTGCAGCCAGGTAATAAATATTGCAAAGCATGTGATCTTTGACTCTGAACCAATTAATGAGAAATCTTTAAAATGAACTAGATTGGACATTCATAAAATTAGTAGCCAATGTTTTTAAAAAAAATAATTTCTTTATGCTCCATTAGTGGCATGGAGCATAAAGAAGAGCACTAATGTGCTGATACAACAGTTCTGTTATGTGATTATTTCAGCCAAAATGATCTCAGAGCCTCATTATCTCAATAATTACTGTGCAAACTCTACTTTATAAGTAATAAATCATGGTGACGGTGCGCTGTGAAGACGCTCCCTTCTGAAATATCAGACGCTTTACTCTCTGTCAACAAATTTAATGATTTCTCCATCGACCACTGAGATAAATGTAACCACATGCTGATGTGTCCAGTCCACAGTTGATGATGTTGGAGCAGTTATTATAATGTAATAAACAAACTATAACCACCCCAAAGTCTAATCAGTAAAACTTTGTAAAGAGTCCAGCCCCTTCTGTGAAATAAAAGCAGCACTTTCTCTTTAACTGATCCCTAAACATGTGATCATGCTTTTGAGTAATCCTGCCCAATATTCTGAGTCTGCCCTGTTTCTATAGTAAATATATGAAGTCATGAAGACAAAATACTCGTGACAAGCCTTTTGGTAAAGACTTTGAAAGGCGAGTCAAGAATGTTGGTAACTGTGGTATGAGATAAAAATATAATTATATCAGCCTCAATCCAGAATTCAGACATGTTTGAAGGTCCAGTGTGTCGGATTTAGGCAGCTCTATTTACAGAATTATTTACAGACATCATTGGAATATAATATGATAACTACATTTTCATCCGTGCATAATCACCTAAAAATAAAAACTGTTA
Source organism: Sciaenops ocellatus (assembly GCA_033000465.1). NCBI lineage: Eukaryota > Metazoa > Chordata > Actinopteri > Sciaenidae > Sciaenops > Sciaenops ocellatus. Next base: position 9,473,771 of record CP136875.1, on the reverse strand, counting down.
TGTTTTTGTGACTTCAGAATGAGCCTTTTATATCTACAGACACTGCGGGTCCACCATGTTCAACTGTCGTGTTTCTACAGTGGCCCAGAACAGACAAACTTCACACTGACTTTAAATAGGGCCTTCCACTTTTTTGCACATTTCATGGCCACTGTAGTTTCTCCTTCATGCTTGGAAGGAGAGGGCGAGTCCTCTGGTCCTTTAACTTTTGTATTATTGGTCTATTAAATGTCAAGTTTCTGCTGCAAACAACATAAAGCACTATATTAAAGCGGACCTACTTAACTTTTTTATCCTTGTGACACACATATAATAACACCAATAATCACAGTTTAATAAAGAGTACAATCTGGTTAGCCTGGCAGCAGAATCAGACCTTGATTTGACACCAGATAATTCATGATTGTATTAAATCACGGTAATAAGAGAATAATTCATGCTACAGACACACAGCTTTGTTGAACAACCCCTGTACAGCTGTAAATATTGACACAAATATGCAATTGCCACCATTTTAAATGCATGATCCTACAAACAAACCCATTTTGTGATTTCCAGGAAGCCTGTGGTCAATTCAGTAGCCCTGATTGTTTTATTGTCGTCTGAGACTACCAAACTATTCTCCCACAAATTGCTCTCCCGCTCTGTCATCTAAGCCTCAAGCTTTTTGTTTTTCACCATTTTAATCCAGTTTATAGCAGAAAAGAGATTCAGTGGGAGGCGCTGCGTGACTTTCTGTGGCTAGCGAAGGCACAAACAAGCAGGAGAAAACAAAGTGTTGAAAGCCCATCAAACTCCACTGCTGGTGAATCTCTCACTCATTTCAAAGTAACACTGTGAGTGACTGATAACTTGTCCCGTCTCGTGTGTTGAGTCAGTCCGCCACCACACATGTGATCACACAGATTAGATGTGGATCGCACCACTTCTGCCACTGGCTGGCATCTCACCTCCTGTGCCACCCATGCAAACTTAGTGTTGCCCACTGGCTGACAAGTTTGATTTGCTTATGCATAAGCTGGAGGTGTGATCCACCCACAGCTCCCTTTGAGACTTATTAAAAAGTCACACATTAGGAGAGGGAGGGTTACATTTCTGTTTACAATCTTGTCCTTTTGTAAACTTTCAGGATGCTTATGCACGACTCGGGCACCCCGTAGGGTGTGTGTGTCTGCAGTAATCTCCGGGTTTGCATCCCTGCAGATGCCTGCACATCTCTCGGCCTGTTGTGCCACACTGTCTGGGACATTTACTGTAAAGCAGAAAATATAGTACACCACACAGAGCGCTTATAGTGTAGGGCGAGGGCTTCTTTGGGGGATGCGCTTTACATTCCCACAAATGCAACAACATATTGTACATCGCAGATGCCAGCTTGTCACTGTTAAGTGTGAAAATACATGCACAAGATAGGAAAAGGCCCACACAGGTATAGCAGACTTATAACAGAATGTTCCAAGTAGGTTTTGCGACGCTGTCCACGGTGACATGACAGAGGAATGCTGGGATGCAGCATGTCTAGGTGCAACAGCAGCGCGATGAACTGGATGGATTGCAACAGTTGTCAATCTTTGGACATGATCTGATTGACTGAAAGGATACAACATGTACAAACCTGCCTTCAACAAGTTTATTAAGGACACATTATGTCCCAGTCTAAACAGGTGTAATAACAACATGAAGTGTCAAACAAGTGCACAAAAATATCTTTGAATATAAATATAAACATCAGAAGTAACCATATCGATTAAGCTCACGCTGATAGATGTAATAGTGTGACGTCTGCAGAGTTAATAATTAATAACAGAGGCTGGTTTATTTGATGTCCAATAAAAACACGTTTCAACAGAACATGTTTCACGTAATCGTTTGCAAGCATAACGTAAACACCGTGCAGCATGAACCTATCACAGCAGTGCATTTTGCAGCCCCTGATACTACATTGTGCAACGTCCACATGTATGTCCACCCCACAGACAGACCAAGACAGACAAAAACTGACAGGTTCGCGTTAAATAAAAATACGCCACCATTTGCCGGGTCTCTCGGTCAGTTGGTGGGTTTTCCCAACTCAAATAACGACTAAATGTTCATTTATTGTGATGCTACCCGACGTTTTAAGGGTTAAAATACAGCACCCGAGTGTCACCTGTGAATTACGAGGATTTTAAACAGCTTGCAGCGCGTTTATAAGCTGTAATTTATGGCTATGTTAAATAAAAAAGGACGTCTGCAGTTAGTACACTGGCGCAATGTTAGCTACTTTGTAGCATGCTAGCTCCAACGGTCACAGATAAGACACGACAACACAACAAACCAGCGTCCAGCTTACCTTAGATACGCTTCACGATGACAACAGGTTTGTTATTCCACGATGAGGTACGTAAAAGTCTCAAAGAAGCAGCATAAATCCGGCTAGCATCGACTGTCTTTGTCTTTGCTTCACGGTCCGTATTTGCGCTCAAGAAATTTTTGCTCGCCCCCCCAACAGTAGTTTACACGCAGGGATACACGTGCCGGTGCATGGTCTGGCAAGTAACGTTGAAGCGAGCCGCTCTGATTGGACAGTACGAGGTAGAGGCCCCGCCCGAACACGCCCAGCCGCGTTTTGATTGGTCGAGTGGGGCGGAGCTAGCTGCACGGGGCTCTGTGGTCACGTTGCAGAGTGACTGGTCCTGAGTTCTTTTCCAAACATGATGGAACATTGGAGGGCGTAGCCCGTGCACACACTTAATGTGGCCTACTTGGGATGACCGCAATACCGCTAATAACAGCGCAATGACATTTTAGTGTTGGGATGCTGCCAGCTCCCTATCAGCAGTTTGAACTAGTTGCAGCCAAGTAGCTATTGTATATAGACTAAAATGTCATGCTCATCCAAAAATCCAGGAATGTATATGTATATTTGCATTTCACTATGGTTGTTCTTTTATGATTTTGCGTGACAAATAATAAATCTAATTGAATTTAATATTCTGTCAGCGGCAGGTGCTGCTAGTTACTATTAGTAGTTTGTGCAAAGACTGATTGTAGTACATGAACTAAAATATAATCCTCAAAAAAATCAGCCCTGATGATGAATGATAAATAATTATGCTACTGGTAGTTTTTTTTTTAATTCTTCTTCTTTATCTTCTTCTTCTTATTATTCTTATTATTTAGTTTTTAGGAATGTAAATTAAATTAAGTGTACTGCTGTTGCTGCTAATTCTACTACTATGACTACTACTACTACAGGCAATAATGATAATAATACAAAAAAATAGCAGTAGTAGTCATAGTAGTAATAATAATAATAGTCAAAATTTTAATGGTAGGAGATTTATTAATCCAGATTTATTTAGATTTATTAATGTTATTATTAGTATTGTTGTTATAATTATTAATATATCTCTTTATTATTATTATTATTATTATTAGTAGTAGTAGTAGTAGTAGTGGTAGTAGTAGTCGTTATTTAGTTTCATGAAGAATATAAATTGAATTGAATATGCTGCTGTTGTTGCTGATACTACTACTGCTACTACGATAATAATAATAATAATAATAATAATAATAATAATAATAGTAATAATGATAATAATAATGACAGTAGTTCCAGAAAAAATAAATCTATTCTTCTTGACCAAAGCAATATTCCTCTTCAATCACTCAGCCCACATTAACTTTGAGTAACTAGATCAGTTATTGCCAAGAAGGCAAATAATCTTCCTCATCTTGTCTTTTGCACATTCAAAACAGCACAGGGCTATTTCTTGCTGCACGTTTGCCTCGTACTTACGGCTGCGGCAAGACCCAGGCATGCACATTTCAACGTGCTCCTGTGCGATGACGTCATTTGATCTCCTTGCCCTCTCCGAAAGCACGCGGCAGACGGGGTGGTTGCTGAGAGGCTGTAAACAGTGCAGATGTAGGGCACATGCAAGTGTGTAAATAATCATAATACGGCAATACAGTCTAATATTTAATGGGAGGAGATTTATCAAGCCAGAAGACACTTTATCCCCCCCAAAAAAACTATAAATTATTTCACAAACATCACTGATATAATTACAACACAATTGCATTTATTACTATGTGGGAGACAAGAATTTAGTTCAAAATGTGTCATAGATTTAAATATTATGATTGCACAGCATGCTCAGTACCTGGCCCTTTGCAGTGCCACCCCTTTGGCCCTCTCTCCTGTGTAAATGATGCACTTTCTGCACCAGTCAGTGGTGTCAGCTCTATAGTTTGCCTTGTCTGAGGCAGTGGATATGTGACAGTCAACAACTTGTGCAGCTGCACAGTGCTGCAGAACATTGTTAGTGTTGATACATATTATGCATAACATAATATTAAAGTTTCATTAATGAATGTTTTTAGTGCAAAACAAAAGAACATTTGATTGCACATGATTTGAAAAGTTAGTGCCTTTTCTTATTTTGCAGATTTCCATTGCAGCTGCTTTAAAAATGTGTTTCTATCCAGCTGGGTGGTTATTATTGTGAATTTACAGCATTTTCATTGGTTGAGCTGTACAAAGCCATCTGGCCAATAGTCTGGTGTGAGTGTTTGGCACCAGCTACTGGCAGGTGCTTATGTCCACATCTTGCAGACAGTCAGACCAGTTTACTGCACTGTCATGTCTACCACTTTAAACCTACCTAAATTAAAATATGAAGCCGGGTTGTTTCAGTTCAGGCACAAATTTGCAAACGTGAACTATGTTTTCATGCTGTGCAACCAACAAATATGAACTCTTTGTCATATATGTGGGAAAACCCAGGTATATACTCGACATCTGAATGCTTTGAACTGAAGATGCCTTTAAAATCCTTTAATGAACATGGTGTTGGATACATTTGCATGCTAAACTTTGCACATATCAAAATCTGCATACTGCAAATAAATACTGCAGATTCAAATGTAAGCCGCCTGATGTGGCAATAGAGGGCAGCACTGCATAACACTGATGCATAAACTAACATGATCAGCAGTGAAATCACAACAGTTTCTGTGTATGTGTGCTCGTTCTTGATACTTTTGTTCATTATATCTGTACATTTTGGAAGTTTTGTATTAATCTAGCTCACCCTATGGTTCTAAGCAGATGGTAGGTTCCAGTTATGGTAAGAGAGCCAGTAACAAGTGCACAGCAGCAGGAGAGTAGGTGGCAGCCTACTGTGAGGCTGCAGGTTTTTTCCCTCAGCTTCACTTGTTTTTGTTGAGTTTATTTTTTTTTTTTTTGCACAGGCTCCTCCTGATATCCTTAAAAAAATACAATTCAGTATAGCAACACATCATTAAAGGGATAGTTTGTGTGTTTTGAAGTGGTGTTGTATGAGGTATTTATACAAAGTCTGAGTATTACCTACAGAAGCAGAGGAATGTACTGCTTTGAACAGAGTCAGCAATATAACTTATTTTCAACGCTATCAATATCAGTTTCCTCCGCCTCCCATCTAAATTTCGGCAAAGACATGGATCATCTGCGGGCCAGAAGCGATCAGAATGGCGCCTGGGTGCTCGAATAAGCCATCTGTAATGGCACCTACTCGTCAATTAAGCGGTCACGCTGTTAATTATGCGTAACTTTGAGCCTTAATATCATCTGAACAAAATTCGCCCCCCTCAGAGTTGTCATGAACGGGGAAATTAGCTATAGAGACCGAAACTGTTGTCTGAACCAGGCTGTAAACATGTTTATTTCTGCCGGGAAGTTGGACATATTCATTGAGGTTGACTCACTTCTGCAGCCAGCCTCAAGTGGCCGCTTGAGGAATTACAGTTTTTAGCACTTCCGCTTCATTTCCCAGCACTGGAGGTTGCCGCTTGATTGAAAATCACGTATGTTTGACCTAGCTGGCTTTCAATACAGTTATGAATCTGTAGCTCTTGGTCAGACATGTCCAAAGTTTGGCACCAGGGGCCAATCACGGCCCGCGGACAGATTTCATGCGGCCCGAAGCTTCATTTAATTATAATAAATTATTTATGGCCTGCTAGGTTTGTTAGATACTGTATGGCTACCAGATTTGGCTTTTTTGGTTGACATAACAAAGTATTTGAATGCACTAAGCGTTAACCTAACTGCTGATGTGACACAAAATATTACTTTCTGAATCATCTTGTGAAAGAGAAGAGCAAGAGTGATACGTTTTAAACTTAAATGTTAGCAGACTTTGCATTACTCATAATAAGTCATGTTTAGAATGAACATAAGGTTAAGATTTGTATCAACTTCATGCAAGTTTAACGTATTCCACACAGTTTATTCTGTGTTATCTGACCTCAGATGTGAAAGAAAGGAAGAACTGTTTTTTTTTTTTGTTGTTTTTTTTTTTTGTTCACGCCTGATTGACTTAGATTTGGTTACATTGCCATTTTAAAAAAAAAGAAGAAGATAATTGTGACAATGAAAATAAAATTGCTATAGAACAGTGAATTTGTATGTAACTTTTATTGTTCATCCCCCCCATGTAGTGTGACCCTTGCCGGGCCGCTTCGTGTCAGCAGCCGGCCCTGCCTGCAGCGAAGACGGAAGTATGAAGCCGGTAGTCCTCTCGCTCCCCCGCTTGTGTGCAGCACTCTCTGTTCAAATGGGGGTTTACCTCTTTAAGATAAGGGCGTATCCGCTCTTTGGGAATTAGGAAATGTAAGTAAGAAGTCCCTCCTTTTCTCTTTTTATTTTTTTTACTTTGGTTTGTCCACGGTTGGCGGTGACCAGAGCCTTCAACGGCCGCCTATTGGAAACATCCCCACCGGCTACCAACGGTCCTGTGCATCCATGGCTAACACAACCCTAACGCGTAAGTTTACAACCGTCACGTTTGTCTGTAAAACCGTCTGTGTAGCACAGCCTCCTGTCGTTTTAAGTGAAGTTTGATGTCGTTTGAAAACAGACTGTTTATTAAGTTATAAAGGCGCCTGTGTGTTGATGCCAAGCTTTATGGAAATGTACTAACGCTAGCTGAGCTGGCTCACAGAAACTTGCAGCAAAAGTTTAAGAGCGACTCCTCCGCACGTACAGCACACCTCAGTGTGTTTATGTCAGGATATACAGCCGGTAGTAAGAGGAAATACACGTTAAAATACCGTGAAATAAACCAGCTTTAATATGCCACTATATGGACCAGCACCTCATTACAAAGGGGTGTAACTTAACGATCTGTAACTACTTGATTTACTCAACCCTGACACTGACATGTGTTCATGATTTTAAGAAGTATTAAAGGATGTCAGCACATCTCAAGTGAAGGAAGCCAAAAGCTACATGTTGCCTTAAACTTACAGTTTTCTATAAGCTAATTACTCATTTTTATACAGACGAATTAATCCAAATATCTAAGACACTTCCTCCCTTTATAAAAACTGTTATTTCTCTGTATTAAACATGTAAAACCTAACTTCAAGAGCTCATTACCGGTTTCATTATTACGGGTTATATAGTGTAATAATATTGGAGTTTCGCAAACAAGATCTGTGTTATCTGAATGAATGAATGAGTCTGTGTTTGACTAGGGTATTTGTCAGGATGTTGAAGTAAGAGTATTTTGAAATACTGCGTCAGAAGAGTACTGTACATGTCTCAGCATCACACAAAAAAATACTACAAGTCAGCCTTCGTTTTTTCTTCATAACCTTTTTAAAATGCCGGGGCCTGTTTCCATTTTCCATGCGAGAGTCCACAGGAGTCTGTGGCTTTGCAAAAGGCCATGGCTGAACCCTCATTCAATTAGATCAAGTCATGTAACACACTCATGTAATGCTTCTCTGTGTGTGTGTGTGTGTGTGTGTGTGTGTGTGCACGCACAGTACAGTTATACTGTACGTCTGGGTTCGTTTCAGCTGTCTTCACCGCTTCATGTAATGGCTGTGGCGCACTTTGCCTCAGCGCACTTTCAGTTCAGCTCGGCGCTCATTTGCAAGCTGAGGAACGTATTGTGGTCTTGGTCAGTGGTTGCCGACTTGGAGGTCGGGACCCCCCTCCCCTCCTCCTCGTTCCCCTCTAAGAAGTCTCAAGATAAATCTGAGCGGTGATAAGATGATTAAAGGGATGAGAAAGGAACAATTGTTGTTTATTTAGCTGACTTTTGTCTAACTATTCCTTCTTCTAACATCCTTTCCCCTCCTTAGGCCTGTAAAAATCCTCCAAATAAAGCAATATCTGATATATTTTGTCCCACACACAAGACTAAGACCTGTCCTGAGGGGTCATGAACACATATTGCTTTATTCTTTGTGGTCATGAACAAAAAAGATTGGAAACCAAGCAGATATAGCCAACCAAAATTAACCATAACATAACATAAGTTTTTTTTCCACACACACATTTGCAATTAAACTAAATGGATGTTGCTCATGAGGCTAAAGCTCTGGAGCTGTGCCATCGCTGGTATCAAGCTACATTTTCGTACATGCCACAGTAAAAGGATCTAATGCTGTGGCGTCTTCTCGGTAATTAGTGTGATATTCTTGTTTCACATGTGGCGGGAGCTGAAACGGTTGGATCATTAATTGATTAGTCATTCGACAGAGAATTAATCAGCATTAATAGTCATTTTCTTAGGAAAAATACAGAACATCGCCTCACTTCAACTTCTCATTTTGCTGCTTTAACGTGTTCAACAATTGGAATATAAAATAAGATAAGATGAGATGGACCATATTGATCCCACACCGGGGAAATACACTTGTTACAGCAGCTCAAAATACACAAGATGGATAAGAAAAATACTCAGAAATGAAAATAAAACTGAAAAAATCAAGGAGATATTAGAAAAAGAAAGACAGAATAAAAGTTATATATATACGCTATAAACAGATTATTGAATACACACATATTAAATGTGTTTATACATATATAAAAGGATATATTGCCCTAAAAAGATGGGTGAAATTGCAAGATTACAGCTTTGAAGATGTCACCGTGCCACTATTTTCTAGACCAAAGTTTAATCGATTCTTTCAGAAAATTACCGATAGATTAAACAATATATCGCTTGCGGCATTCACACGACGGCCATGTAGTTTAATTGTTTTGTTTTGTTTTGTTTGAAACTCCTTAAGAGGAAGCTGTTTCCCATTCTTAATTTTCATCTCGCAGAATGAGAATGCAGTTTAGCAACTTTTTCACAACAAGCTCACGCTTCCTAATAAGCAGGACTGAAAAATACGCAGTCATACCAGCACGTACACACAAGGGGGAATATTTGGCATAATGTGCAGCTTTGGCCTTAGCATCTTTCACAGTGTCAGAGCGAAAGTATGTGAGCTTTCATCTCCACTCATGAGCAAGCGAGCGAGCTCAGAAACTAAACAGATAAAGGAGCACGGCTGTCTCGTGTAATCTGAAGATGTGGTTAAGTTGGTGGGTCTTCAAATTTGCTTTCTTAGCTGTGCATGATTTCCTGAAGATGAGGAAATGGTGCCGCCGCAGACAGTCGGGTTGCCTTTTAACCCATTATTATTCAGTGTTGAGCTGAAGGCTGCAAAATCTTATCCTCAGTGAGTTGTTGTGGTCAAATGAAGTCCTTTTACTGTAATTTTCTGGGCTATTTTCCAGCTTTTTACTGATTGACACTCTTTGTCTTGAAGCTACCATGACAAGAAAAGAAAGATTTAAGCTGTGGAGTAACTGTTGAGCTTTCTATTCTCGTCTTGGGGTGTATGGATGGCCCACATTGTGGTGTGTCCAAAGTTTAATGTGGACATAAGACATTGGTTGTAAGAGAGGAGGAGAGGAGAGGTTATTAACCAGCTAAACAGTGGTCAATGGGGAGACGTCAAAGAGTTTCCATTTCCTTTCTCCTTCCAAATATAAGTCAATGGAGGAGAATAATGCAGTTACAGCTGGTTACGGATCAGATTACTGACTGAATGTAGCTGAGAGGTCAGTCACAGATGAGAAAAAAACGCTTCTGAGTTGCTGTTTTAAAAGATTTTGCTCTGACTAGTAAATTGGAAATAATCTGGAAACTGAAATAAAAATGTAATTCAGGTCAATGAACACATGTGTTTCCTGGTGTCATGAGGTTTTTCTGCTGATATCAGCAGGGAGAAACATTAACATCCTCTTTTCTGACCTGCCCCCTGGCATAGTGCTGTGGTCATCAGCGCTAACCACCGAGAAGTAATGCTCTCCATATTGTATGTGTATGGGTGTAAAGAGAAGAGGCTGAACTGACTCACAGCTCAGTTTTTCATGTGTTTTTTTTCAATCACAAATCTCAGCGCCTCGTGTGTTTTTGCAGAGATTGATTTGCGAAAGAGTCGGTTGCAGCCGAGGCATCGATAACCTTCAGGCAGACAGAACTTCCCACAGCGTAAATCCCCCGTAAAACTGCAGGAAATTAAACTAGCAGAACAGTAATGCCGACCTATTCAGCCCGCGCCGAGCTGCAAAGGATGAATCAATTGAGGGATTTGGCTCTGTAGACAGAAGTACTTTTTTGCTGATACTTTTGGGAATACCTCTTATCAGTGATGGTGTAGTGAGTTTGGCAGGGAACCACTGACTGTGATATTTACCTGCTGCAATGCTCATTGTAAGATTTTCCATGTAGCTAGGAGCAGTTTGACCCAGAGAGGAATTTTTAAAATCGAGAGAATCATTGGATCCATCAACCTCGTGTGTAACACAATATGTTAGGCATATTTTCATCCCAAAGTCAGAATAAACACAGTTATTTCTCTTGTGCAGTTCATCTTTTGTGGATCTTTTTACACCCAGGCCTGAGTATTATTTGACATTTTTCAATACTGGGGTCAATATGATACCCAAGTAGTTTGTTCAGGTAACAAAACAAGCTTGTCAAAGACAGCAGAGGTTAGTGTTGTGGCAGGATTACATGAACTTTGCTGATATATGACACTATAAAACAGACAAAAAATTGGCTAATAAATGATCAAAAAATGATGGGTCCAAGTTCAGATTATCAAGTAAAAATGTCAAACATTCTCATTTCAAATGTGAAGATTTACTGCTTTTCTTCTGGTTTTATATCTGTTGAATATTTGTAGGTTTTGGGCTAAGTAGTCTCCGGTTCTGTATAAATACCCATATTACAGGCATATGTTACCTCCCGACTGTTGAACAACGCCAGGCTTGCCACCCGTTCGCTCAGGGCAATCCAAACTTTTTTCGTCTGTTGCTCCCCATTGGTGGAACATCCTACCAGTTCCTACCAGATCAGGGGCGTCCCTCTCTACCTGAAGACCCGGCCCTTCGGAGAGTACTCCTCTCCATGTTTATATTATAGATTGACTCACTTCTGGAGCCAACCTCAAGTGGGCGTTTGAGCAACTGCAGTTTTTTACTTTAGTTCACAACCATGGAGATTGACACTTGGTATAAAGTTAAAATAAGACACCGGAAAAGTATAAAATATGATACCTTTTTAAGATCTTTTTAAGAACCTTGTTGAATTCAACATTAGTTTAAGTGGAAACATTTTGATGAAGAAGTCTGAGTTGTACATTTGACACTGAGAGAAAGTACCAAACTCTTGCTCTACAATTACACTATTAACAAAATTCAAAGAGAAATTAAAAGTCGTTGTAAGGTGTCAAAAGCTTGACACGTTTTAATTTTTTTTTGTTTTGTTTTTTTGTTAGTTTTTTTTTGCAATCAAGCAAGGGGGAAACCGGAGCTCCCGGAGAAAACCCTGTCCTATACGCATTCTATACTGGGATTAATACGATGAGGACGATGGCGGCAAGTAAACCTGCAGCAAAAGCAAAGACCCGGAGTGCGTCATTCCACCAGCTGCGTGAAGTGGCTTTCTTTGCAAGCTGAGAGGAGAATTCTTTGATTTTGGCCTGCAAGCACTGAACGATGGCGGTGTCCACAACTGGATCCTCGATCATGATTACGGCCTCCAGTAGCCGCTTGCTGCCATAGTTCTTCACAAGGTCTTTGAGGACGGCCTTGCACACCTTCTTAATGTCCTTCACATCAGGGTTAAAGCCTTTGGTGACAGCGAGTCCCTCCATGGTCTGGCTGACCAGTCTTTTCATGTGGGCGGCCCACTTCTCCTGGCTTCGGTTCTTCAGAGTGTTGCATTTGTACAACAGTCTTAGAGTCAGCATGGTAACAAATATCCGGAGCTGCTTCTCACTTTCCGCCTCGCTTGTTGGCTCACGACCAGGGGCAGAAAGCTCTTCAGGCTCCGTGTTCACCTTTGGTATCTCCATAGTATCGACAGGGTCGTTGTCCTTCTCTGCGATACTTGGGCTTGCTGGCTTTTCAATCATCTTTGCAGAGTCGTTTTCCATCACTGGTAGAGTTGATTCTGCGTAGTTGTCCACTGTATTTGCAGTTGTTGATTCTGCTCTGTTCTCTGTAACCGTCTGGTATCAGGTTATACTGAGAGATGAACTGGTGAACTGAACATGTGAAGCTGTTTGCTTCCAGCTTATAATGTTTTCAAGAATTCTAGAATTCCATCATGGAATGTCACTTTGATGTTGAAACAAAACACTGAATTTCACAGTGGATTCGAGAGACTGACCACTTGGAATCAAAGGCCCTGAAAGCATTTCTCTATAAAAGTGTTACACCAGCTGCCGTGAAAGCATAATCATTTAGTGAGCATGCTCCTGAATTAATTTACCTAAAGCAGTGTTTCTCAAACCTTTTACACCGCGTACCACCTTTAGAAAAGATCAATCTCTCCAAGTACCACTCATGACAGACATTAAAATACAGGAGGGAGGTTTATTCTTAATAAAAGAAGATTAAGAAGATTATTTATTGTTGACTGTTGTTGAATCCGGAACAGAACCGGTTCAAGAAGTAGAAGAGTTTTTGTTCACAGAGTTACTGTCTTAGCTCGCAACTAATCACGGATGTAACTTGTAAATTACATTCCAGCTTAGTGTTTTGTGTTTTTAAATTTATTTCAATTTAAAAAAAAATTTCAGAGATTCCTCCAAGTACCACCAGAAGGATGTTGCGTACCACAGTTCGAGAACCAGTGACCTAAAGATTGAGGTTATTGGTTCTTCAGTATTTGGTGGTGCATTACGATGCAAAACTTATTGTGGTTGTCGGGCCAGTGTAGTATAGCTCCATACACTTCACCGAGGCCACTGAATTACATTACACAAATAAATAAATAGTCATAATCATGAATATAATACCACAAAAATAGTACATTACACATGTCTGAAATATGCAGTTTGGGTAGTACTAACAACAGAACAGGCTTAATCTACCCCCCTTTTAAACTGCCACAGCAATTGCACTATCATGTCCTCATCGCTCTGTACTTTGTTTCCCTTTTTGTAAGTCACTTTGGATAAAAGCATCAGCTAAGTGACTGAAAGGAATGTAAATGTAATGATATTTTATACTTTTGCACTCAGTGTTTGCAGTTTCCTACTTTGTACAGCTGCACAACAGTTTTGCACAGCTCTGTTTTATCCATTTTTTAAAACTTAAACTTCTCCTTTTAGTCTGTACTCAAAGCTTTAATGGTCAGTATTCAGCCCTATTTGTACCCTTACAAAACTGTGGCACAAAGTATCTAAATAAAGCCTACAAAAGCCCAAAATGTTTGAATCATTTACTATATTAATCTGCACCTGTATTTTTTGCCTATCCCTCCAATGACTTTCATCATGGCACCAGCTGTGGTTGCTAAGAGATTTATGACTCAACTCCTAATCCTCCTCTTCCTTTTCAACCTATTTGTGGCTTTTTTCTAATGGTTTTAATACAATCCTCCAATTGGCCCTATGATTACTCTTTTGGATAGTCGTGGGACTAATGCTGTGGTAGAGCACACGGACACACAACAGTCGGTCACAGGATGGTCAGTGAGCAGACAATGGTCTTTATCAGTGTGCTCAGTGTGATGCACCAGCTAACGGGGACAATGGGAGAGCACAGAGGCCTGTATGCATCAGGAGGCACATGGTTAGGTATGAAGATACACGCCTAAACACAGTGCTGTGGTGTGAACATGTGATTTCATTGTAATATGATTGAGATGCTGTTCAAACTGTGATCTACCCTGTGTCTCTCTCTCCCTCTCTCTCTCTCTCTCTCTCTCTCTCTCTCTCTCTCTCTCTCTCTCTCTCCCTCTCTCTCTCTCACACACACACACACACACACACACACACACGAACACACACTGATGCGAACAGGAAGCCAGACAAAAGCCCTCTTGTGTGTCGTGCTGGAATGCCTCACGTGGTGCGCCAACATCAGGAGCCAGGGGAGCCTTTCGCCTATAGCTGACCACAGGTCACGGTCTACCCTTTGACCTTTTGACCTGCTCACTTTCAAGGCATCAGGTTCAAAAATGTAAAAATGTCATATGGGAGCATTCAGTCATGAAAAAATGCAAAAGTTGGCTACAGAATTAGAGTTTTTTTTTTTAAATAGATTGGACATATTTTGCAAGTATTTCATTTATTTTCAAGCAAAAAGGCCAAACATTCGCTGGTTACAGCTCCTCAAACGTTTTTCATCACATATGATAGCAAACTGAATATTCTTGTGTGGCAATACGGGCGTGGTTATCTGTGATGAACCTAACTGCTGTGAAACAATTAGAAAATAACTCCTTGATTCACAGGCTTTCTCGCTACCACTGCTCCCACTCCTCATTCACTATGTCGCTGAATCCCTCTCTTTTAACAAACAGACACAAACCAAAGAAAGTTTCTTGGTATATAAGCCAGACACAGATGTCAAAGCTTGGTACACGAAAAATAACTCAAGCGAGGACCCAACTGGGAAAGTCACATAGTTTGGTCCATGATAGAGTCCGATTTCAGTGATAAAGCTGACTGGTCACCAGTTTGACCAGATTGGCCGCTGCAGCGTGAGGTCGGGTTGTGTTTCTCTGAAAGTTGAGTCTGTTTCGACTTCTTGTTTTGTTGCCACTGGGACCTAAACTGACTACGTCCCTTCAAAAAAAAATGGGTAGGCAGTCAGCCCTTACACCGCTGGTTGGACAAAACGAACAATACGAGAACATTTCTTTGGTTTCTGGGTGTTTTCACTATCTTTTCGCAACTGTTTAACTAAACAGTGAAGCTGTGAGGAAAAATAATCATTAGTGTCAGCCATAAAGTTATGTCATAAGTTGTATGTTGAGTTCAGGAGCTGCTTCCACCGCCTTGCCCAAGAGTCTTGTGGCACGCTGATGGGTCTAAAGTCCGGTGGGCTGGTGGGAGCAATAACGTTTATGGTCTCTGACCTTTTTTTTGCTGCAATCAGTTACAATAAAAACAAGATATTACCAACCCTAGTTTCTGTGGACTGAGTGAGCTGCTTTCTGCACCCTTTTTCCCCCATGACCTTCAGTGTTATTTGCATGTCAGGAGTGTGAGTGTAATGAGAGAGAGACGACAGATTGTCCCCATTAGCATTCCCAACAGTTTACAGGATGCTTGAAGGTCTGTCTTTCAGCATTCTCGCTGTAGTCCTCTGTCTCTTCTGTGCTTGCCTTCTTTTAAATTTATAGTTTTTGGTTCGTCTTGCCCTTTCACTCTCTCTCTGTCTCAGCTCTCTGACACCAAATGAGTCCTCAAAGATGTGAAATGGGGGACAGCTTGTGCTAGATCGAGCCATTAGAGAGCAGAGACAGCAGCAAACTCGATTGATCCAGGAAGACAACATGAAAGCTCCGTCATGTTGCAGTTCATAGCATTTAAATCCCCTCAGCTGCTCAGCCCGGGCCTCATGCGGCCTCACACACACTGTGGATATCAGGTTGCCATCAAGGGCGTTGTAATGACAATGTATCATTTTGTTTTTCTGTCCTGTTGCAACAGTATTTGAAATAATGTCTGTTTCTTTGCCCCCTTTGTCTCTGCAGAGGATGCAACTCCAGGTCCTGGAAATGCTGATACATCTGGTGGAGTCAACATGGCGTTCATCCTGGTGCCTGTTTTCTTTCTTCTGGGCCTGTTGGGGGTTGTGATCTGCCACGTGTTGAAGAGAAAGGGCTATCGGTGCACCACCGAGGCCCAGGAGGACGGCGGGGAGTGCGAGGAAGAAGCAAAAGATCTTGAGATGGGCGGAGGTAGGAAAAACTTAATAAAAACAACAGAGTTGACTTCAAAGATTAAACACTCTCATGCACGGCTTAACTGAAATGTGACTCTGTGGATTGTCTGACAACATTATGACCATCTTTATGTGTTTATTGCAACTGTTTAGTCATTGTTTGGAGGCATGTGTCATCTTTATATAGCACACACTCAAAGATTATTGCTCAACCAGGTTTATATTAAACTAACACGGAGAAAAGATTACATGAGAGAGGGGTTAAAGAAGATGCTCTGAATTGCTTTTATGCAGAAGATCAGGTGAGATAAAGGTCAGTTTATTGATTTATGATTTCTGTTTTCTAAAAATAAAAGTAGGCCTCTGATACACTGAAGCATTTTATCTTATCATGTCCTTTCACATCAGATAATTTAACAGAAGAACATGAGTATATTGATGTATTACTGTCTGATGCAGTGAGGTTTAGGCGACCACTTTTAAGCAAAGATTTCCATCCTGGTCGATTTTAGCGACACCAGCGGTCACCATGTCGAACAACAAGTGCATCGGTTCTCAGAGCAAACGCTCCTTGAGCAGCTGCATTGTCAGAAAATACAACGGAACAACAGCTTGTGTGTGTGTGTGTTTACAGTGCATCCAGACAAACTTGCATTGTTTCGATAAGAGATCAGTCAATAATTGTTGCACACGCGATCTGGCTCCAGGCTGGGCACGGCATGTGTAGCTGTCAACACAACAGCAGTGCTGACATTTGACAGTTGTTTACCTCGCCGAGGAGCTGGAGGTGTGCTGCGGACCTGCATGCTGCGATATTAAAACTGGTCTGCTGTCAAAAAACCTCTTTCTTTTGATTGCGGTCAACGCTAACAGTAGCGACAAATGCACACACTATGTTTCCTGTGGCTTCCTCACAAAAAAGCAGCAGATGATTGCTCTAAATGTGATGCAGCGGCAGTAGTACAGTTTGTATTGGCACAAACTTAATGCATCTCCGATAGGGCGATACCGCAAGGTAGACAGTAAAATTACATCACATGCTGCCTCATCTCCTGTGATAACAGTCGTGTTTATGAAAGCAATTTGTATCCAGTATGTGAATTACTATCAATAAAGATTACTGTATCAAGAATGTAGATACACTGAAGGACTATTGCATGAAAAGTGGAGTTGACATAACCAAAAATGTGACTTTCTCATTCAAAAATCGTAACTTTTCCACCTCGTCTTCTTTCTTTCCCGCAGCAGCACGTGAATTAAAAGAATTCCACTTCACGTTAAACATTAACTGATGGTCTCGTTATCGGGCCAAACTCTCTTTGCAAACAGTCACGCCGTGATGCCGTCAAGTTTCTGTCAACGGAAAAAATAAATGCAGAAGAAATGATTTTCTTTTTGAGACAGGTTCCTAATTAGTCACAGGGACTGCATGAGGTTTTCCATTTTCCTGTCATGTGGCTGTGACATTCAAGGACAGCAGTCATGGCAGTGAAATCACAAGATGCTCCCACCTGCCCTCTAGCACTTACGGGCTTGTACAACATTCTTGAATCTAATGAATTTGCTGTGTGCCAAATAGTAGCGTAGGTGTGGACAGGTGTTGATAAAAGACTTGGATGATGTGAATGGAGCCAGTGTTTCTCAGAATGAATGAAACAATATTAAAACGTACTAAAAACCCACATAAGTTACAGCTTATTTAAGGAGCAGTTATTTATTTGATGCAGCAACATTTAAAAAGTAGTTTTCAGTGTTTGTGCTGATGAATGAAAACTAATTTACAATCTACTTAAGTCATTTAAAAGGGGACTTTTGACAGCGCCTTTAACTCTGTCACGTTAAATCACAGCTTATCTCTGTGATACTCCTCTATTGTCTCTGTCTTTTTAAGGAGTGGAGGCCTATAGAAACCAGGAAGACATTTGGCATTCACATTGCTCGTGTTCTGACTCAACTCAGGGGTGTGTTAAGTGAGGCGAAACAAAAAGAAACTCTCCAATTTAATTTCCCTCGGCTCATAATGATAACCTTAGATAATGCCTAATTGTTATGAACCCTTAGTATAAGTGACAATGAGTTTTCATGCCTCAGAACAGTAATACAGTTTCTGAAATGTACATGCTTCTGTATCTGTTGCGTCACTTTTTGCTATTGCATTACGTGGCAGCACAAGAGACAGTAAAGTGGTGAGGTTAGCTCTTTCATAGTAACTCTTATGTGCATCTCTGGCATCACCGAGGTATGTGACAAGTACGAGAAATGTTACGGAAAGAATGAACTGTTTACAACGCGCTGCCAAGATAATGGAGAGTCCGTGCTGCCTGCCTTTCTCACTTATCTGTTATCACACAAGGAACCTCTCGACAGTTTCTCTTGGCACATATCACATCTCTACTGTTTCCCATGTTGGCAAAAGACCTGAATTACCCCATGTGTTAAGTGGAGTAGAAATTGGAAAAGAATAGATGTGAAGCTGGCGTCTCTCGATGAGTAAATGTGAGCTCCCTGCCAGCAACATAATAGTCATAAGTGCATTAGGGGTTTTTTCCCGGCTGACTCTTTCCTCGACGTGCCCAACCCTTTCTCTCTCTTATACGTCGAAACAAAAGAACAGAAACAAACAAAACATTGCTTGTGTATTCTGGTCTCACTCATTCAGTCGATCCAGTCTTCTCTTGTTACGCAATGATCAGGTTTCCTTTTTTCTTCCTCTCTCTCTCTCTCTCTCTCTCTCTCCCCTCGCCTGCTTTAGCCTCTTTCACTGACTTTCTGCAAGTTGTGAGCAGCTGCTTCTTTGTGCAACGTTGTGCAGGTGACCGGTCAGAAGCAGCCGTGAGACACCAGGAGAATACCAGGAACTGCTGAAAGACTTGTTATGTTTATCAGAAGGGAGGAAAAACTCAGGAAGCAATCATCAGGAAGGTCTAGGAAGTGCCTCACAGGGGTGTGTGCTGTAGGACTCGAGGTTGGTCTCGGTCTCAAGACCTCTTTTTAGGTCTCATCACGAGATCAGCCCAGTTTTGCCTCAATCTCAGACAAAGAGGATTTTATTTCAAGACCTTAACCGCAGGGATGTCACCAAATTTTCTGACTTATTTGATAACATAATTTCAATGAATAAAATAAATCGTCCTGCTTCAAGTTCAACCAGTAACTTTACTCCCTTCTAAATTAAATTTTTGTTACGTTAATGGCTGTCGCCACTCCGCGTCCGCCTTCAAGCGCTCTCCAAGAAAGTGAATGAAAGAAGCTGTGGCTGTCTGAGAGGAGATGACAGACATAACCCTAAACCTAACTCTAAGTCTGACTTCCCAAACCACAACACGGCGTCCAAGAAAACACACAGCAGTGTGTAAATCCTGCAGTGCAACGCTTACTGAGACGGCTGCAACCACGGTAAACTTTCACCGGCACTTAGAAAGAAAGCATTTTAAAGAGCCTAGCCAGTCGCTACTCTATTAACTCCTCTAAATTTATGCAAAGGAGATGTACCTGTATGATTACATGTAACAATCAAACATTTTAGCGTATCGACTGCCTGGTTCTGCTCTTGACTTTATCTCTACCTCTCAAAGTCTCGGTTGTGTCTCAGTTCCCTCTGGTCTTGGTCATGACTTCCTTATTCCACAGTATTAAAGCACATTTATATGGATCTGTGCACATATTGATCACATGTCTCCCATTGATACAATACATGACAATTCCTGAACAGTTATAGTACAATTTTCTCCTCTATGAAAATAGATATTTACACACAGTGTAAATTAGTTAATTAAGTTATAATTAGCAATGTGTATGGCGATGAATCAGGGTAGAGACATTTGTTCTTCTTTGCACTCAGAATAGCCACATGTAGACCAACAGAGCCTTTAAAGCTGCTTTAATCAATTTATTTTAACAATGAACCACCAGCTCACTACAGCTCTATGGAGCGTTTTAGTGTGTTTCAGCTCATTGTTTTTGTTTTAATGCTTTGAATCACTCTTTCCAGCAGCAGGAGGTGACTGTTTTTAACTAAGAAAAACCCCACTGCATACTATTTGCTCAGCACCAGACATCAGACGGGCGACTAACCAATGAACATGGCAGAACATTTAGCAGGAATTAGCATGGGATGTAAATGTGTGTTGTGTTTAGAGCTTGTTGCCTCGCCCCCAGGTTGCCAACATTTGAAGTTAAAGACAAAAACAAACAAACACTTGTTAATATTTTGACAGCCAACACAATTCAGATAGAGTTAACATCCTAGAAATATATATTGCCTGGCTTATATCAGGTAATAGGCGAACATATGTGGTTTCCATTATAACTCCCTGTTTGCATTCCTGCTATAGTTAAACAGAAGAACCTCGGGGAGTTATGTCATCAAGTTGTAATATTAACAAGCGCTCTTAACTGGATGATTTATGGGTGTCATGTTTGACATTTATGATGTAAAAGGGTCCTGTCTGACTGTTGGGGCCTCATTTGTAAACAAGCTTTGAGGCCGCTATACATGTTTTACTGTGCGCTCTGTTTTATGTTCAGCTGGTGACTTTCTTTAAAATGTATAATCTTTATAGCTGTATCCACCAAAGCTCCTAAACACTTATTACACAGTTAGTAATCCAAGTATTTCTATTTGTCTTCTTATTTTCCAGACATGAACGACACCCTCAGTGAAAACAACGACACAGTGGGACAGATTGTCCACTACATCATGAAAAATGAAGGTATGTATCTACAAACATACTAAATCACTTTATTTAGCCGGAGAGGTATTTCTGTGACTAATCATACCTCGTGTTTCTGGACGTGTACAAGCGGTAGCCCCCCCTCGTCCGTGACGTCATTTCAGCCGGCACTCCGTTATTGTTTTGACAGGAACATTGTCACACACTGTCCCGGGAGGAAGTGTGTCAGTGTCTGTGTAGTGGTAGTGGTGTGTATGTGGGACTCGGGTGTTCGAGGAAGTTCATCACCAGGAAGTAAGTGATGACTGCAGAGGAATTTAAACAAGAGTTATTGATGACTGCGTGTTGGCGACATCACAGTTTCCAATTTAAAAGCCACAGGAGTTTTTATTATTTTTCTTAGCTGGAAGTTAAGTTCGTAAGTAATTGCTTCTCTTTGTTCACCTGAGTTTCTAAGTGGCAACAGGAGAGATAAGGATCAATGCTTTTATCGTATCAAACACAATCAGCTTGATTCGTATGAATCCACATGCCTTTCCTGACAGTGTAGATTACAGTCTTTCCCTCAGTGCAGATAAAACTCCCACAGCGGTGGAGTTCTGTTTAAATCAGACAACATTAACTATAAGCTATTTATGGACGTCATTTTTATGAATGACTGTTTGTTGAAAGAGTTTCTGAATTAACTCGCACTTATATATGATATCGTGCAGGTTCAGTGTTCATGTTACTTTATTTCAGGCCATTAATATTTCTTCTTGGGACACGTCCATTATATTTTTTTTCTCTTGAGCTGGCTATATATAGACTGACTCTCCACGTTCAAGATGAAGGGAGCTCGATATGTGGCCTTTTGCTGCACGTCATTCCCCTCTCTTTCCTGTCGTTCTTCAGCTGCTACTTTCAAAAATAAAAGTTCAAAAGCCCAAAAGGAAGATTTTTTTTTTTAAAAGTTAGTCTGTGTCGTTGGTTATTTTCTGCCTGGTAACATCACAGAAATTTATACTGAGGCAGGGAACGGTGGAGGAAGAGGAATGAGATGAACGAAAAGAACGGGGAGAAGATTATAATGTAGAAGATTATACTGTAATATCCACTACATGCCACGAAAGCTGTTTAGGATATGATGTGTAGTCCAACACCCTGAAATGTAGCTCTACGTCTCATGAAAATCATGACTCAAAGGTCACCTAAAGTTTGTATCCACAGTTAAAACTCTCAGCAATCTTTGCAGTAACCACTACACACTATCTGGGACTTATAAACAGCGTATAAACATTTAATATAGTTAATAACACACTAATGTAGCAGGTAAGTGTTTGTTGATGTAGTTGTCAACAAGTTTAAGTCCTGTTTGTATATAAAAAGATAATGAATGACAGTAACAGTAGGAGAAATTAGAATTGTTGACACATACTGCACATTAATAAACACTTGAAATGTCCTTATAGCTGCTTACGACTACATTATGGTGTTATAAATAATGTATTATGTTAATGTGCTGTTTATAGATGATAAATATGGGAGTTAAAGTAAAGTGTTTATTAATTAAATGTATTTATTTTATTTATGAACTTGGATTACGCCTCTTCAAAACAGCAAAAACTGTCAGTTCACACGTCACCCTGAAAATGTTTTAAATAGAGGAACTACACAGATACAACATATCTGTGAGTATTGATCCGTCATATTTTATCTATGTGTCACAAAGTCAGCACTGCTGTCTTCATGTCCGGCCATCGCTGTGTTGATTTTTCTGCCCACCCTCAGGAGGTGAACTTTGAGCTCACTCATCACCTCTTTGGGAGTAACCGTGTTTATAGAGTTGTAGTCTGTTAGCTGTGACTCACCCTCACACTGGCGGTCTGCCGGCACTGTGTGTGGTTCGAGATTTCTGCTACAAAAAAATGTATCAGAAGACCGCGAACGCCTGTTTCACCGCCGCCTCCGAGACAGTAGTGCTGTAACCTTTCAACGTTCAACCGAGAAGACTTCTTAATTACTGGCTAGAATCTAGTTCCAGGTGATTTTCGTGGAAATAATTATGAGGAGGACAGAAAGAGATCTGTAATTCACATTTCCACTGGCAGCAGCAGTTTGGTTATAAATAAACATGAGAACTGAGAAGTCACCGTGAGCAACGGTCATCGTCTGTATGGCTGAGCAAAGACTGCCATCTACAGAATAAAGACGTACTTGTTCTTGTTATGTTTCCAACAATATTACACCCTCCACTTGTCTGCTTTCTTCTGAATATGATGAGATATTCATTCAGCTCCAGGGCTCTTATTTTTCAGTCAAACTTTCCAAAAAAATATGAGTTTAAGAAACTACTACTGTTTTTTAAGGAGGTATATATTCAGTGTCTGTACTTAAAATGCTGTAAACTGGGTCTTTTGACCACATTTTATTGTGTTTAAGGGAAAAATCTGATACCAAAAAATTAGAAATTTGATTAAAAAGTAGCTGCATTGGAAACATCTATGTGATGTCATTGAACAGGTTTCTGTAGGAATAAAAGAAATAACAAAAAAATATAAAATGTGTCCAGAAAGAAACACATTACAACTAATTGTTCTTTTTTTAAAAGAGATGTTTAAGGGGGTATTTTATTCTTTTAAAGCCTTTTTTTGTAGAGCAAATATTTAGGACTAAATGAGCAAAAATAAAAGTTAAACACTTAAAAACTCAGCTACCCTTCTTGATCAGGACTGTTTGAGTGTGGTTTCATCCAATTTGATTGATGAGATTTTGATTCAAATGTTGCTAAATCCTTATCAGTGCACAGCAGCATTTTCCCAAAAGAGCCGTACTGATTTTAAATAAATGAAAACAACGAAAAATACAAGAATCAGCCAAAAACTGTTGGCAATTTGGAAGAAAATGAAACAAGTTTGCTCCTAAAAAATATATTTTCAGGGTCTTTTAAAGACTCAAAATGGAAACCTTTTATATTTTTCTTTGGACATTTATACATGCAGAGCCACAGCTCTCGACGTGCAGCCTTGTACACAGTACGGTTCATAATACTGTGGCACTAAAAATAACCAACAGTTCTCAAAGATATTCTTGTGCCTGATGGTATGAGGATAATATCGAGGACATAGGGTAAAGTCAGACGTCTGTGCATGTTTAGATTAACCCGTAGCATGAAACTCCCACGTTCACCTACATGAGTCATCTCCATGTCTCCATACATCTGTCTTTTTTCTTAAGGTACGCACAGATCTCTGCGTACTGTGTGGGAAGTTTGTCATTGTACGGAATACAATGAAATTATGAGCGCTACTCCCGATCAGTGCAGCAAAAAGGAACACAACATAAACAAAACATCTGCAGGAGACAACACAGGTTCTAGATAAATAAATGAAATAGATACAATAAATACAATCTCATTTGCACTAGAATAGGTGGATTATTGCCCGAGCTTTGTAAGTCAGTGAATGCATCAGAGGCCTGAGTAAATTATGTAAATCTCTACCTGAGCTGATGATGCTACTTTGTCTGTTGATTTCAGATGCAGTACAACAAAATAAAACTGACTTCTTCTCCCATTTTCAGTCGAAGTCTGGAGTTTGTTTGCTCCACCAAAAGTTTTTTTTCTTTTTTTCATTTTCTGGTTAGGCGTCTTCTCCCGAGGCTGTTGTGTACAGCGATTATGTGTTCAGTGATTGCATGTGATGTGCCGTTTAATTGTGTTAAGGAATTAATCTGTTATAGCCATCTTTCAATAAGCGCTCTGCTTTTGAAGTCACTGGAGCGTTTCTCCTCGCTAATTCCCAACACTGCTTTTATCTCTGCCTCTCTGTGCTTCTTTCTTCTCTCTGTATCACTGTGTAACTTTCTCTCTTTTCCTCTTCAGCAAACTCAGACGCCCTCAAAGCCATGGTTCATGAAAACAGCATCGATTCTGATGGGTAAGTGTCCTCTCATGTCCTGGCTGTGAACGATTAACTGTCTCGGCCACCAGATGGCACCATAAGCCTCCTCTCAAGAGCAAGGCACGAACACACGAGGCAATCAGGCCACATTTCTCTTCTGATACTTTTCCAGATTGGCGAGGTTTGATTGAGGGCGAACAGCTGGGGACTATTCTCAAAATGCCACTGTGCCCCATATCACTGTGTTGTGGTATTTATTAAAGCATATTGAGCGCAGTTGTTGGCGTGTGCTGGGCGAAGAAACTGTAGTTTTCTTTATACTAGAGGCTTTACGGGTACAGCAGCCTGAATTAGGAATAGAACAGTTGATTTATCAAGCAGAAATCCCAAAAATGTGCCGGTTCCAGCTTCACAGATAGTAAGCGTGTGATGTTTTTTCCCTGTTGTTTTAGATCACGGTAAATTAATTATCTTTGTGTTTGGGACTGTTGTTCAGACAAAACAAGCAATTTGGACACACCTGTCTGTAGGACGTTTTCTGACATATACCAAAAAAATGAATTTATTTATTGATAAATAATCCAGCATACAACAGGCCTGTCAAGCATTTGATTCTCCACGTGATGAAGTGGTGTTCATCGGGCTGTAGTAAGAGCGATACTCTGCATATAAGGAGTTTAGAGAGTGTTAAAAGTGTTAGTATAGTTAGCATGTCCAGCTACCTAGCTTACTAATTACACTAATAAGTGAGTGTTACTTACATGTTATTTTGTGAGGTAGTATCAGTGTAGGGTAATGTTTCGCTGTCCTGCTCTCTGGTTTGGATTTGGAGAACCCCAGTTGAGTTAGTATCATGGTTGCCAAACACACCAGTTCATCCTCATCGTAAAAGTGATTTATCTAATTGTATTTATTTAACATTAAAACATACTTTTTTTGAAAATATACACAATAAATCAAATCTAATTTCTTTATGTAAGCTAAGCAGCCAAACATAAAACAGTTGGGTAACAACGTTGGGCTAACTAGCTCTACCATGCAATACAAAAACAATGCAGTGTCTTCATTTCTGTGTTGAATACATGGATAACCAACGAGTGAGGAAGCTGGCATTTTACTATAAAACATACAACCAAACAAGCTGAGACTATAAATAGCATAAAGATTAGACGGCATATGTGTGACGTCGCTCACAGGTTTCTGAAGAGCTGTTTTGAAATTCAAAATTTGTGGCTCTGGCTGTCGTCAGCTAATCTAAAAATGGGCAAAGGCGTGGATCGTCGGCGGGCCGAATGACGCCTGGTTGCTCAAATAAGCCATCTTTAACAGCACGTACCTGTCAATCAAAGTGGCCACACTGTTAATTATGCATAACTTCACCCTCAGTACAGTTGTCATGAACGGGGAAATTAGCTATAGAGACCAAAACTGTTTTTTGTACCAGGCTGTAAACATGTTTATTTCTGCTGTGAAGTCAGACATTTTAACATGGGGACTTATGGAGACTGACTCGTTCTGTAGCCAGCCTCAAGTGGACGTTTGAGGAACTGCAGTTTTTGGCACTTCAGCATTGGCTTCACTTCACAGACACGGAGGTTGCAGCTTGGTTTCAGCTAACTCATGCAGTTAAGTTAGCCTGCATCTGCTAGCCAGGATCCTTTACTAGCATGAAATCTAAAGGCCTCGAAGTGGATCTCATTCACCTCTCAAACCTACTTGTCACTTTGAACCGCCCCTGTGTGGATAAATGGAGTGCTACCTCTGCCAAAGATTGAGTTTTTGAGGTATTCTGCTCAGTCGCCGGGTGTCCTGGAAAAATCATCAGGAATCTGCTATCACACACATTTCCCCAGCGTCACTTTCGTGCGTCTCGCTTCTTCAGATCTCTCTCCAAATCTCTTTTTCCACATATTTCCACCCCTTGTTCACTTCACTTTCTTGTTCATTTTGTTGAAATTGCTCTCTGTGGTACTTCCTTCTTTCTCTCTCTTGCTGTTACTCTTCATATCTCTCTCTCTCTCTGCCAGGTTGGGCAGACTGCCAGTGGATCACTTAGAGATGGTGGAATAAGGGGGGAAGAGGGGGTATCTGTGGGGGTAATTTATGTGCCACTTAAGGGGGGCAGGCAGACAGACAGACAGGCAGAAAGAGTAGGAGGAAAAAGGAAAAGAGGGATGGAGAGTGACTGTAGTGTGGCCAGGGCTCGCTATCTGCCTCTCCAGATTCAGTACTTAACTTCCCCCTCGCCTCGGCGCTGCTCTCCCCATCCACCTCTCACCATCCCTCAGTCCCCTTTCCACTCGACGCTCGGCTCACATCAGCTGATCTCCTCTTTGCCTTTCTTCTTTTTTTTTTTCTTTTACCGCCTGTGGATCAAACACATGTTTCATACCTCTGCTCATCAGGAAGCCTCGCGCCGTACACGAGCATAATACATATTTTATTTTTTTGTGCATTTTGTTTAAGACAAAAAAAGGCAAGAATTATGCATCCTCACATGGATGTACTCGCATTGTTTACACCAGTGGTTCCCAAGTGATGTCTGCTCCCCCCTCTCACTGGCATAGATCTACAAGTTTTTATTTTTTCATAGGAAAATTTTATAATTTTTTAAAAAGGCCTGGAATGCCTAAAAATGAGCCATTAATTCACAAGAAAACAAAACAAAGATGAGAAGGGAAATTTACATTTTTAAATAACAACCCCAATTCCAAAAGAGGCTGGCTACAGAACGAGTCTCCATTAGTCCCCATGTTAAAATGTCCAACTTCACAGCAGAAATAAACATGTTTACAGCCTGGTACAAAAAACAGTTTTGGCATCTATAGTTAATTTCCCTGTTCATGACAACTGTACTGAGTCTGTCACCTGTTCACAGGTAGGTGCTGCTACAGGTGGCTTGTTTGAGCACCCAGGCGTCATTCGGCCTGCCTCAGCTCCGCCTACGGTCCGCGTCTTTGGCCATTTTTAGATTAGCCGACGGCAGCCAGAGCCACAAATTTTGAATTTCGAAACGGTTCTTCAGAAACCTGTGAGCGACGTCACACATACGCCGCCTATTCTTTATGCTATTTATGGTCCCAACATGTTTGGAATCAGGGTTGTATATGTTTTATTCTGCTTTCCCATCCTGTGTATAATCCTGTAACTCCTCCAACTTAACTAACAACACTTGACACTTAACCCTAAAACATGCCTAAGCTTTGTGAACATTTGGTTTGGACAAGGCCACGTATAGGGGACCAAGATGAAACTCAGGAACTTGACAGATCACAGAGATGCAGTTCATTATGCCACAAGTCCCTTGACATATATATGTTGTATATTATATGTTTATGTCGCCGAGTAGAAACACTGTTTATTCCACCTTTGTGCTTGATGTGGAGCGTCACTCTCCAGGGTCATAAACATGCACACAGTGAAACAAAAGATGTGTGGGAGAGCAAACAGTCCTTTTAAAACACTTCCTGTTTGTTGTGTCATATGTAATTCTCTCCCGCTCAGGTGTCCAATCAGGCGTCTGATTGCTTCCATTATTATTTTTAAATGCAATCATCGTTCAGAGCTTGTTGAAGTATGAGACATCAGCGGGTTTCTGCTGTGATAAAAGAGGCACAGCAGGATTGAATGAGCTTGAATGTGAAATGATTTGGACTGAGTTTGTGAAACACTTTTCAATGTCCGGTTTCTCCGTCTTCAGTCCCCCACTCACCCCGACCTCTCCCAGCACCCCGACCCCTCCGATGACTCCCGTATCGCCGGGTGCACCACCGGGAGCCGCCAAGCACACCTGCAGCCACCTGCACACCATCGGCGGCATGGCCGGCAGCAAGAACATCTGCACCCGCTGCAGCCAGAAGAAGTGGCCGCTGATGAGGAGGCCATCAGCCCGCAAGTCAGAGCAGCGGCGCAGCCAGTACGGAGAGGTCACGGTCCTGGCTGTGGGCAGGTGGGCAGGTGTGTGTGTGTGTGTGTGTGAATGTGTGTCTGAGGCAAGGAGGCAAAAAGGAGGGTTTGTTATATATTATCCAACCTTTCCTCGAATCAAAACAGTTTGCCCCAGAGGCATATTAGATATTAGTGCACACACAAAATAACCAATGGCTCCAGGAAAATCCACACTTAATTACACCGGCTAAGACTGCCCTTTGACACCGAACTAGTGACCTGGAAAACACACAGGTTAGACGTTCAGGGTGAAGCCTGGGAAAATAGACGCTGCAGGGTTTAGACTGTGCCAAGGTGTCGTGACGCCTCAGTGGTTAACCTGTGTTGTTTGGCAGCGATCCCTGTTAAAAAAACACACCGACACGAGGAGGTTCTCACAAAACTGAGACCGTGACGCCAACAAAGAAACCTGTTATATCTAACAGCTTTCTACCAGAGTTACCGTGTGTGAAGCACAAGTTCACACGAAGCCGGAGAAGAAAGACGAAAAACAACAAAATGTTAAAAATCTAAATATGGAGTTCTCAATAACTCAGAAACTCTCAAAAACTTTTAATTTGCTGGAACCTCCGCTATTAGCTTAAAAATACATGTGAAGTTCACAGATTTAGGAGCTAAATCTGTCCATGGAAAAAATATCTTTTACAGCAGATATTTTAGTCACAACATGACTGAGCTACAAAGACAGTTTAGTGTTTCTATGTTTGCTATTTATTCAGTTTGTGAAACTCTAGAAAACTTCAATGATAGTTGGCTGGGACTAGAAATCATCTCTGTTGCTCAGTTGTTACTAAGGCTTGGACTACCTGCTGGAGTAGTAAACTGTGTTTACTGCCGTGACTGATTGTTTTCCAGGTATTAGTCAGACCCTTTGTATCTCCATGGAAACGGCAGGTAAAATTTCTTTCGCACAAATTGCCCCAAAGTATGAATCTCTTGATCATATATTTTGTTTTACATTTTTTTATTACATTTGAGGGGGTGTTTTACCGTCATTATTGGCACCACAGCCTTGCCAATAATGACGGTAAAACACCCCAGCTCGTGTAATATTGCTTAATTCACCTCTCTTTTTCGTGTTTACATGTCTCCAGCTCTCGCTTTCATCACAGCTAAGTTCTCTCTGTGCTCCTCCACGTCCAGATTTGGACAAATATAAAACATGTTACTCTCTGAACAGCTTTTCATCTGCAAACTCATTAAGATAAGTCTCACTACAGATATTGACTGTTTAATACTAGAGCTGCGAACAAACCTAGGTGTCCAGTTAATATAATTTAACCCACACTGCAGTCAGTTATAGTATAAAGTCCTCTTAGACCAAATTTCAGCCGTGCAAACTGACATATGGATATCAAACAGACGCTGACGTTTCCTTCATGCAGAGCGTTCTTCAAACAAAAGTACAAAGAGTTAAAGGTCCGCAGCTCAACAGAGTGTTTGCTTTTGTACTTTTTGTGCTCAGGACTGCAGAAGGTCTTGTGGACGAGTGAATCAGAAATCAAAATAAGAACCTTGAGCCTGAAGAATGTCTGAGGACTGAAATGTTATTAATGTTATAAATTAATAATTAATTAGTGCAAATGATCGACAGTGTGTGGGATTTTTTGTCTTTCACACAACGTTTGGTACTTTTTTTTTTTAAAGACTCCAGTTCTCACAAGATTTTGACAAGTCAGTGTTGTTGCAGACTCTTTCTGTCTAGTCTTCATGTGGCTGCTTCACAATAAAAGACACCCTGTGTTTCATCAGTCGGACACTTTTATTGTGAAGCAGCCGGAGCAGGATGTTCTGTCAGTAACTTAACACATCTCTGACACGGTGTAAAGAGTCTCTTATCAGTGAGATAAGACTGTGCTGGACATTTTCCTGTGAACGCCTCGTGCTTATGAAGGCAAATCAGCACATGAATGGCGGACTCCACCTCCAACGAAGGGAAAAAAAAAATTGTGCTTAAAATGAACCCTGGCAGTGTGCCACCATTATTAAAACCATCCAAGATGTTTAAAGTAAAAACAACATTTTACAGTCTGTTAGTGAACCCGGGAAAGTGTGCAGCCTCCTCCCCTCATCCTTAACGTCGTGCTGCGAGCTGATTGGGATGCAGAGAGGCTGCTTTTCATTTGCACACACAGATAGATGAATGGCCACGTACACAGAGGGGTCAGCATGACCTGGATACGAATATTCATTTGCTGATTTAATTAAAGCTTTTTGGAGTGTGTGTGTGTGTGTGTGTGCTGTGGATGAGAGGAGTGTTTAGGTGAAGCAGATGCCAGCTGTGACACAAATGAGAACAGCTGAAACTAAAGGCCATTTTCTGAGTATATTTATGACCACTTACAGCAAAGATGGTCAGCTGAGTTTGTTTTGATGTCACACTGAGATCATTTTTAAATCTTTCTTGAAAGTTTTGAACAGTGACAGCTGTTTGTTTTATTTATTTCTCAGGTTCAGGGTAACAAAGTGTGAAAAACCAGCCAAAGAGAGGCGAACTCTGCTAATAACAGACACCAACGGGAGCGTCCCTACATCTCCTACAGAGGTGGAGCCAAAGAGCCGGACGACGTCCGAGTCCCAGCAGGTCGGTATCCTGGAAACTTCTTTATCTGCGTCCCCTCTCTTTGTCTTTTCCCCCGCTGACACCGGGTGTATAAATAAGTGTTGCTTATGTATGCAAATGTGAGTTAGTTGCTTGTCGGTGCATGTTCACAGCTCCTGGTGACATTCAGCCTTTTTGCATTAGTCGACAAACTGGAGAATGTTACGGCTTCGATGATTAATAGCACACTACATTTAGCTCTGTTTTGATATATATTGTGACCGGGTTAAAGCTGCAAGTCATGACTTATTTTATTATCTATTAATATCACCATTTTTTGATTGATTGATTTAATTCAGCTTTCAGTTGTTTGGTCTATAAAATGTCAGAAAATATTAATATTCTGAAGCCCAAGGCGACGTCTTTAAATGTTGTTTTGTCCGACTGACACTCCAAAACCCCCAAATATTCAGTTTAGTGTCATCTAAGAGAAAGAAAAGCAGCAGATTCTCATATTTTAGAAGCTGTAACTAGAAAATCTGTTTTATTCTCTTTAAAAAACATCTTAAACTTTTCTTAAAACACTAGTGGATTAATCTATTCAGCTCTAAATTGTGTAATATAAACAATATTTGATAGATGTGTCACTAAAACGTGATATACAGTGGATACACCTGTTTATAAAGCAGTACAGTTTCTTCATATCAAATACAGAGGCAGACGGAAATTACATCTTATTAACAAACCTTTGTCACAACAACACAATTACATAAACCTTCTCAACAACAAAAGAATGTTTCCTCTAAAGCCTAAACCCCACCAAGCACGTCTCATCACCGTCCTCCACTCGACTTCAAACCCCACCAGGAGCGATCAGAAGCGTTTTGCCGGCCAGACTTTGTTAACATGTTCAGATTTGGTCATCTTTATGTGCTTCTTAATATGTAAATATGAACACTACGTAGTTAAATCATTTCCCTTTTGGCTGCTTTTACGACCAGCAGTTTGCGTGGGGGCGGCCGCGGCGCACACATAACATGTCGCATCTGTGCCCGGTGTAATTTAACCTTTAGATGACGTGTAGTTAAAATACTCAGCCGTGTGTCATTACAGTTTGTTTTCTACGTGTCCTAAAAAAACCCTGAGCAGATTTTGGAATGCAGGCTCGGTAATTTGAGCGATCAGACTCTGTTTGAATTTGCCGTCCTCGACTTGAATCAGCGTCATAACCAAATTTGTTTTAGGGTGGAGAAACGTTCCACTCATGTTTGATGGAGGATACAAATGCAAAAGGATCTATTCACAGCTCCAGAACTCATTTAACATCTGTGTTTGTTTCATTTCAGACTGTAATTTCACATATTGACTTTTAGCTTTCTCGTATTGACTGTGCGAGAAAAGAAATATGTCTTCCGCCCAGGAGAATAAACAAACCCTGTAACGCAGAAGAGTGATGACAGAACACTTCTAATCTGAGATCATCAAGTGTGTCGATTAGTGATTATTTTCTGCATTAAATCACGATTATTTCCTTCCTTCATTCCAGGAGCAGACGGACGACTTGGACAAAGAGAAACGATAGAAGATCCAGGTGAAGTGTCACATTTCATCAGCTTTAAGTGTGTTTTTATTCCTGTGTTTTAACATTTATTCCCTCGCTCTGCAGATGTCCAAAGAGAGGAGAACAACAACATCACCTGGACACTTTTTAAAACCAAAAAACCAAACAAGAACATGAAACCAACAGCAATGGAGGAGCGACGCAACAGCAGGAGTCGACCCCGAGGAGTCGTCCCTCCACCTTCCTGCTCCACAAGGAGCAAAACATGCTGCTGATGATGATGAGGATGGCGAGACTGACACATAGAGTCACACTAGCCAGTTATTTTATAAGCAAAAGGAGGTTATGGTGCATCTATTTGATACACTCCTCCTTAAAATAGATTCATAATAGTGCCTTGCTCGATGGCGTTTAAGCAGGCCAGCTGCTTAACGTCGCAGAAGCTCGACCCATGGATGTGGTCCATGATGTGTGTACATATGTTTTTGTATGCTGACGTATTTTGCATGCCATCAGTCGGTTAATTAATCAAGCTACACCCCAGGAGCCGGTGCAGCCGGTCTGAGATTAAACTGTACGGTTGTCTTTCCCAAACAGGAAGCAGGAACAACCTGACGTAGAGGTCACAGCAGCAGGAAGTAGACCGGAGCGTTAGCAGATGTGATAAGAGCAAAGCAGCTGTAATCATATCCTGTAGCGGCGTGAACATTATCTGAAAGCACGCCTCGACATCAGGACGATTAAGCATCATTGTCAGGTCAACGTGTCTCCGTCTTCAAACTATAATCTTCAAATCTGACCTCTAATAACGAAGAGAACAGAGTATTCTGGGTCAAACGACAAATGAGCTCTCAGCGGGCGGTGTTATTTTAACATTAACAGCGTCATGAGAGAGGTCAGTGTGCTCCAACCGCTGCACCGCCAGATTCCCACGTGTCAGACGGGCATTTACTAAATCTTTAAACCTGCATTAATCGTGTTTCTGTCCATAAATTTGCTTCATTATTTTAGCAGTAAATGAGTGTTTACCAAGAAAAGATGCATCTGTTGCATTATGGGAAATGTAGGATCTAGCGTTTTTTGGCACTTGACCCATATCAGAGACTAAAAATCATTCATATCTCAGCCTTTGCTGCTGATTTGATCATCTTTTTTAAAAAAAAAAGATCATGCAACTTCATGGACGTGTGATACTAAAGGACCCCGTGAGGTCTGACATCATTCAGATATATAATTTGCACAGATATTTGTGATCAAAACGCGTCATTTTAGACATGTTTTGTTTGTATTTGTGACGTCATCGTGCCTCTTTTTTTTAAAATACATGTTTTGGGACAGTTTGCTGTGTTTTTATTATGTTGTCATGAAAGAAATATAGCAAATAAAGATGACTAATACATATCAAACCATCACTGTTGTTTAATCACACACTGTACACCAGTTAGAGTACATAAAGGTGATAACGGCCAGCGTCCTCTGACCTGCAGCCTCAACATTACTCTATTCTTTCTCATTTCCTTCCCTCGTCTCCTCTCTTCGTCCTCCTCCTCGCTCTTTCTCTCTTTTTTTCACACCATAATGAAAAGATGATTCGTCTTATTCATCTCGAGTAGGTAGTCCGACGACCTCGGGCTCTCTCTATCATATTATTTCCAGATAATGGAGATGGAGAGGTGTTTTGAGCCGAGGATTAACAATCCTTGACTCTCTTCGTCTCCTCTTGACCTTCCGAGTCTTATCAGGTTCTGTCGCGCAAACATACACGATTTCGATAAAGGACGGACAAGTTTCTGGCCTTAAAGAGGGCAGCGGAAGTGTCAGAGAAAAGATAGAAATCTGTTAATTTAGGTTATTACGTTGCTAAATTATTAACACGGCGCCTAACTGCTCTGAACAACAGCGAGGACGTGATTAAACAAGGCCCCTGAGTGACACATGGCTGCCGCTGGTGTCACTTGACAGCGCTGGAGGGAGGATTGACTTTCAAAGTGTTGACAGGGGCGAGAGAGGGGACGAACATTTACATGCAGTGGAAAAGAAACCCTGATAGCACACAAAGAAACCTCAACCCCACCCTCAAAGCTGTAGGCTCAAAGCAAACCTGCCTATTATAAACACACAGGGCGGCTTCGGGGTGTTAAACCTGTCAGAAAGATGCGGTTGACAGTGCAGGACATGAAGGACCTGGTGCAAATATTGACTCCAGTTGTGTGTGTGTGTTTACTTTACAGAGGGTGTCACCAGGAAAGTTTCTCACACTACATTAAAGCGAGTAAAATTCCACGAGGAAATTAGGTATGCACATAAAAATGGTATAGATAATAATAAAAGCTCTGTTCTGTCTCTTTTGCTTGACTTCATGAGCAGTAAATTTATCTCAGTCACTGAATTATTCAGGCCTCCAGGCGACAGAGTTCCCATGCCGATGCCAGGCTAAGTGCCCTACATCTTATCTTTGTCTCTGGCTATCAGCCAAGAGGATGGAGATGGAGATGGAGCTCGAAACATTTTTTTAAGGAAACATTTGGGACCAGAGGCAGGAAATCTAGTCAATGTTTAACACCTTTGAACTACATCGGGGCTGTAAACTGAGTGACCTTGTGAAATGGCTCACTGCTCAACCTTTCTTTAACTCAAATAATGTGATTCCAGTAGACGGTGATAAGGAAGCAATGACTAGAAAATGGCAGCACTGTGTAAGGTCTGGAAGCAGAAATAGGACAGTCATTCTTTCATGAATAAAAAGCTGAATCATGAGCCAAAAAAAAAAAAAAAAAGTCGCCTTTGCTCAGGTCAATACTCAATCTTACTTCAATAAACAACAGGCAGAAAATTCCATTTACGAGAAAGAGAAAAAACAAACTATCAAATCTGAGATTTCTTTCAAAACACATTAAATGTTGGAAAATAGTTGCTGAAAACTTGTGAAAAGACTTTGAACGATATATTACTGAAATGTGGAGTTAGAGGTTCAAACAGTTTTCAGTCCAGGATTTTGTGGGCGGTCCTTAAAGGGTGGCTCGATGACACGCTGAGGCCACCCTGAGCATACCCCTGCACCCCTAGCAGAGAGATAGAGATTAATTCATCTCGCTCAGAGTGTTTCAAAGTTAGTCATGTCATTTTCTGAACTCATCTGACACGTTTCAGTCGCACATTCAGTGGACACGCCCCCACAATCCTGGAGCTGAGAATACTGCTCATTTTTACCAGATTTTGACACCTAATTTCATAAACTTGTCGATATTTTTAATCATTCAAACTTAGCTGGTTGGTTAATAACACTTTTTAACACGAATTGGGCTCCCTTGTGGAGCTTGCTAATAGTATATCATAAAACAGTTGACCTCTGACATATAAATGGTTTACCGTTAATTCTTCGAGAGTACATAATGTAGATTCTAATGTAGGTTTAATTTAGGAATTCATAAAGTTTCTAATTTGCAAGTACTTAAATATCCAGTGTGTGGGATTTAGTGCCATCTAGCGGTGTAGTCACAACAAAAGGACATATCAAATGACGTATCATATCATATCATATCATATCATACAAGTGTTTGGTTTGTCTGTTCTGGGCTACTGTAGAAAAATATAAGGGCTCATTATAAGACAACAAAAACACAACGATTCTTACATTCAGGTGATTATACACTAATGAAAACATACTAATCAATATTGAATTCCATTCTTGCCAATAAAAAGTGCTTCCCGGGAAGGTTGTGTTTATCCAATAATTGTTGGAATGACATTAGAGTGTCTTCATGATACAGGTCTTTTATTTCAAGTCAATACTCTTCATGTTTTTGCTGCTGCAGCCTTGCTTGGTCTGGTATGACCAGCAGATTACAGTCTGTGAAACCAGCTTTATTAACTAGCAAATTAGCATTCACCAGTAGACAGAAAAGGTTACTCTTTAAGAGAAGAATCGGTTTCCAGTTAAAGGATTTAATATTTAACCAGAGTGAAACATTTCCAGGGATGTTGAGTGGATTCCAAAAACATGGTGGACTACTTTTGGGCCCTTTAAAGGTGAAATACACCATTTAATGTCGTATTTTCAGGACAGTACATCCAGCCTGTGTCAACAGAAGAAAACCAGGAAACAATTCTTTGACATAAAGTCTTTGTGGCACTTTGTGGCGTCAGATTTGTCACGATAGTGCAAGTAAACAACCCAGAATCTGTCACATAATCCCCTTTTATACCAGATATTTCCTCTTTAAATAAAGTCCTGCTCGTTCCTCTGAGACAAGGAAGTGTGTATGTGTGTGTGCTACAATTAAGGGTGACATCATTAACGGCAACAAAGCCTTGAGAAAAACAAACATGTTAACCCGAGCACACACACCTCGGGGGACTGTACAGCCAGCTGCCTAATGGACCTAATAAAAACAACATGAAGGAATCTGACACACAAGCGGCTCTTTATTCGCCCGCGTACACGCCGGCGACACGTACAGTAAAGAGTTAAAAGTGAAGGATAACGACAGGTGACTTATATAGGCCTCAATGGAAAAAACAAGAAGAGGGAACTCTATGTCCTGCTTTCATGCAGGAATGTCGACGTATCTGTCTGACGTCTTTTTTGTGATTTTTGTGCTTTTAAATAAGCTGAAAGGCTTATTTATCAATATCACACTCGAGGTTGTGATGCTGTACTGACGCTGCGGCCTTCAATTGGACTGGGACTGCACGGTTACAAAGCAACATATCAATACTCCTTGAACACTAGCTTGTTAGCTACACTTGAAAAAAATTGTAGATTTTAATTTGTACTCATTAAGGGAACTTAATAATTTAGTTTGTGTGTGTACAGGTTTGACCTGTTTTCTTTTTTTGCTTGGAAATAAATGTTTGAAATAATTTTTCATATCAAATCAGATTTTACGGAAAAAAAGCTGCCAAACCGTGACAGTAAAAGACTGTAAAATATGCCCTGAAATATTTTTCTTATTTTTTTATTAAATACAATAAATCAATCATGGAAAACCTTTATTTATACGGCATTGTAAGAGAATTCATACAGAATAAAGTATTTTATATTAGAGACTGTTAATTGTACGGTTAAACACGTAATATTTCATGACAAAACCTTTATTTATACGGTATTTTCATGTCAGCTATATGGCAAAATGTCAAATCAACACTAATAACACCTTTTTACCATAATATTAGAAAAAGTTATACTGTTTTTATTATGGTAAAATTCTGGCAACCACAGCTACGTTTTTTTTTTTTACCGTAAAATCAACATTATTTTTTTAGAGTGTACTTTGTCTATGCACAGTTGCTTTGTATCATGTGTGATACTGATAAATTGATTAATATTATCAAAAGGTAACAAACGAAACCAGTTGATGCTGAATTGACAAGTCGACATATGATGTCCTTTATCTTGTGTTTCTAAAGTGATGTGTTTTTATGGACACGTGATGAATTGTTAGGAGGGAGGCAGGGAGCTTTAGTTTGATTCAAACTGCTAATATGTTGTTTTTTTTAAACATTTTGTCAGCACTACAGAAACACTAGCTAACTCTTAGGTATGATAACGTCGTCTGACATTGACTGACCTGTTAGTTATCAGTTTGATTAATGGTTGTGTATTGACATTGACTGATCAGGTTTGTTATCAGCTGATCGTATTTAGTTTGCAGTAAATGGTTGATCCTTTGTGTGTTTAAATTACTTGTAGAAATATGTTCATCTTTGTGGTGCAAAGTTTGTTACAATCTAAGACAGATGACGACTGTTAATGTAACGTTAACGTAACACATTACTCAGTCTGAACTAAGTGTTATATAAGTGATAATATTCTGTATTTTTATTATCAAAAATCCCATGAAAAGACTTAAAAAGAAGAATTTATCCTGATAACAAGTAGAACACTTTTTTTTTTCACAAGAGCAAATCTCTGAACTTAACATGAGGTACCATTTCATGCATGCACACATGAAGTTGTAAATTACACTTGTAAATGTAAGGTGAGGTTTATTTGTGTAGCTCATTTCACACACAAACACATTGAAGTAACATCGAACAGAGTTTTTAATAGTTTTCAATCAAGGTGTTCAACCAAAAACGCCAAGGTGTCTGTCCTAGAGCACACCTGTGCAAGCATACATGGGAAATGTAGTTCAGACTTCCTAAAATTCAAATAAACAGGAAGCTCCACAGATATCACAAACACTCAGAATAACTATGTCTGCTATGTATTTCTATTATTTTTATGTCTTGACTGCTTCCTGTATTGATGTATTTATCAGTTTTATGCCTTTAGGAACTTCATTTCCCATGAGTACTTGCATGCTGAAGCACAGGTGTGTTCAATTGTATGTCTTTATAAGGCCTGAGATTCCTCTTCCTCAAACATTTGCCCTGATGCAGGTCTGAAGACTTTAATACCTGCAGTGGATCTACCTAACTGTTGAGCTCTTTTCTGGTACACTGAGCTTTAATCGTGCAGTTAATGAGCAATGTTTAGTTAAAAACTACAGTCCACAACTGTTTTTAAGAACTCACTGGGCTTTTTTAAAGAGTGTAACTATATATTTGTGACCTGTTTTTAGGAAATGTGCTCGGGGCCGAGTGTCATAAAAAGGATAAGGAATGTGGAAAGTGAGAGGCAGACACACATTTTTTGTTTTTGGTCTTTTTGTGGCATATGTTGCATCCAACACCAGCTTTATTCTTTGGGGGTTGTTAGACTGATAAAACTCTCTCGATGCCCTTCAGGTGAAGCCAAAAATACATTCTCATTTATCCAAAACAAGGCTGACTTTCTGGGCTTTCTTTAGCTGGGTTAAAGGATCATGTTCTCGCTGTTTGAAATCATTTTTCAGGCATTTTAAAACTTCTGTGATAATGCACATACGCGTATCAATAGGAAGTCTTATTTTGAAGAAATGAGTTGTAGTTATATAGTGTACTGCTTCTCCCAGCACTTAATTTGAAACTTAATACCTTTTTTTATTTGTGGCCAAATAAAAATGCCCAGCTGTGCTCTTATCTATACATGCATAATCTACCTTTTTGTGTATCCTTGAACTGATTTGAAAGGATCAAAGTAATCCGGTGACGCACGAACCGAGCTCAGCTCTGTTGTTTTCGCCACGAAACAGTGCATTGACGAAAAGATGAGTCACTGGTTTGATTAGGCAGGAACTCCACAGCAGAGCCGCGTTGTTGTCATCGCGCTCCACGGATATATGGAAATACTCTATACTCGCAAGACAACTGCACACACACTCTGTCTTTCTCTGCACGTTGGTGCAGGTGTGAACTTCATTTTAGTTTTCTTTAAACTTCCACTGACGGGTTTGACCTTAAGCTTTATCGTAGATAAATCAGGCATGTTTTCAACGTGGTTTTTGCTCTTTTGGAAGAAGAACAAGCTTGTTTGTTCTCCAGCTTGTGATTTCCCCTGCTGACCAAACAGCCTCCCGCTGTATCCACAAGTTATCTTGTCCATGGGGGGGGAGCTGACCTGCATCAGGGCAAACCTTGAGAGAGACACATAGCTTCTTGTTAACTCACTCCCGAGTCATTTAGGATCAAAGCTTCAGCTACACTGTGAATGTATTCACACACCTAAAGCTGGAGGCTTCGGTAGTCTATCCCATTGTTTGACATCATCCTGTATGTGACATGAATTTGGCTCTGGTTTCATGTGGTATCACATTCAGAAAAACATTCACGCCTGAAAAACAAACTACAGAGAAGACCCAAGTTTAAAAAGGAGAACACTATAATTGAAAGAACCATGGCGAGCAATTACAGCGACAAGCGAAGAGCAGGAGGGATGAAGATAGAAGAGGGTGGGTGAGATGAATAGATAAATGTCTAAAGAATGGCTATTTCAGTATCGTCAGGCCTCTGTTTCCACCTCCTGCGCCGCTCAGAGAGACACACTAACATCCTCTCCTGCAGTGAGGAGCCTGAGTCAGTCAGGATTTCTTTCAGCCGAAGATTTTGTGGATGTTTCCAAGGTGCTCTGTGCGTAGTTCAAGCTAAAAAAAAAAAAAAAAGAAAAGCCCTGAGGTGTTCATTAGCCAAGGTCCCGGGGCCCTGAACGCCACCCGCCGAGGCTCTAACTGCTGCGATGGCGAGGTTTAAACACAGAAGTCCCACAGTGATCGCACTCGATTATGAAGACGGAGGGAGAAGGCACTCGTAAACAAGCGTTTGATATCCTGCAGACGCTCTACCGAAGTCCATTTGGAGACTTTAACTCTTCTCTGTTGAAGAGAGTTGCCAATATTTATCAGTGGATGTGCTCTCTGAAGAGCAGCTCTTAATATTTTCTGTCAAAGCGGTTTGTATTTTCAGTGAACTTTTGCTCTGTAGCACCAATAAAAAGGTTTTTCAACCAGAAACCTGCTGCAAGACAAAATGTTCTGCCGTTATTACTCAAACATGACTCTTGACTCTCTAACTCTTTTACAGAAGACAGAAAACAGACTATCTCTGTGTGGAGTGTAGACAGCTTAAATTTTTAAGATTTACACTTTGGCTAACTCTTAGCTTACTATGCTAACATTAAAACTAATGTTTCAAGATCAAGCGGCAACCTCCGTGGCTGTGAAGTGAAGCCAATGTACAAGTGCCAAAAACTGCAGTTCCTCAAACGTCCACTTGAGGCTGGATACAGAACGAGTCAGTCTCCATAAGTCCCCATGTTAAAATGTCCAACTTCACTGCAGAAATAAACATGTTTACAGCCTGGTACAAAAAACAGCTTTGGTCTCTATAGCTAATTTCCCCGTTCATGACAACTGTACTGAGTCTGAATGTTTATATAACTCACCTGTTCAAATTATATTAAGGCTTAAAGTTATGCATAGTTAACAGTGTGGATGCCTCAGCTCCACCTCTTAGATTAGCTGGGAGGCGAAAGAGGCAGGACTATAAACATGGCAGTGGACAGAGCCACAGATTTTGAGCTTCAAAATGACTGTTCAGAAACCTGGGGGTGATCTTCACGTCTCTAAAAACAACAAATTCTAACACGTAACACAAGTTTCTGTGCTCACTGCAGCTGTATGTTTCTCATGGTTCTTTTTTTTACAGCTAAGCTCACTAGCTAACAAAAGTTATTTTTTCTGTTCCCTTAAAATCAGAATAAATAATTGCACACAAAGTACGTCACAGGTTACATTTTTT
Source organism: Sciaenops ocellatus (assembly GCA_033000465.1). NCBI lineage: Eukaryota > Metazoa > Chordata > Actinopteri > Sciaenidae > Sciaenops > Sciaenops ocellatus. The sequence continues at coordinate 9,431,998 of CP136875.1, read as the reverse complement.
AAAGTACATTCCTTTATTTTACAATACAAATATAATAAGTAGAAATGATTTGGCAGGCAAACAATGAGTGAAAAGGGGGGAGGGGAGAGAGTCCCAGTGAAACGAATTCAGAACTTCATTGAGCAAAAACAGCTTATTTAGCATTAACACAATCTTCAAAAAAGCCACGTCTGTAATTTCCTCTCCGCCATCTAGCCTCAATTAGTTCGTTATTAGGCACATAAGAGAGCTGCGGATTGAACTAACGTCACAGGCCAAACTAGAAACACAAAACATGACCTATAAAACATAAAAACAGGAGATAGTTGGGGTGAATTGATGGCCCCTTGTGGTTTATTCACCAATGATTATAGAGATTTTATCCTTTGGTAACCTGCCTTCAAATGTGCATAGATCTTCTGATATGCCACCGCTTCACAAACGGTCTCACAGTAACGTTAAATGTGCATTAAATTACATGAGGAGACTTGTGAGTGTACATGTGTGTGATGTGAGTACAGATGTGTGTAAACTAATGTATTTCTAAATTTCCAAGTAGATATGATAATCATTCTGATGAAATCAACGATGACACAGTTAGCTATAAATAAAGGAACACTTCCTCACCTGTTTAGCAACCTTCTCACAACAGATCAAAGACGATGCGATGAAGATATTATAAATAACAAGAGAAGACAAAAACGTGTAGCGTATGTATTTAAAAAAAAAAATGCTTTGACCTTTCTTCTTCCGCCTGCTCAGTGAAGGGCGAGATTCCTGAAGAAACAGCAAGCTATGGCAAGGACCGCGAGTTCACGAAGCGAGCCGATCGTCCAAAAACGAGGCAAAAAAAGTGATAAAAGCACCTGTACATGGGCAGTATTGACATGGCAAAGCAGTGAGTGAGCACATGCATGAGTTATTACGACTGTGGAGTGTTTAAATACGCGCGATTCAAAGGGGTTAACAGGCTGATATGGCTGCAGGCGATATTCACTGATGTCTCTTCATTTGTGGCTTCATGCAAACCTTGCAGCGTTTGGACAAAGTTGCCTCCTTCACAAGGCCGACGTTGTTTTTCTGTCAGTGTGACTGAAATAAAAAAATATCCAAGATTCTGAGTTCAAAAATAAATTTTTGTAAACAGAGTTTTCCTTCATTCGTTCCATGACAACAACACAGGAGGCGTTATTCAGAACGTGGTCACGGTGGTTTCGAACGCCGTGTCGGAGAGCGTGCAGGGGGCTGTCACTCGAAGTCCTCCCCGGCGGTGGCGGCCTCCAACGCAGCAAGAGCCTCCGCCACCATTGAGTCTGTAACGCTCTGCACCTCCTCCTCCTCGTTCCTCGCCGCCTCCTCCTCGTCCTCCTCGTCCTCGCTCTTCATCACCGAGATCCCGCTCTCCATGGTGGAAATGTCCGAAGTCTTTGGCAGTCTGAGCTCGTCCCTGGTGTCGGCCGAGGACAGGCTGGTTGTGCTGGTGTGGATTTCCACCGACAGGACGCTACCCTCGTCCCCCGTGTCGCATGGGTACTCCGGCGTCCCTCCCACGCCCTCGTCTATCTCGTCTGCTGAGAGGCTTTCGACACCGATCACGCACTCGGTGATGGAGCTGTCCCACCCGTTCCTTGACGCCCGGTGTCCCCGCTCGGCGTAACTCGCATGCTTCTCGTACTCCTGTATGTTCGGGTAAACGGGCACCTGGCTCGGACCTCTTTCCTGCACCATCCATCTCGGCCCCAGAGCTTCCGGCTGGATGATGTACACCTCTGCAGGTGGTGCGCTCCCCTGCCTGTGCACCTCCTTCATAGATGGCGCTGCATGCAGCCGGTGGTTGACGTGGTTGTTGTCCACCTCTAGTTTCAGCGTGCTGTCGTTGGACTTGATGTAGCCCAGGTTGTGGATACCCTGCTTCTGCTTGTTGCTGCTGGGGGCGCTGCCTGAGATGTGGTGGGGTTGGTAGAGCGAGCTGCCTGCAGAGTCGGTCTTCCTCACATCCACCGCCACTGAGGGGTCGTAGATGTAGCTGTGGGGGAAACAGATGGAGAGAAGGTGTCACTTCTTGTGTTGAAGTTCAAGACCTTTCTTTGTCCCAGGGGAACAACTGGTTCGTCCGCAGTGACAGTAAAAAACAACATAAGACAAAAATCACAATATTGGTGAAAGAACATGAGTTGAGTAGTGACGTTAGGTTGTCTGAAGCAGGCGTGGAGTGGGTCGTGTCAGATATAATGGATTCTGCCTCCTTTAACAACAGTTTGTCATATAGTTCAGACAGACTTTTCTGCTGAGTGCCAATAATATGACTGACTTTCATCACCCTTGTTAATGAGTTTCTGTGTTCGAAGTACGAGAGATGCGTGATGAATGAAAAAGTGAAAACTCTTTTACAAAACAATGGCATTAAAGATCTGTCAACCAGCAACTTTGGCGAGCTTCGGGAAACTTTACTTACTCAGTATATCTGTATTCCTATCAGAGGTTATCTTATCATCAATTATGATGCCCAAAGACTCAACGATCTCAACATCTCGTTCGGTAATTATAGTGTTTGTAGTGTCAGGAGTTGGGTGGTAACGACTGAAATCGATGCACGTCCTTGGTTTTTGTCACATTAATTTAAAGTGAAAAGGTGATTTAAAACAGGACCGTGAGACACTTCAGCACTGAGATTGAGTTTTAAAGCAGCGGTCATTTAAGTCAATTAGGGTTCGTAATGTCGGGATTTATTGGTTTTCTCTAATTGTATCATTGTATATTTTTAGCAGTTAGTGTCATAGCTTCAGGGATGTCGGATGGACAGCCCACCACTTTGGTCCAGGACTAAAATATCTCAACAACTGTTGGATGGATTTCCATGAAACTTGGTGAAGACATTCATGGTTCTTGAGTTTTTCTTCTGACCTTTCTGCTAGCGCGCTAGTAAAATTTGATGCAGATATTTAGGATGAATTGTAAGAATTTTGGTTGATGGACTAAACTCTGGTACTCTGGCTTTGTTTATTTACACACACCTTAAACTTGATTTTAACTGAATACGCCTTCGTCTGGTTGTGTTCGGGATTGTTGCTCAAACAAAATAATTTGTTGTCTGGAAACTTTACATTAAATGTAATAAAAACATCTGTAGTCTCAGTCATATTTATTTCAGAAAATACAAATAACTTCTAATCAAAGCTGCTATCAAGACATGAAGAAGGAAACATCTGCGATATATTTTTACATTTCTAAAAGAGTTATATTTGACGTCATGATTTGATTTCCTGGATCAGTGTGGCGACAGACAGAGACGACTATTTCTGTCCATCTGACAGGGCTCCAGGAGTCAGATGTTCCCGTGGCAATCGATGAAGACGGCATCGTATATTGTACACTGACTGCACCAACAATGATACTTCATTGTGTAGTCGATGCACCTTTCTAAATGCCACTGTTGCGTCTGAGACATGCATGCACTCGATGTTTACACAGACTGCATCTAGACAGGCTGTGGTAATGTCTGCACTGCTTATGTGAATGTCAGATATATATTATGCAGACTGTTGTTGGAAGGAAAGGACAGGGAGGTGTACACAGGCCTCTGACTGTACTTTAAATACTAAAATACTGACTTCTGCTCTGAGATGTTGTTTTGTTTGTGTTGCTGCAAGTTAAGAGGATGAAACAGACACAGATGCACAAAGCACACAAACACATATTTGTTTGCATCTCAAGAGCTTCCGTGGTTACATTTGCTCTTATTCTGACCTTGAGGCTGCAATATTAACATTACAATAACAAAGAGTTCAGCCCGACCCATACTGGATATTTAAGGAACTAAGGTTTAAAAAGGGACATAACATTTCTGTATGTCAGTTTCTCGTTATTTATTGGCTGTATTGATCTACATCTATACTAATTTTGAGTCATGTACTGCAAAAGACAGGATGTCATAGCCAACAAGGCTGCAGAGTAATCAGGAAATAAAGAAGCTAAACACTGCCAACCACAATAGCAACATTTAAAGGAATTAGCAGTTAGCCTAGCTTAGCTTAGAGACTGGAGACAGTGAGAAACAGCTGGCCAAGATACATTGTGTGAGTTAGTGAGTTTGAGAGGTGTAAGGAGCTTTTATGAACTCTGGAAAGAGCCAGGCTAGCTGTTTGGCTTCCAGTCTGTACGTTAAGGCTAAGGCTAACTGTTTCCATGTGCTTCCAGCCTGTACGCTAAAGCTAAGGCTATGGCTAAGGCTAAGGCTAACTGTTTCCATATGCTTCCAGCCTGTGCGCTAAGGCAAAGGCCAAGGCTAACTGTTTCCATATGCTTCCAGCCTGTGCGCTAAGGCTAAGGCTAAGGCTAACTGTTTCTATGTGCTTTCAGCCTGTGCGCTAAGGCTAAGGCTATGGCTAAGGCTATGGCTTTCCTGGCTCGAGCTACTTGAGGCACAAATATGAGTATGGTATCGATAATCTAATAAAGCTGACTCTTGTAAAGAAAGCAAATAACCGTATTTTTCCACAATTAGCAGCCGCTCTTAAAATGATAGCTTAATTAGCGTTACGCTTTTTTTTTTTATACAGAGGAAGGAAATGATTCTAGATTATTCCTTTTATTTCTTTATTTATTCCACTGATATTCAGCATCAACAGATTTTCACCTGGATTTTACCTCCTGTGAACAGACACAGATCACCACAGTTTACAGTTAAAAGGTCTTCTTGTAATAACAGCTCAGAAAATACATTCAATAATAGAAACTGGAACATAATCAGCAGACCATTTGTCTTTTTTCTACTTTCAGAGAGAAAAAAACCCAATAAATGATAATAAATGCAAATGTATTCACATTTTGTTTTCTCATTTTGTTGAAGAAAAACTGAAAATAATGAGGCCTAGTTATGCCACAGAGTTCATCTCATTAAGATCAGTGACAAACACTGAATACGAAGGGGGCATTTTCACCTGCGACCAGCACAATAATGGTTTCCATTCTCAATCGGATAAAGCTACATTATTTAGCACCTGATGTGATGTATTTCTTGTTTCTCTTGAACTCAGTCTGCTCAGTTCTCTGCTGTGAAATTAGTTTCTTTTGACGTTGACTCAGTTGTAGGACGGTCGATAAAGGTCTTAATGTGCTCATTATGTAATAAGTATGATGTGTTTTCTTGACCTCAGCTCTTTGTGGGTTGGCAACCTCTTCATTACAACTTCATCCAGACTCAATCCAACAACTAGTTTGACTTCCGAGTCAGATCAAGACACAAGCTGTTATATTAAAGGTTAACTTCACTCACTGCAACCAGAAGCCGCAAAACGGGCTAAAAATTCAGTACAGTTGTCATGAACGGGGAAATTAGCTATAAAGACCAAAACTGTTTTTTGTACCAGGCTGTAAACGTGTTTATTTCTGCTGTGAAGTTGGACATTTTAACATGGGGACTTATGGAGAGTGACTGGTTCTGTAACCAGCCTCAAGTGGACGTTTGAGGAACTGCAGTTTTTGGCATTGGCTTCACTTCACGTCACGGAGGTTGCCGCTTGGTTGCACCACAAAAACTAGCTCTTATGGAGAGATTAGACACAGCTGCTATATTAAAGGTTAACGTCTTTATTTTTATTCACCCATGTTTTTGTGTCTGTTGTGCGACAAGAGCTTTTAAAATTGGTCCAGAAGCCACAAAACTGGCTGCAACGTAATCTCTATGGATAAATGCGCACCGTCAGAGTACAGTACATCCAATACACGGACTGTTAACACACATAAATATTATTATATACATGAACAGGATCCCTACAGAGAAAGACAGCCAGACTAGTAATGACTATCTGATGCCTCAATTTGGAGGATTTTCTTCCAAAGGCATAAGATCGCTCTATCTCTCTCGCTCTCTCACTCACACACACACACACACACACACACACACACACACACACACACACACACACAAGCCTCGACAGGTATTAGGAGTGTTGGCAGGGGGGCTTTTTTGTGTAGACCGTGTAACAGGCTGTCAGACATCGCCTGCTGCGAGAGTCATGTTTTTCATCTCGTCTTCCTTTCATTTGTTTTCTCCTCCACCCTGCGAGCCTCGTAACCCCAGCAGAGCTCCCTCCATCTCACACCTATCCAGGTGCCTCTGCTCCTCCTCACCTCCTCCCTCCTTGTCTCTCTTTCTGCGTCATTGTAATGTAGCTGCAGCTTGCTAATCTACTATCCCTTTGCACTTGACTTCCCCTTGATTTGATCGCCTTCCCTCGAGCTTTTTTCCGTCCATCGTCTCACTCTTGCCGCCTCCTCCTCCTCCTCCTTTGTTCTAAACTTGTCCTCTTCACTCTTGTTTTCTATTTTGGCTTTGCATCTCACTGTCCTGCATTCATGTGCTCTGAATTAAGACGATAACGTGACCGGACGTATTGATTGATTCAATAGCAGCCTTCTTCCCTCCTGTTAAGCAGACACACAAACCCATCACCCGCCTACGTACATTTATAGTCACAAGCTAACACACACACACACACACACATGCTTCACCCTCTCTCTGACTTAAGCACCTCTCTCTCTCTCTCTCTCACCCTGCATCCTCCCCTCCGTCTCCCTTCACAGTGGAAAGCCGAGAAAATGAATGTTTTCCATTTCTCTTGCCACCGCTATGTCCCGGCTGCCAAGGTGAAATTTGAAGCTTGCTTTCAGAAAAAAAGCCAGACACACACACACAAGGTGTTTCATAAAATAAAAAAAAGACCAATGATTCATAAAGCTGGACAAAAAGCTGTGTGAGAGAATAAAACTGTATTTTTACTTTCACTTCTTTTCTTTGCATCTCCGAGCTGTATTCAGAGAGCACACTCAAACTTGTTGCTGCAGTTTTCTAGGTTTTTTTTGGTTCATGGAGACTAAACAGCCACAAAAAGACAGACAAAATCTTCATTTTGGGTACATTTTCTATAGAAAAGACCATTTTATGTTGATGTGTTCAGCTGACTCGTAGCACAAAAAGCCTCGCAGAAAAAGAAAAGCAGAAGCTCCCACAGCGTTGAGCTCGGATTTTAATACCAAAACAGCATCTTTGCATATAAGTAGGTGCGATTTGATTCTGGGGAGTTTCCTGCTTTCCTCTCTCTCTGTCGGGATTCCCTCTCTGCTTCAGGTTTTGTTTATAACAAAGGTTTTTCTAGGAAGCTCCTGGAAAAAGTCACTATTTGCATATGTTTTAACTTCGACGGATCACCAGACAAGACGTCGTTTACTGCAGCAAGTGAAGTCAAATACTGACGAAGTTACAGGAGCTTCTTTGAGCCAATACGACGATTAGACACACCTTCAGTATGTGAGCGCAAGACAGACTCGCTTTAGGTTTAAGATGATCATATTGGTTTCATATATAATGCAGAGTGTGGGGGTGTCACCGTTAGACTTGAGATGAACATCGTGATCTTTAGGGCACATTCAGACAGTATCAGGCGCTGCTGTGGGTGTATCTATACGTGCTGAACGTAACAGCTGTGAAACAATCTGGAAATAACTTTTTATTTTACTGATTAACCGGCTTTATCGACGCCTCACTCTCATTCACTGTCTATGTCTCTAGACCACTGCTCACTCTCTCTCTCAAACCATCGACACAAACCACATTAAACTTCTTCGTGTCGCTATTTTGCAGCGTAAATTGTGAGCCAGACTCAGATTTAGCAGCTGGGTACATGAAATAAACACCAACAGGTAGAGTGTCAGAGTTTAGTCCATGAATAAATAGTCTCAGTTTCAGAGACATTTCGGGCTCACTAGGGAGGTTTTGCCCGATCTGAGTGTCTGATTGGCGGCCCCAGCGTGACGTCTGGCTGCTAAACTTCTCCACTGCAGGTCGCTGTGTTATTTCATACACTACGCCACTCAAATGAATGGAAAAACCTGGCTTTTCGTCGCAGCATGGGATCCTGTTTGAATGTGGCTTTAGATTTTTTAATGCAAAGCTAATCAAAAAGTGTAAAATGACTAGAACTGATATATTTCCTATGAATTTAAAAGAAATATTCAACATATGAACAGAGATAATGCTATCACACTCAGTTGGTGTGCCTTTGTAGAACAAAAAACACCAAAACATCATCCAGTAAGATGTTTATTCACCCTTCAACTAGTTCAATTGAATCATACTGATCCCTTAAGTCTTATTGTTTTGCTTTTTATGGATTTTAAATGAAATATACCAAGAAAGTTACAGCTTAAAAATGCATCAGGAGAAAGCTAAAATGAACTTCTGATCACGTCCCAGAGTGTAAATAATTAAAGAACAATATGTGTGTATGTCTTTAGTTCAATTTAATTCCTCCAGTTTTTCTAAATTAAATAAACACTAAAGCAAATCTGGATTTAAAGAAAATAAAACTGACCTCCGGGAGTGTCAGCCGGCTGATACTGAAGCCGTAGTGTTGACCCAGTAACCTACTCGCCCACCCTGCCAAACCCCAAACACCGCTAAGCCCAGAAATGTGACACTCCAGACAATTAGGGAGGTATGTGTGTGTCACAAGCATTCACATGTGTGTCTTTGACATGGGAAAGAAAGAAAAAAAAAAAGTGTGGAGGGGGGAGGATTACAACTCTGGTATGAGAATCGCAGTGTGCCCTTTCATTAATCTGCAATCAAAATCTCGTTTCCCGGCCCTGTTCTGTCTCCTCGTTCACCTCAAAAAGCACACCAATGTCGAGCCCTGACAACGATGCCTTGTAGGCTTTTAATGAATAGACAGTCCTGCAAAGAAATACAGTAACCAAGGGTGATGGCTATTGGCGTATTGACTCACAGTTTGTACAAAGAACCCACGTGAGGCTGAGAGTGTAGACGTATTATGAATGGACCTCTCACTATCTGCATGAAACAAGACAAGAAATCATTATGTGGCCAAGGAGACATTTGAAGTGGACTTGCAGATAAGGAAATCTACAGTGAGAGGTTGTTACTGAGGAGGTGAACATGTTTTAACTTAAATGATTCATGTCGTGGTGAATGTAAGAGTTTACAGCCATGCTAGCAGCTCTGTGAGGCAGCTAACATGCTGATTGAATGGTTACAATGTTTACCGTGTTTATCACGAGCGGAAACCTCCGTGACTGTGAAGTGAAGCCAATGCAGAAGTGCCAAAAACTCAAACGTCCACTTAAAGGCTGGCTACAGAACGAGTCAGTCTCCATAAGTCCCCATGTTAAAATGTCCAACTTCACAGCAGAAATAAACATGTTTACAGCCTGGTACAAAAAACAGTTTTGGTCTCTATAGCTAATTTCCCCGTTCATGACAACTGTACTGAGGGTGAATTTTTATAGAACTCACCTGTTCAAATTATATCAAGGCTTAAAGTTATGCATAATTAACAATGTGGACGCTTTGATTGACAGGTAGGTGCTGTTACAGGTGGCTTGTTTGAGCAACCAGGCGTCATTCAGCCCGTCTCAGTTCCACAGATAATCCACGTCTTTGTGTATTTTTAGATTAGCAGAGGCAGGACTACCAAGATGGCGGCGGCCAGAGCCACCACACTCCTGTGTGTGACGTCACGGATACTACGTCCATATTTATACTGTCAACATTTGCTAATTAGCATATTAAGTACAGCTAAGGCTCACGGTAATTAGCTTTTACAGGCGTTTTGACACAAAGCAAAGTGTTGAACAAATCCAATTTAAACTTGACTGCACAAAGGAGGGAGTATAAACTGTATGTTATGATTTGAAATCTTGTTTTTAGTTCTTCATCTACCGCTTATTTCAAGACGCTATCACATACAGTGTTTTATAATTGAGGCTCTGAAATGAAGACCTCTAATAACATCATAAAAAAAGGAAAGAAAAAGAGCACGCAGTGTGTTTCACACAGTAAGATCCATGTATTTAATGAGTGTGTTTGTTGTTTGGGGGAATCATCGAACATTTAATTTCCTTTTAGTATTTGAATCGAGGATTTGACATTTTACACAATAAACAATCAACTGATTAATGGAAAAAAACAAATAAAAGACAAATAAAGACAGTAATCATTGATTGCAGACACACAGTGAACATAATGAGCATTAAGCCTTTTAAAGGGTAATTCACCCAAATTAATTTTGACTAATTATTTCTTCAGTAGAAAGAAATGAAAAACTTTTGGGGGTGCAGGGCAAGGTTTCTGGAAATGTTTTTAATATTACCTTGAGGTGAACAGTTAATTGATTAATTTGGGTGAACTGACCCTTTAAATCACTGACCACAAAGTGATTGCAAGATCGTGTAAAACAGAAAAGTGATACGAAACAAACAAACAAACAAACAGGAAGAGGTAATGACTGCAGAGCCAGACACACTTCTCACCTTTTTATCATCCTGCAGCATTGGCACCCCATTTGGCCAGCTGTGTCGTGGAGCTGTGGAGGGACATTAAGAAACCAATTAAACTTTAATCACACAAACACCGTCCGACTGAGGCGGCGCAGACAAAATCAAAAGCGACAAAACTTCTTCGAAAACACGCACATATCGTTTTCAGCCGGTGACATATCAACATCGACGTCTGTGCTCGCTCATAAAGGAAAGGTTACAGTTGGCTCTGCAGACACTGGTCTGTACAAAGACGCCAACACACTCTGACGGAGTCACACCGCTATCGATCGGTCAGTTCACCGCCTCTGACATGTGAGTGGTTTTTAAATGAGGACTTTTTCGGCGCTTTCTTGAAGATTTCACCTCATCAGTCAAGTTTTTGCTTTGCCCTTGGTCTCGACGGTGTTTGGACACGAGGATGAAAACTCTGTCTGCCTCAAGCACCGATAAAGATGTTATTGCCATCCATCACTGTTGTGTATGTGTGTGTGTGTGTGTGTGTGTCTCTATGAGCAGGATGGGAGTGACCTTTTCTCTCCTGGTGGTGTGTTTCTCCAGGCTTTGGCATTTCATTGCCTGGGTAAATAATTAATCACTGAGTCTTGAATGGGATTTGTCTGCAAGCGAAGGAGAAAGAGAGAGCGACAAAGGTAGAGGACACAGTATCTCTTTGTGGACTAAAAGGAAGGATGTGTGCCCACGAGACAAAACAGTTTCTAGTCTTAACCTTAACTCTCTGACCCTTCAGGTGAGACTTTGAACAGTTTTGATGCAGCCTGATCTCTCTACAAATTATGTTCCAAATAAAAGCAAACAACAAGATTGCACGAAAAAGCTGATGTTTCTGTTAAGGATGTAAATCTAGCAGTAGAAGAATGAGATCATGGATACAAACGGCCGAAATGAGCTTCCTCCACCAGGTGGACAGGATCAGCCTTAGCTCGGAGTAGAGTTGCTGAACGTTCACGTTGAAAGGAGCCAGCTGAGGTGGTTTGGGGATCTGATTAGGATGCCCCCTGGGTGCCTTCCTTTGGAGGTGTTCCAGGCTTGTTCAACTAGGAAGAGACCCTAGGGCAGACCAAGAACTAGCTGGAGGGACTTTATAGACCATTCAGCCTGGGATCGCTTCGAGATCTCCCAGAAGGAGCTGGAATGTTTTGTCCTGCTAAACCTGCGACCAAACTCCAGATAAGTGGAAGAAAATGGATGGATGGATGGATGGATGGATTTGATATTTCTCAAGCATATCTTCAACAGTTTTATCTTTTGCTGGGAGCAAAATAACCAGCTTTTTCTGTGGGTTGAGGACCATGACGTTGTGGTTCTTGGACATTTTTCAGTCAGTGCTCCACCGTTGAACGTCGCTCTAAACTGCTCTGATTTCAAATGGTCTGCAGTTTACATTTTGCACTCTGCTTTGTTCACTTGATCTAAAGAACATGTCACATGTTTTTAATCTTTTTGAACAACAATGGAGCTGTACAGCACAAGAAGATAAGACTAAGGTATACGGCTTTAGCTACACTGACAATACTTGTTAGAAGGATTATTTCATTGTTGATTTTGGTCTTTTTGTGGGATTTGTCACCAATAAGATAAATACAGGATGTGTCATTGCTCCTGTAGAGCTCACCAGTTGGTATCCATTATTCCTGCAACTTTTCAACATGCGGTAAAGCCA